>OY776678.1:31427963-32832804 GCA_963675555.1 Leptura quadrifasciata | reverse complement strand
AAAAAAAAAGACGCTAAGAATTCATTCATTCCGTCAAATAGTAAAATGTTCAAAGAATTTATTGATCGTTGTTCAAAGATATATCTTACTGAATGTAAATTTTTCATTAATTGATGTTTTAAGAATTCCTTGAGACTGTTTATATGCGGCACAAATTTTTGATATTTTCAAAACTATGAAGATAAACATTCAAATTACGAAGGATACATATAATGAAAACGATACAGCACACTTTTACTATCTGTATCTCTTTTATTCACAGATATTTTGTTATTAATTTATAATCGATAAATTTGAGCGTGCAAACGTATAAAAATACTTACAACCTTCATCTATGTAGAAATTTCACCACCAAGAAACAGATTTATTTTCGAAACGTCAGATAAATACTATATGCTTATTTTTGTTATATTTAGTATTAGTTGAAGGGGCGAGCGTAGATGGGTATTTACTATGTACATACATATACGATGTAAAGCAACGTTAGGCGCGGTTTGTACTTGGATGGGCGACGGTTTCAAGTGTTGTAGGGTATGTCCCCTACAAGTCAAAAGACATAATCAAAAAATTTAAAAAATAATCAAAAAATCATTCCGATCCATGCACTATGGCAAACCATATAAAAAAAGTCAACCAGACACTGTTTGCACCGAAAAAACCACAGTCAAGGTCACATTAATCTGAAAAAATTCACAAGCACTCGATAATTCTAAAATAACGTAAATTCACTAATAACAAACCTCAAACATTCATTCTAGTCCATTCATAAAAGATTGACTACAAAAAAAACCCTTAAAAGTACAGCCCCCGTATATTCATCAACAAGACCCAAATCACTATCCGTATCTAAAATTTTAACGTTTTACCTCATTTTGTAATAAATGTTCTATAAACCATTTCGCATTCAAAATTTTAATACTTCTTGACCACCCCTCGTATACTTTAACTACGTTAAAACTCAACATTCTAATTCATTTCATAACTTTCTTGCATTTTATTTCTTCTTACTTTTTGACCACCCCTGGTATACCTCAAACCACGTTCCTCGCCTCGAGTCTTAATGTTCTAATTAATTTCACCAATTTCTTGCAGCCCGATTGCTATTTTAATTTTCACCACTTTTGACCGCTCCTCGTAATACGGCATACTATAGCTCGGTTCAAATTTAACTCGTACCCGTTAGGAACATTTTCATATCTTATTTCCAGACACCACGCACCACCTATCAGGCACATTCTCATATCACTTCAACTCGTAAACATCGAACCTCCGTTAATACTTTACGGGGTCGTGTCAGATTTTATCAATTAAACGTTAATAACTTTCAAACTAAAATAGATTCAAACTTCGTTCTTATTTAAAAAAATTCCCCTTTTCATTGCTAATTTTTCTATATAACTTCGAAATCTTAAATCTTCGGTATTGCGCAATGTGTCGCAATCAATTACTCATCCTCACCCGCACGGAGCGATTCTCAGCTTTTCCAGACGTTTTAAAGCGGGATGCGAGACTCGATGGGGCACGATAAATGCAACTTTTCTAAACGTATAAATACCCGAGCACAGCCTACCCGAGGCAAGTTTAGTTTTGATGGTGACTCCTATGTTTAGTATTTGCAAAGTGGTTAAGTGGAAAAAAGTTATTTAAAAGTGTAATTGTAATAAGGTAATTTGCTAGTGCTCCCGGTCCGGTTAGTATTTAACTCAAGTTGTAGTTACCCACCGTCTAATTAGGCTTTCTTACTCCCTGTCCCTGCATACTTTTCGTGACTAGCCGTTCAGAACTAGCTTCCCAGGCCGACACCTGGTTAAAAAGAGTAGTTTTAGGAAATCGCCTATTTAGTTTTAGTACCTCCTCGCTTTCAGTGGCCCCCATTTTATTTCACCTTCACGGCCCACACAGTTTTAAACAAAAGTAATTTTTTTCAGAAAAATCAAGACAAACTATTTAATAAACATTTTTCTAAATTCCACAGACAGAATTTATGCTGTCAAATAGTTACCCAGTAAGGAAGAAAATTTTGCTAAATTAAATTACCCTTTATTTTTAAACTCTGTTCAGTAAAACCTTAAATAAATAATTGTTCGTTCCGTTTTAAATCAAGTGTTGTTTTTACAAGAATACCATATACAGGGTGCAGCCGTTGAGCCTGTCAGAACTCAAAAAGACTATACAGTGTTAAATAAAAATAAAATTTAAACCAAAGAGCTTCAGCGGTTCCAGAACACATTATACAGGGTGTAGCATTTGACACTAACTATCACTACTGAAATCGAACCAAAAGGCTTCTCACACCAAAAATAAGTGTACGAACGCCCTCTAGGGTCTCAGCTCTAACACCCCTCTGTAACAAATTTTTTGTTTCATCAAACTGTGGGCCCGTTCGTGTTCATAAGGAAAACCGTATCCTTGCCTCGCATATGTTCCAGCGGCTTGTATAGTTGGGAAGAACCATATACGCAGACTGTTTACATTTCCATTTTCAATGAGCATAAAAAGTTAAACTGAAGCGTGCCGCTCAAAGTGCCGCATTTTTTGCTTTGGGAAACCGGTCGGCTTGTGGGTATAGCAAAAAACGCGGCACTTTGAGCCGCACGCTTCAGTTTAAATTTTTGTGCTAATTATGGAAATGTAAACAGTCTCGTATATATTTGTTCCCAACTATATATCAGTGTATGCGCAAAAGCTATGCAACCTTAAGCGAGAGTTATGTAGGTGATATACCATCCTTCGGAGGGGATGTAAAGCCGTCGGTTTCTTGTCTATTCAGCTTACAATGCCTATGGCCATGCTGGCAGCTTGGCGAGTAGAATAAGCAAACATTACTTTCAATAAATCATCTGATATGCCTTGCTGTAATTTACACAAAAACGTCAGTAGATCCTTTTTTTAACACGTCGTTGTCGATTATTTGCCTCATTCAAAGGATCGCATTGGTTATAAAGATCCTCAAATTGAGGTTTCGATAATGAAGTTATTGTTCGAAAGTCTTCGTCTGAGAAAATATTCGGATCAGTCAATTGCTCATCTCTCTTAATCAACGCCTTATTACGAAATTCTGTAAAGAAGTTCAAAACTTCTGCTCCTTGTAATTTTATAGGTCTATTTAGGAAATTCATGCCTTCGTAAAATAATCTTGGAAGAAATTGATCATTATCTAAGTGGTGGTTACATAGACCAAGAGACTGAGGAAAATAAATATTAGTATCAAGATATATTTGGACTCGCTTTAACAGAAATGCGACTTAAAGCAGGGAGCCTATTGTTGCAAATACAACAAATATCAGACGATTTATATTTTAAAACCTTGAGTCGGATACATTCAGGATCATCAGCATTTGCTAAGTCTGTCCTCAACAATTCATCGCAGTTGATACATACGCGTGTATTATTGTTGATATCAATTGGTGGATTATTTAGTTCGTTTCGGTAATGTAAAGCGATTACCATTTTTTCTGCATCAAAATTCAATACGATTCTCACAACTCTGGGAATGAAGCGGTTGCTGCAAACGAAGCAATTAATGCGTTGCGCCATTAAACGTGAAACACCTCTGAAAAAAACGCTCGTATAAGGAAAAACCAAATACCTATACACTATATATTTCTGTTTATGTAAATAATGTTTTGTCTCTTTAATAAAACATTTTATGCATTTGTATTGAATTTGAACGAGAACGCGAAGAAGTTACAAAATAATTATTACAACTTTCTACAAACATTTCCTACCTAATTTTATGTTACTTATTACCTGTAATTTTGTAGCTTTTTCAAACGGAATTTACTTAATTATGAACACACACAGTATTATTCAAGTATATTTGTTTTTGACAATACTTGACAGAATCCACCTATGATCAAGTTATTATTTACTATTTGAAAAATAGTTGAAGAATGTTGGGAAAGAAAAGTGGAAATTACGGGTGAATAAAAGTAATATTTATAAAAAAAATAATAGTAAATGCAGATTATTATTATTTTTAGTAATAATAATTGTCACCTTATATTTAAAAAAGGATCTCATGAGGTTTTGTGTAAAATACAGCAAGTGGTATCAGATGATTCCTTGAAAATAATATTTGCTCATTGATCCTGTACAAGGCAGAGAGCGGAGCACAACCCTATATTTTACATAACTTAAATATGTACTTATATACAAAAAACACCACATTCTGCGCCGATGTGAATAGTAGCGACAAAATACGCCGATCTCCTGTAACATACGCGAAATCCTGATTTTGTCAACTCTTTGTGGTCCAGTTTAAAAACGAGAGCTTTTGGACGACAATGTTACTAAAAAATATTATAGGGATGATGACTCAAAGTCATATCAAAAATTCGGCCAATTTGACGGAAGCTGTTTTTCCCCTATAATGTGTGCGGGGTCCTTTCTATGATTAATTATACATTCTTGTATTCTATCTTTATTTTTTAAATTATTACTTAAGTTGCCTCGTGCATCAACAAAAAAATTATTGAAGTAATTTGTAATATCTTTAATTCTTGCAATTAGTCCATTAAGCGATTGAATTTCATTAATCTCTATCCTGGTGCGATTTTTTTATTGTGTTATTAATTATATTCCAAACAGCCTTTGATTTGTTATAAATTTTAAAATATATTTGTTCATTATATATTTTTTTGCTATTTCTATTACTCTCCAAGCAAGCAAGTATAGCTTCTAGTATTGATTATTAATATCGAGAAATTTGTATTGATAATAATTATAATTGTTTACATATGTATTGTGGGAAAATATATATTAATGACGAGAAATATCTAATTAAAATATTTTTTCTAAAATGCTAACGTGTAAACAAAACGTCTGCAAATAAATATATTGTTGGCGTCATAAAGTTTGTTTTGATTTTGGTAAACGTGGTAGAAGAATATAAAAACGAGCCAAGCGATTTATATTGGTCAACATTATTGCTCATAGATTGTCAGCTAATTTGTTGTGAAAAGAAATCGGTCGTTACGTAACAATAGCTTCCTCAGCCATTCAGGGAGCCAAAATTTATAGCATCAGTTACAGTATACTAGATCGCTAGAAAATAGCACAACAGTTGATTGATAGATTTTCAATTAACTGTGTTGAGACCGTCACTTACTCAATTCTGTAATGAGATATATTATGGGATAAAGTATGTGCCTTGGATAAACAGCATCTCTGTAAAAAGTTATCCATTCTTTATTAATCCTCACTCGAAGAGGTGCAACTGTCAAAGGATTTCTCTTTTTACTTACAATTAATTAATTCTTTTTGCACTAAAAACTAGTCAATTAAATTAATAATAAAAATAATAATAATAACAATAACGAACAGCCTTGAAGAGCTTCAGAGTGCCATTTCATTGGTGGATATAAACTATTCTCCATTGAATCTAGCTGTCCGAATACCGCCTGAAACACAGAAGACCATCAGAGCATTAGAGGAAGATTGGAAGGGAAAGGCGATGCATGAAAATACGCTGCAGCGCTATACAATAATGATATTGACCTTGAGCTGTCAACAACTTATCTCAGACAGGGCTTCCTCATACCGGAGACGTAAGGTTTTATTAATGCCATAAAGGACCAAATCATATCTACAAAAAGTCACCGAAGACATATTTTAAAGCAAAATATAAATGATAAATGTAGACTGTGTGGATCAACTTCGGACACAATACAACATCTTGTCTCCGCATGTACTTACCTTGTGCTAAAAGACTATCTTGATCGACACAACACAGTAGCCGGAATAGTTCACCAAGAAATCTGCAAGAATAAAAACATTATCGACGAAATTATGCTATACTATCACTATGTGCCGGAAGCCTTCTTAGAAAACGAAGAAGTAAAAATATACTGGGATTCAGGGATTGTGACGGATAAAGAAATCAGACACAATAAACCTGATATATTAATTTTAGAAAAAAAGGAAAAACGTGCATACATCATAGACGTTACAATTCTCCTTGATGAAAATGTGAGAAAGGCCAGACACGAAAAGATTAGTAAGCACCAAGATTTAGCAAACGAACTTAAAGCTATTTACTTACTTGAGAAAGTTTTCATTGTCCCTATAACAAAAACAGCTAATGGGCTGGTCGACAAAGAGCTGCCTAGAGCACTAAAACAATTAGATATATCTGACCATCAGAGGGTGATAGGACTTGCGCAAAAAGCTACAATTTTAGCTACCTGTAGCACTGTTCGTAGGGTGTTGGCCGGTGAGCACATCGTTGGCCGTCTAGACCTCGGTGTGCCATGAACCAGGATAAATCCAACATATAGTTGTGGAAAAAAAAAGCATTTACTATTCAACCAAACTCACAACAATTGACAATAGATTATATAAGTAACAGTACAAGTAAGAGATAAATAAAAGGCGGAATAGTTCAGTTTACTGACACAGTCAGCAATTGTTCTTCCACTACAGCCTGTGACAAAAAATAAATATAATATGGCTTTCAATTTATATCTGGAGAATCATAAAATGCATAGTATAATAACTAATTTAGAGAAATACATGAAGGGGAAAAAAGAGAAAAACAGATATCTAGAGCAGGGAAAGAGAAAAGAGAGGAAAGCAGAAGAATAGAGGAGATAGAAGAAGAAAAGAACGATTATTGTTTCCCGTTAAAAGTAAATAATTTATACAGGTAGTTATAAGAGAATGAGCTTTTTAAAATTTCCTTACTATGTTAGAATATGTTTACGTCTAATATTATTGTTATGAACATCAGTGCGAAAGGACAGCTGGTCGAGCAGATAAGGTGGTGAATTAGATTTAAACATTTTATGAAAAAATAAGCCACGTGAAACTTTCGATGATTGTACATATTTAACCAAGCACGAGTTAGCAGTTTGTGGGATATTCTTTGACGACGTTGAATTCCAAAATTAAACGAACGCAAGAATTTTTTTTGTATACGTCGTACCTCGATATTGTTAATACAATGGCCAACAGCAGTATCAGTTAAAATGGGACAAAAGTAAATAATTGCATAACATTTTTTTTTTCACATCAATGCTTAAAAAATGTCTCTGAGTATTTATCATTTTTAGTGCAGCGAATGCTAATTTTAATTGACTCGTTATATGCTGCTTAAGCATCAATAAAAGACCAAGGCTTTTAGAGCCATGATTGAAGGCGATAACAGTTGCGAAATATTGTTATTAAATACCCTTTGTCGAACTCTATCTGACAAAAATGATAAAATTAAATGGGAAGAATTTTGTCCAAAGCCACAAAAATGAAAATTTTGGTGAGGGACGAAGTTCCCCAAAATATTTGCACTTTATTTATTTATTTTTTTCGAAATATTGCGAAAACGGTTGATTTTAGCGAACAACTTCAAAGTAATAAATTGTAGCTGATTAAATTTCCTGCAATTTGCATGGTGAAACGTATTTTTTGACCCTATAGGAACCGAGATACAGAGTTTTGAAAAAAACATTTTTCAAAATCGTAAAAAACATATTTAATGGACTTGTGGTATCTACTTCCATTTGCATAGGTTAAACTACTCCCTCTATCATAACTGTCACACTGTGTGGGAGATCGGTATCCCTGCATGAAGACAATTGTGGGATAAACTTTTAAAAATGTGAAGCTTTAACGAACGGATAAGGTGATAACCCTCGCATCCATTTCCTGCTCACTAAAAATTGCAGACAAAAAGTTACAGTTGATCCACTGACTCGGTTCCAGCGAGTTTGCATTGCCAAGCAGTCCGACGAAGACCTCAAGGAATGGTTTAAATATGAGCTTGCACCCTTCCCAATGTCGCTCTTTACTGAGGAAGGAATGCGTAAGGGTACAAAGTCAGCATTGCACGATGCAATATTCACTCCTACGCAAGGAGAAGCAAACTTTGGTTGCAGAAAGTATGCAGTAATTGATGGAGGGTTCCTAATTCATAAGGTTGTATGGAGTAAGACCACAACACCCACGTTCCAGTTAGCATATCAGGCCTATGTGGACTATATGCAAAAACACTTTACGTGCAATATCGCAGTAGTATTTGATGGATATCCTAACGATACATACTATCCAAACACCGCAGAAAGATCTCGCCGGTCTGTACTGCACTCATCCACCAAATTTGTATTTTCAGCATCAACTGCAGTGACAGTGGCTCAAGAGGCGTTCTTACCAAACGACGCATGACAGCGAAGAGGCTTTAGGTGAAACAGGCTACTGAAGATGCAGACGTGATAATCGTACACACAGCGATACAGAAGGCTGCTGAATATGGCAGTGTAATTATTACAGGTGAAGATGTAGATCTCCTCGTGTTACTGACAGCTCTAGCCCCCGCTTTCCACAAAAACATCTATTTCGATAAGAGTGGGACAGGTAATGCCCCATCATTATTATATTCAGCAGCTTCATGCAAGATCGACCCACAAGATATTCTCTTTCTGCATGCAGTAAGTGGATGCGACACCATTTCAACCCCCTTCGGACAAGGGAAGAAGAAGGTCTGCTGAATGGGAACATTTCCATACATGATTTAGTAGCTGTGTTCAAAGATCCGGAAGGCATACCCTATCAGATTTCCGAAGCAGGCGAGAAGTTTCTGGTGGCACTGTATGGAGGGAACACGGAAACAGATTCCCTCGACAACCTCCGATACCAACTTTTCACTAAGTCGGTGTCAAAACCTAAATTCCAGTTGGCCAGACTGCCACCTACCAAAGACGCGGCCACCAACCATGTGTTCAGAACATATCTCCATGTCCAAACATGGCCAGGTAACGACATTGTACCGTCAGTTTGGGGTGGTCGCTGATGAGACGAGGGGTTACCTCAAAGAAGGAGCAGGTCGTGGTAGCTGTGGGGTTAGTTGAATAGATACCACAAGATGATATTGAAAAATAAACATCGAAAACCAGTCTGTTCCAGCAGTTTTTTACGATTTTGAGAAATTTTCACTTTCTCGAAACTCTTACCTCGGACCTATGGGGTCAAAAAATAAGTTTTACAGTGTAAATTTCAGGAAATTTAATTTTACTAATATGAAGTTGTCCCTTAAAATCAACCGGTTTCGAAATGTATCAAAAAAAGTGCAAAAATATTGGGGATTTTCGCCCCTCCCTAAAATTACACAAAGTTTTTTTGTTGGATAAATTGGGTGTAGTACTACTGAACACCCACAAATAACATCATAAAGTTTCATTGAGTTCGGAATTTTTCTAAGGTACCCACCCCGGAATTGACTCTATGACGTCTGGCGTAATTTTCACCCTCAAATTTTTATAGAAACAGTTCACTGTGTTTCATGTAAAAATTAAGTAATAATTAAACTAACCACTTTTTAATTACTAAAAAATCAGCCATTAGTTCAAGAATAATCAATTGCTAATTGCTTTTTAGTGCGCTTACGAAATAATTTTCTGAAAATTCTACATTTTTATTGAAGCTTCGAAAAAAAAAATCTATTAATATAGTTTCGATATTTGTAAATGTTGGTTTCAATTGCAAAAGCAAATTCTGTGTTTTTACTAGGAATTTCTTTTAAAAGAACATGATTTCATTTATAAAAAAAACTCTTAATTTCAATTAATCCTCCAATATTTCCGACCATATACAAAATATGCAATTCTTCAACTTCTCAAACTGCGTGTTTATGGTCACCAAACGAGGTAAAGGTACCTAGAAAACATCAGGTGATCGAGATGAAAGCAGAATCAACTTGTTCTAGAATATTGAGTGTAGAAAACTATAAAATGCCAAGGAAGTAAACAAACAGGAGTCGCAGTCGGTTGCGCTTGGGGTTCTTACGCTTAATCATCAACCAGTAAAAAACTATAGCCTCTTGTAATTTCCTATTCAGTACTTAAACTAAATTATATCAACGCGAAATTCTGTGACCGTACTGTTATAAAATAACTAACTAACTAAATTCCTATTACTTATTTAATTGGCATGTATATTGTACATCTATATGAAAGTAAGTTATCTCGAATAATTTAAAACTAAATACAGGTAAAACACAAAAAACATTCCTTTCTAGAATTTACAAACTAAATAAAGGGGTCCGTAAATTATTAGGTTTAGCACTCGATGATCGAAGATTTAAAATTGCTTCATCGCTTCAATGGTGTCAATAGCTATAATGAATTTCTTTGCAAATACTTTTTTGCTTCGTCAATATACAAAACATGTCAACAATGATTCCTTAAGAGTAGCTTATTTTTCACTTTTTACTTGCTTTTCTTTAACTCACAATGTAGTATTTATGAACGAATAATCTTTGTCCTCAAATCTTGCATCCCTTATTATTTATGACATAATCAATTGATGAAATTTTGCACAGTTACAAAGATCGGATGACAACAGAGTATTGCACCGTTACTCTTGCAAATATCCGCATGTAGAGGGCGCGGGCATGAAAACTGATAGAATATACTATCCAACCGGCGCCTCCGGCAAAACATAGAATACAAAAGGCGGTGTTTTTTTGCCTGATTGTTTTTTCCCGTACAAATAGTACGATATTAATTCCGGTGACATAATGGAATGCCGTAAATTGGTTCTATATATTATTGAAGTATGGTTAAAAAGTAGACAATAAAAAATATGTATTTTTTAGAACTTGCTTTTCTTAAAGTCGTACTAAAAAGTAAAAAATAACTGTAAGAAAAGCAAGGCATGCGCATCATGCGTACAATCGTTCAAAATGTGCACGCCTTGCTTTTCATGCAATTATTTTTACTTTTTAGTAAAACTATAAGAAAAGCAAGTTTGTATGTTTTTTTTTCAATTGCGTTTATATTAAGGCAAAACAGTTTGAGGTGATTTAACCAATATTATCTCATTAAACTCCAGAACAGTAGGACTAATAATATTAAAGTTTCAACTTGTGATTTCTTTAGAGAATAATGCAGGCTATTATTTATAAAATGTTGAATAATGTGGCCTCTCTACTTGCAACTCGCAAAAAAATAGTAAATACGAATCCTTATAGGCCAGGCATTGTCTGCAAAATTTGAATTGGTGACGAATATCCAGATAATTGGGGAAAAAAAATTAAAGTAGACAGTTTGGGGAAAACGAATCCTTCTGTCAGTCTAAGGAGACCCTGAAAGATTGCAACTAAATGGTTAATTAAATTTAATGAATTAATCTATCGCGGTCTTTACATAACATCCGGATGGAATTTATAGAATTTGTAGAAAAATGACAGGCTAACTATCCCGATGAGGCGGTTTTTCAGTATTTAATTATTCTCTGCTCCTCCTCAATAAGTCTTTATATCAGTTTTTCTATAAATGGCGAATAACTATTTAAATATCTATGGATTATTGTGCAAAATACTGTCATAATATTTGATGGCACGTTTATGGTTACTTGCCAGCAAATTTTCGGAAGTTATTGTGAATGATATTTAAATTCTACAAAATACGTAAACAACTAGTTAACGTTGCTATTATATTAACTTTACTTAAACACTTGTTTAATAATTATTTAATGTATTATTAAAAGAAAAACTAAAAACAGAAAAAAGGAAAAAATAAAGAAAAACAGTTTGATTAATCATAATTTACAGCACAAATTTTAAAAGACACTAATTATTTCATACACTGATCCAATTAATTAAAATTATAATAAATTTTCGAAATGAACATCCCCTAGCGTCAACACATTTTTGTGGACGTTTAAAAAGGGTTCTAACCGATCTATCGATCATACAATAAAAAAAAATTGTTGTAATTGTTCACGGGTATTAATATTTTCACTGTACACCTGTGACTTCAGGTGGCCTCATAAAAAATAATCCGTACAGGTGAGATCGGGAAATCTCTCGGGAACATCCCCTAGCGTCAACACATTTTTGTGGACGTTTAAAAAGGGTTCTAACCGATCTATCGATCATACAATAAAAAAAAAATTGTTGTAATTGTTCACGGGTATTAATATTTTCACTGTACACCTGTGACTTCAGGTGGCCTCATAAAAAATAATCCGTACAGGTGAGATCGGGAAATCTCGGTGGCCAGTTAACTGGACCCCTCTAAAAATCCATCTGTTGGTGTAACGTTGATTAAAATGCTCCCTCACTGGTTGAAACCACATACCTCTGGCATTGATGATTTGTAATAAATTTGGGAACAAATCTATTAAAAAATTTAAATAAACTTCACTCGTTCGTTTCCCTTAAAAAAAGTGCAGCACTATAAGGTGACTACTTTATATCCACATCAGACGTTTATGTTTAATCTGTGTTGGGAATTTTTCTGAAGCGTAGCATGTGGATTTTCACTTGTCCGGAGATGTTGATTTCAGGTGTTGTTTATTCCATCATGCGGTGGGAATTGAAGTTCGTCTATGAACAGAATTCTAGACACTGTTCGAACAATCTGTAATACTTCTTCTCGCTGTTGAAAATCTCTGAGAACATGTTCATGTTTTGCCTGTGAGGGAAATTGCCCATGTTTCTTACTAAATTGATATACCTCTGAAAATGATGTATGAGTGTACGACGATTTCGAAAACGTCTGCTATATTCTCTCTATGAAGCTCTTCCATTTTCGTCGCAAAAACCATACACATAAATCATATCTGCAAACTCTTATTTTGTAAATTGGAATGGCATCTTGAAATTATTAAATTTGTTAATATAAAACTTTTTTTTAATGACTCAAACGACTTCTTTGAATACTTTAACCTTAATTACTATATAATAACAGAATTGACACAAGCCTACTTTTATTTTTAAGCAAACTGTTTTTTCTATGGAATATTGCATCGTACACATTTTAATACATTAAATAATTATTAAACAAGTGTTTAAGTAAAATTCATTCAAGTTCATTTTATTAAATGAACCAGTTGTTTGCGTATTTTGTAGAATGTAAATATCATTCACAATTATTTTCGATAATTTGCTAGGAAGTAATCATAAACATGCCATAAAATATTATGACAGTATTTTGCACAATAATCCAGAGACATTTCAATAGTTATCCGCTATTTACAATAAACTGATATACAGCGTGATGTAAATGTAAAATAGTAAAAATTGAGTCCTATCCTGGAAATTTTCCAAACTAAATTATGCAATTGATTGAACTAGGAGTGCACTATATGTGTACCAACCCATTCCAAAAATATGGTGAATTTTAATATCAGTCAAAATTCACAAAACAACATGTATCTCGGGGCGAGCGTAGGTGCGTCTTTACTATGTACATACTTCGGTATGCGATGTAAAGCAACGACAGGCGCGGTTAGTACTTGGATTGGTGACCATTCCAACGGAAACCGCCTTCTCGCCTCACACATCTTCCAGCGGCTTGTATATCAGTGTATGCGCGGAAGCTATATAACCTTAGGCGAGGGTTGTATAGGAGATATACCATCCTTCGGAGGGGATGTAAAACCGTCGGTCCCTTGTCTATTAAATGTTAGGCAAGTAAAAGATCCCTACTCTTCTTAAGGGAAGAGGTTCGGCAAAATTCCTGGTTGGGGGTAGCTCGTCTACAGGCGTCGGTGTTAGGCCTCAGTAGCGGAAATAGGCCGACGTTAAATAAATGTATAAAAAAAAAAAACATGTATCTCGAAACAAGTGAGGATTCAAGGGTAAGTGTCTCTCATTAGTCTATGTCACTTTAAATTTAGGACACCCTGTATATTGGTATTCTCTACCATTCGAAAAAATTAATTGGAAATACCAGTATATGACAGTTCTTGAGTAAAATTGTACCTGCTTGTGTAGTCCCTGGTAAATTATCCTCGTCTTTATCGCTGTGAACTGTATATTCGATCTCTCCCACTTATATGCGTAACAGACCAGAGTTACTGTATTTTTCAAAGAGCATTTGAGAACCTTCTTCAACTTTTATTATGCGTTGTTCTGTTTAAAGAAGCAACCCCATATCGGGTTCGGGTCGCGGCGGTGAGGGCGTTTTCGTAAAAGTTATTTTTCACAAATCGATATCTTTGTGTCTATAAACCACTTTTATAAAACACTAAAGCATTTAAACACTACACTCTAATATACTACTCCATGCGTGTTTCACTAACCATGTTAGTATCGCCAGGAGATGATTCAAACTGAAAACCAGCCTTATTCAGTTTCTGATGATTCTAACGTGGTTAGTGAAATGCGCATCGAGTAGAATATTCAAATGTTGTGTTCAAATTTGTGGCATCTTATTAAAGTGATTTCCATAAGAAAGCAAAACTGAAAACTAAATTATTTATATCGTTACACCTACTTAATACGTAAGTCATCATTACTTTCAAAACTTTATGCAGTGTAATAAAATCCATTAACTGATATCGATCGTAACACATTCAAACTTAACACAAGATGAAATTTTCTGTTGGCTACATTCTGTATTGATTGATACCCGTTTACTTCAGTTACCTCAATAATAAGTAACCCTAATTGAATAAAAGACGAACTTTGTTATAAAATGCATTTAGGGAAAACTTTTATATTAAATTGTTAAGGGTCTATTAAAATCTAAGAGACAGAGGGCGATTACAGTGTACCCAGGGATTTGTTATGAAGCCTGGCGCGGCCAGAGCTGAGTGAAGAACGCTGTATCAGAAAGAAGCCTTTTCCCGCAACTACAGAACAATACACTTTTGTCGACAACTTTCTGAACTGGATCTTTCTAAATCTTTTTAGTAAACCGCCCTCGACCGAACTCTGTTAACTAAGAGCTCGATTAATTAGGAACTGTTCCTGCTTTAATGATAAACTGTAACTCTTGATGTTAATTACTCCCAACAAATTGCATAGCTATAAATTTTGCATTATTCAACTCCTAATAAATAATTGGTCACAGGGACTGCTTTATTAGCGCCAGTAATTTATAGCAACAAAGTAACCGATGTATTTATTTACTCACAAATTAATCAGGATTCCGACAAGAGGAAATTTGTGTTTAATTTCTTACACTTCGAATAAGAAACTAATAACCTTGATTTAATCAGCCATTGTGTTTTAATTGGTATATGTAGAATTACTTAGTTGGAAGTAAGTATACTTGAATCTCACCTAGAAGTCCTGGATTCGATTCCCGGAGACGGTACCGAAATTATTTCAGAATAAGAAGATCATTCAAGTGTACACGTGTATTGGATGTGTGTTCCTTGCCCCCTTCAGCACAAGGATCATCCAAATTATTCATGTATGCAGAGTATTATCTGTGGTGTTTATGAAGAAAAAATGTGATTACTTACTAACTTAAATTTACTGATTCCAAGGTTATAATATCCCTAATGTTGTCTGCTTATTCGTATGTTCCTTAAAGTAAATAACAATAATAATAAACACTTTTATTAAAAAAATACAAAATAAAAGTCATATAAAGTGTAGTTTAGTCCAAGGAAAATTCTTACACTTAACTCAATAATGCGCTTAAAATTTAATTTAACATTGAATTAACTTAGCACACAAAGAGGATTAGATCGGGACCAAATCACAAAGAAACAGAAAAAAGACGTTAAAAATAAACAGAAAAAGTAGTGAAATATTTGTTTAACCGCTTAAACGTTTGCTTTTTGCTTCTGCAAGGTACTACATTATTACTTCCTCCACATACCTAATAGTATCGCTATTGATCATTCAATAATAATGTTTTTAATTTGTGTTTAAATGTTGTAGAATTACAGGTTTTTAAAGAAGGGGGCAGAAAATAGGTCTGTCCACAAAATAAATTAATATACATTAAATGTAGTAAAATTGCTTACCGTATTCCGTGTCGTTCTTGTTAGAACAAAGTTTGAATTCACGGCAGTGTTACTAGCCTACGACGAGCTGGCTACATTCTGAGAGAAAATAATACCGCTCGACCATAGGCAACCCACTGTACTCTAGAACGAATATTAAATCACATAATATATAAAATCATGTATGCATCGCTTCAACATAGAGGGCTCTGAAAGAACTTCCGTATCGACCATGATTCATTCAATATACGTCTCGTAGAGCACGCGGCCGCTTTGTTGACGATTGCCAAGTTTATCTATAGGAATCCTCGTAGGATTTCTTAATTTAGACAATCAGCTGCAGTTTTTCCTTATTTTGGATATTGTTTTATTTTGTGGAAATAGTTTAGAGAGAAAACTATTACTACTAAGTATGATTTTAGTCGACGAATGTCGATGTTGTGAAATGAGGTACTTTCATCGGTTTAAGCCCTGAGACCTCGATCGGCGAAGTTAAGCAGCGTTGGTCGGCGTCACTTGGATGGGTGAATGGCATCTCATTTCGCCGTCCTGGTTGAGTGGAAGAGTAGCTGTAGCTAAACTCCGCCAGGACGTAAATATAAACAAGGCATTAAAAAAATGGTAAGCATGTTCGTCATGCTCAGCCTTCCGTCTGTTGACATGTGATTTTTATCATTTTGGGAACGTTCAGGGTACGTTTTTATGGTATGCTTATAGTTTATTTGTAGTACGCTGTTAGTACTTTATTGGTACACCTCCCAGCATGCTGTTAGCACCCGCGGTTCTGGGGTACGATTCGAAAATCACCTTCGCCGCCGTTTAAGACCCCCTCACGGCTGTCATCTGGACAAACCACGTAACCGAGGGACCTACGAATCTGTCTGTCCTGTTCTATTCTTTGGGGGGTCGAAGCCACGGATTCCACTGGATAAATGCATCTCTTATTCAGTTTATTCGCTGTATTTCTCCTATCAAGCAACCTGACACACCGCCTGGGGAATTAATTTCTACTTATTTCTTTAAACATATTTAAGTTAATATATAGGGGCGAGTGTAGATGCGTCTTTACTATGTACATACTTCGATATGTGATGTAAAGGAACGTTAAGCGCGGTTAGTACTTGGATGGGCGACCGTTTCAAAGAAGACCTTGTCCTCGCCTCGCATATCTTCCAGTGGCTTGTATATCAGTGTATGCGCGGAAGCTATGCAACATTAGGCGAGGGTTGTGTAGATGATATACCATCCTTCGAAGGGGATGTAAAGCCGTCGATCACTTGTCTATTAAATGTTAGTCAAGTAAAAGATCCCTACTCTTCTTAAAGGAAGAGGTTCGACAAAATTCCTGGTTGGGGGTAGCTCGTCAACAGGCGTCGGTGATAGGCCTCAGTAGCGGAAATGGACCGACGTTAAATAAACGTAAAAGAAAGTTAATATATATCATTGTTTTCTGTACGCTTACGGTAGCTATCAAACGCTATTATAAATATATATTTTAAAGTGTTGCATTTATGAAGCAGGGTGTTTTATTTTATTGTCACGTCAGGGAAACGAGATAAACTGATAACTCATCCCGTAAGTATATAGTTACGCCCGAGATACTGAGCTAGTTTACTTTTGTTTGTCCTGAGCACTACACTACAATTTCGGGCTAACCATGTTATGACTAGACTATGCTACACTCTGTGCCCTCTTTGAACTTATAACTTTGTGGTATCACTTTTCGGGGAGTTTCCCCTGTAGCAGCAGTAACAGTGCTATTACTATTTAGAATGAAATAGAATTTATTTATTGTTATCAAATATGGATGAGGGTTTCCAGAAAGGAGATTCACGTAATTTGCCGTACATAGACAAGAAAGCACAGATAAATACGAATATGACAAATATCGGGAAAATAATCGGCCCGTCCTAGCTCATGACAACGATTTTTTAAATATAGTTGTTCTAGTTCTTGGTATATTTACAGAATATTGCTGATGCTTATTTATGAATGTCTCTCCAATGTACGACGGCACACCTGAACGGATAGTGGTATGTGCAAATGATAACAGGTGTATTCTATTACTAATATTTAACCACCGTAGTATTTTCATTCTGGCAGAAATTTTTCTGTCATATTTATAATGTCCATATAAGTCTACAGCATGAATTTTGTATTTCTTGCAATCTGCCTCTGTCTACTGTACCCAAACAGGGTTTATAGATGAAACTGTAATAGTTTAAATGTGATAGTGTGAACGATCCATGTTTTATTAGTCTGAAGGACGTCTTTTCAACCTTTTCTTAACTCTAAATAATAAATATTACGTTCACAAAATTTTTGGGGTTCAACACGACTGTTTCAGACGGAGAATAATGTAAAAATCATACTTACTGTCGTTTATGCTTAACTGCTGCTCTGATGGTATCAATTGGACGACGTCGTAACACTATAAATCTAACACTGTCTGTACCACACTCTCTTAAAATTAAACCTGAAAAGGAATTTTGTTAGAAAACACAACTAAAAGACAATATAAAGTTCAAAATATATATATTATATCTTTAAAAAATTATGTTTTTACAACAACTTTTTTCAAGAGAAAATGTTAACAAACATTAGTCTGACCCGTGTACAACACATGGTGAGGAACGGGACGATTCATACTGTACCAACTACGATCCAATATGCGGTTTTATAAGCTAACGATGCACAAAAAGATTCAAGAAAAGTTCAATGTAACTGAAATTTTGGTGGGCTTTTGCTTGCCTGTCTTATAAACGTATTATATAATTCACATGAATTTTGGTCGCTCCTCGGAGCTTAAAATTGCTTGAAGCGCTACTACTTCGATTGTATTCTACAATAACAACTTTTTACGTTCAAGCAAGGCGGATCCCATGCACGTATGAGTACATGATATAGATACTTTTTTGACTCCGAATCACTGAGGAACCGGTTTAGGGCAAACCCTGTCAAAACTCATCATTTCTCCGTCAAAATCGACTGCTAGGAAATCATGGGGGTCCCATGTCGCTAAGGGCTATTTTCGCTATAACTTCCGATATACTTTGAATAGTCGTTGGACTAATTTGACCTCATATTCAATACCTCGTAAGAGTTGCAGTGCTTGACAACGTGGATTCGTAAAAGGGTTTTTAATCTTGAAAATTTTGAAGTTAAAGTCTAATTTTAGTACACTTTCTAAAATTAGGTGGTCGGGGCGACATTACGTCCCTGTGCAGCGACATTTACTACACTTTCTAAATTAACGCTCCTTGAAGAGTTAGCGAAAATTTGGCATAAAAAATGCTCCGAGGAGCAAAAATATGTTTACAAGTATTAAAAACCTCTTCCACGGCGTTTTTACGTGAAGCACGCTTTTCGTACAAAGTATTTCCTAAGTCGGATTTTGTTACAACGTCGAAAAGTATATCGGGGTTATAGCGTTCTTTAACAATAGCACCAATGCTTCACAAAGGCTCTTACTCATATTAAAATTTAATATGTATCTGTTGGATTATAGAAGTTTTAAATTAATAAAGGCTTCTTGTATTACTTTGCTTACTTGTATACTTAAACTTTAATAAACCAACAAATAACACACTCAAACTTTTTGCAAATTTAACCATGGATAGATTTTCGCCATTTATTTTTATTTGCATTTATAGCATCTGCATAATTTCTGCCGCCAAATATTAAAACCAAACATTTATTAAGATTAAGTGATAAAGTATGCTTATGAGATACATTATATATTGTTTACAAATTATTATTGATCATATTTTCTGCAAGAAGGAAATCATCTTTTTTGAAACTGATTTAATTTACTATCATCCGCATATGCATGATATGGCAACTCAATTTTATTGAGAATTTCTGTCTTGTAGAGCACAAAAAATAATTGCCCCGAAATTGAACACTGAGGGTCACCAGTTAATACAAAAGCCGGCGTTGAGTTTAGGTCATCTATACGCATCCTCTGCCCCGTATTGCATAAATATGATTTGACAAAATTGACAGTAGTAATGGCGTCACTAGAGAACATTTCCAATTGCTCGGGAAGTACCCTTCTTCTACACAACCATTTAGGATGTGTAATACGTATTTGTCTATAAGTAGACTACAGTATTTAATCATTGTAATGCTTATGTTATCTGTACCATATGCCTTTGACTTAATACTGCAGATCATTGTGAACGTCCTCTAGTAAGTTGCTATTGTAAAAATATATAATATCCTGATTGTTGTTATTTTGTCAAATACTGTATTATTAATATTTCTGAAACTTGACTTTTAAAATGATTATAGAAAAGTTCTATGAATATAATCTCGACACATTTACATATTGTTGTAGGTAATTTATATTCCAGTACATTTTATTTGCATGAAATGAATTAAATAAATATATAAAAATGTATATCCTACATAAATAATAGTTATCTGAGGGTTACCATAAAGAATATACTAAATAATGCATATTACAAGAATCATGCAAATAAGATTTCATAAATTATACTTATAAATTATAAGATATAAAAAGGTCCATTTTCCAGCTAAAATTTCTACCTCGGCGCACAATTTAAATTATCTTCTATAAAAAGTAGCGGTTAAAATTAAGGCCATTTAGACATAACGACCAAGTAATTAATAAGAATAAGGGACGTGAAATAATTAAGATAATACACAACGATGATATATATTAAGTTGTTGCTCCGAAAGAAATTACTACATAAAATTATATTATAGCTGATAAAGCATAAATAAAACCGCGGTTTTTAGGTCATGTTGCGAAAAGACTGTGGTATGAGGTTTAAATTCCTCTTTATAAATGAAAATATATGATAACAAATGTGTTTAATTTCCCTGCCCTTTTAGTGGGAACACGTTTGTACAAGTGACATCTTAATTTTGTTATGCGGGACATTATAATAGCGATGATATAATATGAAACTGAAAAAAAAACGAATATCCTTTTTGGTCGGCTTAATTAAATTCTGTTTCATGTTACACAATTTTAAGTGCAGAGAATTATTAATCACATACATTAACTGAAATTTAAGATGCCCTTTCAACAGGAGTCAGAAACAATCGTTCGTACACTATGATAGATAGATAGATTCATAGATATTTATCCAGTTATAAACAATAACTTGTTATAACCACGCCAAGCTATGTAATAATAAAAAGAAGATAATAACATACAAGTAACTATTAATAACACGTATATCTAAAAATACACCGAATATGTATTTATATATATTTTTATACAGGCTGTCCATGTTATCAGGACACTCGAGAATATCTCATTAATATCGGTCATATAAAAAAAAATATTTGTATGAAAATTGTGCCGATTTAAATAACCTACAAAATGGTTTAAAATCATTTGAAATCCATGGCCTACTTTAAGAGTTTTGGCGGAAAATATCGAAAATGCGGAAAACCTCCAGGCCAAATATCTCCGTTATTTGAAGAGATACGAGACAGACTCTAAGGCGAAAATATTTTGCAAAACAGAGTGTTTCAACGAGGTTTTATCTAATTTTTTCAAAACCGCCGTATTTTGAGATTTACTCTACAGGCTGTTAAAAAAATTATTTTGAAACGGGCGGGAAATGGCGCCATTAATAATAATAATAATAATAATATATTTATTCACCAAAATAATTTGAACAAGTGTAACATAAAAAAACATAATATTTTTAGTCGCAAACTCCTCTATAAATCCTTATTTTACTATAAGGAACCTAACCAGACTGCAACCAACAGCTACTCTCCGGGCTATGTGCCCCGCCGAGCGCTGAATTACAAGTTACAAGCCTGGCGCGTTAAGTGTAATAATTGCGTATTACCATCAAAACGCTAATGCTTCGATTGCAACAAACACCAGCCGAAAGACTGATCCTACTTAAAGGAGCTCCCTTGCCAGTCGTCACACACCACTTGCAGACTGCAGTTTCGAGCTATTGGCTCTCGTCAGTGCAACTGTGTAACTTGTAATTCAGCGCTCGGCGGGGCACATAGCCCGGAGAGTAGCTGTTGGTTGCAGTCTGGTTAGGTTCCTTATAGTAAAATAAGGATTTATAGAGGAGTTTGCGACGAAAAATATTATGTTTAATATTCCGCCCTCTAAAAGCACATTTGAACTAAGTGTAACATAAATACGGAAAACAATATATCTATGTATATAGGGTAAATAAACAGAAAAAAATCCACAAAGGAGAACCTGCACGTGGATCAAAAACTGGGCATTGACCTGCATAGATAATTACATATTTTACAATTTAATTTTATTTGAGAGTGATGCGTAAAGTGAAATGATACTTATTGCTTTTCTTAAGATGTTTCTAAACTACATTAAACAACAATATATTACTATCACAAGCACATAATAGCTATTTATGCCATCAGTTACGAAATGCCTAATTTTGTGTAACGCGTGAGATTTTTGCGGAACGAACGAAGTGAGTTTCGCAAAAATTCACAAGTTACACAAAATTTCATTTCGTAACGTATTGCATACAAGATTTTTTCTAATTTTGAAGAAAGTAATAAAAAAATTAAATTTAATATAATTGATAAAAATTTGGAAAACATAAATTTAGTTTGTTGCTGTTACTTCATGTTAGTTGTCAGTTTGACATTTTGTAAAAAAGTCTAGACGGAAGGTTTTTAGTGAGATTGATATATTTTTAGTTTTATTTTTTAAAAATGAGTAATTCAAGTTCTGAAGAGCTACCAAGCGATATTGAAGAGGCAGCAGGTAATGCTCTATTATCAGTAATTCCCAAAAAGTCAAAGGCAGTTTATGATTTGGCATACGAAAAATTTGTTACGTGGTGTGATGAGAAGAAAATTAAACATGTTAATGAGAAAGTTTTACTTGCATATTTTGAGGGTAAGAAAGATCTAAAAGTTTCCACATTATGGACACTTTACTCAATGTTAAGGTCTGAACTAAATCTGAAAAGGAATATTGATATTAAAAAATATACAAATTTGGTAGCATATATTAAAAGTCAAGCGGACGGGTACAGTGCTAAAAAGTCAAAAGTTTTTATTAAAGAAGGTTTTGCCAAATTTTTAGTGGAAGCTGATGACAAAGAATACTTAATGGCTAAGGTTGCAATGATAATTGGAATGGCAGGAGCATGCAGAAAAGCAGAATTAACATTTCTTCCAGTTGAAAATGTTATAGACGAAGGAAGCTATTTTCATGTTGATATCCCACCTTCAAAAACAAAAGTTACACGGCAGTTTGCAATTACCACTGGAGACATTGAAAATACGAATCTTGTTGAAATATTAATAAAATATATTAAGTTGCGTCCCCAGGTTCTTAAACACAACAGATTTTTTGTAAAATATGCGAATGGAAAATGTACCAGAAATCCTGTTGGAATTAACACATTTAGCAGTCTGCCAAAAGTATTGCACAATTTCTTCGTCTTTCAAATCCTGTTCTATATACTGGCCACTGCTTTAGAAGAAGCTCTGCCACTTTTCTAGCAGACAGTGGCGCTGATATTTTAAAATTAAAGAGGCACGGAGGTTGGAAATCTAGCTCTGTTGCGGAGGGATATGTCGAAAATTCTATGAATAATAAGAAACTTATAGCGCAAGAAATATTTGGTGAAACATCTAAAGCAATGTGCGCCACTTCCCAAATAACAGCAAGTTCGAGCAATGAAAAAAATATGTCGTCGGGAATTAATTTGAATAATTGCAATAATTGTGTTATCAATATTTATAATAATTAATTAATTTATAATTTATGTTTTTAACTTGTATTATAACAGTTTAATAAATAGAATAATTCTTTTTGTCACTAATTTTGAAATACATTTTTCGTCACCAATTGCATAAAATTTTACTTTATGCAACTAGTTACAAAAAGTAAGACGTTTCATAATGTCAATCAGTTTTAAAAAGTGTCACTTTATATGTCAAAATTAGAAAAAAGTATTAACAAAATAATATGCACTATACAGATAATAATTATAATAAATACAACGCCATATAAATAATAACTTATGCAACACGATATGAATGATAAACACAGTAAATACAGCACTATATAAATCATTAATACAACAAATGCAACAGTTTGTAATAGGTAATAATATACACTATATGAAATCTCGACTAGATTTTTATTTTTTTAAATTTTTTTATGATTGAGCAGGATTATTTTTTACATCAATCATGAGGTGAACTGACAATATTGGAATTTCTAATACCCGTTTTTTAAGTTTTTTCTTAAAAAGTTTAAACGAGTTAACGCTTTTTAGAGATATCGGTACTTCATTATATATTTTAGGAGCCAAGTAAATGTGACAGCGTTGTCCTACCGTCTTAACCATTTTAGGTACTGCAATAGATTTTTGTCTATGTCGTGTATCATAACTATAAGCAATGATGTCTTTTGTGTTTTTATACTGATATAGGATCAAACTTTGAAAAAAACACGGTCTTATATCTAGTATTTTAGATTCCCTATATAGATCATCACTTGGGTAAGTATAACTTTTGCTAAATATTATTTTTATAATCCACTTTTGCATTACTTCAAGATTTTTTAAGTAACAATTTGTTACGCCCCCCCAAGCAATGATGCCATAATATAAATGTGGTTGGACTAGTGCAAAATATATGGTTTTTAGGTGGTCTGTATCAAAGATTCTTTTAAGATATTTAAATTTAGAAAGAAGTGAGAGTGAGAGAGTGAGTTAATTTCTTAACTAAAAAATCAATATGTTTATTCCATTTAAGATGGCAATCAAGCATGACTCCGAGGTATTTTATCGATGTGGCAGATGTTAATTTAATGTTGGTATTATTAAATAGAGTATTTTCCTCCCTTTTTAACGATATATCACATGCCATATTTATTCATTGGTACTACGTTAGTAATTATAAAAACTTTTTTTTAACAAGCATTATACTTGCCGTGGAGAAGTATGATTAAATAACACGATAAAATAATTCAATAAGTTGTTCAAATCTTTGCTATAATAAAACATTAACACAGTCATTTAGTAAACAATAAATTTAAAAATTAACAACACTATAAGTTAAAATACACCTATAATGAAACATAAATATACTTTGATATCAGTTGCCAGTCAGTGTCAAGATATTCAATAAAAGTTTAAAATAAAATTTTTAATATGTTGGGGAAGTTCATTAAGAATAGTGGACAATAATATTCGCAGGCATTTAGACTGTGCCGTAATCCTGTGTAATCGATTCGTATATTGTTCCTTTGCCTAGTAGGATATTTGTGAATTTCGGCCTGGATTGTATATGTATATATTGCTCTTTATGTGGACTCAGCACTCCACTATTTATATGCAAGGTAAAGCGAGTATAGCATGTTCAATAAATTTTGATCTCACATCCTCTCTATATTCTAGCCCAGACAGTGCATTAATTGCTTGACTTTGGATTTTAAAGATTCTACGACTGTGGGTCAAATGTCTCCAGGATACTATACAATATTTAAAATAGAAAAATACCATATTTTCATTGCATTAAGAGGTAATAATAAGTATAGTTCCCTTAATAAATACTAGTTTTCATTTAATTTCTTACTTCAGTCATACCCGTAAGGTTTACATTTGTGGCGGTTGTGTCATATGCAAAAAGTATAAATTCAGTACTGGAATTGCAATAGGAAGATGATTTCTATAGATAAGGAATAATATGAGTCCCAGAACTCAACCTTGTGGAACAAATTGTAAAACATGGTGTTTTACAATTTGTCTCTTAGAGTATGTTTGATTTATGTAGCAACTTTGCTACCTGCCTTTCAAATAGGTATTTATCGATTCAATGCTTTTTTTCAAAACCGTATTGGGTAAGTTTACTTAAAAGTAGTTTATGCGATATACAGTCAAAGGTTTTGCTCAAATCACAAAATGTAGTTCCAACAAATAAATTTGTTTTCAAAAAATTCAATGACCTTTTCTACCAGTGCCGTAACGGCCATTTCTGTAGACTTATTACGAAATCCAAATTGTGTATTACTTAATAAGTTGTTATCAAAATCAGTTATTTGGTTTTGTAGAAGTATTTCTAATATTTTAGATAATACACTTAGGAGTGCGATTGGCCTATACTTTGCTAATATATTTAAGTCTACTGTTTTAAATACCGGTATAATTTTAATAATTTTGAAATATGGATTTAGAATTAATTTCTTTTGTTTTATTTTCTCGACAGAGAGAGAGTTTTTGGTATTTCAAAATGTAGGGTGTTTTTAAAATTTTGTAAGTAATTTTGAGAATACAATTTTTCTGTTTAAGTGCGTCGGAATCAGCCCAAACGATCACTGCTTCAAAATTTATAAACAATTGAGATTCAAAATTTAACCAACTTCACCACATTTTTGAAGAGAAATATGTTTTGATTACAACATTTATATATTATAGCTGCCAACTTACGATTGAAATTTGATGCCAGCATTGCAATGAATCTTAGAACTTTGAACCGCACTAGGTTAAAGTAATATCACTAAATTTCCGCTTTCGCTACTTTAATCAATGGCTCTCATCAAATGCAACATATTTACAAAGGATTAGATTTTACTAAGATTAAGAACCATGGTTATGTAATTTTCATTTTTTTTGGTACAAATAAATTCAACGATTTCGGCAAAAAGTTAACAGATTCAAAATTTGTTTAATTTTACAATACTCGCAGGATCCATTAGGCTTGATTTCGATTCAGTTAATCGTTAAGTTTCAAGATTTCAAAAAATAGCTTTTCAGTTGTTTATACAGTAGCCACTCAGTGTTTACGCGTTAGGATTGAGAGCAACAGGTCCCGGGTGCGAATCCTGGCTAGGTTATGGATATTTAGCGGCGTTTTTAATGTATTACCGAGTTGGTAGCAGGACTAGATGGGATTGTGTGAGAGACAACAAGACTAGTCGCTGTATCCCTCCTAAGTTCGAGTCTCAGCTACCTTAAATAATAATGTCATAGGCAATGGTCGTTGTGTAAAATAATAATAAAGGATAAAATGAAAAAGTTGCTTTTTATTAGATACAACAAAAAATGTATTTTAGGTTTTTCTTTTAAACCTTCGGTGTATTTTTAATGAATATGCAGATATGCATTTAATATGTAAGAGGGCTGCAGCTAACGCTACAGATGCTAGAAACAATTTTTCTAACTGTTATCAGACAGAAAAAAATTGAGCGTATTGATCTAAGATTATGGAAGGTGAGTATAAGTAGGAAAATTTGTTGATTGTTTAATTACAATTTTAACAAATATTTTATGGTTATGGTGGCGCTCCTAAGACCTACACTAAACGTAGATTTGTAGAAAATTTAATTACAGATTTACAGATTCTGTTTCTTTTATGTTGTCCCGATCGGACCCATATATCTCGAGTTATTCACATTTTTAAGTTGAAAAACGCGGTTAAAAAAATTAAACTGTTAATAACAATTGAAGTACAAAATCTTTGAAGTACAAAATTTTTTTGGGTACCCCTAGCACCTCCCCAACAGGAGCCAACCATAAAATTGCTTATGTAATCTAGAAATTGGCATAGATTTTCTATAAATATTTTGACAGGATTAATTGGCAATCAGTTAATTGGTCCATTTGTTTTTCAACAAAAGTTTAAATTGGGACGTATGCTTGCTATGTATTTTATAATAATAATATGCCTTTATTTTCTAATAGAATGAGAAGTACAAGGGAGCACATGAGACTGATATGGCGATATTCAGCATAGTTGCTCTTCCATATAATCATCTCAAGAACAGAACTACAAAATACAATACAATACAAAATTAAATATCATTTCTTTTACCAAATGTGTGCGCTTTGACCTATTTCCTAAATGAGGCAACAGAGGACTGATTTTTTATATTATTAAGTAAAAAGTTGTAAATTTTGGCGGCGTTGAAACTAAATGAACATTTAAATAGAGCCGTATTATGCTTAGGTATATTATAAAGATCACAATGCCTGGCAGGGCAAGTATGAATATCACTACCTCTAATGAGTTTAATCAATAAATATTGTGGCGAATCAGCGAGATTAGCTTTAAAAATTAAGCAAACTAAGTGTACCTGGAACCTTTTATTAAGATTGAGCTAGGTTGATTCTTCAGACACACCAGAAATTGCATCAAGATCAAAGTTGAATGGCTCAACAGCAAGATTTGTGTCTGTTAGATAAGAGAAGAAGTATATTTGAGTCTCATCAGTATATTGGTGGTACTTGCAGAAGTTCAAATGTTTATAAAAATCAGCAGTATAAAGGGAAAATAACTGTGGTCCCAAAATACTACCTTGCGGTACTGCTTGCTCAATATCGATAGACTCAGAAAGACAATTGTTTATCACTATTTTTTCTCTTTCAGTTAGATAATTTTGAAAAAATAGTACGGCTGCTTTGCCAAGCCCAAAATAACGCAACTTTGTACATAGTATGGCGTGATTTAAAGTATCAAAGGCTCTACTAAAATTGAAGAGAATTAAGCAAGTACTTTTGTTATTATCAAATGCTCTTAATACATCATCAGTCACACTTAACAGTGCAGTAGTTGTACTAAAGTGTGGTCGAAAACCAGATTGTGTGGGTGGAAAGATCTCATTGAATGATAAAAATTGACTTAGCTGCTCCTGAACAATTTTTTCAAGAATTTTAGATAAAGTTGATAGTATACTGATTGGTCTATAATGCGAAAATAGAGGCGGCGAACTGTTGCTCGGAGTAAGGATGACATTAGTTTTTTCCAACTAGAAGGAAAGGCAGAACTTAAAAGACATTTGTTCACTATAAATGTTAGATGAGCTTAGGTGAGGAATAATAAATATAATCATTTTTAAATATAATCCGTCAGCCCCTTTTGCGTTAGACCTGATAGTATGTAAACATTTTTCAACCTTTACAGTTGTAACTTAAAAAAAAAATCAAAAGTGCCCTTTACATTTAAACTAATTGCGTTTATGTAAGAGTCTAATAGAGGATCATTGTTAATAACATCAACTTTCGGGAGGCTGCTAACAAAATAGCCGTTGAACCCATCAGCATCGCCAGAATTTACAAGAGGACTTTCAGATTTACCAACATTAAGCCATCTCAAAGTACGCCAGAAATATTTAGGATCAGTTTTTAAATCTTTGATGCAAGAAAACTTTTTTCGTTTTTTACCGCCATATTTTAACTCTCTATACTCCCTTAATGAGACCTCGGTATTAGTTTTATTATATTTATAACGCGCTCTATCCCTTAACTCCATCATTAATTTAAGGCTAGGCGTTAGCCAAGGAGCTGGTGGCTTAGTAATTCTGACCGTTCTAATTAAGGCATGTAAGTCAAATAAAAATAATAAATTATGGTTGAAAAACTCAACCATATTATTTACATCGTCGAGATTAAAAAACTGCTGCCCAAGGAATCACTACTTCCACATCCAGATGTGTTGTGGCTGATGCCAAAAAAAAGTTTGAAACCTTGACTCTTCGTACATGCCCTAAATGGCAATTTTATGGACTCTTACTTGCTTGCTTTGCCGATTTACCCCATTTACTCCCGAACCCTTCAATGGAATTAGATCAAAATATAATCTAGTTCCAGATCTCGTTACAATACATAAGTGTACCAAATTTTAAGTCAATATCATAAACGGTTCCAGAGTAAACGTGCGCACAAAAAAGTTACAGACAGACAGACCGACCGACAGACAGAAAAAAAAATTATTTTTTTTGCTCAAATTTAAAATTTCGACGTTTCATGACATTTTAAACTTATTTCAACAAAAAAATATATATATATATATATTTTGCGTCACTACACTTCCACTGGACGTGGAAGTAATATAGTCCCAGTCTATTCTGTTCAAATTATTTGAAAATAGTTCAGTATTTAACATTTTAATTTGGAATTTTAAACATTCCTTAAACGTATATGCCAAAATTATTCAATTTAAATGTTGAATGTTGGGTACTTTATTTTACGTATCACTCACTCTACTTTATCTCAATTTTGTCTTGTACACTATTCATCACATAACCAGTTAAAATCCCCATGAGATAAAAATTATTTGTTTTTATTTGCCGTTAAAATGTAAATTTAAACAGCATAGTAAATTTTGAAAATGGTATTTGTAGAATTTAAATACACACTGTATAGAATGGATTAGCATTATTTGATGTAGCGCATTCCCAAAAGCTTTGTGGATTTTGATATTAAATTCCTGATTATTGCTTTTAATCATTACACAGGTAAGCCCTTTGCCATTTAACATTAGCATTATTGACACACAATATGCAAATCAAATTATGTTCATTAGTTGTAAATAAAACGATGCTGTCAATTAAAGTTACACTTCGTATTTTCAGTTATAAGTTAATTTATACAGAGAGGTACATAAGTAACGAATAAATTCGCTATCTACGTAATTAACAATTTATGAGTAAAATCCTAAAACGCGTCAATTTTCAATTATATAATGACATTTTTTGAGCACCATTTTATACCTCCCCCTTCAACTCCCTTGGAGTGACAGCTACCCCTTTAAAAAATTTGAATGGAGCGAAGGTACGTGTGATAGCTCATTTGAAATGGTTTTGAATTCTCTATACAGCAATATAAGATTTTTTGAATTCCTCTAATTTTTTATCGAAAAATTTTGCATTTTTAATGTTTCTAAGTAAACAAGAGACCACGAAACATTTTAAATCGAATGTTCAAACTGGGTGCCCGCAGCCTCTTGCCTTGATAGTGGAGGCGTTGCTGAAATTCTTCTCAAATATTTTTTATCGTTTCTGGGGAGACTTGATTAATGTCTTGCCTTATTCTGTCTTTTAAATCATCGATGTTATTTGGTCTGTTGAAGTAGACTTTCAACTTTAAGTAACCCCATAAAAATAGTCAAGCGGGGTTAAATGGGGAGAACGATCAGGCCACTCAATTTCACCGCGTCTACTGATTCACCTACTGGTAAAAACTTGATTGGGATGGGCTCTTACTTCCAATGCAAAATGTGGTATAGCTCCGTCCTGCCGATACCAAATATTTCTATCAATTTTATTAGAGTTGTCATCATCTGGGAAAAGTATTCTTAACTGTGGAATTAAGACATTTTGCAAGAAGTCCAACTAACGCACGCCAGTTAATTTATTTGTGTATTTACTTACTTATACACCATCTAACAGTACAAAGACCGTTCATTTACAAGATGGGAAACAACTCATTTAATATACAACCTACATAGTGAGTAGCTTAAATATATATAATAGGAGTGGGGCAGAAAAAATTAACATGAGTCTAAAATATAAACTGACTTGTATAAGAGAAGCAAAAAAGATATAAAAGACAACTAAGTAGGAACTTGCAAGGAAAAATCCGCAAGATTGTTGTACATAAGGAGTATATAAAATATAGTGATGAAAACTGATAGACGAACATAGTCAGGAAGCCCTATTATTGAAAAATATCAATATACTGATTGTTATTGTAATAGGAACAAATATTATATAGGTGAGAATTTTTGGAAATTAGTCCGAGCTCTAGGCAGATAAAAAGTTAGACTATGACTTGAATTAACTCTAGGAATATGAAAGTTCAATTTGTGAAGTATCTCGCTGCAATAATTATGATGAATGACTTTCTTTAAAAAGTTGATAGGAAAGTTATTACGTCTATCACTTAAGCTGAATATAGGAAACATGTTAAGCAGGTTTGATTCAGGTAGACCAATAGGCGGATATGTATTTAAAGATATGAATTAGAGATATTTAAGAAAGTGTCGCTGCACGTTTTCTAATTTCGTAACATGAGTATTATAGCAGGGCTGCCAAACAAGAGATGCAACTCTAACTTAGATCTCAGAAATGAAAAATATAATAACTTTAAGGTGAAAGCATTAGTGAAGTCACGGCCATAACGTATGATAAAACCTAAAGTTTTGTTTACTCAGAATCTGTAGCTGTAAATGACATTACATTGCACTTTTGCATGTTCAACGATAGATCGTTTTTAACACACCAGGAGAGATTTGATGCTTCCGAGGATCAAGGTAAAAATAAACTTGTATCTAAAACTTGAAATCCTAAGTATAACTGAAATGAGACAGAACTCAGACTAAAGATATTATTTTACATTATAATTCAGTCGTTTAAACCAGAGATTCTGTGTGGTAGTTTTATGTCATCAGCATACACGAAGAATTGCACATCTAAAGTATCGCCTATATCATTTATAAATATATTGAACAGTAGTGGTCCAAGAACAGAGCCCTGGAAAACACCTAAGGATGAGCCATAATCATATGACTTAAACCCATTATACATATTGAAGTCTATCAGTTAAATAAAATCTAAAGAATGTTATGGGCAGGTCCGAAATACCAAAGTCGGAAAGTTTTGCAATCAATATATTATGATTAAGTCTATCAAAAGCTTTCATCAAATTAAAGTATATTACGTCCGTTTGCATCTGCACGTCATTGGATTCAGATATGAATTGTGTAGCATATATGAGATTGGTAGTAGTACCTAGTAGTTCCTAGTAGTTCCAAGTTATTATTAGCCGTTACTCGAGTCCGAGTATAAAAATGTTACAGTCGATAAATTGTGTACAATAGAAAACAAGTAAAAGGTGTAGTCTATTGTAATTCCCATTCATCTACGGTGCACACGACTATGGCTATAGAGGCCAATTCGGGAGAGCACATGTCGACCGCAGTCAGGACAAACATAGACCTGGTTAGGTCTTGGATTCGGCCTTCTTGCAGCAACACTTCCTTGATAGCTGGCCACAACCCCTCGCCATTCGGTTCTGTCCGCTGCAAGTTGTTCCCATTGCTCGTCTGCAATACCGCAGGATTTTAGATTTTCATGGAGAGCGTCTTTGAACCTCTTTCGTTGACCGCCACGCCTTCTACTACCGCTTAGCAATTCACCATAAAGTGTACATTTAGGAAGGCGGTTATCATGCATACGATGAACGTGACCTACCCATCTTAGGCGTGCTCTTGAAATAAGCACCTCAATTGGAAGGCTGTTTGCTCTCCTGACTACTTCCACGTTTGATATGTGATGGAACCAACGGATTTTCATCATACTTCTGAGGTGTCTTTGCTGAAAACGTTCTAATTCTTTCACATGACGACGGTAAGTGACCCAGCTTTCACATCCATATAGCAGTGTTGGAATGACAACTGCTCTGTAGACAGCCATTTTCGTTGACAAAGCAAGGTCGTGGTTGTCAAATACTCTCTCTCTAAGTCCACAGAGTGCTCTAGATGCAGCGTTAATTCTATTGCGAATCTCGCTGTCCATGTTTGCTTTGTCATTAACAACGTTGCCTAAGTAATTGAACTGATCCACCACTTCAAGAGAATTTCCGTTAAGCGTAATGTCTATTTGGTTCACTTGATGAGGAGTTGACATAATCTTAGTCTTTCCAAAGTTGATTTTAAGTCCCAAGGAATCATAGCTCTGGGCATAGCAGTAGTTCCTAGCACCTTGGTAGTTACCTTTCATAAATCGGTGTTGCCGACTGGAAATGATATATTTAACATTGAGGTAAATAGACTCATGTAATAATTTTTCAAAGGCTTTGCCAAAGTTACAGATTATTGTTATTGGGCGGAAGTTAATTATTTCGTTTTTATTTCCCTTTTTATACACCGGACAGCCTTTGGAGTATTTCCAAATATCCGGAAAACAGCAGCATTTAATAAATAAATTAAATAGTGTCATGAGCGGATGAGCAAAGACAGCAGCGCAGTCTCTCAACAGAAATGCGGGATCCCAAATTTGTGCTCAAAAAATGTCATTTAAAATTAAAAATTGACGCATTTTAGAATTTAAATTGTTAATTACGTAGATAATGAATTTATCCGTTACTTAGGGGCCTCACTGTATATACCTCATTATTAATGCTTAATCATAAATAATGCATTATGCACCTTTCGAACCTGTTCTCAATGAATGAAATGATTTATAAAATAAAAAGAATCATATAAGGATGTTGTAAAATCCCCACAGAGTAAAATAAACACAAAAACATGAATTTGGAGTTGGATTACTACTGGGCAGAGATTAAATATGGTATTTACGTAAATATTTCACAAGCTTAAAACTTCTAAAATTTAAATAATAAATCTGATGATATATAATAAACATGAAGTTCAGATTTCAGAGAATAATAATACTCGTAAGTTTGAAATTGCTGGTGAGAGAAGTTTAAGTGGCGAGGCGTCAAGAGAAATCGATTAAGCCGAAATGTTTTTCACTTTGAAGTTTGGAAGGCTTTGAAAACGGCGGTTGCAATTAAATGCTTGGAGTTGTGACTGGTGGAAAGGAAAGCTTCTGGTTCTAGAGGGTTCGGGCCCCCATTCTAGTCCCTCTTGGATCCCCGCAGCTCTTCGAAATTACTATAATCGCCTTTACCGATTTAATCATTTTAATGCCTTTAATTATAATTTTAGGATTAAAGATGGATTCAAACCTATATTTCGGATCAAGAGCCAAACTTTAACAACATATAATGAGAAACTTAGAAGTAATTGGTTTCGAGCTAATCCAAGTGTTAACGTCTACAACATGCTTTGCTCGTATATTCTTCAAGAAGCTTAATGTGATGTGCGGTTGGGGCCTGCTATATTTCAAACTGCGGTTTTATACTTTGCTGAAAAATGCAAATGAGGAGGGGATTTTCGGAACACTCAAGACTTTAAAATATTTCCACTGCTGATGTCAAAGTTTCAGCATTAGATTAAACACAGTTTAAAGCTTTCAAAACCTGTAAAGTACATAACAAAAGTGAAATGCTATTCAAATCAAAAGTGACACCAGTAAACGAATTTAATTTTCAAATTTTCTCACAAGTTAAATTCAGGGCTGTAAAATAAAAAGTTCATATAGTATTATAGGCATGAAATGTGCTTACATTTTATTTAATATCAGTTCGTTTAAAGTCAAATTTTAACCGTTTACAGAAAGGCTAAGAGGTTTTATTGATTAACTTTTATTTTAAAGAATTTTAACGCACATATTGTTTAGTTGAAACAGTGTCCTACGTGTTTTGATGTGGTCGTCAAACTTTACTTTAGGTTTTTCTTATCATATTTTCAGCCTCGATTCAGTTCAAGATACATTTAATTTTAATTAAAAATGAATATGAGTATGACCTCGCCAGCGCACGTCCCGGGACCAGTCAATCAACCGGGACGTGGGTCGTAGCGGCGTGCGAAACACTGATCGGGGCGCGTCTGGTTTGACGGCTAAAAACGATTTGAAAGTTAACTCCTTTCACAGCGCAGGGGGAACTAAAATAGACATTTAAACATAAAAATTTGAACGCTGAAAAAGAAGACAATCGATGGCAAAAAACACCTAGGAATTTAGGTATTAGGGAAAAATGGGCTAAGCAAAAAAACCGCTTCAAATAGCTATCGTGGGGCATCCCAAATGAAAGAAAATGATTTAAAAAGTTAAGATTGAAGAAATTTTGAGTTGAGGAAAAATTTAGAAGCAAAAATAAACACACATAAACGAAGAGGGAGGGGACAGAAAAGTGTTACTGATTTAAAGTTTATAAAATAGAAAATTATCCAACTTTTGAAGTTGTAGTAGGTTAAAGGTGGACTATAGACTTTGTCGGAAAATGGGGGGTAGCGCCTGGTATGGTATTTTATATTTTATCCGAAAGGAACAATCATGCTCTCTAACTCGTGTAATCTTGAGTTAGCAGGTTATCTCCCAGCTTAAGAGCATAGAGTTTCTAGGATATTTCTTGGACGTAGTCTGCTGTTGGGGTTATGTCGTTACTGCGTTCGTGGAGGGAGGTTTATCTGTTAGAATTAAAAATGAGGCACATTAATTTGTATTCTAATAAAGCATTAAATGTCAGTATTTTATCCAGTCTGAACCCTAAGTACTTCACGCATCTTTTAATCGGAATTTAATTCGCCCTATCAAAATTCGCTATAGGACTCTGTTTTCAGTAAAGCGGCGCGTGGAGATTATCGCCTGACTTCTTGGGTTTATCACGCCGTGATACCAGTCATGTGTGCTTGTAGTAGCATGTTTGCTGCTTGAGCTGTATGGGAATGAGTATACACGGCCGTGTCGTCGGCGTACTTGGCCAGATTACTATTCGAGAACTCCGGAGAATGGCAGACGTATCAGTTGTAGAACGATAGAATGAACTTGATGATGTACACTAAACTAAATACCAAACCTATATCAGGTGCTCAAAATGACGCCCACCCATTTCAAAACACTTGTTCACTTTTCGAATAGTTTCCCTGGTAACATGGCTGGAGTTATGGATTCAAAGGGATTTAAAATTTTATTTCGGATTTCTTCTAATGCTGCAGACGGCGTTGAGTATGCTTCGTCCTTCAGATAACCCCAGAGAAAAAAATCAAGTGGTGTTAGGTTTGGTGACCTAGCAGGCTAAGGTTTGGTGACCTAGCAGGCTACCTAATAGTTCCATTAGTAGATAGAATAGAATAGAATAGGATAGGATAGGATAGGATAGGATAGGATAGGATAGGATAGGATAGGATAGGATAGGATAGGATAGGACAGGATAGGATAGGATAGGATAGGATAGGATAGGATAGGATATGATAGGATAGAATAGAATAGAATAGAAATTTATTAATGCTAAAATTATAAAAATACATGCACAAGTCAAACAGTATATAAAGTAGATCACAAACAAGTAGGATATATTAAATGCGGGATATGTAGAAGACAAACCTTCTTGCAGCAACATTTCTTTGATAGCTGGCAACAACCCCTCGCCATTCGGTTCTGTCCGCTGCAAGTTGTTCCCATTGCTCGTCTGGAATACCGCAGGATTTTAGATTTTCATGGTGAACGTCTTTGAACCTCTTTTGTTGACCGCCACGCCTTCTTCTACCGCTTAGCAATTCACCATAAAGTGTACATTTAGGAAGGCGGTTATCATGCATACGATGAACGTGACCTGCCCATCTTAGGCGTGCTCTTGAAATAAGCACCTCAATTGGAAGGCTGTTTGCTCTCCTGAGTACTTCCACGTTTGATATGTGATGAAACCAACGGATTTTCATCATACTTCCGAGGTGTCTTTGCTGAAAACGTTCTAATTCTTTCACATGACGACGGTAAGTGACCCAGCTTTCACATCCATATAGCAGTGTTGGAATGACAACTGCTCTGTAGACAGCCATTTTAGTTGACAAAGCAAGGTCGTGGTTGTCAAATACACTTTCTCTCTAAGTCCCCAGAGTGCTCTAGATGCAGCGTTAATTCTATTGCGAACCTCGCTGTCTATGTTTGCTTTGTCATTAACAGCGTTGCCTAAGTAATTGAACTGATCCACCACTTCAAGAGAATTTCTGTTAAGTGTAATGTCTATTTGGTTCACTTGATGAGGAGTTGACATAATCTTAGTCTTTCCAATGTTGATCTTAAGTCCCAAGGAATCATAGCTCTGGGCATACACATCTAAAAGTTCTTGAAGCTCTTCCGGCGTAGAGGCTAAAAGTGCACAGTCATCCATACTGGAGATCACAAATGAATCGTGTGCGTGTCTTCGTGAAAGCTCTAAAGCGCCCTATGTTAAAGAGACCGCCATTAGAACGGTATCTGAGACCTATTCCCCTGACTGTCAGTTTGTTGTCAACAATAATTGTTAGAGCAGAGGTAAACAAATTAAAAAGTAGGGGTGCCAGGACACATTCCTGCCTAACTTCAGTGAGGGTTTGGAAAGGTTCGGTTGCCTCATTATTCTACATAACCTGGGCGTTGTTGTTTGTATGTAGACTGCGACATACTTCCACAAATTTTCTAGGGATACCTAAGCGGAGCATAATTTTCCAGAGCACTTCCCTGTCCACCGAGTCAAACGCCTTGGTTAAATCAATGAAGGCCATGTGAATTTCTCCTTGATGTTCGAGTGCTTTTTCTTGAAGCTGTTTAAGTGTGAAGATTAGATCTGATGTGCCTTGGTTTGGTCTAAAGCCTTTCTGTGTTTCAGGAAGTAACTTTTCCATAACAGGTGTTAGCCTATTTGCCATCGCATTAGTGAGTATCTTCCCTCCAACAGCCAGGAGAGCTATACCCCTCTAATTTCCACAGTCCGCAGCGCTCCCTTTGTTTTTGAAGAGGTGATATATGTGTATATATATAGTAATTAAGTAAGTAACTAACTTACACACAAAAAAAGTTTTTCAACTACAGAAATGAACTAAAATCTAAAATACAAAATGGCCTACATATTTTTTAAATCTCTGAATATTTCATCCACAGAGAAATAGGCAGTCTTTAGGAGAATCTTTTATTTTGCTTTTGAAATTTGTTGGGGAAAGTAATTTTACATAGTTCGGAAATTAATTGTAAAGCTTAACAGCATGATAATCGAGCTAATCGGGTGTAATCCGTGTATAGACTGTTTCTATATCATGTGTTATAATTCCCTGTTATCATACTTTGCACTAAGGTAATTTCCCACAAAACTAGCATTATGTGGCGGTGCTTTATCTTGTTGGAAGTATATAGTTCTGAAATCTTCGGGATATCTTTCATAATATAGACGCGCGGCCGCATGGACATTCGCCGTAAATTAAAAGTAAATCTACCTTTTCATTTTGTGTGTATTGCATCGTAAATCGTATCTTATTTTGAATAGAGCACCTAATTATAAATTTACAAATATTAAATACGCCTATATTTCACTCAACAATAACGTTTTGACAGATGCTGTGTGCCATTTTTCATCTGTTTTTCATGGCTTACTGCAAGACATGGACACAATTCGAAACGCTTCTACAAAAAGCTTAATATTTAGATTAATTTATATTCAATTTTTAATCGAGAAAAACCAGTTTAAATCAAATTTACCACTATATCTGATAAAAAAATGAAACATAAAGGGTACTATTTGAAAAATTGGAATGATGACAAATTAAATTTCCATGAAATGGAACAATAGGAAAAACATTGCTAAACCTAAATGCCCTTTTATTCAAATTCAAAGTCTACTTCGAAATTTTTTAAATTTGTGCCTGAATTCCAAAGCCAACTAGAAATAGCAAATAAATGCCATTTCCAAGGTTATTGTTCATCCGATTTTAAATTTGAAAAAAGCGTTGGAAGGAGAAATTACAGCTTTATGAGACAAGTTACATAAATATACAGGGTGCTTTTTAAAATAAGAAAGTTGTGGCATACCGGAAGTGATCTTTTTACTACCGAATAGACAAAATGTGGCCATTAATTTGTTATCTTTATAAATGATATTGTAGACTCCATAGACATACCATGCTTGTTATATGCCAATGACCTAAAATTGTACTGGCGTACAGAGTCCGTGGATGACAGTCAGAGAATACAAAATAACCGAAATAAGCTTCATGAGTGGTGTAACAGTAATACTCTGCCATTAAATGCTGCCAAATGCAAGGTTGTCTCATACCATAGGAAAAAGAATGCTTTTGAGTTCGCTTATCAACTGAGTGAAACAATTCTTGAGCGTCCTGAATACTTTTGTGATCTTGGAGTGACATTTGATCATAAGCTGTCATTTTGAAAGCATATTGAAAATATTGTATCAGCATCTTCAAAGAACCTTGGCTTTGTCATTAGAAATTCATATGGCTTTACAGACACTCAGGTATTATGTATGCTGTTTAACGTGTTTGTAAAATCTAAGTTAGAATATGCGAGCTTAATTTGGTACCCAGTGTACTCGAATATTTGAAAATGTTCAAAGGAGATTCTAAAAATTTCTATGTTATAAAATCGATGGCATATATCCTCCAATTGGAACGTTACATAATGTACTTCTCAGTAGATTTTCATTTATCAGTTTGGCCGATCGCAGAAAGCTTCACTCCTTAATATTTAAGTTCAATAGAGTACACAATAGATATAATTATCACGGCCTGTAAGATAGTCTAGATATATTTAACTGCTCAATAATGGACACTACGAATTTATTTTCATAATAATCTATTATGTATTTATTTTTTTTTTAAATTTTTTTTGTTTGTTAATTTTAAATGAATTTCTGTATTTGATTGTTTTAAACACATGTTATACATATATTTTTTCTATGTTATATTATTTAAATATTTTAAATTTCCCATCCTTTAATTGGCGAAAGCTGTTGGATGGTGTATCCTAAATAAATAAATATTAGATTTCCCAAATTTCAGAATTTTATTTTTAAAACTCTAGAAAAAAGTGGGGATTAGGTACTATCTGGGTCACCCTGTATAATGCTAATGTACACCATAAATTCTTATGATCTTTGATCTATCTATAAATACACGTAAATCTTATATCACAAAAAGTATAAAGAAACAGCATTTTCTCTTTTTATGTGAAGATAAGAAATTTTTTGATTTTGTCATTTTGTGAATTTAATGAATTTAAAAATACTTATTCCACAGTATGCTTTGAAACTAGTCATAAGTATATATAATAATAACTTCTAATGAATATGTCCGTTGTAAAAGAACTTCTGAATTTCAATCAATTTATTGAATGGTTCTCATGTATAAATATTCACGCTTTGTAGTATATATTAAAAGTAGTGAATATTTAATGCGACAAACTGACGAGACTCTTCATATGATGAGTATCAGGTGAGATAAGCCATATGTCAAAGACTTTTCAGTACGTAAAAGCCTGATGGTGGTCACCGAGGCCTGGATCCAATTACTCTAAGATGTTGACATTACCCTAGAGAGTTAGTAAGCCTGCACTTTCTTGGTCATGCCAGCGAGACCATTGACGTTCTATAAAGGTCAACTTATTCCAGAGCAAATGCAAATTTGTAATCATTGAAGGAATATTGTACCAGAAAAGAAATATGGATAAATATTTTCGTTCATTTATATTTATTTTTTAGCCGAGTACGGAAAGCAACAAAAAATTAGTATATTTAAAATCAAAAAGATAATGGAAAAAATAGGGAAATACCTTGAATATTAATTGAAAATACAAAATTTACATATCAATAAGAAATTATCCAGTTTTTTTATATTTATATTGATATTGTTCTTATAAACATGTTAATATAAGGAAATTTCTTTAGACTTGTTTATCAAACAATTAAATATAATGAATTTCTATAAATAGATAGGCTTATAAATGGTCAGAATGTTTGGTTACTACCGATCTATTTAAGTAAAATAATAATAAAGACAAGAATGTATCGGTCCGACACATCTTGGTCAAACGTTCCCATTTAGAAATTGATAGAACTACCTCGTACTAACTGGTATTCAAAAATTGTTATAAATATACTTTTTGTTATATCTTAACCACACAGCCTCCGTCCCTACATTGTTTAGGAAGGGTCATGCTATCTCGTACACTTCTCTATGTATTATATTTGATCAAAATCGTTGGAGCCTTTTTATAGGAGGGAAATATTTAATTTTTATTTAATTCACACCTCCTACAACATTCCTCTCTGAATTTTTTAGCACCAAATAGTCATGCCATCTTCTAATGATACTAAGGAACTATTTATGTGCCAAAGTCAAGATCACAATGGTTTCAACCGTTTAAGAGAAAAAAATATATAATTATGTTAGCGTTACCCCTTACAGTCTCTGTCCCTGAATGTTTTGGGATCAATGAGTTATGTCTTCTCATGTTAGCGCTAGAGGAGCATTCAGTAGTTAAATTTAATCAAAATTGCTAAAGCCGTTTTCAATAAAACAACGTATTTAAAACCCCTTGCAACATCCTTCCCTAAATTTTCTAGTTGCAAGTAGTCAAGCCATCTTGTACTGACTCTAAGGAACTATCTTGATTACAATTGTTACAATCAATCAATCAATCAAAACAGATTTATTCAAAATTCTAATGCAATAATACCGCCCCAGAACTCGTCCGGGGACCGGCCGTGCAACCACCGCACTGATCGCAGTGGTCGATTGCAAGGCCGGGCGGACCCGATCTGGCTTGGTTAAAGACAAATTATAAGACTTGACCTAAACACCTTTTAGCAAAGCGAATAAAAATAGGTAATACCATTAAAAACATCAAATATAAAAGATTTTAAAAAACCTAAATTTACACATACTTTATACAACTTCTTCACTGTAACACTTTTTAAAAAAAATTTCAATTGACGCAGATACCTTAATTTAAACGAGATACCTTCTACGAAACGCATGAACACCGGGCTGCGCAAGGCTGGCCTAAACTTTTAGCTTTAAGGATTTTGATTTCATAATGTTTTAATTTGCTAGAGATTCGTGACAAGAAGTGAATTTAGAGATAAAAATGCACAAAAAGAAACAAGAATAATAAACGCGACAAAAAGGATACAAATAGAAAGGAAGAGGGGGACAGAAAAGATTTAAAGATAGGCAAAGATATGAAATATTAATAAAGGTGGATAGTGTAAGAGGAAGTTATAGTTGTTGAAGCTTGGCTACAAAGGTTGCCGGAAAATCGGTAACGTCTGGTATGGTAAGGGGTGTTTAATCCGAAATGGGGCATTATGCTGTCTAATTTGTGTTATGTGTCTTGTTAGCGGACTATCGCCCAACTTGAACGAATAGTTTCGAGAGATATGTTGGACGTAGTCCGCTATCGGGGTTATGTCGTTACAACGTGCGTATAAGTCTCTGAGGGAGGTGTACCTTCCAGAATTCAATATGAGGCGCATAAATTTGTGCTCAAACACTTGAAGTTTTTTCATTGTCGTGACCGGTATGCTGCACCACGCCGACGCCGCGTATTTGATGGATGGCCTGACCACCATTGTGTACAACAATTTTTTATTTTGTCGGTTAAGTCTGCTACCCCTGACCATAAGCGGATACAGACTCCTGGACAGGGAGTAGACCGTCCGTATTGTCTCGTTTATATGGGTATTGAACGTCAGTCTTTGGTCAAGTCTTACCCCCAAGTAATTCACGCATCTCTTTTTTGAGATTTTGTTTCCCCTGATAGAAATGGGAGTTATGATTTTGTTCTTAGTGAACCGACGCGTGAAGACTATCGCTTCGGACTTCTCAGCGTTCACCCGAATCTTCCACTGGTCCTAATAAGCCGTGGCATGAGCCATGTGCGCCTTCAGCAGCATATGCGCTGCTTGCACGTTATGAGAATGCGCGTACATGGCTGTGTCATCGGCGTACTTGGCCAGCTTCGTATTCGGGAACTCTGGGAAGTCCGAGACGTACAAGTTGTACAACTTCGGTGACGGGCATGATCCTTGCGGGACTCCCGCGCGAATGTCTCTTCGTGTTGACAGTTTATTATTCACTTGAACCTGCAGGGATCTGCCCGTCAGGAACGAATGAATGAACTTAGTGAAGGAAGTGGGAAAGTTGTAGTGGTGTAGTTCGTAAAGTAACCCCGGGATCCAGACGGTGTCGAATGCCTTCTCAATATCGAGGAGCACCATGGTGGTGTTTTTCCCGAGGTTGTATTGCACTTTGACGTCATTAACTATCCTAACGACCTGTTGCACCGTGCTTCTGCCCTTCCTGAAACCGAATTGGGACTCATCGTCGATGTGAAGCTCCTCCTGAACAGTGTTCAGTCTGATCAGGACGATCTTCGCCACCAACTTGGAGATCGCCGACAGCAACGAGATGGGCCTGTAGCTGCCGGCGAACTTCGCGTTCTTATTCGGCTTCGGGACTGACCACGGCGCACTTCCACTGGCTAGGCCAGTGCTGTAGTCGCAGGATCGCGTTAACGATATACGTCAATTGCACAATATCTTTCTTTCCTCGGGAGATATTTGAGCAGCTTGTATTCGACGCCGTCTTTTCCAGGGGCTTTATTGTTTGGTAGGTCCTTGATAATTTGCGCTACCTCCGAAGGCTTGGTCATGAGCTTTAGGAATTCGCTTCTTGTCATTTGTACGTCATGACCAATGATTTCGTTAATGTCGTTCTCGATGCGGCCATGCTCTAAATTATTTGGCGTGTTGTTATTGTGAATGCTCTCGAAATGTGTGGCTAGGCCGGTCACTTTTTGAGCGTCTGTCACGGCGTCCATCTGTTCGCGCTTATCAACGCAGGTATATCCTGCCGCGTACTTTTTAAGGCCCTCGTCAACTTCCACAGCGAGTTGTCCTGAGGATTCAGCGCTGCCAGCTTGTCCCCCATTTCTGGTTCTTTGCAGTGTTTATGGAGGTTCTGATCTGCCCTTGCAGCCTAATCATCTCGACCTTAGCGTTGACATAGCGATTTCGCTGCCGTCTCGGTCTATTTTTCTCCCTTATGTTTCGTATGACCGCTTCGTCCAGTCGGTCTCTGTTCTCATGCACAGTGATTGTAGTGGCAACAGTCTGCTTGGCATCCTGCAGCACTTTCGTAAACTCCTCCACCGCATTTTCTAACTCAGCGGGTGTGCTGATCGTGGTGTTTAGTATTACAATTGTTACAGTTATTTTAGAGAAAAAAATATTTAATTCTCACAATCTTACCCCCCACAGTCTCTGTCCCTGGATTTTTCAGGACTAATGAGTCATGCCCTCTTATACTATTACTAAGGAAGCACTTATGTGTTAAATCTGATCTAAATCGTTACACCTGTTTTTTAGAAAAAAATTATTCTTCATGTTTGTATCGGTTTCTAGGGATTAACTCCTCCATATTTGAATTAGGTGGGACCGCTCTGAATACGTATAAAAATTTTCAAAATCAAAATGATTCGGTATCGCCACGATCACAGATGGTAGACAACAGACGGCGGACAGAAATTTTTTAAATCGCATTTTTGGCTTCGGGGTACATGAAAACGTGTAAATTCATCAAAAATTCAAGACCTATTGTTTCCTGTACAGGGTGTTTTTGAAATACAGGCATATACTTAGATTGATCAATCGCCATATTTAGAAAATTCGTAGAACAATATTTATTTATCCAAAAAAAACAAGAAAATTGCATGTATTTATTGAGAACATCTCCCCTCTGTAAAATATCTTGATATTTTATCAAACAGGATAAATAAAAGAAAACAGAAAACATGCGTGCAACACTCTGCTCAGAATTTTTTTTTATCATTTATTTAACGTTGGCCTATTTCCGCTACCAAGGCCAATCACCGACGCCAGGGGACCCTTAACCTAGAAATTTTGCCGAACCCCCACAGTTTGTCGTGGGGTGGGGTGGGGTCGTGCTCACATCGTAGATACACGGAACCACAGTTTTACATCTTTTTCGAAAGTTGGTGACGCGAGCATATCCGCTCATCCACTATATCTCATCGACTTGCTGTGACCCGGTTTTGAACCCTGGCCATCGGTGTGGTTGGACGCGCCACTGTCCATCACACCATGAAGCCGACGGTACTCAGAATGAAATGCACCTTTTTCACAATACACAACTCAAATTGACCTGAATATGTTCTTTAGCATAAGTAAAAGTGAAAAATCATATCAATACATAATAATTTGTTATTAGTTTATTAGTCCATACGCTGTTATAAAAAAATCTGTTTTCACTACAGCTTTAAACAGATTTTTATTATTGCATTATAAACTGAAATTATTGTCATCACGTATTTTATTTATTTTAGTGATGGTCGGAAACAAATGTTTACATACTATCAACAGTAAAAATATGCATATATACCTAAGTCTATTTGAATAACATAACTTGTCAACACTGATGTAACTACAGAAATATTTTTTGTTAACTCTATAGCTTTATGATTTACATTAAGAAATATAAATTGCTTTTCATCAACTTTCCAAGTACCATAGCGTAATAATTAAATACATAACATAAAATAGTACACTGATATGGTAGTCATTATTTCCTATATTTGACAATAAGCTGCAATGGAACATAGCAAACTTTATTTTGCATATGCGCTAATAGCATTCATAAAGCTTTTTTTATTGTACGCCATCCTTTTATACTCATTCGCTATTTCATATCTGTTACAAAATCATAATGAATATTAAATTACTCACATCTGTGAAATAAAATTTTTAACTAAAGTCAGTAATACTGTTCGTTGGTTAATACAAAAATAAAGTATTTTGTGCTTTACTTTAAAAAGCTCACCAAAACTGAACCTTAACAGCGTAAGATTAATTCAAAGTGCTCCCTAAAGTTTTAACAGTTCATAAATTCGTGCAAAAATGAAGAGCTCTGAAAATAATTAAAAATTCTTTAAAAGCATGAATTTGCATCATCGTAAACCTCTTTTACTGCTACTATAAAATTTCTTATATAGGTAGATGGTATCTAACAATGTCATATCGATCCTATATAAACGGAAACTTCGGTCTGTTACTACAGCACTAATTACATAATAAACTTACTTTATTTTCTCTTTAATTAAACCCAGGATGATATGTCACGGCGCACCCTGATGTGGGTGCGGTTTAATCCTCCGGTTGCATTTTGAATATGTGCCCTTTACTTGTTTGTCCAGCGACTTCGTCACTGTTATACATAGGGGTTTCTGTTTAAACAAAACTGGATAAATGTTACCTGAGTATTTAACTAATACAATTTTGCACATCGCGTCAGAAGATTAGTACTTTGTCCTCTTGTTAGAACTTTTTAATAGTGTAACTGTTGCATTATTCCATTTATTTTGTAGAAGTAATTAAAAATATAACAAAATCCTGATGTCGTTTACATTTGTAACACCTTTTACTTTATATACAGAATCAAATACTACACACAAATATTAATTTTAGCTTGGGAGTGTTATGCAATCTCTCTCAGGATGCGTACACGCTAGGTCCTGAGTGGGGAAAGTCCATCGATACTATTTTAACGTATACAAGAATGTAAATTCAACACAATATTACAACAGGTTTTCGAATGTTTTAAAATCTCGAGACATAAGTATAGATAAATATAAAATAACGTTTAAAAATTTCCTTCAGCATAAGATGTTAGTTCTTATTTAAATTGTGTTAAAATAAATTAAGCGAACCCAATATTTGTAACATAGGCGTGATTCTACGTTGTAAACAAACATGCCGTGGGGAAACTAAAGCAAGATAAGATAAGATTTAATTAGAAAACACATATAGGTATAGGTGTTTTGAACATATCGATCAGCAGCTGAGGTGGAAAAAGCTATAAATTTTGTTTTCTTAATATCTATACTAAAATCTAGCCAATTTTGTATTGACTGGAAACCTGATTCAGCTTTCTCGTATACATCTGTCCAACATGCTCCTGTAAATAAAATAGCGGTGTCATCTGCATATGAGAGATTACAGTTTCATTATTTGGTATGTTTCCAATTTCGTTAATATATACGTGAAATAGCAGAGGTCTCAACACAGTACCCTGCGGCACACCCATTGAGACTGTCTGAGAGTTACTGAAAGTTTCCTCTATTTTTACCTTTTTCTTTCTGTGAGTTAAATAATTCTCAAACAATCGAAATGTGTCTTCCTCTACCTCCAACATTTTTGAGTCTATAAAATAATGATCTATGGCATACTTTGTCAAACGCCTTTGTTAAGTATATATATATATACTACAAGACTCTTTTTATTCTTATTTAGATTATTTATCAGTTCAGTAGTTAGATCATAAAAGGCATCCTCAGTATATTTTTGCCTCTAAAACCATATCGCTTTCTGTAAAATATATTTTGTAAGAGAAGAAAACTTCATAGGCCTTTTTTCAAACATCTTAGAGAAGTTGTTTATTACCGACATTAGCCTGTAATTAGTTAAGTTTTGAGGGTCGCCGTTTTTATATACGGGCGTAACAACTGAAATTTTAAATTCTGCAGCTATTATAGAGGTTGTAAAAATTAAGTTAATGATATATGATAGTGGTTTTAGGATGCCTATAACAATGAATATTTTTTATTAAGGTAGCAAAAATTCTATTAGAACTCGGTGCAAAGTTTTCTTTCAAAGATGCAATGCATAATATAACCTCATTCTTTGTGATCAGGTTTATATACATTAAGTTACTAGATATATTTTTTCATGGAAAGTTTTCTTGCCCAGAACAATTTTTTTGTGCCATTTCCTTACTATGTACCTATATTTATGGAGAAGTTATTAAATGCATTTGCTTTTTCCGTATTATCCGTTATAACTATATCATTTTGCTTAATAGTATTTATTTTTTATTATTATTTTTACCATTTGTAACCTCACCAACAATACTCCATATCCCTTTATAATTGTTATTAGAGTGTTAAATTTTTGTTCTATAATAATTATTTTTTGTCTGCTATAGTAAAATATTCAATTTATTTCTACATTGTTTGTATTGTTTGATGGCTTCCTCTATTCCAGTCCTTAACATTATTTTTTCATCTAATCTATATGTCTTATAGAGTTTATTAGTCCAAATGTAATCCACAGTTATTTTTTTATATATATTTTTCTGGTGTATTGTATTTGTTGTTGCATTTACAAATATTTATTTATTTATAAATGCTGTGTATGTTTGTTCAGCATCATTACACAGTATCATTTCTATCTATCATATTTTTGCTAGTACCTGATATTTATTATAATATTTATCGTAATTTATAGTTTTAACAGTTTTTTGGCTGTTTGTATCATATTTTTTATTATTATTAGTGAACTCATTAAAATGGATGGCTCGTGATACCATGTAATGGTCTGTGATGGCTGTTTGAATGATATTAGATTTTATATCAATATCTTTATTGTCTTTTTTAATATTACAGTTAACAAAAATATGATCTATAATACTCACTGTGTGTTCTGTTACCCTAATAGGTTTGTTCACGTATGGTATTAAATCGCTTTGTGCTAATAGATTCAAATAGTTATGAGGATTCCGGTCTGGCTCATATCTGTAAGATACATACATTCCAAATACATTCCAAAAAGGTAGATAAAATTTATTAAACATTTTCTAATGTGACCACGCTGGTACAGCTGAAAGCTGTATCTCTTTTGATTTTTCTTACGAGGTTACTTAGAAATGCAGGTTGCGCTCCGATTACTTATATCCTCAATTTTTGCTATTATTTATTTAATTATTTTAATTAATTATTTTCTTAAGCCACATGAGGTTTGACATTATTTATACATATCCACACCATCTGAGGCATCGGATTTTGCTGTATTAAATATTATTGAATTTAATATCCATCCTTTTTCATATTTCATATTCAATATTATATAACTTGGTGTTTTTATTTCACGTGTAATATAATTTTCTTGAATATTATGTAGCTATTTTTACATACCAAGCTGCCGCTAGTCTCAGAATTGCTTGTTTGTTTATGATCGTCCTTTAGAATATCAGTATTAGAAGAGAATATAAAAGAGTTAACTACATGTGTATAAAATAAACCATGCTTAAGCACGCAAGGGATTATTACAGGCTTTTAGAGAAAAATATAAAAATTAGAGTGAGTGGCTGTGAACTTTACGATTCCTGAAATTATTAGGCAATAAAATACTTTTATTGTGTATATTTTTCGGTACTAAAACTATATTTATGTCTACTTTTAAAAGTAAGGAATTATTATTTATATAGCACACTTTTTTATCTGATAAAAATTACTAATTAATCATATACACATATATGAACTTCTGAAACCCTCATTTGTTTATTTTGTTATCATTCTGATATGTAAGTTAGATAAACATGCAAGGTATATAGTAAACTCTAAGTAGAGTTTTAATAAAGGCTATATACCTTTCTCATGAATATTTAAATAACATTTTTCAATTCTGTTTGCTAAGTTAGAATATCACCTATTTGTTGAGTGTTTATTACAACATTTAACAAACTTATCACCTAAGTGTAAACGCTGTTACAGCGGAAACCAAATATTTGCGAAATATGTTCAACATAATATGTAAATGTCTTCCGTATATCTTAAAATATCTATCTGAGTCCAGTCTTTTATAAGCCCGTGAATACCTTGTCATATTGTTGGATTAATTTACATATACATTAGCTTTCGTTTGCTCTAGGTTGCAAAAAATAAAGTAAAAATAGTTTCGGTGTCACTTCCTATCCAGGAATGTATTGGGAAGATTCTAGGGCCCATGCAAATATTCTAAAAAGGGCCTTAGGTTGTACTTTTTATTAAAGTTCGCTTAATCTGAAGGGCATTTTGGGGTTACTTCATGGTGTCTGTTCCTACAGTATATTAATCTTTGTAGTTTAATAGCATTTGTTTATTTAATAATTATTGATTGACCTATTGATCAGTGCATGGTAGGCAGCTACTCACGGAACACACATCGCCGGGCCCGCTACGCTTGCATATACTGAGATAGATATGCCTTGCTGTACTGCGTTATGATACGAAGTGATTCTGTTCTTTTTTTGTGTGTCTTGGCACCTCTTTATAAAGATCTTTGTAATATAGACTGAAGTTTAGACTGGACATGCAGTAGATTGGACGTATTTTACGTTCGTTTTTAGTAATGTCAACGAAACTTACACCCAACTGTATGAGAAATTGAATTTCGCATTTTTATCATCACCACAATAAAATTGTGAGAAGTTACTAAAATTGGTTAAAAAATTGCGATAAAACCAACGCCAAACATTGAGATAACATCAAATCTTTGCGTTTTGAGGCCACAGCAACCCAAAAAAGAGGTTTTTGAAATATGTCTATGTGTTTAGGTGTGTGTGTGTGTGTGTGTGTATGTATGTGTGTCAGCACAATAGCGTCGAAACTACTGATGGATTTGGATGGAACTTTGCATGGGGGTTTCTTTAGTGCTCCAGAAGATCTGAAAAGGTTTTGGTTGAGATCGGATTACGTTTAGTGCCGTTTTGGCGCAACAAGTTGTTTATTTTATAATTACTTTCAACTTGCAATCGAACCATTGAAAAGGAGTTAAAATTCCAATATCAACGATATATCACACTACTACTCTTTCGATTTGGTCTCCGTGAAAAAAATTAAAAACAAAGCAAATGTGAAGCATAGATCGCATTTCGCGTGGCATCGCATTTTGGATAAAAGTTTGGATGAGGGTTACTTCGGTGCCCTGAACCTGAAGATGGCAGATGAGATTCTGCCAAAACGTCGTTCAGACAACCGTGACTCCGAGTCGACCATCGACACGGGAGAGCACCCGGAAGTACAACAACACTTCATTTAACACCCGCGAAAACCTAAGAAACAACAATATATATATATATATATATAAAGAAGAAGGGTAGTCTTGACTGACTAGTTAAGAAAACCAAAATTAAACACACGTAGTGTATCTTGAGGTTGCAGTCAGAGGTGAAAAGTTTACGGCCACAAAACAGAAAAAGAAAAACTCTTTTGTTACTTTGTCAAGCTTTCGGAAATTATTTATTCCCTTTATCAAGACATCTATAAATAAAATTATTATTTAATAAGAGTCATATAATATAGTTCGCTCAAATACTTACTAACTTGAGGTTAAAAGTTAAGGTCACATGTATTATAAAATAGTCGCATTTTTTAACTTAATGTAGACAAATTCATACACAAATTCCTTTACAGGTACACAATTTAAGGTAAACAATTACTGATTATTTAAAATTAAGGATTAAAACCATGATTAAAATAGATATAACAAAATGAACATGAATAACTAACACATGTGAGTATAGAACTAAATTTCTTTATCAAACTGTATACAAAAAATTTTTAAATGACAGAAAGGTAATACAATTGGCTGGCTTGTACTAGGAATTAAGTTAGGAACATTAATTCCAACGTGACTGTTACCAACTGTGATCCAGCGGGAGGTTTGAATTTTGAAAAATGCGAAAATTCTCTTTTTCTAATTTGAGGATGTATGTATAAATCTTACTTAAATTATTGATATCAGATTTTTTATTTAAGCTATTTGTCTCATTATTAATATGGATCGTTTCAAGGAATGATCTTTTTTTAAAGTTACTCTCTACAGCCAAAACCTTAGCACTTTCATAATTCATTTTATGACTGGTGTTGATGACATGTTCTGCTAATGCACAAGATTTCACGTTTCTGTTACAATCACTTTTATGTGAAGTTATACGACCATTAAGTGTCCGAGAGGTTTGACCAATATAAGATTTATTACAGTTGTTACATTCTATTCTGTATACCATATTTGATTTTTCTTTATTTTTTAATGGCGTTTTCACCCGACTGAAAAGTTTACCAACAGTTAATATGTTTTTTAATGCAATTTTTATGTCCATGTGTTTCACTAAGTTTATCAGCTTAGGAGTAAGATCTTCAATGAATGGTAATGACATATATTTAAGTGGACTAGAATTTAGAGAATAATAACGCACCTAACATAAATAATAATATCGATAATACCATACCTAATTTGGTAAATAATAATATAACTGAGCGAAACCATAACATAACCAATACGAGTCCACTTAAATATATGTCATTACCATTCATTGAAGATCTTACTCCTAAACTGATAAACTTAGTGAAACACATGGACATAAAAATTGCATTAAAAAACATATTAACTGTTGGTAAACTTTTCAGTCGGGTGAAAACCCCATTAAAAAATAAAGAAAAATCAAATGTGGTATACAGAATAGAATGTAACAACTGTAATAAATCTTACATTGGTCAAACCTCTCGGACACTTAATGGTCGTATAACTTCACATAAAAGTGATTGTAACAGAAACGTGAAATCTTGTGCATTAGCAGAACATGTCATCAACACCAGTCATAAAATGAATTATGAAAGTGCTAAGGTTTTGGCTGTAGAGAGTAACTTTAAAAAAAAATCATTCCTTGAAATGATCCATATTAATAATTAGACAAATAGCTTAAATAAAAAATCTGATATCGATAATTTAAGTAAGATTTATACATACATCCTCAAATTAGAAAAAGAGAATTTTCGCATTTTTCAAAATTCAAACCTCCCGCTGGATCACAGTTGGTAACAGTCACGTTGGAATTAATGTTTCTAACTTAATTCCTAGTACAAGCCAGCCAATTGTAATACCTTTCTGTCATTTAAAAATTTTTTGTATACAGTTTGATAAAGAAATTTAGTTCTATACTCACATGTGATAGTTATTCATGTTCATTTTGTTATATCTATTTTAATCATGGTTTTAATCCTTAATTTTAAATAATCAGTAATTGTTTACCTTAAATTGTGTACCTGTAAAGGAATTTGTGTACGAATTTGTCTACATTAAGTTAAAAAATGCGACTATTTTATAATACATGTGACCTTAACTTTTAACCTCAAGTTAGTAAGTATTTTAGCGAACTATATTATATAACTCTTATTAAATAATAATTTTATTTATAGATGTCTTGATAAAGGGAATAAATAATTGCCGAAAGCTTGACAAAGTAACAAAAGAGTTTTTCTTTTTCTGTTTTGTGGCCGTAAACTTTTCACCTCTGACTGCAACCTCAAGATACACTACGTGTGTTTAATTTTGGTTTATATATATATATATATATATATATATATATATATATATATATACAAATCGAAGAATTACACTACAAATATACCTCTAAAATCTAGTAAAATTACTGAAAGCTAATTAATGTTTCATTTAACAAAGACAGCCATGAGCGACCGGTTTGCAATGAGCAAATCTTGACGATTGTTGTTTGTTCCCGCGCCATGTTTTATAATAGTTTGTTATCCAATATGTCATGTCATATTAATAAGCTGTCGGCAGATTTGTAACTTTTAGTGACTGTGCACCGTGCGCCAATGGATTGCCACAAACTTTAAAGGTAGACGTAACAATATATGTTTCTATACCTACGTTGGCGAATTTATTATAGATTATCACTTTACCAATTTTCAGTTTGTTATTTTACGAATCTGTAATGTTTAGGGTAACTAGACTTGCTTAGTTGTATGATGTTAAACTTGTCAATATAATAATAGTATATTATTCAACGAGCGATAATGAAGGTAATCACTCGCATAAATGAAAGTTGCAGCACGAGCCGCAGGCGAGTGTTGTAAATTCATCAAGTTGAGGGTTTCCTTAGTGCTCCAGAAGATCTGAAAAGGTTTTGGTTAATATCGGATTATGTTTTATGCCGTTATGTCACACAATTTAATGCTGTTTTCGGCTTCAAAGATCCACCGGGTCGGGAGGTTCCAGCCGCTTCTAGTAGCTGCCGATTTTTTAATACGCATTTTGAAAATTCTTGTTTTACGGTCAATGGCAGCAGGAAACCCCATATTTTTCTTTTAAAAATTTACGAGACTTAGGAGGATTATTTTTTTGGGCATGCCCTATAGTGGCAAACTACCCCCCCCCCAAGGTGAAAAGCGGTTATTTTAAGTGATAATTTTTTACCAAATGTATTTATTAACCAATCCAAATTTTGCATTTCAAGTCGTGTGTCAGAATTCATCCAATCAGTAAAAGATTACAGCTAAGGCATAAATGATATGCCCAAATGTCAGTTAAAATTCAACAAATGTCAAATTGAAAATCAATTTAGAAATATGTCACAAAGGTTTGGTAATGTTTCAAACGATTCAATTAATCAAATTGTATTAGGAAATACACCCATTAAAAGTAAAAAGTATACATGGAAAATGTTTTTAGAATTTAGTTCGATCACAAAATACGAATTTAATGGAGAACGCAGTTGAATTAACTGTCTTTGATATTAAAAGATTATGCAGTGAACATGAGAAAAACTAATGGAGCACAATATAAAAAGCAATTGTTAAGATTATTTGGAATGTTACAAGTAAGCTACTACAAGAAAAATATTTCACTGACCTCAAAATAGTGGTTGATCCGTTTACTAGGGATACATATAAAAATGCTCACCCGCAAACAACTACAAATAAATATAAACAAAGAAAAATGTAGTTCAATGCCTCCAAGTTTAAACGATTTGAATAAAATCATTAAATTATGGAATGAAAACACTCCAGAAGGTTTACAAATTTTTTTTACCATATTGTAGCTGTTGAGTTAGCTTGGCGCGGTGGAGAAGCTGCTGCTTGCCTAATAGATTATTTTAGTATTGAGAAAAGTAATCATGGAAGGCCGACCAATTGAATTGAATATAATCCAATTTTCAGCAAAACTTGCCAAGGGGAGTTAAAGAATTGCACAAGTAGTAAATGGCTTGCGCCAAATATTGAAAACCAAAATGTATGTCCTGTTAGATTGTTTCATAAGTTGTTATCTAAACGAGGTAAAAATATTACTAACAATTGTCTTTTTTTAAGACCAAATTGCTTCTGGAAATATGAAAATGATTCCTGGTTTGACAATATGCCTATAGGCAGGAATACGACTAAATCTTAGCACAAGCTATTGAATTGGATACCAATAATAAAAAGATAACTAATCATTCTTATCGCTCAACCGGTTTGAGTCATTTGGTGAATAGAGGGATCTCAGAGCAGCAACTAATAGAAATTACGGTTTACAATAACTCTGGTTCCATAAAGTCCTATCTAACCGTTGATGAAGATCGCCATTGTGAAATAATAAACAGCATGCGAGGAAATACATCTATGGTAGGAACCAACAATATATCACTTACATCAAGTTCCGCTTCAACTTATAACTTTAATAATTGTACGTTCAATAACTGCAGTTTTAATAAATAAAATATTAACTTAAATGCTGTGCTAATTGGTTAAAAATAGCAAAAAGTAGTAAAAAATTGTCTTACCGAATACACCTCGAACATTAATATATACTTAAAATTTTGCCATAGAGAATGCTTCAAGCTTGTTGCTTAAAGGTAATATTATTATTATTATTATTATTAGCCGTTACTCGAGTCCGAGTATAAAAATGTTACAGTCGATAAATTGTGTACAATAAAAAACAAGTAAAAGGTGTAGTCTATTGTAATTCCCATTCATCTACGGTGCACACGACTATGGCTATAGAGGCCAATTCGGGAGAGCACATGTCGACCGCAGTCAGGACAAACATAGACCTGGTTAGGTCTTGGATTCGGCCTTCTTGCAGCAACATTTCCTTGATAGCTGGCCACAACCCCTCGCCATTCGGTTCTGTCCGCTGCAAGTTGTTCCCATTGCTCGTCTGCAATACCGCAGGATTTTAGATTTTCATGGAGAGCGTCCTTGAACCTCTTTCGTTGACCGCCACGCCTTCTTCTACCGCTTAGCAATTCACCATAAAGTGTACATTTAGGAAGGCGGTTATCATGCATACGATGAACGTGACCTGCCCATCTTAGGCGTGCTCTTGAAATAAGCACCTCAATTGGAAGGCTGTTTGCTCTCCTGAGTACTTCCACATTTGATATGTGATGGAACCAACGGATTTTCATCATACTTCTGAGGTGTCTTTGCTGAAAACGTTCTAATTCTTTCACATGACGACGGTAAGTGACCCAGCTTTCACATCCATATAGCAGTGTTGGAATGACAACTGCTCTGTAGACAGCCATTTTCGTTGATAAAGCAAGGTCGTGGTTGTCAAATACTCTCTCTCTAAGTCCCCAGAGTGCTCTAGATGCAGCGTTAATTCTATTGCGAATCTCGCTGTCCATGTTTGCTTTGTCATTAACAACGTTGCCTAAGTAATTGAACTGATCCACCACTTCAAGAGAATTTCCGTTAAGTGTAATGTCTATTTGGTTCACTTGATGAGGAGTTGACATAATCTTAGTCTTTCCAATGTTGATTTTAAGTCCCAAGGAATCATAGCTCTGGGCATACACATCTAAAAGTTCTTGAAGCTCTTCCGGCGTAGAGGCTAAAAGTGCACAGTCATCCGCATACTGGAGATCACAAATGAATCGTGTGCGTGTCTTCGTGAAAGCTCTAAAGCGCCCTATGTTAAAGAGACCGCCATCAAAACGGTATCTGAGACCTATTCCTCTGACTGTCAGTTTGTTGTCAACAATAATTGTTAGAGCAGTGGTAAACAAATTAAAGAGTAAGGGTGCCAGGACACATCCCTGCCTAACTCCAGTGAGGGTTTGGAAAGGTTCGGTTGCCTCATTATTATACATAACCTGGGCGTTGTTGTTTGTATGTAGACTGCGACATACTTCCACAAATTTTCTAGGGATACCTAAGCGGAACATAATTTTCCAGAGCACTTCCCTGTCCACCGAGTCAAACGCCTTGGTTAAATCAATGAAGGCCATGTGAATTTCTCCTTGATGTTCGAGTGCTTTTTCTTGAAGCTGTTTAAGTGTGAAGATTAAATCCGATGTGCCTCGGTTTGGTCTAAAGCCACTCTGTGTTTCAGGAAGTAACTTTTCCATAACAGGTAATATTACTAAGCAACACACTTTCAGCAGTCTCTATGACAAAATTATATCGGTATTATCAATGCTCTAAGTGTATTATAGGAGATATTTATTTTTTTACTTTGGGTTTCAACTAAACAATTTCGAAGGTTTCATAAAAATACATCCATTGGACCCCCTGCCGCTGCCCTTATTGACTGGTACTTAATCAGTAATTAACCTGAAATAATTTACGAGCAGTTATCAACAAAACATTTTAAAGATTTCTCATTACAGATAGACCGAGGACCAACATATGGACCGACATATCGAAAGTATTATGTAAAGTATGCTTGGTCTATTCAAATACACATTATTTAAATGTAAATTTGATTCAACCCGTTCATTTTCTGAGTTAATTATTCTCTAATACAATAATAACGCCATTGGTTTTCATTTTAATGATGCTACATTTAGCAGAATGAAAGCAAACAAATACTAAATCGGATTACATTTTGAATTGAACACTAATTATACGTTGTAAAATTCTTAATTTATTTTCATTGAATTATTGTACTTCCAATATTAAAAAAAAAATCAGAAATACACAAGGAAAGTAAGTATGTAAATCAAACCCAAGAAAAATTATAATGAGGTCTTTTGGCAATTATTTCAACAGACAATCCGAAATTATCTTTATGAAAACCTTCACAAAGATTGGAAGTAAGTAAAAGTCATTTGTATAGAATTTATATGGAAACAAAGTTCGACCGCTTAAGCCAAGGTTCAGACATACACTTGAAACTGGAGATGAAGAGAAGCGTTTGGATTTCGGTTTATGGTTCGGTGAAAGTTACTTCGTAGATAGAAGTTTCACAGAATGATCTTTTTTATTGACGAAGCAACACTTTATACCAATGATCACGTTGGTCCATATTTAGAAGATAATTTAAATCAGCTTTTTTACTTGGACCTTTTGGAAAACTTCGTATTGGCATTTCTAAATACACAAGTAAGGCGTAATATTTTTAGGCAGCAAGACGGTTGCCCAGCTCATTCCTCAGTTTTGGTACGGCAGTGGTTGACAAATCACCTCGGAGGCAGATGGTTGGGAAGATATGGTCCAATAAATTTTTCTGCAAATTCTCAAGACCTTACACCTATTGATGTTTTTCTGTGGGGTGTCTTAAAACAGAAAGTTTATGCAGATGACCTACTATTGATCGAGAAATACTAAAAGCACGAATACAAGACGCAGTACATGAATTGAATGCACCATCAACCATTCGTAAAGTCTATGGAGGACATATTAAAAGGATGGAGAATAATTTTTTCCCACAGTCGTTAGATTATGTTATGTTAAAGTTTGAACCAAAATGTTAGCTGACATAAATGGAAAAAAAAATGTGGACTTAAAAATTTGTATTTAGGCTTTGTTTTGGATTATAACAACTTTGCTTTATAAACATTTTATTCAAAATAATAAATAAAAACACTTCTCTTTTGAGACATTTTAATGTTTCCTTCGTTAACACTCGGAACATCAGGTCTAAGAAACAAAGTAAAAACAGTTCAAGTTCAATAACAAGGGCTACAGCTAAAAAATAATTTGTTAAAATTATGATACAAACTAAAACAACAATCTAGAAAAACAGTGAAATCTACTCGTTACAAACTAATACTTTCTTCAATAATAATTTGCCTAGTTTTACTCTTAAAACTAAATTTTGGTATATTTTTTATTTCCTCTGGTAGCTTGTTATAAAGTTTGCATATATTAAAAGTAAAAGTTCTTTGATATATGGCAGTGGAGTTTGGTGGTAGAGATATGAAATGCTTATCCCCAACGTTTATATTATGCACATCTGTGCGAAAACTAATTTTATTATAAAGATATGGTGGACTTTTGTTAACAATGATATTATTGGTAAGTTTCCAACATATGCAGTAATCAATCGTCTTTCCTCCATATTTAGCCACTTAATAGTTCTTAGCGTATTGGACACTCTTTCTCTCCATCTTATGACGCATATAAGACGAATACATGAATTTTGCATTCTTTGGATTCGTTGTTTATCAAATTTCGTAAAACAGGGTCATATACTACATCTGCATAATTGAAATGTGAAAGTACTAACGACTCACAAAGGGTTCTTTTTGTATTTAAGCCTAGTATATGCCTGTGGGCATAAATCATTTTTAAAGTTACAAATGCAGCTTTTATTTTTTTAGTTATGTGATCTGAAAATTTACAATCTATGTCGATTTCAACACCTAAATTTTTTGATGAGTTTATAAACTCTAAAGGAATATTATCTATCACTATGTTTAAATGTTTGATTCATTTAGTTCTGGATTGTTTTCTTCCAAACAGTAGAACTTTAGATTTAGTTGGATTAATATTTAAAGAATGAGCTGTAGGTTGGTTAATCAGTTCCTGGAAATCAGAGTTAATCTTATTGGTAGCAGCAACAGCATTGCTTACATCAAATGAATAGTATAGCTGAGTGTCATCAGTATAGAGATGTACTGAATAGTGTTTTAAACAATTTATTAGATTGTCTGTGTATATGGTAAAGAGCACAGGGCCTAAGGTAGACCTCTGAGTTACACCACAGTTCACATCTCCTACTGATGAAGTTTGATTATTGAGTTTCACAAGTTGTTGTCTATTACTCAGGTAACTATTCATCAGTTGTATGGCATGATCTTTGAACCCTATAAAATGTAGAATTGCTAATAATAAACTGTTGGAATCTATGCCTTTGTAAAATCTGAAAGTATTAATAGTTACACTGTCTCTATCAATATCTGGAACGATATCATCTATAATCTTTAATAAAGTGGTAGCACAACTATAATTATGTCTAAATCCCGATTGTGTTACAGGCAAAATATTCCAATTCTTAAGATGTTCTCTAATTTTAATATTTAGTATATTTTCAATAACTTTAGATAACGGTGGGGAAAACTAATGGATCTGAAATCCTTAAAGTCACATGGAGATGTATTCTTAGGAATAGAAATTATAAGATATACCTTCCACATATGAAGAAATAATTTTTTTCAATAGAATGAATAATAATAATAATAATTTATTGGTCATGATAAATACATATTGTACATGTGATAAGTCAGGAATAGAACATAGAGATATAGATAATTAAATAAATAATTAAGCGAATAAAAAACAAACAGTATTAACATAACAAATGTGTGACAAAAACACGTAAGTACATACATATATGACTCAATGAATAAAACAAATAACATCATTTCCCTTCAATAAAGTTTTTTTTCACATTTATTTAACGCCGGCATATTTCCGCTACTGAGGCCTAACACCGACGCCTCTAGACGAGCTACCCCCAACCAGGAATTTTGCCGAACCTCTTCCCTTAAGAAGAGTAGAGATCTTTTACTTGCCTAACATTTAATAGACAAGGGACCAACGGCTTTACATCCCCTCCGAAGGATGGTATATCCCTTATACAACCGTCGCCTAAGGTTGTATAGCTTCAGCGCATATACTGATATACAAGCCGCTGGGAGATGTGTGAGGCGAGGACGCGGTCTTCGTTAGAACGGTCACCCTTCCAACTACTAACCGCGCCTTACGTTGCTTTACATCTCATATTGAAGTATGTACATAGTAAAGACACACCCACGCTCGCCCCCTACAATAAAGTCTGATATATTATAATAGCCCTTATTAGATGGGTATTTTTTAAGTTTTATTTTAAATTTTAAGTTGTTTGGAATATCACGAATACTTTTAGGGAATACTTTTAGAATTATTATATGAACAATAAATGGTAATATGTACGAACAGCAATAGAGTAACATTGTAATGTTTATGTTATCATGACCTATAGATTTAGATTTAAAAGAGAGCAAGATGTTTTTAATTTCATTTTCATTAGTCAAAGTGAATTCAAAATTTGAAACAGAGTCTTTTATATTATTTAAGTAGAAATTTAATAAATTGGCATCAGACGTTAAAGCAAAGCTGACAGTATTTATCTGTTCAATGATAAACTTATTTTTTCGATAAGTAGAATTTTTCCATCTCTCTCCATCCAGGGACACACCACTGTATATTGTAAAATGTATTGAGTTATTCTGCATCCCATTTAATAGATTAGTATACATTGAACGTGGACAGTTTAGTTTTGGAAACAAAGACAGAAATGTAGAGCACAGAGGTCGCTTTATTTAGAAATAAATTAGGGTAAACATTTATCGTAATCGACTCTGCATGCATATGGGATGGTAGGGGCGTGCGGTGCCATGCCTATCCCGGGGCTGCTCCTGACAATCCCGTATAAATGTGCCTTTAGAGATGGATGGTTGTTTGACCCATCTATCATTTTGATCAGTCTGGACCTGATCGGAACGTGTATACTGCCTAAGGCGTACATTATACCGACCCTGTATGATTTATTTGATTTTATATCAGAACTATTTTTAAATTCGAGGCATGTAGCTAGTGTAAATTTAAAAGTCAATTGAAATTGTTTACTCATATTTAATTTTCTGCATACGCTAAAATGCTGTTGGGTTTCAAAAATATTATTCTGAAAATTATTTCAATTTTGATCCCGTCTGTTTGACTAAAATAGCATGCAGTGTTCAATAAAACAAATACAATTGTATTTTCAGTTCCGAGTGTAAATTAATATGGTCGATGACTGTTTTCACTGTAATTTTATGAGAACAAATAAATTTGATATTTAATATTCAATGGCAATACTACACTTATATAGGAAACAGCATGAAGCTATTACATATATTTAAATTATTGTTAAATTCCGAGTAATGTTGAATTTCAAAATAACCCAACAATATTTTTCCTGTAAAGTATTTTCAGTATACAGTTAAAACATAAAATAATGATATTAAACGTAAAAAAGTCTTAAGTATAATTTTTCAATTTTCTTCCGTCCAAAAGTAATCGTATTTTTTTGTAGAATTTCTAATAGGCACCTTGAAATATAACAGTTTGATATTAAGCTAAAAAAATAACATCGAAATTTATAAGAAAAAAGCAGCCAGTTAGAAAAGTATTGATATGATAAAAATTAAGAGAGTTGATTAAAACCCTTTCCGACACAGACAATGATGTCCCTCCACATCAAATTTACGTGTTCTATTGGCCTGTGTAATGCAGCCATTCGCACAGTAGTGATTGGTTATAAGTTTATTATATAGCAACTAGATAAGTTGCTATATTTTTTTGTTGGTGAATTGTGATTTGAGGTAAGTAAAGAACTATTGGTTTCTTGAAAAAGTCGTATTATTTTGATAGTATGAAAGTTTATAGCTGTGTACTTTACAGTGTACATCATGACCGACAGATACTACTGGAGAAAATCGTTAACTGAGAATGAGATCTTTGACATTCTCAATAGAGGTGATTCTGAGTTAGACGAACTAGACATAGAAGAGGATGACTACATTGAAGACCGTAATATCCAAAGTAGGGGTAAATGGAGGCTATTATTAGTTGTTCCTTCTGGTTTGTTTAGGAATAAACATGTTATATTGATATTTTTTTCCTTTTAGATAATAATGAAGCATTGTCAGACGATAATTTTGAGGAACCAGAATAAATGGCGCTTGTTGAAATGGCTTCTGTCATGGTATCCGAAATATATTAATGCAAGAATACCCACTTGCCAGACGGCAAAAAACTTTGCAAAGTCACAAAATTTGACTGAAAAAAAAGATCAGTTGGGTGAAGGGGATTTATGAAATATCAAGTAATGTTCAGTTTTATCAGGTTAAGAAAGAAGAAGTGATAAGTCTGCCTTCTCCGGTGGGAATTTTTTCCAAATATTTCACAGATGCACTTCTTAATACTTGTGTAGAAAAAACAAACTGCTGTTTAAACCTCTGCGCCTAACTTTCCCGCTACAAATATATAAGAAGTGAAGACATTTTTTGGTATTCTCATGATTATGGAAAATACGCCCTGTTTACAATGTTATAAGGAAAAGATGTAAGCAGTTGGAGCCAGAAGAAGTGTAAAGTATCGACGAATAGATGGTTCCCTTCAAAGGTATTGGAACATTCAAAAATACATAAAAAATAAGCCGACAAAGTGGGGTGTAAAGTTATTCCTATTATAAGAGGTAAGTGGAACAATATATGACTTTGTTATCTACTAGAGTGCAAAAACGGAACTGAGAGCAGAAATATATTATTTGGCCAGTGTCCTGCTGTAGCAATGCATCTATTCGAAAAAGTACCTCCACGAGCACAACTTTTTTTTGATAACCACTTTAGCTTTTATTGGTTGTTTGAATGGTTATCAAAAAAACCAATATATGCCGCTGGTACCATTCAAGTGGACCGCTTTTTAGTCCTCCGTTTACTATGCACCATGAGGATAACAGAAACAAAAAAAAACTTGACAAGGATTTTGTCGAGAACGTTAACTGCAGGGAATCTGGTGTTGTACAGACCAAGTGGATTGATAGCAGTTATGTGACTCTGGACTCCAATTTTGTTGGAGTAAGTTCTTTTGATATATGCAAGAGATGGGATATAAAGAAAGAAGAGTACATTGAAGCGACACGCCTCAAAGTAGTTGCTCTCTATAGCAACGGGATGGGAGGTGTTGATAAGTGCCATTTTCTTATTTCTTTATACAAATCCTTCATTAGAACAAAGAAATGGACTGTTCGATTAATATCTCATTCCATAGACATGGCTGCCACCAACAACTGGTTTGAATACAAAAAAAGGCGGAATATCTTAAAATACCGACAAAATGTTAACAAAGGGCTTATTTTGGCAGGAAAAATTCCAAACAAAAAGCGAGGAAGACCACCTTCAGCTAGTCTTTCTGCAGATCCTATAGATAATCCTTATACTAGTAACTCAGCAGGCCCATCTAATATGGCAAAGAAGCAATTTCGTCCAATAGAAGATATTCTTTATGACAATATTTTCCTAAGTTCTGTGACAATATTGCTCATTGTAAGGGAAGTAAGTGTGTCAAGAACATACATTTAGTATACAAGATGTAAGGTATCCCTATATATCACTAGAAATCACAATTGTTTTGTAGATTTTCGTAAAAAATAAATAGGTTTTGTCAATTATAGTGTTCTAAATAAAACAAAATTTCTTATTGATGTACGTCCCTTAGTCATCACGTATACTACAATGTACACGACATAACTAGTAGTCATAACAATAGGTAAAAATAAACTAATATCCAGATTACAGAACTAAAGATTATTAAATTAAAATTTTCTGTTGTATAAATAATTCTGACTTATGAATGTACACAATAAATTAAAGAATATCTATTTCAATGTATATAAATACCTTTCACATTTATAGGCCTTTTATTTTTTCCTTTGGAAAATTGACATTTTCTACATTCTTAATAAGGTCAGCGAAGATCCTCGGACTAAATCAATCTAGCTATAAATCGCGGGTTTACTTCCATCGCTGATAGTATCCCATGCCATAACTCACGGAGTGAAGGTGCATAAACCGAATAGTTTAATACGTAGCGTTCACCACTTTGTCTTATGACCCTTAGTCCCTGCATTCCATCATGTGATCAAAGGCAAAATCTAAACTAATTGCTAAGAATAACTTGCTACCATCGTTCATAGTGCTTACTCTGTTGAAATCCGCAGCATATAATTGTAATAATATTTTTCTATAAGAAACGTTTTTTAATCGAGAAACTTTAGTTCAAAGGATAGCCTATTTATCACTGTTAATGTGTGTTTATGGTACATCCATCCATCGCACTGGCGTTTATTTACTATACTATCATCCATTAGAGCCTAATGTATGTTGTGGAAATTTATCGAAACTTTTCCCATCACATCCAAAAATTTTTCTTTGAAGAGTAGATAGATACATAAAGGTGACAGATTAGTGTAACATTAAAGATTTCAACACACTCCAGTCTACGAGTGGTGCACCAATCTGGAATTGCCATAATATACAATGCGCTTAAATCAGGCCATTCATCAGAAAAATTTGCGTACAGGTGCTTCTTAACAGGAAAATGTTCTGGTACCTAGAGTACTTCAACTTCGTTCCATTCGCTCAGCTCTTCATGGCAGTCCCACATCAGTCGGAGGACACTTCGTTAGGAGCTAATGCTTTTAGTGTCGTCTGACTATCCGATGCAATGAAGAGCTGCTCATTCATATATCGTCGTTTAATATTCTCAAGTATGGCCAGAATTTCAGTTTGAAATATAGTAGCGTAAAGTCCAACAGAAATGCTCATACCCTCGGCCTCTCTTCATGTAGCTCCTGATTCAATCCTAGACCAGCCCATATACCAGGCCAGGCCCCAGGGTAATATCTCAGGAGCTCTTGTTGAGCAATCCTCCCTATCTCCAATAGATGCACTGAAGGGTTTGTTAAATGTAATTCTTGGAACCATGTAGTTTGACTTTTTGCTCAATAAAGGATGTACTACAATGTTGTCTATACTCGTATGTCTAACTCCCCTACATGGAGAGCCAAGTCATGTAGTTTTGTACCTTAAAGTTCCCATTCTTGACTCTCCCTGAATTGAGTGGGGGTAGGTCCAATAGGTCCCCATGGCTGCTGTGGGGTGTTTTTCCTAGCACCCGTGATTCCCAAACAAGACAGTCTCTGTACCCGGCTTCGCCTGTTAGCTACTGTTGTAAGTAAGGCAGCGTACGTAATGGGGATCTTATTATACTGGAATAGAACCACCATAGCAGGCTTGAGCCCCATATTTTACCATATGATCGTCTATATCCAATATGATTACCGATTTATGCATTACCCTGTCTAGATGTTGGTTCCAGGTAAGAGTCTATGGTGACTCCAAGATACTCTACCTCCCCTCGACATCCTCAGTTGTGTGTCTTGAAGAACCAGAGGACCCACTCCTCACCGGTCCATTTCTTAACCATATTTAGGTCCCTTTGTAGATGATTCCTTACTAAGTTAATAAACGTTCCCCTCGACATGATGACTGTACCGTCAGCATACCCCTGAGCTTGAATCCCCCATTGGAAAGTTTCACTAGTAGGTCGTCAACGACAAGCTTTCTTTTATAGGAGGGGGGATTGAACACCCCCGCGGACAACCCTCTGCAACTAACGCAGCTAAAGTTTCATTCATCATGGTAGTAAATACTACCCTGCCCTTGAGCATGCAGCCAACCCACCTGTAATAGGTGTCCCCAACGTCAGGCTCTCTTACAGTTCTGATGGTGGAGTTGAAGGAGGTGTTGTCGCATACCGCCTCTATGTCCAGAAAGGCACCCAGTCCCTCCTCCTTGTGTTCCAATGTTTTTTCCACCTTCCTGATTAGATGATGAAGTGCCGTATCTGTAGACATGCCTTCTCTGTATGCGTATTATTAATAAGCTCACTGAATTTATTAAGCTTTGAAAAGTTTGGCTTAGTTGATTTCAGTTCTCGTAACAGATTCATATGAGTATATTTTTTACGATTTAGAATTCTTCATGGTTTACTTTCATTTTTCGCTTTACCGCCTCTTTAATCGGCTTTACAACAACTGACAGTATCTGTAGCTTTGATAACACAACCATAATCACCAGAGCCTTCATGTTTTAATGACAACTGGAGTTCCATATGGTGTGTAGCCAGTATGAGATGATCAAATGATCAATGGAATACCCCAAAGGTCCCCTGCTTTTTATTGTATTTACTATGAGAGACTTTCTTAAAGATAATTTTCTCTTCCACAATTTTGCTTGATAAGATTGATCTCTTATGTATTACCAAAAGGTACTGAATATTTCAATGTGTCCTGGTCTTGGCGATGGGGACGCTTTCGTATGAGCACTATTTTTCCCAAATCAACATATTTGGTTTAAATGTGCATTTTGAGAGCAGAATATTAAAATATAATATTTGTTTAGTCGCAACCTCCTCTATAAAATCCTTATTTTACTATAAGGAACGTAACCAGACTGCAACCAACAGCTACTCTCCGGGCTATATGCCCCGTCGAGCGCTAAATTACAAGTTACAAGCCTGGCGCGTTAAGTGTAACAATTGTATATTAGCAACAGGACGCTAATGCTTCGATTGCAACAAACATCAGCAGAAAGACTGATCCTACTAAAAGAAGCTCTTGTGCCAGTCGTCCCACATCACTTGCAGACTGCAGTTTCGAACTGTTGGCTCTCGTCAGTGAAAGGTAGGCATGTGATGACCGACACGAGGATCCTTGGACTATTGGTACATTTTCGTATCGTTAGAATAGCGACATGCAAAATAATCAGCAGGCGCCATCTAGCGGTTCAGTGTCTGTTTCAATCGAAAAATAACCTGACTGGGCTTAGCATAGTTCAAATGTGATTATAGAGGGTAGAATATTAAAACATAATATATTTTTTTTAGTCACAACCTACTCTATAAAATCCTTATTACAAGCCTATGCTAAGCCCAGTCAGGCTATTTATTTTTCGATTGCAACAGTCACTGGACCGCTAGATGGCGCCTGCTGATTATTTTCCATGTCGCGATCCTAACGATACCGAGAAATAGTCCAAAGATCCTCGTGTCGGTCGTCGCATGCCTATCTTGCACTGACGAGAGCCAATAGCTCGAAACTGCAGTCTTCAAGTGGTATGGGACGACTGGCACGAGAGCTCCTTTAAGTGGGATCAGTCTTTCGGCTGATATTTATTGCAATTGAAGCATTAGCATTCTGTTGGTTATATACAATTATTACACTTAACGCGCCAGGCTTGTAACTTGTAATTCAGCACTCGGTGGGGCACATAACCCGGAGAGTAGCTGTTGGTTGCAGTCTAGTTACGTTCCTTATAGTAAAATAAGAATTTTAAAGAGGAGGTTACGACTAAAAGAATATTATGTTTTAAAATATTTGGTGTCTAAAAACACTTTTACAAAACGCCAAAACATTTCAACACTACACTAGAATACACTACTCGACGCGCGATCATCATCAGGAGACGAATGAGACTGATTTTCAGTTTTTTTTTATCTATATTTACTTCAAGATAAAGTAGTGTATATATCTCGGTGTGTATATATATATGCGTAATTGCCGTCTCTAACCTGCTTCAAATTGACAGGCACTTGTTCTTCCCCGGCAGTTGCCGCCACTGATTGAACATGAGAAATATTGATTTTATACTGGGAAATATCAGTAATAATGTCATTAGCATATATTTTCATAAAGGGAACGTTAATTAATTAATTATTTTCGTTTCGTTGATATAAATGTTTTCAAGTGAAATTTTTATATAATCTTCTGCGCGATTACCTCTAATTTTTCTTTATGCTATAACAGTTTTATAAGACTTATAAAAAAGTCTGATTATGAAGTGTTGCCTAATATTTTGCTTATTACTACTATGGTTTTGTTGCTAGTTATATACTAATTCAGTTAACACAGAAATGGACAATAAATGTAATTGAAATATTACTTCCGGTGATAGAAAATCACTTTCCTTGATGGGAACAAATGAACGGGTCGATAATAACTTATGTAATTATTGGAGTGAAAATTGCTAGAGCACGGACACTTCCATTCTTTCAGAAAAGAGGCAAAAGCATTATTTTCCAGTCGAGTGAACTGAAGAGGTTTCCATTAGGCTGCAGTTTTCACATTTTGCTATAACTATGTAGCTGGTTAGTTCTAGAATGTTATTACCTCGGTCGGTAACGATGTTACCTCCCATATCGCCCGTCTCGTGACCCGCTGCATTAAGTACTCAATGCAGCCATCCACTCTCCTCCACATTTATTGTTATTTGAGAATCCCTGTTGCTTCAAAGATAGCCCACAATTATGCGGAAGTAAATGTTATTGCCATTTGCTATCGTGAATAACGAGATTTTGATGACGGCAATTAGGACACACGGGAACGTATCTTCTTGCTTTATTTTATGCTCCTAAGGGAGTGTATTAACCCATTATTATACAGTACTTTTAGAAAAAGTTGTGTTTTTGCGGCTGCAGACCTCGACGATCTGATAATATAAAGCGTATCTTTTTCTTATTTCGTCGTTAGTGAATGTGAAACGGTAATGAAAGAGAATTACTGAATTTAATTATTTAAAAGGGTTTTCCGGTCCTACATTTTTATTATAAATTCATATTAGAAGAGGCCTTTGACATAATGGGATTATTTATACAGGGTCCTCTACTGAAGCGTTACTTTACGATTAAGTGACTAATTAATAAACTGGTTAGAAATATTAATGTAAAATATTATTTTAGCAGGTGACTTGAAAATTTATACCGCAATGCTCACTGCAAAACTGTCAAAAATACAATAGACTTTGATAGATTCGTTCACTGGACTCAAGACAATTGGTCCGGAGTCTGACGCCCCTTTTTCAAAGTGATTACTAACAGGCTGAATTTTTGAGAGTAGCTTCGTTTTCACAAGTCTTCCAACTTTTCTCTTTGCTAAAATTCTCGGTAGAGGTATGCAAAGTTCTACGTAACCGCTAAACATGTTTATCGTGGAACCGACACTTTCATAATGTAGGACTGGAAAACCTGCCAGAACATTTGTAGGACAAATTGTCCATTCGATTTAAAAAATATCAATTAAACAATAGTGTAAAAAACAGGGATCTGCGTTTGTCCTACAAAAGCGATGGGTTGGACCGGCGAGTTCGCGAGTTCTCTGCCCTCCCTCCCTATGTAAAAATAAAGAGGTCTGAAATTTTATTACAAACGGGTACTAGGCAGTAAATATGGAACAATTTTCGTTTAACTGATATTACAAAGATATTCCAGGTTTCTTAATTTAAAAAAATTCACAAACAGCACCATTACTAAACTTGGATCCATCAGTCAATAATTGATAAGGTTTGGAGTATTTGGATGAGACGCCTTGAAGTGTCTGGTTATTGTTTAAGGTATTTTCGTGTTTGGGAAAATTACTTGAGTTAGAAGAAGTGGCAGGTTCCCCACTTCATTAATAGAGCTATGATTTGGAATATTGTTGGTTATACTTCAAATTTCAATACAAATTTATGCGTTAAATGTCTTCTTCTAAGACGGAGTGGAGACTTGTTATATTCCGCTAATAGGGAACTGGTTCGGGCAGATTTAAACGCTTCTAATACCAGACTTAGTGCTTTATACTGCAGCCTATCTAGTTTAACAAGTCGAAAATGAGGGGCGCAATCATACAATATGCTACCATAGTCTAGCATAGGTTTAACATATAGCAAATTGGATATCTTGTGTCTGGTGTAAATAAATATATAGATAAACAGAGAAGCTGGTTATTTGCCTTTACCACCGCGATCTTCCCAGGTCTACTGTGGTGCTCCTAGAATACATTTCTTATGGTACCTCATCCAGCTTCGTCCTTTGTACTAGACTCCACAGTTTTGATAAAGGCCCTTTTGCATAGCTGTCCGCCTTTGGTTTTTCTTCTCCGAGTACTTGGAATCTCAGTCTGGCCAGGCCTTCACAGTGGCACAATACGTGAACTGAGGTTTCCTCTTCCTCTTGATAGAACCCGCATGTTGCGTCCTCTGCCAGGTCCATTAGACTCATGTGTCTATGAGTCGGCAGTGCTCAGTCAGAAGGCCTACTATTACTCTGATAGCCTTCCTATTCTGGCTTAGTAGATCTTCCGTGATTTTAGCCGAACGTTCTTTAATGAACTCTTTGGCCTGTCTCTGTTCTCCACCATTCCAGAGATTTATTTTGCAGCCATTCCTTAGTGACTGCTCGTATGCATGGCTTTGCCACGAAGCACAAAAGAGCTCAGGTCCTATTGGGGTCTTGAGTGCACCTTCCTTGACCCGCTGATTTACATGGAACTGATTGCATTTATTGCCGCTTGGCTGTGAGAAAATGGCAATCGACTGGTTAACAATGCCTTGTCCTATTATCTCTCTTGCACAACAGTGAATGGCGATCACTTCAGCCTGAAACGCCGTTGCGTATTTCCCTAGACTTATCGGAATACTGGCTTTTGACCTTGTCCCGTAAATCCCGGCTCTGACTTTTTGTTCTGTCTTGGAGCCGTCAGTGTCAATCAGAGATTGTGCTGTTATGGGAGGACCGCTTATTCAGTCACCCCTCTCTGGAATTACAGTCTGAAAGTTCTTATTGAAGTTATACCTCCATCCTACGTCCGTGGGCATATCTAGAACGGGGTCTGCCCTCATTTCCGAGTATAACTTCTGGCACTCCGTCCCGTGTTGCTGGCTAATTGGCGTTTGGCCTTGCATTAACCTGTTCAACACTGACCGAGCTTCGCTTTGTATGAATATGTATAATTATGGCAGGTCCAAGAGAACCTCAAGTGCAGCCGTAGGAGCAGTTTTTATGGCTCCCGTGGCGCACAGGCAACCAAGCCTTTGTACGCCACCTAACAGCCTTATTGCTACCGACTGCACCATCTTAGTCCACCATACCACTGACTCTCTCTCACTATCCTGGTGTATAACCACAGGTTCATTTTGATATCTTGCCCCCAGTTTTTCCACACATTCGCCTACACCTTCCTAGGGTGACTATTGCTTTCTATGTGACTTTTTGGATGTGGGACATCCACGATCAAAGATGACTCCTAAATATTTTGCCTCACAGGTAAATGAAATTTCCACTCCGTTGAGCCTTAGGGGCTTTAGGCCTTCCAGTGCTCTTCGCCATGTAAAAGTGACGACTGTGGTTTTGTGGGGATTTATAGAGAGTCCTCCCTTACAACTCCATTTGTCGACAACATTTAGGGCTCTTTGCGAACGCTCCATTATTGTATTCGCGAATCGCCCCATGACAACTATTCCTAGATCATCAGCATATCCTAAGAAACCTTCTGCGGATAGTTTTCGGAGGAGTTCGTCAACCAGGATTGCTCACAGTAGTGGAGATAGTCTTCTCCCTGGGGTCAGCCTATGCTCACTTTCGCTTCAAGGCTCTCTATGTTTCTTCCAGACACCATTCCTCGCTCCAGATACCAGTTTTGATTCATTTATACCCCCTAAACTTTATTTACTTAAATATTTGATAAGTCACCTTTTTCTGTAAAAAGTGAGTCGTCAGTAAAAAGTGTTGCTGTTGAGTTAGCTGCATTGAAGGCAGATAAATTTTGTAGAGTAGATATATTAGTGGGCCTAAGGCTGACCTTTGAGGTACCCCACTTTGAATGAGAGGAATCATTTATCTCTTCAATAAATGAAATTTAATTTAATGACAATCATTGTACTCTATAATATTCCAATTTTTATTAAATAGGTTTGGTTACGTCTACACTGGATTGAACTGAGTTCATGCTTGTTGTCAGCAGCAGCACAGGAGTAGGGGGTGGGAAGAATAGGTGTTTGTGAAATGTATTGCTTCATTTTGTCGCGATATAGAGTATTCATGCTCTTTTTTCTGTGTTTTGCTTCTAAAGTTTTTCACTTAAATCTTTTATTTCCTCCGTTTCTGATTCTGACAGCAGATGACACTTCATGATAGGCTCATTATGATATTCAATTACAATTTCTTACCGTTTGTTCCTATTGTGCTTGATCTAATAAATATTTTTTAAATGCCATATTATATTTATATAGGATTAACATTTTTTCTTTCCTCTGTAGTTATAATCGATTAATCGCCTACTTAAACTGTCGAGTACAAAATTATGCGAATATCAATATAAAATTATTCCTATGATACAGATACTACATTATGAATATATTTTAAAATTATTGTACGGTAAAATTACAGTATTTGTTCAAATTAATAATGTAATAAGTATTAAATTATGGCATATGTGTGATTGTAAAGACTCGTTGTTCATGATGATATATTTAAATAATGAACAATGACCATGTCGCCTGTTACATGCCTCATTTATTGACCTAGCAATACCAATTAATACAAAATAACAGCGGGGAAACTGAATGAACAAATTTTAATAGATTTAAATTTGAAAAAGTGATGGGCTCTGTTTGATAATTATTATCAACGGTGAACTTCATGCAAAACAATAATTTAAAAAACAATAATTATAATATTTTCGCAAATTGACGTAGATTTATAAAATAATATATGATACACAAATAAACAAACAATTTATTAATATGTATTACGTCAAATTTCCGTTTAGAATTATTAATTAATTGAAAATATAACAATTTTAATAAATTCGTGAGAAGTTAAGCGTTTATTACAGTTGTTGTATATTTGTCAAATACTTTCATTTATAAACGTTGAAGATAAAATTTCGGAAGAAAGGCATATTCAAAAGCAAGGGATTTGATTAGAAAATATTTCCATATTCTTGGTTTTTAGTTTCTAAATGCAACTCGCTAGACAATTAACTAGAGGTGTGTCTAAATAATCTAGGAGTAGACGGTATTCCAACCATGTTCAGGAAATGTTGCAAACCCACTAGTTTACAATATGAATTTCCCTCACTAATTGCAACGTATAAAAACAAAGGTGATCTTAATAGTGTGGACAATTATAGACTTATTGCAATTCTAAATGTGGTATCATTTTATTTACAACAGGTTACCAATTTAACAAACAACTTGAATATCAACGAAAATTTCAACTTAACAACTTCTGGAATACGTTTATAAAAATAAAAATCAGGGGTAATTGGTTTCTCAATCATAAAGAGTTGACTGTATTGATCCCTTTTTTCTAAAATGAAAACTTTATGTCTTAGGAATAAGGGCTACATTTTACCCTTGAAGACGGGAAATATGTCTTGAAGTTCAATAAAATACTTAAAATAATCATATTGAGGTGTACCACAGAAGTCAATGCTGGGTCTGTTACTAATTATTTTGTACATCAACGAACTGCCAAATTATGTTACCTCTATATGTGCTATATATATTAGCATTATAAAACGTAGGTTCCTTCTGGATATTGCCAGGTAGTCCATTGCTGTACTCTTGTTGGGATATTTCAGTAGTTGTCTAGCAAGCTGACAAGCTGTTTGTTTCATCCCACAGCTTCTTGAATTCATTGTGGGTGTTCTCTTTAATTATTTGTGTTATCGCTGTGATCGGCAACAGACTGCCGGGCATGGTCCAAAGATATTTAGACCTGCTATCTTCTTGGCCAGTCTGTCAGCTACTTCTGTTGCTACTACACTGTGTATGTCCTTTCACCCCAGCATACCAGTATGATATTCATACTGGAGGTACCCACAAGTGCTTGGTGACATTCCCGTACTACTCCTGTGGTAATTTTGTAACTGCTCAGGGCTAGTAGTGATTGTCTACAATCTGTGTAGATCCTGACTGTTTTCTCCGTAGTTTATCTACGGAGAATCTCATTTGCAGCTATGGTTATACCCGCTAGTTCCATCTATACTACGCTGGCTCGAGCTTATTTATATTGGATTTGCAGACTTCCGGAGTATATCTTACATCTTGCTCCAACCTTCTTTTTGACCCGTCTGCGAAGATGTTGCGGTGTTGGGTCTATTAGTAGTTATTTTGTATATCATTGAAGTGTCAAATTACCTTAAATCTGCATGTGCTACAAAATTCGCAGATGGCACAACAGTCGTGGTTTCAGCACTGTCTGCTACGGACTTAAATAAATCTATAGTTAGAGCTATAAATGAGTACAAAACTGGTGTGACTGTATTTTCAACACATAAAATTTTATGCCTTCATTTTTGTAGCAAGAAGAAACAAAATATCTACACAATTGTTTTTCAGCAATATCGGATTAAATTAGAGCTCAGTCGCCAGTTTTTTGGGGTTCTTCATAAATCATAATCAAGTCTGATCAACTCATATAAACTACGACAGCAGAATTAGCAGATACTATGCCATTTTAATAAAATAAATATTTTCTGAACATTGCTTGGAAAATTTAGATAATTACTAATGTCGGTGTGGCCAATCCAACTAAAATAATTACGAGCAGCTGACACTTCCGCTTATACCGGAAATCGATACCAACTTGCTTATTTCAAAATAAAATTTGAATAATAACTATTTAGAAAATTTACCTCTCGCCGAACATAGAAACGACGGTGCTCCCCCACATAACGCATATTTAATTAATAATTATTTAAAGAAACTTTTTATGATCAATGGATTGCCAATAATGGATCTTTCTTATTGCCACCTCGCTCGCCCGATTTATCGGTTCTGGATTATTTCACTTGGGGAACTGTTAAAAATAAAGTTTATGAGAGCCCATTAACAACCATTGAAGATTGTATGCAAAGAGAAAGAAATGCATTTCAAAACATATCACAGGATTCAATTAGAAGAGCTACCCATGAGGAACTAATCCGAAGGTGCGAAAAATATGTCGAGGTTCGAGGGCGGAATTTTGAGCAATTATTAAAATAAAATGAAATCATATTTTAAATTGATCTTATCTCTGCTATTTTAGTTCATGCCATATCTTCAATTCGATTAATACGCATGTTACAGTGTTAGTGTTATTTTGTGTTTTTGTGGATATCGAGTAGCAAATGTGCTGCAAGTTCTTGATATTATTTTATCACGTTCTCCATAAATAATAAACAAATTTAAAAAGTTTTATTTGGTATAATTTAAACGTGCTGGCATTTTTTGACATTAGATAATGACTGATTGTTTCTAATCACGGCAATTTTGATGAAATGATTACAACAATTCATGAATTTCTAATATAATCGCAAATATTTCAAAAAGTTGTAACTTTAATCCCCACAATGCTAATATCAGAAAAAATGCAATTTAATTTTACACAACTCGACGTAAAAAATACAGGGTGTTCCATTTGACCTAAACAAGTTTTCGCGGTTTGAAGTTGGCAAAATGTAACGCGAAAAACGGAACACTTGGTATGATATTATTGAATTTATTTCAGTTGTAGAACGTAGCTCTCCTTGTGTTCTTTTTACGTGACAAGAAGCAAATGAGGATCTTTTACACAAAGAAAGTTATAACGGTTCTTGCAAACCGTTGCACCTGTCAAATTTTCTATAAAATGTCAAATATTTCTGAAACGGCTAGGTTTAGGTATAGAATATGCTACATATTTTCGACTCTTTTCGAAAACCCTAAAATATATAAGGTGTTCCATTTGAAATAAGCAAGTTGGTATCGACTTCGGTATAAGCGGAAGTGCCAGCTGCTTGTAATTATTTTAGTTGGATTGGCCACACCGATATTAGTAATTATCTAAATTTTCAAAATTTTCTGATGCGTACTTTTCACTATATCGATCGATTCAGTTCCCGGTGAGACACCCTGTATAGTATTCTTTAATATACAGTCATCTATAATATAATACTACGGTTTGGGGTAATGTATGTGAAAGTATAAGAATGTGTATGATACAAGAAAGACTAATAATCAATGCGCAGAGCACCGGATCATGTAAGTCTATTTTTGTTAATAAGATTATGACGCTCCCAAGTGTATAATATTTAAAAACTCTACTGCAGACAAGACAATATTCATTCTTACTAAGCAAATTGTAAATAACACTATTATAATAAAGAGGAAGGAATTAATCGAACACTGTAAATAACAATGCATCTAAGACATCTAAGCATGAACATTAACCATCACATATGGGGGACTAAAATATTAATAAGCTTTCTGAATGCCACAAAAAAGAAAATTATAATCTGTTTACATTAATTTTAAGGAATCTTCATGGAAGCAAATGTTATTGCACAACTATCTAATGCCTAAATAAATAAATAAGCACCACAGAAATGATAATATAGATTGACATTTTGTACCTGTTTCATATGAACTTATTTAAATGTATATTTATATCCACGTGTATGTTTATTTAACTAGTTTGTAATATTTGGATGATGCTTTATTGTTATGATGCAGTTTAATTTTTGCTACATCAAATAAACCGATATTTTATATACATATTATTTTCTTATATCTATTATTTAATATTCGATTTGACATGTGGGTACATTCATCCATTTTACTATGGGCTAAGTAGGTATGTAATAGTAGTAGTAGTAGTAGAAATCGTATTATTGGCTTCGATTTATTAAAAATCATTAGCTCAGCGCCAAGTAGATATGTATAAAGTTATTACTATTAGTACTAATAAGAATATATTTATTACTTTTCTTTTAATAATATCTGTTGTTCGAAAACTTAAATTTCACAATTATTTTATATCATTCTTCTTTACATTTCATTGTTTGAAAGATAAGCGTAATAAAAATCAGAAGAAACAGGTAATCTCAGAGATAGGAAAATGGGTCATAGCCCAGTGCTATTAGGTTTATACTTTGGAATCGATTTGTATGTTTCCAGGTTTTTTGAATTTCTTATACTAAATAGTACAACGTTTACCCTTTGAAACTTCCCACTAATGATTTTGAAATGAAAATGACGTTACTTACTTATAGTATAGTATATCCCTTTTACAGCTATATTAATTTTTTCTTTCGAAAAATATTTAATTCTTATATAAAGTATATAAAAAGACAGCAAAGATCATTGAAAAGTAGGAATTGCAGGTATAGAAAATGGAGTAGGACGGGGAAGCAGGGATAGTGAAGGACATGAGTCGTTCCAATAGATGAATTGTTGCTCTTCAAACGTATTTGTGTTTTAAAAAAATCAGAAGAAGAACTTCAAACATACATGTATTTTGAATTAGCTCCATTTCCTATAACTCTGCTTGATCAAGATTTTATGCGAAAGACAACTAAATCAAATTTTTATGATTTATTTATACAGATCAACGTTAGTGTAAATAATAACAATAAATTTTTGTATGTTATTGATGATGGAATGTTATTACATCATTGCAAATGGCAACTAGATGAAAATTTCGAAACAATATGCAATCATTACATATGATATTTAAGAAATAATTATGGAAACAGTGTTTTTTGTTGCTTTTGACGAATATCGCAACATCAACTACTCTAAATCAGCTTAAAGATATCCTCGATCATTGAAAAATGCCTCAACAGATTTAGTTTTTGATGAAAATATGCCTTTAAAAATTCTCCAAGAAAAGTTCCTTGTAAACGGCGACAACAAAAAGCAGATTCATCGAAATGTTAAGGAAGAAACTAGCTGATAAGAATATTTTCTAGTGTCAAGCAGAAGGTGATGCTGATACATTAATCATACAAACGGCAATTAATATATCAGAAAATGTTTTTGTTGCTGAAGATATTGGTGTGTTGGTTTTATTAACAACTTTAACATCTCCTCATAGAGAAATATATTTTCCCAAACCAGCAATAGGCACGATATCCGCAAAAATTTATTCTAATACAAGCCTTGAACAGACATTATCAATGTCTAAGAATAATATTTTGTTTTTACATGCATTAACTGGATTTGATACAACTCCAGCGATTTACAAAAATAGTATAAATAAGTTTGCTAAATTATTCGAAAATCGTACAAAACAAGATACTGCCATTATCTTTACTGATGAAAATGCTGACGTCACTAATATCTTGCAGTCGGGTATTTTATGCATTTTAGGATTATGGTGCTCCTAAAAATCAAGAAAATATAAATAATTTTCCATACCAATCGTTTCTTAAAGCTGAAAGTAAAAATACCTCTGTCAACTTGACTTCATTGATAGCTACAGTCGATGCTATTTCAGAACATATAAATAGAGTGTATTTAAAAGTTTAATTGTGGATGGGACATGATAAGTTTCCAATAGAATGGAGATGGAAAAAGATAATCCACTAGTACCAGTTATAATGAACCAACCAACAGCTTCTGAAAATTTACTGAAAATGATTTTTTTGTTCATGTAAAACTGGGTCCGGCTCTGCCTGTGGATGTAGAAAAAGTGAATTAAGTTGTTCTATAACATGTTTACTATGCAAAGGAATTAGCTGCTTAAATGCTCCACCAATAACACTAATGAATGACATCTGCTACGATTTACACGTACATAAACAAATAAATACGTATTAGTGGTTATAAGACATCGTAGACACAACTTAACCCGGATAAGTGATGTAACGTGCCCACGATAAAATTTCTCTAGCTCAGACTATCTCAGGGCGTTAAGCCCAAGTTTACATAAACTATGACAAATTATTAGTTTACTTACTTACACAAATCACTGAGTGTTCCATACGTAGATGTAGTAGACGAAATAATGAGACTTTCTTTAAATATGAAATATTACTATATTGCAGAATTTACAAATATTGGTTCTCTAGCATGTAACCTGGTGATGTTCAAAAGGTGTGGCAAATTTCTTGATTAATAAGTTACAAAATTAATAAAATGCCTCGTGTAGCTACACATCGGTTTACAACGTGAGGATAAATAGTAATAAATTCGGCCACAATTGGTCTGATTTAGAGAACCTCTTTAAATAAATATAAATGCATAAAATCTTTAAATATGTACAAGTTAAAATACAAAAGTATGAATGGAATATAACCGTACAGAACCACTGAAGGTGGTCCTCGGTAAATAAAAACAACACACTTAGGGTGGTACGATACCGACTTCGACGTTGAGAACCTGTAGCCCTACGGCGGTGTCTTCGGGACGAAAGAAATTGACCCGAGGATGGGGGTTGATTATAGTCTCTCCAGCCCTGGAACTTTCTACTGTGTGTGGATGCCCCGTCCGTGGAACTTCACTGATGTGTGTAGAAGCCCCGTCCGTGGAATCCTAAAGATATCACGATTTAATTTGCAAAGTCGGAAATGCACGTGAAGCGTACCTAATCAGAGCAATTTAAATCTGACATAACCTACAACAAGAAATATAATTTACCTCCCTGATGAGGGAACGATGTTCCTAGAAAGCCACAGTTGGATGAATGGGGTCGAGTCCGCCTTTCAAGTCGACACGATACTTCCAAAGGAAAGCCTGTATATTTTTGAAACACGTGGGTAGAGAACGGGTAAGATGGCGTGAAGAGGTTAGCTTACCTTGTATACTTAAATATCCTGCTTCCGCAGTTAAAATTTACTCACAACAACAAAATATTTCGCTAAACGGAACAACAACAGATGGAGAAAATTTTCCTGTGTTGATAATCCCAAAATCCACCAGGATGTCTTGGATAAACCGAGTTTTGTAGGATTATCAACCATATAACACCATCTCTCCTTTTCACCAACGGGAAGTATCTCGCGCCTCCCGTGGACAATAGCGAAACTCTTCTACGGACGTAGCGGTTGTTATTATCCGGCCCACAAAACGCTAAGGCGTATGGTGGGTCGCAACACATCGAAAACGAAAAGGTCGGAGAAAAATTAGACATGATTATCCTTTAAAAACCATTAAAATTTATAATAATTATTATTTAAGATGTCGTTAAATTATTTTCTATAAAAACTAATGTGCTTGTATTATTTTATGTTTATTTAATTTATTTTTTAAATCTTAATTTTTTACAAATTCTTTATTCTCGAAAATTATAAAAATAAATATTTTCTTTCGTTGAAATTCCTAAAATTTATAATTTTTTTTAATTAATAGATTTTCGAAATTGCGGTAATATTTTATGAGTAAACTTTTTAGTTTATGGCATTAGAAATGAAAAAAAAATTCAAATCCATTTATTATACAATATACATGGTATACGTAATTTTTCACTTATAACGACACTGGACTATCAGTAGAGTTGAGAGATCTTAATTTTCGTAGTCGGAGAGCCATTTTCTTGCATTTTTTATAATTTAAAATAAAACAGTGAATTACCTAATTTATCCAATTAATTTTTCACTTAACAAAAGGACTGAAATTCATTTGAACTGCACCCTGTACGTTTAATGTCGGAAATATTTCAGGCGTAATTTCCTATTCATAAATTAACGTCTTTTTGACAATTTGGACACATTGCTGGCGTAGTACAATTATTTAGGCGCTGACCTAAATGTCAGGGTGTGTTTTTAGATGTTCGTATTGGGTATGCGTGTTAGTTTCTCAGCTACGCAAGGAATCTCGGCTAAAGGCACGTAACTGCTGTGGTTGCTACGCTATTATGCCTGTATAATTCACATCATTAATTTAATTATAATTATTGATGTCGTAGCTAAGCTAGGGAGTGTCATAGTTCTATCTTGGTTAATTCAAGATTTTGATTGTAATCTAATTTTTGCCTGCTAAATAGATCTCGTTCCACAATGAATTGGTCGTGAGCATACAAAACATACGTTAAACATAATATTTTTAGTCGCAAGCTCCTCTATAAATCCTTATTTTACTATAAGGAACCTAACCAGACTGCAACCAACAGCTACTCTCCGGGCTATGTGCCCCGCCGAGCGCTGAATTACAAGTTACAAGCCTGGCGCGTTAAGTGTAATAATTGCATATTACCATCAAAACGCTAATGCTTCGATTGCAACAAACACCAGCCGAAAGACTGATCCTACTTAAAGGAGCTCCCTTGCCAGTTGTCACACACCACTTGCAGACTGCAGTTTCGAGCTGTTGGCTCTCGTCAGTGCAAGGTAGGTATGCGACGACCGACATGAGAATCCTTTGACTACAGTACATCCCGGTATTTTTACAATAGCGACATGTAAAACAGCCAGCAGGCGCCATCCAGCGGTCCAGTGTCTGTTGCAATCGAAAAATAAATAGCCTGACTTGGCTTAGCATAGTTCAAATGTGCTTTTAGAGGGCGGAATATTAAACATAATATTTTTAGTCGCAAGCTCCTCTATAAATCCTTATTTTACTATAAGGAACCTAACCAGACTGCAACCAACAGCTACTCTCCGGGCTATGTGCCCCGCCGAGCGCTGAATTACAAGTTACAAGCCTGGCGCGTTAAGTGTAATAATTGCATATTACCATCAAAACGCTAATGCTTCGATTGCAACAAACACCAGCCGAAAGACTGATCCTACTTAAAGGAGCTCCCTTGCCAGTCGTCACACACCACTTGCAGACTGCAGTTTCGAGCTGTTGGCTCTCGTCAGTGCAAGGTAGGTATGCGACGACCGACATGAGAATCCTTTGACTACAGTACATCCCGATATTTTTACAATAGCGACATGTAAAACAGCCAGCAGGCGCCATCCAGCGGTCCAGTGTCTGCTGGCTGTTTTACATGTCGCTATTGTAAAAATACCGGGATGTACTGTAGTCAAAGGATTCTCGTGTCGGTCGTCGCATACCTACCTTGCACTGACGAGAGCCAACAGCTCGAAACTGCAGTCTGCAAGTGGTGTGTGACGACTGGCAAGGGAGCTCCTTTAAGTAGGATCAGTCTTTCGGCTGGTGTTTGTTGCAATCGAAGCATTAGCGTTTTGATGGTAATATGCAATTATTACACTTAACGCGCCAGGCTTGTAACTTGTAATTCAGCGCTCGGCGGGGCACATAGCCCGGAGAGTAGCTGTTGGTTGCAGTCTGGTTAGGTTCCTTATAGTAAAATAAGGATTTATAGAGGAGCTTGCGACTAAAAATATTATGTTTAATATTCCGCCCTCTAAAAGCACATTTGAACTATGCTAAGCCAAGTCAAGCTATTTATTTTTCGATTGCAACAGACACTGGACCGCTGGATGGCGCCTGCTGGCTGTTTTACATGTCACTATTGTAAAAATACCGGGATGTACTGTAGTCAAAGGATTCTCATGTCGGTCGTCGCATACCTACCTTGCACTGACGAGAGCCAACAGCTCGAAACTGCAGTCTGCAAGTGGTGTGTGACGACTGGCAAGGGACCTCCTTTAAGTAGGATCAGTCTTTCGGCTGGTGTTTGTTGCAATCGAAGCATTAGCGTTTTGATGGTAATATGCAATTATTACACTTAACGCGCCAGGCTTGTAACTTGTAATTCAGCGCTCGGCGGGGCACATAGCCCGGAGAGTAGCTGTTGGTTGCAGTCTGGTTAGGTTCCTTATAGTAAAATAAGGATTTATAGAGGAGCTTGCGACTAAAAATATTATGTTTAATATTCCGCCCTCTAAAAGCACATTTGAACCAAAACATACGTTGTTTCAAGCAAGATAGTTTTAAAACAAAATGACGCAATAAAGAATAAAAAGCTATAAGTGAGCTAAAAGTGGCTGCCTTTAGCTTACTGTAGATAATATTTTAATTTTTCAATCTTGTAAGTAATTAAAAAAAAAATAAGTGCGTTGTGATATGTACTACAAAGGTTTAAAAATGATTTTTCTTATTAGGCGTACTTTGACAATTCATCTTATAATACTACAAAAGTAAGGTGCACAAATATATAGATATATTCCTTTTAAACAATTGTCTCCTATGGTTTAAAAGAAAAACATCAATATTTGCGCACCTCGCTATTATTTTTATTATCTTTTCCTTTTAATACAAATCAATAGAAACTTGATTCTCAAAGAGTATTTTTTACTTATAATTAATTTACTTTTTAGGCGGGACTGAAGGGGGGTGGTTATGGGGGTAAAATGAAATTTAAACTGAATTCTATAAGGTATATTACGATGATCCTTTTACCTCAGGGATGTCCTTTTACCTTACCTTTGTGAACAACTTCCGGTAAAAATGCTCGCATAATTTATTTACGATGTATTTAACCAAACTTAATATAGGGCGGTATTTTCCTTAAGTAATATACCAAACCATTGCAAAAATATTCATCATGATATCATAATATCATTACAGCCAAAAAAATCTGTTGTCTGGCTGATAGCCGTATTGGTTAAAGCACGAGGTGACAATCTCGATTAATCACACGGGTATCGCGCCATAGGGTTCGAATCTCGGTTGCGGCACTGGCACTGTCGAGGGAAATAGTTGTATGTCAGTGTTTTTTCAATGTGTAACCCCCTACCGCACAAGCCCCTGGTTTCTGAAATTTGGGTTGTCTAATTTCTGTGGTGTTTATTCATTATTATTAATTATTTATTTAAAATCATGTCTTGCGTCCTCCTTCTGTCCACTTTTCTAACTTATAATCAAATATTTTGGCCGTTACCATGGATATTTATTATATATGGATAAAGCGTGTTATAATATCCAATTCAGTTCAATTCAAAAACTTCTTTATTAAAATTACCTTTACAAATGTACCTCCCCAGAACCTATCCCCGATCGTGCAACCACCACAGTCGCGGTGGCAGATTGCAGGATCGGGCGGGATAGCATAAAACGATAATTCAACTAAACTAAAACTCCTTCTACGAAAAATAGATAAAAAAAGGTAATAAAATTTGACTATATCTAAGAGCAGATTAAGCTAAACTTAAAAATACATATTAACTAATAACTCGCGGACAAAACACTTTTAAATTTCCTATATGAGTCTGGTACCTCAATTCGAACGAGGCGCCTTCCGCGAAATACATCAAGGCTGGGCTGCGCATGGCTGGCTTATACTTTGATTTTAAACATTTTTATTCCAAAAGGTTTTGATTTTGTGAGGGTTTGCGATGAGAAATGAATTTAGAAAAACAAAAAACAAGAAAACAATAAACAAAAAGGACATAGAGGTTGCAGGAAAATCGGTAACGTTTGATACGATAAGGGGTGTTTAATCCGAGATGGGGCATTATGCTGTCTAATTTGCGTTATGTGTCTTGTCAGCGGACTATCGCCCAGTTTGAACGAGTAGAAGATTTGAGACGTAGGCTGCTATAGGGGTTTTGTCGTTGCAGCGTGCGTATAGGTCTCTGAGGGAGATATACTTTCCTGAATTTGATATGGGGCGCATGAAATAGTGCTCAAGCACTTATAGCTTTTAGCTCGTGTACAACAGTTTTTTATTCTGTCTGTTAAATCTGCTACCCCTGACCATAAGCGGATACAGACTCCTGGACAGGGAGTAGACCGTCTGTATTGTCTCATTTATATGGGTATTGAACGTCAGCCTTTGGTCGAGTCTTAATTATAAGTACTTCACGCATCCCCTGGTTGACATTTTGTTTCCCCTGATCCAAATTGGTGTTAAGATTTTGTTCTCACTAAACCGACACGTGAAGACTATCACCTCTGAGTTCTCAGCCTTCACCCGAATCTTCCGCTGATCGTAATAAGCCGTGGCACGAGCCATGTGTGCCTTCAGCAGCATGTTTGCTGCTTGCGCGTTATGAGAATGCGCGAACACGGCTGTGTCGTCGGCGTACTTGGCCAGCTTCGTATTCGAGAATTCTGGGAAGTCGGAGATGTACAAGTTGTACAACTTTGGAGACAGGCACGATCCTTGCGAGACTCCCGCGCGAATATCCTGCCGTGTTGATTGTATTATTCATTCCAACCTGCAGTGATCTGCCCGTCAGGACCCCGGGATCCACATGGTGTCAAGCGCCTTCTTAATATTGAGGAGCACCATGGCGGTGTTCTTCCCGAGGTTGTATTGTACTTTTGTTTGTTTGTTGTATCCTAACGATCTGTTGCACCGTGCTCCTGCCACTCCTGAAGCCAAACTGGGACTCGTCGTCGATGTGGAGCTCCTACTGAACAGTATTTAGTCTGATCAGGACGAGCTTCTCCACCAACTTGGAGATCGCCGACAACACGCCGATGAAATTCACGTTCTTGTTTGGCTTCAGGATGGGAATGACTACGACGCACTTCCACTAGCTGGGCCAGTGCTGTAGCCGCAGGATCGCGTTAACGATGTACGTCAACTGCACAATACCTTTCCTCTGGAGATATTTGAATAGGTTGTACTCGACACCGTTTTTTCCGGGGGCTTTATTGTTTGGTAAGTCCTTGATAATTTGTGCTATCTCCGAGGACTTGGTCATACCTTCAGGAATTCATGTCGTGTCACTTGTCCCTCATAACCAATGATTTCGTTAATGTTGTTCTCGATGCGGTCGTGCTCTAAATTCTATTTAGTATGTTGTTATTGTGAATACTTTCGAAATGAGTAGCTAAGTCGCTCACCTTTTGAGCATCTGTCATCGACGTCCGTCCGTTCGCGCCCGTCAACGCGGGTATAGCCTCCCGCGTACTTTTTAAGGTCCTCGTCAACTTCCACAGTAAGTTATCTTGAAGATTCAACGCTGCCAGTTTGTTCCCCATTTCTGGTTCTTTGCAGTGTTTATGGAGGTTCTGATCTGCCCCTGCGTCTGATCATCTCCACCGTAGCTTTGACATCGCGATTTCGCTGCCAAAGCCGTCTCAGTCTATTTTTCTCCCGTATGTTTCATATGACCGCTTCGTCGAGTCGCTCTCTGTTCCCGTTCACAGTGATAATGGTGGTAATAGTCCAGAAAACTTCAAAGCGATTTTATTGATTTTAATTAAATTTACCAGAATGCAGTTAGTATTATTGTCAGTATCGTTATGACCGACTATGTTTTCACAGGGTTGGATTAAGGTCATACTTGCTGTAGAATATTTATACTCCTCATTTGTGTTTTTAATCCTACTAGTCAGTTTTCAGTTTCCTTCATTTCTTAATTCGATAATGTATACACCATTGTGATTTCATTATGGTGTTCTTCTCTTTTCATTGCTGCTGCTTTGCAATATGCTTGCTTTTTTTAGATTGTTCATGATCCTCTCAATTGCTGCTATCCACATATAGCATTTCTAGTTTGTTGCTATTTAGTATTAGCCATTGTTCAATGAATATGTTGGGTTTCTACTTTCAATTTATTGAATATGTCAGATGACAAGAGATTAAAGTTTATTGTGACAAATAAATATCACACAGAAAATATGATTATATTAGTAATTATAAGTTGGTGGAAAGTAGTTGGATGTATATAGAGAAGAGGAAGAAGATATTTGAAGGTTAGAAATATAAAGAGGAAGAAGATATTTGAAGGTTAGGATTAATTTAAGAAAGATTTGAAGGTTAGGAAAGTTTATGTTGACAGGAGTTTTAAAAAGAAAGATGGCGGAAAAAAGGTTTCGAGGGAACGGAAAAAAATAAAGAAGGAATTAATAAATCTTATGACATGAGAGAAGTAAATATTTTAAAAGAGTAATAAAGATTAATATTAAAGCATAGCAAGAAATATTAAATAAGTTCAACAAAGGATTAAATAAAAAGAAGCTGACTAGATGAGGAAACAATAACAAGTAATAAATAAATAATTATTATTTAATTTAAAGCTAGAGACGAAAGTCAAAGAAATGTCAACGAGGCATTGATATAAGGAGAAGGTCGTATACAATCTAGCTGAAGGAAGAAGTAGAAAGAAGTGAATTAAGAAGTCATAGATCCAAGGTACCAGAAGAGAGAAGTCACCGATCTACGGAAGAAAGAAGTGTGAAGTCATTGTTTTTATATTAGTTATTTTAGTAGGGAATTTAGGGTTTATAACAAAATTTGATTTGTCACAATAAACATTGTTTTTATTGTTTAATTATAGCCAACTAAAGTGAACCGACTTTGGGCTCTGAGTTATCCCCAAAATACATTTAAATAAATTTTGATAATAATATCAATATATATATATATATATATATATATATATATTAAAAGTATTCAGAAACGAAAAACACATCTTAAGAAATTGACAGCTTTAGCAGTGATACATGTTTATTCCTATATGATATATTTAATACCTAAAAGTAAAAAACATTTCTACTCTACTAAGAGAAAGTCTACAGAAATAAATATAAATGATAAACACACCATTGTATTGAACAACACGTCGCGATAGTATAACTAAATGTTAAATGCACGAGAACTGTTGAATTTTCGATGTTCCAACTGTATTGAACGTATAGATATCAGCAAAAATCAATTTGTAGAGAATTTAATAGGCTTGTGAATTGAAAAATATTGTGTTTAGGACGGATTGAAAATGAGATATTCAAGAAAATACAATTTTCGGCACTATTTGTTCTATATCGCTACCACGTGTTCTTGCCGTCGACAAACGAAAAAATAATAGGTTTTAGTAACAGTAAAATAACTCGAATTGTTTGTTCAGATGCCTGCTTTAAGTGGCGAGCCTCAAATTTGTGTACAAAGGGTGCATTTATTTATTTGTAGGATGATATATTTATAACTTAGTTCTAAAAGTATACTTAAGTCGCAAATTAGATTTATTCCACTTATCAATTTTAAAAGCAACACAAATAAATGATTTTAATATTAAATACTTTATTTTGAAATTACTAAAAAGCATCTATTTTTTAACAAAAGAATACCACACTGGATAGTCAGACATATTTAGATAATTCCCCAACTTTCAATATTGTTCTTTGTTCTTTGTAAATAATGACGAATAAACGGAATGACCACCTCGGTAACCAGATTTGACTCCTTTAGACTTTTTGGGGTATTTGAAACCAAAAGTCAATGTAACTCAACCAGAGTCAACCTTACAGACTCTGTTTGAGTTACATTGACATAGGCGAAGTTGTAGAGCATTAAATTTCCTTCACTTTGATATCACTTTTGCTTCTTCAATCTTCTTCTTCACTTTTTCAATCTTCAATCAATCAAAAGTTATAGAATTTCTAACACCAATCTCGATGTTCCTCTAGAAATAAGTATGTGACGCTACCATGATGATTAACAACATTTTAACAATAGAAATAAGGTAGTTGCAATTGATGTACAACACTTTTTTTATAATTATAGCTTTTATTATAGTATTACAAATCATCTAATGAAAGCATTTACTTGGGCTTATAGTAATTAAAAAATTAAACAAATAAGCATTCAAGGTGACATCTTGGTTTTTGTGGCGGAAGGGTTGAGGCTCATTCATCTTCGTCAGCAGTGGAGACGTCGTCCAAAGAAATTGGTAGTGTATCGATGTACTTGGTGGTACGTCAGGAATGCATGCTGCTTAAGAGCTCCTTTAGTTGAAAGGACTGGTGAGAGATCAAGAAACTTCATGTTTGCAGCTGCTTTGATAAATAATTTGTTGCGGAACTCGTTGAGGTATTTTTCTGTGGCTGGAGCGCCATACCATGAGAGAGTACTCATGACCCCAGCTGTCTCAATGGACTCAGGGGAAGAGAAACCGCTGTAAAATATCACAGCTGCACGTTGTATGACTTTGAACTTCTGGTACATTTTGACAAAAACTTTACTCTTACGATACGCTGCGGATATTGAGTCACAGTCTGTGAATATGTAAGAATAACAAATGGGCATTGTCCTTCATTTTCAACTCCTGCTGCAGCTGTTGCGAGGAATATATAATAGCCTTGACCTTTCCTCTTCCAGGTTTTTCCAGCGGAATGTCACGATCAGTCGGGGTTTTGGCTACCAGGAGAACAGCCAAGTCAACGTCCTCTCCAATAACAGCTACTCAGGAATTTTGCTATCTGTTAATAGCTGTCTTCACAATACCAACGTCAGCATCACCTGAAGCTTGGAGCGTATTTATCCAATTTTTCTGCAGTTGCATCATCAGCAGGTTTATCAGCTGACTCTTATTATAAAAGTTGGAAAGGAAATCTTTTTGCTTGAATTTCATTGCACTTTCCAAACTGACGCTGATATCCACATATCTCCTGAGAAACTTAATTAGCTTTCATTTTTTGAAAATGTGCCTGTTAGAAATTTTATAACTTTTGACTGGTTGAAGATAAAATAGTAAATGTTATATCAAATTAAAGGAAATTTAATGCTCTACAACATCGCTTGTAATAATGTTTCTGAGAAACGGCCTAGAGGCACTAGAAGCAAATATTTGACAAGAAGAATTTGGTAAAAATGATTTTTTTGAAAATTATTGATTTTCAATAACGCATGTCCAGAAAACCGTTGGAGATTCCACAGATATGTACAAAAACAATTTTATCGAAAATTTAATTAGCTTTCATTTTTACTTGGAACGTATTTTTTCTAGAGTTCACCGTTTTCGATATATAATCGAAAAACCCAAAAACGGGACCTCCCCTCTTCCACCGTAAGCTCACCTCCCAGGGATGGGAACTTTTGATGACACCCCTCTTTTGAGCACTCATTGACTGGAGTAATAGTGACATGCACAGTACGTCTTCATTTATCAGGGGCTAAACCAAAAACTGAATAGTACATTAAGAGAACGAAACACATTTACTACCAAAACATAAAACAATGGGATTAGATTATCTACAAAGGTGAATAAGTATATGTAATTGAAGTTGAGCAAAGTGACCTTAGTGGTCATTTCTGGGATTAAAAGTGGCGGGTTACCGACTTGACCTTCAAATGACCTTCAACGGAGACTGTTAAATCCAAGGTCGCCGTCAGACAGCCCGGGAAAATTTCCCCTTTTGCATTTAAAGTTTCTTTTCTAGGATCCGTATTCTTCAAGCTATCCTGCTGTTTCTGTACTTTTATGCTACCCTATATATGTCATATATTTATGTATACAGCTGACAGTCTTCGCGGAATCATGTTTGTCTAACAACGGATCACATCTATCATCCACAGGTGCTTCTTGTTGTTCAAATTGTACTTCAGATTAGTTTTATTTTATTTTCTGTAACTTTTAAAAAACTGTGATGTTTATTGTAAAGGTGAAAAAGGTCAAAAGACATTATTATCTCGCTTCAATGTATAGCCAAATCACAAGAATACATTGAAAATAGCACCTTAGGTCTTGTGATGATAATCTAAATTCTAAAATTTATTTACGTACCTAAATGTGGACAGCAGTAAAAAGAAATGTTCCATAAAAATCATACATAAAGCGTCTTTTTTCACTCACGGGATTGTTGTGTTATCAAACTTCCTATTCGTCTCTTTACGCACTTATTGTATAAATAACTATTGTAAATTTAAGGGAAATAAGCAAATAACCCTTTCAATACGCTATATTTTGATAATTGTTTTTTTCTCCTGTACTATGTTTAAACTCCCATTACTACAGTGGAGTTCCTATATAATAACGAAAATAGGAAATACCTCCTCTAATGAAAGTGCATCGAAACAGTATAATTCCAGTTCATACGTTTAGTGTGGAAAGTCAAGAAAAGGTAGAGGCTGTAGCGGAGACCACATATCTAAGTCCCCGAAATCCCCAGGGATTGCCTTTGTAGGTGTAAACTTCGCTGGGCTGGTGTGATCCCAGGTGCGTCAGAGATACCTTAAAGTGGAACGAAGCAACTGATCCATTACGAAACAAATTATCGCTGAAGTTCGTGGAGGAAATGAGACGCTGCATTTTCTTAGTTATAAATAAATGCAACTCGGTATATGTAACATTTAGGTATAAATATTGCAGCGAATAAGAAGCGTTCCGATCAAAAATGGAACTGTGCTCATGTATAGGGTGGAGAAATACAACTTCCATTTTCATTTTTTTTCCATATGCGATTTACAGAGTGTCTCACCTAAAACTACACAGATCAATATCTTCCAAAGCGAAGAAAACATTTGAAATCTGCAAAAAGGATTATTATTATATGCAATTATTTTTGTGATGTAAATAGTGTCATCATCTGTTGCAGTTTGGGTGTCGCGACGCTAACCAACAATTATTCGATGGCAGAAACATTGAAATTGAAATATCTGTTTAATATTCTTAATTCTCAACATTTTATATAGAACACATTTTTCTATTTAATTACGTACTTTTTGAGTTATATCACTTCATATTTTTGACATCAATTCAATTTGTTAGTTAAACAAATCTATTTGGCTTGTATTAGCAAGCTTTAACATTTAATAACAAACATTATCTAGCGACTCAATATGTCAAAATCGTTTCTGTTAGCGTGATTAAATTAATTTTTCAGATGCAGAAAAATTTGATATGATGTGTATTTATGGCGAAAGTGGAAGAAATTCACGCCTAGCAGAAAGATTATACTCTCGTCGTTATCAAAAGGAAGTTTCACCTCAATGCAACAATTTATAATATGAGCTATGTTTTGATATGTAATAGTACTGCAATATTTAAACATGGCAGACGAAATGCCATAGCTACCTATTACATTTATTTTAATATTATGTAAAACTTTATTAGCTACAATGGAACTAACCTAAGTTTAAGACAACCCATGGACCTCTCAAACGATAAAAGAACGTGTCAAGGGATTAATGCCATTTCATTGATTCCTAAGGCATATAGCGGCTGGACTAAGGTTATTCTCACTGTGGTAATAATATAATCGGAAAAAATTAAAGACGTAATCAAAAGTACTGCTAAATATTTGAAGAAGAAAAACATTAAATAATAATCAATGCCATAAATAAAAGGCTAATGCAGTTTTTCTTCACAAATTGGACAATGGATAATCAAAATGTATAGAAGGTTCCCTGCCAAACAATTTATTGTTAACGGCCGATTTCGCTATTCTATAAAATGGCGAATGCGCCGAGAATATCAAACAACTTTTTTATGTTTATCACAGGCACATAAAACTAGACCATCGTATCAGAACATAAGGTTATTTAAAGAAACGTTATTCGTTAATAAAGAAAGGGGTTGCGATTTTTTTAACAAAAATTGCCCACTTTTTAGTACCCACACATTTTGATCCGATGTACGAATATTCTATGCAAATTTTAAAGTCCTGCGCTGTTAGTCATAGACTGATTTGTGCCTCGACACCACGTTTAGAGGCTACTTTGTTCTATTTTTTTACATTTTTTATAGATTCAAATCAATGTTTGTATTTTTATACGAAGGGGTTATGGATTTAAATCTATCAAAAATAACGGGGAGGAGTTGCGTGTTTATTTTTATTCTACGACTGCTTAATGTCTCTTTCTTAATATATTCAATGAATATTATTTATGAGTTAAATTATTTCCAAAAAAATGTTCATGGCGAGTTTCTGGCGTTCCGTATTTTTAGATAAATATGGCTACTTTCTCGCAATAGGTGGCACAACTCAATTTCTACGAATATGTTTGACCTCATCTTTAGATATTAGTGAAAAACAGACTATTTCTGCCACCCACTAAGTAATAAGTGTTTTTTGTGAAAGGTAGCTATTTTTAGAGTCCTTATTAGGTGTCTAAAACGTTTTGTTAAAGAAATACCATCACCTATTTAGTAATTTTAATATAGTTCACTAATGCCTTCTATCAGGGTATATTGACGACGTCAACAATATTTCCTGATAAGTATTTATAAATATTATTGTTTCAAATAGGTCACTAAAAAGTGACATACTATTAGATAACAATAGTTACTAAAATATTTGTCATAATCTATTAGGGCATTAATTTAACTAATAGTTTACCTGTACTTAATAGAGAATATAGCGACTTAACCAATTTAACTTTAACATTACCTAATTTCGACCTCCTTTAGCCGATTTTCCTTTAGATGAAGTTGTCGATACCTAAATCGTTAGCTGAGACACATAAGTACGTAATAGAATATATGTATAAATTTATCAGCTGGTATTGGTAATGCAAAGCATAACCCAACGTGAGTGGTTAATTTCGATGCTATGAAAGTTGCAGTTTTAGGGGCAGTTATTTTAGAGGATCAGCAGTCTTTATCAAAATTATCTAGAGCAACAGTTGTTTCACATGGCAGTGTATTTAGAATTTTACACAAATATAAATTCCATCCCTACAAAATAGAATTAATACAGTATTTGTATGAGGATGATCCTGGCCGGCCCGTCGTGTTCAGTAGTAGCCATTTCAGTTTATGTCGTGTTGTTCTCACTTAATCTTTTTCTGTTATAGACAATCAACAATTTATTATTTATATTTAAATAAACCCTTTTTACTTTTTAACACCCTACTTTCATACTTCACAAAATATATTTTATCCATTTTCATTTTCTGTTTCTATACAACCTTTAGTAACATCAAGAAGGCAAATTATAGTCACTTTATTATATCAAAGTATAACGTTGGCCAATGTTCGAAAATGTGTGTGAAGCAATTTAAAATAAAAGTTTTATTTAAAAGCAATGTAAATATCCATACAATTAATTTTGTGGAAATCAATAAACCGGAATTTTACCTGGTAATACTCTGAACAGGCAGCATGAAAAGGGAAGGACGTGACATTCTGAATTATTTAATCGTGGTTATTGGGTTCAGAAAATACAGAAAATTAATTAATATAAAGGAAAGTGAACTTACTTGGAAAATTGTAACTGATAGTTTAATAAATGTCAACAAGATTTTTCAATTATAAAACTCGTTATCATAGGTATTGATACTAAAATAAACATTGATATATATGTCACCATAAATTTCCTACATTTGAGACGCAGTACCTATGGAATAATTTACTGCTAGAAGGAGGTATAAAAAAACAACGAACAGCAATAATTATTATTGATCTTTTTCCAATGTGACTATCACAACGATAATAAATAAAGACAGAAAATTATTACACAACCCTTCAATGGTGGTCGATAGACGATGCGCCATGTATAGTACTTTATTATTCTTCTTAACTGATGATTCAATCACTTAAGGATGCCCTGGTCGTTAAAGTGTAAGGGCTAGACACTAGTGCCGTCGAAGTAGTTGTCCCCACTGGGGTCCATACGGCTTTCGATTTTATAGTATCTGTATTTTTGTCTTGGTCTTTGTGAGCTGACGGTGTTTATTGATTTTAATGATTTTAAATTATGTTGTTGATCTTTATAGCGTGCAAACCTGTGTTATGTTGGCAGAGTTTTATATTATGTGGTTTTATTAATTATATTAGTTGACATGCTTTGTGTTGTTGGCTCTTTCTTCAGTTTGGTTAGGACCATTTATCACTATTTTCCGGTCTGTCTGTCTAAGGGATTTTCTTTCTGGATGTATTGTGTTCCGTGTACATTTGTTTATTTTACGTTTTCCTGTCTTTAATATTTTTTGGTGTTTTTGTTTACTTTGGTATATTTTACATTTTTTTGTATTTTATTTTATTTATTTTATTTTATTATACACTACCAACAGAACACGTTCCAATTACAGAGTAGGAGAAGTACACTATACATTACGACAAAAATACTATGACTATTATACTATTACCATATTATGCTATGCTAAACTATACTATTCTATATTATGCAATCCTATCCTATTCTATCCTATACTATCATATCCTATCCTATCCTATCCTATACTATACTGTACTATATTATACTGTCCTGTACTATGCTGTGCTGTCCTGTGCTGTACTGTACTGCACTGCACTGCACTGCACTATACTATGCTATGCTATGCTATGCTATGCTATCCTATCCTATACTATACTATACTATACTATACTATACTATACTATACTATACTATACTATACTATACTATACTATACTATACTACACTACACCACACCACACCACACCACACCACACCACACCACACCACACCACACCACACTATACTATACTATATTATACTATACCATACCACACCACACCATACCATACCATACCATACCATACCATACAAACCACACCACACCACACCACATCATACCACACCACACTACACTACACTATTACAAAATGCACAATATTACAAAATTTTCAAGACATATAACGTACATATAGGTTTCGAAATAGCTTATTAAAAGCACATATAATCAATTAAATTAATTGTTATATTAAGCAGTTTTTATATCTGCAAAATTGCAATTAAAAAGATTAATGTTATCCTTAATATCATGCCAGTTATGACACATAACATACACTTTAATAGATTTGTTCTTGTTGTGGGTAAGTAAAAAAGATTAGTTAGTCTTGCTTGCACCAATGGCATGTGAACAAGCGCATTGACTTTTCGGATTATTTTATTTTATTATTAACAAGTTTACGAAAACATAACGGAGTGAAGAGACCGCCTTCTGACTAGTTCATCAGCATTAACCCTAACTCTGGTTGTCACGTGGAAACCCTATTGGTGTATAGGTTTTGTCCTCCTTAAATGCCATAAATTTTAAAAATCGTCTATGAATTTGTTCGATAACTTTACTATGTACAGCGTAATTAGGATTCCACACGACAAAGCCGTACTCAAGTTTAGAACGCACAAAAGATGTAAATAGAATTTTTTAATGTGTCGATGTTCTTCAGCTCACCGGAATTACTAATGATAAAGCCCAGGGTTTTATATGCTGATGATACAATGATATTGATGTGCTGGTTAAAAGTCAGCTTACTATCGAAGGTAATGCCTAGATCTTTAAATAAATCTGGTTTGTTTAAATGTACCTGGATTTTATCGTATGCATACTGCACAGGATTCAATTTTCTAATATATGTGACAGCGTTACATTTAGCTGAGTTGAGAGGTAGGAAGTTTGAGATGTATCAGTCGTTTATTAGATCCAAATCAGCAGTTACCAAACAGTCATATTAATTCTTGATAGCTAGATAGAGTTTTAGGTCATCCTCATATAGTAGACAATAGCAGTTCAGGCCAAGTACGATGTCATTTGTAAATTAAATAAAGAATGAGGGACCCAACACTGAGCCTTGTGGTACCCCAGAAGTATAAACCATACTTTTAGATTTACGCCCACGATATTGAACTCATTGATTTCTGCGTTTTAAGTAGGAGGAGCAGAATAGAATTAAGTCTCGGTTAAAGACCAAAGCAAAAAGCTTTCTCAGTAAAATACCATGGTCAAGTCTGTCAAACGCATTTGAATAGTCTGTATAAATGACATCTACCTGTCCGTTATCATCCATCATCTCCGAAAGGAAATGTGTAACACAGACAAAGTTGCTGATTGTCGACCGGTCTGCCACAAAGTCGTGTTGGTTGACATGTGTGTGGATCTCCTCGTATAGAACAAATTCAAAGATTTTACAAGTACTAAATGATAGTGATGGGACGATAATTTTTTATGTCAGTAGAATTATCTTTTTTAAACACGGGAATAATTTTGGAGTTTTTTCATAACTCTGGGAATGTATTACTGTTAAGGGCTAAGTTAAATAAAATAAGCAAAGGTTTCGTTAAGACATTAGCACAGTCTCTGATTAGAAATTACGGTATACTAACAGGACCAGCGGTGAATTTGTTTTTTAATTTCTTGATAGCTTTACATATCTTCTTTTCATTTAGTTGGACTAACTGTGACGGTTTATTTCCATTTTCAACTATGTCAGTATTTTCAGAGTCTACGTACTGAAATGATTCTGTAAAAGCAGTTTTAAAGATCTCAGCAAATGCGTCAACAATTTCTTGAGGATTGTCCAAAGAATTATCATTGTAGGTCATATTATTTGGAATGGTTGGTTGGTTATTATTTTTGCTATGCATATAGGACCAAAACCATTTAAGATTAGTATTAAAGTTTTTTTCAATATGGTTGATATACATGCGCTAGCTTAATATCATTTTTTTTATTTTTGATGTTAGTGTTTTAAACTTTTTAAGGTCCTGAGTATTGTTGAATTGCTTATATCTTTTCCATGCTGATTTTTCCCTTAATGTCATAAATTATGTTTCTAGTATATCATGGAGGACACCCATGGCTTTTGGGATGAGTCAAAGGATAAGTTCTCGAGACGCATGTTGTAGATATATTATTAATAACACTATAGACGTCTTCTACAGCTAGAATAACATCCTCGTAATTTTACCCAGAGTGTTCCATTAAAGCTTGACAATATACAATAGATCGATTCAGTTGTAAACGAAAATATAGCCAGTTGTAAAATAGTTGGTTGATTTATTTTCAACACAATACATAAGACTATATATTTACCTCGGAGGAAATGGAGCTAATATATGTTTTCAGAATCTGATCTTCTTGTTTGTTTTTCGGTTAAATCGTAATTTTAAAATGTATGCACCAATTTTAGTCCAGTTTTCCGTAAACATTTGAGATTTCTTTAGAGCAGAATATTACATAAGATGCTGTTCCATTTATATGACAAAATATGTTTTGAATAATTAACACGCATTACGTAAATGATAGTTTTTGATTAATGCTAAGTTTTAAATATTCAACTTAGTATATTTTGTTAGATGGTAAAATTCTCGGCAATGGCGTTATCCTTGAACGTCTGATATAGTAACCTTCCGTTTTTTTACTTATTTCAGTTCTAAATAGACCAGTTGATGGAGTTGAAGTGTGTCGTGTCTTAATAATGGAATGCCAAAAACAGTATTTTCTATTCCTTTTTCCAATAACGACTTCGATTATGCTAAAATAATCTTGAATTCTGGAGTTTATATATGGGTTTGGAAAACTTTCATATCTTATTTGATAGCATATAAAAAAAGTCACACTTATATGTTTGCATAAACGAAAGACTTTTAACAATGCAATTATTATAATGATGTATGAAATGTTAGATATTCCTATTTTCTGTCACGACCGAACGATCATTCTTTCCTACTTAAATTAATAACCACTTTTTTCGTAAAAAAATGTGAGCAAATGGATGCTTATTTTCGTTCGAACAGTTATAAATTAAATAGCATTTTTAAAGTTAAGTTACCCAACTACGATATTAAACGTACCTAAATCGAATGTTTATAATGAAATTTTGATGTTATTGCTTTCTCTGTTCACTATAGCGGGTGATTCAATTTGGCATTCACGAACATGTTTTTCAACAATAAATTAAAACAAACAATATATATTTTTGTCACTTGCCAAGCTCTATCAAATGACGTCCTTATATCATATCTGTGATAATGATAGTGAACTTTTTTTCAAATGGGTTTTTTGTCGATTATTGTAGAAGTTTTTGCTTTCTGCTTTCAACTGTGTACACTTCCATAAGAAAAATTAATAGAAAATTAATAAAATATGATTTTTTCTTATGGCATTTGGACATAGTCCATACAGCCAGATACACTGTCCTATTGTTTTAAAAAGCTAAACCTGATTCTAACAAGAGAAAGTTTTTAGAAGAACACACAAGGGCACACGCTTCTCGCCTAGGGGCCCGTCAAGGCATTTTGATTTTACACAACACAGGTAAAGGCTTTGGATTATACATAACAGGTTTAAATACAAAAATGCCTACTCTAACCTAAATTTTTATGCCACTTTTATATAAAGAAAATGAGATGAATTTTTATTTCCCTCAGGAAAACTCCAAAAATACGACATTTTTAACTAAATTGGTACAAACACATTTGGGGGGCTCCTGAATCCAGTGGTCTACTCAGATTTGAATTTAAAAAATCGCTAATAAGATTTCACCATTTTCTGACCCGAAAAAATCATAGTAGGCCACGCTATTATATTTTGTAAAATTTAATATAACATAAAGATGCATTTTTCAAAGGTCAATATTTAAAAAAAATTATCTAAATCGGATATTAAATTGTGACACTCTTTTTCTCGTACAGTGCGAGAACTAAGGCTGTCACTTTGACACTCGAGCTTTCCTACTTGTTACTGGGGCGCCAATTCAAGTTGTACGTGGTTGAACAACACTACCCAAAAGTCGATAAGCGAGACTGAGCAGCTCAGTGAAGACACAGTCAATTCCAGTGGGTCAATAAGGGAACTTAGACTTTCACAAACACAGCAGTAAAACGCAAAAATTCGATAATATTTAAGTATATTACAGTAATCAGTCCTAAATAAAACAGAAAATCAAAATTAACACAAATTTATATGAATAGGTTTAAGCAGTAGAGGGAGAGTAGCAAGCCATAAAGCAATATTAGCGACAAAAGCGTATAAGCGGTGAATTTAGCGAGTTTATGATAAAATGATTGTTAAGCAGACAGTGTACGGATACCAGAAAATGTGAAGCAAACAGAATTATTTACAGTATTAAAACAGGTTATAAAATAGACCGGAAATTTGGCTAGTGCTTGGTACCGGAAAATAAACAGTGAAATTTACAAGCTAATTATAAAAATTTCAGTCATTAAGTATGAAATAAAATAAATACTAATAATATTAAAACAGTGTGAATAAAATAAAATAATATGCTACAGACCTGAAACTTGGCTAGTATTTCTAGATGTTAAACGCGACAGTAAGATAAGTATTAAGTAATGGGCAGTTATTGAGAATTTAATCTAGATAGTTTTAACCCCGGGCTCAATAAAATTACTAGCCCTTAACGAACAGTGTTGTGACTAAAGGTAACTTGGGTTCAGAAGGGTACACCAGCTGAACTATTAAAGTACTTGATCAGGTGGCAGGGAGGAAGAAAGCCAAAAAATAAACAAGTTATTATAAGTATCCAATTTAAGCTAAATATCAGAAAATTGTCAATCAATTTAAGAACAAATAAAATTTAGTAAAAGTAATACATGATTGTACTATCCAACTAACAAAGTCTCAATTCAAACAGTTAAGTATAAAAATTTCAATCAGAAAATATGAAATAATAGAACAAGTATCAAGAATATTCAGGCAGTGTAAAAATTTCAGTCAGAATATAGACAGTAAATTTCGGTGATTTAGGGCCGGTTTTTCAACACTTAGTTAAAAGTGTCTGCTATGTAGCTAGTAGTTAAGTTTAACTATCAGCCAATGTTCTAGTTAAAGCTGTGACCGTTTTTCCAAGCAATATTTAGCTTCCAGCTAGCTAACTTTTGCCTAGCGAATTTATTATGACGATTGGCAATCCTGACAGCTGGAAAATCAAACTTACGCATGCGCTCATAGCTTATCAACATAAGTGTTGACGCTAAGCCCTATTCTATAACCTATAAATACTGGCACGACTTGGCGGGAGACAGACAGTGACAGTGTTTTTATGTAAATAAAAGATATTAATCGTTTTTATATAGTCATGTTTGTAGCAAAGTATAAGCTGAGTGAAATATAACATAAAAAAGGTATCAGTTCCAAATCAATAACAAAATGTTCCTCTGTGCTGAGTAATTATATAATACAGAATTTATATCCATAACACAAGAGATAATACCGGTCTGTGATGATCTGAATATTGTATGTTCTATGTGTTTCAAAATTAATAAAACTGTCTCTTTTCTCAAAAGAAATCTCATGAAGAAATCCACATCATCAAATTACTCAAAGGGATTCTTTCGTTCCCTTACGACATACGGCCTTCTCTCTATATTCTATAAATTCTAGTTCATCATCGCTTACAAAATCAAATGCTTCCATATTATCACCGTTTATTATTTACTTCGAATAAAACTTAAAAACAAATATGTTGGGTTAAAATCAAAGAAGGTAAACAAATTAACCTCTCATTTTAATATAAATCAAAGCATTACCGCGGCGTCACGCATGCGTTAAATATATAGCCATCAGTTAGATTAGCAAACATACACACTCAATTGTCAGCTACTTTAGCAGAGAATTTGACTGGTGGTTAGGTCAAACTGTGACTTGAAAAAACGGTTTGACTGGGAGTTAAGAGTTAGCTGTTGGTTAGATTAGCTTAACTGAGTATAGAAAAACCTGCCCTAAGTATAAAATTTATCAATCAGTAAGTATGGAATAGTTAAAATAATTATCAAAAATATTCCAATAGTGTAAAATTTTCAATCAGAATAAATACAGAATAATAAATGCACTAGCCAAATACATATATCAAAGTTTTCTTACTCTTTCCTGGTTCGTGCTGGGCACTGGTAGTCGAGTGTTGGAACCAAGTCTGGTTTTACAGGTCTTTACGGTCAATTTTATAGCCACATTCCCACTCAGGGTATCGCGAGGAACCTCACGTGTTTTAAAATCGCGCATGGCCCAATGTATTGAATACAAGACAGCGAGGTCGGCTGTATTAGCTTATTAAAAGTACTGGTAAATTATTATTATATATATATATATATATATATATATATATATATATATATATATATATATATATATATATATATATATATTAATAATTATTCTAACCAACTATAAAAAAGAAATGGATTTAATCGACCAGAGATACTTAATTATTGAATTAATTACTTCAAGTAATAAACAGTAATTCTGTTTACAAATATTTTCCGCTTTAGATAAATATCCCGGTGCTCACATAGTAAATATTACCTGCTAATATACTATCGTGTGTTTAAGGCGGTAGAATATGGTTTTTAGTTAAATAGAGAATATTATACAGAGTTCCGTTAAACATAAATCTTATGCAGATTTCCGTAACGAAAAATGCTTTGTTACAAAATAAACCTTTTATAGGCGTGGTTAGAGGCAAAATGGGACACTCTGTATATATCCAACTAGATGATTAAAGAAAATGACGTCATTATTTCATAATAAATTTCGTCGAAGGGTAGATTACACATATATCACTATTTTCTGGATATATGTAGTTTTTACAAAAGTTACAGGGTTAATTTATCAACGCTTATTTCGTTTGTATGCAAAAGACGTCTAGTTATTTGGAGAATAAAGAACTCATATATTTTCCGCGAAATAAGTAGACACGAAGAGTATATGAGGGTCTACTTAGTTACGGATGTCGCACATTTTGACTGAGGTTCTTTCATTCCTAAGGAAGTGAAACGGACGTGCATACTTTGTGGTGATATTACGATAAAGAAAAACCCTTTCCAGCATAATTAATTTACGCCGTTGCCAAGTAGGGTGAGAAGGTATTGTAAATCTTTTTCGTGACGAAGAAATGTAAAAATATTACAGTGGGAAATCGGACTGCCCCCGGAAAAATTAATTTCCTGTTTTAGATTATTAATCATGGAATTAGTTTGGAAAATAATTTTGTACGCAGTTTATTTATTTATAAAAAAGTAAAAGTTGCTGCTAAGAAATGTGCAATTCCATTTATTGTACATTTGTCTCGGACAGAAGGAACGTCCATATCGGTTTTGAAGTCAGCAAATATTTCTACATTACACAAAAAAAGGAGATAAGACATTACCTGAAAATTATATACCTTGTACTATCAACTATTTCTAAAATATTAGAACGAATTATGTTTAGTCGCATTATTGAGGTTGTTACACAACATACTATTAGTTCAAATGTGCTTTTAGAGGGCGGAATATTAAACATAATATTTTTAGTCGCAAACTCCTCTATAAATCCTTATTTTACTATAAGGAACCTAACCAGACTGCAACCAACAGCTACTCTCCGGGCTATGTGCCCCGCCGAGCGCTGAATTACAAGTTACAAGCCTGGTGCGTTAAGTGTAATAATTGCATATTACCATCAAAACGCTAATGCTTCGATTGCAACAAACACCAGCCGAAAGACTGATCCTACTTAAAGGAGCTCCCTTGCCAGTCATCACACACCACTTGCAGACTGCAGTTTCGAGCTGTTGGCTCTCGTCAGTGCAAGGTAGGTATGCGACGACCGACATGAGAATCCTTTGACTATAGTACATCCCGGTATTCTTACAATAGCGACATGTAAAACAGCCAGCAGGCGCCATCCACTCAACAGCTCGAAACTGCAGTCTGCAAGTGGTGTGTGACGACTGGCAAGGGAGCTCCTTTAAGTAGGATCAGTCTTTCGGCTGGTGTTTGTTGCAATCGAAGCATTAGCGTTTTGATGGTAATATGTAATTATTACACTTAACGCGCCAGGCTTGTAACTTGTAATTCAGCGCTCGGCGGGGCACATAGCCCGGAGAGTAGCTGTTGGTTGCAGTCTGGTTAGGTTCCTTCTAGTAAAATAAGGATTTATAGAGGAGTTTGCGACTAAAAATATTATGTTTAACATACTATTAGTTTAGATTCACTGCACGGTTAAACAATTTATATGAAAATTTATATTAAAATAGAAAATGTTTGAGACTCTGTGGTTATAATCAAAGGCTTTGATAGTCAACCATATAATACTCATTGAAAAATTTAATAAATATGGTTTAAAGACAAAGTAAACGACGGAATGGCATCCTGTCTTACAAACAGAATTTAAACAATAGCAGTAAGAGGAATAAAATCCGAAAAATTCAATACTAAGCTTAGAGTTTCACAAGGATCTGTTCATGGGATGTTACTAGTTTTATTCGTTATCAATACAATAAAGTTAAAAAAATAACTCAAAAATCCCATAAAGGCTAAGCCTGCTCGTGAGTTAAGCTTTGTTATATAAACGTTACATATTTAGGTCGATACGTAAACAATAAGTGTTATGTGACAAGCCATAAATGAAATGATAACTATAACAACATATATAGACAAAATATATCGATCAATTTTAGTTAGGTACCATAAGTCAAGTTCTGCATAACACTGCACTCTAAATGTTCAATAATTTTATTTATTTTTTAATAAATTTAAATTACGTATGTTTTTCATCTCATTAAAAATATGGTTATTTAGTCTTGGTGCTAAGATGTCGTAACTTTTTTATTACTTGCTTTTCTTTAACTCACAATGCAGTCACGCACAATGTTTGTTTTTAAACCTTGCATCCTTTATTTAACACACTTCTTGAGATAATCAATTGATGAAATTTTGCACAGTTACTAAGATCGAATGACAATACAGTACTCCACCCTCTCTTTTGCAAATATCCGCACGTAGGGGTCGCGGAGGTGAAAAATGATTGAATATACTATCCAACCGGTACCTCCAGCAAAACGTAAAATACAAAAGGTTTTTCGCCTGATCAGAGACTTCTACGTCCGTATTTCCCGTACAAATGGTACGATATTAGTTCCGGTAACATAATGGAATACCTGTGGTTTATACCTCGGAACCCAGTCCAATGAATAAATTGATGTAAATTTATTGTATACTAATTCAGTCAATAAATGCATAAAAACAGGGTTTGTTTGCAAAAGGTCGGGAAGTTTTGAAACTTGTCACATACCCAGATCTTGAGGTCCTTAATGACCACCTGATTTTGCGAAAATGGCGCGTGAAATTAGAAAATTTGCCATATCTCCTTACAGTACATTTTATTGGAAAAATACTTCTATTCAAAATTATTCCTTATAAATTTATCTTTTCACTGAAAATTTTTTAATTGAATTATACGCGAAAAATTTCGAAACCAATTCCACCTTCAACTCACTTCGGTATACAATTTTTGCCAACTGTTCTGCAAAACGTACCTTCCATCTTGCTTCTCTACCTCTAAAAAAACGTCGTTATGTAAAAAAAATTTCATCGGCCCTAGCTATGCTGGCGGGTTCAGCATCACGATTTTTGAAAATTCCAATAATGTCACTGAGAGTTTCCGAGTGTTTTAAGAAATTTCACTTTTTCCTGATTGTAGATAGACGATGTGGTATCCCAACCACTGAATGCGTGAAGAAGCAGAATATTATCTACTACAATTTCATTGTATTGTAAGCTGCGTGAGGTGTATATTTTCTCGGAGACTTTTCCTTTTCCTGATTTTCGGAAATAAAGGTGCCATAATCACGCCCGACTTGTGTGTGTGTTTTGGTGCTATTAACCATCTCTGCAGCCGGATATCCATAAAAAACTATGATTGTATTTGAACTGTAATGGTTTTCAACATACTGGAGGTATTTTCTACATATTGACGCGAAATGGTCATTGACATGCCAACAGACTTTATGGAGAAGATGTCCTCTATCGACGACATGATTATTTGATTTGGAAAAAGTGTGCTTAATGGGTTCAAAGACAGCATATAACGAGAATTGTATTCCCTTTCTCATACCTTGTTCTGTGAATAGTACCAGTTCGTAATGAAGGTATTCTTGCTATTGTTGTTCGTTAACACAAAACTTTATTTTTTCCCGAATTTGAGAAGCTATATCTCTGTAAATATTGATCGTAGAAAACATATAGTAAAGAGCTGAATTTTATATTATTTTATAAGGAATAATTTTGAATAGAAGTATTTTTACAATAAAACATACGATAAGGGAGATATGGCTAATTTTCTAATTTCATGCGCCATTTTTCCAAGATGTCGTCACGAGCGGTGCGACGCCGTATTCTCAAAATCAGGTGTCATTCAGGACCTCAAAATTTAGGTATGTGCCAAGTTTCAAAACTTTCCGACCTTTTGCAAGATCATTGACTGGCGTATACGTTATAAATACCTAATTAAAGCATCACTAAAAAGTAGAAAATAAAAAACTGTTTTCTTTAAACTTGCTTTCTTAAGGTCGTACTAAAAAATAAAAAATACTTAGATAGATATTCGCGTGGTGGTCGATCTCCTATACCACCTATTATACTTCATAAAATAATTACATATTTACACACATGTATACATACATACAATAACAATAGATTATAAAACATAATAAGATAACAAATAGCTTCGCATATACGTAAAAATAAGTAAGTTCAAGAAAAAGAATGACTAATATAAAATAAAAATAAGAAACCCACAGTTTAACTAACTGGCTATTAGAACATGTCACAATGTGGAGACATCACAATTTAAAAATTCGTTAATATCAAAGAATGCTTCTTTCTTTAGGAAATCCTTTATCACATGTTTATATCTCGCCTTTTACAGATTTTTCAATGTAGGGGAAACTTGTCGTATAAAAAAGGCCCAAAATAATTATAAGCATATCACTTGACTTTAGTCTGTTATAGTCAAGTTATGTTAAACTCATTTCTGGTATTATAATTATGAACATCACCCTTTTTTTTTAGAATAAGTGAATATATTTGTAAATAAATACTAAACATGTGTATTGCTATGATATTCCCCTCAAGTGCAGTTAAATACCACACGATATTATTTCTAATAGTAAATCTCAAAGTCGAAAGTTCAGTGTCAATTAAAGGAAACACAATTCTAGAAACACAAATAAGTAGTAAAACAAATTCAAATCAAACTGAACAGTACGAGAACAATATTTCATACATCTAAAAGATAAAATTCCCTGTCTAGCAAAATAAAATAAATACAATACTAAAATAAAATAATTTGGAGATTATTTAAAATAAAATTTGTTAATAAAAAAATAAATTTATTGTAAAAATTTGTAATTTAAAATATTCTCAACTATTTCCAAAAGATAAAATGGTGAACAAAAAATTTATATAAAGTTTATTATAACCTATTAAGTCCGCGTAGCTCAATATAACTTCCAGCCGCACAGTATCACTTATTTGCGATGTTCAGCTGCTATCTCCTAAGCTCCTTCACTTTTCAAATGGTATATCGTTTCCACCAGGAATCGTTTTCTGGACCTCAAAATAAATTATGATTATACTATTGTCTCATACATTCATTTCATTTTTTCATTCCTGCAATTTTTACAATTGTCTTGTTATTCTTCATATCCCCTAGCAACCTCCAATTTTTAATTTTTTTTTCAGAATCTCCTTTGTATTTTCCTTAAATAAATAAAATCGCAGATACCAACTTCAATCTTTCGTGACATCAACTTAACAAAACGAATTGGTTCTCATCTCTTGATATTGAGCCTTTCTTCGCATTTATCATTTTTCGGCACAAATTAATTAAGAATCTCATGCCTGCTTGAACATATTAAATACATAAACAGTTAGAAATATTTTAAACATTTTAATAATTGATAGAACAATAATTAAGTGGATTTAAATAAAATAACATCCAATTTACCATTAAATTATGTTATAAACATCTCCATTTGTTTTTAATGGCTGAACTATAAAAATTGCATGTATTTATAGAAAATATATGTATTCTGTAAAATATTTTAATATTTTATTAAACAGAACAAATAAAAGAAAACAGAAAACATGCATGCAACTCTCTAATCAGAATAAAATAAAATGCATTTTATTCACAATGCATTACGCAATTTAACCCAAATAGGTTCTTTAGCTTAAGTGCAAGCAAAAATCATGTCAGTATATATAGTGAAGGAAATCTTAATATATTTAGATCGATGAATTTTCGTCTAACATCATCTCGATATCCCTGGTTTGAAATTATTCTGATAGCCTTCCTCTGTAATGAAAATATTCTAGTAGCTTGTGGTGCATGCCTCCAGTTTAACAGCCCGTATGCTATATGAGATGAGGTTAAAAAGTGATAGGCAATAATTAGAATATTTATTGGTACAATATTGCTCAAGTTTCTGAGGATCAAAATATTTCTATTCAATTTATTTGCGAGGAAGTCCACATGGTGACTCTAATTTAACTTTGGGTCAAGATAAAATCCAAGAAATTTGATTTTTTCTGGGTTTCCATAGTTTTCAAGACGTCTATGAGTGAAAATCATATTTGTCGTTTTATTTTGATTTAAAGACAATGTATTTCACGAAGATCACTTAGCCGCATTTAAACATATATCCTCCATGTACTGCTGAAGTGCATTTAATGTTCCATCTGATCTTAACAACGTGGTGTCATCAGCAAATAACACGAGATCATCCTCTGGTACAGCATGCTTAAAATCATTTACATAAATTGCAAGAAAAGCAAGGCGCGTGCAAGTCTAATTATATAATGTTTAATATATGTTAAGTTGGCTTTAGTTCCATATTATTTGATAGCTAAGAATAAAACATGCAGTTTTCTAATATTCAATATCTGGGCTTCAGAATATAAAACATTTGTGTGGTAGGTATTTTCTTTGTTCGCCATTTTTTTAAGAATCTTTTTTAATAACTTCTGGTTGTTTCAAATGGCAGCTTGCTGTTCTATCACAACCAAGAATACCGTATGATAGACGAGATTTAACTAACGCATAATATATAATGTTTAAACGAGAAACCTCAAGAATTGATTTTAGATACTTGAATTTTTGCACAAAATACTAGGCAAGGTATTGTTGTGAATCTATTGTCACGCCGAGATAGTAAATTATAATTGCAGGCTTAATTTCCACCGAATTATTGTTCATACATACGATAAAACACCTTCACGTGTAAAAGATATACTGTTTTGCCCTTTAAATACGTTTTACAAAAAATTTGTTTTTAAAAAGATTTTTTATTTAAATCATAATATATTGTTATTCGCCTTTAAATAATCCACTTGAAAAAGATAGCAAATGCAGTACTTATTTTTAATAAAAGGCTTAAACGTGCATTAGCAACATTAAATTCAGAAATGACTAGTCTGTTTCAGGAAGAACTTAATTAAAGTAGTTCGTTGTATTTATTTTACACTTTCCTGTGCTGAGGCATATTTCAAACATTAATCATCATGGTTCTTCGTGTAATTACTTATTTACATCACTTTTAAAAAGAACAGATGAGGACATTTATTTATGAACTTTTCTGTGTATATTTCGAATACATATTATAGTAATGAAATTGTGTTGGACGAATAATAGTATAAGCTACTATTTCTCATGTTATTTGTTTAATTACGTAACAAAAGACATTTCAAAACTTCCCTCTAATTTAATATGTAACATTTTTGACAGTTGATTATTGTACAAAATTGTCTTGCCAACTTCAGCTCTTAGTTTGCGTTGCTCTCATATGCATTAAAGTGTTAAAAACAGAGTTTAGAAACGTCACGTGTTGTTTAACTTCTTACATTTACCGAACTTGTTAAAATTAGCTTTGTTAAAACGTGGAGAAAATGAGCATCATGCGGCTGGAAATTTTGCTCTGACTCTAACTTTCTTACTTGAATGAATAATACATTTCGAGGTGAGAATTTACTTAAAAGTGGGTATTGGAGCATTGAAAAGTACAGAGTTCGGTTTACTAAAGTTAGTGAAGCTAATTTAAAACACTTTCCTAATATTTATTTCATTAAAACTTATCGCTCTTAAGTACTATATAATGAAATCGTTGAATTTTTTATATATACCACTGATCTCACTTTTACGAAACTAAACTATTTATACGGGGAAATACTCTATAGGAAAGAAAAAATTGTAGCAGTATTAGGGAGTCCATTGATCGACCGATGGTTCCTTAGTTGCTAATAATACGGAATATTAAACAGTATTATTTAAGGAATAATTAGTGCCACTCTTTATTTACACTAGCATCAAAAATTCAAATAGTTTTAATTTTTTCTTACTGTAAACAAACATATTTATTCCATATACGTTACTCTATAACCAAGCATGTCCTCTGGGCGTTGTAACAATTAATAACTAATTAAAACATGAACTCGCAATAAGTAATGGGGATTTGGTATGGTCACCGACCGACTCAAGGGGTACAAGACCCATGCCATGGCATAGTACTACCAGTAGAAGATTCGGGTAAATACTGAGAAGTCAGAGACGATAGACTTCACGCGCCGTTTCACTGAAAATAAAATTCCAACCAATAGGTGCGTAAAGTACTTGCGGGTCAGACTGGATTAGCGACTAACGTTTAACACGCATATAAGTGAGACAGTACCGATGATCTACTCCCTGTCTGGGAGTCTGTATCTACTCATAGCGAGGGGTAAATAAAAAATTGTTGTACACATTAATCGTCAGGCCGTCCATCACATACGCGGCGCGCCGGTGTGGTGCAGCAAGTCGGCCACAGTAATGAAAAAAACTAAAAGTGCTTGAGCACAAATATATGCGCCTCATCTCTAATTCTGGAAGCTACACCTTCTCCTTCAGAGACCTGTGCGCACTTTGCCACGACATAACGCCAATAGCGGACTACGTCCAGGACATCTCTCAAAAGTTATATCCTTTCGAGCTGGGCGACAGTACGCTAACAAGGAGCATAACACAAATTAGACAGCATAATGCCCCATTTCGTGTGAAACACAGCCTACCATACGTCTGTACCCAAACTTCACCAACTATAACTTTTATGTCTTGTGAATCTTTAAATCTTTCCTGTCCCCTCTTCCTTTCCGTTTGTCTATAAATTCATTTCCACTCAAAATTTTGAACAAAATCCAAAACTCTCGAAAAACCAAAATTTTTAGAAGTACAGTTTAGGCCAGCCAATGCACAACCCGGCGTATTCATACCCCGTGGAAGGCTCCTGGTTTAAGTTGAAGTGTTGGCATCAGTGTCAAAATTAAATGGTGAAAAGAAAAAGTTTAAAAAATGTGTAGTTCTTAAGTTTTATAAAATCTGCTTTTTAGATATATGTAATTTTAACAACTTTTTAAATCTGTTTGTCAGCAGAACGAGTATAGGTCTTAAGTTAGGTTGTTTAGCCAAGCCAGACCCAATCCGCCCAACCCTGTAATCCGCCACAGCGAACCGTACGTTGGTTGCACGGCCGGACCCAGAGTGGGTTCTGGGGAGGCAACTATAATTAATAATTTAGAATAAAGTTATATTGAATTGACTGAAGTTCCTATTCCCTTTTCCTAAATTTCATACCTCTAACTGTTCAAACTCCTTTCCTATCTCTCTTCTTTTCTGTTTGTAATTTTTTGTTCTGGTGCTCCGTTTCTTCTTGTTTCTTTTTTTCCTTTGAAATTAAATCGTTCTTCATTACAATTTTAGAAACCAAAATTGTTTAAATCAAAATTTTGATATTTCGCAGATTAGGCAGGCCTTTACACAGCCCGATATTTCTGCATCTTGTAGATGGGTTTTCTCGTTTAGGTTGAGGTACCTAGAGCAACTTCCAAATTTAAATTGAGTGAATTACGCAACTAGTGTTTGTTTTAGCTTAATTTGTTGTAAATCTCTTTTGATATTTTCAATTTTATTGCCTGTTTTAATCTGTTTTTACTTGCTTTTCTTTAACACACAATATAGTTTTTTCAGTTTTCATAGTGTTTGTCAAATCTTGCATCCTTTAACACACTTCCCTACATACTAAGATCGGATTACAAAAGAGTATTCTACCGTTACGTTTACAAATATCCACACGAAGGGGGCGCGGGGGTGGAAAATTGATCAAATATATTATCCAACCGGCACCTCCGGCAATACCTAGAATACAAAACGTTTTCGTGGGATCAGAGACTGCTACATTCGGTTTTTCCTGTACAAATGGTACGATATTAGTTCTTGTGATATAATGGAGTCTCATAAATTGATTCTATACGACGTTATAAATAGTTAAAGTATGACTAGAAAGTAGAAAATAACAATATATATTTTTTATAAACTTGTTTTCCTTAAAGTTGTACTAAAAAGTAAAAAAGAAAACAAGGCGCGCGCATCATGCGTACAATCATACAAAGTGCGCACGCCTTGCTTTTCTTGTAATTATTTTTTACTTTTAATACGACTTTAAGAAAACAAGTTTAAAAAAGAAGTTATTTATCTTTTAACAGAAGGAGTTAGGCCTAGATTAAGTTTTATTTCACCGAACCACATCCGCCCCGCTCGGTTCTGCAATGGCCGCAAAACGCTAATGCTTCGATTGCAATAACATTTGATGGTAATATGCAATTATTATACTTAACGCGCCAGGCTTGTAACTTGTAATTAAGCGCTCGGCGGGGCACATAGCCCGGAGAGTAGCTGTTGGTTGCAGTCTGGTTACGTTGCTTATAGTAAAATAAAGATTTTATAGAGGAGTTTGCCACTAAAAATATTGTGTTTTAATATTCCGCCCTCTAAAAGCACATTTGAACTATGCTAAGCCCAGTCAGGCTATTTATTTTTCGATTGCAAGAGACACTGGACTGCTAGATGGCGCCTGCTGACTATTTTACATGTCGCTATTGTGAAAATACCGGGATGTACCAAGTAGTCAAAGGATTCTCGTGCCGGTCGTCACATGCCTACCTTGCACTGACGAGAGCCAACAGCTCGAAGCTGTAGTCTGCAAGTGGTGTGTGACGGCTGGCACGAGAGCTTCTTTAAGGGGGATCAGTCTTTCGGCTGGTGTTTGTTGCAATCGAAGCATTAGCGTTTTGATGGTAATATGCAATTATTATAAATAACGCGCCAGGCTTGTAACTTGTAATTTAGCACTCGGCGGAACACATAGCCCGGAGAGTAGCTGTTGGTTGCAGTTTGGTCACGTTACTTACAGTAAATAAGGATTTTATAGAAGAGTTTGCGACTAAAAATATTATCTTTTAATATTCCGCCCACTAAAAGCGCATTTGAAAATTTACGTCGTCTATTCTTCGAACTTGAAAAATAAAAATAAAATAAGTCTGAAATTATAACTTCACTAAAGTTTAAGTACGAACTAAAAATTTAAAGCATTACATTAAATTTAGGAATACAATCAATGAATATAATTCAACAAGTCAATTAAACTAATGTAAAAAGAACTATATCTAAAACTTAAAGATATTATAAAATAGCTCATTGAAATAAAATTTCAATTCACGAACCATACCTATTTCATTGTTTCTCACTGTAATATCACTGTATATTTTTTGTAAAATAAAATATGTCATTTTTAAATATAGAATTGTTATACTATTTATTATACCATACGTATATTTTCCTGTTTAAATTTTATCTCAGAAAAAACAATTGGAAGGTCTCTTTTTCCTAAAACTATTAAGAAACCTTAACATTAATAATTGTAAGTATAGGTATGTAGATAGATACCTACCTATCTAAGATGAAATAAAAAGTCTTAATGTTAATATTAATATTAATATAGTTAACATATGTATAACTTTATCTCTCAAAATTTACTTAAATTTGTATTCCTGTATTATATTATATCATTTCTTATGTGATTAATTCCTGTTTATACATTGTTGACAACTTTCCTTACATTTTCGTTAGCTAAGTTTATATATTTATAAAAACTATATGTTACCTAATAAATGTAGAATAATACAATGTATAAGTTGTATATGATTATTGGAAAATAAAGCTGTATTCTAATACATTTCTTATTTTACAACATGGATTATTTTTATTATCTAGAATGTACTTTGAAACACTAGCTACCTTCTTAGTTGAAAATTTTGTTTATGTAATGTGCAGTATTTGTTGAGACGTCTGTTATTAAATCTTGTCCCTAACACTAAATTGTTTCATAATTACTTCACGAAACTGCACAATTATTACAATACTTTGGTGCATCGGCTCTATTTTGACAGGAATAATAATTATTAATTCCCCATAGCTAACTTCTCTGCTTTGAAGAAATAAATTATATAGGGGTATCGTAACCGTATCTCAATCGCTAATATAAATTTCTAATTTTTGCCAAATTATTTTGACCATAGTACGCGTATTTAATTCCGAAAAAACTTTTTAATCACAATCTGATACACAAGAAGTATACCAAATTTGAAATATCGATCAACAAATGGCCGAGATATTGGAGTGTAGTGGTAAAAAGTGAGACACGCTGTATATACAGATATGAATTTTTTTCTTCATAATATACCAGCGCATTTTTGAAAAAGAAAATATAATACACGCCATACCAATGTTATATGCTGTTAACACTAGATATAAATCTAATCTTAAACATTTGTATTCAAAATGCCAACTCTGGATCATATCTCTCACCCAGTGAGTATGCATTGCCAAAAAAAATTCGATGAATACAATTACCTTAATGCTATCTCAAGTTATAAACATAATGCGAATTTTTTATTTGAGCGCAGAATTCTTAACGCGGAACATTTTTTGCGATATTTAGGGCAGAATCGTCAGATTCAGATTTTTTGTGGTAGAACGTATTAAACAAAAACATACAGCAAGAGTATTGAATGTTTTAAAAACGGCGCCCACGAATGGCTTTGTTATATCAGAGCAATTCCTTAGAACGAAAAATAAAATAATATAAACACACAATCTACTAAAACAGGATTCATTGTGATCCGTATAAATTTTAATAATAAAACTGTAAAATTCATGAATTTTATCTCTTGCAGTACATCGGGACCCAAGTACTTGGATTTATATGCGGTTTAGCTGGTGCAGCTGTATTGTTGGATAACAGCGCCAGAGATTCCAGTTTTCAACCCAGGATTCGTGAGAGTATGCGTCGTCTTATCATGAATGCCCATCATGAGGAATCCAGACAAACGCTAGCAATGATTCAGGAAAATGTAAGTACTTGATAAATTTCATCTTCTGTTATATGAAAAAATAAGAACGCATTTAAATTCCATTTAAAAATATGCTTTATATAAAATAACGCGATCATGTTTTTTCAGTGCTTCAAAAATATTTTATTTTTGCCAATGTCAAACTCAAATTTTTCATCATTAAATTAAGTGTAGTAAAATATCGTAGTTGTTAGAAACGTTACTTACTATGAAATAAATGGAAATCTACGAGGCATATACAGCGTGTCACAAGTTTAATTGAGCCACTCTTATATCTCAAAAACTGCTTGTGCGATTTTTTTGAATTTAGGTGGTTGATCACTGCCCCCAATTAGAAATTAATGACTCATTATCGTACCTTTACATAGGCTAAAGTGAAGGTGGATTTTCCGAGAATGTATATTAGCGATTTTAAAAAAAAAATCTAGTCAATATTCTTAATCAGCACCTTTACATACCACTTCGTTCAAAATTTCGTTATAATGGGTTCAAAAGTGGTTGAGATATAGGCTACAGAAAAAAAAATTACAAAAAAAAATAATTTGCAAAACGTTTACCCAAATTGGAAAAAAATCTTCATTTTTTATCCAGAACAATATATTTTACTAGTGTGATTTGAATTTGAAAGATAATTCTAAATTTTTTAATAATACAAAAATTCGAATATAAATTTTATATTCAAAAACAATGTAAGATCGAGGACAAGGAAATTATATTAATAATAGGAAACTAAATAAACTTAAACCATTCTTTCCATTTCTATAATACCACCATCATTAGGAATACATTGTTCAATTATTCTTCTTGCATGTCATATAGCTTTTTAAATCTCACAAGGAGTGATTTCTGCACATGCCTGCCTAACTCTGTCCTCTAATTCTTCTTGGTTACGGGTTCTGTTCTTGTAGACTTTATTTTTTAAATGACCCCCTAAATAGAAGTCAAGAGGTGTGAGACCGGGAGACCTCGGGGGAACTTCTGAACTGAGCTTCTATGACCAATATATCTACCTGGAAAGCTAGTTTCTAAAAATACGCTTCCAACGTTGTGAGCTGGAGCATCATCAAGTTGATAATGTAGGTTTTCTCTAACATCTTGTGGTGGATGGTTAAGAAACGGGGTAATTTCATCCCGCAACAAATTTTAAAAGTCCTCCCCATTTCACCTTAGGATGAAGGAGGGCCCATCCATGTGCCACACCAAACATTGGCTTTCGAAAAATATTACCTATTGATATTCCATTTGGGATATTCGTTGGTCCAAAAGCGACAATTCTGGGAGGGTATTTCTTTTTTGACATTTTCTAGCTGTGTTATCCGTCGTATCGCTTGCGCTACCAGACGGTCCCAATGGGTCCACCTTGCTCACAGTTAAGAAATTCATGCGCAAAAGGGCGTGTTTCCACCAAAGGTTCTTCTCCACGTTGGAGATGCTCGTAACTGGTAATGCTCGTAATCTCTAATTTCATCAATAACTGTCCTTTTTCGCCCGGCGATATCAAAATACAAAAGTTGTCTTGGAGGTTATAACAAATATTTTGTGAGAAATTTATTTTCTGGAAATAGTATGTTGTCGAAGATTCTTTCGACATTCTCTTTTAATGGGAAGTTGATGGATGCGAAACACATTGGCAGTACCCACCGCTCTAGAAGCAATCATGGACGATATGCATGTGGTCTTCGTGGAAGACGGTTCAGAACAGTCCGCCGAAATCTAACCACTGTAAATTAAATTTAGTTAGTTAGTTGGTCGACATTAAGTGCCAAAGTTACAATTTCCCCATCTTGAGGAATCTCCTGAGCATCTGGAATAGCAATAGGACGGAATGTTCTTGTGCGAACAACCAATGTCAAATCGTGCAAGAATTGATAATACAAACACGGCAGATATTGTATGGTATCAAACCCACACAAATCAAATGAATATGAATCGTGTATAAACTCTCGACTTGATAATTAGAACCCCCGTGTTGGTCCACCAATTGAGATAACTTACTCTTATAGGAGAAAACAGTGCACGTCCGAAATAATTGTGTAAAATTGGTTACACGACTTATAACTGCGTCTAAAGCAGGAACTTCCGGTCTATTTGCTATCAGACGAAATACACAATCGGGCACAAATTGACATAAGGCTCCATGTTACAACTCGAGAAACACTGTCAACGCATTTTTAAGTGGCGCCATGTAACAGCGATCAGAAGCCCAACGATCACTAGACATCATTTTACTTACGTCGAACGTTAATGTTGATTTGTTTGCATTAATCGAACTCATCTTGATTCGCTTCCACAATATCTCCTATATTTAAACGCACGCATGTCACTACCACTGCATGTGAAATGGTTGTGGAAAAAATCGCTTGCTAAAAATTTATCAGTGTTTTTCCATACATAAAACAAAATTTTTAAAATATATACACATGATAGAGTTAAAAGTTTTTGCTGTTTAAATATATTTCTACATGATGCTTTTCGAGATGCACCTACCATGTTTCTAATGACCCGTTTCTGAATTCGAAATATTCCTACACTATAACTAGATAGTCCCCAAAAAATAATACCACAAGATAACCTTGACACAAATTGTGAATAGTAATAGGATCTAACAGTGGACTCATGTGTAAAGTACCTTAAACGATACACAGCACATTGCTGGAGAGTTTATTATATAAATTGTTTTCCAGTTAAGAGAATTTCTCATCAATTACCTGCTGTACTGATTTTTCGTTGTTTCTTAATTGTTGACTTTCGTTGGCCATATTATGTCTTGGTGTGAAGTTAATGAAAACAGTTCTTGATGAATTTAAGTATGATAGAACCATATGATAAATTTGTTTAACATTTGCTCTACTAAATTCTTAACATCAGCCAGAGATGAATCAGTACCTATATAGTTATTGTTATCAGCATACATAACTAACGAATTATTTTCATCAGTGCATGGCAAATCATTTACATATGGGATCAATAATAAGGGTCCAAGGACTGGTCCTTGAGGAACACCAAATGTTATTTGCAAATTATTCGACCTTTAACTATTTATTTATACAAAATGATGTCTCTTTGAAAGATACAAGGTTATGTAACTATGAACCTTTCTTCTTAGACCGTAATTGTATAATTTTTGTAAAAACAATTCATGATTGACAATGTCAAATGTTTTTCCAAAAACCATAAGGTTCTTAGATATTCAGTGAAGAATTCAGTGTCTATTGGTCTTCCAGGCGTCAACGAGATTACTTTATGACCGCCTTATCTATATTTTTTGAGTATCGATATGAAATTGGCTCGTGTGGTTTTGGTAAACCAAAACCACATTTTTTGACTCATATGTTAACGACTTTCAGTTTCATCCGAAGTTACCCCAACTTTAATAATAATGATAATAATAACTAACTACTTATTCACACTTATATTAAAAAAAACAACATTTTTCGTCACCAATCAAATTCAGGGGTAATATTGGTAAATGCTTCTTGTATCCATTGCGTTATTTCCAGGGTTGTCGGTGGCATTAAATACGCCAGGTTTTTATATGGCCCCACAAAAAAGTCAACTGTGGTAAGGTCCAGGGAACGAGGAGGCCATCGAATTGGCTCATTGGTCGTAACAAACTCCTATCCAAACCTTCGCTGCAAATAATATATTACACATGTGTATTGTGGGGTGGGGGGCACCATCCTGTTGAAAATAATGACGTCAATCTTTTTCCATTGATATACCTTCCAAAAATACCTCAACTGTATTCTCTATGTCCCTATTGGTCTAACAATTCTGGTGCCCAGAATGTCCGCCCAAACCTTTACGCCAAATATTTCACGAAAATTTTCTTGATTCATTCCATGATCATTTTCAACTGAGCGGTACATTGTGTTTTGTCTATTGAATATACCGTTGTTGGTAAACTTGTATTATACGGAATACAATATTGGAAATACCAAATCATTGTTATTAATACTGTTTCACAAAAACCAATTACAATACTCTAATCTTCGCTCAAAGCCGTCCACGTACAAAAGATGATGGTTGATGTCCGATACCTGTTTTCCTTTAACATGCGCCTAGGCGTTTAGCTGATTCGTGACTAATACGCAGTCCTTATTGATTTCCCTCGTGGACGCTGTGTGGTTCTGATTTCCGAATTCTAAAGCACTGACTTCCACCACCTTACTGATAACAAAAAGTGTCTTGTTCCTCAGGCTCTTGAGGCATCATTCTAATTAAATAAATGATGTATGTATTGCCTTGTTGGATGATTAAGATGATTGGGATATTCAGTTCGATAGACACATTGGCTTCTGCAGAGTTTCTATCACATTGCCCATAATTTTTTTAAATATTGACTTGCAAACATAAGCATTATCAACTAGAAACTTTAAAATTAAATTAACTTGAATCAACAACAAAATTTTATTAAAATAATGTTCAAACTCATGAACACTACTTATTATTCATTTGTTTCAATTTTTAGTCTGCCAAAGCATACTTGATTTTGCTGATTTTGAATCTAACAGCAACCGCAAAGGAAAACGTGGATGAATAATAATTGTGTTATGATTATATCATTAAATTCGTATTGAAAAATTACACTGAAAGTGATACTTTCGTCTGAAAATTTTGAGTAATTTAGAAATAAGTGATTTTGTCAACTTTGGATCTCTATATAACATAAATAAATAACAAAACAATCCGATACGTATTTTTCTTCAATTACTTATGGACATTATAACAATTTTTGATGGGTCACGACACTCTAAATTGAAAATTAAAATTTGGAGTAAAAATTTCAAATTTCCGGACCATATGCACAATAACCTGTAATTTCCAAAAATGCTCAAATATACAGTGTGTTAGATATAAAAATCAAAACTTGGGGATCATCTCCGTTAAAAATGATAGCAACTTGATAAATGAGTGAGAAAATGTAATTTTGGTACCATCTGACACGTGTCGAGCTTCGTCTCCATAAGTCGAAAAATAAAGATATGGCGGCCGGAAAACAATCCCGGTTGCCACCCGGTATAAGAATAATTTTGGACTTAGGTTAAAGGATAATTGAGTATTACATTACTTAGATCACCGATTACTCACAACAGTAGTATGGATCCCTGCGTATTCCAATTTTATAAAGATGGACTGGGAATTCTGATCGTTAAATTTAATCGCGCTAATAGTATATAGAATTTTTCTATTAAGGCGACATTTATTATACCATTATAACATTGATATATTTGGATCATACTAGGTAGAATTTTTTGTCCCGTACTTTTAACAATATTGGTTCTATTTATGCCAGACTTATTTTTAACATGATAAAAACACATTTTTATTAATAGCACTTTATTTATCAATAATGAAATATGAGCCAGCCCTGGTAACAAGACCGACATAATCCAGATATATAATCGGCTCAAATAAACACACTTGTGCGGCTTTACAACAATACTGGTGTCAATTCGCTGAAAGGAAACACCAAGTAGGATTATATCTGAGAGTGCATATTGAAAAAAGTTTCAAGTAATCTGATCTCTAACTAATAAAAAGACAAAAGCCTGCAAATGCTGCTTGTGACGCCAGTTTTGTTGCTGTTGAGAAATAAAATAGTTTTATAAACGCAATAGTTTTAAAATTTTCTTCGTACGTGATAAAATTAACAATATCTAAATGTTATTTTAATTAAAATAGCGTAGAGAGGTATTTATTTTACATGATTTTACATTATATTAATATTCAAAATCATTGTTTTTTGTAGTTTTTTGTTATTATTTATTTGATTATTTATTTAATGAAATTTTAGCTTTGTTACTAATGGCACCAGAGAAAACATTAAGCAAGCCTCAGTTAGTAAATTTTCAAGGCATTTTTATTCTATTCTAACTGCTTATTTAGAAATAGCAGTAATAAAACTAATATACAATTTATTGCCCAACAGATCAAAAATTCAATTACAATTGATTATAGCGAGGTACACACAAAACAAAAATTACAGGTATGAATGGCATATAGCAAATAATACAAGAGTACTTTTAAAAAGTGGTTGGGTTATATAGAAAGAAAAGACAAATAAGAAAATGAAGTATGTGCGAAAATAAGTTTGCAATAAAATATTACGCCGAAATCTTTATTGTTTTAGTGTGTTCGAGTTGTGGAGTTAGAAGCGACTATTAAATCAAATTTTTTCAAATAATTATAATTATTTTTCCACATTCAGACGAAAATATTATTGTTGCAGTAGTCTGGATGATGGTTACATTGTTTAAAACGCTACTTGATAATTCTCACAGTAACAAAATAATCATAATCGTCGTCATACCCATCATAATTATTTTATTAACTTTTGTTGCCATAATACAATGGATAAAGTAAATCACATAAAATACAAATTATAACGCATGAAAGTTAAAAGAATAAGATGATAACACACAGTATTAAAATTATAAATCATTTTTCAAGATTGAGCAACCTTGTGGTCATATTACGAATTTTAAGTTAATAAATTTGGTCTTAGAGTTTCAAATTCCCAAGAAATATAGATATTAAAAAACGTCTAATTTTGTTCTTAAATTTAAGAATACATATACATTCTCTGGTCGATGGCCGCATGGGCTAAAGCGCGAGGTGGCAATCGCGATTAGTCTCGGGCATCGCACCACCGGGTTCGAATCCTGGCTCCGGCACTGGCACTGTCGGAGAAAATGGTTGTATGTCCGCGTTTTTTCAATGTGTAACCCCTTCCGCACAAGATCCTGGCTTCTGGAATTGGGGGTTGTCTAATTTCTGTGGTGTTTATTATATCCTCATATTTGGTAAGTGTTAAATCACAGAAAGTTGATCCGTCTTGATAGGGAATCATTTTACAGTAGTTATGCCATTAATTATACTTAATTGTTTTCTGTACGTTATATATGATTTGAATAGGTTCATTGTGATTACCAATACAGTTTTTGAAACTATTTTTATTTCTCTGAATATTCCGATATACTCTTGTGGACTCTAGGTTAAACATAAATTGTGTAATTTTGTATTGTAAGTACTCGAATAATTCTTGTAGCTTTCCTCCATATTATAATATTATAACTAATTACCGAGTAAAGGTTGGCATAATGTGTATTTAATAATTACCTACATTTAATGTCTTCATCAGCGTGAATGGGGCATAATGTTGAGCCTTTTACAACATAGTCGATTTGTTCATGCGTCAGCTTAATTTTTAATCGACATTGTTTCCTAAGAATTTAATGGAGTTTAAAGTTTATAGTTTACTATGTTCTAAGTTAAAGTTGAATTGGGCGATTTAGATTTGTTTGTTAATTTTATAAATACAGTTTTGGTAGCAAATAGATAAGTGATTTCTTTGGGTCCATTTAATGAGAGCTTGCAACGTAATTTGTGCGTCTTCTACTAGCTGTTATTTAATGATAGATTTTAATAATGATATCACCTGCATACTTATTTATGCAAGTGATATCAAGTTGTCGGTGGTAAAGTCATTTATATACAAAAGGATTAACAGTAGTACAAGCATTCTACCCTGAGGTGTTCCAAGCTCTATTTTGTATTCATTTGATCTCGTATTTTTTTATTTTTTCAATGTATTATTCCTTTTCTATATGTTGTATATTTCACGGTAAAATTAATATTCCTTTTATGCCCCATTAGGACTAATAATAGAAAACTCGTGAGAAATTAATGAAAGATCTTCCAGTGTCTAGTTTATCGTTAATATGCAGGATTAGATACTTCAATAGTGGTTATTTCGGTTGAATATCCAGCTGTAGAACCGTATCGATTATTTCTTAATAAATTATTTTTGTTTCCAAAATAAAGTCATATGCCTACATCCACAATGTTTTTCAGTTGTTTCTATTTGCTACCCGAAAAACTATGCAGTATTACTAACTAAACAATATTAATGTTAGAATAACATCCCGATTGTATTTATAAGAAGTACTCTATATACACCAAGACAATGAAAACTTTACATCTTTTTCCGAGTCCCAGCCTTCCTAAATCCAACAACCAAGATGTTTAAAACTAGATATACGTAATGGACGCATTTCTAATGAGGTTATTAGCATTGTAAAGTAGAGACCCGTTTCTGCTTTGATGTTAATTATTATTGATGTGATGCGATGTGTGCTGGAGCAGTGACAGAGTGGAGTAACTATAGACAGCACCAAACATTTCTTAGTTAACATGATGCCCCTCAATCCAATGTTAATGAATTTAATGATTCCCTCCTACTATTAGTTTAAATTGAGAACAATTGTTTTAATTACTTGGCTACACTAATGACAGCTAACTTACTGTGACTTACTAAATTCTGCCAATAAGCTGTAGAACGAAGTAACGACAGGTCACCATCCAGTTCCAAATTTTTAGTTAAAGATTACGAATAAACTTTTATAACTCTTCTAATACTTTGGACCCAATCCTTTCTTCTTTGGTAGTATGTCCGGAATTTATACCCAGGAATTCTACTCAAATAACTTGTTATAAAGTCTGCTTTTATCGTACAGTTTTCTAAAACTTTTGTGAATATCACTCTATTACACAAAGATAACCACTGAATAAGCAATTTGATAGCAGAAGGAAATTTTATAAAAATATAAAAATAGGAATTATAATATTCCAACCTATCTGCAAGTGCCTTATATATAATAAGGACTAAACAAATTAAACCAAAACAGCTCTTCTCTCAGCTATATGCTGGCGACGAGGGCTGAATAAATGGTTAAATTTGCCGTATTTTGTCTAACACAATTAGCACTAAAATACAATAACTTGGATTGCCCGAATGTTATGAGGAAGATGCGAAGCCTCCTTCATCTCAGATTGTCACTAACTGCAGGCAGGTTTCGACCTATTTTTGGGTCTCGTCAGTCCAGTGCAAGTGAACATACCTTCGATAAACCTGGGACGCATTTCATAGACACTATTAAGTTCCATAGCAGCAGAGCGTAACTAGCGCCATCTCTCGGTAGTGTCGAAACAATCCAAATCCAAAATAAAATTGATCATTTTCTTGGTATTGCAGTACCAATGGTTTCAAATTCGTCGAAATGATTAGACTGTAGTCCAATAAGTACCGCCTTAGTATTTAAAAAAATTGCAAAAGTGGCAGTTAAAACCAACTTATTAATTTTTGTAATAATAATGAAATAATCGTTCAAAATCAGTCTGGGTTTCACAAACATTATTCCTGTGAGTCTGCTAATTAATTTAAATGTTTACAAGGTAATCGAGTGGTTTTAGTCATATTTCTTGACTCGAAAAGGGCATTTGAAACGATAATTCTTTTTAATATCTTAGCTAGAAGGAATAGGGCTGAAAATAACATGCTAAATTGGTTTAAAAGTTACCTGGGCAACAGATCACACATAAATAAATGTATAAACTCAATAACAAGTGAGCTACAGATAGAACATGGCTTTCCTCAGGGAACTATTCTTGGCCCTATTCTGTTTACTCTTTATATAATCATATTGTTATTTTCAAGTAACTGTAAAATGTCCACGTTTATAGGTGATACGATATTGTACATAAGTGGCAATGATCTTAACAATATATGACTATAAATAAGGAATTTGCGATAGAATGTAGATATGGGCAATAAGGTTATGACAATGTTTATTGATCTATCTAAGACATTTGGCATTCTCTTAAAAAAGCTTGAAGATTGGTTTACGTGGTCAGCGTAACTTGATGTTAAAGCCCTACTTGTCGAATAGCCCCCAATTTGTCGATTACTATGGTGTAATATTCACCAAATTAGATAATGGTATTGGTCCACAAGGCGGTGCCTTGAGGCCGCAAGTTTTTCTCTTGTATATTAATGATATAAAAGAATTTATACCAATTTTTAATGCGTATTTGCAGGCGATATTTCGTTGATTGTAAGTGATACAACTACGGAGAGAATGTCATCAAAACTTGGACAAAATCTAAATAGCATTAGTAATTATTTTAGAGACTCAAGGCTAATTATGAATCAAGATAAGACATATTCGTTACAGTTTCATCCAATTGGATCTAACTACACCTCCAGCCCTCTCATTAAATTTAAAGGCAAATCTATTGAACAAGTTAAGAATTTTAAACTTTTAGGAATTTACATTGATATGCCATTAAACTGGAAAAAACATGTAAACTTCATTTGTAAAAAATGCGCTAGTTTATGTTTTGTAGTAAAACGATTGTGTCAAATCGCCAGTTTAAATGTTGGGAAAACAATTATTCAAATTTTAAGTCAAGAATTAGATATGGTATTATTTGTTGGGGCAACTCAATTACATCAGATCGGGTATTTATCCTGCAGAAGAGGATCATTCGATTTATGTTTGGCCTTAAATACAGAAAATCCTGTAAAAGTATGTGTACTCAGGAAAAATTTTAGCATTTCCATGCTTGTACATTTTGGACATTTTAATTTTTATGAAGTAGTTTTTTCCGGGTCTTGCCGTGGTCGTCGAACTTGACTATACGTTTCGCTGATCATCCTGTCAGCTTCTTTAGAAGGAATCTAAAGACTGAATTTGCTGTGCACACTCCTCGTTATATACCTAGACGCCGCTTTGCTTCGCTGGTCATTGGTCGTGCTTGGTTCGCTTCTCTGCCCATTCGTCGTGTTTGGTTGACCGTGACTTATTACGGTGCTGGTACTTGGAAATACCAGTCTCCATGTGTTACTAAGTCGATACCCGTCCTCTCTGTTAAAGTTGTTCACGTTTTTCATAATTTCCAGTGATTTCCTAACGATTCGCGGATAATAGCGCGCATTCTTGTCTAATATATTGACGTCCTCGTAGTCGATTTTATGGTTCTCGTTATTATGGATATATTATAAAAATAGAAAAATATATAAATAACTGCGATATGTGATAATATTATTGGGAATGGTTGTTGCGCAATATTAAGAGGTGAAATGACTACGCCAGGACGCTAATGTAAATACAGTGATAAAAATAGATGATATTTATTGTTGTACATATGTATATATACACCATTTAAAAAATTATGGCGTGTTATATTATTAAATGTCTGTCTACAGAATAAATTGCTTCCCAGATTATTGATTCCAAGCAGACAGTAAAAAAAAATGTGATGAAAAAAGGCAGCCATAGTGTATACATCCCTCTATTCCCAATTAGCTAATGAGTGAGTTTTTGATATATGTATACTTATTGTTGCCAATGTAAAGTTTTTGAGTTGTGTATATTTTTTATCGATTAAATCATTACCAGTTTTCAAATGTTCTGCGGTATTAATTTACATACATATTGAATGCAACAATGCTTGTTAGAATGTTAAAACTCAATATTATACCGACATTGATGGAGCCATGTTATTTAGCAAAACTCACCAACCCACGCAACGTCCCTTTTTAATCTTACAAATTAAATATGAATACAGAATATGTATTCGGGCTTCGTACATTTTAAATCTCATTTGCCGTTTTTCCATTTCCAGTCTTATTTTTAATTTCCCATCTCATTTCCAATTTTCTTTGAAATATTACACCCTATCTTAATATTAACTTAAATGCAGTAAATGAATCTGACAGCTTCCCATTTTGTCGTTACATCTTCTTATTAAAAAATAAGTCTAATTTTAGTATCTCGGCGTAAATACCATTAATAACCAAAATTTTTTGTACGCGGTTCACAAACGCTTATTAATAAAACTTTCTTATTAGTTGCCGAGGTATTATAGAAGTACTAGAAATAAAAAGTTCCTCTTTTTCACCCTTCTTTAAGGAAGGGTGGCTTTGAGTAAATTATTGCACCTTATTAATAAAACAGGAGTGCTCATTTGCAATGGTCTTTGTATAAAAATTATTTGGTTGGGTATTAGTATATTACATAACGAGTACGGAGAATGACAGTTAATACACGAGTGCAACTGCTTACACTCGAAGCCGCAGGCCGAGCGCGGAAATCACACGAGTGTGTGGTACATTTTCCAGAGAGTTGTGTTCAATATTTTTCCCACGTTAAAAAAAAAAACAACTATATTCCATTTGACAATTTAATAACTTGAAATAAGATGCAACGTTTATTATGATAGTTGACGTTTTCTTAACATGTTTGGGGTCATGGAGACGATCCTGCAGCACTCTGTCTAGAAAGAGACCACTAATATGGAATAGGGCTACTCAAAAAGCCTCATGGCGAATATGCAGAGAGTCAGCAGGAAAATATAAGAGTAGTTTTAGGTACTCACTTTCCAAGCTCTCGCATAAATCAAGGTGAATTTCCAGGATAAGGCTGCATACCCTTCTACCAGATACCGGCGACATCTTCCTTGAAACCCTTTAAATAAATCAGCGGGAAGAGATGACATTTTCCCTGCCCTATTTCAACATGGAATTGAGGAACATATCCCATGCCTAAGAAGTATATATACATTTCGGTATATTTCCCAAGCTTGGAGGGAAGTCAAGGTGACGTTTATTTCAAAAATAGGCAGACGTCTACCAGATGAGTCTAAATTCTATCGCCCCATTAGCTTAACCTCATTCCTCCTAAAAACAATGGAGAAATTATTAGACCAACGATTCAGAAGCGATATCCTTACAAGAACACCGCTTCACTTCAGGCAATTTGCTCGCATTCTACAATTTGCCTATAAACCTAGCAAATCAAAAATAAATGCTCCACATTGCCTGGTCCAAGGCACTGAACAGACTTTTATGGCTAAGAAGTTGTTATGTGTGCTTTCGTAGACATAGAGGATGCTATCCAGAACACCTACAGTTAAATGGATACAATCCATGCTAAGAAGCAGAATAATTACTACAAGCGTGGGGAATCAATAGACGACGGTGACTGCAGTCAGAGGTTGCCCATAAGTTGGAGCCCTATCGCCCTTGCTGCGGTCAATGGTGGTCGATTATCTCCTCCATAAAATGAGTAATTTTGGCTTCAACGTCCAAGGTTATGCAGATGACCTGGTTGTGATTGTAAGTGGTAGGTATGAGGTTATGATTTCAAACCTCATGCAAATTACCTTAAACAGAGTATCCAAATGGTGCTCGTCAGAGGGGCTTAATGTCAATTCGAGCAAAACAGTTATTGTTCCGTTCACCAAAAGGAGAAAACTCGATCTCAGAACTCCTATGCTGTATGAAACGATGCTGAACTTTTCCAATGAAGTTAAGCATCCAAGAGTAATCCTGGATCAAAAAATTTCCTGGAACTCGTATCTAGAAAGGACACTTACCAAGCAATAGCGGCTACCTGGAGGTGCCATAAGCTGTTTGGTAAGACTTGAGGCCTGAAGCCGAAAATGACAAAATTGGTCCAATCTGTTTGACTCCATTAATTTTTTAATTCTTGCTTTCAAGAAATATGTGATGAAATCATTTTTAAGTCGTTTTTATTCCAATCCGTAAGACGTTAGGGATAGGATGTTAAAAAGTACCTCAGATTTGGGCGCCGCAGCCCTGGGCATATCCGGGATATTGCGACTATTTGTCCCCACTGGTCCGTTGTATTTCATGGTGTTAGCCTGCAGCTCACTGAAGTCTGTCTACTTAGCACTTCTCTGCAAGTGGACATAAAAAGGGATCTACCCTCAAAAGTATTGAGTTGCTTATGATGCAGTACTTTTAGCATAAGTTATTGCCAAGCATGCATGTCTTTCTATGTCACAGAGTTTAGTTTTGGTTATTTGTTATAGTTATTTCGACTACTAAACTACGGAGTCATTCACTACCATTTCTCCTGTGGCAGAACAATTTTACTGGACAGATACATCAAGATATTTCACAAATCCTATGACATGTCTGTATTCTGGTTCTGTGGATTACCTTTTTCAAAGGATAGCTCTAGTTAAGTGATTTATATATAGTGTAAAACGATATTTTACTTTCTCTACAAGTTAAATAGTTACATCTAATAAGAAGATAATTCTAAACTACCCACTTTCCTTTTCTTATTATCTTGTTGTGGACAATTTTGTGCACTATATCTAGTACCTCTTGATGAGTATGAGGAAGTATATAACTTACAGTTATTGCTAGCACATACCATATTAAGATTATACCTTATTGTGACATCTAGGTTCATGCATATTTATTATTATACGTCAGCAATAAAAAATATGCTTATGCGTAGATGTAAAAGTAATATATAAAATACGCAAATATTTAAGGTTTCTCATTCTTAGATCTGCGGGTGTTTGTTACTTGAAGCGGATTAATAATGTCCATTATATTTGAGGAGAATTATTATCCTCATTGTTGTAGAAAATGTATATTTTAAGCTGTGTTTTATACACCAATTCACTTAAATTTACAATCCTCTTACTGGGAAGTTTTGTATTCTGTTCACAAAAAGCTACATTTTAAAGGTAGATATTTAACTAAATTTCAATTATTTCTTTAGTTATTTACAAGCTTTAAAACTGTGGACTGAGTAAAACGATAAGAAAGCAAAAAACTATTCAAAGTATTTTACATTTCAAACAGTCTCAATTTTCTACAATAGCGTCTATACTATTCTTTGAAATGAAATATTACAAGACAAATTCAATGGTATAATCAAACTATGGCCATCCCTTTCTATTTTCCTCTTCGCTCTCTATATAATTTTCTCTTTTTCCTATCGATTTCTTTATACACTTGTATCTCGTTCAGGATGAAGATATTTCAAAATATTGTTAATTTTGCTTTGTTTTTTTATTCCAAATTCCAAAATCTTATAGAATTTGATCCAGATTGTAACAATGAAATAGCATTTCGTTTTTATATTTTTTTTTGCAAAATTTTAATAAAACTAGGAAATATCTTCATATCTTCAGCATAGTGCAGGGAAATAATATCTACTCATGCAAAAGGAATCTTTGCAATTTTTATATTTTTATTTTATTTTCTTTTTATTTTAATGCCTTGTGTATATTTACGTCCTGGCGGAGTTTAGCTACAGCTACTGTTCTACTCAACCAAGACGGCGAAATGAGATGCCGTTCACCCATCCAAGTGACGGACTCGACCAACGCTGCTTAACGTCGCTGACCGAGGTCTCAGTGCTTAAACCGATAACGGTACCTCACTTCACATATTCACTTCACATATTTAACATAAGTTTATGCCGCGACTTCGCCTGCAAGGACATCCTATAATTTCTGTCTCCCCCTCATTACCCCTAACTTTGCTCATTTTCCCATGAACTTTTCATTGCTTCGTTCTACCTCCCCATAAATTCCAACCAGCATCTTTCATTTACTAGCCATCCCCTCAACTATTTCGGCATTCCCGCTATTTTCCCTCACTTTCCTACCACATTTTCCAATTTTCTCTCAACTTTCACACAAGTTTCACCTACTACTCCACCATCTTACCGCATTGCCACTATCTTCAGCAATTTTTCCTTCAGTTTCCAAGATTCTCTCACACCTTGCCCTACCTCTCAGTTATCTCCTCTACATTCCTTCATTTTTCTATGTTCAACCCTCACGCTTTCCACCCTCTTCTACCCTTCTCCATTTGGAATCTAATTACATAAAGTGCATCCAATTGTTAAGAAAGATAAGTTAGTTTATGGTTAAAAACTATCATCCTATTACAATAATTTGCAATTTCGCCAAAGCCTCCGAAATTATTTTTATAAAAAGCTCACGCTTTTCACCCTCTTATACAGGGTGTCTCACCGGGAACTGAATCGATCGATATGTACGCATCAGAAAATTTTGAAAATTTAGATAATTACTAATGTCGGTGTGGTCAATTCAACAAAAATAATTACAAGCAGCTGGCACTTCCGCTTATACCGGAAGTCGATACCAACTTGCTTATTTCAAATAGAATACCCTATAGATTTTAGGGTTTTCAAAAAGAGCATTAAATTTCTGAATAGAAAATATGTAGCATCTTCTATACCTAAACCTTGCCGTTTCGGAGTTTGACATTTTATAGAAAAATTTACAGGTGCAACGGTTTGCAAGAACCGTAATAACTTTCTTCGTGTAAAAGATCCTCATTTGCTTTTTGTCACCTAAAAAGAACACAAGAAGAACTACGTTCTACAACTGAAATAAATTCAATAATAGCATACCAAGTGTTCCGTTTTTCGCGTTACATTTTGTCAAATTCAAACCGCGAAAACATGTTTAGGTCAAATGGAACATCCTGTATTTTTTACGTCAAGTTGTGTAAAATTGAATTCCCTTTTTTTTAATATTCATTGTGGGGGTTAAAGTTACAACTTTTTGAAATATTTGCCATTTTATTAGAAATTCATGAATTGTTGTAATCATTTCATCAAAATAGTCATGATTAGAAACAACCAGTCATTATCTTATGTCAAAAACAGCATGTTTAAATTATACCAACGAAAACTTTTTAAATTTGTTTATTATTTATGGAGAATGTCAACCAAACACTGTAAAACGCATACTGGAAAATTTTAAAAATTATGGCTCTGTCAAGGCAAAAATGCAAAGAAGAAAGCCTATTTATCAGCACGACGGTGCTCCCCCACATAAGGCATATTTAATTAATAATTATTTACAAGAAAGTTTTTATGATCAATGGATTACCAATAATGGATCTTTCTTATGGCCTCCTCGCTCGCCCGATTTATCAGTTCTGGATTATTTCATTTGGGGAACTATTAAAAATAAAGTTTATGAGAGCCCATTAACAACCATTAAAGATTGTATGCAGAGAGTAAGAAATGCATTTCAAAACATACCACAGGGTTCAATTAGAAGAGCTACTCATGAGGAAGTAATACGAAGGTGCGAAGAATGTGTCGAGGTTCGAGGGCGGAATTTTGAGCAATTATTAAATTAAAATGAAATCATATTTTAAATTGATCTTATCTCTGCTATTTTAGTTCATGCCATATCTTCAATTCGATTAATACGCATGTTACAGTGTTAGTGTTATTTTGCGTTTTTGTGGATATCGAGTAGCAAATGTGCTGCAAGTTCTTGATTTTACTTTATCACATTCTCCGTAAATAATAGACAAATTTAAAAAGTTTTCGTTGGTATAATTTAAACGTGCTGGCATTTTTTGGCGTAAGACAATTACTGATTGTTTCTAATCATGGCTATTTTGATGAAATGATTACAATTCATGTATTTCTAATAAAATCGCAAATATTTGGAAAAGTTGTAACTTTAACCCACACAATGCAAATATCAGAAAGAAGGGAATTCAATTTTACACAACTTGACGTAAAAAATACAGGGTGTTCCAGTTGACCTAAACAAGTTTTCGCGGTTTGAAGTTGACAAAATGTAACGCGAAAAACGGAACACTTGGTATGCTATTATTGAATTTATTTCAGTTGTAGAACGTAGTTCTTCTTGTGTTCTTTTTAGGTGACAAAAAGCAATTGAGGATCTTTTACACGAAGAAAGTTATAACGGTTCTTGCAAACCGTTGCACCTATCAAATTTTCTATAAAATGTCAAATATCTCTGAAACGGCTAGGTTTAGGTAAAGGATATGCTGCATATTTTCGGATTTTATGCTCTTTTCGAAAACCCTAAAATATATAGGGTGTTCCATTTGAAATAAGCAAGTTGGTATCGACTTCCGGTATAAGCGAACGTGCCAGCTGCTTATAATTATTTTAGTTGGATTGGACACACCGACATTGGTAATTATCTAAATTTTCAGAATTTTCTGATGCGTACTTCTCTCTATGTCCATCGATTCAGTTCCGGTGAGATACCCTCTACACTTCTCCGTCTTTTCATCTACACTTGCTGTTAGGCGTTAAGTGTAATAATTGCATGTTACCATCAAAACGCTAATGCTTCGATTGCAACAAACACCAGCCAAAAGACTGATCCTACTTAAAGGAGCTCTTGTGAAAGTCGTCACACACCACTTGCAGATTGCAGTTTCGAGCTGTTGGTTCTCGCGCCAGGTTTGTAGCTTGTAATTCAGCGCTCAGTGGGGCACATAGCCCGGAAAGTAGCTATAGGTTGCAATCTGCTTACGTTCCTTATAGAAAAATAAGAATTTTATAGAGGAGTGCGACTAAAAATATTATGTTCTAAGACTATGGTGTTAATATGTATATTAAAAACAAGGGTCTTGTCAAAAACAACGCCTAAATCACGCAGTGTTTCACGCCGGTGAAGTATATTATTATTTATGGTATAATTGTATTAAATAGGAGAATACTTATGTTTAATAGTAGTTTGTGCAACAAGAGTGGATATGATAGCGATATCGCACGAGAAAGAAGTTTGAGCATGACGCCATAGGCGGAGTGCCTCAATCTTTCGAGTGCGATATGGATAATCCACTCGAGTTGTACAGTAATCGTTTTCTACGACCGGATTAAGAAAAAACTACAAATAATAGTTTTAATCAAATTTTGATATACAAACTTAGCTTCTGCTAAATCTTATGCTCTAGGTGCAAACATTTTATAAAAGCTTCAGTAGCCTAGCGGTTATATTCATCAAAATTTCAAATAAACTATAATTTTCTTGGAATCCAAATTTATAAAATCACAGTTTAGGCCAGCCTATGCGCAGCCCGATGTTACACACTTCGCGGAAGGCTCCTTCTTTTAATTTGAGGTGCTAGCGTCAACTGCGAAATCAAAAAGTGTTTTGTGCGAGAGTTCTCTAAATATAGTGTAGTTTTTAAGTTTTGTTAAATCTGTTTTTTGGATATATTTTAATTGTAAATGTGTATTACCTATTTTTTATTTGTTCATCGTAAAATAGGAGTTTAGGTTTAGTTGTTCTTAATTATTGTTTTCGCCGACCCAGACCTGTCCCGTCCGACCATGCAACCCGTCATCGCGTCAGCGCGGTGGTCGCACGATCGGCCCCGGGGCATATCCTGGCTAGGCAACTGTTCTGTACCATTTAATTCAAATAAATCTATTTTGCTTGCTTTGCTTGCTTGCACGCTTCGAAACGCAAGAGATCATAGGTTCAATCCCCACATATAGCTACTTTTTTTTGTCATAATATATCTCTAAAATTTTGTCTGTATATAATAATTTCAATGAAATTTTAGATGGTATACCGTTTATCGATTCTTCACTGGAATCACTCATTTTAAATTATTTTCTAACTCGAACTGCGCGAATAAACACTGATAATTACTTTGACAGCTTACGCACTAACTTGAATTTTTTAAAACGAATAGTTGCCTATGTACTTAATACACGAACTGTGATTGGTCGATTTCATATCCATCCTAGAACATATATGAAATATATCCGTTCATTTAACTGGAATGGCCCACTTATCCATTCTACAGACTGTAAGGAAAACAGCAAATTTACATAAAGGAGTAGAAAAAATACATAGCATTGCATTCCTCCGAGTTTAATGGAAGGTTGTTTTTAGTGTACCAATTATTAATTCTGTTCAAGTTTTCCTGCAGTTGAAAACAATCATTAACAGTATGACTGCTTTAAGTCATCAGCAAACATTAAATAGTTAACCCCATGTGTTAAATCGTCCGCTATGGCATTGATAAATATGATGAACAACAGTGGTCCAAGAACTGAACCTTACGGTACTCCAGAGGTAGCAATGTTTTTGACAAACTTAAACTATTGGGTTCTGTTTGACAGATAACATCTGAGTAGAGTTAATAAATTGCCGAAAGGTCAATATCATTCAATTTTTTAGGCAGCATAGTATGGTCAAGTCTATCGAATGCTTGGAAAAAATCAGTACAAATTATGTTTGTTTGAGACTTGAGAATTGCGCAACAACTATCATTTAATAGTCCACGCCAAATAATTACACAATATCTTATAATAGACTCATTATACACAGCATGCAAACACTTTTTATGAATATACCGTCGTTGATAAAATTTTAGAATTATATCTCATTTTCTGTGATGTAGTTATTTATAAAAAAATTATTAATAAAGAAGCATTGATAGGAAACAATTGTAACTAACGCTAGTGTCTTAGATTAGATTAACGAAGGAGCTGGTTGTTTAGCCTTTACCACCGCGACCTTTTCAGGTCTATTGTGATGCTCCCAGAATATCTTCCTTATAGTGCCTCATCCAGCTTTGTCCTTTGTACTAGACTCCACAGCTTTGATAAAGGCCCTTCTGTATAGCTGTCCGCCCTTGGTTTTTCTTCTCCGAGTACTTGGAATCTCAGCCTCATCAGGCCTTCACAGTGGCACAATGCGTGAACTGAGGTTTCCTCTTCCTCTTGACAGAATCTGCATGTCGCGTCCTCTGCCAGGCCCATTAGACTCATGTGTCTATTGAGCCGGCAGTGGCCAGCTAGAAGGCCTACCATTACTCTGATGGCCTTCCTATTCTGGCTTAGTAGATCTTCCGTAAATTTGGCCGAACGTTCTTTAATGAACTCCTTGGCCCGTCTCTGTCTTGGGGGATTCTTCCACCATTCCAGAGATTTATTTTGCACCCATTCCATAATGGCTGCTCGTATGCATGGCTTTGCCACGCCACAAAATGGCTCGGGTCCTATTGGGGCTTCAAGTGCGCCTTCCTTGGCCAGTTGGTCAGCCTTTTCGTTTCCTCTGTGTCCCTCGTGTCCTAGTACCCATGCTAGGGTCACTCTGTTCTGACTTCCCAGCTCTGTAAGGGCTGTCAAGCAGTCCCACACCAATCTTGAGTTGATTTGCATGGAACTGACTGCTTTTATTGCCGCTTGGCTATCAGAGAAAATGGCAATCGACTGGTTAACAGTGCCTTGTCCTATTATCTCCCTTGCGCAACAGTGTATGGCGATCACTTCAGCCTGAAACACCGTTGCGTATTTCCCTAGACTTATCGGGATATTGGCTTTTGACCTTGTCCCGTAAATCCCGGCTCCGACTGCTTGTTCTGTCTTGGAGCCGTCAGTGTACCAGACTGTTTGTGATGTTATGGAAGGACCGTTTTTCCAATCCTCCCTGTCTGGTATAACAGTCTGAAAGTTCTTGTTGAAGTTATACCTTGGGACCATTACATCCGTGGGCATGCCTAGAATGGGATCTGCCCTCATCTCCGAGTATAACTTCTGGTACTCCGTCCCGTGTTGCTGGCTAATTGGCGTTTGGCCTTGCATTAACCTGTGCACCACTGACCGAGCTTCGCCTTGTATGAATACGTGTAAGGGTGGCAGGTCCAAGAGGACCTCAAGTGCAGCCGTAGGAGCAGTTCTTATAGCCCCCGTAGCGCACAGGCAAGCAAGCCTTTGTACGCCACTTAACAGCCTTATTGCTCCCGACTGCACCGTCATAGTCCACCATACCACTGATCCATAGGTTATCATGGGTCTCACTACCCTGGTGTATAACCACAGGTTCATTTTGGGATTTAACCCCCAGTTTTTTCCACACATTTGCCTACACCTTTCCAGGGCGATTGTGGCTTTCTGTGTGATTTTTTGGATGTGAGAATTCCATGTTAATTTTTGCGCTAGTGTCTTATTTGCTTGTATTTTATTTTAAAATATGTGTATTCTTTTGGGGCGATAACAGCGTCGCTCAAGCCGAAAGTCCTTTCTATAATGCCTCAGATGCTTTAGGTAACATCTACTACATAAATAATGGGCTATTTATTATTTACAAGGAAATAATGCCGTAAGGAAATATGTAAAAATAATAAATAAATAAATAAAATCCAATTAAAACATTTTATAAAATATATATAGGAAATTTATTCATAATATTATTAGCTGCGGGACCAAACAGGTAGATGGGAGCTTTACGGCAATGTAATTTCGCAACATCACTCACAAATTGAACGTTGATTGGAGGGATAATAACCCCAGGAGACAAAATCAGAACGAAAAGTGGTTCAGAGGATGATGATATAACGACAAATAGGTACGTGTATAAAGCCCTGGAGAATTGAAATCGTATTAAACGGGAGCTTGTAATATCGGTTTTAATTTATTTAGTGTGTAATGTTATGTGAAATATGAATGAAAACTTTGTATCCCTTGTGTTCATGTTTAATACACATTAAAAAATATCGCAAGCGAGTAATGTTTTGTGAAACAAGAAATTTTGATTTTAAATTAATGAATTTTTGTTTGCTTATATTGATGCATATTTTCATCGGATTTAGTAAGAGATAAAAATATTATGATAGATAAAAGAATTATGAAAATATTTTATCTATTTTTTCTGGCTTTGGTTGTCTCCATTCAACCACGATATTTATTATTATATGTAGTTTTTTTTTTAATTGGCATTAGGACATAGTCCATACAGCCAGTTACACAGTTAAATTTAGAAGCGGCTAAAGATCTAACCCTAATTCTAACGTGAATAATAACTAGATGAAAACGATAAGGAATAACAGGGACACACACTTCTCGCCTAGGGGCCTGTCAAGGCATTTAAAAAAAAAACATCACAAGTAAGGCCACGGATCGATTACATGAGGTTAAACAAGGGATTAACAACTCTAAACCTAAATTTTTATGCCACTTTTATATAGGAATGATATTGAGCAATGTAGAATCTCCGTTTTATTTAGGCAGAGCAGAGATAATATATTGAAAGGTGTATCTATATTTAATTTTAACAGGCTGTTACACAATTCATTTGTTGCATCTGTGTGTTCGATACAGTTAAAGAAAATATGATCTAAGTCACTCTCAACGTTACATATCTCGCACTCATTCGTATGAGAAATTCCAATTCTATATAGACGTGCGGGGTAACAACCATGTCCAAATTTCATCCTATTAATGATGGTAATATATTTTGTAGGTAGGTTAAAATCATCATGCCAGAATTTGGATGGTATTTCCGAATTTATTTTAGTATATCTTGTGGAATTGGTGAAAACAAATTTATGTCACATGTTTGACCACGATTTTTTCAATACATGTTTACAAATATTTACAGTATCATCGTAACTTAGTTGCTTTGTAGTTTCTAAACCTGTTAAGACGCTTTGCTTAGCGATTGTGTCCACTCTTTCATTATAACGAATACCAATGTGTGCCTTAACCCACATGAATATAATATGGCCCCCATTTAAATGTAACAGTCGTGTAATTTTTTAAATATTTGTAATAAAAAGATTCGCTGGGATGTTTGGAGGATGATTTTGGTTGAGAGATTTAAGAACGGACAATGAATCTGATATTATGATATAATGACCTGTCAAATTTGAATGAACTATGTGCTCAATGGCTTTGTAAATAGCGCTTGCTTCTCCTCCAGCTCCTTATGTTCCAACGTCTTTTCCGCCCTTCTGATTAGATGGTGAAGTGCCGTTTCTGTGGACATGCCTGCTCTGTATGCATATTGGTCTTGATGTAGTGGGCTTCTAACCAATATATCATCCCTGATATGTCTGTCAAGCATATTTTCCATCGTCTTAAGTTGGAATGGCGTAAGACTTATAAGTCTTAAGGACTTGGCGTGAGTGTGGGAGTTTCTCCCCGCCTTTGGTATGAATACCACCTTAACTGGTTTCCAAATTTTTGGTATACAGCCCAGCGCTAGGCTGGTTCTATAGAGCATACATAGCTTTGATGCTAGCAAGTCTAAACCTTGCTGAAGCATTATTGGCCAAATTCCGTCATATCCTGGAGATTTGTACGGCTCAAATGAGTTTATTGCCCATCTGATTTTCGATTGATCAATCACCTTTTTAGATACTGCCCAGTCCACCCTGGCGGCCCCGTTACCAGTTGTCTCCAGTTCCGTTCCTAGCCATTCCTCTGGTGATTTTTCAATTATTGTGGAACCAGGAAAGTACACGAGGAGTAATTCCTCCATTGTTTCCTTACCTGTTTCGGTATATTTCCCTCTCTCAGTTAAGAGAGAGTTTACTACGCACCGATTATCCTTTGAAAGAATTCTCTGGAGTCTGGCACATTCCGAGATACCCTTGATGCTCTCGCAATGTTTCCTCCAGGCGTCTCTCTTGGCCTTCCTCAATGCTCGGTTGTACTCAGTCAAAGAGGACCTGTAATCATCCCAATTTGCTGATCTTTTTGCAATATTAAATTTCTTTCTCACTTCCTTCCTCCTTGTGGCAAGGTCATTCCTGGTTCGCGCATGTAATGCTGAGCCAGCATGGGAACCGCTGGAACTTCGGAGACGCCCCCCCCGTGAGGGATGGCATCTATCGCCTCCATCAGTTTTTTCTGGATCAGGTCTGACTGCTTCTGATCCAGTAAGGTGTCAGGATGGTTGATATGAATTACAGCCATCCTGATACCTGTGATCGCATCCCTGTAGGAGTGAGTCTGTGCAGTAGCACCTCTCACCCTTTTGGGATCTGGTTTCCTGGGAGACTCCGACATTGGCCTCTTACAGGGTTTTGCCGGAGCTACTCTCAGATTTTTTGTTGGCTTCGGTCGCCGTGGCTTCTCCACTGTCCACGTCCCCGCAGCCATTTTCTGCGCTTTCGTGAGCTTCTTTCTTTTAGCTCCCGAAAGTCGTTTTGTATTTGAGCCGTTCCCCGCCAAGTCTGCCTGGGCTACTTGGATGGTGCTTGCTCTCTCGGTCACAGTACAGTCCATTGCTTCCTGTACTGTAGGTTTAGAGGTCCCACTCCTTGAGGAGGCTGCCTCGGTTTTTGATTTCACTTGTTGGTTCATAATAGTTCCCACGAGTGAGGGGAAAAGGATGGTCCACACGCACGGAGCCCCCTGCGTACGTGCAAGGCATTAATACAACGGGGTGCGCCATGTGCCCCGAGGTTAGTCGCTGTCGGCCGGACCCCCCGACCATGCATCCCCTCAGCGCGCACAATACCTTGGGGGGATTGGGGAAGTTTTTATAGTGGTACTTCATCCACGAGGCCCAGGCAATTAAGCCAAGACCCCCGTGCCCCCTGGACTGGCATATCGCCGACCTAGATCTGAGGGTAGTTGTCGCCCCAGGCAGTTTGCGATGTGTGTCACGAGCTGGTTCGCGACGTGGCTTTAGCTGGGCATGGACTGGGCTGTCAACCCTATCTCCCAGCAGTATGACCGACGTTAACCCTACTCCTTGCGGAGACTGGCCGTTCTCCTATTCCCTGTGGGCAGAGTTGTGGTACACCGACAGTGCCACTGCCAAAGCCGGGGCTCGAACCCGGTATTGTGATACCCACTCGAGTGATCGCGATTACCACCTTGCGCCTTAACCAACGCAGCTATCGGCTAGACTAATAAAATAATTGAGATAATTGCCTACTTATTATTTTAAGTTAAATTTTTAATTGAACTCCTAAAAATATTTGCAATAGAATTTTCGACCGTATGGCTCTTTAAAATTTATCAATGTAGTGCTGATACAAGTTCGTTTAACACGTATTGATAACGCTCTCGTGCATTGCCAACGAGCTTTCCTTTTAATTGCAACACAAGATTTACATTGGTCCATAAATCGCCTTTCTCTAACAATCTTACTAAGGGAAGCATGTTGTTTCAAATAATACATGAAAAATTAATTGTGAGTTTACTTCAACCTAATAAGAACACGAAGGGACTATACAGAATATTTATGTTTATTTCTACATGTACCACAAATAAAAAAGCAAGGAATTTTGCTAACAAGTTGAAATAACATGGCACCTAAATACGCTATAACGAAAATTAATTATCCAGCTGGCGTGGAGGAGAATATTGCCTGTCTTGAAATTCGTATGCTGCATGTAACATGAATTGTTGAACACCTGCTAAAGTGTTTAAGCTGCGTAAGGAGATGGTTATAAATGTTTATTCTCCTTTTCTAAGCTTTCTTTATGTGTTCTAAATGATCGATGTATCCTTATACAACAATAATTTACTCATTAGTGATCAAATGGTAATTAGATATATGCACTTTAATTGCAATACTATGCTAACAATACTTATTTTGGAATAAATAAAAACAGCTGTTGAAAATTTTCTAACAGATAACTATCATTCACTCAATATCTAATATGAAAACTCTCTACATATACTGCTGATCCAATTCCGATTAGCAAGTATATTAATAAAGCTAAAGGTGGAAAGCTGGTCCTGTCAAATGCACCTTCTATGTCTATGTAGACACCTAGGGTGGACTCTTTATTATCAAAGGATTTCTCAGAGGGCGGTGTCGGTGGATCTTCCCAGGGTGTATGCGTGCTGGTTAGGATGTAAAGAGTTGTCTTTCACTACAATATCCCTTGTGTATAAAACAGTAAAATGATTATGTAATGAAATCTGCTTTGTTGATTGTGGACACAGGAATATTATTGCAGCAGTTGTCGTTGATCCTAATTTTTTCGATAATTCTACTTCGAATGTGCCCACTTTTGTTTAATTTTGACCATAAAATAATTACTTATTTAATAAAATTAACTTTAATAAGGTAGGAAAAATAATTCTGCTGCATCGGAATACAAATACGTTAAGTATATAAGTATATTTACTCAATACTTTAATCTCGTTCGAAGTGGACTTTTCATAGTAATTCAATTACTGATAATTGGTGTTAAAACTTTTATAATGGCTTTATAAAGCAAACTAAATTCTATTAAGTTATAACAAGGATATCTCGTTTAGTCTTATATATATATATAGCCCAGGGACGAATTTTTTCTTATATTTTATCCTATAATATCGAGTTATGAAGGGTTCCGAAACTCATCTTTACAATTTTTCATTAAAAAGTCTGGCGAATGCTACTATATAAACTCAAACTAGTTTACGAATCCTAAAATATATTGATGTACAGTTTCCTCGTTCTAAAAAAGCATCCTGGATATTGAGGGACAAATTCAATAAAATTTCTAATAGCTTTGTCTACCGCTTAAAAGTAATCTTTTGGGATATAGCAAGAACCAATTGATAGGGATGTAATCATTTATTATTTTATGTAATTTTAAAAGGGTGTTCGTGGAGTAATCATTCACTCATTGGACTAGATCAATGTTTGTCCAAATGTTTTTATTTTTGTAGTATTTAAAAATATGAAATCTTTATTATTGCCAGGCTTAGTTTTGTACGGGGTATCCCAAAATACCCGCTTTCCCCTTCAGTTACTGATTGTATGTCCAAAAATAGCAAGAAATGTACCTGTAAACTTTTCCGAAATGCTTACGAAGTAAGCTATGGCGCTCTGAATGTTGTGCCTATATGCAGGTTTTTAATGACTATATTTTGAGAGAACTTTATAAAACTATTCCATTTTCTATGACAGTGCCGCGCCGATAGCCATATTTGGTACGTCTGTATCGAGTGTGAGTATTTCATCTGGCACAGGGTATACCAAATTTCCTACTCTATAACCAACAAGGTTGTTAACCTTTTCACTGCGGGATTACGTTTCAAAGTCATGCCCGCCGTGCGGCACTTTTTGCCCCATCTCATATTTTTACCCCTATAATTATATGAAAAAAAAAAACCGAAATTTTTATATTTTTTTTAGGATTATAATCTTGAAACAATTTAATAATATACAATTATATTAAAATACAATATTTTGCACAAAAAAAAAATAATAAAAAAAAAATAGTTTCTTTAGAAGAAATGTATTTATACGCCAGTAGCAGTTTTGCACAAATCGTACATTTACATCTGCAGCAGTTAAAAGGTTTAAAGTGAGAACCATTTAAAAAAACCTTTTATCAAGCTAATTTCTATATTTACATTTGTAAGTAGCTACATTATTCTAATTATTTGTCATAGCTTATTAGTGACTCGTTTACAACCTATTAATTTTCCAAAATTGTTACATTAGTTATTTCGAAATGTACAATAACTTATCTGACAGAAATATCTGTTAGAATTAACTGTCAATAATTCAGAACTAATTTTAGGTTACAATATTTTTGGATTCTTAATATTTAGGATTTCCAAACATGTTATTATTATTAGCCGTTACTCGAGTCCGAGTATAAAAATGTTACAGTCGATAAATTGTGTACAATAAAAAAAAGTAAAAGGTGTAGTCTATTGTAATTCCCATTCATCTACGGTGCACAAGACTATGGCTATAGAGGCCAATTCGGGAGAGCACATGTCGACCGTAGTCAGGACAAACATAGACCTGGTTAGGTCTTGCATTCGCCCTTCTTGCAGCAACATTTCCTTGATAGCTGGCCACAACCCCTCGACATTCGGTTCTGTCCGCTACAAGTTGTTCCCATTGCTCGTCTGCAATACCGCAGGATTTTAGATTTTCATGGAGAGCGTCTTTGAACCTCTTTCGTTGACCGCCACGCCTTCTTCTACCGCTTAGCAATTCGCCATAAAGTGTACATTTAGGAAGGCGGTTATCATGCATACGATGAATGTGACCCGCCCATCTTAGGCGTGCTCTTGAAATAAGCACCTCAATTGGAAGGCTGTTTGCTCTCCCGAGTACTTCCACGTTTGATATGTGATGGAACCAACGGATTTTCATAATACTTCTGAGGTGTCTTTGCTGAAAACGTTCTAATTCTTTCACATGACGATGGTAAGTGACCCAGCTTTCACATCCATATAGCAGTGTTGGAATGACAACTGCTCTGTAGACAGCCATTTTCGTTGACAAAGCAAGGTCGTGGTTGTCAAATACTCTCTCTCTCTAAGTATCCAGAGTGCTCTAGATGCAGCGTTAATTCTATTGCGAATCTCGCTGTCCATGTTTGCTTTGTCATTAACAACGTTGCCTAAGTAATTGAACTGATTCACCACTTCAAGAGAATTTCCGTTAAGTGTAATGTCTATTTGGTTCACTTGATGAGAAGTTGACATAATCTTAGTCTTTCCAATGTTGATTTTAAGTCCCAAGGAAACATGTACAAAGTGCTCAGTCAATTCATTAGAATGTTGTTGAGGAGATGATTGACGTTGATGCTGCTAACGATTTCTCTTATCGATTAGTTTCTCTACATATTCAGTCAGCCACATTATTAACTTTAAATTTATTTACTTTTGGGTGACTAATGTTGTGGCTGTAGAATTATATCTCGTGTACTATCCTCCAGTTGCTCTGGTATATATGATCAAACAACCAGAAAATCGAACGGTTGTACGATCGAATGGTCCCACTGATAATAGTAGTTTAAATAGTTAAAGTCAACGGATCATGACGAATGAACAACGAAGCGGACCAGCGCGAAGGTATGTAACGAGGAGCAGAACATAACAAGTTTGAAATTTTTCCGAAGATGCTGACAGTATGGATAGAGATATATCAATGGCAACGGCTGCTTTGAAAACCGGTAAGTACTACATCATTAGACAACGGCCGTGAAAACCTCTAGTCTACTAGAAAATACATTGTTAAAAATGGTTACCACATATTCCACGCAAGGACCAGCGAAATAACTGAAAATATAGTAAAACTATCAAATTTGAAGTTAGAAAAGATAACGAAAAACGTTACACCACCTATCTCCATAATTTGGCATCTATTTTTGGAACAAAATAGTTTTGCAAATTTAGTTTCTAAGGTTATTTATTGGTATGAAATGGATATGATATGTTTACTTTCAAAGTGGTCAGTTGTATTGATACTCAAGGTTAATAAAGACATATGTATTATATTGACACATCAGTATAACTGTGCATAGAAGGAAACACCTCCACTTTTTATAAAGATATCGCAAATTCGGCTGGCCCGTGAACTATATTAGTAACATCAAGATACAGTTCTATTTCACTATGAATATAAGGACTACTTCTCTTTAATATCCAAGCAAAAAAACATAGTAGATTTCACGAGACTATTGATTGACAACATACTGTAAATTAAAACGCGTTTAATGCCTCTCCTAATTCATTAAAACCTTTCTTAAGCTACGCTGAATTGATGAGGAGCAATAACTCTGAAACACATGTCCGTAGCTATATTGTTACTTCTTTTTATGTATATCGCATTAAACTTGAGTTTATTTGTTTGTTTGTCAAATAGGGAACTAATAATAATTATACGTTCATGTACCTAAATTACTACAATTTTCTAAAACATCTCCATTGCTGAGAGCTATAAAAAAGTTCATGTATGTTGACATCCTATAGACACAACAAATTGTATACATTGCTTTTAAAATAATGAAAGAGCTTCAATTATAATTTATCCTTATTTTTTATCAATCTTATCTATTTTTAGTTTGCTAACGTAGGCGTGTGTGAAGTTCATTTAGAATTTCTGAGAGGTTTTAGCTAAAATAAACAACATCCTTCCGGTATATCAGAGACTGTCAGAAGTCTAAGCTGTAGATAAATATTGGTTTTCATCGGATATTGTGACAGGGGTTGGCAAAGCCTGTTTTTTGTGCCTGTTCGAAAAGAGAATTTGCTGAAGACTCTCCAATACAAATATCGACGTTATTATAACATACGTACTTCCCTAACGGTTCACATTTACGAGGATCTAGTTGTGTTGAAGTCATTGCATTTATATTTCCAAACAGTTTACTTCTATGAAAAACTTATTAGGTTTGCTTTATCTTTATCTAGAAATATATAATTCAGAACAATAGAATAGAATAATTTTATATATTTATAAAGGTAAAAAGAATATACCAGGTAAATATAATTCGTTTTAATAACCGTACGGGGATAATTGTGGGATAATTATTTTGCACAAACAATAATATATTATTTTTTCTTGCGTTTACCTGTACTTCCGTCTGTCTGTCTGTCTGACTGTCTGCCTGTTAGGATTATATTCAAGAAAATTAATAAGTAACAAAGTTGACAAACTCTAACATAAAAATGGAAAAACTGCAAAATTCCAATATTAAAGACAAGTAGACAGAATTAAAAAACTGAATATTGGAAAAAATTAAAACTTCAATATACCGGATAACTTAAAAATGCTGATGCAAGTAACATTTCTTTATTAACTCTGGCATTCGTAATTCCTTTCCTGATGATAACTTAATAAACTAATTAAAAAAGCTCAACGCCACAAAGAAATTTTTAAACGGTCTTTCTCATGTCAAATCTGTCAAAATTAAACTTAGGAAGCATTTATTGCAAAACCAGCGATCACATTAACTCTTCAACGTTTTCGTATGTTCTTCCTTTCTTACTTCTGGTTTCTCTCTTTTTTTCTTTCTTCTTTCCTATTTCTTCACATTACAAATTGTATTATATAATTTACCGAGTATTGGTGGAAGAGTAGAATCTGAAAGAGAAGAGTAGAAGGTGATATATAATAGCTTCAATGTTCTGAAAGTTGCGGCTAATTCTGATAATAAATCCTAAAGCTTTGTAAGTCTTCCTGGCACTGCACGTGATGTGATTGTCAAATGAGTGTTTTTTATCAAAGGTAACACTCAGATCGCAAAATATTTCGGGTATTGAGAGCGTCTTATTATCGATAGAGTAATCAAAGTGGATCATTGATTTTTTTGTAGAATAAGACACTGTGTTACATTTCTATATATTTAAAAGTAAGTTATCTATTAAGCGCCAATCCTTAACGTGAATTAAATTTTGTTGAAGTACAAGACAATCGTTAATACTTGCGACCTTGAAAAAAAATTTAAATTGTCAGCATAAAGAAGACAAGGTACTGTCGGGCTATCAACAATATCATTAATGAACAGGATAAAGAAAAGAGGTCCTAGAACTGATCGCTGCAGTACACCCGACATAGCAGATATTTGGATAGAATTGCAACCCCGATATACAACATGTTGGATCCTATCTGAAAAGTAGGATTTTAAAACTTCAAAAAGTCTACAGAGAAACCGAAATTTGTCAGTTTATTCAATAGAATACCGTGGTAAATTCTGTCGAATGAAAAATCAGTCTAGGTCACGTCTGTTTGGAATCCTTCATCGATTGCAACAGTTAAGGATTCTGTCATACAAAATAAGTTGGTAACAGTAACAAAGATATTGAGAACATCTGATTTTTGTTTATTCGATCTCCCTGGAGCTTTCCTAAAATTTATATATTGAGCAATTTTCATTTGAAATGTTTTTTGATTTGAGGTAATATTCAATAGCGTAACACTAAACGTAACATAGGTCTAATATTTTCTATTTCTACGTTGAGCTGTGTTCGAGAAAAGCGTACCTCCACAGATGGATAAATATATAAAGGGGCAGACTTTCTGCCTGTCTGTGCACATATTCACATATTGCTTGAGATACTGTCAGCTTTTCAGGCGATGCATAACTGCATAACTCTACTGAGTATCACTAGTAACATACTGAGGGGACCGAAATAAAATGACTACTGTTGATGCTGTCGACTTTTCGAAGGCATTTGATACTATCAATCATAAAATATTGAGCTATACTGAAATTATCCCGTTTAAATAATAACGTTACCACTTTCCTCAGCAGTTCCGCAAGGATCTATCTTAGGTCCATTGGTGTGCACTTACATTCGGATTTTTTTAAAATGTGTAAGCATCATCATATTCATTTCTACGCTTACGATATGCAGTTATATTTTTTATCCATCTAAGCATACCTGAAGAATAGATTGTTACCAATCAAGACACTTAGGATGTAGTACAGACATCTAAAGACTATACCTGGCATATTAGTTCTAATAAAACTGTTATGCTTATCTTTGGGCCTAAGAATCCAGTGTCAGTTTTAGCACAGCAACTCCTAATTAATATGAATGGTCACGTGAAACCGCAAAACTCTGGGCCCAACCATTGATTCAAGCTCTGACGTAAAAAGCATAAGCATATTTTACACAAATATACTTGAGGATAAAGAAATTGAAATAAAAACAGGATTGAAATTTAATATAACTGGCATATTACTGGCATAACTGGTATATTATTTATCCTTTTTACTTTGTTATCAAGTTATGAAGTTATCATTGTCTACCGTTGTACGTCAGCTGTATTGTTCATGTGGGTTGTGCACGGTTTTGGTTTAAACATTTTGGATGGCTAAGATTAAAATCAGGGGTGGTATCGTGCACCATCAATATTTTTCAATTAGGTAACCATAAATGTTATTTGCATTATGTTTGTAATTATCCGTATTGACTCATTGCAAAATAAAGATCTACTATTGTTGTTATTATTATTCACACCTTCTCAGTATCTATACTGAACATTTGACCTATCATTGACTGTCTTGAATCGAGGGATTGGGGAGGGGTTTCGGTCTTTCTCAATTAGCCATCTCTTTCTGGTTCTTCTAATGATGGCTCAAGAACTTCTTCGTAATGTGACATGCCTGAAGAATGACGCCCTTCTGCATTTCATTGCAAGTATTACTAGGTAGATCCAATCTTCTGATGTTTAGTTTCAAGTTGTTGGTCGTCATTCGTGTAGTTGATACGAATATAGGGACAATTTATATATTTTTTAGACTTGCTTCATTTCTATTGCCAGATTTTCATACTTGGCAATATAAATTTCCGTTTATTGGCTAAGAGGACAACATCTTTCAGGTATTATCTTCCCCAGTCTTTTTTTCTTATCAATCTACCAGTATCAACTGAGTTGTAGTCTATGGTTGGTGACCTGTTTACTAGCCATCAATAAAAGAGATAGAATGATGAAGCTTACGCCCTACATGGAACCAATATACTAAGTAAACGTGTTACTTGTGAACAGCTAACTGATTATTACGGAAAGGTCATAGTACGGTGTGAAAAGTAGTCCTCATACGAAAACGCCCACACCACCAGGACCCAGATCCAGCATAGTGTTGTCTCCTTCAATATGACTACGCACCATAAAATAGAAAGAGATTCCTAGACTCTCATTGAAGAATTCAGTAGCTCTTGGTCTACTAACATTAGTTACATCGAGATCAATAATTACGTAATTAAAAAATATTTCGGACAAGATTTTTGAGTTACGTAATTTACTTTAAAGATAGAGGCCACACTATCTATTTTTGAAAAGATACAGATAAATAATTTGTATCCCTATAACTACTAATAGAATTCAATTGATTGATTTAAAAAGATATATGTCTGTAGAATATTTCTCAATTTGATTTCGGCTAAAACTTTGCTGTATATATATGAGTATTTTTGATTTTAAATTTGTCTAACACAGAAGTTTGCCACAAAGCTTTATTCAATAGAAAACAGAATGTACAAGTTTCGAACATTTCTTCCGCTCGCTGTATTATAATCTTGGTATTGTATTTGTAAAGGAAACCAAATAACAAGAGCACTCTCGAGACACATCTTCGTTCATTACTTTAGTGTATTAATTTATTAGATCAGTTCCTTTGATATAGTAAAATTGCAAAGGCAAAGGCTATACCAACAAGAAAAACAACTATGATATCAAAGGAGGAATAAACATTTTCGTACCATCTAAGAACGTTCAAGTAATTGTTTACCGGTATTCAGTTTAAAAAGATTGTTTCCTATACTACAACAATATTTAATGTTGATAGATTGTTTTCGTAGCTTAAATAATAGTATTCTATTTAGTTATCGTGCGCTTACAATTGTTGATCTGATATCGGGAATATTTATAAAGTAACTTCAGATTAAATATCAAGTTTTATAAGCACGCCAGTCAAGTTAAATGAGAACAAAACCTTAAGAAGTTAGATATTTTATTCAATTGTTTTGAATGAACATACTAACAAATATTTTGAAAAATAAAATTAAAGCGGCGCCTATAATATATGTTCATGAAACCAGACAAGAACGAAAAAAATCTCAAATACCAAGGTGCCAAAAAACCATAAGTCAATGAAATTGTTACTATTTGGCTTTTAGAATTTATAATGTGCTTCCAAACAGAATTAAAAATCTGAACAGATGTAAAAAATTCAAAGATCAAGTTAAGGAATTGCTATTAGATACACCAAGATACACAAAATACACATTACGCAATCATACGTCTGGTCGATAGCCGAGTGGGTTAAGGCGCGAGGTGGCAATCGCGATTAATCTCACACGGACATCGCACCACCGGGTTCGAATCCTGGCTCCGGTACTGGCACTGTCGGAGGAAATGGTTGTATGTCCGCGTTTTTTCAATGTGTAACCCCCTTCCGCACAAGCCCTGGCTTCTGGAATTGGGGGTTGTCTAATTTCTGTGGTGTTATTTATTATTTATTTATTATTATACATAAAGGAGGAAACAGAATTTGTTATACTTGATATGCTGCAACCCTTTTTCTTTTGTTCTTTTCCTTGTCGCTGTCTTTGTATTTGTCATTGTCATTGTTGTTGTTATATGGAATAATAATGTGGGGAAGTACTTTTTGGACTTTAGTCTTTAAATATATTGCAGAAACATATAAAAAATATCTTAATAAAATATAAATACTACTTCACTGAATTGCTATTAAAATACCGACAATCTGTTTAATCTATGACTCTTATACAGGATGAGTCATGAGGAACTGTACATACTGTACACCTAAGATGAATACCAGGTGACCATAAAAAAGTGTTTGTTCCCTTTCTTTACTATCATACAGAGTGGTTTATGAATTTTGTCCAAAAATTGTTTTGGTCATAATATTTTAACGGTTAATCCGATTTACCTCATTTTTTACAATGAGGTAAATCGGATACCTCATTGTAAAAATGTATGATGGTTGTACTTAACAACCATCATACATATTCAAAATTTAAAAATCCAGGGACGGTTCCAAAGAAATTTGTTGGATTGCTTCGTATACGATAGTTCTCCCTGTATATCAGAGAGAGAGAATAATATTTATTGGATAAAATATTCCAAAAGGCCAGCGACCGAAGTATTTCAGCCTGTCTTATAAATATATATTTTTTTATAACATAATTATTTTTAAATTTACATAACAGTTTCAGTGAATTTAACAGATTACAAAAAAAAAGCCCAACAATTATGTATATTATTGGTCCATTATTATTCTTCATTATTGTCCTCTGTAATTGCCTCCAACAGTGTCCTTACAGGATTTCTTCTTCTTCGGACAGTATCTTCTCGTAGTTGAATTAGAAAGGGTTGAATGAGGGTAAGGAGGTTTTCTGATTGTGAATATCTTTTGGTGAGATCTTTGAAGCGAGTCAATATAGGTTGGATACCAGTTTTTTCATATAGTGAATTATTGGATATATGATGGAGAGAGTTATTTGTGTGACGAAATTTCGTTATTTTACGTAGACTGTTTCTCTCTGCCACTTCTATGTTATTCAAGGCTGGTCTTCTGCAGAATGAATCCATATTCAATGATGGGTCGACATATCATTGTATAAATTTTACTTGCTGTAGAAGTGTTAATGCCTTGATTCTTATAAGTTAGAGATCTAAAGTGTTTCGCTCTAGTTATCATCTTTTTTTTTTCATTTCTTTGGTATGGCTGTTGAAGTTTAATTTTTGATCTAACTTAATTCCTAGGTACTTTACTGACGCTGTTGGTGCCACTCTATGGTTATTTATTTGTATAGTTGGGGAAGTATTTGAGATGTTGCGGTTAAATATCATTAGTTGTGATTTGTTGGGATCTATTTTTAACCTCCACTTATCACACCACTGTGTGGTTTCAGTTGTTGAAATTTGCAGGACGTTTATTGTTTTTTCGATAGTTTTTCCATGGGCTATCCAGGCTATATCATCTGCAAACTGAAGTAAGTAAGACTTTACACTGTGTGTATGTTGGTGGTTATTTGGTATATCATAACAGTAGATATTAAATAATATTGGTGATAGTGGAGATCCTTGTGGAACGCCTTGTTCGTTTTCATATGGCCTGGAAAATTATGTGTTTATTTTGATTTTTGTTTTCCTACCCTCCAAGAAATCTTTAAGAAACCAAAGAACATAGTTGGGGCAATTTGCGTAATGTAATTTAAATAACAACCCCTTGTGCCAGACGGAGTCGAACGCTTTCGTTAAGTCAATGTATATTGCTGCCGATTTGTTTCCGATTATGTTGTTAGCTTGTATATTTGACGTCATAATGATAAGGGGGTGTATCGTAGATGAGTTTTGTCGGAAGCCAAATTGATTCTTGGGATACGTTCATCTAATTCATTGTGTAGTCTTGTTTTTATGATTTTCTCCAAGTTTTTGCCTATTACTGGTAATAAAGTTATTGGTCTATAGTTTTGTGGATGAGAATGATCTTGATTAGGTTTTGGAATTGTAATTATTACTCCAGCTTTCCATTCTATTGGAAAGTAATGATTTTTTAAACAGTAGTTTTATATGTTAATTATTTCTGTGTGTATTTTTTGTTTTTTTTAATATATTCCTGCTAACATGGTCGTAGCCAAGGGCTGTGTTTTTGCCTGAGTTTAGTACATTGTAGTATTCTTCTTCTGTTATATTTATATCTTCGTCCCTTGTTGGGTCCGTGTTAAAAAAGTTTTCATACCATTCATTTACCAAGTTAGAATTTTCCTCATTGAAGTTATCATCCATGGTAAATTTAGAGGCTTCCTCAAAGTAGTCCCCAAATGCATTGGCCTTTTCTTGGTCGGCGGAGTAGCTGTTATTATTGTACGAAATTTCAGGGATTGTGGATTTGTTAGATTTATATTTGGATAGTTTCTTAATTTCGTTCCAATATGTTCTTCCTTTGGAGTCATTTATGTTTTTGCATGCATTTATCCATTTGTCTTGTTTATATTGCTGTATTAATATATGTATTTGCTTTGCAAGTTCGTTATATTTAGATTTTGTGTTATGATCTTCGTTTTGATTGATTTGGCGGTATAATCTTCTTTTTTGTTTTATAAGGTTTAAGATAAACGGAGGTAGTTTGTAATTAAAGAATGTTTTAACTTTTGTTGGTGCATTTTCTAATATTGAATTTTTAAGTGTTTCGTTGAACTTAGTGATATATAATGGAGTAATTGGCTCTTGTCTGCTTTCTATAAATTGTATCATTTTCTCATTAACGATTTCGGTATTACATTTAGATAAGTCTAGATAACTTTCGGGTGGTAGAATAATAGGTTTTGCTTGTAGATTAAATTTAAATTGTATGGCTAAATGGTCACTACCAAGGTCCGGGATTAATTCTATTTCTGTGATATTATTTTGAATATTTTTTGTACACATAAATACATCGGGGGTTGAACTTGGATTATTTGGCATAAGAAACGTGGGAGATGTATGAATCCTTGTAAAATTGGAGCTGTTTAAAAAGTTTCTAAATTGATTTTTCTTTCTAGTAGCTATTTTTAGAATTATTAATCCTTGGAGGGTTTTCTTTGCCCATTTGGAGATTCTTTTTCGACTGTGCTAAGCAGCCCCCTCTAATATTGATGTTAAATATATTCCCTTTTTGTTGAATTATGGTCCAGTCTCGATAGGCATTAATGTATTCCTTATTTTTGTTTCGACACACATAAGACAATCTACATTGTTGTTTTGTATGTAGTGACTAACAAGATGCTTTTTTGGAGAAAAACTATTTATGTTGGAATACAGTACTTTAATATTACTCCCCATTATAATGAACTACCAGGCCTTCTGTTGGTTCTGTTGGTGACGTTGTGTTTGGTTTGTCTAGATCGAACATTAATATGTACATACGGTTTCCACTGTTTCAACTGTTGTGTCTATGTTATATAGATTAATGAATCGTTTTTTTAATAGAATAATTAATTGCTGTCTGTTGGTGTATTTAGGTTTATTGAGTTTGTTGGTGTAAGTTTCTATAATATAATCGTGGAGTGTCATAGGAGGGTGTATCTTGTTGTTTTTAGTGATTTTATTGTCAATTTCGCTGGATTTCTTGTTTGTGGATTTTATTCGTGCATTTGGAATTCCTTCTATAGGTTATAGGTGTATAATTTATCTCAAACTTGATATGAAATTTGTATAGGACACAAATAGGTAGTAAAAACTGAGTATTTGAAATTTTTGTCACACTCTCAACAAATTTCTTATTAACGATCAGTTTTCAAGTCGAATTAAAAGCTTGGAAAAATGGAATATTTTAATGTATACTAATATTTATTAATACAAAAATTTAATTAAATAAAAAATAATATCTACACTCTTCGTGCCTAGGTTTAATAAGTACCATCATTTTAATCAAGTTCCAGGCCAGATCTTAAAAATGTGGCTGATGTGGTTCTTCTAAAAAATTGCCTCTGTATATGATTTCTCGAATTAATCAAATTGCTTCCAAAAAGGGCAGAAATAAGTAGTCAAATTTGTGTTACCTAACTTTCCCCCATTTAACGTGTCCAACCTAAATGTTCAGTTTAAGATCAATTTTAACGAAAACGGTAAATTATTCGAAATATTTTTAAAAGCCATCATATTCCAATGCAAGCATTGGATTTAAAATAAATACAACATACAGCACACGGACGGTCCTCTTAGTGCTTGCCATTACATAAATACAAGGCGATAACTGATTAACATGATTTTTTAATTTTGGATACGTACGATGGTTGGTAGGCAACAGTGGACAAAACTGTTGTTGTAAAAAATGAGACAAATCGCATTAACCGTTAAAATATTATGACCAAAACAATTTTTGGACAAAATTCATAGAGCACTCTGTATGATAATAAAGAAAAGGAACTAACACTTTTTAATGGTCACTTGGTGTATGTCTTAGGTACCTCTATTTACGGTAGAAGTATGTACAGTTCCTCATGACTAACCCTGTATACCAAATCTGTTCTAATATAGACATAAGCATAAAAGTGGGCACAAATCAAAAACATAATTTAAATGCCACAATACCTCAAATTAAATACACGACAATACAATTATTTATAACGTATTATGGTCCAAAATGTTTATATTTTACCTGTTCCTTTTAAGCAATATAATAACATAGGATTATTCTACGATAAGATAACTGAGCACTTGATAAATAAACAGAAATTCACGAGATTATTGGTAGTTGGTTCAAATATTAAATATAAAAATAATACCATTTAACTAATCATACATTTCGTTTGCGGTCATTGTATAGGTAGATTTTAAACAATAATTAACATTTTCCAATATAATTAAGCTGTTGGTACACACGTAGATGGTATATATAATTTAGGTATACTATGTAAAAATTTAATGACTAACATATTAAAATAGATACTGAGTATGTACCGTCGTGAGCAGAAAAAAATAGGACAACTTTTATTTTCTAATGTAAATCTGTCTCTATTTGAATATGCAATGAGTAGCCGAAATAAAACAGATATCACTTTTAATTTACTTTTTATTTTAATGCTGTAGTTATTGCTATAGTAAATGATGGATGGTTAATAAGACAAATTGCATTGCGTTATAATATTAACAAAAATTTGGTTTATAACATTTTAAGAAATTGGAGAATAAACGGTACGATTAGTAGAAATCCTGGATCAAAGAACAAAGAATATCCTACTTAACAAGAAACTAACTATTAATATTTCGTTATTGCACCATTTCTATTTATAACTTCTATAAGTCTGTTTGGCATAGAATTAAATAACCTTATACAATAATCATTAATAATAATATTTTCCCATGCATTATTTTCTATTTCCCGTAATTCTTCGGCATTCCGTGGTCTCACATTTCGTTTTTGGATACTTCTTTTGAGTAGTCTCCATACTTCTTCCATAGGGTTAAGATCTGGACTATGACTGGGCCAGTTAAGAACATTGATTTGTTGTCTTGAAACCAGTTAGTTACGGTATGAACAGTATGAACGGAACAATTGTTTTGTTGAAATGTGAACTCATTATTAGGAAATAATTGTGACACAGATGGGAGCATAATATTGTTTAAAATCCTAATATATATTTCACTATTAAATCGTTCCTCAATATGCCTCAAAACACCAGAACCACGTGCCGATATACAAACCCATATATTGACGGAAAATCTACCACTTTTATCGTTGTTAGATATATATTTATTATCGAATCGAATATTCGGAGGGGGGTAAACACGAATACGACCGCTGTGTGTTGACTGGAAAGTTTTTCGTCTGTAAAGATTACATTGTTCCAAAAATTTACATCATGCGCTAAAAATTCAAGCGCAAATTCTACTCGAGCTTTGTTATGTTCAACTTTAAGTAAGTATTTCTGTGCTGCTGCATGACAGCGTAGCTCCGATTCTCTTACTCGCCGGCGACCAGTACTACTCGATGCAGGAAAATTCGTTTCTTCAGCAGCCTGAATAACTGAGTAAAATGGATTTTCCACTAAAGCATTTACCAATTGCAAATCTTGTTGTTGAGTTGATATCCTTCGTCGCCCTGATCCAGGATTTTTACTAATCGTACCGTTTATTCTCCACTTTCTTAAAATGTCACACGCCGAATTTTTATCAATATTATAACGCAGTGCAATTTGTCCCATTGACCATCCATCTTCTACTTTAACAATAACGCCAGATTTAACTAAATCGCTTATATGAGGCATATTAGTTTTTTGCACACTTGCAATAAATTATGACAACTAACTGACAATGTCTAAAAATTAAAGTTAGATATACATATCTAGAGTTTAGGAAAATACCGTTATAAGATTTGTTCTAGTTTTTTTGCTCACGACCGTACTGTTATTGTTTCTTAAAAAGTTTGTAACTATTTACGTCTAATTGGAAAAAGGAATGACTTTGATGTGATCTGATCTGATTTGAATTGGTTAATTTTAATTAATACTACATCACAGTATATTATTTTATAAGTTAATGTGACTTTCTTTTGAAGATGGCTTAATTTTACATGAAAATATTTTCAACATTTGTATCCATAATTTTAAGGAAATATTTATTTTTTGCGTGCTTTAGTTCTTCGGATTTCACAAGAAACGATACCCATATATATGTCTAATAAATACTTAATGACACTGAGAATATGAAGCTGTCCTCCCAAAATCACTCGAAAGTAAACATATACTCTTAGGAAAATCTTAATGCTTTGGAATTATGACTACAATAGCTCAGCCTGTCAAGCTTGTCAAGTTTATCACCTCTCGTAATATATGCTATCGAAGACGTAAGTGTCTTAACCTGATATTACTGCGACTTGAGATATAATTATGTTGTGGTGATACGGTTAGCGCGTCGATATAGTTTATACCACGGCAAAGATAGTACCCTCTCATAGTAAATGTTCGGAGTAATCTAATTTCCCTCAGCACAAAAAGCTTTTATGATTCTTGAAAAATAACATTAGACGCCCCTAGAAGATTTTAAAACCCTCAAGTGTCCGCATCATTTATAGCAGTTTATGTTCTGCTTCGGCGATTCCTGGAGAATGCTTTGGGTAATTTTAAATTTATGGTCCAGTCCAATTTATGTATGATAATACCTGCTACGAGTTAAGGTTTAATATTTTTCAGAGGAGCTTCTCGGGGCGCTATTTATGGTTTATAGTAAACATATAAAGTTATTTACGAGATATAAAGTGTATATATCCAACAACTTGCATTTTGTACCCTTATCAGCGGAAATAGTTTACACCGACAAAGTTAAACGGTATAAAAATATATTCTGGGCATTTATTGACAGCAAAAATCAATATACGCTGATAAAGTGGCACGACTTTTGTAGAAGGTACATTTCTATTAACAGTTTTAGAGCAAAAATATAGAGAAGACATTTATTCGTTTATTTTTTTGGAACATTGTTCTACAGGTAAATAAACTCAACTACAGAACTATATATATTGTACTGTTCTACTACTATTGAACTTAATAATTTGCAGTACTAATCAAACTTTTACTTGTTTATTTCCAATAGATAAACCAAAAAGATCAAATTAAAATCTCTTACCTTTTGATTCGAAAGTATGTCAAATTTATTTAATGGGCCGGCTAGCTTATCTTTTCCTTCAGGAGCAGGTTCAAATTCAGTTCCTGTTTTAAAATGAAATTTTATTAACGTAAAATCTGATATAAGTAATTTATTTTCCTTGATATTTTATAACAGGTTCGAAAGTCTAATACACTATTTAAATTTTAATATACAACCTTGTCCAAAATTAAACACACAAAAACCTTCCTTCTTCGTAGCTACACTTTTCTCTTTCCAAATCCAACAATTCTCCTTTCATTAATTCTTCATCTTATCTCGTCCTTATCTCCTCTGCAATTCCTATCCACAATAACACCTCTTCCTTCTTATTTACAGTCTATTTTTACTCTTCTTCGCTGATCTCCACAATTTCTGACTTTTTAATTCAATTTCAAATTATTAATTCCTTTTGTTTATTATTTTTCTTCACTCCCTAATTTTCACTTGTTCCTTGTTTTTCTTAAATTTGTTTTTCCAATTTTACAACCTCTCTTTTATCTGTTGTTTGCTGTTCTATATCACTAAATAGTACCCAAAATAAACAAAACAAAACACCATATGAATTTTGATTAATTTCATTCCAAACATAACTTAACTTAAACCTCCTTGTCTTTCTCCAGGAAAACATTTAACAACTATAAAAATAAAATTTCCTACTTAAAAGAAATGTCATAATGACTTAAATGTCAGAAATTATTTCAACTACAACTTAATAACCACTAACATAGATGTCAGTATCAAACTTACTGTTGACATCAAATAAAAACTTAAAACTATTAAAACAACTCTAAACAAGTATTAACATTCTAAAACACACACCTTTCGGATCTTTAGCTAATTTAAATAAATTTTGAAAATGATCTAAAGGAAACAAACAAATTCAAACCCTGATTCAGCAAATAAAACAAACATGCAATCTTCGTAATCGTCCAATATGCGAATACATAGCAATATATATGTATCTATTATGGTATTTTATATATATATATATATATATATATATATATATATATATATATATATATATATATATATACATATATACATACATATATATATATATGTATATATTATGTTGTTTTTTAGGATTTCGCGGGTTTTAAATGAAGTATTATTGTACTTCCGGGTGCTCTCCCGCGTCGATTGTCAACTCCTCCAGGAGTCACGGTTGTCTAAACGACATTTCGGCAAAATCTCATCTGCCATCTTCAGGTTCTCACTGAAAGCTGCCTACTGCTGCTCCTAGTTGAATTTTTCCGCTGCTGGTGTATACATAGGCACCACAGGCAGATATTTAAAAAGACGAATATCTGAAGATATAACTGACTGCAAAAATTTCCATACCAAAAAAAATCCAACACAACTGGTTAAGCACTTTGTAGAAAAACGCCCATGCTTTTGCATTTAATGATGCCAAAATAATAGCTAAAAATAATAATCACAATAAGAGAATGTTTAATGAAATGACTTGCATTAAGAAGAATCCAGGCATAGAAAATCTAAATATTTAATATTATTGACTATCTAAAAACCACCTAATCTATAATAAAAAAATTAAAAAAAAGAAATGCTTAGACTTTGGAAATATTAAAGGTACATACATTATTGCTCGTCAATTCGGCAGAACGAGGTGTACCAGCGTATAGCTATACATTTATGTTGTACTGTATAAGGAACATTATATATTAGAAAAGCTACATACCTAATATGTCCCGTGATTTTAAAAATTGAATTACAAAACAATTTTTAGTTTAACCGTAAGTGTTTATATATTTTTCTTTTATAATTTATTACACAGTTTTTATGTTTTACACCCAATTTTTAAACAATTATATTTAAAATCTTTGGAAGTACCTTTGTATATTTCTAATGTTTTCATATGTTAACAATGTAATATAGCTATAATTTTTTGTTTTTAATTGTCTTTAAGTATAAACAAAATTGTTAAATTTTATTTATGCCTACATTTATACGTTTTCTTTTAGTGTCCTGAAGAAATTTATAAATTTAACGAAACGTCGACAAGTTAAAAAAAGGAAATTTTATTAATTTTTGTGATCCCAAAATCAACCTAAAAATACATTATTATAATAAAATTTACAGTATTTACAATACTCCTTAAAATCTATTTGAAATAATTATATACAGCAAATAAGTATTATTATTGAGTGAACATAGTCAAAATGCATAGGTATATATATTATATAATATTTCCTCGTATATATTTTTCTTTCTTAGTACGTATCAAACTTAACGGACATGTATAATAATATTCAACTTTCATACTTTCGCAAGTAGCCCAAAGAACTTTTACCATATATTTGGTGAAACCACATTAAATTAATGATTTTATCTGTTGATTTATGTATTTTAAGTTTGAATGTGCCAAAAAACACAAAATAAATCATCAGAACTAATGAAAGAAGTTAGTAGGGAGCGTAACATTTATCAGAGAAATGTACCAAGTGGTGGAAAACAATGAATTACTACAATTTAAACTTGTTGACAGATTGCTTGCTGCGGAGCTGACGGTGCACACGATTACTTGTCTCTACAACAGCCACTGCCCAGTGAATGCAGAGACACTGTCACAGGAAATCCTTTCTATCATGGCTGCGTTGATGAGTTAACATGGTTCTTCGAACAGAAATGCGGCTGGGTGGCCGGATTAGCAATGACAGTTTGCTTCTTGCACGTAAGTAATTTTTCTTATTATTTCAAATACTACCATTTAATGAAGTAAGGTAACGTTTAAAAACGATAATAATAATAATAATACTTTATTTTCCTTTGAGACAAATATAATATATGTGTATAGGAATGGTCAATTACTTAAGTACTACCAACAACTTGACTTGCTGTATCTTAAAAAAATTCACTTAAATTATAAAAATATGTATCCAGCAGATAACTATTTAATTGGCATTTAAAAGTTACTAAATTTGATGAACGCTTAATTTCAAACGGTAAGCTATTAAACATATTATTTAAACCTTGATAGGTAGGAGAGTTTGCAGACACCTTATATTTACAGAATGGTACGTGAAAATGATCCCTTTGTTTAGTATTTATATTCTGTATACCGTTGTTTAAAATGTCATTTCCGTTAATTCTATAAATAAAAACACATAATTCAAAAATTAACACACCCACAAGACTTAAAGTTTTAAGTTTCCTAAAAAGAATGCCGACTAGATAGCCCAATCAGAATTTTAATAATGCGTTTTTGAATTTTAAAAGCATTCTCTGATTGGGGGTGAAACCCCCCGAAACACACGCCATATTTAGAGGAGACTTGTGCATGATACACCATAATAAGTTGTTCATTTGTCAAAAGTATGTTTAGATTTCTCATTAAATAGCACATTGAATTTAGTTTTGAAATCAACTGGGAACAGCGAGCCTTCCAGTTGACACATTCATCAATCGTAACTCCTAAGAATTTAACTTCTTGATTAAAATTTAGTATATCTGAACAACTTACGGAAACGTCCAACTGTGAACAGGTGTTTTGTCTGTTATGGAATCTAAACACTTGTATTTTTTCAGAGTTAAAATAAAGTGTATTCAACTTATACCAATAGCTTAACACCCGCAGAACATTATTGCATTTAGATTTCAGCAAGTCATCTGAATTATCTGAAATTAGCAGAGATGTATCGTCTGCGTACATAACAAAAATTAGAGTCTACAGTATCAATTTCTCATTTGTATATAATAACAATAAAATTGGTCCCAGTACCAAACCTTGTGGGACGCCTACATTTATATCGAGAAATTCTGATTTAATAATATTAGTACTAATATTGTCCGAATATGGTAGGTTTATAAATTATTTACGGATATTTAAAAAATAATATGTATGTATGACTGATGGTCGAGAGGTAAGCGCACTTGCCTTTCATCCAAAAGTTCCGGGTTCGATTCCGGGTCGTGGAAGTTTAAAATATTGTGAGAGGGATTTTTTCACTATACACGAATATTGGGTGCGTGTTTCTTGTCCCTAAATGTGTAGCCCCCTCCCACACAAGGATCTTCTACAGTCTTCCGGGATAAAGGGGTTCGTCATTACCTGTAGTGTATTTATTTATTATAAGCCATCCCACGTATACCATACGAATGAAATTTGGATAACAGTTTGATCTGATTGACACAGTCGAATACCCTGCTGACATCACAAAATATCCCAACAGGGCACTCGCCTGCCTCCATACATTCAATCAATATTTTAAAAGATGAAAATATAGCAGTTTGTATAAACATATTAGCCCAAAAACCATATTGTTGTTTAGTAATATTATTATGCTTATCAATGAATTTAAATAAACGATCTAAATAGCGATATTATAATATTTTAGAAAATTCAGATGAAAGAGTTACTGGCCTGTAATTTTCAATTTTTTATAAATTGGAATAACTTTTCCTACTTTTACAATTTTCGGAAATGCCCCGGTTAGAAAAGAAAATGAACTAAGTCATTCATTGGATGTACATCCAATTACTTGTTTTAATAAAAACATGGGAACTTCAGTGGAACCTGAAGAATATTTGTTTTTTTATTTTTTCCCTGTGTTGGCTTTGGATATACTCCTTTAACCAAGGGACTCGTTTTTCAATTTATTATTTAGTAAAGTAAAAATTTTAAGACAGACGAGAGGTTCAAGGAAAATCGAATGTGGATTTTTGGAAATACTAAAATATCTAATTGAACTACTCGCAGGTATTTATTGAATTATTGTCCTCATCGGTTGTTCGATGAAAAAAATTATCAAAAGTATAAGCTATTGTGAAGGGATTCACACAAAGGTCACCACCCTTTATAATGCTAATATTTGGGTTCCTTTTACTTTTGTTTCCTAATTCAGATATGCTCCAAGTAGTTTTAGACATATTATTTCATTTCATTATTTTGTTCTGATAGTACTGTTTTTTAGTATCTTGAACTAATTGTGTATGGGTGTTTTTGTAGTTATGTATGTATCGGTTAGGTCAGGACATATATTCTTTAAATTATTTAGGTCTCTTAGTTTCGACCTTGACACTTTAACCTCCTTCGTGATTCATGTTTTCCTCACCTAGTACTATCAAAAAAGTTTTTCAAAGAAAAATATCTATCAAAATATTACATAAATATATTGTAAAACATTCAAATGCATCATCAAATGTATAAAGTTGGTAAACATTAGGCCAGTATTCTATTTGTAATGTCTAAGAAAAATTTCTTATAGAGTTATCACAAAAAATCTCGTAGACTGACCAGTTTGTGGCTTACTGTTTAAATTATCGGAGCTCATTTCTAGTAGTATGGTTCTGTGAACTGAAATTACATTATCCACAACACAAGCTAGGCTGTTATCAATTATGTTAGAAAAAATGTTATCAATTCTGGATTCTTTATACAGTAAGAAAGTCAAGCAGGTCTTGATATATTTTTAATTATTTATATTTTCTAAAAACTAGTGTAAATTGTTTTGTCTCAAATTAGAAATTCGGTATCAAAACATATCTCAATATTTCAACTTGCACCTGGTCAAAGAACGATAGATTATTACACAAATATCTTGGTTAATTCATTTTTAAGCTTTGAACTTGTAAGTGAGGCTGACGTGTTACGAATGATAAATAATATTACAAGTAAATCTACTGGTCCTGCTGGTATCAATAACTTGACAATACATTCATGCATTAGTTTTTAACCAACAGCTACAAAAACATCTTAACATTAATAAATGCCTTCAAAAAGCCTATGTTAAATTAAAACTAGTATATCAACGCAAGCATATTCTGAGCATTCCTCGACTATTAATAAGAGTACAAACTAGAATAGAAGATGATAATTTTGGCAAAATTGTATAGCAAATGTTTTTTTAAAAGTCAAATGTATACAAAAAGTTGCAAACAATGCAAATATTTTGGTTTCATATCACATAGTGATATGAGAAATGTGTGAAAATTTCCAACTACCGTTTGTTGATAGTGAGCAATGGATGTGACATCATAAAAAGATTTATTTACTAGAAATAAAGTATCTAAAGCAACCTGCAATGCAATGGGTTACGATAAAATATAGTAAACTATCCAACCAATTATCGTCAAAAACACTTGCAAAGACCACGTTATTGAACCTTAAAAGTATTTATGTCGTTTACAACTTTCGGCCAATTTTTTTATAGAAATTAATAGTTCGTAATGAAACCAACTTGTTCATTTACATACCAGATACTTTGTATAGTACCAACCATACAAAGTGATAACACAGTCTGGAAAAAATGTTGGAGTTGGATTTCTGAGGTCGATTTTCGTGGCATAAAGCACCTAGCTTCCTCGCGAAAAAAGTACATTCAGTAAATGGAAATATAGAACATGAGTTCTTGTTGCACTTTTTTCATCTCATAGCTCTGTTGGATTAAATTGTTTAGAAGAACAAAGATTACCGCAGGACCAGTGACAAAGGATTTTTCTCTTTTTTCTATCAAACAAATGGTGGATTAGTCTTCCATAGTCAGGCAAGAAGCCAGTCTATTATGATGTACTGTAATTATATATTCCATGCAAATTTGATTTGAAACTTTCTTTGGCTATTTATATGAGGATTTACTCCAGTAGTGTGTGTTATGACAATTAAAAACACCACAATTAGTGTACTTATGGCTGGCTGATTATAATATCTTTGAAGATAGGTAACTCTAGATTCTATAGATATTTTTGTACGAACCATTTAGAATATACTACTCTTCTCCCATAGTTGTTTTTGGAACATCTTGTGTTACAAATGCTGTAGTATTGTCTTCTACATATTCTAATACAACATTATTTCACCATTTATTATCTATGAAATAAGTATATTTTTTTCATTAAATCTTTCACAGTTAAATAAGTTAATGAAAAGAAATCTAAAATTTGCTTCATAGCCTAATTAGATAACTTTCATATTTTCAGTACTTAATTTATTTATTTCTGGCATTGACTAGGAGCACTGAGGGCACCTGCCGTCCTAGATACAACAATAAGTTTCGCATCAAAAGTGAAATACTTTACGGTAACCTTCGATGCCAAACTAACACGGAATCTTTACTTAGATGGAAGATTAAGAAGGCTTACATTTATTATGAGCAGTGTCGCAGGAGTGTGGGGAAAACCTGCGGAATGGAACCCAAAGTGATGATGTGGATATACATTCCCGTCATAAGACCAATGATAACCTGTGGTCTGGTGGCCTAATGGCAATTAGGCTACAGTTAAAACCAAGCTTAGCCAAGGGCAGAGAGTTGCCTGCCTAAGGATAACCGGAGCTATGCGAACAACGCCAACGAGAGCTATAGATAATGCCGTGTCTGCCACCACTAGATATATAATAACATCATAGGTAATTACGACCCCCTTTATCCTGGAAGGCTCTAGAAGAACCTTGTGCGAGAGGGGGCTATACATTTAGAGACAAGGGACACACACCCAATATCCGTGTATAGTGGAGTAATCCTTCTCACAGTATTTTTCACTGCCACGACCGGGAATCGAACCCGGAACTTTTGACAGGTGAGTGACAGGTGCGCTTACCTCTCGACCATCAGTCTGGCTCTAACAACAACGGTACTCCTCAGATCCGTTGGCATACAACCTAATGTAGGCTGTTGAGAGGCCATAAGTTGCCTGTGGAAGGAGGCTCTTAGAAAGTCGCTTCTTCTACAGGCGTGCACAGATGGCATTTCCCTGGTTTGTCTTTGGCAGGCCCTACATATTACAGAGATAGTAAGAACGAGGTTGCTGGCGAACGTGCGATCAACATCTTCACAGACGGATCAAAAAAGAAGACTGGGGCACGATGTGGAATATACTCCGGAAGTCTGAAAATCTAATATGAATGGGCTATGGATAAGCCATCCATCATAACACAGATAGAACTGGCGGGCGTAACCATAGCCGCAAAAGAGATTTTCCGTAGACAAACTACGGGCAAAACAATCAAGATCTACGCAGATTGTATATAATCACTATTAACCCTGAGAAGTTACAAAATTTTTACAGGAGCAGTATGGGAAGCAAGACGGTATTATGGGTGAAAGGACATGTATATTGCACAGTGCAGTGGTAATGTGAACGTTTCATCTTTTGGAGTCTGAAGGACTTTATATATATTTCAAAAATTAATGTTAACGTTCACAAAATAAGGGCTCGAAACGACTGTTTCAGACGGAGAATAATATGAAAATTTATACTTACTGTTCGTTTTTGCTTAACTGGTGCTCTGATGGTATCTATTGGACGTCTTAACACTATAAACCTAACACTGGATGTACTTACACTTTCTTAAAATTATACCTGAAAGGGAATTTTGTTAGAAAACACAATTAAAAGACAATATAAAGTTCAAAAATATGTATTGGATCTCTTCAAAAATTTCTGTTTTTACAACAACTTTTAAGAAATATGTTTAACAAACACTAGTCTGGCCCGTGTACACCTACTTACACTTTCTTAAAATTATACCTGAAAGGGAATTTTGTTAGAAAACACAATTAAAAGACAATATAAAGTTCAAAAATATGTATTGGATCTCTTCAAAAATTTATGTTTTTACAACAACTTTTAAGAAATATGTTTAACAAACACTAGTCTGGCCCGTGTACAACACATGGTGAGGAACGGAACGATTTATAATGTACCAACTACCATCCAAAATGCGGTTTTGTGAGCTAACGATTACACATCGTTCCGTTCCCCTTGTACACGGGCCAGACTAGTGTTTGTTAAACATATTTCTTAAAAGTTGTATAAATGTAAATTTTTGAAGAGATTCAATATATATATTTTTGAATTTTATATTGTCTTTTAATTGTGTTTTCTAACAAAATTCCCTTTCAGGTATAATTTTAAGAAAGTGTTAGTACATCCAGTGTTAGGTTTATAGTGTTACGACGTCCAATAGATACCATCAGAGCAGCAGTTAAGCAAAAACGAACAGTAAGTATAAATTTTCATATTATTCTCCGTCGTTTTGAACCCTTATTTTGTGAACGTTAACATTCATTTTTGAAATATATATAAAGTCCTTCAGACTCCAAAAGATGAATCGTGCACAACAACGGCGAAAAGTATACCGAGGGTTTTACTGTGTTCTTTAACAATAACAATGTAGCCGACAGACTGGCCAAAAAGGCGGCAGGCCTAAATATCATTGAACCAGGTTCGGCCATTCTGTTACCGATCACGACGATAACACAAGTAATTAAGTAGAAAATCCATAACGAATTCAAGAAGCTATGGGATGAAACAAGCAGCTGTCAGCTTGCTAGGGAATTACTGAAATATTTCAACAAGAGTACAGCAATGGACTACATGGCAATGTCCAGAAGGAACTACTGAATAATAAAAAAATCCAATATGACGCCCGTAAGAAAAACCGATATATTAGCTCGAAATCAAGAGTTGTAAAGATTTTCTGGCAATGAAAGCACCACAAAAAATAGCCCTAACAATATACTTAATGAACATTTTTAGTTTTTTGAAAATATCTCTTTGACAAAGATAATTAGTCGAAAACTTCATCGAAACGGGCGTGATATTGATAAAACATATTTCCATTTAATCGTTTTTCTATCTCTAATAATAGCCGAGATAACATTTTCATTAAAAAACGTGAAACTATAAATATTGAACATATAGTATAACTTTATTCAAATGTATTTGTTAAAACATTTTATAGAAGAATATAAACAAACTTTACTGACACCGTTTCCTGAATTTTGTAAACAATTTAAAATGTTCAGTTTAAAAGCCGTAATAGTCTGCGCGGCACTAAATCGAAATTTATTCATTGCCTCAGTTTATTTGTTTTCATATGTGCGATGTGATTGTTCTGTATAAGCGCCAGGAAGATTTCAGGGCAACAATAGCTCGAGATATTCTGAAATGTATATCCTTTACGTGCTTTAATCAAGGGATTCCTGACCAAAGAGGATATTACTTGATGATAGTGTCTATATAGTAGTGGTAACCGTTGAACATTAAATCAATAGAGCAAAATTTATGAAATGAGTTGAATGCCGACCAGACTGAGACAATAATATTGAACTTCAATGTTGTTTAAGTTATGGCCAATTCTATGCTTTGGCACTATAAATTTTATGATCTTCAAAGGAAACAAATTTGAAGTTGGACGTTAAATGAATAATGGACGGATTAAATTTTCCTGCAAATAACTATAGCACGTACGTTATGAAATTTCTAAATTATTAATTAAACTGGGAGCAAAAATGAACATGAACATGTATCAGTTATTAAAAATTTACAGAATTATTTTTAAAAACAAACTTATTTGTAACTCATATGGTTATAAGCAGTTCTACACTTAGTACAGAAATACTTTTAAGTCTCTTAAATGAATTATAAAATTATTAAAGAACAGTTTGAACCTAACGACAAGACTTGCATGTCTTTTCGAGGTGGGTTCGATTCCTACTGTCATCGGAAATATTTGAGAATTTTCCTGGTATACAATCAATGGTTATGAACGTGAGCTAAAGAAAAGCGTAATTTTTGCGAATAAAAGAAGTTCGAAACAATATCGAACATACCAAGAAAATCTAATTATTTTATTGTTTTCTATCTTTAATCAGATTGAATAAAATCGAATGTTAATAACAGTCAAAACTGTAAGTTTTCTTGCCATAATAACAACCTCTTACACCAGGTGCATTGCATCAAACTGGCCAAAGTTTCACAGTAATCATAGAATATCTACACTGCTGGGTAGAACTGTATTATACAGGGTTTATCACTATATATTAACCTCTCTTTATTTCTGGTATTATTGAAAATAGAAAAAAAAAATTGTCGTATAATAATTGTAGGATCTTACCTATATTTTATTGAAATGTGATAAAAAAAACAATATCATGTATACGTCACATGATACGAAATAAATAAATGTTTTTTTTTAAAAGTAAACTTTTTAAAGATAAAATTTGTTTATTGAACATTGATTTGTTGTCTACCTTGATACTTAAGGTTAGGTCTATTTCGTCTTTTTGATGTGATTATTGCCTGCAATTTTGCGGGGTTTACCAGAAATCCCCATCGCGATCACTTTTGTAAGAAATTGAGAGTTTTACAAAAATACACTTAGCAGTCTCTCTGTATCTAGCATCGATTTTAATTATCAATAATAAAGTGGAATTCACAAACTGAGCTTAATAATATGTACAAGACAACACGTCCAGCATTTCTAAAATTGCTGTGAGTTGATACTCCCAATTGCCCTGCACTATTTATTGCCAACAGGCAATGCCAATGAATACCTAGCAATTTGTGTTACAAATTTTATATTTGGTAAGATAATAATAAGTTTCTCTGACAGTTTTGACAATTTTACATTTTCTATAATTTGCATTTTTATTAAAACACAAATATTAACTAATATCTACATATTTTCTAATAATTCTATCATTCTATCATTCTATATATCAAACATTTTTCCAGATGTTCAATTTGTCACTGTATCTAAAAATACTTTAGAAAACTTTTCATCTGATTCTTTTTAATTAGTCAACATTGAATGTGTATCTCTGAATCGAAACATTTAATTGATCTGCTTGTACGGTCGTCGGTCGTTTAAAAAACTTTACATGTAAATTTCTAGAGTCAGCTCTTTCATCTAAACCGTTAATGGAGAACACCAACTTACAATTACAGCCGTGTAGCTGGTGTTGGTACATTTTTCCAATGCACTAATTAACAACGTTTTTCTAACCAATTAACATTTGAATATAATCGGAATATTTACTGTATTATTAAATATCGCGGCATTTGGTATGTCATTAATTGTTTTGGTATTTAATTATGTGTGGCCAATGATTAGCTAGAGCATTTAGCTGCTGTTTAAATATACGTAGGCAAATTTATAAATTTTCGTATTTGTCAAATAGTGTATGCGGAAATATGAACAAGCTTTCAAGAGAATATGTTCAGTTTGGAATTAATTCAAATCCATTATAAACCATAAATGTTCCAACAAGATTTTCCGGTAGCTACTATCTTTATCCCTGTAATTTACAGGGTAATTCACTACATTTTAACCTTTTTTATTTCTGTTATTATCGGAGATAAAACAATGTTTCATATAAAAGTGGTAGGGTTGTACTTTTAAGTCTATTTTCACGATTTCTGACTCCTGTCGCCCATCTATCATTATACTTTCATTATGGCATTCCTTTATTTTAACCTAACGTGCTTGGTCCTTTTCATGTCTGTTGATGGTGCTATCAACTGTTGCTATACGTGCGCAGTATACCCATATAACACATGAATGCCACGGACATCTCAGGCGTCCTATGGATGTCCATTTTATGTACAACTGGATGTTCTAGGGACGTTCAAATGTCGCTACTTTGTACAGTTTTTGGAGGTCCAATTTTGGACCTTAAATGGTGGTCTCTACGATGGACATCTTTTGGACTAACTAAATTATACCTCGTAATGTCCATTATTTGTTCTTATTTGGACCAATTAAAACAGACCTTCAATAACCTCCAGAATATGCATGGATATAGGTATAGCCCCGGATATGTATTGAAGTTAACAAATATTCACAAGTATTTAAACATTTTCCCGAATTATCGTTAATACAAGTAGGAAATAGAAAAGTAGTTAATGTAGTCGCAGTCTTAAAACAAAACAAAATCGAGAAAAGCGATCAAGAATATAAAACTTATAATATACCAGTGAATTGATAAACCAAATCCTGCGATTAGTTTAATTATTATAATTCACAGACATATCGTAATTGCGACTAAGTTTTTCTAATCACCCTATGCATATATCAGAGAAAAAATATAATTTTTTCGTTTTCCCAAGCTTTCATATCGATGACATGAACTACACCGCATATATGCCTGTGGTGTTATTTATATTATATTATTTTATATATTTTATATCATGTTTATTTCTGATGGCCTACTAAATATATCTTTAGACGTTACTGTTTTGCTGTAAAATTTAATATTATAATAGGTAAGCATGGACATAGGACGACAGACATATTTACGATAATTTAAGAGTTGTTCGGAGTGTATTAGTCATCCATGCCTTCAATTTTAATTGTAAATGACTTCACGTCAATAAAATGATGTAGTCGAATGTACGGCGAGCTTGGAAAGAGGGAGATAGAGATGTAATAGAATATGACATTGTACAAATTTATTTTACCTAATCTTTAAATTTCTCGGTACATTTGAGGACATTAGGGCTAACTTTATTTTAGTTCTACAAAAGGGAAAATGTTTATTTTAATAATACCTATGTGAGATGATAAAAATTATTTTTGCAAATCGAAAATAGAAGAAATTTTTTTTTTTATATATATATATACTTTTTTTCTCTCATCATCCCACATTGTAACATGTTTTTAATGTCTTTTAGTGAAAGCCGTTTTTTAAAATAATGATTTATATGAGAGTAAATTGAACCGTCTTTCCGGCTTATATCCGAAGCGCTCTTAATATTTATTGTTTAATCTAAGTAACAACCTAACATATTACTAGATTTTTTCTGTCCTGCTTCAGCCCTCTCCTTGGCCCGCTTTAGGCATTTCTTTACACCATCCTCTACCTCCTTGGTGGTCCAATTTGATTGTTTTTGAGCAGACAAATCAACAGACAAAACACTTACCCATATATACATATATAAATGTTAATGTCATGTTTGACCGAAAATGTGAAAACCCACTAGTAAGCTAAACAATTAAAATTTGATACACAGATTTCACTATCAAAATAAGAGAAATAATCTCACAACCCTCAAAATCTCAATCACGAACAAGAACATTACCCTCTATAAGACAATCTATCTATAGGAGATGAAAGACATTTCTTCCTACTTACTATATAGTAACATATATAAAAAAATTCTATCTACACATTATAAAACGCCTATAATAATGAAATATTTGTTTGGACCGTTATTATTTAGACATTTCTTGCGGGATAAACACTACAATAACCATGCTGCTATTCGCTATTCCCTGACTTTGAATCAATGATATTGCTTGAGAATGATATAATTATTTACTACTTTCAGTAGTACAATTTGGATATCTACTTACCTAATTAAAACTCAGCAAACACCACGATACACTAGTCAAAAAACAAACACGCCGTTTTCTCGTCCATCCTTTGGCAACGAGCAGCAATGCAGCAAATGATATAAATGCATATAAACGAAAAAGTAACTAGGGAGCTTACTTGAAAATAGAACGAATAACGAATTGGCCATCTTTTGGCAAAGAGCAGAACATGAAAGATTAGCCTACATAATTATCATTTTTAATATGTACTATGATTTAAGAGCCGATGCAGCGTTTTATAACAAATGTGACATTTCGTGGTTTTATTAATTTATAACTACTACTTTTTGTTAGAAATATTCAGATTTGTAGTTTCATTTTAAATGAAATGTTAATTCTTTAAAATAAATTTGTATATATTATTTATAAAGAACATTAAACGGATCCCCTTTGGTTTTCGCTATATCTGTTCATTCTGATAAAGAACAAAAAAATATTTGTACATTTGTGTAAAATATATGGACGTCCTTTGGGCGGCCATTTAACGTCCATAGAATATGTCTTTATGCACATAAAAATAACATTTGCGGGGCGTCCATTTATTCCTCTACTGATGCTTCTTCAATAAATGGTCCTTTATGGGACGTCCACTGGTTATCCAAGCAGGAACATAAAATGTTCGTCCATGTGTGTATATAAAATGGACATTTGTGGGACGTCCGTTTATTCTCTACAGATGTCTCTTCAGTAAATATTCCGTTCAGGGATGCCCACTGGTTGTCCAAGCAGGAACATAAAATTACATAAACATAACATAGAACATAATATAATATTATATAGAACATAAAATTACATTAAATAGACGTCCACAGGACGTACATTTAATAGCCCATAGCAGACGTCTTTTTTGTACATAAAATAGACATCCATGGGATGTCCAATCCATATCCGTGGACATTTCGACAATAAATGGACTTTAATTGAACGTCCAGTGGATGTCCTGTGGTATTAGTGTAGTCTTCCTATATTTGTAGCATTTTCTTCAGTAGATGCCATGGGTATTCCCTTGTTTCCACTGGTTTCTAGTATTTGCGCACGATTATATCAGTTTTATAACTGTTTTTTCTCTTATGATGTCCCATTCCTGACCCATCGCGCATTTATTCGTTATTTGCTATATACATTCCAGGTAAAATCAATCACAGCTAATATTCTCTTATCTATATTCTCTTTAATCTTCCATAGTTTAACGTATTTCAACAATTTTGCTTTTAGGAGGTAACATCTACGTTATAATAAAAACGTGTTAAATGTCATCGTTTACCACTTCATCCAATATTTAATTTCTATAATGATATACAGCCATGCAAACATTCTTCAGATTACAGATACTGCCAATAGAGTCACAGTAGGAGAATATCGACCAGATTTATTTTGATTAAGGAGTAGCTGCGTAATTATTGATCTTACATGTTTATTCCTATGTCCATTTTCCGTATGTCTGATCGAGATTCGCGATATGTGTCTAAAGTTATAAAGATCATTTAGATAAATATATTATTCTGTTTATAGGAGGTCTTTGAATCATAATTTTTTCACATAATTGTCAAATTCTCAGCATAAATTAAAAGTTAAATGGAAATACGATTTAAGGGATAAGAATTGACATAGATATTAGCAGTCTGCAAAAATCATCTATGTCCGGCTTGTCGAAAGAACACGCAAATATTTCCATTATATTTATTTTTGCTGCGCTACGTAAATGGCTGTAAAAAAATATCTCCAAATATTTATGGTAGAGACATGCTTACATATCGATACAACGATCAGATGCACATGGCAAAAATTCCTCTAGGCGAATAGTAATTTAATTTCCGAGAAACAACTCGCTGTTCATAGATGACCTCCTTGGCGTTTAATGTTTTATAATTAAGATTATGTTGAACTGGATTTAAATTTGCATCCATTTCTTGTGAGACGATAGTACAATATCAAATCCGTTAAATTGAATACAATATATTCAAATTACAATAAAAAGTACTAACTAACTTTTGGTTTATTCAGTGCACCAACCACAGTGTCGCGAAAGATGTTTATTTAAAATTTACGATAGACACTGCCATGATATTCTACCACATAAATACATCTCTGTATCTAGTTACATTTTAAATTAGACATCAAGGACACAAAGTAGTTTGCAGACGATAGTACTATGACTTAACATTTCAGTAAGAATTCCCGGAGGATAATTCTAAAGTCTCTTCTTCTATATTCATAAATAACATTTTGTACACATAAGTTTAAGATATTTTCTACCCTAACCGTTAATAAATAGAAGCACAGCTTACACAGAAATGGACTACGCTTCACGTTGTAATCAATGTACAGTGGACCAGAAGGCGTCCAAAAGTACCCAAAAGTCACCTTTTGAAATCTATTTAACTCCCTATTGAAATAGTTATTTCACCATTTTGTTTATGTCACTATATACTCGAATTTACGTATGTGGCGAATTATTGACATTTGACATCTTCAAAATTTGCGCCTAAAACGTATTTGTATGCGGGGTTCGCCGCTGCCTGTTACATTCATATCTGCACAAGACGTGTAGTGCCCTGATAGCATTTGTCGTTTTCTCCCACTATTTTGTGATACATTCAATCGAGCCTCTACCATTCAACTTTATTCAATTTGTTCTGCACCCGTGATCATGAAATGTATGTTGTTGTACGTGTACGTACTTGGCTGCCGCTATCTGTATATTTATATGCAAGATACACGCGAATACGGAAAACTGCGCAATAACTATTCTATAGGGCACTGCTGTCTGCTGTAGCTGAGGCTCGAACTTGATAACAATGACATTTCATACAATCGCGGCGTAGGCCACTGCTACCGTACAATTTTATATCTAGGTGAATTTCAGCATAACTACTACACTTTTAGACCTGGTTGATGACATGCTACCTGGTGTTGATAAGTCTATGGTGACTATAACTGTTATGTTAGATTACTCCAAAGCATTTGATTGTTTAGATCCTAAGTTGTTATTAGCTAAATTAATTATGGAATTTCAATCAAAGCTTTGGAATGGTTTGAAACATATTTATGTGATCGTTTCCAGGACGTACGATTACGAGTAGATAGTGGAAAAATAAATTCAGTCGTACAACAGATAACAAGAGGTGTACCTCAAGGGTCAATTTTAGTACCCTTGTTATTTGTGATATACACTGCTGATATACAGAGTGTTATACAGTTAAATAAGCATCTATACGCAGATGATTGTCAATTGTATGTATCTTTTAATTCTCAATCGTAGGACATAGCAATCAACAAAATAAATAAGGATCTTTCTGAAGTGCAAAATTTGTTTCGGGAAAATGCTTCCTCGTTAAACCCATTAAAACAACTCCAATCATGACTAGCATTGAAAGACAGCCAGGAAAGGTGAATATTAGACTTTTAAACAATGTTCCTTTGACTGTCCAAGTTTAAGAGTTATCTTTGATAAGTGTTAGTGCTTTACACAGCATGTCACCAAGTTGATCACAGCTGCGTATTGTAGATTGAAAATATTTTGCAAATACAAACTAGTACTGAGTACACCCACTAAACTTAAACTGGTATAGTCACTTGTTTTGTCTATTTTTGATTATTGTGATGTTGTCTATGGACCCTGCCTTTGAGTATACGATCAATACAGAATTCAACTGGTATAATATCCTTGTATGAGGTTTGCGGCAAATGTTAGTGAGAGGTATCACATCATTCCATATTCTAAATAGCATAGTTTTAATAAAATGAACGTGCGTAGAGAACTTCAATATATTTGTCTTATTCACAAAATAATGCAGTCAAATAAACCACCCTACTTAAAATCTAAATTACTATTTCGTGAGGACATATACTATATAAATATTAGCTGAAATGCACATTTTATGCTAATTCTTGTGCACTCTATCTCGTTCAAAGGTTCTTTCTGCTATAAAGCGCCATATCTATATAAATCTTTCCATTTACCAATAAAAAATATAAAAAATCTTAATGCTTTTAACAGAAAATTAAAAGACTATTATATAGCCCAGTTGTTAGAGACTAATTTTAATGAAAAGTTAGAATTAATTGTTACCTCGCTATTTTTTTGCTAGTAGAAAGTGGTTCAAAAAAGTTTACCAAAATCTACCCCCGCAAACCCTTAAAATCGACTCTCTGAAACGGAAAAATTCAGTTTTTTGCTAATATCTCGAAAAATAATAATAAACAAAACGGATGGATGGCACCACGAGTATAAAAGTTTTTTTAAATAAATTTTTCCCTTAGCATGAGAAATTATTACAGTTCGCTCAATATTTCACACGCGTCACACAGGTAAATGAAGCATTTTTCGACCGCCGCTACATAATAAAGGCAATTTGTACCCATTAAAAACGAAAAAAAAAAAAAATAACAAATTGTAGCATTTTAAAGAGGAAGAATTCAGCTTTCCAACGGTATATTTACTTTTAATTAATACCTTATTCAATCTAAGATTAATCTTTATGCTCTAAAGTATCCAGGGTAAAAAAGTAATTTTTAAATCTTTGGTATTTTTTCCATTTTTTTAAGGTTAGGAAATTTTTACTTGGAAACTTGTCTAAAACGGTCAAAAAAGGCTTGTAGGTAAAGAAACCTACCTTTTTTTAACTTCATCTATTTTTTAGCTGCCATTTACTTAGTACTCTATTTTTTTTCAAAATGACCCTAACTTTATTGTTCTAAATGGAATATCGTATACGTTTTCGCCAATTTAGGTGGAGGCCTATAAGAACATCTCAATGAATTCCCGTACGTTCTAATTAGTATCTATGTAAAATCTGAAGATATGTGTTATGTTCTCAACTGGAAACTATTTTTTATAGCTAATTTTACTTACATCATGAATTACAATTATTGAAGTTGTTCTACACACACATTGCATTAATTGTTTATTCTAATCTTCACACTGGGCACTAAATTATTATAAGCTAGTATTTCCGTAATTAATCACAGCTTGCGAATTTAAGTAAATTTTTAAATCCATTACATATGCGGTTTTTCTTCCTTCACATGTACTTGGTCTCTGTCCCGCGCAATCGTTCACGCACTCTGAAATTAAGTGGGGATCTGATTTACGCGCCAAAGTTTTTAAAATGAAATATATAATTACATATATTTACAAATGGCAAGAAAACTTGTGAATGTTACTAAACATCAACTACACTTTATGAGTGTCCCTATTATTCAATCTACAGACAATTTGAAATTCTAACCAGATAATACGTATATGATTATAAATATCAAATTGAGAAAAAATAACTCAGAAATTGGTTGGTTTTAGCAAAGCGACCTGCGAATTATGCAAAGGTTAAAAATTCGTAGCTATTCATCGAACAAAAAAAATTGTTTTCTTTGTTCATATATATATTTTATTTTCCTTATTTTATATTATGCAAATAAATTTAAGTATACATTAACACTGTGAATTAAATATCTTTAATAATAATATTATATCAAAACATGCTCTATTAGCATCATCAATATTAAAACGAGTAAAATAGAAACAAAAATATTCAGTGAAATAATACATCGAATTTCGCAAAAAATGCCGAAGGCGCTGGTGCTAATGACATTCGTTTTGAAACAAAAACTAATACTGACAGCGACATAGCTCTCAAAGTATGATGGATGACGATAATGATTGTATATTTAATACGTCGAATGCAATCGATTTAATTTCCCATAAGAGGGTTTTTGTGTATTAGGTAACGTAATAATATTCTGAGCTAGAAGCTTCATTTGTAGGTTGCACCTTGCAAAAGCGCTGGCTTTACATTTTACATTTATAAAAAAAACTAGCAAAATAATTCTACTTTGAACATCCTGGAATATTTGGCAAGGGAGACAAACAGGTATGGCATTGAGCATAATTTAAATACTCCTTCATTTTACGGTGGTAGCACTGTCTCGTAATTATTGCAAAATATAAATCGCCCTTTACTAATCTGTTACAGTCATAAATGTACATATTTTTAGTTGCATATTGCTCATTTGTCCTCAAGAGTATATCTCCAATACATTGTTATATTTTTATCACAAAAATACGAAACAAGACATTTATAAGAAATAACGATTTAAACATATTAAACTTAAAAAGAACTTCACACGTTGCAATTTTAATATTGGATTTAGTGAAGAAGAATTGGGACTTGAAAAATCCGAAATGAATGAAAATTATCTGATCAGGGGAATTTTCCATTAACATGTAAGAGGATCAGGATAAGTTCAGAGTTCTATTTTGCAGTATGGGAGAGGTCGAGGTATTGTTTATTTAAATTGTTTACTTCGTTAAAGCTTTTGGAACGCGTTTTCCATTATTTTTTAAAATGTCTCAAAATCAATAAGTTTATTGTCTGAAAGTTATAAGTTATATAAGTTTATTCTTTCCTATTATTTGGGTCATTTGGGACCAATTTTAAACAACATATTTGTGGAGAACTTTGAAAACACACATGTTCAAAATTGTATAAACAAACCGGTTGTCTCGTGGAGATATGTTGACGACATCTTTGCAATTTGGCCTCATGGTGTCGATTTATTAGATAGTTTTTTGGAAAATATAAATAGTAAGGAACCGTCCATTAAATTCACATTAGAAGTAGAAAGTAGGATGAACTACCGGTTTTAAATGTTTTAATTAAAAGGGTAAATAAATACAATTGGAACAGGCGTTTATAAAATACCAACACATACTAATAGATATCTAGATTTTAACTCAAATCAGTCAATAAATGTTAAAAGGGGTGTTGTAAAATGTTTATAAGATAGGGCCAAAATAATTTCATCTAATAATGAAATATTAAATAACGAGAAAAAATTTATCAAATAGGTTCTAGTACAAAATCAATACCCTGAAGCCTTTGTTGATAGAGTTTTCATAAATGTTGAAAATAGGGACAATCAGGTACGACAAAAACCTGAACGTCATTATACAGCAATAATTCCTTATGTATACGGACTATCGGAGAAGTTACGCCGTATAGCTGTCAAATTTGATGTTAGGGCGTTATTTCAAACGGGGAACACTTTAGAAATCTATGTTAATAAAAACAAAATCGGTAAACAGGAAGCAGAATTAAAAAAACTGTATTTAAAATATCCCGTGCGAATGTGATAAATGTTATATGAGTGAGTCATCCCGACCTTTCAGTGTGAGGTTGAATGAGCCCAAGAATTACATTAGAAAGAATGAAACTCAGAAATCAAAGATTTGTGAACATGCTTGGGAAAACGGACATAAAATAAACTGGGACTCGGCAAAAATTTTAACAAAAGAAGCAGATACCAAAAAAAGAAAAATTAAAGAATCAGCAATAATCTTATTAAATGAAGATAAGTGCGTATCAAATTGCTCTGTAGATATTTGTACAACCTGACTACCAATGTTAAACGAAGAACTTAACAAACTCAACATTATCTAAAAGAAAATATCATCAGTTCTATGTTCTGTGTAAGTAGTAAGTATCTATGGAAATAACATAAACAGAATCTTAAAGCTGTGTATTTGACATACACAGCAAAATAAGAGTTCTTCCAAAAAAAGCTTTGAAAACGGAAACAGACTACTTTTCGAAACGTCAGTAAAATACATTATTTCTGTGTTTATTCCAATTTATATTATTTGCAAAACATAACCTCTGACTTTTCCTTTGACCTAAACGACACGGACGCAGAGGCTTTTTCCCAATAATTCTATTATTTTGTAGATTCGGTGATTTGTTTTTGAAGAGGATAATAATACATGTGATAGCAAACCCAAATAATAGGAAAGAATATTCGTAGAATTCCACAAATAACTTTCAGACAATAATCAATAAGTTCTGTAGAAACCAATGAAAATAAAAAATATTTGACGTGAGTCACAAATCTAGACATATAAATTTAAATCCATTCCAATTGTTATTTTTTGCGGCATTGGACATGATTCATGTATTGCATACATTAAAAACTAACTTAAACAATACAATAGAGAAATTACAGACGATTTGACACCCTCTTCTCGCCCAGTGGTCTATCGGGACATTTGTAAGGATACACAGCTTAAAGACCACGTAATTAAACAAAGGGTTAATAAACACAATGGAACAATTCTAAACCTGTGACATCCTATAATCGTTGGTTTCTATTACTTAGGAGACGCACTAATTCTTTGAGACAAGAGATGCAGGAGAGATATCTTCAGTTCTAATAACCTATTAATAAAATTGTTTGTAATTCTGATATACCACGAGCACGTAAAAAATATATGATCTAAGTCACAGTGGACTCCACATGATATGCACATATCTGTATCAACAACTCCTATCCTCTTCAAATGTTGTGGAAAGCAAGCATGACCAAATCTTAATGGTGGTAATAAGATTTATACGTTCTTCTATGAGTTGAAACCACGGATTTTTATTTATATTGTTTTCAGTTTGGATATACCGATTGTCTGGATGATCATGTTTAAACTGGACGTAAACCATTTAGTAAACAAATGCAGTTTAGTAAAATTCAGACTATCTGATAGACATATTTTAAATTGTAGTTTCTTGCCAGATATAACACCTTCCATAGCGAGTTTGTCTACATGCGCGGTGTAGCAAATGCCTACATGAGCTTTAACCCAATTAAAGTTTACTACAACCTGTTCTTCATGTAAATTACAAAGAAGGAGAAATATACGAGGAATATATCCATCGATGTTGGAGTAATTATTTGCAATAGTTGTTTCTAGACTTTCTGAATACTTAATGAATCAGAGAAAATAATAGCTTGCCTAATTTCGTTTCGCTTAATGTAGTGTAAGGCATTCAGATTACTATTGCCCCACTGACAAACACTGTCATAATACAATCCAATTTAATTTTCAATTCATAGTTTGAGATGAAATGTAAATAGTACAAATATACTCGGAATGTTCCCCAATTTTAGATCCATCAATAAATTTTTGCAAATAACTAGGAATATTCCATTATTTTCTTTTACACATTTATTTAACGTCGACCTATTTCCGCTACTAAGGCCTAACACCGACGCATGTAGACGAGCTACCCCCAACCAGGAATTTTACCGAACCTCTTCCCTTAAGAAGAGTAGGGATCTTTTACTTGTCTAACATTTAATAGACAAGGGACCGACGGCTTTACATCCCCTCCGAAGAATGGTATATCCCTATACAACCCTCGCCTAAGGTGGTATAGCTTCCGCGCATACACTGATATACAAGCCGCTGGAAGATGTGTGAGGCGAGGATGCAGTCTTCGTTGGAACAGTTACATTCCATTCTTAAGTTATTAACTATCGAGTTAGTCACAGTGGACATTTCTGAGTAGGACTGAACTATTCACTTATTTCCCGGAAACTGAAGCGAATGGGTGGATAACTTTCTTTTCGACCAGTATTTATTAGTTAAATCCTGTCTAATTAATTGTGCAATCATAGAGGCAGATATTTTTATATTCAGCTTATGGAATATATTTCTCATTAAGAAACTGTCTACGAAAAACCAATTATTATTATTATTCAAGAAAATGACAAGTCACAAAACTAGGTATTTTTAAAAGTCATCTCACACCTCTTATGTGTTTTCATACACTGACAGAATTTCTTGAAATTTTCTTTGAAAGTTTAATATACTCATGGAGTAGCCAAATTAATTAATTATCAATTATGAGATCTCATATCCTAAATTCAATAGCTTAATGCTTTCAAGACAAAACACGTTTCATTTATTACTTTGTGTTTAAAACATTGTATATATATCATTTTAGAGATTGGTGGTTTCTTGGTTGAAGGGATGTGCCCCAAAATACTATGTGTTGCTTTGACAAAATGTTGAACCGACTAGAACAAAATAATAATAATTAGGGTATTATTTGCCAGTCCTCACATCTTGTTTCAGCTAATGCGCTATGTGATGGACATTTCACTACTTGCTGGTATCTAAGCTATCCTAAGTATCATATTACACTAGCAACAGTACAAACACCAAAATTTCTTGCCACTTTCATTGATAGGATCTAGCTGGTATCATCAATTGGTGGAAGCAAATATAATACAAGAAAACTACGTTTTACAGCTTGAGTAAATGCTCTTAACAATATTGGTTCAAATGGTTCTAGTTGAAAAATAAATTTGTTGTTTGCTTCTCTTTCTACCGTGCTGTGAATGTATGCTGGAGCCTGTTTAATTGGTATATAGCAAATGATTTAGAAATTATATATAAAATAAAGTTGTAAATACCAAATTAGTATTTGGAATATTGCTCACATTTTAAGAAATAAAAATATAACAGTTATATGGATAATATTTATGTACCGTTTCAGATTTTATCTTTAGAATACGTATTTTTAAAACAGTTGGCACATGCCAAGTAAAACTAGCTCCGGCATACCTTTAAGTCATAAACAAAAGCAAACAATGAATTTATTCTTTAAATCAACATTAAGCACTAGGTTAGTGTTCATTCTTTGTTACTCTGAAATCATTATTTTTAAGACAATATATGGGGGCGAGCGTAGGTGCGTCTTTACTATGTACATACTTCGGTATGCGATGTAAAGCAACGACAGGCGCGGTTAGTACTTGGATTGGTGACCATTCCAACGGAAACCGCGTTCTCGCCTCACACATCTTCCAGCGGCTTGTATATCAGTGTATGCGCGGAAGCTATACAACCTTAGGCGAGGGTTGTATAAGAGATATACCATCCTTCGGAGGGGATGTAAAGCCGTCGGTCCCTTGTCTATTAAATGTTAGGCAAGTAAAAGATCCCTACTCTTCTTAAGGGAAGAGGTTCGGCAAAATTCCTGGTTGGGGGTAGCTCGTCTACAGGCGTCGGTGTTAGGCCTCAGTAGCGGAAATAGGCCGACGTTAAATAAATGTATAAAAAAAAAAAAAGACAATATATTTTTTTTGTCAAGTCATTTCGCAATGGCATTAATGTTTATCATATTGTTGGACCACTGATGAAAGTGATCTTAATCCTCCCTCCTCCCAACCAAGAGACTGCTATTATCTAATGAAATATATACACATGTTTTAAACACAAAATATTAAATCAGTCATGTTTTGTTGTGAAGGTATTATGCTATTCAAATTTCGAATATCTCACAACGAATAATTCATACATTGAAATGAATTTTCTAATCGCCCTGTGTAGCTATATGCTCGGTGCAATTGAACAAAAGGCTCACTGCTTATCGATAGGTTAGACAGTGAAGGCATCTCAGTCAAGCAAGCTCGTGAGGACACTGATCACTGCCCAGAGCCATGAGAAGGTTGCTCTAGTCACCCTCACCGCTCTAGCAATACCATCAGCCAACATTTATTTCCTCAAACCAGGAAGAGCTACAACATCACCAAAAATATTCGCCACAGCTGTAAACTCGCCGACAACCTCAAAAAGGTCCTCATCTTCTTCCACGACACAAGGGGTTGCGACACCACTTCTGCACTTTACATGCTGGGCAAGAGGAACATAGTAGAACTTGTGGCCAAGAATGAGTTTTGGTGGACATCAAACCCTTCTTTGATCGCAATACACAACCTGAAGCAATTGTGGAAACTGGACAACGATTTTTCACCACCTTCTATGGAGGTAGAACAGGGGACAATCTGGATAATCTGCGGTTTGACGTGTTGACCACGGAAGCAGCTCGCCAACATTGTTTCAGAACCTGCCTCCAAGTTCAAATGCGGTTAGGGAAGCAGATGCATCCACTCCAATGGGGTTGACAGCAGTCCAATTTTGGACTTGCCTCTGTTCCTAGCACCAAGGAATCAGCTCTGCATGGAAAGGTACTTATGGTAGATTTAATATATTCAATAATTTGTGCCAGTTGCAAGTGCGATGCTCTTTTTCTCGTACAGTGCGAGAAATAAGGCTGTCACTTTGACACTCGAGCTTTCTTCTTTGTTACTCGGGCGCTAGTTCAAGTTTTCAGTGATTGAACAACACTACCCAAAAATCGATAAGCGAGATTGAGCAGCTCAATGAAGAATCGGTCGATTCCAGTGGGTCTATAAGGGAAATTAGACTTTCACAAACACAATAGTAAAACATAGAAATTCAATAATACTGAAGTATATTACTGTAATCTTATTGGTAATAATTCTAAACAAAACAGAAAGCAAAATTAACACAAGTTTATATACATATGTTTAGGCAGCAGAGGGAGAATAGCAAACAATATTGTATTATCAGCGGCAAAAGCGTATAAGCGGTAAAGTTAACGAGTTTATAATAAAATGGTTATTAAGCAGATAGTGTACGGATACCAGAAAATGCGAAGTAAACAGAATTATTTACAGTATTAAAACAGATTACAAAAGACCCGAAACTTGACTAGTGCCTAATGATGTTAATAGTGAGTACGGAGAATTAAGTATCGGCAAAATGAGCAGATATTTTTGTCATGAACTCAATATACTGTGCAAACAAAACATTAATTAAGTCTGTCATTTTACTAAGGTTCAGGCCGGAACAAACAATAATGTGACAATAAAAAAAGGTGAGAGAACCCTGTAGGGATACAAATCCTGAATGCAGGGGGAAAGTAGGAACTTGTAAGGACACTAGTCTTGAATAATACAAGTAAGGGCAAGAGGTAGTCACAATGTGAAAAATATTAAAGTAAAATATTCAAACAGTTAAATTTGAATTGAAAGCGAATTATATATAACAGACTTCTTGATGCACAGTATAAAGTTTTCAATCAGCAAATAAACAGTGAAATTTAATAAGATGAGTACAAAAATTTCAACCAGTAAATATGAAATAATAAAATAAATATCAAGAATATTCAAGTGTAAAAATTTCAATCAGAATACAGACAGTAAAATTCTCGAAGTATAGAATTATCAATCAGTAAATACGGAATAACAAATGCACTAGCCAAATACATATCAAAGTTTTCTTGCTCTTTACAATCACTCCGGTGGACCCTGAGCAGATGGTAGTCGACTGGTGGCTTCGAGAATTGGAACGAATTGTGATTTTACAGGCCGTTACGGTCAGTTTTATAGCCACGTTCGCACTCATGGCATCGCGAGGATCCCCACTTGTTTTAGAAACGCGCATGAACCCATGTTTGAATACAAGACAGCGAGGACGGCTGTATTCACTTATTAAAAGTACTGGTAAATTATTATTACGCGCCTCAGTTAATAAAAACAAAGTATTTTAAATATCTTATTACTTATAATCAGTTTCAAATAATTATTCTAACCAACCACGAAAAAGACATGGATTTAATCGGTCCCAGATAACTAATTATTAAATTTATTGCTTCAAATAAACAATAATTCCGTTTACAAATATTTGCTGCTTTAAATAAATATTCAGGGATTCAAATAGTGAATATTTTCTGGTAAGATATAGTAGCGGTACAGAAAACAAGAAACATAATTATATAGAATACAATTAAATATAAATCTTATGCAGATGCTTCGTTACACAAGGAGACTTCCTGAACAACCGTCCTCCAACCGGACGAATTATTTGAAGATGCCGAAGAAGGTGTGGATGGAAACCTTGACATTATGACTGATACTCATAACGAGGCAGACATCAAACAATACGACGAGCCAAGCGGCCCAACAGCAGGAAAACGTCGAAGGATTTAATTTTGTTTCACTACATCTATCCTGTAATAATGTCTGTCTATCCTGTAATATTAATGCCTATATTTACCCGTGATTTTTGTATTTAGTGGCATTTTTTTGTTGTTAATTTTGTATCATATAATATTGTTATCCTATTTCTAACCCACCTCTACATATACCTGAAGGTGAAACAACCATTTTAATTGATATTAGCAATTGGTCCATTTATCAGTTTTGAAGATATTTTCTAAAACCTGAAATTGAAACCAACTTTTTTCATTGATGTTGACAATTTGTCGAAATTTCGTCTGCTGTAGTTTGGTAACGGTTTATCGAATAAATTCGCTCTTGGTCTCATTCGATGCAGAATATAATGCTTTAAAATTTTTGTATGGGATACGTTTATGATAAACACGTTATTTTCGAAGATATTAGAGAGAAACTGACGTTGAAACGAAAATTTTTCGTAAATGTGGAAAATTCGTCCAATTTTGACCTACTGTAGTTTGGTAGGAGATACTATTAGTATCATTCGACGCAAAATTTAATGCTCTACAACTTTTATCTCGAGCACTTTTCAAAATTTTAATTAGTTTAGGAGATATAAGCGAAAAACAGCAGAAACATCTCTTTTGAGGGTACATTTCTACCCCCCACACCTTTTTCACAACTCCGCCGAGTGGGAAAACCTAGGATAGTCATATTGGCATACAAATGAAGCCACTAAAACAAAAAACCTTTTGTAGGAATTATTCCCGAATTGGATGTTTAACACTACTGGCCTATTAATAGAAACAAACAATATGTGCTTCTTAACGAGACTGGGTGGTTCTAGAATGGCACGGACATTTTTCTAGGTACATACGTATCATTGAATCTAAATCATTCTAACCGTTTAACAAAGTAATTCGTTGAATTAAATAGTTTTGGAAAAATAAAACGAAGAAGAAAAATATGTATACTTAACATTTCAATACACATTACTGTGTACTTGTTCTTCTTAAAAATATGAACGTTTACAAACTTCACCATACCTAAATAGTTCCGATGAATATTTGCACCCACGTTTATTTTCTTTCAGAGTAGTTTTTCTTATCAGAAAATTCCCTTAGATTACCGATTTCTTTGTTAGTCTCGGATTTATGTTCTCCTTTATCTTTAAGCTGCACAATCCTTGCAAAGTTTATATACTTTCTAGTGATTAATTGGTGAGGATTAAGAATTGTCGTGAAACTATTCCGAACTAAAACGAAGACTTGTTTAGAATTCGAATATGTGTAAAGTGAAATAGTGCTGAACTAAGATTACGTTAATACTATATAATCTTAAAAAACACAGTCGTCTTGTGTTATACGGTCGTGTCGGTCTTGCGCCCTTGCAAAATGATTTAAGGAGACAAAATAAAGTATAAAATAATTCTTCAATACTTTAATATGCTCATAAAGGGGTTATGTTTGGATTTATGCCAGTAACGTTTACTGTCTGGTATTAAAATTCCTGAGAGAACTTTGTCCATCCTACTCTTCATAATTTAAACATAAGTTGAGTTTGATGATCTAGGTTTATCGAATCATGCTTGTAAAACGTCAGACTTGTTACAATGGAAACAATGTGAAATGGAAACAATAGAAAATTGTAGTTGTACGTTGCCGTTTGCGAGTAGGTATTTGAATAATAGTCTAATAGTATAGGTCATGCTTTACTTCTACCTTTTTTAAATATTGTTAGTCAGCTGACGATATCGATTATTTCGTCATTGACTAAATGCTCAATAAAAATGCAGTGAGTTGCAGTGCCACACAACGTCGGTTCGTAAAAAAAATTTCTATTCGCAAGTAAGTCGGCTTTCAAGGTAGTTGCTAAATTTTGGTGGTGGGAGTGTTAAAGAACACGGTAAAACCCTCGGTATACTTTTCGACGTTGTAACAAAATCCGCCTTAGGAAATATTTCGCAGTAAAAATATCGTGGAAGAGGTTTTTAATATTTTTAATCATATTTTCGCTCTACGGAGCCATTTTTATGCAAAAATTTCCATAACTCCTCAAGGAGCGTCATTTTAGAAAGTGTAGTAAATGTCACTGCACAGGGACGTAATGTCGCCCCGATCACCTAAATTTAGAAACTATAACAAAATTTCGGAAATTTCAAAATTAAAAACCCTTTTACGAATCCACGTTGTTATGCACTGCAACTCATGCGCGGTATTAAATATGAGGACAAGTTAATTCAGCTTCTATTCAATGTATATCGTGAGTTTTAGAGAAAATAGCCCTCAGCGATATGGGACCCCCATCATTTCCTAGCAGTCGATTTTGACGGGAAAATGATGAGTTTTAACGAGATTTGCCCTAAACCGGTTCCTCAGTGATTCGGTGTCAGAAAAGTATCTTTACCATGTACTCATATGTGCATGGGACCACCTTACCTGAACGTATGAAATTGTAATTGCCCAAATATAATTCAATCTCGTTGCGATTCAAGCATTTTCAAGCTCAGAGGAGCGACCAAAATTGATAGTGAAATAAAGATACGTGAATAGACATTCAAGCAAAAGCCCATCAAATTTTATAAACATTAAACTTTTCTTGAATCCTTTTGTGTAATCGTTAGCTCAAAAACTGCATGTTGGATGGTAGTTGGTACATTATAAATCGTTCCGTTCCTCACCATGTGTTGTACACAGGCCAGACTATTGTTTGTCAAACATATTTCTTGAAGTTTTTGTAAAACATAAATTTTTTGAAGTTGTAACATATATTTTTGAATTTTATATTGTCTTTTATTTGTGTTTGCAAAATTCCCTTTCAGGTATAATTTTAAGAAAGTGTTAGTACTTCCAGCGTTAGGTTTATAGTGTCCTTCAGACTCCAAAAGATGAATCGTTCCCAGGAGCGACGTTACGCACTTGCAGCAACGTTCATTATAGTTGCTAAAATTATTTTCCGTGGAGCGAAATTCGCTATAGTTACGTAAATAAAGCTCCGTGGATCGAATTTTTATAATAGTTTTCAAAATTGAATGTTTGCTATAGTTTCGAAAATTTATCAATCAAAGACGTCTTTTATTATAGTTAAAATTCGTGGAATTGATTTTCGTAAAATTGGATTTTCGTCACAGTTACGCAAAAATAAAACTTTGTTATAAACAGAAAACTCCTTCTTCGTTGTACTTCCAGAAATATCTTCCGACGGTGTTTTTACGTGGAATGAACGATCCATCTTATTGTGTCTGAAGGACTTTTATTACCTTTCCTAAAGTGGATAGATATTATATTGTTTACCTGAAGGGTTCAAAGCGACTGATTCAGACGAAAAATACAAAAATCTATACTTACTATTTCTTTTGCTTAACTGCTGTCACTGATGGTATCAATTGGACGTCGTGGCGCTGTCTTTAGTCTAACACAGTAAATACTAACACTCTTTTAAGACTCTTAATTAATCTGAAAGGAAATTTTGAAACACAAGGAAAAGCCGATATTTAAAGTTCAAAAAATATATATTGTTTTTTTCAAAAAATATGTTTTTACAAAATCTCAAGAAATGTGTATGATAACAATAATCTAGACCGTGTACAACACATAGTGAGGAACAGAACAACTAGACAATGTCTCCAACTACCAGCCAATGTTTAGTTCATAGCAAACGATTACACAAAAAGATTCAATGTAAAATTCAATGTTTATGCTTGCCTGTCTATTTACGTATTTTAAATTTACACAATGGTAATTTCGAGCGCCCTTCTAGAGCTTAAAAATGCTTGAATCGCAACTACTTTGAATAATAATGTGGCAGTTATATATTAATACGTTCAGGCAAGGCGGTCCCATGCACGTGTGAGTATATGGTAATAAAACTTTTTTGCCACCGAATCACTGAGGAACCGGTTTAGGGCAAATACGCCGAAAATAAATAATTTTTCCGCCAAAATTGAATGCTAACAATGATACACCCTCGACGCTTTTAGTGTTTTTGCCATTCCCTTTGAAATTTTGAAATCGACGCTTTTGAATTTGTCTTTATATTTAGCGTAACGCATGAGTTGCAGTGCTACATAACGTGGATTCGTAAAAAGAGTTTTATTTTTGAAATTTCCAAAGTTAAAGTTGATTCTCGTGGTAGATTCTAAATTTTTGTGAACGGAGCGACGTTACGCCCTCGTGCGGCGATATTTAGCATACTTTCTAAAATTACACTCCTTGGTCTATTTTCAATATTTTTGCATAAAAAATGCTCCATGGAGCGAAAAATGTTGATATATTGATAAAAACCTCTTCCGATGGCGTTTTTACGTGGAGCACGCGTTTCATGTGAAATATTTCGTCGGATTTCGTTACAGTTACGAAAAATTTCCTGATGAGATTTTTTGCTGTTTTTAAGCGTGATGGTTTCAGATAGGTTTGGTGTGTTTTCTCGCAGTATCACATAAAAGTCATTTGTCTCAAATTTGAGCAAACTCTCTATCAAAAAGTTATTTATAGCCAATCTCATCCACCTACAACTCTTATTCGTTAAAAAATGTCGCTTTGGAAATAAGGCTTCAATTATTAATTTGTAAACTCACATGTAGATATTGTACGAAATATTATTGTCATCTTATTATTTATATTTCTAATTGGAAATATAGGTTAAAACTTATTATCAAATTGCATCTATTTAGTGCAAACCCTCAGCCCGTAGCAAGATTTGTAACGTTAAAGTTAAGAAATTGTACTTTTTTAACATTTCAATACGATGCTAAACAGTTCCCCGTTTGTAACTTTTATTGTGTGCAATTAAATTTTATGTAACATTTATCTTCTTTTGTTTCAGGTTTTAAACGTCGTCTTGGCAACCGTCCTTACTCAGGCCTTAAAGAAAGAGGAAGAACAGGCTGACACTTATAGGAAATAATGACATAAATTGTATTTCGTAAATGTTAACTTAGTAATAATATTATAAAGTATGTACAAAATGTTCAATTGACAAGAAAATCATTCAAATATAGCTGGATGTTAATAGTTTGTAGATTTATATTTAAGATTTTTAACAGCATTTTATATGATATATTCAGCTCGTTTTTTTATTATTTTAATTAATAAAAGAAATAAGTAATAATTGTTTAAATGAAAAAACATAACGTATCTTTAAACAAGTATGATATAAACTGATACGTTGATGGGGCTCCATTTTGCATAGCGTTTTAATTAATATTTCAATCAAAACCATATTAGACAAAATTGGTAGGTGATTAGTTTTTGTTACAATAAAGGTTTTTTCTATTTATGTTTCCTACCACCTACCTTACCGTTTGCATTTATACATCTTTTACCTAAAAATAATTCCAAACTATGCCATAATTATAATTAATATATACTTAGCTATTCGTAGATTACTAAATAATTTTATGTTATTATATTCTAGTAATATTTTAAGTGTTGTTTTAATTTTATATTTAGATTTAGTTGTGTTTATAAAACAGCTGCCCTTTTATATTAATTTAATTCGATAATCAACATAATTACATTTTGAACCTCTAAAAGTACATTGTGTATTATTTAAAATTAACAAATTTAGTCATTAAACCACGTTAAATTACTGCAATGTACCTACATGGAAAGAGTTCGGAATATTCTAGAAAAGCATATTTTCTAGAGAAAATATTAATTATAGTCATGCAGGTTAAATATGAGCTCTTCTAACTTAAAACAATAATTCGTAATTCAATAATTATAAAAAATTCCAATGTGATGATGGTCATTGTTGTGTAGAACTATATCACTTGCTATATATGATCCCACGTCACAGATAAAATGGCTCTTAATTCATCTGAACTCGCAGGTGGTTATTGTGGGAGTTAACAGCTCTCTCGATAAAAATCTAAGTATTTTCCATGGGATTAAAATGTTGTAATCTAGCTGGTAGCCTCAAACGTCTAAATAATTTTTTTTCATTCAGTTTAATACATTTCTGGTCCTTTGCAGTAGGGCAATGGCATCAAATATATGAAATTAATTTCTAAATTGCACTTGTCGATCGCGTAGTTTATGATCATTTCCATATATACGACCATCCTTTATATCATTGCATAAATACAGCTCAGTACGCCCACAAAAAAAAAGAAAACTAGATTATACCATGACACCTCTATTTTCATGTAGATGAACATCTTCATCATGTCCATTCTGAACTCGTCTTGCAATTCCCCCCTAAATCCTGTAGGTGTCTCCTTCCCTAGCTTTTCTAAGATCATCGGCTATAGACGAACCTAGACTAGTCACATTTCTGCGTGATGCTATGGCAATGTAGCAGTCTCGCTTTTCGGTAGCAGACTTTAATTTTGTAATACGAGTTTTTTTCAGAAACATCACCTGTTCTCGAAATGCGCTTAATCTACTAGTCATAGTCTGGGATATACCGAATATATTAACTCGCCCATAGAAATATCGCATAAAAAGCTGATAAATTTCAACAGCCAATACAAAAAAATTAAACATTTGGCACTGTATAATATGGTATAATAGCGTACAATAATACCTATTTGTGTAAAGGGCCTAACAACCTTTCCACAAAAAAATTACTTTCATAATTTAAGAATATCCTTAACTTTTTCCATGTGCGCAATTATAAAAAAATGTTTGCTATTTTTTCTTATAGATGTAGTTATTTACCTATAATTAAACATTAACATTTATTTAAACACCATAGAAATAAATTATGTTTGCTGATGTTTCATTTTTCTTGCAGAAATCTTTCTTTATCTCTTTTTCATATTTTAAATTATTTAGAAGTTCACTGTATAATACAAAATGTATTAGGCCCTGCTTTAACTGTCAATATCTAAATAACGACGAAGAAAATACAGTAAAGATGTATGCATTCATTGTACCTCTACCGTAAACCACTCACTGAAATTTTAATAACACGTTTTAATGATCTGCCGTTCTAAATTGAATATATTTCAGAAAATGTATATTCCAAATGTATACTGGGTGTCCAGTGTCCATGCGATAGAGCTATTTTAATAGAATGATATTATTTAATTTTCTTTTAATTTTAAAGTTATCAAAACAGTAGTTTCATTCAGCGTTTCAACTATCTGATAAAATGATAGATTATATAAATTTACACAAAATAGAATTCGTGAATATCAAATATTAATTAATTTATCCATCGTAATAGATAACATATATGAGAGAGAGAAGGATCAATCAGATATTTGTAGGGAGGGCCCAACACATTTGAATCATATATTAAATATGGACGAGGACGATCATATCAAGCTACCTATGTATTACTTCATGAATATATTATCCACATTATAATATATGGAATGGTAATATTTCTTTTGTAAATAATAAAAAGTATATAATAATAAATGCGTTTTTTTGCGGTTCGCCTGTTTAGTTATTCAGTGAATTTATGTGAAAATTTATCACCTATTACTACGCACACACATTTTTTCAATTGTAGCAAAATGTATTTCAATAATTTTAAATTCTGCAGCCACAGTTAAAATATTAACTTCAATGACTAACTGCGATAAAGGGTTTAATTATTTATAATATAAAAAGCAGGAAAATAGATTTTCTTGAGTGTTGGAAATACTTTTTGACGCGTATAGAGGAACGTTTAAGGAGAAATGGAACGACCTACGACATGTTTCTCTAGTATAATTCATTGTTAGTTATGGATTGTATCTTGCTCTTTCTGTTGAAGAAGTTTAGATAAAATAATTGTTGAAATATTGTAAGATAAAAAAGGCGAAACAGAAATTAAAATGAACAAAGGCGATTGTAAAATAATTAAAGCAAAGAAAAATTCTAATAAACGTAAACACACCACATATTGGAAGCAAAATAATATTCTGAAACTCATTAATTAAAAAATAATGTAAATAATTAATGATCCATGGATATACTCTGAAATAAAAAAAAAGATTGCGTAACAGGTCACAAAATTGGTATATTTTTGCTATGTATTATGTGAAGTCTTAGAAGGGATATGGATTTGAAGCATTTGAATAAACTCTATCAAACTATTCTATAAATAATGCCCCATCAAAGCCTTAGCCGTGACGCGGTAAATTGTTTTGTGATTTTTTGTCTTAGCAGTTTAAGTGTGCCATCAAAATTTAATCGCTAATGCACAAAGCACTCTGTACCTTCTTATCCATTGGCCTAAATTTTTCTCCTTGTTGATCTATACTTATATTGAAGTGCTCTATCTGTCATTAGACTATGGCACATTATTCATTAATCGCCCTGTATATTAGAATAAGAACAAGAAACAATAAACTGGTTCTTCTTCTTAATTATTAAAATTTTTAAATAGATCTGTTTTGACAAATGACGTCAAACTTAATTTTTAAAAAGGCACTAGCTGAAATAATTTTTCTTCAGATTTTGTTTTTGAGGTGCGACATCATCCCTAACTTTTTTTTTTATATACATTTATTTAACGTCGGCCTATTTCCGCTACTGAGGCCTAACACCGACGCCTGTAGACGAGTTACCCCCAATCAGGAATTTTGCCGAACCTCTTCCCTTAAGAAGAGTAGGGATCTTTTACTTGCCTAACATTTAATAGACAAGGGACCGACGGCTTTACATCTCCTCCGAAGGATGGTATATCTCCTATACAACCCTCGCCTAAGGTTGTATAGCTTCCGCGCATACACTGATATACAAGCCGCTGGAAGATGTGTGAGGCGAGGACGCGGTTTCCGTTGGAGTGGTCACCCATCGAAGTACTAACCGCGCCTGTCGTTGCTTTACATCGCATACCGAAGTATGTACATAGTAAAGACGCACCTACGCTCGCCCCCTTTCCCTAACTTTCTTTAATTGCAATTTACTTTTTCACAAAAATCAATCCCTTATTGTTTTCTGAGTACACAGATATACAATTGCAGGGGCCTCCTGTTTAATATTAAAAAAATAATAATAAACTCTTTAAAAATACTTATTTCTGTAGTTAATTGTTCAATTTATGTATTAAATACGTAGACTTTGTTTTCGAATATTTCAACTGATAGTGGTAGGATGACGAAATTCAAACTTATATAAGAAATCTATACATTCATACCAAAGTTGATAGTAATTTTTTAAGTAGCAGCCAAGGTAGTATTAATAAATAAAATATAAATTTTTTGATATACTTACAGTTACCGTGTTTTAACAGTTACTAAATATTATATTTGTTTCTAATCGAGATTTCATTATACGAGTGACTTGTGTGCGTGGAATCATTTATGTTTACTCAGGCCAAGACACCAACCTGGACCCTGTGAAACAAAAAAATATAAAATAGAACTTACTTAAATAAAACAAAGATTCAGCCTACAACGTGGGCAGTTGGAAATATTGTTCCTATTAACTGAAATTACTCATACAAATTTTGCACAACGATTTCCTTTTTATAAAATAGCCATCAAATAAGTACATTATAAGTATTTTTATTTCGAACTATATTTGAATAATAGAGTTATTGCAACAACGTGTAGTATTAAACAAACTGATAGCAATATATTTTTTAACAGACTATGCTAAAATCTGTTTATTAGGATATTGTCAAATCAAGTATGATAAGAAAACCTGGCATACCTGAGGAAAAGTAATAAACCAATTTTACAGTTTTTATTTAAATAGAACCCTCATCATCACTTACAAACTTGTCTTCGGATTTTTGGATGCCATAGTACGAACTTTGCGATGACAAATTATTTTACAGTCCGCAGGACTATTCCCATGGATTTTAATTTAACCTGTAAAGTTTAATAAAGTAATTGACTATTGCGCAAAAATTTACCCAAATCAATTTTATTCCTTGCTGTAAAGATCTAAAAAAACCAAATGAATCATGATTTACATTGTATTGTACGTTGTACTAAAAATCGATGAACCTATTTATGAGGCCAGTTGAACTGTCCACTCACAAATTTATGCTGTGCATTGTGCGTGTACGTGATTCATGTGTGTGAATTACGTTATTACGAATCATTTAATTCTTAATGCGATTTGAAGCAGGCATGCATTTGTTTTATACCTTTTGTTATCCAAAAATGAGTAATAATAATTGTATGGCTCTACCATCCACTGGTTAATAAATATCAGAAAGAGACGCTGGTAAATTATTATGTAGATAAAATGATTTGTAACAATTCTAGAAAAGTTTCTTTCACTGTAGTCATTAAAATTTGATAAGAAAGTTAAGTATAATGTATAGTAGATTATATAACTACAGATATATTTGCTTAACAAGCACTTTTTACGTGTACATGTGAATAACGAAACAGATCATGCAATTTTTAACTATCTTTTTACAATTTTCTTCAATGAAATAAGTTTAGACAAATCATTATCTGCAGAACCAAAGAAAGCATTCCTCAGTCAAACACCTTGAAGTCTGATTGGTGGTATTAAATTTAGATATTATAATTTTTTAACAACTTACATTTCTAGCAAAATGGAGGTTTAAAATACACTTTTTTTCCGAGAGAAGTATATCTCATGTAAACATTACAAAGTATCCACGCCTCGATTGTAGAGGGCTAAAGTTTTCTGAAAATTCCAAATATATGCATCTCACTACTATCTTTACACCATTTGCTCTTGAGATGAACTAGCTCGATGAGGGCGCTACATGGGTGTCCAATAATCATGATAGGCACGCATTCGTTTCTTCATATTCTCCTGAGCTATACAAGTCTTATGGTTTGATATAATATTATCAATCAATACAGTCATCCACAGACAGTCTTATGCTCGAAGTACTACTTGGAGGAAGGTGTCTCATGAAAATTAAAAAATTTCAAGGACCCAATCAATACAATCCCTTAAGGGAACACAAGGAGTAACAGCATTGGAGTTAGTGTCGTCAACTCTCATACTCCGAGTAAAGTCTACACGGTCTCAATTGAGAAAACTATTAAAAAAAGCCGACAAGCGACTTCAAAGTCCGACTATTGTGGATGTGGTAAGCATCAAACGTCGGTGTTCCTGTTAAAGAACACGCCAAAAACCTTGGATAAACTGTAACAAAATGCGAAACATTTCGCATGAAAGGAATAATAAATAAATAAATAAACACCACAGAAATTAGACAACCCCCAATTCCAGAAGCCAGGTCTTGTGCGGAAGGGGGTTATACATTGAAAAAACGCGGACATTCTACCATTTCCTCCGACAGTGCCAGTACCGGAGCCAGGATTCGAACCCGGTGGTGCGATATCCGTGTGATTAATCGCGATTGCCACCTCGCGCCTTAACCCACTTGGCTATCGACCAGACAACAAATGCAAGTGTAACTAAAATTTAAAAAAAATTAAAAACCCTTTTACGGATCCACGTTGTGCAGCACTACAACTCATGCATTGTGTTAAATATAAAGACAAATTAATCCAGTCTCTAGTCAAAGTATTTCGAGAGTTTTAGCAAAAATAGTCTTTAGCGACAAGGGTGACCATTCATTTTCTAGCAGTCAATTTTGACGGGAAAATGATGGATTTTAACGGGATTTGCCCTAAACCGGTTCCTCAGTGATTCGGTGTCAGAAAAGTATCTTTATAATATACTCAGATGTGCATAGGACCGCTTTGCCTGAACGTATGAATATATAATTGCCACAAAATAATTCAATGTCGTTGCGATTCAAGCATTTTTAAGCTCAGTGGATCGAACCAAATTATTATTGAACTGATAATACGTAAATAGACAGGCAAGCAAAAGCCCAACAAAAATTTATAAACATTGAACTTCTGTTGAATCTTTTTGTGTAATCGTTAGCTATAAACCGCACATTGAATGGTAGTTGGTACATTATGAGTCATTCCGTTCCTCACTATGTGTTGTACACGGGCCAGACTATAGTTTGTCAATAAATTTTTCTTGAACGTTTTTGTAAAACATGATTTTTTAAAGAGATTTATTTAATATACATTTTTGGAACTTTATATTGTCTTTTTCTTGTGTTTTCAAAATTCCTTTTCAGGTTTAAATTTAAGAAAGTGTTAGTATTTACCGTGTTAGATTTATAGTGTTACGACGTCCAATTGGTACCATCAGTGAAGCAGTTAAGCATAAACGAACAGTAAATATAGATTTTGTATTATTCTCCGTCTGCAACAGTCGTCTTCAACCCTTTTTTGTGAGCGTTTAATATTCATTTTTGAAAAATATAATAGAAGTCCTTCAGACGCGAAAAAATGGATCGTTCACATTCCCATTGACATTAGATATAGTGTACGTTCTGTTTTAAAGTTTTTGTCTAAAAAATAGCTCTATGATTAATATTGAATTTAACGATTTTGCCGAGAATATCTATATCAACGTAGAGGACAACATCAAAGACTGTTTGAATCGGAACCACGCCTGTTCAACTTTGCTCAAGGACAGTATCCTTTCGTACCAAAATCAGTTATATAATCGTGGTGCATGCTAAGGACAGAATAACTCTTCTCTACTAATGAATCGACTATTGTCAGGTCAACTATTTGTATTTTGACTTACTGAATTTTTATCTATGAGTTTATTTTATTTGTTTTACTTTTTTATCATTGCTTCATGTAAATTGTGTCATTATTATATATTTGAAGTTTTCTGTTGTTTTCTTATACATTAAAATTGTTAAGCGTTTCCGTTACAGTTTCTATTTTATTGCAATTTCAATATATTTTCTTTCAGTTGTTTGTGTTAATGTTACATCTTTTGTTGTTGCTTTAGAGGAGCAGGTAGTAATTGTATGTGCAAAAACGAATGATATAGATTATTTGTAGTCAGAAAAGGTTAATTAAGCATTTTTTCGATTGAACCTTTACACTTACTAATTTTGTTGATGGTACTTGCTCCAGTTTGTAAGATTCGAGATTTCCACTTTAGAAATGTTAATAATTTGCGTGATATTTTGTTTACCGTGTAGGAGAGTTTAGGATACTGGGTGTTGAGTTGAGAGTTTGAGATACACATCCCAATTTTTGGTCAGGCTGTATTGCTTGGAAAAGCTGGTTGTGGGACTTGGATACTGGAAGGTAACGGAATGATTTCTGTCCAGTAGATGCTTGGCTGACTATAGGGGAGTTTGTTGCATTTAGAGGTCAATCTGATCATTACTCTAGGTAAATAAGCGGTAAAGTTGGACACTTCTGGGCCAGAGCTAAAATAAATTTCCTCCCGGTTTCTCTAGACAGGGAATCTATTGGTCGCAATAGATTCCTGGGGGTGAAAACAACGTGATGTGAGTTTCATATCTGTGATTCAATGCAGTCTCGTTCGTTTTTATACATGTGGAAATGTTTCGATGCATATATACATATTATTCCAACTAAATTCGAGACTAAATGTAGGAGTGAAACGTTTTGTTGATGTTTACAGAGATTAAAGATAAGTCGCCGTTTATCCATCAGCTTCTTTCTATTCGTGAGATTAAACTAATACAAGAACACAGTGAGTTTCATAATCTATTAATCTTTTTATGAGTCAGACATGTTTGTGTAAATAGTATAAGTTATATACACGATAACTATGTTTTTAAAGATATTAATTACTCTATTTGAAAGTACTTATATGAATTTGAGTTTTCACCTGTTGACTAGAAATAGCGGGCGGATGAATGAATTTTACTTCCCTCATCTATTTTGACCACCTCTTGGTTGCTAAAACTGGCAGAAAAATTGAGGAGGAGCCGTAATTTCTACAGGGGGTAGTTCTCACTCCCTTGACTGGAAATGGTTGAATTTTACCTCCATCATCCCCCTCGACCTTTTTTTGTTACATTCCATCCGAACCTCCCTCCTCCCTCCGAAACCATTACCTACGTCCATTTCATGCCTCAAACGGGTGGTTTCCACCCCCTTTGATCAACCCCTTCGATGGCCCCGTATAAAAAGTCACTTTTACAGAAAATATTCCGCACAAAAACTCCGTCTCCACTTGCTACATCATGGAAAAGCCAATTTGAGGGTGATTCTTTGCCAATAAGGGATGAAGGCGGATTTTTTCACCCATGGATCTATCGCAATCGATTCCTCACCCCAAGAAAACGGGAGGAATATCTTTTAGCTATGGCACAGAAGTGGGCAAATTATCCGTTTATTTACCTGGACTATTGAATAGCGGGAAGTTGGGCATCTCCTATAGCTCGCGGAGTATCGCGTATCGCGTATCAAATTCCGAAAATTACTATATATATTTAGGAAAGTCTCTTACTTTGTCCTATATTTAAGTAATATTTGGTTTAATCGGAAAATAAATTATAAGGGTGTTATATTGTTAAGTGCGACACATTGTATAAGACCGCAAAAAATTGTAAAAATATTAATGAAAATTATCAGTATTTAAATATAACATTATGCGTACTTGGTGACCGTGAAGAGGAAAACTAGCAGCTGTGTCAGGTATTTTCAAAATGCCTGCGATACTTGCGTAAGATGCAATGTCTTTGAATTTTTGTAAATGTAAATATGTAACACTATCCCCTGTACTATTCAAGCAAAAAACTATAAACATGGAACGAAAAAGATACATCAATTGGGTCAACAGAAGACAAAAGTACCACAAAACTTTACAGTGTAACGTAAATTTCCCGTCTAAAACATAATATGAGGTGCAATAAACAGAATTGCTATATCATCTTCCCTTATAAAATGCTGACATACTAAACTTTCAAAGATATCTTAGTATATATTATGTTTATGATCATCTGCATACAAAATATAACTTCCAACTTGGATTCACATATAAAGTTAGATGATTGGCGTCGTATATTTGCACAATGAAACTGTTTACATAATAACGTGATGATAACAATTTGCGTTAATATCTTACTATACAAACCGCAATACACGCAGTTATGTAAATAAAATTATGTGTGCCTTGTGTGAGTTTGCACAATTTAATTATTTAATAATTAATATAAGATGGGACATGTACAAATAGATGAGAAAATTTACCAAATGGGATAATTTGCGCTGAATATTTCTGTAATATTATAGTGTTTAAGTAAGTTTAAAATTTACATATTTATTTGATTGTACCACTTACTTCTATATTTAAACTAATGTTCTCTGCAGTTAGTTAAATTAATTAATAATATTTATTTTAAAGAACGAAAACAAATTATTCCAATAGAATAGAATATTTTTTATTTACCAATATTTGATTCACATGTTATGTACATTTAGCAATCGAAAATCGGTTTGATATTAACGCAAATACACAAGTTATTCGGTGGATAGTAATTAAAATATATATATATATATAAAAACTGTCAAAAACCCGCTTTTCTTACAACGTCTTACTAACAATTAAAAAAATATTTTTCATGTTGCTACGATTTACACGTACATAAACAAATAAATATGTTGGATATTAATGGTTATAAGATATTACATAAAGAAACTCACTTGGGCTACTGTAGCGTAGCAGATATAGCAGACACAACTTACCCCGGATAAATGATGTAACGTGCCCACGATAACATTTCACTAGCTCAGACTATCTCAGGGCGTTAAGACCAAGTTTACATAAACTTTGACAAATTATTAGTTTACTTACTTACGTAGTGGTCGCAGACGAAATAATGACACTTCCTTTAAACATGAAATATTGCAGAATTTACAAATATTGGTTCTCTAGCATGTAACTTGGCGATGTTCAAAAGGTGTGGTAAATTTCTTGATTAATAATTTACAACATTAATAAAATGTCTCGTGTAGCTACACATCGGTTTACAACGTGAGGATAAATGGTAATAAATTCGGCCACAATGGGTCTGATTTAGAGAACCACAGCCACAGTTGGATGAATGGGGTCGAGTCCGTCTTTCAAGTCGACACGATACTTCCAAAGGAAAGACTGTAAATTTGTGAATACGTGGGTAGCGAACAAGTAAGATGGCGTGAAGAGGTTGCTTACCTTGTATACTTAAATATCCTGCTTTCGCAGTTAAAATTTACTCACGACAACAAAATATTCCGCTAAATGGAACAAATTATCCTGTGTTGACAATCCCAAAATCCACCAGGATGCCTCGGATAAAACGAGTTTTGTGTCTCTCCGCTTGTCACCCGCTGGAAGTATATCACGCCTCCCGTGGACAATAGCGAAACTCTGCTACGGACATAGCGGTTGTTATTATGCGGCCCACAAAACGCTAAGACGTATGGTGGGTCGTATATGCTAGAGGTCCGCAACAATGTACGACTGAAAGAAAAGCAGGGCGTGGGCACTTTGTACATCCCCTTTCATACAATTATACAAAGTGCGCACGCCTTGCTTTTCTGGCAGTTGTACTTGAAAAATTATTTTTTACTTTTTAGTACGACTGTAAGAAAAGCAAGTTTTTAAAAGTTTTTTTATTTTCTACTTTCTAGTCATGCTTTAATTAAATTATTATCATACATGAATATTGTGACGCTCCTCGTAGAAGTCTCTAATCGGGTAAAAATGCACAACCTTTTGTAGTCTATGTTTGGTTGGATATTATATTTAATCACTTTTTGCCCCCGCGCCCCCTACGTATGGATATATACAAGAATAACGGTGGAATACTGTATTGTCATCCGACCTTAGTAACTGCGCAAAATTTGATGAATTGATTATGTCAGGAGGTGTGTTAACTAATGGATGCAAGACCTGGACAAACATGAAAAATACATTGAGTTAAAGTAAAGCAAGTAAATATCGGGAGAAGTATGTCATGGAAATTGAATAAAATTAGATTCTAAGCATGCATTTTGTCAACAAAACAACACTGTTCATAAAAAAGTGAGCTATAGAAACAAAAAAAAATTGTCAAATAATAATACGTGTGTATTGTTAACATAATAAGTGTGCTGTTTATCGTTAAATTCGTAAATGGCCCTTATAGAATGCCAGCTTAGGAATAAACCCTTTTCATGACAACTCAAGTTCGATGTCAAACCCTAAGTCGAATTCAAACTTGTTTCAGATTATCAGAGACATTTTATATTTTAATGAGTTGATAATTAGATTATACATATTTTATTATTTGAATATTAAAATCATTCCCTTATAATTCTCAAAGTAGACGGTCTGGATTGATATTTGATTTCGATACGATATCACTTAGGGTTTGAATACCAGTTTGTTATAAACAAAGAGACCGCAACCGACCAACCGACCGCTATCCTATTTGATTTGTTGGTGGCATTTTCTATGATCTATCAGAATTCAGTTAATTTGGATTGCACGAACTACGTCTAATGAAAAGCGGCATACTAATATTATTAATAGCTATATACAAATGAAATAGATTGCCGGAAGGTAAGGCAGGGGAATTCTAAATGATTCACTTTGAGTCCAGCAGTCCATTTCATCCTTAGATTATACAATGTACAATTAACCTTCGAAAACAGAGTCACTGTATGAATGTTGATGGCTGCGTCATTAGCAGAATAATTATAATCACACTTTTATAATACTGAATAGCGGCAATAGAGATATTGTTATTTTAAATACATTTTTAAATAAAAATAGTTTTTAATATTAGTCGATATGACTTTGTTAAGAAGACTATTACAAGTACTCTTAGAAAATTTAACAAAAATTGTCCCATCCCATTGTGCAAAATGTGGATTATGATACACAGATAGAATCTACCCTGATGAATCTACACGATGGGGAATATTCTGGAGCGGGTGATTCTACAGAGGTTCAAGGCAAACGGAGGACTGTGGCAGAGGCAATACGGTTTTCGCAAAGGGCGACCATAGTGGATTAGTGGATGTCATTACAAACGTGGTGTGTGACACGTTTTTCTCCACCTCGCACGTTGACGTGGAGAAAAGGCGCGGCCACTCTTTGACACACGAGCTTCGGAAACAAGTTTTCAAATTACTCGGGCGCCAGTCCTAGTTTAACTGATAGGACACACTACCCTCAAGCCGAGTACGCGAGGCTGAGCAGCTCAAGTGGAGAAAGTTTATTCCAGTGGGTCAATATAATATGGGAAATTAGACGTTCACACGCAGACAGTAAAACTCAGAGTTTTCAATAAAATCAGTATATTACGATAGACCTATATGTACAAAGCTAAATATTTATTATGAAAAATCTATAATTGATCAAATACCAGGAGGAGCACGCGTAGCAACGCAAAACCCCAATAGTACCAGATGACTCAGGTGATCAGATTAGCAGGCTGCAACACACAGAATATACGGTTAGCAAGAATAAACAGGGTGCAGAATAGTTACGGACACCAGACGAGTAAAGCAAGACACAAATATATAAAAACCACAGTGAAACAGTTATCCAGTATTTGCTAGTACATCAGTTTACCTACTCCTCTTGTGGACTTACTTACTCCCTGTGCGTACGGTCGGGCACGTCTGCTTCGGTGAAGCGATCGTAGTGGAATCCCTCTCTGCAGAGCTCCTCAGATCCTTTTCTGAAAATGAAACAACTTACGATAGGAGTGGGAGTAGACGCCTGATGGATGCGCTGCTGGTCGACTGGACACGTCTGATCCCAATGAGTCGCCTGGGCTGACTGACTCCTTGGCTGCACAGGTCCTCTTCTAGCAGCGAAACCTCTTACCATGGGAGTGGGAGTAGGCGCTAGACGGATGCGCTACTGGTCTCTTATGGACTTAGAAAAATAAGGCCACTACGGATTTGTGGACTTTGAAAAATAATTCGAATATAGATTTGTGAACTTAGAACAATTAACGGTACCTTTAGGTTTTAAATATTTAGCGTGAACACGTCTGCTGGCTCTGAGTCGATCGGGAGGACTAACTGATCAGTGTGAATCTATTTACTGCCTTCAGAGATGAAGGAGTGGGAGAAACAGCGGAAAATAGGTGCGCGGTGTATCACTGTGACGTCAGCTGGACTTGTAAAAATCTTTGAAATGTCTTTGGGGACTTAGAAAAATAACTCCACGATGGATTTGTGGACTTGGAAAAATAATTCAAATATAGATTTTACGGAAATGTTACCTGAATTCGGGACTTGATATTTTCGCTACAGCACCAGAGCAAACAGCGGACATGTGTACCTCGTGAGACGGCAGCCAGAAGACTAAATGCGGAATAATTAAATTATTCCCGTGTACTGAAGGAGTGACGTCCTATGAGTGACGTCGAACGGACTTGTAAAATATTTTAAAATATTTTCGGACTTAGAAAAATAACGCCACGATGAATTTGTGGACTTAGCAAATTTACCTTACTCTGGTACTACAGGACGGAGAGCTCTGCACGTCTAACGTGGTCGGTCGCTGGGAAGGCACTGCCTCGTGCGTGGTTTGGCGTGTCTGAAATGTAGAAACTCTTCTTGTCGCTTCCCCACCTGAGTTCATCTGTACCTTTACAAGTGAAATATTTTTACGCGGTATTGACAATCACAAATATTAATTATTTCTAACTAATTCGCTGTTTAGCGGTACAATGTATACGGAATAATCGAAATTAAATATAACACGGCAATTTCTATAACATATTTAAGAGATTAAATAAAACAAAGCTTGGGCATATCTGGGTAACGAAAAACACTTCGTTACAGGTGAACACAGTCAACACGGTGATGATGGACCATGGAACACCAGGGAATTCTGCGCTCTAGTCACTTTGGACTTGTTTGGCTTAGTTTTTGTCATTTTAATATTAGATCATTTACCTGGTTCTGATTTGTTCTCTAAACTGGTAACTAACTAGAGAATAATATGATGTGGTAGGATTATCGGAAACATTTTTAAATGCTAATACTCATGAGACTGCTATTAGGATTTCCGGCTATAAAATTATTAGAAAGGATCGAGAAGGAAGAGGCGGAGGGGTAGCTTTTTATGTGAAGGATATTATTAAATTTAAAATTTTAGAGGTTCCTAATAATGGTCCTGTCGAACAATTGTGGATTATCACTAGAATTAAAGGTAAGAAGCTCTGTTTGGGTGCGGTCTATAGATCTCCCCATGTAAATTTGCTATTGTGTATTGAAAATGTTCTAGCAAATTTTTTAACCGACTTTGATTATTTCTTATTTGGGGGCGATTTTAATGTGGATTTTTTAAACAAAAATAGTCTTAATTTTAATCTATTTAATTCTTTACTTGATAAGTATGGCTTACATCAGCTTATTGAACAGCCAACTCGTGTCACTGACACTTCTAGCACATTGATTGATCTTATTATTTCGTCTAGTTTAGATTTAACCTTAAATACAGATGTTCTTAATACGGAGGGTATATCTGATCACTGTTTAGTTAAATGTCACTTAAAAATAAAGAAGTTTCGCTAACCTACTATTTTCCATACACTTCGTGATATTTCGAAGTTTAAGTACGATTTGTTTTTGGAAGACCTTAGCTTAACAGATTTTGATAATATTTATAGCCTTGGAAGTGTTGACGACATGATTAGTTTTTAGAATGTTAATTTATTACATTTGTTTGACAAATATTCACCTCTTAAGTCTGTTCGAATAACTAAACCTCGTGCTCCGTGGCTGACGGATAATTTGAAAATTATGATGAAGGTTAGAGACAAGGCATTTTTAAAATATAAAAAGCGTAAAACTGATACCGCTTGGAATGATTATAAAAACATCAGAAACTTAGTTAACTCCTCGATTAAAGCAGAAAAGAGGGCATATTTACACTATCAATTTAAAAAAGACCCTAAAACATTTTGGAAAACACTAAAAGCTCTAAATATTAGTCCGGATATAGACAACCCTTGCTCGGCGGTTGCTAATGAAAATTCATTCGATGATTTTTTCATAAGTAGTTTATCTCGAATAGATGTCAATGGTAATGATAACTTAGTCTCTGAGAATTATGAAAATAACAAACATTCTGCAATTTCTGTACCTAAAATTAATAATCCTTCACTTGCGTCACACTTTAGACCTATTAGTTTATTGCTTTTAATATCAAAGATTCTCGAAAAAATTGTTTCTGAATAGCTCCGATCATTTTTGGACAAGAATAAAATCTTACCGCTAACTCAGTCTGGTTTTAGGGCACATCACAGTACAATTACTGCCTTGCTGCAGGTCACAGATGATATATTTAGGGCCAGTGATGTAAAAAAATACTGCTTTGGTTCTGCTGGACAACAGTAAGGCGTTCGATATTCTAGATCATTCGATTCTGTTCTAAATTAAAATATTTTGGAGCAAGTGTTGGTGCGGTTACATTCTTTGAAAATTACCTTTTAAATAGAAATCAGAAGGTACTTGTAAATAGTGAATTTTCAAATATTGTTAATCTTAATCAAGGGGTTCCACAGGGTAGCATCTTGGGCCTTCTGCATTTTGCTATTTATACGGCCGATTTTCCACAATTGTTAAAGTATTGTAAGATGCACCAGTACGCTGAGGATACGCAAATTTATTTTTCATTTTACTTAAGTGATGTTAAAGACGCTGTTTCTAAAATTAACTTCGATCTGCTTAGTATATCTGAGGTATATAGGGCGCATAAATTAGTTCTCAATGGATCTAAAACAGAATTATTAGTTTTCGGAACGTTCAAGGAGAATGTTGCAAGTAATCCTGATTTTAAGATTATTGTCAACGAAGTGATCTTAGTTCCTACTAGTTCTTGTAAGAATTTGGGACTATAATACCTGGATGTCAACCTTAGATTCACTACGCATGTTAACAGTCTGCCTCAAAAATCATATTGTAAATTAAAAAAACTGTACATCCATAAAGACTTCCTATATAAGCTCAGACATAAAATTAAGGCTTTGTCATGCTTTAATATTTAGTAATCTTTCTTACTATGACACTGTTTTTTGGCCTGCTTTGTTAGGTAGAGATAAATATAGTTTACAGAAAGTTCAAACTCCTGTTTGAGGTTTATTTATAATCTGCGAAAATTTGAACTAGAAGGAGAAACCTGGAGGGATTGGGTCCTTTGGTTCTTCAAGGTACAATACTGAGGATGTCGGGGGAGGTAAACCACATTTCAGATAAATTCAGAGAGTCGCATTGGCTAAATTTGGATGAACGTTTTCAACTCCATATGGCATGTCTAATTTACAAATTAAACAGGTTAAAAGTTCCTGAATACTTATTTGTTAAACTTGTTAAAGGTAGTCTTACTCATGACTGTCCTACGCGGTCTCGAGACTTGTACACTGTACCTAGACATAGTTCTGTTCAGTTTGAAAGATCATTTGTGTACAATGCTACTAAGATATATAATAATCTACCCTCTAATATTAAATCTGTTTCTAGTTTACATAAGTTCAGAGAACTCATCAAGCACCTGTTGTTTAATAATAGAAATGATTAATTATGTATTTCACGTATAATTTTTTGTGTTATAATTAAATTTTCAACAATATTTTAACTGGAATGGTTATGTGGAAGAGCAGCGTTGCTGAACATCGCCATTCCTTTTGATACTATTTCTGTATCTGTTTAAAGTCTGAATAAAGTCAATTTATTATTATTGTTAAGAATATCTTACTAATTTCTCTAAAAAAATCGCTAATACTTTTTTTTTCAAAAATCGACCCACTTTTTCCATCATAGAATTGAACGCCTCTGACTAGAGTCGAATGTGGTTACTTCTAAAGACTCACTTTATAGGTATATATGTTATATTAGAAATATACTATGATATATAATATTATCGAGACAGGCTTAACCTTCTCAAACATATCGTATTACATACTGCGTAACAGCTCTTCTCAATAACCGCTCACGCTGCATGAGCATTGTATTTCAATTCTAAGTAATCCTGATTGTGCTGAATCAGCAACACTGTTTCCTTTGTTCTCAAAACATTATAAATATTACCAACAACCTTTTTGTAATCAGTCTTATACTCATTTTCGATTAAACTACTTCTAAATTATTATTGTATTTTCTTAACGAGTCAACGTTGACTCCAGTGTTAAACTAAATAAATCTTTTTAAAAAGTTATTCAAACAATCCACTATCTAACATTGGCGCAGTCGTGGCGGATCTGAAAAACACACAGTTCGGGAGCCTAACCAGTAGCAAACATATCCGAGGGAACAAGGAGTCCATCTGAAAAAGGTGCCTAACCGGACGAAAAGAGCTTCTGGAACAAGGAGAACTTCTTAGCTGTAGTGGTGGATCCCAATCCTTTGTTCAGAAGAACCTACATTATTCTCAAACGCACAGAAGCGAAACAATAATAATTATCAAGAAATACAAGCAACAAAGCAACATTTCAAATCAACACGATTCAACAATTAGCAAGTAAGAATTTCATCCCGTCCCATCGTTGGTGTCTTCGGCATCAAAGGCAACCCTGTGGAAGGAACACCAAGTGACACCCCTGGCAGAGAGAGACCTTTGGTGAAGCTAAGCTCACGAAGTCGCATTCAACTGGACCACGAGGAATGAAAAATTTAGGGTAAGTCATTTTTGAATCATCTCGCAAACATTTATTTGCAAACAACGACATAATTTTACATTTTATTTTATCAAAATACATTGCATTGCTACATACAGTTCTAATATCTAAGGTAGTAATTTTATTTAAACTTGAAACAAAATATCTTGATTATAATTTGTGTGACCTATATAAATAACCGTAATCATACACTGTTCCTATCGTAACATTATTTTTATGGTAATATCATATGCTCTTTAAGTGCGAATTTATCTAATTAACTGTAATCACGTACCATTGTTATCTTTGCATTTTTATCGTAATATAATATTGCATACCACATAAAAGGTTAAGGTTAAGGCCGTAAGACAAGCTTGTGTTCTATAATACCGTGTGTGCAAAATATAAAATTATCAGAGACATACTATTTCCAAACTCAAAACGCTTTTTTAACCAAACGCGTTTTTCGAATTAATCTAGCTATTCTATAATATAAATTTTAAATATTACAGAATAAATTCTTGCACATTTCATATTAAAATTTCTTATTAAACACCAGTAGCGTACTAACTTAAAGTGGAAAAAGGCGTTTTAAGTATTTAATCATCTAAATAATATAAATAAAATGGCTACAAACGTAAGCAATTCCAATGCAAACAATTCAATCACGGCGAACGAAACAATAAATATTGAACCTTATAGGTTAAACGAAATATTTTCCATAGTGCCCGAATTTGACGGCAACCCCATATTCTTGCAAACATTTATTTCAGCTTGCATAACCGCTCAGGGTATCGCTGTCGACGATCAGCGCATCTTATTAACGCTTCACATAAAAAATAAATTACGCGGAAAAGCCGCAGAATTGATAAATTCACGAAACCCTGTCACTTGGGCGGAAATAAAAAATTTGCTCGAATCACATTTTGATGACTCTCGTGACTTGACAGCCTTGATACAAGACTTGCAAACAATTCGTCAATTACCCAACGAAACAGCTTTAATATTTGTGTCCAGGTTACAAACACATAATGCAAAAATGCACGCGGCAATACAAAAACAAAATTTAACTTTAGAGGAAAAAACCGCGCAATCCACTTTAATAGAAAATATGACGTTAACTACTCTTCTCACTGGACTCGAACCAAAATTAGGTCAAATTATTAGGGCTGGTAACCCCGGCAATATGCTAGATGCAATAAATCGCATCAAACGAGAATTACAATTATCGTATTTCGAATCTCAAAAATTTGGAAATAGAACTTTAAACAAAAATCCCGTTCAAAATCAGCAAAGACGCCCAAATCTCCCACCATTTTGTACATTCTGCAAAAGGAATGGACACAGCTTTAACGAATGCCGCACGAGGCAAAACCACCAATTTTCACACCCCAATTTCACACCAAACGCCTATTCCAATCAGGCACAAATTCCTAGACAGCACTTCCAGAGTTTACCTAACCAAACAAATTTTAGACCACAGAATTTCCAAAATTTGCCTAATCAACAACGTAATTATCCACAACAAAACAGGCCCTTAGCTATCAGGCCAAATCCTAACTTCCAGCAGCAGAGACCTTCTGCCATACAACCGAACCCGAATTTTAATCGATTCAGTCAACAAAAAACACATCACTTAAATCAAGAACCTTATGATAATTACTCAGATTACCCAAACCAATACGAAGATTACTCTGCAAATTATTCTCCTGATTATCAATCTCAAAATAACGATGACTACGATTTTCAAAATGGACAATATGAGAATTATACTGCTAATTCTCAGCAATACGAGGATTATACTGTTAATCCTCCGGATTTTTGCACAGGCCCGGAGTATTCCACGAATACTCCAACACAACAAACGGACGAGCTGGACCAAATTTCTCATCAAGTCCAAGCAATAAACCTCCAGGACAGTTTCGACCCAAACCTGAACTTCCCGGAAAATCAATTCATGTAAAAACACCCCGCTACAAACTAAATATCGTAAACTCCAAAAATTTATTTTACATAGAAGACATCACTAAACGTTTCAAAATCTTGATAGACACAGGCGCAGGTATCTCTATATTCAAACCCGAAACGGCAGAAAACTATAAACATCGATCCCACGAAAATGTAATTATACAAGGTATAACAGACGAAAAAATTAATATCACTGAATCTGCTCTCATACCTTTCAATCCGAATGATCCATACAAAGTTTACATTCATAATCTAGATATAGAATTTGACGGACTTTTAGGTGCCGACTTTTTGGACCATTACGATTGCTTAATAGACATTAAAAACAGACAATTAATCACTAATTTCAAAACCGTACCATTGTATCAAGTTACCGATAATATATTAACTACACTCTGGAGCCCGATTAAAAATCAAAATTTAAACGAAACAAAAAACCAAAATGTAATTTCTATCGAACCACGCACAGAAAAGATTTTTAAGCTTAAATGTAATTTACAAAATACCGAAGCTATACTAATAGCCCAGGAAAACGAAAAGGTACGTTTACCGAACGCCATTGTCAAAATAGACAACAATGGTGAATTTTTGACGACAGTAATAAACTCAAATGCAATTCCGAAAACAATAAAATTTTCAAATCTTAAACTTGAACCCGTCCAAAAATTTAGGTCAATATTTAATGTAAATCTTCAAAATCCGGATTCCCAATATATAGACAGAAATTACGAAATAAGAAACCAATTACGCTTAGATCACTTGAACGATGAGGAGAGTGAACTAATTACTCAACTCTGTTTAGACTTTTCAGACATATTCTATTTAGAAGGTGACAACTTGACATTTACCAATGAAATCAAACATTCAATAGACACTAACGATTCTAAACCAATTTTCACTAAATCTTATCGTTACCCCCAAATTCATAAACAAGAGGTAAAATCACAAGTCTCGAAAATGCTCGACCAAGGCATTATCCAGCCTTCAATTTCTCCCTGGTCCTCCCCAGTTTGGGTAGTCCCCAAAAAACTAGACGCTTCTGGTAAACAGAAATGGCGCGTCGTAGTTGACTACCGAAAATTAAACGAAGTAACGATAGGTGATAAGTATCCTTTGCCCAACATTTCTGATCTTCTAGACCAATTAGGCAGATGTCAATATTTCACGACTCTAGACTTGGCCTCTGGCTTCCACCAAATTGAAATCGATCCTAAGGACATCCAAAAAACAGCTTTCACGGTAGAGAATGGCCACTACGAATTTGTACGTATGCCATTCGGTCTAAAAAATGCTCCATCCACTTTCCAGAGGGTCATGGACAATATTCTATTAGGCATCCAAAATGAACGCTGTCTCGTCTACATGGACGATATTATTATTTATTCCCCTACTATCCATGAACATATTTCCCGATTAACAGAAGTCTTCAAACGTCTACAAAAAGCCAACCTCAAAATTCAGCCAGACAAATGCGAATTCCTTCGCAAGGAAGTCGCCTATTTAGGGCATCTTATTACAAAGGATGGTGTAAAACCGAACCCTGCCAAAGTCGAAGCAATTCTAAATTTTCCTCAACCCAAAAATCAGAAAGAAATTAAATCTTTTCTAGGTCTAGCAGGCTACTATAGACGCTTCATTCCTAATTTTTCCAAAATTTCAAAACCCTTGACTAAATTGCTACAAAAAGATATACCTTTCAATTTCGACAATGACTGTACAAATTCATTCGAAACCCTAAAACAAACTTTGACAACTACCCCGATATTGATCTACCCCAACTTTGATGAACCTTTTGTCCTAACTACAGACGCTAGTGCATTTGCAATAGGTTCTGTACTTTCACAAGGAAGTATAGGGAAAGATTTGCCAATCGCATACGCATCTCGAACTTTATGCGGCGCGGAAACTAAGTATTCAACCATTGAACGTGAACTTTTATCTTTGGTCTGGAGTGTAAAGCATTTTAGGCCATATCTATTCGGAAGGAAGTTCAAACTCGTCACCGACCACCGACCACTCACTTGGTTATTTTCCATAAAAGACCCAGGTAGTAGACTAGCGCGTTGGCGCTTAAAACTCGAAGAATACGATTACGAAATAATATACAAACCCGGAAAAATCAATAAAAACGCGGACGCGTTGTCCAGAATTAAAATCAATCACTTTTCAGAATGTTCCAAATTTTATTCAAAAATTCTAGCCGCAAACGAAGACTCAGACGAAGATGAAACCTCAGACAACGACGACGAGATCACTGACGAACAAATTGCCCGAGAATTTGACACATTCTCCCGCCTTTACAAAACCAAATCTCTAATAGACTATTCCAAAATTCAAATCACAAATAAACAACTATTAGATCGAGAAAATAAAAACATCATAACGTTTTTCCAACAAAACAACTTGACAGACCTTCACCATCAAATTATCGAGGATATTTTCGAGGAAAACCCCGAATTTTATAACAACACAATCAATATCGTTTCCAGTAAATCAACCCGACAAAGAAACTATTACATTATCGCTCTACCCTTCGACCCAGAGTCTGTGGTAGAACACCTATTTCTAACACTGTACAAACATCGAAACAAATTAGACCTTTCCAAAACTTATCATGTTGAAAATAACTTAGACTTTCCAATTCTCGAAATCCTATCATTTATTTTTGCAGAAAAAGACTTAAAACTAATTATTTGTCAAAATTTAGTACGAACTCCCGATGAAGACCAACGTCCGATCATTCTCGACCAGCATCACACCGGAAAAAATAATTTACATCGTGGAATAAATGAAACGATACGTAGAATCAAAAATAAATATAATTGGCAAGGCTTAACAAAAGACGTCGAAAATTTTATAAAAAATTGTGAAACATGTCAAAGAACAAAAGTCTGTCGTAAAAACCTCAACAATCCCTTAGTGATTACTGAAACCCCTAAAACTCCATTTGAGAGAGTTAATATTGATCTATTCGAATTTCCCACGCGAAACTATGCATTAACTATCCGCGACGAGTTAACCAAATTTACTCAAGCTTACGCAGTCCCAGACAAGAGCGCAAAATCAGTCGTAAATACCCTGTTGCTTTATTTTCAGCATTATGGTACCCCACTAAGAATTCATTGCGATTATGGCGGTGAATTTGATAATAATTTATTAAAAGACCTTTGTACCCTTTACGACATAAAACTAACATACTCAAGCGTAGGACATCCTCAATCCAACGGATCTATCGAACGATTCCATGCCACCCTAGCAGAAATGATAAGAATACACAAAACCGAAAATCCCAACGAACATCCCTTTACTATATTACCCTATGCGGTGATATGTTACAATAACTCGGTAAACAAAACTCATGGCTTTACGCCATACGAGCTTATTTTCGGACATACAGCTAACCGACCACCTGAAACTCTTTACAACCAAAAAGACCTGATCACCAAATACGTTAGAGACCTAAATAATCGAATATCCCATTATTACAAAATTGCGCGAAGTCGAACAGAAGCACAAAAACAAAAAGCCAAAGTTCGATTCGACAAGAACATTCCCGAAAATAGACACACATATAATATTGGCGACAAAGTGTACGTCAAAGAATCACAAATAAAAAATAAACTACAAAATAAATTCAACGGTCCCTTTGAAATTACAGAAATCTTTCAAAATTCCGCTACATTACTAAATCTCGAAACAAACCAAACAACCAAAGTAAATTTTGATCGAATGAAACCATATACTGAAGATTAAATTTATTTCCAGGTTTCTCCTGCTGATCGGATCAGCACTTGCTCAATTTAAAATAACACCTATTAACAATACGATCGGAGTATATTATCACCAAGACACGGACATTGTGATTTCTCACAAGAAATGGACTTTACTGGTACACAAAAACATATCTACCTTTAAGACAGCTTTCGACAAAAACGACAAGATCTTACAGACACTATACAACACACTCGACCCAGCATATCATTACATGAACGTCTTTTCAGGAGATGTAAAAACTCACCTTAGCTTATTGACGCAAATTTCCCAATCAATACAATCAAAATTTGACGAAATTTACCTTGACACGAAACGATACAAACGAGGAATACTAAATGGCATCGGAACGATTTTCAAATCAATAACCGGAAATTTAGACGCAGAAGACGGTCAGTATTATTCTGATTGTATCAACAAATTGAATAATGACGAACACCAACTCGAAAACCTAATTAAAAACCAAATATCCGTTACAACTTCAGTAATCAAAAATTTCAACGCAACTATTCAAAAATTGCAAGTTGACGAAGAAACTTTCAATAAGGATATTAAAGAAATTGAAACCTCAATTTTAGATATGACTAAGGACATAGAAAACGTCCATGCAAAACTGAAATTTATCGAAATCTGCGAACAACTTATGGCAAGTTATTTATTTATCGAGGATAACCTAAACGACATCCTAAATTCCATCACTTTCGCGAGGCTTAAAATAATTCACACGTCAATTATAAATCCAAAAGACTTAGTAAATTCTCTACAGGAAATTTCGCAAAACCTACAAAGGAACAATTTACCGCTTCCAATCAAACTATCAAAGGTTGCACAGTACTTAGACATTATAGAACTAAAAGCTTTTCAAACAAATTCGGATCTAATATTTGTGTTAGACATACCTTTAATAGACCCTCAAACATATTCAGTATTTCAATTATACCCTATTCCTATTTTGGATAATAGAACTGGTTTATATCATGTATTATCAACTTCTCAAAAATATATCGCGAGAGATGATGATTCATTAATGTACATACCTATTTCGAACCTTGAAGAATGCAAACCACTTTATTTCAACACCAAATTATGTCCAAATTTATTTGCCTACCCTATTGACAACAATGCCATATGCGAAGCCCGTCTCTTCAAGAACCTCAAAACTCTGCCAGAAAACTGCCAGACGTCATTTATCATCAGCCAAGGCTACAACGTCCAAAAAATAGACGAAAACACATGGTTAGTTATTAACGCAGAACCTCTACAAACAACCATCAACTGTCCAGAAAGAAATTCAAAAACTGAAGTCATCTACAAAAATTCAATAGTAAAATTACAACCAAATTGTTACGCCTTCATAGGCATCACAAAAATTCAAGCCAGTAACAATGAAGTAACCGATGTAAAAGACGACACTCATCCAATCCAAATTCCATTTGAATGTTGTAAACATATTCCAGACAAAATCCGAGCTCCAAATCTTAAACCACTAAAATTAAACAATCTCAATACGGAAGACCTCGAAGTTGCCAAACACAAGTTGGATCAATACTCCAGAGATTTAGACGATTTGATCAACGAACCCTTTATAACCAAACACATATCCTGGTTCACCTATTTTATCATTGTGCTAATAATTGGACTGTTATTTCTGTACCTATTTTGTAAGTGCAGAACAAAAAGACGAAGACTAGCCATCGATGTTTCTGCATCACCCCCATCTCCACCGAGGCCTAGCAAACCCTACAGGACATTTGCTAACCTATTTCCTTCACGAAGACGACCTACCTTAAGAAGAGAAGACAACGAAGCCGAAGACATAGAACTTACATAAAGACAAACTGTTTTGTGCCTTTTTACTGACTTTCAGTGCTAGACTCTTCAGTGAATTTTATTTCATTTGTTTAATCATTATATTTCATTATTTTTCTATCATTTGTTAATTTCAATTTTATTAACATTTTTACGTCATTTTCATTCAAACCCATCATGCTTATATTTTATGCTTTCACAGTAAAGCTATATTTTAACCTTAGGAATATTTTATCCTATTTTACAATTCAAACCTAGTATGTTTGTATTTTACGCTTTCTTGCCAAAGCTATATTTTAACTCTAACATTTTTATGTTATTTTATTTTATGAATCAAGCTTATTGTGCTTGCATCTCATATTCTAGACGCTAAGGTTATATTCTGTGTTTTAAACCTTACGATTTAACATTTTTGTATCTTTTATATTTTTCCAAATTGTACCATTACCTTTTATATACATTTTATATTCATTTCAAAAGTTGCTGCATAAAACACCAACTTTTTTTATAAGGGGGAAGCTGTTATATTAGAAATATACTATGATATATAATATTATCGAGACAGGCTTAACCTTCTCAAACATATCGTATTACATACTGCGTAACAGCTCTTCTCAATAACCGCTCACGCTGCATGAGCATTGTATTTCAATTCTAAGTAATCCTGATTGTGCTGAATCAGCAACACTGTTTCCTTTGTTCTCAAAACATTATAAATATTACCAACAACCTTTTTGTAATCAGTCTTATACTCATTTTCGATTAAACTACTTCTAAATTATTATTGTATTTTCTTAACGAGTCAACGTTGACTCCAGTGTTAAACTAAATAAATCTTTTTAAAAAGTTATTCAAACAATCCACTATCTAACATATATTCACCACCAATTTTCAAAATATTCGGATATCAGGTGAGCGAGATATGAGGGTGGCTCAATGAAAAGTGGGACACATTGTATATTAAATTAATGTAGATATATGCATGGAACCTATTTATAGAATTACAAACATAAGGAATATAACGGGTTCGGCAGAATGAAGCATCCATTTTAAATTGAGTTGTTTTCGTTAATGGCTATATTTTTATTCAAAAATTAAACACATGGATCTTGTAGAAGCACGGTAATTTTATTTTTAAATATTACATCAGTCAAATGACCTCCTCTTCGCTGCTGACACTCTTGAAATTTAGCACCAAAGTATTCATCATTCGCTCCAACATTTCAATTGGGATTTGGTATAGTTTGAAATGTGTTTCACTAGAAACGTCCCTGTACAAAATTTAATTTGAACCAATCTTAAAAGTTCTACAATGAGAAATATACCGTGTAGAGTTAAATTGTCTGGATCTTAATTTTCCTTAGAGACTTAATTTAGGCAAAGAAGTATAAAGAGTTTCATTTGATAATAAAACTACAACGCGTTCTAGCCATCAATTGGAGATGTGGATCATAAAAGTTGTGTGTACTTGCCAATTTAGTGTCAACAAAAGAAACTCTATCAAAAACTGCCACATTGTATAGTTTAATAAAGGGTTATGCTAATACAATTTGTAAATTCTATTTACTAAGATCACGTTTTTAATTAAATATACGTTTCTTCAATGTATTGAGTTTCTTATAGCTTAAATGCAAAACATGTAAGCAGTGTTTATATATTTCGATGCAAACCGTTTGAATTTTATGAAACATTAGATTGCTCGATCTGACCTAATAAAAGGTTAAAACGAGCTTGTTCAAAGACATATATTACAATATCAAATGCTCTAACAGTTTAAAGTATTATTACAAATATATGGGTATAATTGTATTACTATAAAAAATAAAGTTTTATTTATAAATTTTTGCTAAGCAATTTAATTGATTGGCTCAACAATAATCAGTGAAATAATATTGTTTATTCTCAGCTACATGATTAAAAAATCGCCAAACAAGAAGAGTACTAATAGTAAAACCAATTGTTATTTAATCAACAGATAACGTACATTAATATAACATAAAAATTTCAGCATGTTTAGAAAAGAAAAATAACAAAACTGTCAAATAACTATCTGCTTTTTGTCAGAGCGAAACACCAGAAAATTAATACTCATATCGCAACAAAAAGTATATGAATTTGTTCACAACAAAACTTCAATGAAAAGATAATTTTGTTTTTTAATAAATCTATTTAAAATCGACCTAATTCCGCTACTGAGGACTTACTAGCCTAATATTTAATACATAAGGGACTGGCAGCTTTACTTCCTCTCCGAAGGATGATATAATATGCACAAATGCAATTCTCGCCTAAGATTGCGTAGCTTCTGCGCATATACTGATATATACGCCACTAGAAGATGGGGCAAGGACATTTTATTTTCTTGTGAACACAAACGAGGATTTCTTTTTTGAAAACATAAGTTTTTGAAACTTGAGACTCTGGGAACCGTTTGTGCTCAAACTGAGTTGATTTTCTCTAGATGGCTCGGGTTATGAGTATTACTCTGAATAGTAAAATTTCTTTCTTGATGTAAATAATAACTCAGGATGAAACGTAGAGTTTAAAATGTTTATTTAACTCTATTTAACGAAAATTTAGGGTTAAAATAATTTAAATGAAGTTATTTATACGGCGTCAGAAATTTAGGTTTTGTTTCAAAATTAAACGGCTCGAAAATTAAATAGACAAAATTAAATTCACTTGTGGCTTTTTTAAATATACCTAGAAAATCACTGTTGGTACAGAAATTAAATAGAAAAATGATTTAAAATGATTTTTACTTTCGACTGACTTGTTCATGAACAACCTATCGAAGAACTTACATGCCCAAATGCTTCATTTATAGCCAGATAGGCTGGTTCACAATCTCTCTGATCGTTGCGTTTGAGGGTTCCAAGTGTCTCACCGAAATTTTTTTCATATTTCGTTTATCGTGCCCCCACCGCTCATCTCAGCATGCAGTCTCATGGTATTTGCTTTAAACTGTAAGTTTGTCTCGAAATCGTGAAATTGAATGATTGAGATATATAAAAATTGAAACAGAATTTAAAAACGCGTGTTTTGTCTATCATTTTGTTTACTAATAACTATTTGTTAACTGGACATTTATTAATTTATGATGTAAATAAAAGACCAGTAGCCCACAGAGCTTAGATATTAAGGCAAAGTGGATTGGTGAGAGCTTTTCTGTTTCTGTTCAAATCTTGCATACTTTATGTAACACAGTTTCTGACATAATCAATTGATAAAATTTTGTATAGTTACTAATATCGGATGACAATACAGTATTCGATCGTTACTTTTGCAAATATTCGCACGTAGGGGGCGCGGGGGTGAAAATTGTCTTCAAGTCTTGCATCCCTTATTTAAGCCACGTCCTGACATAATCAATTGATAAAATTTTGCACAGCTACTAAGATTCGCACGTAGGGGGAGCGGGGGTGAAAATTGTCTTCAAGTTTTGCAAGTTTTGCATCCTTTATTTAACACACTTTCTGATATAATCAATTGATGAAATTTTTGCACAGTTACTAAAATCGGATGACTATACAGTATTCTACCGTTACTTTTACAAGTACCTGCACATAGGGGGCGCGGGGGTGAAAATTGAAAAGTCTGCAAAACGAAGAAGGGAAAAGCGAAGGAGCGAGAAATCAAAACGAATAGTTAAGAGACGAATATTTATTGAGCGATCTCTGGGGGGTAAGTCCCCCGAAAAGTATGACTAAAAAGTACAAATAATTTTTTTTAACTAAAAAAAAAGTAAAAAATAAAAAAACACGAATGCACGAATGCAAGGAAAGCAAGGCGTGCGCACTTTGTATATAAGTATATGTATCATCTTTATGTACACATGACCGAAGGCACTATGTATACAATGATTCCACCCCTTTCACATAATCATGCATACAATCATACGTGCGCACGCCACGCTTTTCTTACATTCGTACACTACTATTTTTTTTATTTTTTATTTTTTAGTACTACTTTTTGCAGAAAAGCAAGTTTTTAATTTTTAAATTTTTTTTTTATTATAGTACGGTTGCTATGTATAAATTGAAATTAAATATGTATTTTTATTAAACATAGTTAAATAGGACACTAAAATAAATGTTAAAAAAATCGGAATTTAGATTATATTGCAAAGATTTATAGTTAAACAAATTAATTATTTAGGATTTACAAGATTAATTGATGACAAGCAAATATTTAAGAAGAACTTCATGATTTCGGTTAATTATAAATAGAAATAATTGACTACTGAATTTGCAAGATGAGGTAAGGTGAAACTGATTTTTTATACTAAAATTTGACTATGAACTTATAATGAAATGTTTGAATCTAAAATATTATTATTGACTCTAATTGATATCAGCAAAGGTAGTTTTATTCTATTTATTGTAAATTAAATAATAAATAAACACCATAGAAATTAGATAACCCCCAATTCCAGAAGCCAAGGCTTGTGCGGAAGGGGGTTACACATTGTAAAAATGCGAACATACAACCATTTCCTCCGACAGTGCCGGAGCCAGGATTCGAACCCGGTGATTAATCACGATTGCCACCTCGTTCTTTAACCCACTCGGCTATTTAAGTAAATTTGCCTATGTCTCTAAATTTATAGTAATATGACTAAGAAGAATACTTTTCTATCATGCTTTGAGTCAGGTTAAGTTTTTTTTTTATACATTTATTTAACGTCGGCCTATTTCCGCTACTGAGGCCTAACACCGACGCCTGTAGACGAGCTACCCCCAACCAGGAATTTTTGCCGAACCTCTTCCCTTAAGAAGAGTAGGGATCTTTTACTTGCCTAACATTTAATAGACAAGGGACCGACGGCTTTACATCCCCTACGAAGAATAGTATATCTTCTATACAGCCCTCGCCTAAGGTTGTATAGCTTCCGCGCATACACTGATATACAAGCCGCTGGAAGATGTGTGAGGCGAGAACGTGGTTTCCGTTGGAATGGTCACCCAACCAAGTACTAACTGCGCCTGTCGGTGCTTTACATCGCATACCGAAGTATGTACATAGTAAAGACGCACCTACGCTCGCCCCTTCAGGTTAAGTTAGAAAGTGAATTTTTGTTCAAATTACATTATTTAATTTTTTTCAGTGATGTTTGTAAGGTACTATAACACTTGAAAAGGTCGCTCTGCCTAGTATTCCTTGCAGATAAAAAACGAAATAAAACCTTTACGGGCTCATTATTTTCAACAATACAAGCCGACATGGGAACCAGGACGCAATTACTTATGCGACTAGTTTAACAGTATTTTAATGAGGTCGTAAAGTTGTTGCCTGTTCTACGTGCAGTGTAAATCAAACCTCAACAATACGTCCTAACGTTATTGCTTTACATTTCATAACGAAATATGTGTATAGTAAAGACACACTTACGCTCGCCCTCAAAAGATAATAATAATAATAATCGTTTATTGTCCAACAGGCTCACGCCCAATTACAGGGCACTTTGAAGTGTACAAAATATAGTACTACTAACTAATGTAATAGCTAAGAGTATGAGTAGAAAAAAAAACAAATATAAAAAGAAAAAACACAATAGAGACCACAAATGTAAAGGAGTATAGCGTATATATGACAAGTGTGAGTATAAAAACAGTTAACATAAAAATTATAATTACCTGCATCTAAATATTTGAGGAGCTAAAATATCTGTTTTAATTAATTGTAAGGATACATACATAATGGCATCTAAAAATATTAGTGTGTAGTTAAACCTGATTGTAACATATACTTTTTAGTTTGATTAAATTGCATTGGTTAATGTCGCATAAATGACTAATGCTGTTGAAATTAATGCACATTGTGTGTATTGGTGAATTAAAAAACACATTTGTCCTAGCTGTATCAATATGAAATGTGAGATTCTGCCTCGACTCTTGCCTTGGAGCTAAAAAATTTAATGCAGCCAGAAGGTCAGAACAATCGATTTTATTGTGTAACAGTTTGTGAAGGAAAGATAGGGAGTTGTATTTGCGACGAGTTTCTAAGGATTGGAGGTTAAAACATTGGAGTAAATAATTATTATCTATTCCCCGCTCAGGATAATTATCTGTAGTCTTAAAATACAAAAATTTTAAAAATCTTCTTTGCACGTTTTCTAAGGCATATTTGTGGCAATAATAGTAAGGATTCCAAATTAAAGCGCCATATTCCAGTTTAGATCTTACGTATGAGGCATATAGTGTTTTTAAAGCAGCGGTATTAGTAAACGATAAACAATTGCGTATAATAAATCCAAGCATTTTAACTGCTTCAGACGTTTTTGTATTTATATGCTGGATGAAAGTCATTTGTGAATCAAAAATCACCCCTAAGTCTTTTATTGTGTTTTCTCTGACTAAAGTGTTACCATCAATAGTATATTCATAAGTTATATTTAATTGTTTCCTAGAATATGTCATTACTTTACATTTCGAAACATTTAAATGCAGTTTATTGACATCACACCAAACCTTAATACTATTCAAGTCGTTCTGTAGGCGTATACAGTCCTCGATGGTATGGATATTCGTGAAGATTTTTAAGTCGTCGGCAAAACACAATTTATTACAACTAATATTGTTAAATATATCGTTAATAAACAACAGAAAGAACAATGGACCAAGATTGAAGCCTTGGGGGACCCCGGAGTTAGCAATAATCATCTGAGAGTTAAAACCATTGTATGTAACAAACTGTTCACGTCTATAGAAATAGGATTGAAAGAACAAAACTAGTTGATTGCTGAAACCAATATTTAAAAGTTTGTCACACAATAAGTTATGGTCGACCTTATCGAAGGCTTTTGAAAAGTCCGTATATATCACATCCACCTGACTTTTATTATCGAGTTCTTTGCTCACAAAATGAGAGAATGTGGCGAGATTACTAACGGTAGATCTATTACTAACAAATCCATGTTGAAAGGGAGATAAAACGTAATTAGTTGAAAGGTAGATACGATTATATAAGACTATTTCAAAAACCTTTGCAAAGTTAGATAGGATGGATATTCCACGGTAATTATTAATTTTTGTGACATCACCACTTTTAAATATAGGGCAGAGTTTAGCAAGCTTCCACTTACTGGGAAAAGTAGCTAATCGTAGAGACATGTTAAACAAATGACATAACGGCTCAGCTAAAATATAACCGCAATCTTTGACCATGAACGATGGAATTAAATCGGGACCAGAGCTTAATTTGTTTTTGAGTTTTTTGATCGCATCGTATATTTCGTCTACATTTATCATATCAATATGTACATTATTATTGTATAAGGAAGTTGTTTCATTTCTAAAATTTATATTTATTTGATTATCAGCTGGCGCAAATATATTGCTAAAAAATTCAGCGAATACGTTGACAATGTTTTGCTGGTTATCATACGCTTCATTCTCAAAAAACATTTTACCAGGAATTCTAGAATTACTTTTTTTTGACTGTATGTATGACCAAAAGTTTTGCGGATCTACAATTAGAGACGATTGAACGTCCGACAGATAGATATCGTATGCAGCTTTGATTTGATTCTTTATTACAAATCTTAAATGTTTAAATTGTTCCAAATAAAAATTATCCTTTGTTTCTTTATATTTTTTGTAATATTTGTACTTTCTTTTTATAATTATCTCCAACGTATACCACTTGGGATATTTTTTGTTTATCTTTTTATAAAGAGGGACATGGGCGTGCAATATTTCATACAATTTGCTGTACAACGCGTCAAGTGCAATATTTACATCCGAGAAGTTATTTACAAAAGACCAATCGACATTAAAAAATGCATCATATAAAGTTGCGAAATTGGCCTTCCTAAAGTTATATGCTTTCTGTGTTAGGTTGGAATGAAAGTTATTAGGTTTTGACACTTTTTCAATTGAGATAAATAGTGCAGGATGGTATGCATCTTCTTTTACAAAAGGAGTATTATTGTGCATAGTCTCACATTTCAAATTCGAGAAAACTAGGTCGAGTATTCTACCATTGACATTGGTTATGTTATTAATATAAGTTTGTACGAAGAACAGGCATAAATAATATCTACAACTTACCATTTAAACAAAATTTCATGCGACAGAAATGTTATGGAAAGCACAAAGATTAGACTTTCTAAAGCAGTTATTTTTCTATCTGTCTTTAGGCCTTTACATATGCATGATTAGGATACTATCGAGATATGGATGGACAAATGAATTTTTACGATACATCATACCACCAAAGTTCCATTTCCCGAAGGGTACGGAAAAGATACCTTCCAGAATGTTGAGTTGATTTTTCACAGAAGAACTAATGAGAAATTACTTTAGCGAGATCGTACGGCTAATAAACAACCGCGATATAGGGTTTGGTGCTTTCAACAAAGGCGGCAAATCAAAATAATGGATATGGAAGGAGGTAAAAGAAATCACCCTCTTCTACGCCCTGGGCAACACACTTTACAGTTGGGCGGAATAGTTGAGCTTTCTCCCTTCCACAAATAACAATTTTTTTCATAATAAATTCAAAATTTCAAATTTCTACAGAGTCGATAAAATTGCATCGATTACAAGTAAACAATTTTATTGACAAGGCTAAAGTTAATATGCAAATTAATGAGCAAAGTTTTCTCTCATTTGCTACAAACTGATTGAAATAAAATAAATTTTAATGAAAGCAAATTACGATACAGCTTATTGACATTTATCGAATCTTAATGAAGATATAAACCTCAGCATCATTTTAAATTCAGGGGGAATTTCCCTGGAGACAACAGTATGTGACAGAAGCTTAAGGTGTCTCCTTTACACTTTCCTGTCTCTTAGTATGTCTTCGTCGTAGGCATGAAAATGTATCAAGGTTCCGGCAAACTTTACCGCCTTGTACATTTAGAGGATATAACCAAATCCAGTTCCCGTACATTAACTGCTATTAATTTTCTCGAACGCTGAGTTAACGGCCAATTAGATCTATACTACCGAAAACAGTAGGATTATGTTGCTATAACTTTATTATGTCAGTTAGGATTTTTATTACTATTAATATGAATAGCCTGAATTTTATAAAGTGGAATCAGAGAAAAATTAAAGTATTTATTTAATTGCTAGCTACTTGATTTTCATAAAGTTTCTTTTTAACATAAAACATAACAATTAGTTTATAAGGCAGTGGCTTCTTCATATTCCTGAAAATAACTTAACACGACAAAGGATATTTACGTATCATCCTAGTATGCCATCTGAGAAATTTTATGACTGCAATGGATTGAATCAATGTATTACGTTAAATTTAAAACTTTATTATTTTTTCTCAATGAAATAATCGTATTTTTGGGAAATTTTATGGTAGTAAATTGTAATAGTCCGGCAGTGAAATCGTGTTTTTTCCCTGAAGTGAAAATTTTCGTATTGTTTTTTTTAACGGATTCTCGTAGATTTATATGTTTATTTACCATATCCAGGGGCGAGCGTAGGTGCGTCTTTACTATGTACATACTTCGGTATGCGATGTAAAGCAACGACAGGCGCAGTTAGTACTTGGATGGTGACCATTCCAACGGAAACCGCGTTCTCGCCTCACACATCTTCCAGCGGCTTGTATATCAGTGTATGCGCGGAAGCTATACAACCTTAGGCGAGGGTTGTATAGGAGATATGCCATCCTTCGGAGGGGACGTAAAGCCGTCGGTCCCTTGTCTATTAAATGTTAGGCAAGTAATAGATCCCTACTCTTCTTAAGGGAAGAGGTTCGGCAAAATTCCTGGTTGGGGGTAGCTCGTCTACAGGCGTCGGTGTTAGGCCTCAGTAGCGGAAATAGGCCGACGTTAAATAATAATAATAATAATAATAATTTATTTATTCACAAATAAGTACACACAAAAATTACAGGTATGTATAATCAATAAGTTATCTTAACTAAAATTTCATTTTGAGTACAATGTGTTAACCATTTATGTTTATACAATGTATTACAATATTTTACAATATACAAATTATTTTTATACGCAATTTTGAGGTTTCATTTGCAAATAAATATGGAAGACCCATTTAGGCTTATTTAAGCCTGTCTGTGGGTTACACCTCCTTAAGTTGCAAGGAAAGAGTAAGTAAACTGAAAAATAACTGAACAACAGTGAAAGTAAAACGAGAGAGAACAGAAACTAAATTGTACATATAACTGTATTAATTCTTTAATAATTTGATTAGACACTATACAACTACTGCACTAAGAAAACAGAAAATATCGAAATTAATATTCACAAGGACATATACACAATCAAAGTATAGTTAATTTAGTAACTACATGGGATCAATAATATTATAGAGCATATTTCCATCATTTGAAGTCATCCACGCTAATACTTTTTTCTTGAAAAGATGTTTTGTTTTTATGTTTATTAGTGATATCGGCAAAATATTAAGCAATTTCGGCCCAATGTAAACAAAGTATCTTTGACCTATACTTTTATGAGTCCTGGGTATAATAAAGTGAGCCGCTTCTTGTTCTCTGGTATTACGTTCGTGATTTATCCTACTAATGTACTGTTTATTTCGGAACAAAAATAACAGGACATTCTTAGCGTAAAGCTGCCGCAAATCTAGTATATTAAGTTCCGAAAATAATTGTTCCGTGGGGTATAGGAAGGGTTTAAAATATATGATTTTTAGAATTTTTTTCTGAATAATTTCCAGAGGTATCAGATATGCTTTCCTTACTCCTCCCCAACCAATTATGCCATACTGAATAATGGATTCGATAAAAGCATAGTATAATATTTTAAGATGATTCAAGGATAGTATCTGTCGACATGGATAAAATTTAAAGATTAAGCCCCGAATTTTTGTTATTGTATTGTTTACATGTATATTCCATCTTAAATGCGAGTCAATAAAAATACCGAGGTATTTAATAGATCGAGTTAGTGAAATTATTGATTATTTACTGATATGGTGCTGTAGCCAGGTAGATATTTCTCGTAAGACGTAAAGGGAATAATTTTAGTTTTATCTACATTTATTGTTAGCAAATTCGCACTAAACCAATCAAAAACTTTCTTTAGATCCCTTTCAGCCAAATGCCTCACGTCATCCCAGGTATGCCCAGTATACAAAATAACTGTATCATCAGCAAATGATATTATTGTTCCAGAAGAATTCAATGTAAGTAAGCTATTTAAATATATAGTAAACAACACAGGTCCTAGAACTGTACCCTGTGGTACTCCACAGGTTACAGTTTGCTCTTTGCTTAAGACATTTTTTATTTCAACTTTTTGTTTCCTTTCCTCCAAAAAACTTTTAAATAATTTTAAGACATTACCTCTAATTCCAAAGTTTTCAAGTTTTTCTAGCAAAAGTCCATGACTGACGGTGTCAAAGGCTTTTGCTAAATCAACAAAAACACCCAGACATGCTTTCTTGTTATCCATAGCATCGTATATTATTGATGTCACTTTTGCTATTGCATCTTGGGTTGAGAGGTCTTTTTGAAATCCAAACTGCATATCGGATAAAATTTTATTTTTATTTAGATAATCAACTAAACGTGACTTTATAATTTTTTCAAATAATTTTGCGAAAGAAGAGGTTAAAGAAATTGGACGATAATTTGATACATCTGTTTTACTTTCTCCTTTGAAAACTGGTCTAATGATTGCCTTTTTAAAATGCGTAAGAAACTCTCCACATTCAATGCATTTATTTATAATAAAACACAGTGGATCCACAATTGTATCAATTGTTGACTTTAATAATTCATTTTTTATACCGTCTGGACCTGGTGCCTTATTATTTTTTAGTTCTAGTACAATTTGTTTAATTTCTGTTACATTTGTGTAATTTTTATACATAGAATGGGGAAAGTTCACAATTTCATTTAACATCGGTACCTGCACTATTTTAGAAGCAAGTTTTTCACCTACTTGAGAAAAATGGGTGTTAAATTTGTTACCTATTTCTTCAGGATCTATCACTTCATCTTCGTTTTCTGTTATGATTTTATCTATATTTTTGTCTTCGTTTTTGTAGTTATTCGAAAAATCTCTCACGACATTCCAAAGTGTTTTAGTACAATTTTTATTAGTGTCAATTTTGGATTTAAAATAATTATATTTTGCTTTTTTTATTAAACAATTAATTTTGTTTCTATAAGTTATGTAGTCCTGTTTAAATTGTTCATTTTGGGGATGCCTTATATGTTTTTGAAACAATTTATCTGTTTTTGATTGAAATAACTAATCCCTGCGTAATCCATGGTTTTTTCCTTTTTATAGGGTTCAATTTTATAATTTGTGTTGATTCCGAGATACATTTTGAGAATATTTCAAAAAAATTGTCAAAAGCCTCATTTGGATCCAGGCATAAATGTATAAAAAAAAAATTACCATATCCAATTGATAACAAGCTGGAATCTTTGAGCAACTTGAGATATACAAGGTGTTTCAAAACAATAAGATGATTGTATAAATTTTTGGCTTTAAACTTGAATAGTAATTTATCCTGTATCATGGTAATACAATCTCTAGTATAGTATAACGTCTAGTTAAATATTAGTGAAAACAAGTGTTTTTTTAACTTTAAAAAGTGAAAAACTTTCCGTTGCTGGTGCCCAGCGCATAAAAACTATTATAAAGTGCAGTAAAGTGTATGAAGATCAAGAGTTTGAAGAACTTAAAAATAAGACCAGTTACTAGTGATAAGGATTTTTATAATCTATGTCACAGAAGCTGCGTGTCTACTGTCTACATACATATCAAAAAGTCATTTAAAAAGATGTTTATCGCCAGGAAATACTGTTACCTAAGCGGGAACTTTAACTATGAAAATGCAGAGGCGATCAGAAGTAACAAATTTCAATTTTAAAAATAACTGTCTCTATTGTAGACAAAAGTGCGAAGTGGAAAAGAATAAAAATAACCCTCATCGATGGCGACCGTCCTTTCAATTCCGAGCTGTAGAATACATGGTAAATAAAATTTCAATCAAGGAAGCCATTTTGCAATCGTGCGTGGAAAGAAACGATACCTGGGGGCTGCTGAAATTAGATTAAGATGAGCTGGCTGTGTGGCAGACCTACCTGCCGTAGATGCCAGATACCATATGGACTGTCGTAATTCATGGGACAAAACGCTGTGGTTTCAGCAAAACGACAGTCTAGCCAGGATACCGAAGAAGAAAGTATTACTTACGAGAAAACAGTAAAAGAAATATTGGTCGATAAAGAAAGAATTTGGAGTTCGATAGATATAAACAATATATACTCGAATCGTGGAGGACATAAACTTATGCGAGGTAAATTAATTAAAGCCCTCAAGAAATAGTTTGATGAACTGATAGTACTTTCTACCCCAGGATATGTAAATATAATAACATTCCCTGATAGGAATAAGTCGTGCTGAGGATGACGCTGGAATTATTGAGACAGCAATTGGCAAAATAACAAAAGAAGTAAAACGCGAAGTTGCTGATGTAAAGAGAAATAAATAGAAATATAAGTTACATGTAAAATACGAAACAGTGTTAGCGGATTGCAGTAAAACTTTATTAAAATTCGCTATGGCCTAAATCGGAAAAAAGATACTTTTTGTCATACATGGGCGAACTAAATCAAGATATTAGTGACAGTACAAATCAGGCTGCCAAAACATCTGAGGCTCGTGTACGTCTGCGGGCTGAGAGAACAGCGTGCGGAAGGTCACCTCTTTTACGATCTCTTCAGTGAACAAATGCAGCATTTATTGACAACGTGAAACGTGCCCACTTACAGACCTGCATTTGGAAAATGCGTTGTAATCAGAGGTTCCAAGTCTACAGCCCACTAATTAATTACGGTTTTTATAAAGATGTGAATGCCAAGCTTTTGTTTCCGATCACTTTACCAAAGAAAGTAGAATCGTCTGATGAATTAATTAGATGCTCCATACAGTACAAACAGATGTAGCTGTAAAAGTTCTAGGTTACCCTGTACAATATTCTCCGTTTGCAAAGCACATGAACACTGCTGCAATGAACTAACCCCTACTGCCACTGTGAACGACAATGAAGACGAAGAAGATGAATGTTCACTTTCCAATGACGAAATTGATTCAGAAAATGATGAACTCTAATATATATAAATATAATATACTTTTTGAACACCCAGTATTTAAAAATTTTTGTTTTAATTTTATACAAACCTTATTATGAGAAGCAAACCATTTGTAAAAAAACTCGTTTATTTATGTAAAATTTACAAATAATTCAAAAAGAGTGATATTTCACCTACTTATTGGACGCCGCCCCGTATCTGGAGTTGCTCAAGGATGACACTTTGTCATCACTTGGATATCAAAACTAGGAGACCCTTATACCCCAAATCCGTTTTGAGAAAAACTTAATACGAAATTGTTGGGTGTTACCACATGGCTGCCGGACTATGGGCAATATTGATAGATATATATAAAACCATGCCATCATTCTGATTGTAACTTCCCTCGCAATAAAATATATCATAACTGTGTATGTTGAAATAGTATAGTAGGTTATCAAAATTTTTATTTAAATTTCTAATATTTAGATGAATAATATTTAACAAAGAGTTATCCAATTGATTATTAATAATATTACCTTTATGTTCTTCAGCAACATATGTTTTTATATTTGCATAATTTTCTAATTGTGAATTGTATTCTGAAATATTCGTTATTATCAAGCTAGCCAAGTGAATTACAGGAACTGAATTACAGCTGCACCAACTGAATTACAGGATTTAACGTATTATTTAAGAAAATATATTCTTATCAATTATCAAATTTCATTAGCCCTATTTTCTCCCTAATACAAAAACAAAAACATGGAATATGTCACCCGATATATTTTTGCACATTAAAAGTATGCTGTATATAAATTTTAGTTTATGTTCTTATATGCATACGAAGGAAAATTGTCCCCTCTTCGCCGCCCTATAAATTTTTGCTGAACATTTACTGTGCATAAAATCAATAGCTTTTAAAAGTGGTTAAAACATTCTACTAAGAATCACTTACGTAAATATGAACATGGAACAATGAGTATACTTGCACGCCAACCATAAATTATTTTTAATGGGTATTAATAGTCAAGCAGCTATATTAAAGGGTGTAATTATTTTTCATAATATGCCTTTTTTAAGCTAAGCTTCCATATTTACTTAAAGCATAAAATATAATAGTGAAATACCTAGAAATTATGCTTGTAAAATTTTTATTAATAATTGATAGAAAGTAGTTTCACAGTTATTTATTCTTCTATAACAAAATTATTCAATACGCCAGAGCATCAATTAAAAACTGGTGTAACTCCTAACCACGAGCCTTAATTGTTATATCACAAACAGATAGTACTAATGTGAGTTAATTACCAGATAAACGTATACAAATGAGAACTTTTTTTATAGGCTATGGCAAAACAGGTTCCATTACAAACAGATAGACAATTAAGTAAGGTAGGTACAGAGATTAATAATGGTATAAGCGTAGTTGGTATTTTATTGGCAAACTAATTATCTACTAAGGATCATAGATTTAACTCTATTAACACGCGTCTATTAGCTTCACCTGTATGTTTGTTTGTTTGTAACGGAATCTTTGAACGTGATTCTCACCCATTTCAAAACGTCAGATTCAACTGAACATTTGTCAAGGGCCGATGACAATACAGTAATTTGACAAATTTGTCCTAATGTCCTCACCAGAATCAAGGATAAATTTTTTAAAATGACTAATTTATTGTCGAGATATTGCTGGAGGCGCCGATGTTATTAATATATATATATTTTGTTACAGACGGTCAACCCTCCCAGAGGTCCGATAGAAGGGTAAGGCACTTATACAACAGGGTGTGCCCGGTTCCCTGAAGTTGATGCTAGCGACATGACATTTTTAGTCACCCTCTTGCCATTCATCCCTCGGCACGTTTCTCACCAATATATTGGATTGGGTGAATTTTAGAATTAGCATCATGAACACCGATACATATAGAAACTAGCTGATACCCGCCTGCTTTTCGAAACCGCTGTGTATCCGCTAGTAGTACATAATTAATATTACATCATAATGTATGTATTAAAGTAGGAATTAGCGTTTAACAAGGGCTTATACAACGGCAAATACGTTACAGACAATTAAAAACAGAGGAGATTGGCGAAAAAATTATAGTTTAAAAAACAAAAAAAAAACACGCTCTAATAGCAAAGCAAACTAAAATAATAAATAAATAAATAAATAACACCACATGTAATTACGACCCCCTTTATCCCGAAAGGCTCTAGAAGAGCCTTGTGTGGGAGGGGGCTACACATTTAGAGACAAGGGACACACACCCAATATCCGTGTATAGTAGAAAAATCCCTCTCACAGTATTTCCCACTGCCACAGCCGGGAATCGAACCCGGGACTTTTGGGTGAGAGGTAAGTGCGTTTACCTCCCAACCATCAGTAATATGTAACTCAATATAATTAAATAATTTTTAATAAGTTTAAAATAATAATTAAGTGACAAAAAAAAATAATTTTATTTTAAAAAGCGTGGGGTGCTTGATATCAATTGTTATAAATATTTTATTGGTAAAAAATATAGTAAAAAGCACCCCACAATTTTTACAATAAAATAATTTTTTTTGTCGATCACTTCATTCTTATTTTAAACATTAAAAATCATTTAATTATATTGAGTTAGTGGACTTAATTTGGAATTAATTTCAATTGCCTAACCGGAGTCTGCCCCGAGACCGACCATGCAACCACCGCGCTGACGTGGTCGCGAACTTAAAACCTCACATACTTTTAATAGTTGACTCACTGTAACACTTTTTTAAAAAATTTGTAGTTGACGCAGATACCTCAATCTAAACAAGACAACTTCTGCTAAATTCATGAACGCCGGGCTGCTCATGGTGGGCCTAAACTTTTGGCATTAATAATTTTGATTTTCAGAATGTTTAATTTATTTGATATTCGTGATGAGAAGTGAATTTAGAAAAATAAAAATGCACAAACAAAAAACAAGAAAAACAACAAATAAAAAGGTAACAAACAGAAAGGAAGAGGGAGACAGGAAAGATAGTCAAAAGGTATGAAATATTAGTAACGGTTGATAGGGTAAATGGAAGTTATTGTTGGTGAAGTTTGGCTACCGAGGTTGCCGGAAAATCGATAACGTCTGGTATGGTTTAAACTTATTAAAAATCATTTAATTATATTGAGTTAGTGGACTTACCATCGCTGTTGAACAAAATTTTAACATTTAACAATTATTTTTAACTTTTTAGTTCGATTTGCTATTAGAGCGTGTTCTTTTAGTTTTTTAAACTATATTTTTTTTAAATCAAATTTCATTAATTACCAGTTTCTCATACAAAAATTTTTTTACTTATTATTTTGTGAACCAGACTTAATAGATGTCTTTTGTCATTTAATTCTCAGAGAGACCTGAAGTATAATTTTTTTCGGTGCCACCTCAGGAATTAGAAACCATAAAAATAAAGCAAAAATTTTTGCATCGCTTTTTAACAATATTTAGAGGTCGCTGTGGACGAGATATTGCAACCGAAATCATAATATATAAAATAGAGCCATAACTCTTTATCGGTTAAATATTTTATTCCCAAGAAATTGGAATATTTGTGAGCCGTCAAGTTAAGTCTAAGAATTTTTTGATTCATTTTTAAAAAATCTACCATTATTCTTTAACTAACTTTTGAAATTAAACTTGTAAAACCTAAAAAGAACATTGACTTTAGCAGTATCGGCAGTGAAGGAAATGATAATAGTGATAACTTTATTTTCCATATATATATATATATATATTGCATGCGTGGAAAAAGTTAAAAAAGAAAGAGCAATGCCATAGTACATAACATTAGAATGCATTAACACAGTATTATATTTATCTGGTGAACAGCAAAATACAACGAGAATACAGTACATAGCTTCCAATACAAATGGTACAGTCGAGTACAGTTTTGCCAGGCTATAACAAAAACTTTACGACCTCATTAAAATACTGTTACTCTCTGTACTATACCACCGGCAAATTGAATCATTTACCTTTATAGGTTTTTAATGTACGTCGGCTTGTTTGATGACTCCGTACGGACTGGTTCTCAAGCGTTAATATTTAGCTCATAAAGTTTTTGCTGCGTTTCTTGTCTGCCCAGCAAAGCTGTACCCTACTATAACAGGAGGCGTTAGCACAAACTTTAAAACTAAGTTAAATAATAAATAAAATAAACTTTATTCTGACATTTCAATGTGAGCATTAATATACTCGTCAACAAAACAGAATTATTTTTTTAGGAGATACTTTTTTATAATTTTTGTAAATTATTTAGACTTTGCATCATTTGGAAAATGATCATATATTTCTAAAAGCATTACTGTTGGACTATTTGCTGAAAGTGTCAGGTGATGATTTGGCAATAGTTATATTTAAAACGTAAATTATAATTTATCTTCTTACCAGAGAAATTTGTCTTATAAGAGATATCTTTTTACACAAGCGAGAATGTATAGTGAAGGTACCGTTAGGACATTTAAATTAATAAACAAACTGTCTACAATAATGACTCATGTTTTTAAATAACATAGTTCTTATGATTCTTTTTTGAGATATAAGTAATTCACTTGCACTGTTTGAATTGCCCCAACATAGGATGCAATAAGTTAAATGTGAGTTCATAATATTTTTAGTCGCAAACTCCTCTATAAAATCCTTATTTTACTATAAGGAACGTAACCAAAAGCTACTTATGTTTTAATATTCCGCCCTCTAAAATCACATTTGAACTATGCTAAGCCCAGTCAGGCTATTTATTTTTCGGTTGCAACAGACACTGGACCGCCAGATGGCGCCTGCTGACTATTTTACATGCCGCTATCTCTAAATAATGCTATTTATGTATTTATCTGAGAGTATATTACTAATTATATCTGTAATTGAATTTATAATCAATTTATTAAATTCTGAGGCAGCAACATTTAAATCTTCTATTACTTTATCGTTGCAATTAATAAGGTAGAGAGAGGTTCATATTGTCACGCAGTACCTAGACAATTACTTGGACCACCCGGTATATGATTTTATTCAGAAAACTATTTAGTTACCAAATTAATTTAATCCGATATCTAAGTTGCTGGTTACAATGACCGTGGAAATCCAGCAAACTCAGCAACGGTGCACACGGTTCGCTAGTTGCAGAAACGCTGAGAGTGCAAGTACCGGGAAACGAAATGGAAAAAAGCAAATGAGTTAGTCAGTTGTCGTCTGGGTTTTTAGAGAAGCAGGCCTAGGTGGTGCGTGGGGCAACTCCCTCCCAGAGGCCATGCCTCAGGGTGGCTAGACCTGCTACAATGTAAGTAGTAAATTTTATTATGTTTATTTCATTGTTTCGTTTTGGTCTGTTATAATAAATGTTCAATCTGTTATGTTACCACTATGTTTTATTTGTGTGTTCACTTAGTAACATGATTTACCCTCTCGACATGCCAAGCGAGTAAAGTGACTTTAGCCATGGCTACCGTCGGCACTTACTCTCTACAGGGTGATGCTGGCGATATCCGTGGACGCCCTGCTAACCCCCGTCGCGCAGCTCGTGGCACATGGTATAGGCGCCGTATTTCAGCTCGTGACACATGGTGGGATCCACTATGTGTCACGTGTCACGTGTCACCAATCGCACTAACAGCATACGATAAACGTACTAACAGTGTACCATAAGCATACTATAAAAACGTACCCTGAAAGTACGGGAAGCAGCCTAAAATAATAAAAATCACATGTCAACAGGTGAAAGGGTGACCATGGAGAACGTGGTTACTCTTTCTCGACTAAAATCCTACTTAGTAGTGATAGTTTTCTCTCGAAACTAGTTCTCTACTAGCTTTCTCTACTAGTTTTCTAACTAGAATTAGCGAAAACTGTAGCTGATTGCCTAAATTTACAAATCCCAGGGGGGTGGCTACAGGTAAACTTGGCAATCGTCAACAAATCGGCCGCGTGCTCTACGAGACCTATATTGAATCAACCATGGCCGAGACGGAAGTTATTTCAGAGCCCTCTGTGCTGAAGCTATACATATATTATATACTTTATAGGGTACAGTGGGTTGCCTGTGGTCGAACGGTATTATATTATCCCAGAACGTCGGCGTCGTAAGCTCGTAACAATATATAAATTCACACATGTATATTCGAATCCGAAATGTTAGCAGCAGTATTTATTTAATTGTTCAAGAATATACATCAATAAATATAATCAACCCTAAAAAACAGTATAATAGAGACGTCTAAATATCAGTGGGTTTTCTGTAAATTTTGTCCGCTATAATACAATTACTGCATGTATTATGGGATGCCCACTATATAAAGTTTTTTGATAAGATTTTGATATATCTAAAATTAAAAAATATTTTTTATCATTTTGAAAGCTGTAACTGTATGATTTACATTAGAAATGAAAATCTGGCCGATTTATCCACGTCTTATAGACCTTTTAACATATACATGAACACAAATGATGCCATAAAGAATTATTTATGCGTAACCATATTATACGACTTAGACTATAAATAGATTTTGATTGTCCAATTCGGCTCTACGTATTTACAATTTTATCATAAGATTTCTAATAAATATCAAGTCAATTGCTGTGTTTTCGTTTCTGGAACTATAGCAAAAGAAAGCTAATCCAAGTAAGTGGTTCCGAAATAAATATTTCTTTGTTTTGATAGTGACCAAGTTTCCTTTGACAACATCATTTACAAATTAATAAATTTATTTATCGTAAAACATTGGAATATTTTCGTATATACTTTTTCAATGGCTGTAGGCCATTGGCAAATTGGCAATAATCCATAACTCTCGATTAAAAGGGCATATTTATATATGTCCCTTTAATATTTCTATATTCCGTATCTATAATGTTTTGATTTATAAATGGTTGCAGACACCTTTATTTACTTATTTATTTAATAACCGGGGTTTTATAAAAAAAAAAATAAATAACTGTTTCTTTAATATTGCAACAAAAATGTATATACCAGTTTTAGAGTATTGTGAAAGTATACTTCGTAATTCTGTACTCACGCAGGATAAGAACTAAATTTTTATGCAGCAAAGTTGGTATATTATACTCATTTGTACAATATACTATAGTAAAAAGAAACGTATAGCACAAAGGGTAGGAATTTGGCTAGGCCATTCTTCCATTCCACCTATATAAGACAAAAGTAAAATTCACAAAAGTTCAAAAAATACACAATAAATAAACTCGATATAAATATCATATGCAGGAAGTACATTGTGATTGAGAAAAAAACTATTACATATTAGTAGATAATAAAGTCTGCTTTATATGTTCACAATTTTTATCAATAAAAAGGCTGAGATTCTTTGCTCAAGATATCCACTCTATTGTGGAGTTATTAATTTCCAGGTGATTGTTACAAATATCATCTCGTTGGCAATCAGAACATATACAGATAGCCACTGTTTTAGTAGGATTTACTTTAAGACCATTTTTACCACACCAAAGATACTTTTTAAATCAACATTTACTAAACCTAGAAAGTCATTAGCATTAGTTTCATTATAAGAGCCTATACAACTGTATATCATCAGCATACAAATGAAGTTGAGAATATTTTATAGCATTAGGCAGATCAAATGTAATAATCGAGAATAACAACATCATTCTACAATCATTGAACCTTCGTCATTTGTGCAGACAAAATACAAAGAAATATATGTGTATTGGGTACAACACAGTCGCATCATGCAGAACTTATTTAAAAATAATAATAAAACATTTACACTTGCAATTGTGTACATATGCAGACTGGCTATTGGTAATATTTTCATAAAGTCATTTAATTCAAAATTTTTCTAATATACACAATACATACACGTCGTAAAGATCAGATTCTATCACCGCAACATATACATGTTCTACACGCAAATGGGTCAGTGTACATTGGAATCAAAAATATAAATCATTTAGCAAATAGACTTGAAGAAATCAAGCATACAAATGTTAAACTAAGAAACTGAAAAAATTACTACAAAATAATGTAATTTAAATATAACGTACTTTTCCAAAGCAGTATTTAATAAGTAATATGAATTTTTTAAGCGTTTCTGATGTTTTAGACTCATTGAAAATGAATTTAAAAACAATATTATTTATTACTTATAGATTTTTGACAGAACGGACATTTATATTTTGCAATATACTCATACTTTATAATTTGTAGAGTATATCGGCAGTGAAAATATTTTTACAAATTTTCTTCCTGTTGATTGAATCATAGAAATCTTCAAAAATCTTTTCTGTTTTCTTCATAACTTGACTATTTTTAAAACAATCAGAACAGATAAAAAATCATGTTAAGGGAATTCCAAGACATTCAATTTCTGTCATATGCATGAAACAATTGACATTGTTTTCGGCATAATTAAGATTTAAACGTTATAAATTGTACAATTGTACGGGTAAGTTCATCAAAGAGGCATCTTTAAAACTATCCGTTGTACAGAAAGAGAAAGTAATGAAATATTCATCATTTTATAAATTTCATATATCACTTTTGCATTAAATGTAATATATTTTTAATTATTTTCGAGAAAACGCCTCGAAGTACCAATTTATTGATGCTAAAATCGCAATCCTCAAATCGTTATAACTATCAATATCAATTTTCATAAAAAAACTAATACCGTCACCTCGTTGCCTTAAAATTTGATTTTGTAACATTCTTCTATTTTTTTTCTAACTCCCCAGAAAGGGTGGAAGCCATCCCCAAATAAAGAGTGGCTATTTCAAAGTGATAAACTGTGTGCATATAATGTAAAGGACATATTTCAAAAAGTCAAATATTCATTCAGTGGAGTTACCCCATGAAAAAGTTGAGGTTTAAAACATAAAAGTTCTGTTACAGGGATGAAACATGGGTACTCCAACGTTTTTGAGGGCGCTAAACACGATGGTGATATTTTTAAGGTTCCCAGCAACTATCCCTAAATTCGAAAAACCAGCCCTATTTTACGTTTTTTCCATCGTAGGCATGCGTATCGGTTTTTTGGGCAAATGATTTGTTGTGTTCATTTCTAGAAGATGACTTTAAATGGTCGTTTCTTCAAACTCAAAATTCATGAATGCCATTTCAAGACTTGCAGTCTTCCATTTCCACAGTACATCTTCACTAAGAAGTTATAGTTTTATACCATAATTTAATTAATAATATGGACATAGCTTATAGCTGTGACGATTCTAATTGGGTGAACCGGTCTGTGAATTTTGTAGTAATCTGCGAACAAAGTAATATAGTGCGGCGTCCATATTGAAAACGTCATCGCAGATTCTTAGAATGTCTCAAATTTACGAAGTAAGCTATATCAACAACTTATCAATAAATTTTGGCTGTGGTATCCGGAAGTGAAATATTTTCACACAATTTACTGCTTGCCCTAAGCACTATCAATAATAGAAAAAACTGTTTCCTAAAACAACGCCTGACTACAGCCTTCAATTGTTTCGTGATTTCTTAATTAAAAATATTTTAATAACATTATATATTTTAACATGACATAGTTTACGTAAAATATGGCAGTTTATACTCGTCTGGAGGTCACTGTGTATGGCGAACATGTTCAAATTTCAATTACGTATTATCATAATAGACCAGGCGATAGGTCGAAAAAAAAACCTCAATAAGGAAATAATTAGTGGAAAGCTGGAAATTGCTTTAATCGCTTTATTTGGACCCAGATATTACTCTCCCAAGTTTTCCCCCCCGAGCGAAGTCGGCGTTGGCCCTTCTGGCCCTAAGAAGGTACCATTTTTCGGTTTTTTGCAAATATCTCCCAAACCATCAACTTTATCAACAAAATACCTATTATAAAAAATAATCTAGAGTAAATTTGCTACAAAAAAGTTTGCCACAGCTATTTACATTGAGAAGCTATTATACTTGTAACAAGTTAACAGCTTGTGCACCTGGAATGCTGACAATTTTTTATGACATGTAGAAAGTTTGATATGACATGATTTCGATAACTTTTCCGCAAGAATCAAAAAGGGCTCTACTTTGAATGGTCGTAGCATCGTAACGGTTCACTTTAGTGACAAACGGTAAAGATCTCTTTGGTAGCAAATTTACTCTAGATTATTTTTTATAATAGGTATTTTGTTGATGAAGTTGATGGTTTGGGAGATATTTGCAAAAACCGAAAAATGGTACCTTCTTAGGGCCAGAAGAGCCAACGCCAACGCGAATATATATCTAACTACATATTAAATTAGCGCTGTATTTTGCAGACAGAATTTATGTAGTTAAAATTTTTTTTACAAAAAGTTAAAGACATATTGTCAACAAATACTTTCTACTCTATTGATGGATATATGATGTACAACTTGATATAACTTCTGACACATATGTATTCTAGTTACCTAAAGTCATTTTTATTTACATTTACTATTTCCTTTGTGATTTCTTGGATATTATTACTATTATCATATTTCTATAGTTCTTTACAAATATTTTATGGCCAGAAAATCGTAGGTGGTAGAGAATATCTGAGAAAAACAGGGATCTGTAGATCTTATTAGCATTTTTTCGCAAAGCTCAATGCTTCTATAATAATCAGTAGGCAGCAATTCTTGGACTTCCTTATTTGGTGTGGATGGAATAATTTTGGTTTCAACTAAATTTTAAGAATATTATTTTTTTGTCGAAATAGTTTCGACCCCAACAGAAGTAATTTACCTCTTAGAATAGTATGTTCACTATTAGACGTTCATAAAAAAAATATTATGACACTAAAACTAACAGTTAAGGAAGAATGACCAACTTTGTGGGTAAAACCGAAGCTTAACATACATGGGGTGTTAAAACGATGCATATTGATATATAAATAAATAATAAATACCACAGAAATTAGTCAACCCCCAATTCCAGAAGCCAGGGCTTGTGCGGAAGGGGGTTACACATTAAAAAAGCGCGGACATACAACCATTTCCTCCGACAGTGACAGTGCCGGAGCCAGGATTCGAACCCGGTGGTGCAATGTCCGTGTGATTAATCGCGATTGCCATCTCGCGCCTTAACCCACTCGGCTATCGACCAGACTTGATGTTCTTTATCATTATTTAGTCAGTTTAATTTTTATTATCAATAACCACCATCTTTTTTCACTATATTTCTCTAATTATATGTAAATAAACGAATCATCTTCAGTGAGGTACTCTCTATGTGTAGCACACTAAATAAAAATATCTTACAAAGCATCTGAATTCGATAATAAATATTCTTTAAATAATGCTTACAGGCAAAATAGAATGGCCCTTCACTTTTTAATAAATTCAACGCGTTGAATCATTTACATTTCGTAGGCTGCCTAAATTTTTCCTGTTGAAAACGCATTAATATTTCTCACGCTAAAAAATGAAGGAAATTAAAAACAGTAGCATCTGCAAAACCACGTTCTTGAATATTTCATTTTCTTAGAGTGGTGCTCTTGCCTGTTTCGCCTAAACAAAGGTGCAGATGTAATCCAATTACTGTGCTTTGCGAATATTAAAGTTACAGTTCAAATATATTATTTCAGTTAGTGGCTACGACGCTGGGGCCATGCCTTGCCATTATTTATTTTAATTTAATACCAGTGCTCCACTCCAATGATTAAAGGCGCCTCTTAAATGTAATTCCAATACAGAAACCGAAGCCACGATCCGTTCTATATTAGAAAATTGAAATTTAGTTCAGTTTAATGAATTTATATGACAAACATAAAAATGTTGGTTTCCTCACAATGACATGTCGAAATGAATGCGATTTGCTTAATTTAAAGCACAGGAAGTGGCAAAAGTTGTGTTCAGAGATTGGAATTTACGGCTTTGGTTATTTTGCAACAACGTGCCATAAAGTTAAACCTTATGTAGGTTTCTTGACGGTTACGTTTTAATATTTTCTTGAAAGTAAAACGAGCTCTCTTTAACGATTTATCCATAATTTTGTGATTGTTTCTGGTTTATGTTAATAACAATTTTTGCATATCTTACAATACAGATAAACTACCGATTGCAATAAAGCAGATACCATTCGCAGATTATGATAAATTTTTCGAAACACTTACGCTCGAAGCATGTAACAAAGCACTTGGTTTATCAAGAAACCCAGCCGGGTTTCGCAGCTAATTTCTCTCTTTGTCCTGCGAAAGCTAAGGAATTCATATACAGCAAGATATTGATTTCTGCGCCATCTGGATATTCCTTTTCTTTTATAAAAAAAACATAATCCTTTAACATTGGTAATTCCAAGCTAAATGAGTTGTTTATCGTTTCATCTTTCAAATAAATACCTTTCTTTACCTTATCATCTTATTACGACATTGCTATAGATGTTTGAATTTTGAGATCTGTCATTCCGGTTATATTTGTGCACTAGAGGGAAGTACGTCTTGAAAAACGGAAGTCGCTTAATTTAATCCTGTGACAGTGACATTTATAAATAACTTGAATATGGACACAAACTAATATAAACAAAACCTAAAATTTTTTAAAGACATAGTGAAGTTAGGCGCGAGTGGGTTCTCTAACCTAAAAATCAAACATTTAAGTAGGTTTTTTCGATCCGATCACTCACGAGGGTGTTATTCACCGTTTTATCAACGACTTGGGGAATTGAAAAACCGAAACAAGTTTCAGGGGAATTCACACGTGTGGAAGCTAGGATTTTAAGCAAAAATTCGAACTTCGCACGAACACTTTCGAAATTTCCCGAAGACACCCGAAGATATACGAAGGCGCGGGAGGTATCATTATCGACAAATTCAACCACGAGAAATATAATTTATTACAAATAAAAATAATGCTTTAATTCAGTCAACAAATACAGTGAAAAAATGAGTAGCGTTATTTTTTTCTATTACATATGGAATGCGTTTTGTGCTGCTGCTTTTCTTGCATAATTCAATAGGTATTCCAGCCAGCGAAAAATTACATTTATTACTATAGTACTACTAGAAGTAAAGATAAAACAAAAATTCAAGTAAAGTAATCAATTATTTACCTACGTTTGGAAACAACAAATCCCGTGTTAGATTCAAACTGTAAAATCCAGCTTCAGATTTTTTATTATATTGTTATGAAAACAATGTTGAAACATTAACTGTACATGATTTCAATAATGTATAACCTGCAATATTTTGCTTTGGGACATCATTATCTATTAACAAAATATATTTCACAATAAATCAGGTTTAGAATAAGTTCTACACGATTTTAGAAATTTCTGATCGGTAATATTTTATTCCTTACCATCTATCACTGTATATTAATAGGAAAAATAGAAAAAAATTTAGTCTGTTAAAATAAATAAGGGTAAAAATCAGCGCTACACGATTTCATAAATTTCTAATCTGTATTTTGTTGTGGTAATAAAGCAGTTTTTGTTATATTTTATTCTCTACCATCAATGCACATTAATAGGAGAAATTTTAGTCTATTAAAATAACGTAAATAAGAATAAAAATTAGCTTTCACGATTTCATGAATTTTTAATCTGTATTAGAAAGTAACGGTGGTCAGAAGGTGGAGGGGATTACGATAACGATAAAGCACTTTTTGTTACTGTCTCCAGTTTGGTTTAAGCAAAGGTTATGTTGCTCATCATGAAGTATATAATCAAAAAGACAAATATGATGGATGGTCACATAGTGAATTAACTTGTGGTATTATACATTGGAAGTGTGGGGGGGGGGGGGGGTTGAGTCCTTATAATTCTCATCGATTTACTGAAGTTTTATATGTTTGTTAAATATTCTATGACATGCCCTCCGGATTTATATGAAAATAAGTTCACTTTTAAGGCAGAATTATCATATTTCTAATTTTATTCGTGTCAATGGTTCTATCTTGACTGGTGGAAGTCACATCAGTATTCAATGCAGTATTCTATATACAGTCTTATTATGATTTGTAAAACTCTTCGTGAACCTTTCTTTTTAATGTTTCATATTAATTTTATTCAAAAATAATTAAGGTATACTTTTAATTTACACTGACTTAGTGCTTAAATTTAAATGTAATCTGAATTGTCTTTCTTCTGCTATCGGTTCAGAATAACCACGTAGGATGGATGGACGGACAGATAATAATAATAATTTAATAGAATGTTTCTAGACCACTTAATAGATGGTGGACCTAACCCCAAAAGACTTTTACCAATAATAACAATAATAATAAGCAAAATCACTTGAAAATTCAAGCAAAAGGTGTTACTTATCTTATACACAAAAATGGCAACCGAAATGGCGTACATAACTTTCGTTTCGGTGGTATACAAACTATTATCATCTTACTAATAATAAGATCTACAGAACAACGACATATTCGCATTTGAACAAGAAAATTGCATTAGAAAGGCTCTAGGTTGCAAAGAGCAACTCGTTATTGACTCCGTAATCATGAAGCAAGCACAATTAAGAAAGCGCAACGTCCACACTTGTTATATCGATTATGCTAAGGCCTTCGATTCAATTTCCCTTAATTTGCTACATAAAAACTGGAAATATATAAAATCTGTCATAGTAATAATAATAATAATAATAATAATTTTATTTCATCCACAAAAATCAATTACATTATATTGGATAAGTCAGATAATATAACAAACATACAAAAATTTAACTAACAAACATTTAAATGTATAAACGTTAAATGAAAATTACACAAATATAAAACAAAATAATTATGTAATAGCTAAAAGCGATTCATTAATTTCGTAAATTATAATATTCAGATATATCATAAAAACATTTAGTTACAAGATAATCTTTAACTTTTATTTTAAATACATTAAAATTTCTTTCTTCCTTAATGTCAAGAGGCAAGTTGTTCATAAGCTTTATACCCATATATGAAGGTGACTTTTCATACAAACTAGTGTTATGGTGTGGTATTCTAAGAAGATTACCATGTCTAGTATCATAATTGTGTGCATCCGAATTGCTTGCAAATAAACTAATATTTTTGGCAGTTTGTAGAATACATTTATGTATGTAAATACAAGCAAATGTTAATAATTTATATTTTATAAAGTACGGTTTGCAAGAGTCAGTTTGTGTAATACCGAATAATAAACGAATGATTTTCTTGTGGGAAACTAGAACTCTATTGACGCTGAAACTACATGCATTACCCCAAATAACAACATTGTATGATAGATGAGAATAGATTAGGGCATAATATATATTAAGAAGATGTTCAGTATCAAATATGGTTTTCATTTGTAGTAAGGCATAATAGCCACTGTTAATTTTTTTGCATATATAGTCAACATTGCTCTTCCAACTCATATCGCAGTCCATAAAAGTACCTAAGAACTTCGTACAACTAGACATCTCAATTAAAGTGTTATTTAGGATAACACGAATAGGGGTATTATTGATTTTACGAGAACCAAATTGCATGACTACGGTTTTCTCAGCATTTACTATTAATGCATTATTATAACACCAGTTAGTAAAGTCAGCAGATAAAGTGTTCAGATGGGCTTGAAGTTCGACAGAACTATCTGCAACTGTTGCAAGTGTAACATCATCTGCGTATAATATTGTACAATCAGTGCTAACATAAGATGGAAGATCGTTAATAAATATAAGGAAAATAAGCGGACCAAGTACTGAGCCCTGTGGAACTCCCAGATCTACATCTTGAACGTTTGAGATATTATTATTTAGTTTTGCATAAATTTTTCTATGCTGAAGATATGACATTAATAACAATAAGAAGTTGCCTCGAAAACCGACAGCATACAATTTGCCTCCTGTAAAATCAAGGTTTACCCAATCAAAGGCCTTAGATAGGTCAAAGAAGAGTGCTCCTACACATTTACCCTTATCTAGACCTTTATGTATATATTCAATAAAATCAGAGGTGGCGCTTTCTGTTGATTTATTTGGGCAAAGACGTCTTCTCGCCCATATGCAGAGCTTTTGGAGAACTGCGCTGAACATCAATTATATAAAAGTGTTGGACACGTTGACATTAAAAGAGGCTATCAAGGCGACTCAAGCAGTCCCACTTGGTTTTGACTTGCTGTAAACCCACTATCAGATGTGATTAATAACTTAAATACTTGCTTCATAATGTTAATGAGAGATGATATCAAATACAGCCACTTACATGGATAAACTAAAGTGTACGCAGAAACGAAACAGCAGCCCAGTACTTTGACCGATATCACCAAGCAATTTAGTAATGATATAAAAATTAACTTTGGATTCAATAAGTGCGCCACAGTTCATACGCCATATAAATATTTGGGTATCCAGCAGAATGGAGACATACGGCACACTTCCATGAAATAAGAGTCTTCAAAAAAATATAAATCCAGACTTACCAAACTTCTGAACACCAAATTCAATTCAAGAAATATATTTAAAGCAATAAACACCTGGGCAGATCCCTCTTTAATATACTCTTTTGGAATTCTAAAAGTGAGTGAAACAGACCTCGAAGAACTAGATAGATCAACTCGACGATTGCTAACAATGTTTCGAATTCTACACACAAAATCACCTATAGAACGAATATATTTACCCCGCAGTAAAGGAAGTCGCGGTCTCCTAAACCTTGAAAGATTATGTACAAGTCAAGAACTCACAATAAGAGAATATTTACATGGTCATACTCTCTCACCTCGTTCGTACACTCCATTCGTTATTTCCAATAATAACATCGAATACCACTTAAAATCCAAAGCTGATAGTAGTAAGAAAAAGTTACTCATGGAAAGTGCTGATATTGATAAACCAGTGTCCCTTTGATTTCTAAAACAAGGCTACCTCTATCCCGGATGTGAAGGGTTTATGATAGCGATACAGGATAAATTTATCAGGAACAAAAATTATGAACGAAATATCATGAAACTCTATGTTACCGGTAAATGCAGAAAATGTGGTTCACTTGGGGAAACTATACTATAATATTCCCAAACATCAGTATTAGAATCAAATCATCATTACTGCGATCGATCAATTATCACCAGTAAGATGGTACATTTTAACCGTCCTGAAATTCTGTTAATTGAGAGGATAATAAAAAAGCGTGTATAATTGACTAACAACTTAGAAAATGCCATATGTGAAAAGGACAGAAGGTATCTAAATTTAAGAAGGAAAGTTAAACGCTTATGGAAACTGAATGAAATGAACATCGCACCACTAATAGTATCTGTAGATGGAGTTTTTATGAAACGTCTTAAGTCCAAGCTTAATTTGATAGCATTACCTAAAGGTATTTTCTCAATCATGCAGAAAGCATCTATTCCACAGACATGCCATCTAGTCCGTAAATTTCTATGTTTAGAAAATCTATTGGATGAAGTGAATTTTGTATTTTTTGTAATTGGTGTCGCTGGCTGCAAGGGGAACCTGCTGATCGACAGATGTGTCACGCAGGACTCCATGCAGTATAAGTAGAACCTCTCTATGGCCTGGATCGACTACCGCAAGGCATTTGACGTGACATCGCATGAGCTCATTGTTCACTTACTCCGATGTCTTGTGGTACCCGGTCCCGTAGTAAGATTTATTGAAGAACTGATGCCACTCTGGAGGACTCGCTTTACCGTAACATCGGGTAACGGTAGAGTCCAAACAGAGGGGGATTCCCTCAGCCCCCTTCTGTTTTGCATCTCACTACTGCCATTATCCGTGTCGCTCCGGAAAACCCGTGGCTACAACTGCGGTACCCCCGGCGACAGGAGGCTTAAGATCACCCATCTATTTTATATTGATGACCTTAAACTTTATGCCTCTGGAGAGGGGGATCTCCAGCAGTCCCTTAGGGTGGTACACGCAGGCTGTCGGTATGCAGTTCGGGTTGGACAAATGCGTACTGATCCATCTCAAGAGAGGACGATGCATCAGCTCGATGTAGTAACCCGCAAGAAGATGCGTCTCAATAGGAGCTTGCATCCTAAATCATCCGTTCCACGGTTATATCTCCCACGACATCGGGGAGGCCGTGGACTCCTGAGCTTGGAGAGTCTCCATAGCAGGATGGTGCTGGATGGAGCATGTAATATCATCAGGAGTTCAGATCCCCTCCTCTGCGTGGTCCGAGACCATGACCATGACCTCTTTAAAGCAGCACGGAGAGCAGCCGATGAACTTGGTCTCATCTTCGATGTCGAGCGGGTAAACGCCGACTCTGTCACCGAGTTGGAACTTGTTCCACTAAAAGCCCACATTAGAGCTGCAGAACACAACATCCGTCTGCAGCTCCATAAGGATAAGCCATTGCACGGGGTCTTCTATAAAAATATAGAAGACCTCGGCTTATCCGAAAGGCTGACCTTGGCCTTTTTAAGGTCAGCCGGGTTGAAGTCTGAGACCGAGGGATTCATAATGGCTTGCCAGGATGGTTTATTTAACACCCTCGTCTATCGACGCCGTGTCATGGGTATGAATGTCCCTGATGTCACCTGCAAGGCCTGCCGCAGGGCACCGGAGACTGTAATGCACTTACTGTCGACTTGCCCGACAAACGCAGTCTCGGCCTATATTCACAGACGCGATGCAGCATTACGAATGCTTTACTATCATCTAAGGCACTCGTACGGGATAGACAAGACACCAGTGTTGCCTTACGCTCCGGGGGATATTGAGTCCGTTGTGGGGAATGAGTAGTGTCTAATTTATTGGAACTACTCGTTTCCCACTGTCAGGCAAATACAAGCCAACAAGCCTGATATAGTACTCCTCGGCCACCAACTCAAGAGAATGTATGTCGCGGAATTGTCAGCCCCTGCTGAGAGCAACATTGTCTTGAAAGAGGAGGAAAAACGGACAAAATATCGAGATTTGCTCGTCGAACTCCGCAGGCTTTATCCAGTCCATTCTGTCAAAATAGTGGTACTGATTATAGGAGCCCTCGGTGCAATGAGACAGACGCTGCTTTCGGAGCATGCCGAGATTCGACAGAGATCTTAGCAGGCAGAATGCAGAAGGCTGTCATCCTCGGTTCATTGCGTCTACTCGGGGCATACGATTCGCGGACCCGGTAGTCACTCACCCCACGGGCGTGAGGAGTGGGTATTGGTATTTATTGCCAGCTCCCCTGTGTGAGGGTCGGAGCCACAGAGTAGGGTGACTGTTTTAAAAATAATAATAATAAAAGAATCGACATTATTTAGTGAAATATATATATATATTGTTAATTTTATTTAAATCTGCTCTAAAGCCGATATCACAAACATTTTTAGAATTGCAATGTGTAGCAAATTTTTGTTGATTCCTAATATAAGAAAATTTCAACTTGAACGACACAAGTTGATGATCGTTTTCAGCTTCTGATGTGCAGATGGATTAACATTTTGAGTTATTCAAAATAAATAGCAAGTTTTTCATTAAGCACAATATATTATTAGGCACGCATTTGTGCTAGTATGCAAGTCAACACAGAATGTTATTGCTTGTTTAATAAAACAAATCTATCAGTCAGTTGGTACAAGCAATTCTGCTCTCTGAGTTTTTCTTGAGCTCGGTAAAGTATTTGAAACTGACTATTGTTCTCGTGTACAGTCTTTAGGTAAGGCAGAATTCAGACGTATTCCATTAATAATAATAAATAGCTACTCAAGTGCTAATTCCACATTCATAAAAAAGTTGGATAGATTTGCTTCAGTAATATATTACCTCAAACTGTCGATCTGCTACCTACGTTGATTTACGGAATTCAGTTTTTGACATTTTCTTTTCTTTCTGGTTAAAATTTTTCACTGGTATATTTTCACATACATATGTAGTACGTAATTCTACAGTTGGATGCAAGATCAACAAATTTACTACTATTCATATAATTAACAACCAGGCAAATAAAGCCGTTAATTCCAAATTATATAGTTATTTTAAAATGCTAATTAATAAGAATACTGTAGCATGTATGCCTGAAAAATTGTTATTTGTACAAATAAACAACTTCCCAACATATTCGTATTTTACATCGAATTTAAATTTAAATTCCAAATAAATACTAATTTCAACTCCGAAAGAAAGTAATTAAAACTTAAATGTTCATTTCAAGTTATGCTTTATTGCTTTTTAAATGGCTTTAGATCATTTTTATATGACTGGCATGTTACTCCTTTATGCTACTGGTTTTGTAAACGTATTTTCTGATCGTTGTAATGATTACCAACAAATAGAGATTGTATCGAGAGAGCCTGCCAGAAACATTCCAGCTTCTTTATGAGAACAAATGAGAACCGTTGACATTTAGCAAATATTTTTAATGAACAACTGTATCTTATTTAATTACACTGAAATACAGAAATATCATATTCATCATCAAAAAATGTTGTTTATGAGGAAAACATTAACTGTTACAAGATGTAAAAGTGACAATATCTGTTTATATTGTTCAGTATCAACGAATATCTTCAAGTTTCTGTTTGACACGTGTATTAGTATTGCTTAGTGCTTGCAAAATAGTAAGCAATATGCCCAAAAACAACAAATAGGTATTTAATATAAATAAATCCCACAGTTTCCTTGAAATCCGCAAATTACAAGTTACAGGTTTACAATATGATGCATGCCGCAGGGAGACTTAAGTCATACTTATTGGCAATTACCAAGTACATCAAATAGTTCGTTCGTTTAACATTTGAAGTGTGCATGTATACAAGTATAGTATGGCGTAAGTCTCAGGTACAGCTCTATCTACGGAATTTGATCAAATATGTCATAAGTCCTCTTAAACAAGTTATGGAAATACGAAATTACCTACTCGGTCATACCTGTTAATATTGAACTTTGATCCCAAGTATGCTTTATAATATATTGCGTTGCACAGTTTCACCGGAAGTAATATCTACATACATAGGTAACCCATAAAATTATATTCTTTCCTCCAAACGCTTTCATAGTCCGGGTGGAGGGAAGGGCCTGCTAGGTTTCCTAAGTGACAGTGACATACCTTACAGGAGTGCTGTACCTTGTTAAAAATACCTGGTCAATATAAAATCAGAACTCCTGCTATAGTAGTTGATGTCAATATTGATATTTTAAGCGTAAAAACGAGGCTCGCCAATATCTCAATACCATAAGGGGACGCGGTTTTCTGTCGGCAATAAATAATTATACCAGAATGGAACGAAATAGTAAAAGTTGTATTACTATTGTATTATTACACAAATTTTTTTATAACTAAATTTAAGAAATATTTTGAAACTTGTAAAAAAAAAATAAAACTAAATGTGCTGAAAAAAGAGATCAAACTGGATAAATAATAGTCTTATTAAATAATATAATACAAATAAATTTAAACAGTACCGAAATAAATTTAATGAACTATTGAAAACTGCTAAGAGGGTCTATTATTAAAATGAAATAAACAAAAATGTATATAGCCCAAAGAATTAACATGTGGGACAAAAAATAGTACGGATCAAATATCTAAAATTAGAATCCAGGAGAGTACAGAAACTAGTTATGAACTCGAAATATCTAATCTTTTTGTTAACTACCTATTTCACAAAGGTAAGTAAAAAACTCGCCGATAAAATAGTTCAATTAAAAAAGGTTAAACTTTCTTAAAACATAAAGAATAACTCATACTCAATATACTTGTCATATCCTAGTGAAAATAAAATAATAGAATAGAAAGAATATTGTGAGAGGAATTTTTCCGCTATACTGGATATTGGGTGTGTGTCCCTTGTCTCTAAATGTATTTATAGCCTTCTCCCACACAAGGCTCTTCTGAGGCTTCCGAGATAAATCATCATTGCTATCGCCATCGTCATCTTCATCTTCATCGTCATATTCATCGTCATCTTCATCGTCATCTTCATCGTCATATTCATCGTCATATTCATCGTCATATTCATCGTCATCTTCATCGTCAACTTCATCGTCATCTTCATCGTTATCCTGCCTCATAGTCAGAATGCAGCAAGGAATATCAAAATATTTTACATTAATATGCGTTTACATTATGTGTAAATATATATACAAGGATTTTACTCTTCGTAAAAAATGTTGCTTACAATCTAATGGCCCCTGTTTTAGATGTAAGCGATCAGTTTTAGATTTTCTTCCAGTTTGAGACGGAAAATAAGAACTGTTCTATTAACAAAAATAATATCATTACACTATTACACTAAAAACACAAATTATAATAAATTAAGGCAAACTTTATCTACGCAGTCTTGGATAGATGTTTATAATTGTTTAAATTCTGAATTTGCAACTTAATTATTTATAGATATACTAACTCAAACAGCAAGAAAGTATATTAAAATCAGAAGCAATAAAAAAAACATGGACTACACGTGATTTAATAAATTCAATTAAAAAAGTGACAATTTATACAAAAATTGATAGAGAAGCAAAGAGAATAAAGCACAGAACACGTAGAAATAACTTAAATAATTTAATGAAACGAGCAAGTGATAAATATTACACTAACAAAATAAATCAAAAGAAAAATGGTCCTAAACAGTTATGGACGAAGTTTAACGAGATATGTGAATAATACCAGAAAAACATTGACATAAAGGGTATTAAAATGGACAATGAGAGTGTAACTAGAAATGAAAAATGTATAACTAAAACTTTTGTAGATTTTTTTCAAATTAGGAAAAACTTGGCTAACCGAATACAAAATCCTGTGCATTTTAATGGAAAGAAAAAAATAGTTGAGGATTCTATATATTTTCAGAGATAAGTGAAAAAGAGATAAGATCAATTTTGAATTTGAAGTCAAATAAAGCACCAGCCAACCTCTAAACAGATAGGTTAGAGGCTGGCAACTATAGGCCAATTTCTTTCATTTCTAGTATTTCTAAAACTATGGAGAATTAAAAAATATAACAATCAGTTTCCAAAAAATTATAATATATATCGCCATTAAAATTTCCACGAAATATATGTTATCCAACTAACTAATTCCTTAGAGTTGCTGCTTATACATTTATTTTTGAGGTATGTTGAAAATGGGTTTGTATTGTTGCACTAGGACTTTACTCAGTCCAGAAATGCATATTCCGAGAATTAAACATGTCTTGTCGTGGGAATGTAGCGTCGTTAGTAAAATGTCCGTTCATTCAAGCAACAATTCACAAAAATCAACTCCTATTGGCATATTTTCAGGTAATGATTTTTGAGTTTTTCGGTAATGGAACAGGTACAATTGTTGTTCATGTACTACTCTTAAGGCACTTTGGTGAGACACATCCATTCATAAGCATATTCTTCTAGTACTCATCGGAGGATCTTCCATTACAGTACCTGATATTTCGTCTTCAACATCAACAGTTGTTGCGATTCTTGGATGGCCAGCGCCTCTGGTTTTCACTTGCTTCCCCAAGTCGGCGTTCTATAATTAAAAAAGTTTTGGCATCAGGAATATATCTGTTTGAGAATTTATCTTTATAACATTTCACACCTGCAGCAGCATTGCCAAAACAGCCTCACAAAGTCAAAACTGTGTCTGTTAATTCAATGAACCCATGTTTAAATAATATTAACAATTAATGTGGATTTATTTAAAAAAAAAAAATCAAAGTTCAATAAATAACAGAAATGTCAAAGCAACATTTCAAAGCATGTTTCATATGTAAAAGAATTTATTATTAAAATGTAAATGCACGTTTTTTTAAAAATAAATTTATCGAGAACGGCTCAGTTCATCGAAATGCAATAGGAATACCTTTTTTTATTTCTAATGATATGAAACTTTTTATAATAATTTTTAGAAATATGAAAAAGGTTAAAAAATTATGAGAAATATGCTGAGAGTCACCCCCCTAAAACTACCCCAATGACTAAGTTTAAATTTTCGGAAATAAGTTTATATAAATGTCTACCATTATTTTTGGACGTACTGCAGAAATATCGGGAGAAAATTTTTGGACCATCTTATATATTGTTGATGACAACATAAATATAAACAAAAAGTATACCAAATATACCATACATAATCGCTTATTTAACAAACCAGTGTTAATTGGGATTGTAAGAGTCCATTTTTAGCGTGTGTAAATTTAGCGCAATACTAGTAAAATGTCATATTTAAATCTGTTCAAACAAAGCCTATAGTGTGCGATATATTTATATTTTACTCTAAGGTTATAATCGGTGCATTTTGAATCCGAGGCCCTGATTAGTTTAGATGCTTTCACGTCGTTTTGCTGAAAAAGAGCTCTCACGCAAGGCGAGGTTCCCGTTGGAGTCAAGCGGTCCCCAGGTGGACTGAAGTCATGCGGTCGGCCGACCGCAGCTAGGCGGTTCCGCAATTAAAAATGTTTAAAAAAATTAGTTGCAAGTATTTTAGTACCGTGAAATAAGGTGTAAAATTGAGTTAGTTACTTCTAGATTCATTTGGTCCTCAAGTATGTCGATATTATCTTTATAAGTTGCAGTTAACAGAGAAGTTTCTTTTGGCTAGTGAAAGACACCATAATTTATGCTGTAAATGGCAAGGCGGCCATACTTATTACGAAATTTTGATGTTCAGTTCTATTATAATTATGGTATTAGTTCATATACTGTACTGTATTATCAAAGTGTAAACCCCAGAAACTTTTCCAGCGAACTTTTCCGTGGAAATGACCCTTGTATATATAGTGCGGGAACCCTAAGTGTACTAGGGGTTCATTTGTCCATTTTCGAACTGTACACTCTTCAAGTAGGTATTTGGAAGATTGCTGTCAGTGCCTAGTTAATGTCTCAGGTGACAAAGTGCAACGAGAATTGTAAGTACGTTCTAGTTAAGTTCCCTGAATAGTTTTCGACTTTTTACCAAAAATAAAATCCGTGGTGCCTAACTCTCCTTTCGAGATTTTGTGTGGTTATTATGTGTGTTAATATTGGAGTATTTAACTTTATTTTGGTATGCTCCAGATTTTGTCAAGCTTGTATATTAACTGTTGTTATACTGAAACTGCTAAATTTTGTTCACATTTGTAAATTACCTTTTGTTGTGGTTAAATTCTCTGTATTTAGTTATTTTTCTATGACTTGAATGAGTATTTGAATGCCGTAGATTTTACAGGATTCCTGATTTGCTTTTGACATGAATGTATATTTTTATGTACTATGGCCCAAGGGCCACCCTTTTTTTGTAATATAGGGTTAGATTTCACATTGTTTGTGTCTGTATAATCCAGTTTTCCCTCACCCCCTTATATTGAGCTAGCTAGGGTCTTTGAAGTAGATACATTTTGAAAGAAATCTATAGTAAGAATTTAAATCTGTTTCAGAATATAGTATTAAGCAATATCTATAATAATTATTACTTAAGAAAGGCCAAAAAATATTAACTCAGTATCCAGTAAACACTTAAATTGAAAGCTAAAAAGCGCCCAACCTCCGTGATAAAAATATAAGAAAAAATAATGTACATACAAAATATGTTTAATATGCATCTAGAAAAGCAAGCTTGTTTAGGAAAGTTAATAAAAGATTTTCAGCACGTTCTCGCTCATAGTTTCTTTCGTTTTTTATCGAATAAGTAATTTACTTCACCTTATTTAAATTCCGAGAAATATAATTTACATCATTGACAGGTGGATTACTGAGCTCCCTAATTGCTTATAAGGACATTTCCATTATTTGCATAGCCTTAGGATGGTTTCAATGCAAATTCCGCAGTAAAAGTTTATCGCACTCACCCCATACATATGTATTTACTGAACCTAAACACGTGTAAGACGTTTTCCGTAACAATTTTCCGGAGCTTTCCAATCTTCCCCTCTCTGTAATCTTTTCTTTTTTCGAATACGTTGACTCAATTCCATCGCATAAAAGTGATTTCCATGTTATCATTGAAATGGTGAAATGGCAAATATCAACCTAAATGTATTTCCTAGAAATGATATGAAATAAAATTTCGATGCGACTGTCTAAAATATGTTTTTACGAATCATGAATGATACATAACATTTACACTTCTGCGTATGAGAAAAAATGTATCAGTAGAAAAAATGTTAATGTGTATTGTAAAATGTTATTAGGCTATTTAGCAAATAACTTTTATATATTCATAATCTAATATTTAACAGGGAAAAGAAGAAAAAAGGAAACCTATTCTTTATCTATACTGTTGATCCAAATTCTGTCCACGCTCTGAAAATATAATGTTTTATTGTCTGAAAAAAGTTGTCTTAAGACAAGTAACTATACGAGGAGTCACTATCAATATAAAAAAATAGTTGAACTTTATCTAGAAAAGATTGGCTCCTAACCAATATGGCACCTAACCAATATCAAGAATGTAGTCGCAATATATAATCTTTAATGATGATATTTCTTTCTTTCCTAATAATTTTACAATAGTGGTGGAATGTAACATATATTTACTAAATAATATTATACAATATAAGCAAATAAACTTTTCTTTATCACTCTCCGAAACATTCAACAAATATTTGTTTTTTTTTTTATACATTTATTTAACGTCGGCCTATTTCCGCTACTGAGGCCTAACACCGACGCCTGTAGACGAGCTACCCCCAACCAGGAATTTTGCCGAACCTCTTCCCTTAAGAAGAGTAGGGATCTTTTACTTGCCTAACATTTAATAGACAAGGGACCGACGGCTTTACATCCCCTCCGAAGGATGGTATATCTCCTATACAACCCTCGCCTAAGGTTGTATAGCTTCCGCGCATACACTGATATACAAGCCGCTGGAAGATGTGTGAGGCGAGAACGCGGTTTCCGTTGGAATGGTCACCAACAAATATTTGTTGGTGAGATAAATATCACAACACAACACAACAAACATATATACCTAATATTACTAATACATATCCACATTTATACATACACATGATTATAGTGATAACTGAACGTAAAACTGCACGATATTATTCATTTATTATACTATGGAGAGTCTCCCTATCATAAATTAATAGCCATTGTTTTAATTTACTTCTAAATACATACAATTTGCTAGTTTTCTTTATTTCGGTCGGTACGATATCATATAATAAATGGCCCAGGTAAGTATAACATCTCTGCTTTGTTTTTTTTATATTTAATTTTTGTGGTTATATAATTCGTAAAGATAGAAATGCATATAATAATAAATATCGTGGCTGAATGGAGACAACCAAATGCGGATTTTTTTTTTTTGAGTATGATAATAATGAGTATTATAACTTATTGTTTTCTGTTTTCTTTTGAATATATGCTAGAGAAGACGGCAAAGGTGCCTGATATAATTTGCTTTCCAAGAACAATAAATTTGATGAGTAAATACTGTTTTTGTTATACGTAAATTTTATAAATCTCTTTCGTATTGTTTCCAAAATTTTTAAAAGACTTTATATATTCCTCCCATCTTATGATACCATATGAAAGTTGTGTCAATTATAGAGTGATACATAATTTTCTGCTGATTCGTTTTTAAAAATTACCTGCTGGCTAAAAGACACCTTGTTTTATTTTTGACATTCTTAACTCGCAGATCCCATTTCAAATGCTTATCTATAACTATGTCAAGATACTTAGATGAATCAGCTAAGAATAGATACTGGTGTTAATATATAAGTTTCCAATTGCATGTAGCTTATTATATAATACGAGGTAAATGGAAGATATTTTATATTCAATTTAGTGTTAATGTGTTAAAATCAAACCAGTTTTATATGTTTTAAATTCTGTTTCGGTCTTTGTTTTTAGTTTCTCCCAAGTATCAGCAGAATAAAAAAGTTCTGTATCATCAGCGAAGCTTAATATATTTCCAGTACTTTCTAGTGTCAGTAAATTATTAGGATATAGAATAAATAGGATGGGATCCAAAGCTGTGCCCTGTGGGGCGCCATAATTTTTTCCTTCAATAACTAAAGCTTTCAGCTATTCTAAAACATTAAATTCTGTTGGACAAGTAACTTTCTAACAGTCTAAAAGCATTTCCTCTAAAACCGTAATATTCAATTTTAGTTAATAATTTGTTGTGACAAACTGTATCGAATGCTTTTGCCAAGAATATAAATATACATAATGCAGGTTTACCTTCATCTAGTCTTCCTTACATTAAATTTGTGAGATAAGCTATGGTGACCTGGGTGGATTTTCGTGTTCTGAAACCGAATTGTATGTTGGATAATATATTAAACTTATTTAGAAAATTTTAAATACGTTCTTTGATGATTTTTTCAACAGTTTTGCAACATTTGATATTAATATTATTGGTCTATAACTTTCTATTTTACATTTATCTCCATTTCTGTACAACTGCTTAATAATGTTTAAAATATCAGGAAGTATGCCATGTTCTAATGTTTTATTTATTAGACATTTTAGTGGTGTCAATATTTGATCTGCTATCTCTTTTAATTCTAGACAAATATGTTACTTAACAAAGAAAACTTCCATACTGATATTAAATTACCTAGTACTCATCTATCAAACAATGAAATGAAGAAGAAATCTCTTTTAATGTCCCAGACTTGATGTTATCAATACCTGGTGCTTTTTAATATTAATTCTAGTATATATTTTTTATTTCTTCATCTGTTAATCTTAGGAATATTAAATTTTCTATTATTGTTTTTTAAAGTTTAGATTCTTACCACATTTAATTTTTTTCAGCATATACCTCCCCAATATCACTACAATGATCATTAAATTTGTCAATAGCATGTTTGTTACACAGTGCATTGTTATGACACAAATATTTTCAATATTTATTTCTTACTGATTATTTATTAGACTTATGTAATAGTTTACTTTCATTTTTTAAATTATTTACACTAATTTATTTTTATACTTCTTATGCTCTGTTAATATAGGTACGTTAGTTGGATTTCGTAAAATGTTTTTGTACATTTCATTTTTTATATTTATAGAATTTAAAAAACCTTTAGTTTAGTTTTAGTTTCCCAATCTTTTTTATTCAGCATTACTTTTTATTCGTATTAATTTTATGTTGTTTTTAATATATAGCTTATAAAAATATCTGCAGTAGCATTTATACAATTATATTATTTTCATAAACATCACCCTAACTTTCATTTTGTAAAAATAATTTTAATTTGTGGTCGCAAATATTTCTTTAAATTAGTTTTGTCAATTATTGTTATATTTAGTGTTTAAATATAGGAAAGCAAAATTATTGGATAAATATTGGATGTTAATGTTGGATATATGGTTGGTAAAATATTTTTATTTTTTTCTTTCTTAGTATTCACAAAAAGTGATCAATAATTGACTTTAAAACATATTCAAGTACTTCAGATATCCTCAGCATAGTCCCGATTACTTGCAATGTTTATGTTTGAATCACCAAAAATTACATGTGCACGACAATCCTGCTTATTATTGGATAAATACTTTTCATGTTCGGTATTCAGTGAATATAGGCATGCATTAGGAGACCTATATATTGCAGTAATTAATAAATTTTTATTGTCGAGTAATATGTTTAGTTTTAAAATTTTAATGTTTGTATAAAAATATTTATATTATATAATTAAATTCAAAAATTTGGTGTTCACATTTTAAAGCAGACTTTACGTATATTACAATCCCGTCATTTTAATTTATCTCAACCTTATTATATAATATCTCATATCCTGGTAATTTATACAAATTCAACTCTGTAACGTCGTAGGCTTCAGTTAAAACAATGATGTTAAATTATGTTTTGAATTCTCTTAAAAATTAATAAATTTATCAATATAAAAACTACTCTAAAGCAATGTGGAAAACGCTAAAAACATTAATTAAAAAATCGGCAGCTACTGGAAGCGGCTGGAACCTCCCCACTCGGTGGATCTTTGAAGTCGAAAAGAGCATTAAATTGTGTGACAAAACGGCACTAAGCGTAATCCGATCTCATCCAAAACCTTTTCAGATCTTCTGGGGCACTAAAAAAACCCTCAACTTAATGAATTTACAATCATCTATGCGAGTTATTACCTACATTATGGCTCGTTGAATAATATACTATTAGGATATTAACAACTTTAACATCACTTGAACGATTAGAAAGTAGTTATCCTAAATACTACAGATTTGTAAAGCAACAAACTGAAAATTGGTAAAGTGATAATCTATAATAAATTCACCAACGAAGGTACATAAAGCATATGATATTGATATTGTTACATCTACCTTTAAAGTTTGTGACAATCCACTAAAAGTTACAGATATGCCGAAATCTTCATGACATGACACCAACGTTATCGGATGACAAGCGATGACAATGACAATCATCAAAATTTGCTCATTGCAATCCGATCGCTTGCGGCTGTCTTTGTTAAATGAAACATTAGCATTTCAGTAATTTTACTAGATTTTAGAGGAATATTTGTAGTTTAATTCTTCGATTTGTCTGTATATATATATTTAAAAACGGCACTAAACGTAATCCGCTCTACTTCTAGAACAGTGAAGAAACCCTCACACGTGAATTAATACGTGATGTGACGAGTTTCACGACGTAACGGCTACGCGCATCGATCATGTCATGCGAAATGCGATATATGCTTCATATTTGCTTTGTTTTTAATTTTTTTCACGGAAACCAAATCGAAAGGGTGGAAGTGTGATATATCGTTGAAATCAGAATTTTAACTGCTTTCAATGGTTCCATTGCAAATTGAAAATAATTATAAAATAAACAACTTGTTGCGTCAAAATGGTACTAAACGTAATCCGATCTCAACCAAAACCTTTTCAGATCTTCTGGGGCACTAAAGAAACGTACATGCAAAGTTTCATTCAAATCCGTTCAGTAGTTTCGGCGCTATCGTGCTAACACACATACACACACACAGACATTTTTCAAAAACCACTTTTTTGGGTTCCTAGGACCTCAAAACGTAAAGATTTGATGTTATCTCAATTTTCGTTTTTGAACCAATTTTAGTAACCTCTCACAATTTTATTGTGGAGAGGTTAAAAGGAAAACCACAGTTTTTTAAATAATATCATACATTTTGTAATTGACGATAGAATAGATTCCTTTAATGAAGATACAGAGTTGGCAGAGAACTTTAATAGATACTTTATTGACAGTGTAGGTGATATAATTAATTCTATCGATCATACCACTGAATGGACTGATGCAGAACTTATAAACATAGATAGTAATTTTTCTAACTTTAGATTATTAACAATGAACGATCTACAGGAAATTGTATCAGATTTATGTAATAAGACAAATGCACATGATATATTATGTGCTAATATTATTAAGAGTTCTTTCGATGTCATTGGACATGCCGTCTTACAATTAGTAAACACCTCATTATGAACAGGCAAATTTCCAGATAATTTGAAAACTAGTACAATAACACCTATACCAAAAATAATAAATACAAACGAAGCTTGTAACTTTGAGGACTACCTGAGTAACATTACACATTACAAAAATTAACAATAAATTTTCTAATCCTCGTCAAAATAAATTTGGGGTGCCTCAGGGTAGTGTCCTCGGACCTCTATTGTTTATAATGTATTTAAATGATATTGTTAAATTTACGTCTTGTGATTTTTTAAATCTCTTTGCAGACGATACCTTAATTGCTGTAGTTGATAATAATTTAGATAATGCCGTAATGAGGATGAATAATGAACTAACCGAAATTGAGTATTTAGCGATAAACAAATTCAAACTAAATGTCAACAAAACAAAGGCAATGATTTTGACTACGAAATTAAAATATAATAACATTAACGTAAATAATATAAATATACCATTAGAAAATAATAAATTGGAACTGGTTAAAAAATTTAAATATCTAGGAGTAATTATTGATAATAGTCTAACATTTAAAAATCATTTCTTATACATACAAAGGGAAATAACAAAAAAAACTATACTTTTTTCAAGAATATCTAATCAGCTTTCTTTTTCTACGAATATTACTGTGTATAAGACTATTATTCAACCGCACTTTGACTATTGTGCAACAAGTATTTTATACCTTTTAGACAACAATTCAAAGAAAGCTCTACAAAAATTACAAAATTGTGGCATGAGGATAATTCTGAAATGCAATAGATACACTCCAATTAGTTTAATGTTAGATGCTCTTCAGTGGATGACAGTTTCTACTAGACTAGTTTATTTTTCGATAATGTTTATTTATAAAATAAATCACAACTTACTTCCTGCTTATCTCAACCGATTTATAACAATAAATAGAGAAATCCATAATTATCAAACAGGAAACAATAATAATTTCCACATACAAGGAACTAATTTCAAGAAATCAATGAATTCACTGTTTCACAATGGTCTTAAACAATTTAATGAGTTACCAGTGGAGATAAAAACAGCTCAGACGCTAACAATCTTTAAAAGACAACTGTCATATTTTTTATTAAATAAGGTAAATCAAGCGCATAATATTTAATATATAGAAAATGTATTGTATTAAATTATATTTTGAATTTTTTTACTTTTTAAGATGATATGGGTGTATTAGAACTTGTGTACTTACATTAATATACTATGTAGGCCATATAATTTGTATTACACTCGTACTATGTGTATATATGTATGTATAACTATATTATATTATGTAATTTGATATTACTATGTATTGTGTATATTAGGCATGACCTACTTAATAAATTTCATTTCATTTCATTTCATTTCAATATTCTTGTACATATTTCTAATGTTGTTACGCATAAGGTTGTTGGTATCTTCTTTCCCGCCTTGAAATTTCTGATGTAACTATCTATTTTTATTAAATTATTGTTTAGGATATATTAAGTGCTCCCTAGCCTAAATTTTAATATTCTTAAGAATTGACCCCACTAGCAACTTTATTTTCATCATTTATGACTTTTATTATTTTCCATTTTCGGTCATGTGCGAATAAACATCTGTGTTTAAGAGCTCCCGTTTAATTTGCATTTTTAAAGCTAAAAACTGGAAATTATTTTTATTCTCTTTCATCAGTGGTCACATAAGGGTATTTTGCCTCAGTATTGTGTTTTCATTGCATTGCTAGTGTTAGTCTGCTGTTTAACTGGAATTATCAGATACTAATTTGGATACCTCTGTAAGTGGTTTATAGTCCTACCATTCCAATTAATTGTGCCAACGACGCCTCGTGCTGGTCACAGCAAAGTTTAAATGGATAGTACTGATGAGCTCATTAATAAAGTTTGCGCAAACTTCATAAACAAGTTGGACGATAAAATTGACAAAAGACTGGATCAACTGGAAGATAAGTTAGATGCTAAATTGAATGCTATAAATAAGATTGCTTCCTCTAAAGTTAAGTCTAATAAAGTGGTGAAGAAAAAATGTGATGTCTTTGAACAATACACGAAGCGTAATGCATTAAAAATTGTTGGCTTACCTGAAAATGCAGAAGGTAATACTTTAAATGAAGTTTTAACCTTTTTTGAGAGTAAGATTAACATATCTTGTGGAACTGGTGATGTAGACTGTGTTCTTTGGGTTGATCAATTTCGTGAGAACACCTGACCCAGACCAGATTCGATTTGTTAGTAATATTAAAGAACAAGAAGTTTATTTAGCTAAATAGGAGTTAAAAGATTCTGAGTTAGCCATTTACGAGGATCTGACAGTGACTTGTTACATCTTTTGTCAGCTGCAAAGAAAACATTTAGCAAGAAAAATGCTTGGTCGTCTGGAAGAAAGATATTTGTATGGTCTGTTGAAGAAAAGAAGAGATGCTTAATTTCATCTGACGCTGACTTATGATATGGCAAATTTATTTCTTTATCGATGTGGTAGTACTATTGCTTTGTTACTTTATGTAGATTAACTAAAAAACTCTTTATTTCTTTTTGTTATCTTCTTGTTAGGAACTGACAGTCTTTATGTAGGATATTTTACTAAGTCTATTAGGTTTTATCATCATATTGAGTAGGCCATTGATTCTAAGATTGTATTTCTTTTTCTTTATTGGCTTTTATTGCTTATCCATATTTATATCCTAGTAATTATAATGATTTGCTTTTAATTTATATCAAGTCTCACATTTTTTATCTTTTATTACTATGCGTTTGGATGAATAATAAACTTGTTGCATTTTTCTTTACAGGGAGTTCTTGAATATTACAGATAAAAATGCTGATTAACCTTCTAAACTTTACTCATTTTAATATAAGATCTATTTGTTCACAATTTGATTTATTTTGTGAGTATGTTGCGGATGAGGCACGAGACATTATTGGGCTGTCTGACACTTGGCTGAATCCGCTTTTCCCAGATTCTGGATTAAAAATACATAGGTATAATCTCTTAAGATTTGACCGACCCAACCGTGGGGGAGGAGTTGCCTTCTGTGTTAAAGATCCCACTCAGTATAGAATAATGAAAACAATATAATGATAACAGGTCCTTGGAGCAACTCTGGGTTAGTATTAAAATACCAGGGAAAAAAATATGTTTTGGGTCGCTGTACAGACCACCTAACGCCAATTTAGTTGACTGTGTTAATACCCTTGAAAATTTTTTTACTACCATTATTCCTGATTTTGATTTCGTCATATTGGTGGTAATCTCAATGTTAATTTTTTAAATAAAATTAGTCCTAGTTTTACACTTTTAAATATTTTTTTGCAGAGATATGGTCTTGAGCAGACTATTTCTGATCCTACTCGTGTTACTGATACTTCTCATACTCTCATCGATATTATCGTTATGTCTTGTAGTCGCATATGTTCGAATATTATTGTAATCAAAATGGATGACATTTCAGATCACTGCCTTGTTTCTTGTAATTTAAAAATAGGGAACGTCAGTCTGTTTTGTTTAAATCCTATAGGGACTTTTTAAATGATCTTTGTTCCATAGATTGGGATTATATATATAGCTTAGATGACATTGATCAAATAGTTGAATTTCTCAATACAAATATTACTTACATTTTTGATATTCACGCACCAGTTAAAACAGCTAGGATTTCTAAACCTCCTGCACCGTGGTTAACAGACAATTTAAAATTGTTGATGAAACTTAAAAATAATTTATATTCTAAATAGAAAGAAACGAAAACAGATGTTGCTTGGAAAGAGTACATGCGTTAAATCTGAAAAAAAGCTTTTTTACGACACAAATTTAAAACCGATCCGAAGTTTCTGGAAACTCTTGAAGGCTCTGAACATTAATAATAATAAAAATCCCGTTAATACAAATGTTGCTACTCCCGAAGACTTCCTTAATTCTTTTACGAGTTATCTAAATCAAGTTAACCTTAATAATTACAATGTAATTTTAAATAAATATATAAATAATAAATTCGCAATTAATTTGGAGGAATTTACTTTTACGGAGATTACTTCTGAAAAGGTTGATAAAATAATTTCTAAATTAAAACCTTATGCTAAGGGATCTGATGGCATCGACCTAAAAATGAATTTACTGGTTACTCCTTTTGTAAGTAGTCACTTAGGTTTCCTCATTAATAAATGTTTGATTAATGGGTCTTTTATTGTAGCATCGAAAAATGCTAATATTATGCCTACCCAAAGTTCCAAACCTTTTTCTTGTAGGTAATTTTCGTCCTATCAGTATTCTGCCAACGCTTTCAAAAATTTTAGATAAAATAGTAGCTGAACAGGTAACTACGTATTTTAATAATTTTAATATTTTACCTTCCACACAATCTGTTTTCCGGGCTCAATTCAGTACTAGCACTGCACTTCTAAAAGTTACAGATGATATTTTTAAAGAAACTGACGTCAACAATCAGGTTTGTTTCATTCTCTTAGATTACAGTAAGGCTTTTGATTTGTTAAATCATGTTACCCTTTGTGTAAAATTAAAATATTGTTTTTTCTGATACGGCTATTTCTTTTTTTTTAATAATTATTATTGCACGACGCCAACGTGGTATTTTAAATAATCAGTCTTCAGACTTTGTTAATACTAGAGGAGTCCCTCAGGGTAGTATTCTGCGTCCCCTACTATTTTCAATTTATGCGGCTGATTTTAGTGAGTATCTTCAAAACTCTGCGTGCCACCAATATGCTGATAATACTCAGTTATATTTCTCTTTTAATTTTTAAAACCTTTTAACTGCTGTATCTAGAATCAATGACGGGTTAAAAGTAATTTTTGAGGTTTCGTCGGCTCATAGTCTCGTTTTGAATGAGTCAAAAACTGTAATGCTGGTATTTGATAGTAAAATGGAAATGATTTTAAGTAATCCCGAATTTAAAATTATGCTGAATAGAAAAATTTTATCAAGTAGTGAGAATTGTAAAAATTTGGGAATTTGGATTGATGTTAATCTCAGACTCTCAAGACATGTAAACTATCTTGTGCAAAAATTATATGGCAAGTTGAAACACTTATATGCTCATAAAAAAATTTAAGTTCAGATGTTAAGTTAAAGTTATGTGACTCTTTTATCCTAACATCCTTGTCTTATTGTGACATCGTGTACTGGCCTGCTTAACTTTGTAAAGATAAAGAAAATTTGCAAAAAGTTCAGAACGCATGTTTGAGGTTCAGCTATAATGTGCGCAAGTTTGATCATATTTCGGCTAGTTTGTTGGAATCTAAATGGTTTAACCTCGCAGAAAGGTGTAATTTACATCTATTGTGTTTAATATATAAAATCTTGAAATATAGCAAACCTGATTATTTGGCAGTTAAATTAGTTAAAAATAGTGATCTGCACTCGTGTCCTACTCGACAGCGTGATTTATTTAGAACAGCCCAGTTTCAGCGTTCCTTTAGCTATAATGGTGTGAAAAATTTTAATGCCTTACCCAATGATATCAAGTCGCTCTACTCAATTCATTCTTTTAAAAAAACACACAAAAGGTCTGATATTCAGTTTGAGAAATTAGTATATGGAGCACTATTATTGCATGTTTTTTATTTTTTATGACAGTTTTTGTTTGGTATTTATACTGTTAATCTTAATTGTATTATATTTGTGCATGATCAGCTAGGTATTATCTGAAGTATATTTCGAAATTATTAATTATATTTTAATATTTGTCTGTACGCGGATGTTTGTATGGAAGAGCATATTGTATATGAATACCGCCATCCTCTTGCATTTTGTATTTTTTATACGTATTTTTCTGTGTAATAAAGGCATATTATTATTATTGGTCCCGATCGTTTTCATTTTTATTTTTCCATCAAATGTCCGTACTTTCTGATGTCCATATTTATCAATAACATTATTTACCAACAATAATTTTGCATTAGCCAAATCTTTTAATCTGAATTTGTTTGTATATACCATTTCTCGATCTATGAAACTTAACAATAATAGCGCCAGGTTTTCAGGTTTTCTTGTCAGTTAACCTACAGTTTTATTTAGAATTTTTTTATGGTACGGTAACATTCCTCTATTTGGTGAAATATTTATCTGCATTTTATTTTTCAACAGATCCTAAACAATTTCCAGTACAATTTCATTTTCCTATTTGCCGAATATTCTTAATGTTTTTCTTCTATTATATTGTTGCACATTATGTAGTTATTTTTTAAGCACACTCTACTGTCTCTAGAGTATTAAGTATTTTTTCATAACTCTCAAACTCCAACTCAAAATAATTTCATTTCAAACATGTTAATGAAATGTTTGTGTATACCGGATAACGTTTCTAATTTAGGAAATTAAAGGAAATTATTTCTAAAGGGCCTTATTAATGAGACTTGGAGGAAATGGAACTTTATTTGGTTGGCTTTTCTTAGAAATTAATAAATGAGAATCAAACAGCGCCTACTTGTGGGGTCTTTTATGTAATGAATTAAGCTAAATGCACGAATTCTCAGAAGTAAATAATCCGCCAAGCAAATTTTCTCATGCAGAGTAAAACTTAGGATAAAATTGTGTACATGAAAAAGCCATAAAAATGCGTGGCTTAATGCGTCGCATACAATTTAAGATATTCACCAGACTGAGCACAATAAACATGGAGCGCATTTCAGATGCACGATAACGGTGATTTATTTAATTCAGGTTTTAATTTAATCGCGAATAACTTAGAAACCATGTACCTTATAAAACAAAGGGCGATTTTAATCAAGTCTGAATTTCTAAAACCGAATGAGTGTAACATACAAATTTCTCCAACTTATTAATAGGTCTGGCAAAATTCAATTAGCAACTCTGAAATATTAAGCAATTTCGAGGCCGCTATCTAAAGTTGTATTAATTTGAAGTTAAAATCTTCTTTATACATAATTATCTCGGAATATAGCATCTATTGTCTTTTTTGAACTTAACGTCTTCCAAAGAAAGGAGTTTTTGTAATTGTGTGACAGCTTTGTACAATTTAACATTTATAACACGTACTTATCTATAAATAATGCCTTATTATTTATAAATTTATTGCATTAATTACAGAAGCGATAATTGAAGAATCGGCTTAATATTTCCATGATTTATCTCCGCTATTCTTTTTGGATTGCCATCTTATACACACACAGCACAACAATTTGGGAAATGCCGGTAAGCAAACCATCCCTAAAGTTATAATGTCGAGTGGGAAAACATTAAACAATCCTTTACAGATTTCAAATGCTTTTGGGGAATATCTTTCAAACCCAGTAACAACTCCTACGGATCAAAACTCTGCACCTCAGAACAATAACTATACAATATCTAAAAATCCAAGCGTCAACTCTATGTATTTTTTGCCAGTGTTGGAGGATTCGGTAGTTGAGCTTATAAATCAATTGTCTAACAAAATATCTACTGGGATTGATGAAGTACCTACAAAATTACTTGAAATGTGTTGTTACGAGTTTGCACATTATTTAACCATTTTAATAAATAATTCTGTCTATCTTGATCAGTTCCCTAGTTTACTTAAAACAGCTAAAGTTGTGCCTGTGTTTAAAAAGTCGACTATCAAATTACAGGGCCATTTCAATTTTAAGTAATTTCTCAAAGTTAATCGAGAGGGCTGTTTATAATAGAATATAATCTTTTCTAAATATAAATAAATTATTAACAACTTGCCAGCATGGTTTTAGATTTGGTCGCTCAACTGAAACAGCCACGATTGACTTTGTGCAGTACGTTCATGATAAGATAGACTCCAGCGAGTATGTGTTTGGTGTGTTCTTTGATCTCTCCCGGGCTTTTGACACTATAAACCCGAGTTTTTTGTCAAATAAATTAGCAGCAATAGGCATCGTAGGATCGATTAATGATTGGGTAAAATCTTATTTGATGGACAGGTCTCTGGTTGTTAGAGTAGGAGAGGTGGACTCCCAATTATATAATACAGACCTTGGTACGCCACAAGGGAGTATATTGGGCCCCTTACTATTTCTCTTGTTTGTAAACGATTTACCAGACTACATATTACAACAAGGAGGGTTACTTATGTACGCTGATGATACCACAATTGTAGTATCAGCGGTTAACGTCATAGGTGCTATCGACAGCCAATATCATATTAGAGGAATTTATGATCTGGTGCAACAGAAATAAATTAATTATAAATTAAAATAACACTGAATGTGTAAAATTTTCTTATGGGAACCGCGCTGTACCAGACATAAACTGCTCTCTAGATAATACTCAAATTAAAATTACAAATGTAACAAAATTTTTAGGTATTCAGGTAGATGAAAATCTTAATTTTTCTGAACATGTTAACCAGGTATGCTCTAAGTTGAACAAGTCTTTCTTTGCGCTGTCTTCTTTAAAAAATTACCTAAATGAGACTGCCTTATTGTCATTATATTATGCCCAAGTATACTCAGCAATAATCTACAATATTACAGTCTGGGGTCAATCTACAGAATCTACTCGCGTTTTTATAATACAAAAGCGTATATTGAGACTAATGTTTAATTTAGATTACAAGGAGTCATGCCGTGAATCTTTTAAGAGCGCTCCGCATATAAGCCGGAAAGACGGTGCAAATTACTCTCATATAAATCTTTATTTTAAAAAACGGCTTTCACTAAAAGACATTAAAAACATGTTACAATGTGGGACGATGAGAGGAAAAAAAAGTATATATAAAAAAATATTTTTTTTTCTTTTATTATCGATTTGCAAAAATAATTTTTATCGTCCCGCATAGGTATCATTAAAATAAACATTTTCCCTTTTGTAGAACTAAAATAAAATTAGCCCTAATGTCCTGAAATGCACAGAGAAATTTAAAGATTAGGTATAATAAATTTGTCCAATGTCATATTCTACTACATCTCTATCTCTCGCCTTCCAAGCACACCGTACATTAGGCTGCGTCATTTTATTGACGTGAAGTCATTTACAATTAAAATTGGAAGCATGGATGACTAATACACTCCGACCAACTCTTAAGTGTAGATGCATATAGTCTAGTATACTTTAACTTGGCGTGTGTATGTATGAGTTAATACTTCCGTACAATTTCATTTTCTCCCATATTGTACACAAAGTTAAAGCAATAGTCCAGAAACATTGTCTACGTGGACAATATTTCTGGATCTTTGTGTACAAGAGCAAATGAAATCGTACGGAAATATTAACTCATACATACACACGCCAAGTTAAAGTATACTAGACTATATTATCTTTTACATCGATCTATATACTGAAAATATTATGTTTTGTATATCTAAATCAAACCAAATTTTAAAAAAATATAGACTTTCATGATTACCCAACAAGAAATAAAGAAAAGTTCTGTCCTGGTAAATGCTTGCACGAGAAATATAAAAAGTCGCCAGTCTACGCAGGTTGTAGTCTCATTTTACCTAATGCAATTAAATTTTCACGCTGTTTTGCTGAGTTTAAAAGAAATTTAAAATCATGCATGAAACCAGTGTATATGTGTACACTTTATGCTTACAGGTGTTTTTATCAAATGTTTTTATTATCTGTAAATCGAATTGGTTTGTTTTTACTATGTCCAATTTTTAGGATTTTATATTTTTATATTTTAGATAATTAACACTGACTTACCTTATTCATATTTTGTATGGCAAAAAAGGTCAATAAATATATTCTATTCTATTCTTTTTTAAGAAAGCAAAAATTTACATTGACAACCCAAGTAACATACCTGATCCTCTTATTACGCACAAAATCTTATAAATAATATATTGTGTAATTCTTTTAAAATTAAATTACTATATTTATCTGGTACAATCACCTTATATCCCCACATGAGATATCCATGCTCAACACCCAGTTCATTCTTACGTCTAACATATGGTAAAAATTCGTCTCATAATTTTTTGTTCGGCCAACCATGTAGTACATAATAAGTAACTTTTGACAGAACCTTCTCAACTACGTGCAATTTTCATGTCTTTAGAATTGATTGGCAAAAATTCCTGTGCATAATTAAAATATGATATATTATTTATTGCATCCTTTTCAATATTTTCGAACGGTAATCGTGACAATCCGTCAGTTATATTTCTAATTGAATTTATATACACGATGTCGAAATCATCGCTGTAATCTATTTGCAGCTATGAGAGGAATGTCTTTTTTAGGACCGAAAATACTGATAACTGCTTTATTATCCGAAACAACCGTAAAACAATGTACAATGGATAAAGAATAGTGGCTGCATGTGGAATAAATTTAATGTGGAAGGTTACCATTCCTAAAAATGATTTTAATTCAGAAATATTTTTTTGTGATTCATGTAAACCATGCTTATCAATAACATGTCCTAAAAATTCGATTTTATTTTGAAAAGATTCACATTTTTCTTTTTGAACTTTTAAACCGTTTTCTTTCAATAATGTTAGTACTAATTCTAATGTTTCCAAATGTTCTTGTTCTGTTTTACCGGAAACTAATATATCGTCAATAAAAACTACGACACCGGGAATATCAACAAGAATATTTTCGACAATTTTTTGAAAAATACTAAGGCTACTGGTATTACCGTAAGGTAAACGAGTATAATCAAACGAACCTTTATGAGTTGAAATCGTTAATAATTTTGTAGTTTCAGTAGTTACAGCTACTTGTTGATAAGCTTGACTTAAAATCCATTTTTGAAAACGTAGCTCCACCCTGTAGTTGTGCAGAAAGAATATCCATTTCTGGCAGTGGATGACTTATATTATCCAGTACCGGGTTTAGGGTAACCTTAAAATCTCCGCAAATTCTGATTGACCATTAGATTTTAAAACTGGTACAATTAGGGTAGCCCAATTAGAGTATTCTATTGATTTCAAAATACCTAATAAAATCAGTCGATTAATTTCAGCTTTTACTTTAGCCTTTAAGTGCATATGGTAGAGGTCTATGTTTAAATAATTTTGGAGTTGCATCAGGTTTTACAGTTAAATTTAAAGCATGATTTTTAAGTAATCCTAATTCATTATCAAAAAGTTTAGGAAATTTATTACATAAATTTGTCAGTTCATCAAGAGTTTCCATTGAATTAATAGCAACTATGCTCAAATGTAATTTTTGCAAACCATTTCTACCTAGTAAAGGTGGTCCCCCTTTTTTATAACATTAAATTCTAGAGTATCAAAAATATTATTAAATTCAAAATTAGGCACAATTTTTCCCAAGGGAGAAAATAAATGTCCAACGTAATCTTTTAATTGTATGTCTGTAGGAAATAATTTTCTGTCTGAAAAATTATTTAAATAAAAATTCAGATATTGCTGAAAATGAGAAACCTGTGTCAATTTCAAAAGTAAAATATTTATTTTAAATTTTTAACGAAATTTTTGTTGGATTTTCATTTATAATTATTTTGTTTCCATTAAGATGAAAGAATTATTTTCAATAGTATGGTCAGTATTATTTAAATCATCAAATTAAGTTTCTACAAAATGGCTTCTTTGTATTGGTTTCCTAAAGTCTTTATTTTTGCTACACATAGGGGCTAAGTGACCCTTAACTCGGGGCGAGCGTAGGTGCGTCTTTACTATGTACATACTTCGGTATGCGATGTGAAGCAACGACAGGCGCAGTTAGTACTTGGATTGGTGACCATTCCAACGGAAACCGCGTTCTCACCTCACACATCTTCCAGCGGCTTGTATATCAGTGTATGCGCGGAAGTTATGCAACCTTAGGCGAGGGTAGCGTAGGTGATATACCATCCTTCGGAGGGGATGTAAAGCCGTCGGTCCCTTGTCTATTAAATGTTAGGCAAGTAAAAGATCCCTACTCTTCTTAAGGGAAGAGGTTCGGCAAAATTCCTGGTTGGGGGTAGCTCGTCTACAGGCGTCGGTGTTAGGCCACAATAGCGGAAATAGGCCGACGTTAAATAAATGTATAAAAAAAAATGACCCTTAACTCTGCACTTGTAACACACACTCTCGAAAATGACACACTTGTTTCATGGCTATTCCTACCGCAAACATCACACATACGCATCTGGAGAGATCTAGTCCATGGATAAAAACCTCCATGGCTTGGACCGGGAATTTGTCTTGAACTCGTTGTGGTCTTACATCTGAACTGTGTTTTTCTACCTTGACTAACGTGATGCATGCTGCTGCTGCCTGCCTCCATTTTAATTTTTACAAAATATGATTCATTTTGAGATTGCTCCTCCCCAAATTTCCAGCACTTTTTCAAATGTAACATTTGACTTTTCTTCTTTCAAGCGATCTTGATAAGGTCCTTTTCCTATTCCAAGATCGAAGAAATATATCGCGCAAGACAACAGAAAGTTCTTCGTCAAATTCTGCAGTACCAGCTAAACATTTTAATCTAGTGGCAAAATCTATAACAGATTCATTTTCTGAACGTCTTGCACTATAAAATTTAATCCGTTCACTATGAAAAGAAACTATGAGATTAAAATTTTTGTCCAATATAATTTTTAGTTCAGGAAAAGTTTTTTGTCCGGAGCCTTCGGCATACACAAATAATTTAATAATGTATATGTACATTACATCTACTTAACGAATTTAATAATAATTCTTTTTGAATTTTATTTATTTTAAAATATTGTTTCAATTGAGTTAAAAATATGTTTCTATTCGAAGATATGTGATCAAATTTATTTAAATGTGTGATATAACTGGTTACATTAGCCATGTTGTCTACAAATTATTTTATCACTAAATTTATAAAGTTTGTATCTTTAAAAATTTACATAAAAGTTCCACATTGTATATTATAATACAACTTATGCATATTATGATGCACATACACTTAAAAATGTTTATGTACTTTGTATTATAACGATTATACAATTAATTATTACACTTTTTACTAATTAAATATATATTTTGATATATTAATTTAGCACTTAAAAGTCACTTTTACTCTTCGCCAAATAACACATAATGCCGAGTGGTACTTATTTATTTACTTTGAAAAATAAATATAATAATTTTACTGAACAATTTATTTACTATTCTCAATACAAGAATCCAACACAGACTGACTTACAAAAACATCTATTTGTATCGCTGTGCCCAGTTTTTGTAAAAAGTAAAAAAATATATATATAAAAAAACATAAACATAGAAAAAGTAAATACTAAAATATATTACAGTAATAATGTATCCACTATGCGTTGTCTTATATTTTTGTGAAATAATTAACACTTAACACTTGCTTTTATATATTTATTTAACGTTGTCCTATTTCTTCTACTGAGGCGTATCACTGACGTCTCTAAACAAGCTACCCCCAACTAGGAATTTTGTCGAACCTCTTTTCTTTCGAAAAATAGCGATACTTATAAATATTTAACGGACAAGGGACAGCTTTACATCCTCTCTGAAGGATAGTATATTCGCTACGCAGTCCTCGCATAAGATTGCATAGTTCTGCGCATGCACTGATATACAAGCCGCCAGAAGATGAGAGGCACACATATCGAATTACCTGTATAGTAAATACGCACCTGCGCTCGCCCCTATTTAGCACTTCAAACACACTTTTCGTGAAAATTACACTGTTAAATTGATAGTCGAGCAAACACTGAAATTTATACAATAAATAAACAAAAATCTGAAGTTAAAGAACGTAACGGAGGGAAATTAATTTGACCAAACCACAACAAGCACAAGGCAGGCACAAAGAACAAATTTGATTGATTCTAAAGAGCATTTGATGAGTTTAATCGGTTGGATTTTACTCAGAGCAAATCAGGATTTACAATTCGAAACTGAACCTATGAAAGTGACCCTTTCATAGAAGCTAGTTAAGATGCCCAATTTAATGAAATTATTTTCCACGTTATAGTCTGATACCTAAGGTATGAAATGTAATTACCGCATTTTCCAATATCAATGTCATCACAACTGAATTTTGATTTCATACGTAATTTTATGCAAAACAGTTTCTATTTGCATAGTGGTACGCATATTTACACCCACGACTACAATTACCAACAAATTACAAAATTCGTTTTCGGCTTCGTTTTATACAACGTTGTTAAATGAACATAAATTGCATTTTGTTCGTTTAAAATTTGCAGCAAAACTAATTTTTTAGGCAAAGCTTTGCATTTGTGCATTGGCATTGAGTGAAATACATAATTTGTACAAATTATTTATTCAACGAAATAAACTGTAGTTGCTCTAAAGTTGAGAAATTTATTTCGTACAACTCGCTTTTGGGACGAAATGGCCAAAATACTTCAATAGCTGTAACCATTACTCAGGTTTATATATACCTTGTCGGATTACTCCCTAAATCTAAAGTACCTGAATATCAAGTTAGAGTTTAAAATAATATATAGTTTTCTAGTGTACACAAATTGAAAAACACCTACTTAAGCTTTACAAATTCTAGGGAAAAAAATAATACCAAGCATTAATTAAATACTTTATTAATTGCACATCTTTTTTGATACAGTAACTAGAAAATTTAATTTAGAAAAACTAACATTATTTAATTTTTTTCCTATGATTTAGTAGTAAATAAACAAAATAGTCCGAGCGAAATCAGTCTTCGACCGAGGAAATTTATTAGGATGGAATATTTTTGTGCCACCTTGTTCAAAATGAGCTCCTTTATAAGAAAGTACAGTTTGCCATATGGAATGTGGTCAGGAATTATTTAAACAGTTTTTTAAACAAATTATAAAAATTTACTTTTTCGTTTCAGAAAAAATATTTTCTTATTTTTCACACCAAAACAAATAAAAAATTTTCGTATACATTTTTCTCTATATTTGATAGGTTTTGAGAAAGAAATTATTGAAATTTCAAAAAAGCCAAATTTGCGATTTTCAGGGCTCAAAAACTATATGAAAATTAATATTATATAATGTAATAAAGATTTGTATCCATTCTTTGAATCCTATACCACAATATACTGTAGATATATTCTATTCTGTTTTTTCGTTACCTTAAGTGCCTGTTTTTTAATTATTAAAACATGCGCTTGATAGTCAGCATTAGAAAAATTGATTTGTGTGAACTTAGCAGAACAACTTTGCAGAATTAAAAAAACAATAGGCCCATTATTTGCCGCTAATTAGCCGCTAATTAATCGTGAAAGTAACAATTTTACCGTTGTTAATTTTTTTAAAAATTTCGGATGTTCTGCTAACTTCACATGGAAGTTAACAGAACATCTACGAAAAACTTTTTTAATTAAGAGCAGTTGGCTCAGAATTTGTCGTTTATTAACCGTAAACAAACGGTGAAAATGAAATTTAAAAAAAAATTAAAATTAAGGCGGTATTGGCCGCTAATTAATCGTGAAAGTATCAATTTTTTCGTTATTTTTTAAAAAAATTTCGGGTGTTCTGCTAGCTTCACATGGAAGTTAGCAGAACATCTACCAACAAATTTTTTGAATTAAAAGTAGGTAGCTCAGAATTTGTCGTTTTTTAACCGTAAACAAATGGTGCAAATGAAATTTAAAAAAATAAAAATTAAGGCGGTAAAACCAAAAAAGGGAATTAAGGTTGACTATTCCTTCAGGAATTTTCCATTCCCGCTTTTATAATTAATCATAACATTTTCGAATTTGTCTTGCGAATTTTGCAATTTTTTATTAAGAATTTTTAATTTTTTCCCCGAAACTCAGCAGAACAGCTATTAAGCTCGTTTGAAAATGGCTTTTGGGACTCAGTTTTCGTTCAAGAATTTACCGTTCCCCTTTCTATAATTAATCGTGTCATTCTCGAATTTGCCGTGATGCTTTTACCATTTATTTCGCCATTTTTTTTATTTATTTTTCTGGAACTCAGCAGAACAGCCATTAAGCTCGTTTGATAATGGCCTTTGGCGCTCAGTATTCCTTCAGAAATTTACCGATCCCGTTCTTTAATTAATCGTGCCGTGATAATTTTGCAATTTTTTTGGACATTAATGATTTTTTTCTTTCCCCGTAATTCAATAAAAAGGCCATTAAGCTCGTTTGAAAATGGCTTTTGGGAGCCGGTTTTCCTTCACCCCAGTTTTAAAATTTGCCGAGATGATCTACTAATTTTTTATTAATTAAGTAGTTAATTTTTTTCCTAAGTATTTACTAAACATTTTTAAGACCATTTCTCGTTTTTCAAGTATCGCTTCAAAAATTTCTTTACTCTGCATGTTATTCAGTTTGGCTCATTCAATCATTTGTTTCTGATTTCACGATGTTTCGCCTGTCTCATTAACGTTCTTCCTTTAAAAATCTTTTATTTTACCCTCGAGTCTGTTGCGGAGACTTTGATTATCAGTTTTCTCTCTTGTTTATGTGTTTTCTTTCGTAACTTTCAATTCTGAATTATTTTGCTGATTCTAAAAAAAATATTTTTTTGGTTTTATCGCCTTAATTTTTTTTTTTTTATTTTATTTGCACCATTGGTTTACGGTTAAAAACCGGCAAATTCTGAGTTACTTACTTTTAATTAAAAAAAAATGGTAGATGTTTTGCTAACTTCCATGTGAAGTTAGCAGAACACCCAAAATTTTTAAAAAAATTAACAACGGTAAAATTGTTACTTTCACGAATAATTAGCGGCAAATTTACGGCAAATAATAGGCCTATGGGTTTTTCATTCTGAAAGTCTTTGCTGATTTTAAAAATTGTTTTTTTTTGGTTTTACTGCCTTAACTTTTTTTTTTAATTTCATTTTCACCATTCGTTTACGGTTAAAAAACGGCAAATTCTGAGCTACCCACTTTTAATGAAAATACATTTTTGGTAGATGTTCTGCTAACTTCCATGTGAAGTTTTTTTAATTCTGCAAAGTTGTTCTGCTAAGTTCACACAAATGAGACATTGTATTTACAATCGTACAACAAATCAACACAGTGAACAAACAAAAAGTGAAACAGCCGATGATGCTAGAAGAATAAATATTATTTAGCGTTCGGGTGGAATAAAACTTAAATTGAATAATATCTAATGCCTGCAACTGTAAAAAAAATAACGTTTTTTTCGCGTTTTTTGAAATTTCAAAATTTTTTTACTCGAAATCTATTAACTTTAGAGAAAAAGGTGTAAGAACATTTTTTTATTTGCTTAATTTTTAAATTCATATACAGGGTGTAACGCAACTAACCAGAATTTTTAATAAAAGTCCAACACAAAAACAGATAAAAATTGTTAAAATTACAAATTATTGGAAATGTTGAAACAACATATTATTTCTATAAAAACTGTTCAAAGTTCTGTCCATTGACATTCAAGCACACCTGAACCCGTCTAATCCAATTTTGCCACACTAGCTGAAGTGTTCTCCCTTCCAGCTGTTCCCGAAGATGCAGATTATGGACAGTTCTTGTGACACGTTCACTTAATATATCGATATTGTCAAGTTCGGTTTGGTAGATTTCATTTTTTAAATATCCCCACAAAAGGACGTTAAGTAGATTTAGATCCGGGGACCGCGGAGGCCAAGTTACGGGTTCACTCCGTCCGATCCAACGTATTCCGTTTAATTGGGTCAAGTAATCTCGGACTACTAAACAATAATTGGGGCGCACCATCAGATAAAATCCACATCCGACGAGGCAGATCATTACGGAGAAACTGCAGATATTGCTGACCATTCATCTGCTTTGGCAACATGAACGGATCAATTAGGCGTTCATCGATGTTCAAAGTGATTCCGAACTACTGGATGAGGATCCTTAATAGCCCAAATGCGCATATTATGTAGATTGGTTATACCACTACGCGTAAAAATAGCTTCATCGGTGACCAAGACATCGACACTATTTTCATTGTTTTAATTACTATTACTGTTATTTTTAGTTTTAGATTCATCCTTATATAGTATTAAGAATGTCGCTTGTATTTCATTTCTATATATACTTACTAACCTAAATTAAAGACGTAAGTGATCTTTTTAACTGTATTCAAAGTTAAGATGAGACGAGCACATTAGTTTTTTAATATATTTTTGAAGGTTTAGAAAATGGCGACAACTATAACTTTAACTTAATACATTTTAACGTACGGAGTTTAAAAAGAAAATTTGAAGAACTTTTAACCCATTTGGAGGAAACATTAAATGATATATATGTAATAGTGCTATCTAAAACAATAATTCTTGTAAGAAGAAAATAATTTTTATTTTACCGTAATTTTTACCTCATAGTACCACTAGACACTAGGCAGATTTATTCACAAATTGGAATTCTAACACACATTAACAGTTGTTTAGAATTAAAATTTTTAATTCTAAACAACTGTTCTTTTCTTAATATCATTAAGATTGAATGTAGTTTACTATCATATAATTTTTAGACTTTTTAAATTTTCTAAACACTCTGTACACGATATGTTGACTTAACAATAACAAAAAAACAACTTTATTTAACATTAACAACAGTACATGGCCTCCCCGGGGCCTGATCCGGAGCAAGTCAAACATTTGGGATTCTCGACGGAGCAGGTCCTGTTCAGCTTAACAATAATGGGTATATAAATATAAACTGAAGCTCTTTCCGCTAGAAGCAGCGGATTAAAATCAGTAATATAATAAAAGAAACCCAAAAAAGAAGATGTAAAATTATTAAAACTTACAACTAGTAAAAGTAATCATAGCACTCTATTAACTTTAGTTACTGACATGGGAAAAGCAAAACGAAAAACCTGTTCGAGATAGCCACTGCTGCGAGGCATCCCAGCCATCAAATCTATGATTTTCTAATGTTGGGGGGTTCGAAATACGTTTTGACTTTAATAAAGTTAGTTAGTTGGGAAGAATGATTTAGAGAAAACAACAAAAGGAGACAAACAGAAAGGAAGAGGGTGACAGAAAAGTGATAAAGATACAAAGTTTTCAAAGATAGAAAGTAGCGGAGGAGGTTATGGTAAAAGAAAGGGTGGTTAGAGTGGCTGTCGAAAAAGGCTACACCTGATATGGCAGGGTGTGTTTGATTCGGAAGAGGACATTATGCTATCTAAATTATGTAATGTTGCATGTTAGCGGACTATCACTGAGTTTGAAGGTGTAAAACTTCTGAGATGTAGTCCGCCAGTGGGGTAATGTTGTGGCAAAGAGGTCTCTGAGAGAGGCGTACCTAGTAGAATTTGAAATGAGGCGCGTGAATTTACATTCGAAAACCTTCAGTTTTTTCACTGTCGCCACCGCCGTGCTACACCATAACAATAACTTACTCCGTGGAGATCATATTTTGAACAAAAGCAAAACTTTTTATGAAGAATAAATTTTCCGCGTAAAATGACATATAAAGAAACCTTTTCCATCCTCTTATCCACTCTATCTATGGACATATTATGTGGCCAACACCCCATCTGTAACAAAGTTCAAAGTTTTCAAGTATTTACAATGTAGTTGATGGTCGTGCGCACCCACGACATTACACCAATAGAGGACATCTCTCAAGCAATCTAGTCTTTCAAACTGGGCGATAGTCCGCTAACAAGAAACGTAACACAAATTAGACAGCATAATGCCCCGTTTCGAATAAAACACACCCTACCGTACTAGACGTTATCGATTTTCCGGCAACCCTTTTAGCCAAACTTTCACAAACTATATCCACCTTTTACAGATTTTTCATAGCTTTAAATCTTTCTGCCCGTCTCTTCCTGTCGGTTTGTTTCTTTTCGTTCAAAAACCAACATTTTCGGAACACCACAAGTATTGAAATCAAAGTTTAGGCTAGCCTATACGCGCCCGGTATTTTCGCACCTCGCGGAAGGTTCCTCGTTTAGGTTGATGTGCCTGCGTCAGCAGCAAATTTAAAAAAAGTAAAATGAAGGGTTTTAAATAATATGTAGTTTTTAAGTTTTAAAAAATTTGTTCATTTAGATACAGGAATTTTAACACTTTTTTAATCTATTTGTTAACATAAGGAGTTTAGGTTTAAGTCTTAATTGTTTTTAGCCAACCAAGACCTAATCCGCACGACGCCTCAATCCGCCACCGCGAATCGCGCGATGGTTGCAATGTCGGTTCCGGAGTGAGGTAATTGTGTGAATTTTATCTTGAGTAAAAATTTTTGATTGATTGATTCTTTTTTTTTATTAGCCGTTACTCGAGTCCGAGTATAAAAATGTTACAGTCGATAAATTGTGTACAATAAAAAACAAGTAAAAGGTGTAGTCTATTGTAATTCCCATTCATCTACGGTGCACACGACAATGACTATAGAGGCCAATTCAGGAGAGCACATGTCGGCCGCAGTCAGGACAAACATAGACCTGGTTAGGCCATGGATTCGGCCTTCTTGCAGCAACATTTCCTTGATAGCTGGCCACAACCCCTCGCCATTCGGTTCTGTCCGCTGCAAGCTGTTCCCATTGCTCGTCTGCAATACCGCAGGATTTTAGATTTTCATGGAGAGCGTCTTTGAACCTCTTTCGTTGACCGCCACGCCTTCTTCTACCGCTTAGCAATTCACCATAAAGTGTACATTTAGGAAGGCGGTTATCATGCATACGATGAACGTGACCTGCCCATCTTAGGCGTGCTCTTGAAATAAGCACCTCAATTGGAACGCTGTTTGCTCTCCTAAGTACTTCCATGTTTGATATGTGATGGAACCAACGGATTTTCATCATACTTCTGAGGTGTCTTTGCTGAAAACGTTATAATTCTTTCACATGACGACGGTAAGTGACCCAGCTTTCACATCCATATAGCAGTGTTGGAATGACAACTGCTCTGTAGACAGCCATTTTCCTTGACAAAGCAAGGTCGTGGTTGTCAAATACTCTCTCTCTAAGTCCCCAGAGTGCTCTAGATGCAGCGTTAATTCTATTGCGAATCTCGCTGTCCATGTTTGCTTTGTCATTAACAACGTTGCCTAAGTAATTGAACTGATCCACCACTTCAAGAGAATTTCCGTTAAGTGTAATGTCTATTTGGTTCACTTGATGAGGAGTTGACATAATCTTAGTCTTTCCAATGTTGATTTTAAGTCCCAAGGAATCATAGCTCTGGGCATACACATCTAAAAGTTCTTGAAGCTCTTCCGGCGTAGAGGCTAAAAGTGCACAGTCATCCGCATACTGGAGATCACAAATGAATCGTGTGCGTGTCTTCGTGAAAGCTCTAAAGCGCCCTATGTTAAAAAGACCGCCATCAAAACGGTATCTGAGACCTATTCCTCTGACTGTCAGTTTGTTGTCAACAATAATTGTTAGAGCAGTGGTAAACAAATTAAAGAGTAGGGGTGCCAGGACACATCCCTGCCTAACTCCAGTGAGAGTTTGGAAAGGCTCGGTTGCCTCATTATTATACATAACCTGGGCGTTGTTGTTTGTATGTAGACTGCGACATACTTCCACAAATTTTCTAGGGATACCTAAGCGGAACATAATTTTCCAGAGCACTTCCCTGTCCACCGAGTCAAACGCCTTGCTTAAATCAATGAAGGCCATGTGAATTTCTCCTTGATGTTCGAGTGCTTTTTCTTGAAGCTGTTTAAGTGTAAAGATTAAATCCGATGTGCCTCGGTTTGGTCTAAAGCCACTCTGTGTTTCAGGAAGTAACTTTTCCATAACAGGTGTTAGCCTATTTGTCATCGCTTTAGTGAGTATCTTCCCTCCAACAACCTGGAGAGCTATACCCCTGTAATTTCCACAGTCCGCAGCGCTCCCTTTGTTTTTGAAGAGGTTGATTAAAAATGTATCCCGAAACTCCTGCGGAGCTTGACCACTTCCCCACACGACATCAAACAGTTTTTTGAGGTAGGGTATGAGCTCTGACGACACAGCTTTAAAGATCTCAGCTGGGAGTGAATCGGCGCCGGGAGATTTGTTATTTTTTAGCTGCCCAATGGCGGTAAAGATCTCTTCCGTTGTTAGTGGTTTATCTAAGTCTTCGAAGGTGTCATATTGAGGGATAAGATTTATAATATCGTGATCTGCTTGACTTTGCTGGTTAAGAATGTTAGAGTAGTGTTCTTTCCATCGGGCTCTTATTTCCTGGTCTTCTTTGAGGAGATTTCCATTTAAATCTTTAATAGGGCACATATTTTTCCGACTGGGGCCGTACACTGCTTTTACTCCTTGAAAGAAATTCCTGTAGTCGTGTGAATCGGCGTACCTTTGAATTTATCTGGCCTTGCTTGCCCACCACTCGTTCTTTATTCTTCTGATTTCGCGTTGCGTTTCATACTTAGATTGGGTAAAAGCTTCTGCTTTTGATGAGTCGTTGGGGTGGTTGATAGCGTTTTGGAAGGCAATATGTTTGCGGTCAAGAAGTTCTTGTATAAAAGCTTCATTATCATTGAACCAGTCCTCCTGTTTTTTACTTACTGCAGTGCCAAGAATTTCCTCACTCGCACTTTTTAAACTGTCTTTAATTTGTGTCCAGGTAGCAGCGACATCTACAGAATTGGTTTCTTCTAGTGCACTCAAATTCTCTTGAACTTTTTGCTTTAGCTGTTCGACGGTTTGTTGGTCACGCAATTTACTAATACAGAGACGGAGTCTACGTTTTACTTGAGTTCTTCGGTGTTTGGGTCTCATAACAATTTTCATTTTAGAGACAACAGGACGATGATCGGTCCAACATTCGCTATCAATGCGTGCCTTTGTAATTTGGACGTCCTTGAGATGCTTCCTACGTACGATAACATAGTCCAGTAGATGCCAGTGACCTGATCTGGGGTGACGCCAGGTGCCTTTAAATTTATCCTTTTGTCGGAAAATGGTGTTTGTTATAACTAGATCATGTTCGGCGTATTTAGTTAGGAGTAGTTGACCGTTAGCGTTCATGTTGCCCAAACCGTTCTTGCCTATGATTGATTGATTCATGGCCGTCCTGAAAAACAAAACGTCATAATAAAAATTTTAAACCGGTAAGTTACAGAAAATCTAATGTATAACAAAATATTATAATGAATTTTTTCGACATTTTTTATATTAAAAAAAAGAAAGTGATTTGCTTGTGAGTTACTTTGGATTTTATCGTATCCGGAACTAATCGGGGTACTTTAAATTTTTATAACCCATTTCATTGGACTGCTCAATATAAAAAGTAGTTACCCTGTTTTTTCGCACTTTCTGTCTGAGAATAAATAAAATTATTATATCAATGTATTCGGCTTCGGTCTCATCAAACACCTATTGGCATTTATAATATGAAAATCCATATTTGAAGAGACTAAAATTTTATTGCTCGGTACTATTTAGCTATTAATTATCTATAATTACTTTAAAACTTTATGTATATAATGCTTACAGTGTAATTAATTAGGCCACGCTCAGGTTAATTCAAAAACAAAACACGGAAACTCAAAATGCACAAAATATTTCCATGTCAAATGGAGTTCAACATGCTCTTGGTGTCGAGAGAAGATTCGGAATATCGCAAAGTACACAGAGACGCCTTGGGAAAACTACATACTGTTGATTTTGAATTAATCCATCAGAGCGTTAAAATATTGTATAAACCCTCGTTATATTTAAGTACACACACGTACCCACATAATTTCCCATTTGTGCTTTTTAGGATTAAGAGTAAATATCTTTATAAAATTTAAGTATTTGAATAAGTTATTAAAGCTTAGTTTGCATCGTAATATACTCCAGAGTAGAAAGGAAACCCTCTTGCATTTTATCAGTTATGTAATTATTCTCAACTCAAAATCCTTCTTAAATGCATACCAAATTATGTTTTATTTTCCATTGTTTAAAGTATTATAGCAAGTTGAAAGCACCCTACATAAAAAATAAGTTTTTAATTGTTTCAAGCTTTTTTGCATTTTAACAGATTCCAACGACCCTTAAGTTAGAGACCACAAAACTATGAATTTTGAAGTCCTGGCAGAGAAACTATATTTTACTTGCTTATAAGACTGTGAGCAAAATAGAGTTATAACTGTGTATTCATGACATTTTCTAATCAAATACATTATTCCACAGATTTAAAAAAAAATATCTTTTGTGAAGACAGCAAGACCTCGATTAGAAAACTCAGCTCAATACGTCTGTCGATTGTTACAAATTAGAGTTTACTCGTTCTCATTGTTTTTTCTGAAAATGTTCAAATCATCATCAAATTCATATAAAATGACACCAAAGTGTTTTCCAATTAGTCAAGACGGAATTTTACATTTTTATCACATCTGGAAAACCAGGGTGGTCTTTAAGAATGGTACTGTTTTGAGACGAGAGAATTAAGACCACGCCTGAAGAAAAGTTCATATGAATGCATGATTTGTGCCGCTTTGGCTTGCAGATTATCCGGTCAAAAAATTATTACTTTTATTTAAATTTCGTATATCTCGTAAAATGTAGAGTAATAACAAAGAGTACCACTACTTTTAGTCATAAACCATGGATAGATGCCACTATAATTAATCAAGGAAAGTTTCTGAGAGACTTATTTAATATTTACAAAAGAAATAACGACGAGGCAGTATTTGAAAGGTACAAAATAATTAAAGCCAACCATAAAAAACAGATTGAGGTAGCAAGGAAAAACTACCACCATAGTCTACTTTTCCGTTCACAGAATAAATCAAAAACCGCCTGGTCCTTTATAAAAAATGAATCTAATATCAAAAGTAAAAAAGGCTTCCTGATCACTTTTGCGATGTAGATGGTAATCATATAATAGATTTTAGTTGTCAGCTGATTACTTTAATAAATACTTTGTATCGTCTATTCAAATGTTAACAAATAACTCGCCTCTTGCCTATAATACTAGGTCTAAGATCAATAATAAATCGTTATTTTTATCTCTAGTAACAACTTATGAAGTATATGATGTAATCAAGTCCATCTCGGCCAAGGACTCCTCTGGCTTTGATGAGATACCATGTTCTCTGCTGAGCAAAATTGTTGATTATATTGTAGAGCATCTAATACTACTGATAAATATCTCTTTTCAGGAAGGAATTTTTCTATCAATGTTAAAAAAAGCTATTATTATCCCTATTCATAAAAAGGGCAATACTAATGATATTTCTAATTATAGAGGAGTTGTACTACTATCCACCTTTTCAATGATTCTTGAAAAAGCTTACTTCATAAGAACTTCTGCATTTCTAGAGAAAGAAAATATTATTACTAATCATCAATTTGGTTTTAGAAAGGCTCTTTCCACTCAACATGCAGTACTATCCTTGTACAATTTCATTTTGTCAAATTTAGATAACAGCAAAACTACCGCCTGTATATTTTTCGATAAGTATAAAACGTGCGTTTGATACCGTAGATCATGAGCTTCTTCTAGACAAATGTTATAATTATGGTATACGCGGAACAGCATTAAGTTGGTTAAAATCTTATCTCTGTAATAGGACACAAGAGGTTAGGTTATCAGATGACGGTTCAACATATAGATGAAATGAACTCCTGGCGTGCCTCAGAGAAGTATCCTGGGGCCGTTACTTTTTATTGTTTTCATCAATGATATTGCTGAGCCATTAACAAATTGTTACGTCTCATTATTTGCAGATGATACTGCTACTGCTCTCACTGGTGATGATTTTAGCGAAATTAGCAAAAATGCAAATGATACTATCTCTATGCAGAAATATTGCTCGGACAATGGTTTGGTTTTAAACAACTTAAAAATAGAACTGATAGTTTTCGCTACTCGTGAGTTAAACAAAAGTCTCCTTGTAAAAATTGATAACAAATCTATTGAACAGAGTGAAGTTACCAAATTTCTTTGAATGCAGGTTGATTCTCTATTATCTTGGAATTATCATATAGGCGGGATAATAAAAAACTTTCCACGAACTGCTTTGTTTTATGGCAGTTAAGTTAGTTTTGAACTGCTAAAATTGTATTATTTTGCTTATGTACATGCGTGTTTAAACTATGGAATTATTTGCTGGGGAAACTCCTCGAGAGTAAAAGACATTTTAGTCATACAATAGAAAATTATACGAATAACTTTTAAATCACCCCAATATTCTTGTAGACAACTTTTTAAAGAATTAGGTATACTTACAGTTACAAGTTTGTATATACTAAACTGTGTCGTTTCCCTTAAAACTAGCTCTTATAATTTTATTCAGAAGAGAGATGGCTTTGAGCACTACGATTTAAGGCTGAATAATAACATTAGTTTACCACAACACCGTTTAGCTATAGTTGCTAAAGGACCCACCATCATATCTATTAAGTTGTTTAATAAACTACCCAATTTTATTAAAGAAATATCAAATGTTTATTTATTTAAAAGAGCTGTAGAAAGTTTGTTATTAAATAATGTTTTTTACTCCATTTTAGAGTACTTGGATTGTTTTGAATTTGATGTTTGAACTTCTATGACAAATAGTTCTTTGTTTATTTATATTTAAAAACTCGTATTCCTTAATCCTGACATTTAGTTCCTTATATCATATGTACCATACCTGTAATATCACCTTTTCTTACTTTTTTCAGTATTTGTTTTTTATACTTCGTATTTACATTTCATTGTTTGTTTGTCTGCTGTTTTTGCAGCCTTCTGTAGTTGTAGTTTGTAGTTTATAGTATTTTTTGTAGTTTTTCTTGCAATTTTTTGTACTTACAAGAAATCTGTTGATGTTATTCTATATACTTTTATTACGAGTCCTATTGAAAATAAAGACTAATTTGATTTGATTTGGTTTGATTTATATCCTGTCAGAGCAGTTTTCATGTCAAGCGCAAGGCATTTGTCATACAATACTGCCAAATCCTATAAAGTAATAAGCTTTACATGTTTTTCTACTTAAGTCACTGTAGAGGTTGGTTGAAAGCAATGCCAAAGAAGAAGAACTAGCCTTAGAGACTCTGGATCCGTCGCAATACGCTTATCAGGCTGAAAAGTCAATAGGGACGGAACTTTATTCGAATGTTTCTAGAACTGAGAAAGCTCTGCACATCAAATTTGATTCCATCGCGGCTGCTGGTCATGGTTTAGATATTGTGATTGGATGGATGAGGGCCATATTGGCGGAAAGGCTAGGCTATCACCGAAGATACGGCATCTAAGCTATCAGTAAAGAAAAGCTGCTTACTAGAACACATCTTTCGCCTCCAATATGGTGCCTCATTCTTAATAGAACTTGAGAGCGAATATATTTTTGTGCAAGGCTGTGCGGATGACTTCTCAAAGATGATTAACGGGCTCATGCAAAGAGTCCTGTAGATGGTACAGCTATGGTGAAATGACCAAAGCCCTAGAGTCAACCTTTCTAATGCAGAACTGGTAATTTTTACTACTAACCGCGTACTGTATGTTATTCTTCAACATCGATCTAGGCATCTCCAGTACTGTGGAGTATTTATAGGTCAAATAGGGAAGCAGATCAGGTACAAAAACCACCACTATGCTCTGAAGAAGAATATGATGAACTTTTGGACAAAAAACATGTATGAACCCCAGGGAAAATATCTGATACTATATAGTGAGGCCAATGATGGCTACATTTCTGTTGTTTGATAGTTAGACCCACTTGCTTAGCAGTCGCGGAGGTTATACGCACTATACCATCAGCTCTGGGGGTCTTTCTAGTCTTTTTCCCCCTTCCCTTGCTGAACGAGGCCGAGACTAGGCCTATACGGAACAGACTCAGTGGAAATACACTCAATTCTAAATACGAGTGCTAATAGCAACGTTCTCTATCTCAGTACCCCTCGGGATTGTCAGCCCCAAAATTGGTGACTGAAATCTACTCAAGAACCTACTTAAATCAGCTGATATTATCCGGTTCACAGATTAATATCTGGGGAAGATGCAGGAACGTATACTTACAGCAAGAGGCCCAGGGTTAGATTCTCTTACACCCTGTGCAAAAATACAGTATTCCCAATCAGATTTTTTATTATTTTGATCTGTATTCAAGAGAATATCCGCATATGTTTTAACATAAACATATGTAGTGATAAACAAGTAGCTCTCAAGATTCTGGCCTCAGTTAAGACCAAATTGTTATCAATCGAGAACTCCGAACAGGCTCTCTGCGAATTTGGCTTGTCCAACTAGGTCAAACTTATCTAGGATCCGGAGCCGGCCTTAGGTTTCCTTGGATCAAACGCCAAGAGGTCAACAGAGAACAGAGAGTCCGTAAACTTCTCTGCCTAACACCCAGAATTTCGGCAAGCAGTCCTATTTATTTCAGGACCCTTGTCGAAGTAGAGAGAAAAAATTCCGCATCTAAGCAAAAAGCCTGTCAGAGTAATATCTTATGACTATACATGACTGTTTCATTAAACATCTACATGGCGATAGTTAATCATTTCGACTGCAGTGTTCGTGGGGAAGTGGAGTACACTTTCATCAATATCCTTCCTATCTTCCTGCCCCGATCTAATGACCTTGAGGTACAAGTTTATGTGTTTGCCTGCTGTTACCCTCCACTCATTATATCTGTTATATATTTATTTCATATATTCGTTCTCATGTTTCATTACATTTTATTTTATTGTAACTTCTAAGTACTTGTCAATGTCTTTATTTATAAGTTATACAGCATTAAAGTTTGTTCTATTCTACTCTATTGAGATGGAATCTAGTTAACATGAACATGAAATTGAGAAAAGGTTCTTAATTGAAAAATAAACACTTATTTATTTATAAAACGAAAATGGTTGCAAGGGAAGTACTTACAAAACATGTTCGTTTTTCATTTCTACATCACATCGTCGATAATATACAGGGTGTTCCATTTGAAGAAAATGAGAAAATTCAATTTGAAATGTTCTTAATTGAAAAATAATTTTTAGCCACCTTGTACATTTTTAGGAAACGAAAATGATTCAAAAACATTAATTAGATATCTCATCAGTATTCAAATAAGTTTTTTTTAAAACCCATAATTGTCACTGTGGTGATTTTTTTAATATCCATCTGCAGATTACATTATTTCAACAAAAAAATTCATTACACCCAAGTGATTGGGAGATATTCAATGGTAATATAAGAATGAATATAGCCTAGAAAGGAGTTTCAAAAAATGTACTGATATACATAGCATTCCATTTAAAAAAAGCACTTGGTCCTTTCATTTCGTCATGGCTGGCCTTGTATGTTCGAAAATAATTTCAAGTTATAGACTTTTTTATCTAGTTTACTTGCATTTTCGGAAAAAATTTCTAGCTGTCGTAGAACTTGAGATATCGAGATCCGACGCACTACTCCACCCTGTATATAAAAAAAGACAAATGCAATAATAAACACAAAACCAGAAAGAAATTAAATTTTCTCCTTTTGCACGAAGCCCGCAGATTTATTGATATTAAGGGAATGGATCAAATAAATTTTATGATCCATAGGTAGCATCAATCCTTATGAAATCGTTTCCATTTTACGAAAATTTTATTCGTGTGTGGGTAGGGAACAATTCGTTCGTTGAATGTGACCCGTGTTTATTATGCTCTAGCTTCCAAATATCACGGTTTTTCTGTTGTTACATTATTTAAGATAAACTTTTTTAATTATTTTTATCATTTTCTAGTTTCTTATATAAACTATTGGGGTTGGAATATCTATTCCACTTTCTGCTTACTTTTATGGCATGTCTCGTGTATATGCGGATTTTTTTCAATTTTATTTATGGCCTGTGGATAAAAACAGGCCTCGATTATAATGCAGAGTTATGTCTTAGCTCCCGCAGTGCGAGTGTCAAGATTATTGGCAGGGATATGGCAGATAGATAATAATGAATGTCTGGTTCTAGTTTATACCAATTTTCTTGGTTTAATATATAGAAGCCGACGCGGGCCGCAAAGGAATCGTTATATCAAGTCCTTTTCATTTTTGTTAAAAGAGCTAGACAACCTCATCCCAGTATTCGTCGGGTAAAAAATTCAGGTTTGGTGTAACCAATTTCCATATTTTTAACAAACGGACACGAACTGGTGATTTTATTCAAATGTGCTTTTAGAGTGCAGAATATTAAAACATAATATTTTAGTCGCAAAACTCCTTTATGAAATCCTTATTTTACTATAAGGAACATAACCAGACTGCAACCAACAGCTACTCTCTGGGCTATGTGCCCCGCCGAGCGCTGAATTGCAAGTTACAAGCCTGGCGCGTTAAGTGTAATAACTGTGTATTACCAACAAAACGCTGATGCTTCGATTGCAACAAACACCGGCCGAAAGACTGATCCCGCCAATCGTCCCACACCACTTGCAGACTGCAGTTTCGAGTTGTTGGCTCTCATCGGTGCAAGGTAGGCATGTGACGAAGTATTAGCGTTTTGTTGGTAATACACAGTTCTTACACTTAACGCGCCAGGCTTGTAGCTTGTAATTGGGAACTCGGTGGGGCACATAGCCCAGAGAGTAAGCTGTTACTTGCAATCTGGTTATGTTCCTTATAGTAAAATAAGGATTTTATAGAGGAGTCTTGCGACCGAAATATTATGATTTAATGGTGATTTTATTGTTTTTCTTTTCTATTTAGGTTCAACTAGAAACAATGATAGACAGCATTTTATTTCAGCTAAATATTATAATAATTTGGAGAAATAATCAGACTTATTGTATATTATATTATAAGTATTAGGGATAATAATAAAAATAATAATAATAATAATAATGATAATAGAAGGATCACCTTACCCCGTCATGAAGGAGGACGTGGTCTTGTATACATAAGCAGGCTCTGTAGGAAAGAAATAAGTAAGCTCCAAAAATATTTCGCAAGACAGAACAACAACTTGCACCAGGCCATCAGAAAATCAGACAACAGGTACACTCCACTGGACTTACTTCGTCACGATGGCAGTGAATTCCAACCGGACGCTACTTACATGAGGAAAAAAGGCAGGGATAGATATCAAAACCGCTCCATGGTAGATATGCGAACGTCCTCAACCAGCCATATGTCGACTCTAAATCCTCATGTGGTTAGCTGGGACGAGCTGACCTTTTCGCTGGGACTGAGGGGTTCATGATTTCCATTCAAGACCAAGTTATTGCCACCAAAAACTATCTCAAATATATCATAAGGGCCAATATAGAAGATGACCTATGTAGAAGATGTCGCCAGCAGTCCGAAACCATACAGCATATAACCGGGGCTTGCCAGATGTTAGCAGCCACTGAATACCTTACTAGGCACAACCAAGTGGCAAGCAAATGTGGCATCAAGAAAGTGTGGTGGTAATACCATTAATAATATCGACGACCGGAGTAGACCCTAAAACACTCATTGCCAACTTAAGCAAACTTGATATTATCGATAAGATTGCAGCCATCCAGAAAACAGTAATACTCTGCACAACCTCAGTTATACGCTCCTTTCTAAATTCTGCCATATAAATGCAATAGTCATAAGTGTCTTGATTTTGCCGACATTTATTTGTGTACCCACCAGCGGTGGAGATTTAACTGATAATAATAATGATAATAATATGTTCTTTACAAATGTATTGATAGAGAATGTACCAATTTAATTTAAAATTAAAAATGAGTCAGAAACTATATCCATCCATGTTATGGCAAATGGAAGACCCTTATAATAATAGTAGGGAGAAGTTTTTACTTTCTCGCAAATTAGGCTTTTCACATATTATTATCTCCAAATACGATTTATCCAGTGGATACTCCTGTCGTTCCTATAAAAAAATTTATGAATCAGTGTGGCTGCTGTGTGTATACTATAAGATGATCATAAATCCAGAAACAGAAACGGATTAGCACCCTTCAACTAGAATTGAGGATCCTTTTCAGAAGTTACAGACTAAATCAAAATTTTCAATGCTGGATCTTCCTCAAGTTAAGCAACATGTTGAAGCACACGATGACTCTAAGGAATTTTCAACAATCACAACTTGTTTAGGTCTATTCAAATATAATCACCTATCCATATTGGGGATACATTATTCAGATCATCTCGAACAGGTAGGACACTATGCGCAGTTGTCCCATCCTGAATCAAAATCATATCATCAAGTTCGGCTTCTGGAAAATTCTGCAACAGAATATTTTCTGTTTCTGGGATAATTGTTCCGAGATGGACAACAAGTATAATAATAAAATATAAGCCCAATAATTTTGTTTCTGAAAATTCCACACCAAATGCTAACAGTTTTTCATCCTGATTTTTTATTTGTTTTACTAATATTTTTCTGTTGTGCTTGTTTTCCCACGACCTTCGATTTTTTCTGTTAAAAACTCCTGCCACAGAAAAGGATGATTCATCAGTCCATAATATTTTAGTAAAAAAATTGGGATCTTCATCCAACTTTTCCTTTTATGAGCCTCTGTTAAAACTTGTACGGTTAAAATTTTATATGGTCTGTAGTTATTATTTCTTAACGTACGTTGGATTTTGGAATAACTTTTACCTAATTGATCGACTGCATTATTTATAGTACATTCTGAATTTTCTAAAAAATAACACAATGTTTCAAAAAAGTCTATTCCCGAATAAATATGGATGGGCTTACCTTCGAAACGAAGTATATCTAGCCATTCTTCCTGGATGGGCTTAAACTACAGGCTTTATTCTACTAAAACTGGGGGTATTATTCACCTTTCGGTAAATATTTTGAACGTTGTTTCTGTTAAAGAATACTCCAAAACCTTCGATAAACTTTTCGAAACTGTAACAAAATCCGGTTTTTATATTTTAAATCACATTTTCGCTCTACGGAGCGCCAATATCTTGAAAACTCATCAATGAGTATAATTTTAGAAAGTGTAGTAAATGTCGCTGCACAGGGACGTAATGTCGCCCCTTCCACGAAAATTGAGAAAGTGCAATAAAAATCGACTTTAATTTCGGAAATTTCAAAATTAAAAACCCTTTTACGAATCCACGTTGTGCAACACTGCAACTCCTGCGTTGCGTTAAATACGTAGACAAGTTAATCCAGTCAAAGTATTTCGAGAGTTCTGGCGAAAATAGCCTTTTGCGACAACGGTATCCATTCGTTTTTTAGCAGTCGATTTTGACGGGAAAATTATGAATTTTAACGGGATTTGCCCTAAACCGGTTCCTCAGTGATTCGGTGTCAGAAAAGTATCTTTACCATGTACTCAGATGTGCATGGGACCGCCTTGCCTGGACGTATGAATATATAATTGCCACAATATAATTCAAAAACATTGCGATTCAAGCATTTCAAAATTCCTTCTCAGGTTTAAATTTAAGAAAGTGTTAACATTTACTGTGTTAGATTTATAGTGTTACGACGTCCAATTGGTACTATCAGTGATGCAGTTAAGCATAAACCAACAGTAAGTATAGATTTTGTATTATTCTCCGTCTGAAGCAGTCGCTATCAACCCTTCTTTGTGAACATTTATATTCATTTTTGAAAAATATAACAAAAGTCCTTCCGATGCGAAAAGATGGATCATTCACATTTCTGATGGTGTTGGACAATTTGCACACAACGCCCTATATGCTCTTTTTGCTGCACGCTTTTGTTATAACTGGTAAATATTTGGACTTTTTATTCCTCACTGTAAACCGTTTTGATTATTTCATTAAATACATGTCACTTATTAAACATAATAGTTGTCATTTTCATAGCTAAATTTAATAATGTTAACTTTTCCATATTTATAGTAACTAGTTAAACTAAGATATTCGTCGTTTAATAACTTAAAAACTGTATATGGTAGGGGTAACATATGGTATATTTTTGAAATCAGGAAGAAAGTATCATTCCAAAAAATTAATAACATACAAGGTATTCCATTTAAATAATATTTTTTTTCCCCTGAAATCTGGACGCCACTGTACATTTCATAGCGTTTTAACAAAATTTTCTTTTCTATAGACAATAATAACGATGATAAGGATGGGTAATTTATAATGAATGACTTTGTACTCGTGAGATGTGAAAAAGGAAATATTATTAGTTAACATGTTTAAAAATAGATTGTAAAAAATCAAAGTTACTACGTAAGAAATATTCCGCTGCTTTCTACTTTAATTGTAATTTAATTTTAATTCCCCTAAAAGCCAAGCTGTTGTGGTGACCCAGATTGCATGAAGTGGAGTATGGCAGCATTATTTGTGGCACCTAGTTGCTACCTTTCTCACAGGGGAGATTAAAATTCTGCGACAAAACAGCAAAAGTCCGGAAGTTGACACTTACCGGAAGCGTCATGCTATGACCTGGCATGGTATTGCATGTTTCGAGAATCTCTTGCGCTCTACAGCCTTATAAAGATTAGTTGCTTGGGCTTTATTTAATTCCAAACGGAAACTAAAAGCTTTCCTCCCAATTTTAAGTCTGCATTTAATTAAACTAAATCGGGTTTGGATTAATTCGATATTATTGTTGTTTGGCTTCACAATAGAATATACTACAATGCTGAATTTAGCTCTAGGAAAGTTCTATTGTGCAAAGCTCTAGGTAGTTTACTAAACTTGCATTATTTTGATATGCATTAATGATCATTGTCTAATGTTAAAGCAAATTCAAAGTCAATACAACAGGAACTGGTTTAAAATGATATGGGTGAAAAACAGATATTATTTTATGCAACTAAAATATGTATGAACTGAAATTACAATTTGAGAAATATTCATATACAGGATGTTCCAAAAATATAGCACGAATACAGGAGCCTATTCCGTCCATTATAGTTGGACCTGATGATATTGCGTTTATAGATACAGGGTGATACAAGTGGTTTCTTGAGATGTACCAAAACCGGATTTTCTGTGAATACATTTATTTAGTGATAATTAATAATAAATTTCATTAAATATATTTATAAAGATATTTATTTGTTTATTTTTAGATACAACAGGTAATCAGTTACACGGTACGGCAATTAATTTAATAATACACTAAAAGTACAAACCTTTTTATTAAGTGTGCAGTACATCATTGATATAGATGAATATAAATGTATAAAATGTATAAGGACAGAAAAAACAGAAGAAAATACAGATTAATTGGATGGAATCTGCGGTAACTTCTTGATGAAACATATTCAATAGAATAATTATAAATATTCAAAAGAATAGTTACAATACGCACTTGGTTTATTGTTTCATTAGTCTTTTTCAGTTATCTCTGACATATGTATCGGCCTTGCGACCATTATCAAAGAGCCTTAAAAACTGACCTGAAAGTGGTGGTTCACAGTATATATCTTACAAATCCTCTACCCACCTAGAGGGGGATAATAACTGGATTTGCTATTTCTTAAATTTAAACAATACTGGCCGGAACTACGAACTTAATTTTAATTTTATTGCTGTGTCTAGTACAGGATTATTCATAAATTCTGTTTGTGTATTCGTAAAGTTTTTATGGTTTCTTAATTTCTAAAATTTCAAGCATGTCTAGGATTTTTCCTTTGTTTGCATTATGCAAAAGTTTGTAACACTCCTTGGCTTAAAACCAGAAAGTGTTTCAATTATGCAAACGGCAGCTCTGGGTTATGGGAAAGCGAGGTCGTGGTTCGATAATTACTCATTTGTTAACTTGCAAAAAAAAATATATAAAATAGTGAATATATATATAAACAAAAAAATAGATGTTCAGGGCGCCACCTTAACTTACTATATGAACCATGAGTATTGTGAAAGCTAAGGAAAACAATACTGAGTACCTAAGTTATGTAATAAGCTCACCAATAATATATATCCAGCTAAATGAGTAGAAGAAAGGAAACACACATGTTAATAATAATTTGACTTTAATATTTGACAATGGGACAGTTGAATAATTTATTTAGCAATAGCAAAAAAATTTAGTTAAGTTGAAATTTGAATGATTGATAAAAAAAAATATTAAATTATGACAAGGTTTAATAAGTATTATTTAAGAAAATTTTATGTAAAAATATTTATGTGAAAATGTATGAATATTTGAAAAATGTTAAAATTTAATTAAAATGGTACCATTTCTTACAAGTAAAAAAAATATATGAAAAGTAGAAATTTAAATCAAACAAAATGTTATAAATAATACCACTCAACAGAAGGCCCTGGTGTAACTTTGTTCCAGAATCAGGTATGACTGCAGGGACCCCTCTACAACACGCTGCCTCCACTCTCAAATTGTCTCCACTGTCTACGTGGTCCAAAAAAAAAAATCGACGACTCGGATTCTTTCGCTTATTGACCTCTTGCTTCTTAAAATAATACCATCTGTGTGTGGCCGCTACATCGGAAAGATGATATACCAATAATGATATCACACCAAAGAAAATTGCCTCATATGAGGGATACTGGCAACCCTAAGATATAAAAAAAATACACCTTACAAAATGAAATTCAAACGAATTCGCAAGACTTACCCCAAGTGACCTGTGGGGGCTCAGTATCGATTATAAGCCTAAGCTTATGGCGTGAATAAAAATTATGGCTTGACCAAATTTACTAGTTAGGCTACTGCCCCAAGCCTAAGCACTACCGGCTCCTTCAATGGATCACGCTTAAAAGGGCTGCTAAGATGGCTTAGCTTTCTAACGCGGTCTTGCGAATTTAAAAAAACTAACGATCCCTACACGCAGGTCTTAATTACCAACTCAAATCACAGAATTGTGCTCTTGGCAAAATCGAACGATAAGAAGAAGAAGATGAATTTAAAATATCCAAAATATAACCTTAAAATAGAGAGTGTGCTACTATGTGCTTCTGAAGAAATAAATAAAACAAGTTCATAAGAAACATGCTGTTAAACCAGCCAGGAAGAGAAGACGTCGAGTGTTTACTATATTTCGGTGTTAACTCAAAATGAGGTGTTAAGTGCTTTTCAACCTGAACAAGTTATAATTGCAGTGTTAATTGTCTGAAACGGTGCCGCATTATTTTCATTATTATTTACTTATATATTTAACTGCATGTGAAGCATGTTTTTGCAGGAAAGAAAGAATAAAAAAAATATTTATATTTGTCTAATAAATTCCTTTTCAGGAGATTTTTCACTGCAACCAGTAATACATTTATCCACATACTGGGTGGCCTAACTCACTATGCACCAGTTTACTTTTTAAATTGATTACTATGAAAAATGTAGCATATGCAATGCTACAAGTTTAACATTACTACCGTTAAAAATGTTCGGCGAAACCAGTTAATTTTTTATTATATAAGATAGACTATTTGTGTTCTCTTAACCTCAGATCTATGCTACGACCACTCTGACCTATATATACGGCATAACAGTCGACAAATTTTATTTCATATACCCCCATTTTTTAAATATCTCTGTCTTTTCTTTATTATTTACCAACAAGCGACCGAAATTATATCTATTCGTTGATATTGTATTAATACCTAATTTATTTTTAATCTATTACATACCGAGTTTCTAATCTTATTTACATAATTTATACTATGCCACTTTTTGTTTTCTATATTTGGCACGTTATAAATTTTTTTTTTAATAATTTACTGTTTATTTTTTATTAATTTGTCAATAAGTAAGAACAATGGCTATGATGAGTCACTTATTGACAAATTAATAAAAAATAAATGGAGAAAATTATTACAAAAACATTTTCATAACGTGCCAAATATAGAAAACAAAAAGTGGCATTGTATAAATTATGTATATAAGGTTAGCAACTCAGTATGTAATAGATTAAATAAATTAGGTATTAATACAATATCAACGAATAGAAATAAATTAGGTCGCTTGTTGGTTAATAATAAAGAAAAGACATAAGATATTAAAAAATCGGGGGTATATGAAATAAAGTGTGACGACTGTGATGCCGTATATATAGGTCAGAGTGGCCGTAGCATAGATGTGAGGTTAAGAGAATACAAACAGTCTATTTTATATAATAAAAAATCAACTGGTTTCGCCGAACACTGCATTGAGCAAAATCACATTTTTAATGATAGTAGTGTTAAACTTTTGCATAATGCAAACAAAGGAAAACTCCTAGACATGCTTGAAATTTTAGATATTAAGAAGACCCTAAGAAACCATAAAAACCTTACAAATACAAAAACAAAATTTATGAACAATTCTGTACTAGACACAGTAATAAAATTAAAATTAAGCTCGTAGTTCCGGCCTGTATTGTTAAATTTTAAGAAATAGCAAATAAAGTTATTAAAGGGATTTATATATACTGTGAACCACCACTTTCAGGTCAGTTTTTAAGACTCTTTGATAATGGTCGCAAAGCTGACACATATCTCAGAGAAATCTGAAAAAAAACTAATGAAACAATAAACCAAGTGTGTACTCTAACTACTCTTTTGAATAATTATAATTATTCTATAGAAAATACAGATACTAATAATGCTATCTAATACTAAGCTGACCATATATAGGTAAAAAATGTTTAATTGAGGCAAGGCTACAATTAAATATATCAAGCTCATTTTACAGAGTCATAACTTCTACACATCAAATGTATAAGCGAAACTTTTAACATATTAGTCTTGGTGATAGCAAGAAAAAATGTTTCACGATTTCTACTTCCTATATGAGGTATACGAAAACATAGTTACTCCAAAGTAAATGAGCAATCAAAGATATTGTAAATAATTTTATATATTAATACTACAGAGTGGGCTATTCTTCATAATGCTTTGTGAATAACCAATTGTAAGATAAGTGAAATCTTCGATAAAACACAAATACTTAACAAAACGGCGCGGGAAAGTTCTCAATATTGTTTATGTATGTAGCATATCCCGGGGACCATACCAGTGAGTAATATTATAATTTTGAAAGTACAAAGGAAAAATATAACAATGTCATTATGTTTGTATTTGTAAAACCCTTAACATCTCTAATCACGAATCCCAAGCTTTTTAATGCTGAGGACACAACTAAGTTTACATATTCATTAAAACTTAAGCTTCTGTCCAAGGTACACCAAGATCCTTAATTGTATCTGGTCCTTGTAACTGATGATTATCTAAATGGTAATTATAATCGACGTGGGCGAGGGCTCTACAAAATGTAAATGCACTACACTTAGATACATTGAGAAGTAAATGATTTAATATACACCAATCATTTATCTTATTTAAATTATTCTGAAGCTTCTCGCAGTCTTTCTCAGCTTCAATTACACAATATATTTTCAAGTCATCCGCATATAATAAGCTTAGTACGTCCAGATCTGAGACAATGTCGCTAATAAAAATGTTAAAGAGTAACGGTCCCAGTACGGATCCCTGGGAATGCCTGAACTAGATAAGATATCAAGCCATCTGAAACCATGGTATTCTACATATTGACACCTCTTTTCTAAATATGAAATAATTAAATATAATAATGCCAACGAAAATCCGAATTTACTTAGCTTTACATTGAACGATGCATCAAATCAGGTATTTTTGCTTTTTTGATGTGTTGTTTATGATGGAAAGGCAATGTTAATTCCAAGTTTTAGACCTCTGCAGACGGCCGGGTCATTGTCAAAAATCAAGAAAATCTCGAAATTTTTTACCTTTTTTCAATTTTTCTCGATTTTAATCCGGAACTACTGGTTTTTCATCAAATACCGTTTAATAATTTTTAAGTAGATTAAATTTGCAACAATTTGAGACTTAAGCAGTCATTGTAGGTCCAATAGTTTCGGGGTTTCGGAATAGTTTCAAAATTTGGCCAGATTTTCAAGTTACATGATTTTTAGCAGAATTTCATCATTTTCAGTACCATTCAAGTTTCTGAAAGCCTAGTATATTGTTTGAAAACTCTCTCCCATCCTCTCAGTGGATTTTCCTAGGGTCTCAGGGGACTCCAAATTGACCCTCCCCCTCAACCACTTTAGCAAATAATGAGATATTTGTATTTTTATTTACAGGCGTAGGTATGTGAAAAAATCAAAGCGCTGACAATTACTTACGATGTCTTTTAATTTTCTTGCGATGATCATTATCATTATATTAAAAAATAAATACATGTGTAATACATCGATGAAAAGTTATATAAAAAAATATTTTTTAAAAAAGCTTTTATTTAAACGCTCTAAAAAGTAGAAAATAAACTTTGAAGTAAATCAAACCCATCATTTTGTTACATTATATAATTTTTTTTATGATAGAAAAGCTTGTCACGAGATTTTCCTGTGTAAAGGAGATTTTTCGCGACAAGCTTTTATATAATGAAAAAAAATATATAATGTAGCAAAATGATGTTTTTAATTTACTTCAAAGTTTATTTTGTACTTTTTAGAGTATTTAAATAAAACCTTTTTTTAAATATTTTTTATATAATTTTATTTTTTACTGTTTAGTCTTTTGATATGCTGTAATCCCCAGATATCCATTTTGAGATTAATCGGATCATAAACGGTAAAGTTGTCCGCCATCTAATCTAAAAATATAGCTAAATCAACTGAACTAAATTGTTATAGCAAATATAAATACGTAGTTTGCGACCCCGAAAACCCCCAGATATCGCTTTTGATCGATCTGGATCTAAATAACAAAAGTCGTCAGCCATATTGACGCAGCCATTTTGAATTTCTAAATTTTGACCAAGAATTCATAATTGACGATCTCGAAAACCCGCAAATATCGATTTCGAATCGAATCGGTTCATAAACGGTAAAATCGTCCGCCATCTTGAAGCCGCCAGCTTGTTTTTTTTTGAAAATGTTAAAGTGCATTGCCATCGGACTTATATAATTTTCAAAGCTCTAGCTTAATTAGAACTAATCGAAATTTTGATTGCAAGATTTGACCTAAACAAACAAACTAACAAACATTGCAAGTTTAATAAAAGATTTTAAAAATATCTGAAAACCTGACATTGATTTTGAGCATGTGTTTATTTTAATCAAATTTTGCCCTCTTTGATGGACCTGGTTGATCCAAGACGTCGTCTTCTGAGATGTCAGGAGGGTTTTCAAGAATATCCGAGACGGGCACCCACAATTCTTTGTTTAGTATATCTTCGTCTGGCAAATCATCTGTAGGTAACTAATCCAGGCTTAATGCGAGCTCAAGGACGTTGTCACATGAGAGTCCCTCGCAGTGGATGCAACCTACGGAGCACCTCAGCCCACCCTTTCTGTAGCTGCAGACATTACTGCAGCCTTTTTTCAGCCGCAGGAGATGATCACCAGGAGATGTGCCGCCGAGTCTCTTGTCATCATCTTAGAGCTGAGACCTTGGAAGTGCGCAGCCACCCCCAGTCAAGAGGCTCCTTGTCAACTCCTAATCACTGTTTATGTTTTCTGGCAACATACAGTAGATAGTCTAGGTAAAATACACTTTGAGTTATTTATTAAGCAAATTACAATAGAATAGGACATTATCTAAGCCTATTCTATCTAATTTAACTCGACGAATTAGCAGGTATTATAAATAAAGCTTCAGAAACATAAATACTTCCGGAAACGATGAAATTTTGTTGAAAATTATGTAACTTGAAAAAATGGTCAAATTTTGAAAAGCTGTATCTCCGAAACTATTAAACATATAATAACCATTCGGATCTAAAAACTGAAAACAGGTAAAAAATTTCGAGCTTTTCTTGATTTTTGACAATGGCCTGATCTCCTGCTGAGGTCGAAAACGGATTTAACATTCCATTTGTACGTGCCTAGATAATGACGTATCCAGAGAAAAGTAAAAAACTTTCGCAAAATTGCAAATGATGGTTATTGGTTTCTAATTCTCCGCATTATATTTGTTGCCTTTTTTATACAGTGGACAACAAATGAGAGTATTTCCATACATCAGAGAATTTTTGGGACAAATTAAAAATAATTATAAGTGGCCTGGCAAAGATTTGTGACCAGTTCTTTAATATAAATGCAGGTATATTGTCTAGTCCTTTGGTAAAGGATCCCGCAGGAAACCTTATGAAAAATGACTTTCTGTCAAACTATAGGAAACTACCTGATATTAGTAGTTTATGCGTAGTAGAACAAAAGTATCAATGGGCACTAGGCCCTAAAAACGCAGGGTTCAAAGATATTCCCTGCTGAAGTTGCACTACTTTGTGTTTCATAGCATGCATATGTGATACGACATGTATGCTTTATGTCTACGAAAATGGCTTGCCCATGTTGCATAAAATATGAAGGAAGGCTTTTCACGTCGTCTCAAGGTTGAATCTGGTCACTCACGATCAATTCAATTATTTTCTATCATTTATACTACCGATCTACTGATCTTCACGCTCGCAAGTTATTGCTTTCTAGGAAGGTTTGAAAGAAGATCAGGAATATGTTTTTTATTATCAATTATATATAACGATTCTCTTTTTCGTTCAAACAATCGGCATCATCTTGATGATATAACGTTCAAACGATTGAAATTCCATGAATGATAATTCATAGCTGACGTTCTTACATGCCATTGTTCTAAAATTAATTCTTACATTGTTTTCATGCTCTGTGTTGGTATATAAATAAATATTTTCCATATAATGTATATAAAATAATACTTGAGCAGTGGTGAAAGGTAAGTGAATCCTATCATATGGTCAATTGCTACTATACACCATAGATATCTCCATGAGACTTGTGATTCTGCAAGTACCTGAGAGCGGCGACCTTTCAGTCCTAGGTGGACTTAACCTACTGTTATAATATATGATTTGCAGGAAACAACTACTCAGCGGGCAAATACCCCGACCTGCATTGAATTACACCATTGGCTACCATTCTCTCATGATTTTTAAGGTGTAATTCAATGCAGGTCGGGGTATTTGCCCGCTGAGTAGTTGTTTCCTGCAAATCATATATTATAAAAATAATACTTATTTCAGAATTTGAAATATTTTATCTTTATTTCGCTGATTAATAAATAAAGGAATCTACTTATTTTTATCGTTTGCCATTTCTTAACGGTTGGTTTTGGTTATTTGGAATTATTATTGAGAATGTTCTTAAATGTCATTGTTCCTTAATTCTTACATTGTTTTCATGCTCTGTGTTGGTATATAAACAAATAATATCCATATAACGTATATAAAATAGTACTAGTATCAGGATTTGAGATATTTCATAGTACCTGTAACGTATTTTATTTATTTCGCTGATTAATAAGTAAAGGGATCTCCTTATCTAAATCATATCTAAAGTAAAGAAATATTCTTCTTTTTTCATTTTTAAGTTCACAAAATATATGTTGCCTTTCTAACCAAAGTCAACCTTGAGACGACCTTGCCCTTTGACCTCGAGGGATTTTGGAGGTTAAAATCATCGACAATAACGAAAAGTCTTCCCTTAATCTTTTATGCAACCTGGGCAAGCCATTTTCGTAGACATAAAGCATGGACGTCGTATGACAGAAAGCCATTTTTCAGAAGGTTTCCTGCGGGGTCCTCTGGTTTCAATTTTCTTGAGTGACTCTAGTACCTCAATCTCTGAAAACGTCAAGCATAGATTATTACTTTTTGTATCGGTACGGGAGAGATTTTCATTGCTATTAGTATTAGGGTTCAAATATGCCTCCTGAAAGAATGTAGCAAATGCATTAGCAATGCTCTCCGGGGATTTGTGCGTTGAACGTTATAATATGCAATATTATCCGGAAATGGGCTACAACCTCTTTCACTATTTACATACGACTAAAATTTTTTTGGATCATTTCTTATGTTATTTTACACATTCAATAAATAATTCTCGTGCGATTGTTTTATATCCTGCTTTATTTTCTCTCTTGTATTTCTAAACTCATTATAATCATCTTCGTTTTTTGTTTATTTATACTTTTTCCAAGAGAATTTTCTCTCTCTCTCTCTCTCTCTCTTATGATATCATTTGTGTATCACATTGGATATGTGGGCTGTTTAGGAATTAACAGGATTTTCCATTCGAAATTTTCTTTTAATTTAGATTAAAAAACAGTACTATTAACAGTATTATTAACATAATTTATCTAGCTCAGTTAGAAATGACCAGTTTGTTTGAAATAGGCTTTCATATAGAAGAGGATAATCGGATTTTTTGAAGTTATATGTTTCAATGAAATTACATAGGAAATTTTTATGAAACTCGGTGAACCTGATAGTTAGCACTTTTGTTTCTTGTGCAATAAAATTTTAGAGCCAATGCGTTTCAAAATAGTGAAAATTGTTCACAATTAGCTGCCAAATTTTTCTAAAACAGTCAATAAATGAAAGAAAACTGAAGTATCTATACTATGAATATTTTTACTCACCCTTCATATGATTACAAATTACTATAAAAGGATAATAATTATATACAAAAAATAACATCCGAAGTTTTATTGAATGTTCCAAATTGTAATTGTTTGTTTAAGTCTGGTGCCCACACTTTTAAAACTCTCAAATTTCAAAATTGCTATTAACTGCAGTCTATATTAATTCACTTTAATCAAATTTAGTAGTATTTGTTTCTTTTGATTAATAAATTAATTTTACTCCGTGCTGCGGTAGAAATTTTGTCAAAGGACCGAAAGAATTTGTCAAAATATATAACGCAAAACCTGTATTTTTAAAAAGTAATGTGTGGTCATTGTAAGAGCAGGAAGTCGACCCTTAACTTTTACGGCTAGCGTATAGTCTGTTAAAGATCCATGTAAATGTTTGTCAGAAATTCGCCCTTTGTTGAGGATGACCACGAGAATCTACCATAGAGGAAAGGTTCTATTAGCATCTAGCATATTCGAACTATTTTGCTAGGCCACCAAAACATTCGCATATCAGTCACATATCATTAACGCAAATAGTTTATGTTACAAGGTGGTCTATATCAATTGAATTCTGAATCATGTCTTTGGGGAATATTCGTCTTTATTATTGCCCTTATTTATAACCCAAATAGTTGCAGCCTATTGAAAACGGTACCTCGAAGTATAATGTTATTTGAAATTTTCAAAACTTTGTTCTACAATGATGAGGTTTGGTATGTTATTTTGTCTTACTTTATCGAAACGAAATTCAACTTTATTGTTTTTTTCTTAACTTTTGGCCCTGGAATGTTTCTCTAATCGAATTAAAAAAAAACACTAGTCATGGAGACTAATTCTGGTTTATTGACAGTAGTCGTAAGCGTGTTAATAAAAATAGTTTTGGAGAAATATTTTCCACTTGTCGATTTTTAGGAAGCTAGTACGGTCGTGAGCAAAAAAAAATAGGGCAAGTCTTATAACGGTATTTTGCTAAAATCTAGTTGTGTACATCTAACTTTAATTTTTGTGACATTGTCAGTTAGTTGTCATAATTTATTGCAAGTGTGCAAAAAACTAATATGCCTCATATAAGCGATTTAGTTAAATCTGGAGTTATTGCTAAAGTAGAAGATGGATGGTCAATGAGACAAATTGCACTGGGTTATAATATTGACAAAAATTCGGTGTGTAACATTTTAAGAAAGTGGAGAATAAACGGTACGATTAGTAGAAATCCTGGATCAGGGCGACCAAGGATATCAACTCAACAAGATTTGCAATTGATAAATGCTTTAGTAGAAAATCCATTTAACTCAGTTATTCAGGATGCTGAAGAAACGAATTTTCCTGGATCGAGTAGTACTGGTGGCCGGTGAGTACGAGAATCGGAGCTACGCTGTCATGCAGCAGCACAGAAATACTTACTTAAAGCTGAACATAAAGAAGCTCGAGTAGGATTTGTGCTTGAATTTTTAGCGCATGATGTAAAGTTTTGGATCAATGTAATCTTTACAGACGAAAAAACTTTCCAGTCAACACACAGCGGTCGTATTCGTGTTTACCACCCTCCGAATACTCGATTCGCTGAGAAATATATATCTAACAATGATAAAAGTGGTAGATTTTCCGTCAATATGTGGGCTTGGATATCGGCACGTGGTCCTGGTGTTTTGTGGCATATTGAGGAACGATTTAATAGTGAAACGTATATTAGGATTTTAGACAATATTATGCTCCCTTCTGTGTCACAATTATTTCCTAATGAGTTCATATTTCAACAAGACAATTGTTCCGTTTATACTGCTCATACCGTTAATAACTGGTTTTAAGATAACAACATCAATGTTCTTAACTGGCCCAGTCATAGTCCAGATCTTAAAGAAGTATGGGGACTACACGTGAGAAGTATCCGAAAACGAAATGTGAGACCACAAAGTGCTGACGAATTACAGGAAATAGTAAATAATGCATGGGAAAATATTATTACTAATGATTATTGTATAAGGTTATTTAATCCTATGCCAAACAGACTTATAGAAATTATAAATAGAAATGATGCAATAACGAAATAATAATAGATAGTTAACACTTAACAAGTTAAGTAGGAGAGGGGCGAGCGTAGGTGCGTCTTTACTATGTACATACTTCGGGATGCGATGTAAAGCAACGACAGGCGCAGTTAGTACTTGGATTGGTGACCATTCCAACGGAAACCGCGTTCTCGCCTCACACATCTTCCAGCGGCTTGTATATCAGTGTATGCGCGGAAGCTATACAACCTTAGGCGAGGGTTGTATAGGAGATATACCATCCTTCGGAGGGGATGTAAAGCCGTCGGTCCCTTGTCTATTAAATGTTAGGCAAGTAAAAGATCCCTACTCTTCTTAAGGGAAGAGGTTCAGCAAAATTCCTGGTTGGGGGTAGCTCGTCTACAGGCGTCGGTGTTAGGCCTCAGTAGCGGAAATAGGCCGACGTTAAATAAATGTATAAAAAAAAAGTTAAGTAGGATATCCTTTGTCCTTTGTTCCAGGATTTCTACTAATCGTACCGTTTATTCTCCACTTTCTTAAAATGTTACACACCAAATTTTTGTTATGTTATAACGCAGTGCAATTTGTCTCATTAACCATCCATCATTTACTCTAGCAATAACTACAGCATCGAAATAAAAAATAAAATAAAAGTAATATCTGTTTTATTTCGGCTACTCATTAAATATTCAAATAGAGACAGATTTACATTAGAAAAAAAAAAGTTGTCCAATTTTTTTCTGCTCACGACAGTACCTGCAATTAAATCGACATCTGCATATTTTAAAAATATTTTCTTTGTCTTTAAGGAAAATCTGTACATTCAATAATTTAAATCTTGTCATTACACTACCAGAATTCATATTCAAAAATGAAATGTCCAAGAAATGAATTGAGATTATTATACTTCGAGGGAAAACTTTGTTTTACATGTTACGAAGAACTTGTGTTGACGCAAAACTGAAAAAAAAACTGTATATTATGGCAATATAACATTAGTTATCAAAATAACTACTACCTTCAGCTTTAGATTGAATGGAGTATGGCTGTGTGTACTCATGTGATGCGGAGTGCTTGATTGTAGAATTATTGGTCCTTTTTCTTTCTGAGCGTAATTTGAATCAACGTGTATTTTTGAACTTTGGAAAATGAGTTTTGGAATGCACTATATGACTTACCAATTCAAGCACGTGAGAATTTAAAATTTGACTTAGATAGGTCTCCTGTGCAGTGGTAAGGCGTTGGCTGAATACAAATTTTGAAAATCGGTGGATAGGTCGAAACAGTCCTCTTATTGAGTGGCCACCAAGATCCCTGAAGTTGACGCTACTCGTTTTTTTTTTCTGTGGGATACAATAAATTACGTAGTTTACAAGTCAAGACCGCAGTCGGTTGACGAACTGCGCGCTACAATAATTGAAGCATCGGCAGCTATTACTCAAGAACAGCTCAGAAAATTAACTGCAAATGAACGAAAAAGGTTTGATAAGTGTTGCGAAAAAAACGGCGGATTGGTGGAAGAAAGATACATGTAATTAACGTTTATTTTATATTCCGGCATTCCAATAATTTTGTCAAATGTTGTTACCAACAACAATACTGTTTTCAATCGTTTCCCAATTATTATTCCATGGATTACTTGACAAGAATAAATGAAATAAATAAGAACAATGTGATTTTTACTTTAACCACAAAATTAATAATATGCAATATTTCTTTATGAAATGTTGTGCGGCCCCATTTCAGAGAGCGCTTAATCCAGTGGAGTACTCAGATTTTTTTTTATAAAAAACGCTAATACGAATTCGTGAATTTTCACCCCCAGAAAATTACACACTTGTCCTTTGTGTTTGATAAAAAAAAATGTGACACTTTATCCTAAAGTGCAATTTTCCCATGCTCCACAGTTCAAAAGAAAAATATCAAAATCAGATGGTAAATAAAAATTTTGTGGGTTTTACCGCTTTCAAATGGATCACTTACTAAAAAGGAATCTATTTATATCAACCGTATTTAACTTAATTACTCGGTAGGAAATTTAAAGCAATTGATATATTTTATTAGACTACCTAATTGTGAAATCATATTCGTTCACATTTTTAAATTTTCTGATGCATGAAAACTGTGGAAAAATATAATTTAATGGAGAGCGCCATGCGATGAATTGATATTTATTTACAAAGAAAAACAGTGAATAGAGTTAACTTCATTGAAATGAATAATATTCATAAAAGAGTTTTTGCGAACACTGATTTGTGTTGTTTAGTTGAAACTATGCAGTGGAAAGCCCGTGCAATATCAACAGAAAGGAATAATATTTGTCAGTTGCAGGATGGAGCGTTTTCAAAAATGTTTGAATGAATATCATTTCTAAAAAACAGTAGCGAAAGGTAAATTCCCATTTCTCTATAATTTAATTGGATATCTCCATTACAATTATCATCACCAAACTGTACTACAGACAAAAAATTTCTATTGATATCGCGAAATAATAACCAATATTTCAGGAAACAGTTTATAATTATGTCCGCCCGCACCACGAATTTCTTAACAAAGCGTTTATTAAAGTATCTAAGGAAATGGTACGGAAGTTTCAATTTATTATGAAAACATGCATTTGTCAAATAGAGTTCTAGTCTTCAAGGTTATAGAATAGTATGAAAAAAAAATTACTATAGTTTACGTGTCGAAAAATCCAAATTATATTAAAATTATACCACATGAGTGAGAATGTCAAAGGATAGTACGAATTATATTTCGCAGACTCGTCTCGAATTATAACACCTGTAGTTGTAGCTTGCTGCACGAATCGTACGACGTTCAAAGATTAAATTTTTTGAATCCTATCCTACGTGCGTGGCTACATAGTTCGCCTCTGTATACACTCCCACCACGCAGCCGCTATCCATCACTGTATCACTGTAGTTTGTCGTATACATCGAGTAGGACGTATTAAATTGCTAGTGTTTTAAAAGTGGGAGACAATATGAAGAAAATAATTAAAATACAAATCCGACAGATCAAGCAAGTTGTTACCAAGTTTAGGTAAAAATCACATGGAAAAAAAATCTAGTATACGAGGTAAAGGCCGGCATATGAGTGCCATGAGTACGATCTAAGAAATTTTGGCTCACATGAGTCCGAAATATAGACGTACCCCTCGTCAAATCGCTGACACATGTCATGCAATACCTAATAAATAAAAATTCTTGTTTATTTGGAATATTTCGATATAATTAAGCCAAAAGAAGAGCTGCGCAATATAATCCTGAATATGGAAAAATCCCTTGTTATGGGTTTTTACTGTTAATGAAATTTATAAAATAGCGAATAAATGTAAGTAGTTAATATATTTTAGGTAAAGGTTGACTACATGGATGAAAACCAAGTTTACGAGGTAATGGTCAACATATGTTGTGCCATGAGTGCAATCTAAAAAATGTTGATTCAGTTCGAAATATATGCCCCTCGTCAATTGCTGGTATATGCCATACAATACAGAATAAATAATAATACTTGGCTAATTATGGTATGGTGAATAGGAATATTTTAATATAATTAAATTAAAAGAAGGGCTACGCATTATATGCCTCAATACGGTAAAATACCATCTATATGATTTTTTCCGTTGAATGAAATTGATAGTATATCAAACAAATGGTCGACATATGTTGTGGCATGAGTGCAGTTTAAAAAATGTTGGCTCAGTTCGAAATATAAACATGCCCTCGTCAAAATTGCTGGTATATGTCATGCAATACAGAATAAATAATAAGACTTGGTTAATTATAGTATGGTGGATAAGAGTATTTTAATATAATTAAACTAAAGAAGGGCTATGCATTACATGCTTGAATATGGTAAAAGGCCGTTAAAATGGGTTTTTGCTTTCAATGAAATTAATAGTATATCAAACAAATGGATGTATAAGAGGTAATGGTCGACATATGTTGTGCCATTGTAGTTTAAAAAATGTTGGCTCTGTCCGAAATATAGACATACTTCTCGTTGCAAATTCCTGGTACTTGCCATACAATACAGAATAAATAATAATACTCGGTTAATTATGGTATGGTGAATTGTAATATTATAATATAATTAAGCTAAAAGAAGGGCTATGTATTGTATGCCTAAATATGACAAAAGGCAATTGATATGGTTTTCTCCTTTAAATGAAATTAATAATATATGAAATAAATGAAAGTTGTTAATAATTCTAAGTAAAGTCTATTTAGAGGAAAACTAACCATACGAGGTAATGGGCAGAGCTCTACATATGGCGTGCCATAATTGTAGTCTAAAAAATTTTGTTTTATATCCAAAATCTAGAGGTGCCCCTCGTCAAATGGCTGACATAATATCATACTATACGGAATAAATAATAATACTTGGTTAATTATGGTATGCTGAATTGGAATATTTTAATATAATTAAGTTTAAAAAAAAGGGGCTATGAATTATAAATATACCTGAATATGGTAAAAGGCCATTGATATGGTTTTTTCCTTTCAATGAAATTAGTAACATATCAAACTAATAGAAGCAGTTAACAATTTTAAGTACAGTCTACTTGGGGGAAAACTAAACATACGAGGTAATGGGCAGTGGCCTACATATGACGTGCCATGAATGCAGTCTCAAAAAAAAAGTTTATATCCAAAATTTAGACGTATCCCTCATAGAATTGTTGACATAATGATATACTGTGTTAAATAAATAATAATATTTGATTAATTATGATGTGATGAGTTAGAATAGTATCAGAAGACACTCAAGAGTTCCACCCTGTAAAAGAATGGGGACGGTCGCCGTGGAGTTATTACTAAATTTAAAATAAATACATATTTTTATATTCAATTTTATACTAGAAACTGTACAAATAACTCCACGGGCGACGGTAATGGGAGATTTCCGGTGGCGTGATATGCGAGTTAGCATTCTAATAAAATAGTGTCATACTAGAATATCGCTGACTCGGATATCGGGCAAACGGAAATGGGTGGAAAAATGAAAAAATGAATGAACGGGTAAAGGAGTCGATAAATAGCTTCGCAAGAGGCAAGTTCGGGTTGGACGGTGAATCTCCACAAGGGGCAGTTGCCAAGTACCGCGATCCGGCCTAGGGCGAATAGCGTAACGGGCCGACGTTACTTTGGGGGACTTCCGGAAAAGAAGAGAAAAGGCCCAAAAGGGTGAAGGCTTCCCCCACGTCGACGGTTCAGCCACCATCCCAGGAAGATGTATTTGTATATAACCATGTAAGTAAAACCATTATTTCTATTGCGTTAACTGCATGTCATTAGTTCTGGAAATATATATATAGTTAAAAGTTAAAAGTCTTTTTATTATATTAGATTGAGTGGAATAATCTAACCCAAAAGCACAAGCGACCTCGGCCTCTTAAAACAAACTACTTTGGGTCGAGCGCCAAGTGAGTCGCCCCTAAAAAGGGGGCCAGTTTAACCCCCGGCTAGACAATATTCTGATATAATTCATCTAAAGAAAGAGTTACGCATTTTGTGTCTAAATATGGCAAAAAACGATACTATTGGTATTACAAACGTTAAACAGTTGCCAAGTATTCAACCATTCGTAAAAAAGGTTATTAAATATAGCTCAATAACTGATAATTGACTTTTTGGTGAAAATTTGACAAAGTATCGAAGAAACAGGAGGGAGGGAGCAGATGGAGGAGGAACGACAGGAAATAAAGAGGCTAAATGGGTACAAATTTTCTGTTAATACTGCTCTGAGGCAGAGGTAGATTCCTCCTAATATTATTAAGTCTAAGCAGGAAAAAGTAAGGCAAAAGTTCAAGAGCTATCTATATAAAAACCGTGTTGCATCACGCAATACACAGGAAGTTGGAGAATGTATTTCCAATTATTTCTCAATAAAAGAAAGTCAAATTACTATTGATAAACTTACTAGAAAATATTTTATTTTTTAAAAATATTTAAATCGTCTTATCAATTATATGAATTGAACTGTATGCATAAGACTGTGTGTAGCTGCATTCTGGTCGATAGCTGTCTGATCGATAACCGAGTGGGTTAAGGCGCGAGGTGTCAATCGCGATTAATCACACGGACATCGCACCACCGGGTTCGAATCCTGGCTCCGGCACTGTCGGAAGAAATGGTTGTATGTCCGCGTTTCTTCAACGTGTAACCCCCTTCCGCCCAAGCCCCTGGCTTCTGGAATTGGGGGTTGTCTAATTTCTGTGGTGTTTATTTATTTTATTTATTTATTTATTCATTTTTTACAAAATTGTAAATAGTGAAAAGAAAAATGTATTGCCTAGTCAGCGACATAAGTTGTTACGATTTTATTGAAATGCTGTAAACACGGATATGTTTTTATCAACTAAAAATACAAAAAATATGTACACTATTTATAGGAATGAAATCTTGTTTATAAGAGAGTTTAAGGAATTTGTAAGGATCTATTAGAAACAGGGCCGGTCATAGGCCCAGGAAACCCAGGCAACTGCCTAGAGCGCCACACGATTATGGACGCCAAACGCCAAACAAATCTCGAATAGACAAAAAAAAAAGTTTTCTGTATCAAGTAATTAGAAAAAAAACTAACATCAAAAACTAACATCGTAAATAAACTAACATCATCGTTATTCATTATTTTCTAATAAATTATTTAACCATAAATGTGTAAGTTGAAATTCAACTTACAATCCATGAAAAAGTAAAATTTTCATTTCTGTATTTTTTAGTTTGTGCCGTAAACATTAACGACAGACAATAATTGGGAATCGGCGATTTCGCGTTCAAGCCAATAAATATATAAAAAGCATTAACGCGGCTTTGTAATTTTTAACGTTCAGATGCCTCCACAGATGCGTCACCCCAGCACGTCTATGCCCGATCGAAGCACATTTACATGCTTTTCGTATTATCTTGTTCGCAAAATTCAGATCATTGAACCGCCTGAGGGTAGGTTTATCTGAAAGTTATAGAAATGAAGTCTTGGTGAACGAGGAAACTCCAAGGTGAATAAATGAGACTCTCTGATACACGTTATATATTTCTCTCCTGTCAAATGATTTAGCGATAATTAGTGTAATAAATTATGACTAAATGTAAGAAGGAGAATTTAAACGTTCAGAGCTTAGCAGTATTTTTATGTTCGGAAAATATTGCAACATTCTGTGGTTGAAGGGGCCTAAAAATACTGAAAAATGTCTAGGTTTCAATATCCTGTTAAATTGCTTTGGATGCCTTGTATCAATAATTGCTTCCACGGGATTAATCCACCAAGAGTATTTAACAGGAAATTGAAAAACCAGCTTAAACATAACTACAGTCAAGTATTTATTTTAATTAAATTTATCTTCAATACGGTTTCCTTCTCAGTACAAGCTTATTACCCAAGTTTACTTTGTTGAGGTTATTTTCACTAAAACCAGAACAATGTAAAATTAATATAATTTCAGGATGTTGTGAATATTTCCAACTATGACGTAATATATATAGATTTGTATAAACAGAAGTAACCATTAAATATTTACTTAGCAGTGGGTATACAGATAAGTTATAGGTGAACAGTCAGTTTGATAAGGGATCGTACGTTTAGAGGTGGACAAAGGGTTAAGGGTTTAACAGTTTTCCTTCCTTGAGCAAATTAATTAGGAAACATGGATATTTCATATTTTATGGCCTAGTAAACCTCAATCCCCTTTATCGCTATAATTTCTACTATACTAAAATTGTAATTTATATCTTTTAGTCCTCAATTAACACCTGGGCTAATAAATTACTATTAAACATATATGTATAACGGCCCTCGTTGTCATGAAAGCTATTAATATAGTGCGGCAAATGTAGATTGTTAAATTTAACTTGCCAAAGATTGAGCGAGTGAAAACATATGATGCATGTTTGTGACCTGAGGACTGAGACAAATAATTAGTATTTTTGATTAATGTAACTAGGGCATATTTGCATTTACCATCTTTGTACTAAAGCCGCACTAAAATTTTTGTTCTGATTTGTCTGAGTAATGCAATCACTTAACATACGTATAAGGCAATTAGAAAACTTGGGTAGCCATCATCGTAGTTTGGAATAGATTCTGTATGTGAAATTTTTCAACATAGTTGTCAAAATATTGAAAATCTTTCGCTGTTCTCGACAAATTAATAGTAACATGTAACAATAAAATTTTAGGATGGTTTTCACCACGAGTGTATAAAGATTTTAAACGCAATTAAGTGCAGTTAAACTAATAAACGGTTTTCTCCAAATTGTTAAACGTGAGTAGGGTTCTTAAACGAGTTCAAAAATTGACATAATCTCAATTAACCTCGAGTTTGATTCATTATTTTCTTTCAGTGAGTGAGACAAAATGGCAAGACGACATGCCTACGACCTCTTATTTGAAGACGATGAAGAAGATTTTGTTGTTAGACGTCTAAGATGGATCCGAGAAAGGCAATATCATTTCAATGGTCTTGACGACAAAGATTTTATAATGCGGTTTCGTCTTACAAAAGCGACTACTTTGTAACTGTTAGAACAAATTGAAAATCAATTGGAATTTCCAAGCGATAGGTAATAATTCTATTGAAATAAGAAATAACGCTGTAATTTAAAACGTTTAATCCAATTTTTTATAGAAACCATAGTGTATCTCCTGTTAACCAACTTCTCTGTGCTTTGCGCTTCTATGCAATTGGATGTATGCAAATTTCGGCTGGAGATTTTTCGGGCTGCAGTACATCAACAGCGCACCGAATTGTTCATCGAGTTAGCACTGCAATACTTGAAATTTTCAGAAACTGCGGAAGATATTGCCAGGACCCAAAGAGAATTTTATTCTATAGCGCGATTGCCAACAGTTATAAGAGCGATCTAAAAGAAAATGTAGAATGGAAAAATATTATTATTATTATTATTAGCCTTTACTCGAGTCCGAGTATAAAAAAAAAAGTTACAGTCGATAGATTGTGTGTAATAAAAAACAAGTAAAAGGTGTAGTCTATTGTAATTCCCATTCATCTACGGTGCACACGACTATGGCTATAGAGGCCAATTCGGGAGAGCACATGTCGACCGCAGTCAGGACAAACATAGACCTGGTTAGGTCTTGGATTCGGCCTTCTTGCAGCAACATTTCCTTGATAGCTGGCCACAACCCCTCGCCATTCGGTTCTGTCCGCTGCAAGTTGTTCCCATTGCTCGTCTGGAATACCGCAGGATTTTAGATTTTCATGGAGAACGTCTTTGAACCTCTTTCGTTGACCGCCACGCCTTCTACTACCGCTTAGCAATTCACCATAAAGTGTACATTTAGGAAGGCGGTTATCATGCATACGATGAACGTGACCTGCCCATCTTAGGCGTGCTCTTGAAATAAGCACCTCAATTCGAAGGCTATTTGCTCTCCTGAGTACTTCCACGTTTGATATGTGATGGAACCAACGGATTTTCATCATACTTCTGAGGTGTCTTTGCTGAAAACGTTCTAATTCTTTCACATGACGACGGTAAGTGACCCAGTTTTCACATCCATATAGCAGTGTTGGAATGTCAACTGCTCTGTAGACAGCCATTTTTGTTGACAAAGCAAGGTCGTGGTTATCAAATACTCTCTCTCTAAGTCCCCAGAGTGCTCTGGAAATGGAAATGGAAAAATAAAAGGATTGCTAAACTGCATAAAACCATTACAACATACTTGCAAAAAGCTTGTGATAAAACTAAGATGAGATATGAACTTATAAGACGTCCGGTTAGCTTTCAGATAAGCGATTATGTGTGGAAAAGAGATTTTCCACTTCTAAACATTTCTCAGCAAAATTAGCATTTAAGTTTAGTGATCCCTATCGTGTGAAAAACAAAATTGGTTTGAATGTGTACTAATTAGAAAATGACGGTAAAGAGTCAATTCGTCAATATCATGTAAAGGATCTAAATTCCGATTTCACATTGACCCCTGATTGATTTTCAATTTTTGAAAAGTTTGTTTTGGTCAAGATTACCATGTTGTTTATTTTGGATATTTGCTAGGTGTTTATTTTGGCGATTTACCAATTATTTCACCGCTACTTGCATTTTATAATTTTTTTAGGTGGAATCTTTTTTATGTAATAGGACAAACAACGTATCCTAAATACCAGTTAACGATTGAGTGACCGAACAACTGACCGAAGGCCAAAATTTGACCAACATTTTTAATTTTCCTTTTTGGCGTTATTGTCTAGTTTTAAATTGTACTTCGTGTATTATATGTAGTAGGTGAATGGGAGGGTGAATGAGGAGGTAGTTTAGTGTGATGGAGCTGGTTGCCTGGATGTACAGGGTGTAAGTCTCCGTCCTTATGCAAGTGGCTGCTACCCACAGGAAACTATGCTCAGTATGAGTTGGTGCATAGTCTATCTTAAGAATGTTTTGAACTTTGTCCGTTGTCTAATTTTGCTTCTACCCTTGTGGTGTTTGAAATTTTTCACTTGTCGCTTCACGACAATTTTGGTTTTGCATGTACCATAACTTGGCCCCCTAAGAATCTTCAATCCTTAGTTTTAGCTATTATATGAGAGAGAGGGAGAGAGAAAGAGAGAGAGAGAAACATACTTTATTGTCCAAAGAAATAATCTTATTGACAAAGTTATTAGATACAAACGATATTTGTTTAGGTCATTAAGTACAACCTGTATAGAAAAGAATAGATACCTACATATTTTGGCAAGATAAATACTACAAACACACAAAACTATGGATATATAAAGATACAAGATACAAACACTATTGTTTAGTCATTAAAGTACAATAATTATATCTACATATAGATAGATATATGCATATTTCGATAAAATAAATATTATAAATATCAATAATATAAAATATATAGAAGTATGAAAGAACAACGCATGTTACGTTCTATCATTGTAGTATTCCTGCATATTATAATAGGGCCTGTCAATTAACCAATCTTTTACCGCTTTTCTGAAAGGTTTTAGAGAAGATATATTTTTTAGGGATACTGGTAAATGGTTATAAATTTTTTACTGCCATAAGTTATCGAATTTTTTGTTAGGCTTGAAGTAGGAATAGGCAACTGGGGCAACTTGGCGGGTATTATAGTGGTTAACAGGCAAGTCAAACACATTTTTTTTGTTTTTATGAATTATACACAGTCTCGTGTATAAATATTGAAACTACTGTTAAGATTTTATGAGAGACCAACAGCGGTTTACATGGATCTCTAAAACGTGCTTTAGAATATATATTAACGATCATTTTTGTAAAATAAGAATACTGTTAAGTAGTTGCTGACTGCATAATCCCAAAAATGGCATACCATATCTTAAATGAGCTTCTATCAAGGCAAAATAGGCTGCCTTTGCCATGGAGTAAAACAGATCGTTAGATATTATGCGAATTGCATAACATCCCTTAGCTAATTTCTTACTTAGGTTCGTTATATGTTCACTAAAGTTTAATTTATTATCGATATACAATCGTAGAAACTTTACATAAGTTCTAGTTTCAAGTATATTGCTATCTAAGGGAATGTATTCCAAATTGCACCCAAAAGTTACTACATTGGTGCTATAATATACTGTAGTTTTTAAGTTGTCCGTTGTTTTAAATGTTTAGTAAGCGTCTTGATGCATAATATATTCTCAGAATATTTGATCCTTGTCTGTTTTGTGTTTTGCTACCACCCTTCTGCTGTTTTATTTTTTTCTTGTTGCTTCACGACAAGTTCACCATTTTAGATTTAGGAAATTTTATTTTGGTATATACTATAATCTACAGAGATATTTTGTTGTGTATCTTCCAGCTTCACTGTAAAGTTTGTACAACATTTTACTTGCAGTTGCCTTAAACCTTAATCAGGTATTTTTTTAAATTTTTCTTTTCTTATCCTAAACAAGTATTTTTTGAAATTTTACACATTTTGGAGCATATAACTTGGTTGAAAGCTCGTAGGTCCGAAAACGGGCGAAAAATGCACTAGTTTTTAATGTAAAAAAGAATATTTCAATTGTCTTCTAGACTATTTGGATGTACTTGTATACAAGTAATTTGTTCACACATGATTGACTCCGTTTTAATGAAATTAAGCTCTTACCTTGGAACTTTAAGATGTGACTGCAAATATATCAAAAACGCTTACATTAATAATACGCTCGGGATGTAATATTTTGGCTGGAATTTATTAGATAAATCTGGGTCATTAATTTTGCGCTCGATATATTTATAGACACGGGTTTTGTGACGTACGAGTGTTAAACAGTCCTTATAGGATATCAATGTTCCGTTGCGTGAGAAACCGTTATCAACATTGAGCGACTTTTGAAACACCAACCCGATCGCACCACCATTACTTCGCTGCGGAATTTTGTCACAAATAATTAATTTAAAGTGTATAATAACTGTCTGAAATTCCAGCGAAGCGCACTGGTCGATAGCAGTGAAAAATTATTCCATTACGGTTAAAAGTTATATTCAAACCAATTTTATCAACACTGCTGTGCTTTGCTAATTAAAGATTTGTTTGGCGGCAATCGAAGGAAATAAATTCCAACCATTATATCATACGTATAATGGAACATTGGGTAGAAGTTTTATTAACCTTTTTCTAGCCAGTATAAATAATATTAATATAGAGATTCCTTCACTGATTTCTCCCACATCATTCTTACAGCAGCTTGAAAATAATAGTAATAAAATAAAGTATATTTATTTTATATTCTAGAATATTCAGCTCATAGATCAAATGAAACTAAATGCCCTTTAATGTGATAGAATAATATAAAAAACTAGGCGCTGAGCAATGTTATACTATCGAACAGACGTCATAAAAAAAACTAACAGAAGATAACGAACCGGTGGAAGATACTATCAAAGAATGGACTCTATTCTAGAAATCTTATTGCATCAATTAATACCTAGGCAACTCCTATTATAACACCCATATTTGGTGTATCACAATGGATCCATTAGGATCTAGCACGGAATAGATTTTCTACATACATACATGCAAAATAAGAAAGTTGTATACATACTTCACGAACACCAATAATGAACTTGGAGGCGCAATCAATAGTGGACATCAACTGTTCTGTTTGAGTACGACTGCTTGTATACCACAGACGTCATTCGCTTTCTACGTGTCTGTCAACGACGTCTGTCCGTTCGCGCTTGTCAGAGCAGGTATAACCTCCCACGTATTCTTAAGGGCCCTCGTCAGCTTCTACAGCGAGTTGTCCAGAATTCTTCAGTACCAAAGCGACAAAGGCTCGCACGTGAACACCTTCAAGTTTAGAATTGATTTTAGTCATTGAAATTACCATAATAGAAGGTATTCTGTTTTAATGAGAAATGTTTTTAGATTCTCGCCAAGCCTTCCACTTCAACAGAAGTTAAGAGTGCTTATACTTATACCAAATTGACCATTGGTTTGGTGTTGATCCTTAGGGAGATTATTCGAACATTGAAAGCTCAATACCCAAGACAGCTAGAGAGAGTTATATAAAAATATATAACGTAAGTTACTACCTAAATGTGTTGTCAAAAAAATGGAAGGTGTTTGAAGAGTTTATACTATTGAAAAAAATTTGAACAGTGCTTGATCAATTTACAAAAAAATATATGTTATGTATTACAACCGAAAAAACACTACCGATCCCAGAAAGGTATAACACTAAAAAAATTAAAAGATTATTATCTTTTAGTATTATTTTTATGAAATATTAATACCAATTTGTTGTTTATTTGGAAATTATCTGGAATTGTATTAAACCATATTTTTTTGAAAAAATTGACTAAATTGTTAACGAATTTTTTTTGTCATTTCAATTTTTTAGTTCAAAAATACGTCCATTTTCGACCAAAATACTTTAGAGATTATTGAGTATCTACTATATGTCGGCGCCGCCAACGAACGCCCATGGATCTTGGGTATTTTGCCAGAATAGTGTCTGTTTATTGTTTGCTAAGATGAACATTGGTAACCAATTAGCTTTTAAGTTTCTAAGAATTGCATGGACATATGGGAACACGCTCAAGGGAGCGAACGGAATGATACCCAGCTAGCCCGGGATGAAATAGGGCCAGAGTGCCTTAAGCCATTGTAATATTCAGACATATTAATTGTAAGGGCTAGAGCGGGTGGCGGACCGTTAGTTCCTTTTTATAAAAATTATTCAGTGGTGTCATTATACATCGTCTTATTGTTCTACCGTATTTGTGTAGACTATTTAGCGTTAATAGTAAAATTAGTGTTAAGTAACTATAATTGATATAAAATCATCAGTGCCGTACTTGTTAGTTGAAATGTCCAAGCAGTCTAACCCTAAGTCGCGCCCCTTGTGCCCCGACATATATTAACTTACATAAAAAGTAAATGCTTGTAAATGTGCAGAACCGGGTCACATTGGCCAGTCTTACCATGATGTGGCCTTTATTCAACAGTTTTTTAAAAAAGTCTTTTAACTATGAGACATGTGACCACTTGTCATACAGACTTAATCAACACCGTAGCATTTTATAAGTTAAATTAGCTTCTGTAAGGTACGATATTCTTCTGTAGGTGTTATTTCTTTGACAATTAAATTGTGTAATAATAAATTTGAGAACAATTAAAATAACTCAAAGTGAAAATGTAGCTTTCAGTTAACTGTACCCCTCTTTATACAACGTTAATTTTTTAACCTGAAAAAGATTGCCCGTATTAATAATGAATTTTAGTAAATCTGCAGACGTTTTAGAATATTTCCTTATAAACAGATTTTCATCTTTCAACCTCAACGGTGGATACACTGTATATGTAACACTTCAATTTCAACTATTTGCTACCGATATTTGTCGTTTTTTTCTTTTGGTCATCTTCCAGCTATCCATCTGTCTTTCCATTTGTTCCTCTGATTGTATCCAGTATAACTCTAGAAGTACTCATGGGACTTTAATGTTCTGTGCTTGAAATAAAACTACTATAACTGTCAATTTCTTACCAGTTCTGATACAGTGAAATATACATTGGCCAATGCCATATTCCTTTAGAAACAAAACCTTTAACAAGATGTGTGTGTATTATTTGATCATATTTTCCTGACAAAGGCATTAAAGAGAAGAAGTGTATCCGCCTGTAGAACAATATTATTTAAATCATATCTCATTAGTCGTTTTCCATAACTTTTGTAATATTAAAGTTGAAACAATGCCCGTTCTCGTCTTGAATTCGAAGTTGAACAATAATTTTCGTTTGTAACTTTGATTATTTGCAATTAACTTTTATGTAACATCTCCGTTCTTTTGTTTCCGGTTATAAACGTCGTCCAGGCAACCTTTCCTATTCAAGCATTAAACAAAGTGAAAGAGCAGTCCGCTTTGTTCAAAATAATTTCACAAATTTAATAATCTGAAATACAAAATTAAGCGGTTAAATTTCTGTAATAAGTAATGTATAATAATAAGTAAAATAATTAAGAATTACCAGAATTTATTTCATTGAATTTTTTATATCTTTAAGTGTTTACAATCTCCAGTAAACATTTTAAACCGTAGGTTCAAATAATTGCAACAAGAATTTTCACTGACACTACATTATTTAATAGTTAATTACAATAATTAGTCATTATCATAATACATTAATTACAATATTGATCTATAGATACTAATATAATTCACAACTTATTACTTTTCTTTATTTTATCTGTTTGCTTGTTCATGTAATATAAAACTATACTCCGTGTGCGAGATCCACTCCTTAATATCTGTGGAGTTTTATTCTCGATCTTTCGTTGTGTATATTGGAATGAAGTGTTAATTTTGATTTGAGATATGAAGGTATTCCCGCTTATAACAAACGGTGAGTAAAATTAACTAGATGAAGTTCCCAAATTGAGTGCATAGGCAACCAACAAAGTAGTTTCAAATTAGCACCAACAGCTGCACATTATTGGGCGAGAAGCTGTAATAAACTTGTGTATCGGCAGCATACCTTTATATTTGGCAGGTTTTCAGTTGAGTATAAATATGCTAGATTAAAAAAAAACAAAGGGCCAAGGATAGATCCTTGCGGAATTCTAGAAGTTATATTTACGCTTTTTGAAACCATATTAAGCACTACACCTTTTGGCTTCGATCTAAAAAGTAAGAATTAAGTAAGTTGTACGAAATATCATCAAATCCTATATATTTTAATTTCGCGCATAACAGGCTATGTTTAACTATGTTAAAAGCTTTAGAAAAATCCAACAACAACAACAAAGTCGTAATTTTCCTATCATCACATGCTCTAATTATGTTATCAGTGACATTTAATAAATCTGAGGTAGTGCTATGGGATTTTTTGAAACCAGATTGACAACCAGGCAAGAAATTAAGTTTATTAAGGTAATCAGATAGCTGCCTATACATGATTTTTTCCAAAATGTTTGATAAAACCGGAAGTAAACTAATAGGCCTCAAATCAGACAGAGAGCTAGGCTTAGAGACTTTAGGGATGGAATGAATTAATGTTTGCTTCCATGTAGAAGGAAAAAATCAAGTTCTAAACATAAATTAATAATATGTGTTATACAAGGTGTGATATAAGGTAAGCAATATTTAATCATAATTAGAGAAAGAGAATTTGAACCAAATGGATTTGACTTTATACTATTAATATTACATTCCATATTCCGGATACTAACTAACTTGAACTTGAACTGTTTATTAGACGAGTGCTTATGTGAATTATAATAATTCGTAGTATGAAGACATTGATTAGTAGAAAATCTACCTTTTTATTTATATCAGGAAGATGGATTATGATTCCATGAAATATTTTGCAAATCTGCAATAAACTCATCATTGTCAATGTTTTTAAAGCTTCTGATCTGAATACATTTTTGTTTATTTTTTAATGCCGAGATATTCAACGTGTAAAAAACTAATCTATAGTTAGAAATTATATCGACATTTAAAGTACCGAAGGTGGTAACTCTATCGGGACAGTCAGCAAATATCGGATAAATAAGAGTCTGTGCATTATGTGAGATTCTAGTAGCTTCATCTATAATTTGAGTTAGGCCGTATGCATCAAAACATTTTGACAGGGGATTATTGAAATTAAAATGGTTTATATTTACATCTCCCAGAATGACAATATGTTCAACTAGGGGAATTATGCTAGATAGAACTTCACCTAACTGTTCTACACACCTATTAATATTTGTATTAGGTGGGCGATATATTGTATCTACTGCAATACTTTGATTATTATATGTAAGTCTTAAAAAAATACCTTCAAACAAATATTCGTTGCCAATTTCAAATTTATTTAGTTTCAGTTTAAGATAGGAACTTACGTAAATTGCAACTCCACCACCTCGTAGATTTCCCAGTCGATCTGGGAATAAATAAATGATATTCTGGAATTTGAACAACATAAATAGGGACATTGTTATTTAGCAATGTTTCCGTTAAACATATGATGTCCAAGGTGTTAGCATAAACAAGTTGTTTCAATTAATCAAAATGCGGTAATAATGATGAAATGAAAGTAAGGGACAATGGCTCATGGAGATAAACTTTTAATCTTTTATTTATTTTGTAATGTAAATTCTTTACTTTATAGTTTTGAAATATGTTAAATTGTACGTAACACAATAAATATCTCAGATAAAGGCCCGGTTATAAATATCCTCACATCATGAACCTAGGTACTTCTGTATTGTAAAATTAAATAATCATACGTCCTCTAAAACTGTCAACAATCATTAGGTAGGCCACATTTTGAATATTGCATGAAATACTTCTTTTTGACCTGATGTTTATATTTCGATGACTCGATAACATGTACATTAATAGATAGACATATTTTAAAGATAAGTAAACCCCGACGTGTTTATTTATTTTTTTCTTTTTCATTTATCATCATGGGCTCAAAAACTATCAGTTATAATTTTATAATTGTTTTCTCAACATTAATGTTCAAATAATTGAGGTGTTTGTATTATTATGCCCCATTCTATAAGTAGAGGTGTGATTCAATTGGTGTACCGCAGGGTACTGTATTGGGACCTCTGCTATTTCTTACGTATATTAATGAAGTTGGAAACATACCTAATAATGGAACTGTAATCTCATTTGCAAATGACACCGCTATTTTATTTACAGGAGAAAATTAGACAGAGGTATACGAGGAAGCCGAAAGCTGAAAGAGGTCTCCAGTCGATACAAAATTGGATAGATTTTAGTTTATTAAGTTTGAATATCAAAAAAAGCATGTATAGCTTTCTCCACCTCAGCTGCTGATCAACCTGTTCAAAATACACTAAAAATTCACAAAAATTACTGCAATATCAATTGAATCATCACCTGAAATAAAAAATGTAAAATCAACTAAATATTTAGGAGTTATTATTTACTGATCAGCATCTGAGATGGAACTACCATAGTAATTTTATAAAAATAAAAATTCGTAAATAATTTAATAAATTTCATCAGTTAAGATCTGTCGTAAATAATAAATTGTTAATGATTTTATACAACCCCTTAGTTGAGTCTATATTAAAATACTACATTTTAATTTGGGGTGGATTATACAACAATTCATTAAATAATCTTGCTGTGTGTCAAAATAATATAATAAAAATAATCTTTAAGAAAGGTAGAATGTATTCCACTAACTAACAGATATAATGAATATTAGAAGTCTATTGTCTATTACAGTTGTTTCAATTTTACAGTCAAAAATCAACATTTATATCAATCTGTCATCCATAATTATGAAACTAGAATGATAATTAAAAAATCACTTAAAGGTCCATTTCAAACAAAATCACACACTCAAAGATATATAACCTATTTTGCCCCTCAGTTTTATAATATCGTGCCTCTGAAAATTAAACTTATTGCAACCAAAAGAAATACATTTAAAATAGAATGTTTTGTAAAAACTAACTACCAGCTTTTCATAGCCCTATTTTAATTATAATTATATAATTGAAGAAACATATGCTATAATTAAATTAATCTTAACTATTTCCAACTAAATAAGAAAATATTTAATAATTGTTAGCAAAAAATGTTTTAGACAAAAGATGCAGGTCTAGATAATTACTATCCAACGATGTATCACATGTACATGTTTGATTAGAAATAAAAATTTGAAATTTTTTTTTTAAATTCAAACCGCCGCCATTTTGAAACGAAGAAGGCGATTTGGCCCATCTTCCAACTTAACTGAGATATGGACACAGAGTATATGCCTACCATTTCGTTTTGTCTCATTGAGAAATACGCCCTCTAGAGTGTTCACGAACTTATATATGAAGTGTTATTGTACTTCCGGGTGCTCTCCCGCGTCAATGATCGACTCCTCCAGGAGTCACGGTTGTCTAAACGACGTTTCGGCAGAATCTCATTTGCCATACTCAGGTTCTCACTGAAAGCTGCCTACTGCTACTCCTCGTTGCTCGAGGAGTCGACCATCGACGCGGGAGAGCACCCGGAAGAACAATAACACTTCATTTAACACCCGCGAAAACCTAAAAAACAACATATTTATATATAATAGTGTGGCTACCCGTATTTGTGATTTATTATACATATATGTGTATACCTTATTGTATCTGGAAGACATTTACACATTCAATGTCTGGAGTACTTACTCTTATATGTTTATTAACTTCTTTTTATTCATTATTCTATTGTTTGTTATTTATTATTCATTACTATGTTTTATTTTTTCTTATAATTTTGTTTTCATTTGTCCTGTAACTGAGTTTCACCCGTTGGATAAATTACTTAAATAAATAAATGAAAGATTGCTTCATAATCGGTGAACAAAGTTGTTATTGTAAGTACTTATATTCCATACTCTATTTAGCTTAGGTTAATTCATGCAAATGTAAATACTTATAATACCCGTAAATTTTTATAGTTGAGTATTTGAGCAACCTCTGAACTGAACATCGCCATAATGTATATTTTAATTAATTAATTAAGGCACTTTATTATTACTAAAATACTTTTAAAAACAAGTACAATATTTCAACCTTTGAGCAGAAAATTATTAAATTCAGAATAATATTATTTAGCTAATTAAACATCATATTTAATTAAATTCCATAGTAATTTAATTTATGAGAACATGTGTATATTGTGTTATTTATTTACTTTATACAAAAAGTTTTATTAATGTACCTTTGTACAGGCATGCATAATGCATATCCAAAAAAATCGCAGTTTCAAATTAAATATGTGATCAAAGGTTTAAAAGCCGCCTACTAGTTATTAGTGACTTTTTTGTGGAATCAATAAACTTTTTATTAACTGCAAAAACCAGGTTTCATTAATTTCCAATATCTACTGTGAAAATTTGAATGGTAAGTTAATAGCAAAATTCAATCAATAATTTAATTGCTTCAACGTAACTATTAAATTAATTTCTATAAAATAGGGCAGAAAATTCAATATTGTGTGCAGATTTGAGGTTTATTATTGGAGAAAATAAATTTTTCTGAAGAAAAGTTTATATAATGTAACGTCCTGAAATTCAATTTATTAAAAAGAAATATATCATCGCATCCATAAACATTGGCGAATCAAGTATCAGCTATCGTGTATCTTTTAGCATATATAAAATAAAGTGAAACTATACTTTCAATATAAAAATTGTCTCTGCCAAATTTATGTTAGCAATACGTGAAGACATGGTGAGTGAATTTTGTATATTTTAAAATAATATTGAATATGTATTTGAAGATGCCTTAGATGTAATATGGGGAGAGAGTAAATTACATTTTGGAAGCTGACGGCTTAAAAAATATGTTCGATATTCGATACCTTGTTTATTTTCATACTTTTCATACATTTCACAAACTGAAGTAGTCGGAAATGTTTTTATCTTCTGAGATAAAGCGGAACGAATTATTGTGCCTATAGAAATATTTTGGACATAATAGTGTGAATGTATAATTCAAGTAAAACATGAGTTTTTTTTTGAGGAAAGAAAGAATTTGGTAGTCAACGTAAATTAATAACGTGTAGATTTTATCTATATCCCAAAAAATTGGAAGGAGGCCAATCTAGTCCTGATCCCAAAAGGGAAACCGGAGGATATGAATCTCAGACCAATCTGTCTTCTAAGCTCTTTTGGCAAATTATATGAAGGTCTAGTGAGAGATAGGCCGGAAAGGGAACTTGAGGAATCTGGAGGACTTTCCGACAATCAGTATGGCTTTCCAAAAGGGAAATCAACTATACAAGCAGTGGAGAAAGTGATAAGCATGGTTAGGGAGCGAAGAGGGTGTAAGTGGGCAGTCTTGATCACTCTCGATGTGAAAAATGCCTTCAATTCAGCATCATGGAATCATATAATAAGGAGCCTGCAGAAAAGGGAGATATCAAGGTATCTGCTGAACATAATCGACAACTATTTAGAGGAGAGATCTCTGTATATAGAAAAGGGTTCCTGCATGGAGATTACAGCTGGAGTTCCACAAGGGTCGGTTCTGGGGCCTACTCTGTGGAATGTACTGTATGACGACGTTCTGAGGGAGATAATGCCGGAGGGAGTGCATACACTAGCCTATGCGGACGACCTAGCAGTAGTGGTCAATGCTAGAAACAAACTTGAATCGAAGTGGAAGGGCGACGAAGCCCTACGGCAAATAAATAACTGGATGCAGAATAATTAGCTAAAATTTGCCCCCCATAAATCGCAAGTAGTCATACTTAAAAGACAAATAGATAGGGAAGATGTGTTCTTTAAATGTGAAGAAGTCCAACTACATCACAAGAAAAGCATAAAGTACCTTGGTATTACCCTAGGCGAAAATAGGAGTTTTGGTCAGCATAAAAAGGAAGCGGTCGAAAAGGCGAAGAAGAAAATAACCGCTTTAACAAGAATTACCCCTAATATAAGAGGTCCAGGGTCAAAGAAAAGGGAAATGCTGTACAACGTGGTACAATCAATCCTACTATACGGAGCACTTATTTGGTGTGATTACATTAAAATGAGGAAATACAGGCAGAAGGTAATTAGGATACAAAGAAAAATGCCTATCAGAATGACAAGCGCCTATCGTACGGTTTCGGCGAAAGCAGTGCAGGTGGTTGCAGGAATAATATCTATCGATTTACTAGCAGAGGAGAGGAAGGCTGTATATAACAGGAGAGATGAAAACATGCAACAAGCTAAAACACTAGAAAGAATACGCACAATCCAGAGGTGGCAGGCGATGTGGAATGATACATTAGATGTAGCATAATGGACAATGCAGCTTATACCAATTTGAGCGAATGGGTGAAATGTACACACAGAGAAGTAGATTATTTCCCAACGCAGGCACTTACAGGGCATGGTTCATTCAAAGAGTATACAAAGAGAATTGGTTTGGTAAAACGGAGGACGACAATTGCGAGTACTGCGGACAGGTGGATACTGCAGCTCATACTCTTTTCGAGTGCGAGAGATGGCAGGTTGAATGAAGACAAATCAATCAGGAGCTGGGGATGACACTAAATATAGAAAACATGATTCTGAGTATGAGAGAGAATAAGGAAAAGTGGAGGAGGATATACGTATTCATAAGAACAATAAAGAGGGAAAAAGAGGCGGAAGAGAGGCGGCTGCAACGAGGTAGAATTTAGAATATGCGAGGAAGTAGATGAACAGACACCACCTAATCTGACGTTATGCGATGAGCGGTTCCGGGTTAGAGAGGGAAGAAAAGGGGTGGTTTTAGTGAGTATGCCAGGGCAGGAAGTCTCACACAGTGCTGGGAAAAAGGCAGAACAAATACCTCAGTCAGTGTATAAAGCATTTCCACCCGTCAAAAAATATATATATATCTATATTATTGAGTGATTGACATGCCTCTAGCAACAAAGGGTACAAATGGGTATATTTTAGGGGTGTAAAATGGTGAAAAATTGGTTTTTAAAATCTATTTCTAAAGGTATCTAAAGTCCCTTCAATTTTGGTCTTTCACCGACTTAGGTACAATGAAAATTGACTGAGATACCAAAAACTGAGCAGCTTTCCACCTCCATTAAAAACCACATTTTTTTATCGTGTAGAGAATGCGGTATGTGCGTATGTGCGCATATATAATTGTGAGTCTGTGCACAGGTGTAAAAACGTATATCTTCTTCAGACACATGGTGATATTATGGTGTACCTATATAAGATATACAGTAATCAAGTGTACTGAAAATAAGATCCTATTGGTTTCTCTGACTCTGAATTTTTGAGTCACGTGGCTTTGTATACATGAAAATTCAAATTTCGAATATTTACGAAGTAACATTTTGTTAAGAGCTCATTTTCTTATATTCTATATTATAGAAAAATTAATAAATTTAAACGTTTTTAAAATTCATGCATCACTGATCACGCTCAGAGTATGTTATGTTACAATCATTATTTTTTGAACAGCTACCGGAATTTGCATCTGAAGGAAAATTTTTGCAATCTTGATAATGTAAAGGAATTTAGTAACACTTTACATTCACTTATATGTGATTTTAAAAAGTAAATGTTACCTCTAAGCCCCAAATATCATCAGTAATAAATTGCTGTTAGAATGTAGAAACGTAACAATAGAAATTAGATGTAGGAAAACGATACATTACCCTTATGGACAATTTATTGGTTCCGCATCGTCTTATTTGCCTATACAATTACAATTTATATTAGAAAAGGAAATATCCTAAACATCCGCTATACCCGTAACTACAAAGCTTGGTGTGCATGATTTAGTTATAAATTTAAGTTGGTAATTATATAGGCCATAAATAATGGGGGTTGTTATAGTTAGCGGCATACAAGAAGCACAAATGTTACCTCTTTAATTATACCCTATGTATCCCAAATAAGTTGCTAACTCGCACACTAAAGTAGATATTATATAGCTACGTAACAATTTGGTAAACAAGTGAACGTATTACTTATTAATTGTTTGGTAGTTGGACAAAAACACTCTTCTTGTTGCTTCGTGTGCGAAAGCGTCTGAGGTAAAAAATACGGGTCTTATGTATATAATTACTTGAGTATTAAGTGAAATTAGAAACTTTGTTAAGCGATGTATGTTGTCCAACTGCACGGCTGACGTAACTGAAATCGTATAACAAAATGGCGATTTTTTAAATAATCTTTTAATTATTAAGTACTAAAAAAACTAAATACGAAGCTGACAAAAAAAAATTTATTCTTGAAAATGAAAAAGCATTCAAAAATCTTTAACAGAACAATAATTTCTGAAATATCATTTTGTGATCTCCACCACAACTTCTGCATTTTTCTTAAAAATTATTTGGAAAACAACGTTTCTTGAAACAAATCTGATCTAGCTCCCAGTTTATTATTAAAAGTAACTATACTATCCTTGAATTATTTTTACACATGGATCTAAAGCAGCATTTCTTTATTCGCTTGGTAATTTGTTTATTTTTATTATTTCTGTATCTTGTAATGATTGATGATGATTAATAGTGGAACTGCGTTATACAATGATAATGATAATAATCGGCTTTATTGTATAACACTGTAATAAAATAGAATATCAATGGTTTAATGGATGAAAAGACCACTAGTAACGAAGTCCAGTTATAGCTATTTATTTACTTATACTGCTGTACAGATTACAACAATTCAGTTAAAGAGCTGGAAGTAATCGCGCAAAATTATAAATAACATACATAAATACCACACATAACATATATAACAACATACATAATGACAATATAGTAAGTACTTAATATAAATCATAGGAATTGAAAAAGAGAATTTATACATTACTTTAATATAAGTGATTTTAATGTTTTAGGGCTGGTGTGAAAAATGTCAATATTTGAATAAAAATTATCAAAATTGTGACATATCTTAGATAATGGCGAAAAGTTCATAGCATTAGTACGGGCATTTGGTGAATAAAAAGTTGTGCAGTTACATGTCGATACAGATGGACCTCTGAAATGGCTCTGGACACTCTAGTTTGTTATTTACAATGTTAAGGAGAAAAATTTTTTTTTATATACATTTATTTAACGTCGGCCTATTTCCGCTACTGAGGCCTAACACCGACGCCTGTAGACGAGCTACCCCCAACCAGGAATTTTGCCGAACTTCTTCCCTTAAGAAGAGTAGGGATCTTTTACTTGCCTAACATTTAATAGACAAGGGACCGACGGCTTTACATCCCCTCCGAAGAATGGTATATCTCCTATACAACCCTCGCCTAAGGTTGTATAGCTTCCGCGCATACACTGATATACAAGCCGCTGGAAGATGTGTGAGGCGAGAACGCGGTTTCCGTTGGAATGGTCACCATCCAAGTACTAACTGCGCCTGTCGTTGCTTTACATCGCATACCGAAGTATGTACATAGTAAAGACGCACCTACGCTCGCCCCCAAGGAGAAACATACGCATGCAATAAATTCTTGAATGTTCCAAATATTTAAATGACCATCTTTCTAATAGTTGGTCCTGCGGTATTCCGATAGTCGGGTAAAAACCATCAATTTTAAAACTAAGAAATTTCATTAATCGTCTCTGAACATTCTCTAAATGTTTCACATGTGTCTCATATTCTGGACTCCAAATTTTACAGACGTATTCTAATTTAGATCTTAAGAACGTATTGAGTAACATATCTGTAGTATCGATGTTTGTAAAACTACGGCCAGTTTTGCATATAAAGCATAACGTTTTGAAAGATTGTTGGATTATGTGATTCATGTGAGGACAAATATTTTTAAATGTATCAGGTATATTGGGAGATATATTGTCAATTTGTAATTTAATATAATTTTTTTCGGACTTTTACCGAAAGGAAGAACATTACATTTTATCACATTAAGGAGTTTCTTCGCTATCATATAAATTGAAAGAATTGTGTGTTACACATTCCCTAAATGCAGTGAACCTCTCACTTAACTCCTCGCCTGTCATTACAATTTTCATTGGTATCGAAATTTGATTCTCCATATGCTGTAAAAAAATGAGTCCAGCGTCTGTTAAATGCATTAGGCAGTATACCCCACCTGCGAAATAGTACCTCCATAGAAAATGCTAATGAATTATTATCATTTTCAATGCACTTTCCAAGGCGCCGGTTGCAATTTAAGCACAATCGAGAATTTTCGTTTAAATTCCCATCTACCAAACGAAATCTCCCTCTAAAAAGGATTGATAGTTCTCTTCGGCGTTCATTGACACCATTTTCTACATTCTGTAAAGGTATTTTATTTTTATTTTTATTTTTTTATTTTATTTTTACACCATCCAACAGTACTTAAACCAATTAACGAATGGGAACATACAACAATAATTATTATAAATATACAGATAGAGAATAAATAATCACGAAATGTCCAAACAGCATTGGCAACAAAAAAATTCACAATACGATTAATTCGATAAATACACTTATTTTAAAGACCTGTAATTACAATTGAATATATCCAGATTGTCCTGCAGGTTATTGCAGTTTTCACACATAAAGAAAAGGGGGGAAAATTTTAACATGTTTGACCGCGGAGTACTCAGATAAAATGTACACCAGCGATGAGCCTCGACTCTAGGAATATGGAAGTTAAGCTGCTCTAAAAGTTGGGGACGTCAATTTATTAATTTATTTAGAAAAATCAAGGACTGCGTTTTTCTACGGTCTTGCAAACTCAATACAGAAAATCTGTTTAATAAGTTCTGCTGAGGTATGCCAACATGAGGGTACTGGCCATCCATTTTAAAAGATGAAAGCTTTAAAAAACGCTGTTGAATATTCTCCAAGCTTTCAGCGTGAACGTTATAACTTGGTTGCCATATTATAGCAGCATACTCAAGTTTAGATTTCACAAATGCATTAAAAAGTAGCATTAATACCTGTATGTCGGTGAAACCTTGAGAGTTCCTTATAACAAAACCTAGATTTCTGTAGCCAATCTTAGTAATTTCATTTACATACAGGGTGAATGATAATTTGTTATCAAATGTAACCCCTAGATCTAATTAATAATTCTTATTCTCGCGCCGTTTACACTACAAATATAACATCTAACCATTTTCTATTACTACTACTATTTGCAAGAGGCGTTTTATGGTAATGAAAAATAATTATACCTTTTTAATATTTAGCCACTAAAACATTACAACAGGGTAATATTTTGTTAAAAAAATATGTTTAATAAACTGTAGACATTACCTACTTATTTTATCTTTACTGTCAAGACAACAGCTGTTTTTGGAGAAAAGCCTACTACGTTTAAATATTTAAAATGTTACTTATATTTTAAGAAGCAAAACAATATAATATAGATTAATATGGACGACAATGTTGATGTCGCGTTTCCTATTTTACCTTTAGAGTATGTAGTTTTAAAAACATTTGGCACATACCAAGTAAAACTAGTCCCAGCATACATTCAAGACACCGCGGGAAGAGAAGCAAACAACGAATTTATTTTCCAACAGTTCGAACCTGGATTGTTGAGAGCAAAAATATTTTCTAGACTTACTCAAGTAGTAAAACATAGTCTTTTTTATATCAAATTTGCTTCCTCCAATTGATGATGTCCAGCTTGATCCAATCACTGGTACCTATTGGACCTGCAAAGTGGGTGTAAGAACTCTGGGTGTCTGTGCTCATGTTGCTAGTGTAATATGGTACTTAGGTTATGCGAGACACTAGCAAGCAGTGAAATATCAAATGGTTTATTAACTTATGTATTAGATGGTGCAAACAGGGCTGAAGGGCCTTAAATAATATCATAATAATTATTATTTTATTCCAATGTTGTTGTTTTGGACCACAGTTTTGTCAAAATGAAACGTTTTAGAGGACAACCGGCACTAAACCAAAATGGTTAATGTTCTTGTTATAAATACTAGGACAGTCTGCATATTTATTATCTTAAAATGCTTACTTTTAAGATCTTGAATTTTTACAACATATAATCATACATGTAGTTTGGAATTATCATTAATTTTTATCATTGTCGGTGGACCACTGGAAAAGTGATCTAAACCCTCCTCCCAAAGAAAACGCCACTATATAAAATAATATATACACATTTAACTTAACAAACTCAACATTATCTAAAAGAAAATATCATCAGTTCTGTGTAAGTAGCAAGTATCTATGGACATAACATAAACAGAATCTTAAAGTTGTATATTTAACATACACAACAAATAAGAGCTCTTCGAAAAAAGCTTTAAAAACGGAAAGGGACTAAGATAATATAAATTATAGAAAACCCAAATAAAATAAAAAAATATTCGTAGAATGCCACAAATAATTTTCAGGTAATGATTAGCTCTGAATCACTTTGTATAATTTAAATTTTGATTTAAAAACTTTTAAGGATTAAATAAATGAGAAATTTGATAAAATTATATAGCCCACATTTTACATTCAAACATGAATCAATAAGAATTACCATTCATTAGCTGATATATGTCATAGAGTGCTCTGCCGAGTTTTCCAATAGGAAAATTTGGTGACAATGTATGAAGTTCTCGCATACTAATATGACAGCGAACACTACTAAATTGATGTTATTATTAATATTGACATAGTACATCGAGCTATATTTACGTGTTGAAAATTGAGTTTATTCAATTACTTTACAGCGCAGCGTGATAATTTAGATATGAGTTTACTACCAAAGCCAGAGACATCGATGAAGAATAATTTTTCTACCGTACATTAGTCATAAAAAATGATTATGAACTATAAAAGAATAACTCTTATCATTTTAATTCTGTTATTCGTACCATATTTTACATATTTGTAGGAAAAATTACCCGTCGAGGAAGTTAAGTTTATTGTGGTAGTCAGTGGCGCTGTTAAAACAGAAGAACAACATTTTAATACTTTGACAGGGATGCCAGGTCCTACAGAATTTGTGTTTTTTAAGTTCATTATTAAACTAATTACTCATCCGTCTACTTTAAGAAAAGTTTTTTTGACTGGTTCTTATTTTAAATTATATGTTATTTTTATTATTAAATTCAAATAAATCCCAAACATTTATAAAGAATTTATTTTAATTATTAACGGTTTTAATTCCAAATTCTGTTTTCGGAAATGTCATTCATTTTAAATCTTTCTGTTTTTGTATTGGGTTGAGTAATCTGTCTAACAAACACTGTCTTGGTTTTATTTGTCAAATTATTTATATAGTTAGAATTTCATGCGCTTATATGTTTTAGGTGGTGACAAAATGCATTTTAAACGTCCATGTTTTCACATATTTCTCTTTATATTTTATGTTTTTGTTTAATTTCTTGCGGAACACAAAATTTCTTGTCATTCTTAGCCTTTTTTTGTGTTTCTTTTTTAGATAATATTGATTAAATATGTAGCTGAACTTAGTATAGAATATCTGATAAGTTAAGTTGAGGTCATTAACATTTTTTATTTTGTTGTAGATGTCAGCATGTCGCAGAGCATCATTCATAAATTTTAATTTCTCATCACTTATTTTGCTGTACTCTGTAAACTGACTATTGTATACATCATATGTAATACCAGTGGAGAAAAACACTGTTGGACATAATGATCAGATAGTGATAAGTATATAAAAGGCATTGTATTATGAAATATTGGTGAAAATATTATCTATTAAGGTGGCGCAACGAGTTGGCTTCATAATTGTAGGAGTCAAGTTAAAATATTTTTGTATACTATTAAATTCAATTACATTATTGTTGCCTGTTACTTCTGTATTACCCTATTGTTAAAACAGGCAATAAGCGAAGCAACAAATGCGGATGGCTAGTTGGTTTAAGTCGGAGCAAATAGTCGTATTTTCATAGAACTTACAATAGAGGTGAAACTTACCATTTTGTGTGTAGAATATACAGGGTGTCTCACCGGGAATTGAATCGATCGATATAGAGAAAAGTACGCATCAGAAAATTTTGAAAATTTAGAAAACTACTAATATCGATGTGGCCAATCCAACTAAAATAATTACAAGTAGCTGGCACTTCCGCTTATACCGGAAATCGATACCAACTTGCTTATTTTTAATGAAACACCCTATATATTTTAGGGTTTTCGAAAAGAGTATAAAATTTTGAGTCGAAAATATGTAGCATATCCTATATCTAAACCTAGCCATTTAAGAGATATTTGACATTTTATAGAAAATTTGACAGGTGCAACGGTTTGCAAGAACCGTTTAACTTTCTTCGTTTAAAAGATCCTCATTTGCTTCTTGTCACATAAATAGAACATAAGGAGAACTACGTTCTGTAACTGGAATAAATTCAATAGTATCATACCAAGTGTTCAGTTTTTCGCGTTACATTTTGTCAATTTCAAACCGTGAAAACTTGTTTAGGTCAAATGGAACACCCTATATTTTTTTACGTCAAGTTGTGTAAAATTGAATTCCCTTTTTTCTTATATTAGCATTGTGGGGATTAAAGTTACAACTTTTTGAAATATTTGCGATTTTATTAGAAATTAATGAATTGTTGTAATCATTTCATCAAAATAGCCATGATTAGAAACAATCAGTCATTATCTTCTGTCAAAAAATGCCAGCACGTTTAAATTACACGCACGAAGACTTTTTAAATTTGTTTATTATTTATGGAGAATGTGATAAAGTAATATCAAGAACTTGCAGCACATTTGCTACCCGATATCCAGAAAAACGGAAACCGTCACCAAACACTGTAAAACGCATACTGGAAAATTTTAAAAATTATGGCTCTGTCAAGGCAAAAATGCAAAGAAGAAAGCCTACTGTTGATGACGAAAACATTGAAGTAGTCATTCTGGGATATTTTCATGCATTTCCAAGGTTGTCATCAAGACAAGCTGCTCTGGAATCGGGACTATGCAAGGATTCAATTCACAGAATCTTATTAAAACATAAGTGTCACCCGTTTTCATTCCATATGGTTCAAGGATTAAAAGAAACAGATTTCCTAAGAAGACAGAATTCTTGTGAGTTTATTCTAATAAGGTCTGAAGGTCACGATTCTTATTTGGGAAATATTATATGGACAGATGAAAAAAAAATTACAAAAAATTTACTTCTTAATAGACACAATTCGCATTATTGGAGTGACTCAAATCCTCATATGTTCAGAGAGCGAAACTTTCAGGAAAGTTGGCAGTTCAATGTTTACTGTGCCATAAGAAACGATAAAGTCGTGGCATTACAATTTTATCAGGAAAATTTAAACGTTAAATAAAATTTTCTCTTCTGCTAATATGTATAGGTAAATTTTAGTTTTTTTTAGGGAAAGATATCTGAATATCTTACAAAATTTGAATAATAACTATGTAGAAAATTTACCTCTCGCCGAAAATAGAAACATTTTTTATCAGCACGACGGTGCTCCCCCACATAACGCATATTTAATTAATGATTATTTACAAGAAACTTTTTATGATCAATGGATTGCCAATAATGGACCTTTCTTATGGCCTCCTCGCTCTCCCGATTTATCAGTTCTGGATTGTTTCATTTGGAGAACTATTAAAAATAAAGTTTATGAGAGCCCATTAACAACCATTGAAGATTGTATGCAAAAAGTAAGAAATGCATTTCACAACATATCACAGGATTCAATTAGAAGAGTTACATGTGAGGAACTAATCCGAAAGTGGGAAAAATGTGTCGAGGTTCGAGGGCGGAATTTTGATCGATTATTAAATTAAAATGAAATCATATTTTAAATTGACCTTATCTCTGCTATTTTAATTCATGCCATATCTTCAATTCGATTAACACGCATGTTACAGTGTTAGTGTTATTTTGCGTTTTTGTGAATATCGAGTAGCAAATGTGCTGCAAGTTCTTGATGTTACTTTATCACATTCTCCATAAATAATAAACAAATTTAAAAAGTTTTCGTTGGTATAATTTAAACGTGCTGGCATTTTTTGACATAAGATAATGACTGATTGTTTCTAATCATGGCTATTTTGATGAAATGATTACAACAATTCATGAATTTCTAATAAAATCGCAAATATTTCAAAAAGTTGTAACTTTAACCCCCACAATGCTATTAAATCAAGTTAGATTTTCTTCTAATCGTAGAAGATTATTTTTTGGGCAATGTTCAGAAATTTGTGGAGTGTGATTTGTTCAACCATAAATTATAAATGTTAATCATAAAGGTAATGCTAAAGTTAAAGTTAAAATTATATATCTAGTTCTTGTAAAAATATAAGGAAATAATCCAATAAAGTTATTAAATAAAATAAATGAAAATAATGAAATAAAAACTAATATATCAGAAAAAAGGGAATTCAGTTTTACACAACTTGACGTAAAGAAATACAGGGTGTTCCATTTGACCTAAACAAGTTTTCGCGGTTTGAAGTTGACAAAATGTAACGCATAAAACGGAACACTTGGTATGATATTATTGAATTTATTTTAGTTGTAAAGAGTAGTTCTCCTTACGTTCTTTTTACGTGACAAGAAGCAAATGATGATCTTTTAGACGAAGAAAGTTATAACGGTTCTTGCAAACCTTTGCACCTGTCAAATTTTCTATGAAATGTCAAATATCTCTGAAACGGCTAGGTTTAGGTATAGGATATGCTACATATTTTCGACTCAGAATTTTATGCACTTTTCGAAAAAACCTTAAAATATATAGGATGTTCCATTTGAAATAAGCAAGTTGGTATCGACTTCCGGTATAAGTGGAAGTGCCAGCTGCTTGTAATTATTTTAGTTGGATCGGCCACACAGACGTTAGTAATCGTCCAAATTTTCAAAATTTTCTGATGCGTACTTTTCTCTATATCGATCGATTCAGTTCCCGGTGAGACACCCTGTATAAAATCAATTTTGTTTCGTCTGAGCAAAAGAGACAATAAAATAATTTATGTTAGGAGGGCACCATCTATAGCAAAGAAAAAATAGAATTGTTTCTTTTTCCTTTAAAATCAGTTTCCTATAGATAAAACTGAAATTTGTTGGAAAGGAAAAAAAATATATAAAAATGAATGACAAAATATATTTATAATAAAAAAAGTTTTCAAAAAAAACTTAGGAAGTAATTTTGAATAAGTGGAATTTAAAAGAATATCATAAGAAACATAAAATTAAAATATAATTTTGACATGTATGAAAATAGTAAATCAGATAGAAATTTGCACAGAGAGGAATTTAATACAAAAAAAAGTAGATGAACATATAATTTACTAATGTAGTCTTCTGATTAAAAACTGGACGTGTGCAAAGCTGGACACGTCCATACAGCAATTCGGACTCCAATTGTCTCGTAGCAAATCTACACACAATTTAGTTATATCGTTAGAAAGCATATGATTCCAAATGATGGGCTCTTGTGAATCTGAAGAACAAAAGCTTCCAAAATCTAATGCAGTATTCTAATAGATAACTGGTTGTTTCGATAGACCAATATTAATTAATAACAATTAATAGAAAAATCTAAAGGCATGAGGATATTAGCATAAGCCAAAAAAAGTAAGTTATCAATCCTCACGATTTGATTAAATAATATATTAAATATTCTTAATTACATAGATAAGTAGTAAATAACTAGAACTCTAGATAATAAGCTGATTGCGATCTAAATTATTTTAAGAAATAAAAAATATATATCTCATTACCATGTGATCACATGTAGAATTTTAGTTGCATACAATTAAAGAAATTGAATCTAATTTTATTTAAATAGTGAAAGGACATTAATGAAATAATTGACAAAAATTAATATATAAAATTTACCTTTATGGTGCTTCAACACAAAAAGAAATGTGGCTATAGAATGTAATAATTATTCTATAGAATAGTTGGTAGATGTCAATCAGTTTAAATTTGGATGGCGAATGGCTACTTAAGATCTTTAGTTAATAAGGTAAACTCTTTATATTTTACAATTTTAATTGTGGTACGAAGGTACAAACTTAAAAGTATCTACTTATATATTTTTTTCTAAAAATAATTAATACTATAAACTTTAGCATGGTCTCGCTACCTTAACTAATTGACGAGTGACTTAATTAAATCGATTTAGAAGTGCACTATAATAGAATTTCTTTTCCAATTAGGTTTCTATATACAATGAAATGATTGAACCAGTATTGAATCGATAAAGTAATCTTTAATGTTCAGTAAAAAATGTTTATGACATTGATAAATTGCAAACATAACCAAATAACTATGAACTATTGAAATAATGTAAAGTGTTAGATAGGTTTTCAAGCTGTATTTTGATGATCCAGTAAATACATTATATAACAGGTGTTCCTGGAAAAAGTGCCTGAAGTGCTGTATCATACATAATTTAGCGTAAAAGAAAAATAACTGAGTTACTAAGATACAAAAATAAATCTATGAAATATGTGAAGAAATTTAGCAGTGACACAAAGAAAATTCTGTTAGTTTGGAGTAGTCTCACTTACAAAAAAGAAATAAAAATGCTATGCAGATCGTGTTAAATATAAATGAATATCAGTTATTTTTATATAGTTCTTAAAAATGGACACAGCCCATGTAACATGACAACGTTCAGTAGGTTAATATTAAAATCTCTACTTAAAATGGTTATTTTGTTTCTTAACTAGCGTGACTAAGATTTTTTAAAAATTTGTGTACACATTTTTTATTTGGCCATTTGGTGATCGATATTATTTATAACAATTAGCGACATGTTAGTTATTTCAATACCACTACACTCAAAATCCAATTCAGCCCTTTCTTGTACTAAGTCATGTCGAATAATGTATTCAATATTTAGTTATTGTTGGAAAACAAAATCTCCTCTGATTTGATTCGTTCTTTTAAAACATATAGCTACTTTGTAGCCGTTAATATCTATATAGTTCTCTTCAACTTACCTTAAAAGTGATCTGTCAATCAGCATTTTTTATGTTACTTGTTTCGAAGCAGATGTTTAAACAGTCAATCTTTAAACTTGTATATTTTGGTGGAAAACGTGAAATTTATTTTTGGTTTCAGCCATAGGGTTTAAACTTACCCCATCCTTTCCCAATTGAGTAGGGTTCGTTTCCAAGAATTTGCCCCCAATTGGAGACGAAGTAAAAGATCCCTGCTCTTCTTAAGGGAAGATTTTCGGTGCAAGTTCCTGGTTGGAGGTAGCTCATCTACAGGCGTCGGTGATAGGCCTCACTAGCGGAAATAGACCGACATTAAATAAATGTTAAAAAAAATATCCTTTAATTGCGATATCCTTATCGTCAAGTTATTGAGTATCTTTTAGTATTTTTCATATACATTTAAGTCTTATACTCTGAAGATGAGTTAGTACTACTTATACACTCTACCTCGAAAATAGTTGCTGTAATATAGAGCTTGGTGAGTGAAACACTATATTTATATCCCAATTCGTAGTAACCAAATCTTATACACACATTTTAAATCAAACAGAAGTTATCCTGTTTCGATATATACAAATACATACATACAGACACACAGACGTTATTTTTTATTCGATATTTTTATTCGAGATTTGAGAAACAGTTTTCTGTAGAATATATTTTTTCTACAATAATTACTAATTTTCTTCCGGTAATAGTGATTTGATGAAATCAATTCGTTGTAATATTAATTGTATGTCAAATGATTATATTTGCAAATTTCTAAAAATATGTGAGAAATGGATATTAGCATTACATGCCAGTTTTATTTATACTACTAAGCTATTTTTAAAGCTGCTTTTTATTCGTAGGGGTGGATTTTCAATTTACACTTAAAAATTGGATTATTTGGGAAAGAGGGATTTTGTGCGATTTTCTATTAACTCTGTAGTTGTGCACCGGATTTTGGAATAACCAATATCGTTGTCAAGATCGCAGTTTTAATGCGCCTTAAAAATAAATATTTTATTGGGATTTTATTACCTTATAATCTTGTATATTACAAATCTCTGTGAATACATAAATCCGCTAAGGTATTTATTACAGTAGATCATATTAAAACCATTATACAGGGTCAGACAATAGTGTGTCCGACTTCCATTGCGTAATCTGGATCTATTTCACATGGACATAATCTTGTTAATGTTGAAACTAAAAACGTACGTAAAAAATGTTCACCATTTAATGAACCTCCGAAATAATAGGGACTAATAATTTTATTTTTAATAATCCCAGACCAAACACTAACTTTTCTGGGATATTGAGTGTGAGCCTCCATCGTCCAATGAGGATTTTCTCAACTCCAGTATCGACAGTTTTGTCTGTTAACGGAATCGTTCAAACAAGACGTTACTTCATCAAAAAACATAATTCTATTTCAAACTGCGGATTTGCATGACACGTGTTCATCATTGTTTCACAAAATTCATATAATTAATGTACCAAAGGTACTTCAAAGGATGTTACTTCTCTTTCTTCAAAACTCGCAACACTGATGACGCACTTACAATATTTTCAGCAGCGATTTGTCTGGTCGATTTGTGAGCATTTTACTTAAAGTCTAGTAAAATGTCTAATGGTTTTTCCACATCAATTTGATTTTTCCTTTCTGATTTAGGAAGACCTCGGTCGTTTCCATTTTCCCAAAATTTAGTTCTGTTCTACTAACTGCAAACGGTGTAATTGAGCGATCGACTCAGCATTGAACATTGAACATATTTCCATTTGAGATCTGGTTTTATCACTTCATCCAATCATTATTAATATTTAATTTTATCTAAATGTGCCATAGTTACAATTAAAAATGATATAAAAACTATCACCCTACTACAGAAATGCCGCTAAAACCTTATTGTAGAGTTTTGACAACTAATTGTCATATAATAATATTTTATGATAGCCTTCAGCATGCTTGATAGCCTACTGCATAAATTGTTAATCTTTCATGTTGTGAAATTTCAAAATCGATTTTCTCGTTAACTAGTGAACGAAATCGAAAAAAGTTGCACGTTATTTGCTTACATGAACACTTTCTGATCATCTGTAGTATTGTATGCCAATCTTGTAGAACTACAAATCTACAGGGAGATTCTTAATACAAAAAACAGCATTCTCAAAAAGAAAAAGTAATTTTAATATGCTGTTAAGTGAATTTATTATACTAAATATTGTTAATGCAGCAATAATTTGCATGTTTAGGGCATCTGCAGTAAAAACATTTTATATATTTCTAAGAAAATGGAAAAATTACTAAATAGTATCGCAGATGTTCGAATCAAAATAATAATAATAAATTATTTTCCAGTCAGATCCTTTATAGAAAATTTGTATGTTAAGGATGATGATTATTGTAAAGAGAAAATAAGAAAATAATTGTCCCCATAAATAGGGATTACAAAAATGTCAAAAAGTATGTGCGCATTACGTAACATAAAATACATATTAGGAACAAAAACAGAGACATAAGACATCACATACATCAAATATAAATTAAAATTACCACTAAGCAACAATGCTATTGATATACTGTAATATGGTCTATTAAGAAAATAGCGGTTTATTTCGATTTTAAAAATGGTTCTTACTTTATTATTTTTGTATTTCTGTGGTAGCTGGTTATACAACTTAATGCCTATGTAGTATGGACCTTTCTCGTACAGTGTGAATATATGTTTTGAAATGTGCTAGTCATTTGTTGCATATTTCTTTAAATTATCATAGATAAATGATATTGTATTATAAGTATATAGTGAATATATTATCATAATGCCTGATTTTAGGAAAAGTGGGGAGAGCAATGATCGTTATAATCAGCATGATTCATAATTCTGATATTTTTTTTTATAAAATAAATATTATGCTAGTTTCACCGTCAGTACACTAAAACATTATCCCATATAATAGGTGGCTCTGGACATATGCCAAATAAAATGCTTTACATGATGAAATGAATGATGAATATTGTTTTTTTTTTTTTTTAACATTTATTTAACGTCGGCCTATTTCCGCTACTGAGGCCTAACACCGACGCCTGTAGACGAGCTACCCCCAACCAGGAATTTTGCCGAACCTCTTCCCTTAAGAAGAGTAGGGATCTTTTACTTGCCTAACATTTAATAGACAAGGGACCGACGGCTTTACATCCCCTCCGAAGGATGGTATATCCCCTATACAACCCTCGCCTAAGGTTGTATAGCTTCCGCGCATACACTGATATACAAGCCGCTGGAAGATGTGTGAGGCGAGGACGCGGTCTTCGTTGGAACGGTCACCCATTCCAAGTACTAACCGCGCCTTACGTTGCTTTACATCGCATTTCGAAGTATGTACATAGTAAAGACGCACCCACGCTCGCCCCCGATGAATATTGTAAATGGGAAACTCATATCTATACAATAGCAGCAAAACTACTTTTGCATTATTAAATATCCTGGTGAGTGGAGTCACCAGGATATTTAATAATGCATATTAAATATCCTGGTGAGTGGAGTCACCAGGATATTTAATAATGCAAAAGTAGTTTTGCTGCTATTGTATAGACATGAGTTTCCCATTTACAATATTCACTGATGTGTACAGCGAGAAATTTTGTGCTTGATTCTTGTTTAACGGAGGTGCCATTATGTCTGACAAGAAGACTAGAACTGTTTGTATTACTCTGATTTTGGAAATAAATTAAGTTCGTTTTGGAGATATTAATCAATTGAGAATTTAAGTTACACCAATTAGACATACTTTGTAGAGTAGAGCTTGATAGTAGTACTTTTTGTTCGATACTTGATCCTTGAATTTTAATTGACACATCATCGGTGTATTGACAAAGATTAATTTTAGGAGGGAGGCTAAAAGCTTCTTTTAGAGCATTGCAGTAGCTAAATCAAAAATGTAATAGAGCTATATTGCACCTTGAGGGTTGCCCCTATTTATGATTTTAGTTTGAGATAAGTAAGGAAAGTTTTTTGTGCCTCTAATATGTGCTAATATTGCACCTTGAGGGTTGCCCCTATTTATGATTTTAGTTTCAGATAAGTAAGGAAAGTTTTTTGTGCCTCCAATTTCAACAACCTATGACATACCGGACAGAATGACTGACTGTATCTAACATTTTGCAACGCCTGTTATGCCCTATGATTCCAATTTCTTAAGCAAAATTGAATAGTCCAGTAGGTCAAAGGCCTTTGAAAAATCAAAGAAGATTCCTAAAGCACATTGGCCGTTATCCAGCGAGTTTAAAATATTACATACAAAGTGGTATACCGCGGTCGTGTTTGATCTATTTCCTCTAAATCCGTATTATGATACAATAAATAATTTCAAATAATTGAAATATGATACTATCCTAACATACATGGAGCTTTCAAAGACCTTAGAAAATATCTACTAACAAGCAAATAGGTCTATAGTTGTCAACTTCCTTATAGGTATTTGTGGAGATATAAATATAAATTTTTTAAAGGAAAAAATTAAAGAACACTATTACTTCCTCTACTGTAATATCAATGGAGCAATATTTGAACCTACTCGCATGCAAAAGATATACGATATTTGTAGTGAAAATCTTATATAAAACTTCCGTTTTATAATAATTGTTTTGGCATTTTAGCTGTTAGTTTCCTAGCCTCATCCTTGACTTTGTACTCCACCGACACTTATTTAAAAAAATATTGTATTTCGTACTGTTATGGTTTCTGGCAGACATCTGGCAGTAAATACTTTCAGTGCACACTTTGTAAGCATCGTATTTCAATATGTTATTCCCTTTATGGCGCACAACAAAAGGTTGAGGGAAAGACAAATAATAGCAAATAATGAACAAGTTGAGTGCTTGTCTTATAATCCAAAGATATCATTTTAGATTCTATCGGTGGCTATTTGACTTTTGTTAAAAGTCATTATTTCTGAAGCATATTATTGTGCCATCGCTATTGTGTATTTTAATGTGTTTATTTGGCGGTTCGCTATATCTTAAAATGAAACGGCAATATATTTTACTTAGTTATGTTCATCAATACTTTTAGTATTTCATAATTCAATTTAGAATAGAATTGAATATTCTATTGATCCAGTAGGAGTATTACATGTGTGCTATTGGACAAGTCAAGATACACAAAATATAAAAGAATATTAAATTATATAAACATACACATATGTTTACGTGTAAACTCAAAAACATGTATGCATACACGCACATACATACATATAAAAATGAGAAGAATGTATACATATAGATATATAACTAGAATTCGCAGAGATACATAGAATTATAACATGCGAATATAATATAGTTAAACGTTAACATCACTATCAAGGTATTCTTGAACATAATATGCACATATTTTTAAACGATATTTTTTGATAAGCTTCTTAAAAACTAAGGTGTTTTTTTAATTTTTGTACGATAAAGGTAAATAATAATAATAATAAAACGTCTTTATTTAAAGGGCGAAGTTTAGCCAAAGGCTATTCCTCCACTTAACCCTGTAATTACAAGTTAAGTATGTAGATATAAACAAAGTGTAAAATAATATAAAAGAGAAAAAAAAAGAAAAGGTGAAAACAGTGGCAATTAGTAGGTAATAATGAGAGTAATAATAACTAGTAACAATAATAATCATATGACACTAATAAATAACAATGAAAACCGTTTCATCATTGCGCTACTAAAAGTGACTTTAAATATTTGCGGAAGGTAAAAATGTTATATTTTTTTATCTCTGAATTTAATGAAGTACAATTTAACAGCATTATATGTAAAAGATTTCTGAAACATTGCGGTAGAGTGATGCGGCATGGTAAAATTGTCGATATGACGAATATTTAGATCGTGCGTCTGGTTACGAGTAATTAATTAGTTTGTCTCTAAGATAGGCAGGAGAAGACGTGATGCAAATTCTATGTATAAAAACTAAGAAATGCAATTTCCATGTACTGTCCATCTTTAGCCAATTTAGCTCGGAGAATTTTTCGCTAATGTGATCGAACTTTCTTAAATCAAATATTAGTAGACAACAAGTATTTTGAACTTTCTGGATGCGTTTTTTGTTAACTGTATCCAAAAATGGATAGTACATAGTGTCACAATAGTAAAAGATTGGCAAAATAATCGTTTCGCACAGCTTTTTCCTTGTTTTAAAATTCAGAAACTGTTTGTTGGCATATAGTAAATTTAGACATATATAAGATTTCTTAACTAAGTTGCTCACATGTGCGTTAAAACTTAATTTATTATCAAATATAACGCCAAGGTTTTTCGCCTCTTCTACAAATGGAATTATTATATTATCAACTGCTATTTCTATATGGTTAATTACATAATTATAGCGAAATCTGGAAGAGAATACCATTGCAGAACACTTTTCTATGTTTAATTTCAAATTGTGATTGGTACCGTAAACGTTTAGGGAATTGAGATCACTATTTATATGTCTTTCAGCTGCAGGTAGATTGTCTACGTTAAAACTATACTTAAGTTGTACATCGTTTGCGTAAGATTGGATTTTCATATATTTAAGGTTATTGCCAAGATCCATTGTATATAATATGAACAGAAGTGATCCTAAAACCGAACCTTGTGGAACACCAGAAACCACGGGTTTTGACTCTGATGTTCCAGGCTCGGTTTTAACCCTCTGGGAACGACGAATTAAAAAACTTTTAAAAAACCTAACACATACATTATTAAAACCATAAAATTGTAACTTTGCGCATAGTAATGAATGATCAACCGAATCAAACGCTTTTGAATAATCGAGAAAAACTAAAATGTCAGCAAGTTTATTATCCAAATCCCGTAAAATATTGTCCGATACATTGGTCAGTGCTGTACAAGTGCTGTGTCCTGCTCTAAAACCTGATTGATATTCTGGGAATAACTTATTTTTGAGTAAGTATGTTTCTGTTTGAAAATAAACTGCTTTTTCCAATGTTTTACTAAATATTGCCAATAGACTAATCGGTCGAAGATCTTTTATTTCCGCCGGGTAATTTATCTTTGATATTGGGCATATTATTGCTTCTTTCCACATTGAGGGGAAAAAACCTTCAACAAGGCAGACATTTATTAAATGTGTTAAATATGGTATAATTAACGGACAACAGAGCTTTACCATTTGCAACGAAACTTCGTCAATACCAGAGGAATTCGACTTAAAGCCATCAAGTATTGTTGCAGTTACTTCAGAAGCAACAGGTTCGAAAGAGAAGTTTAAAGTATTATTATATTTATTAGTTTTATAAAAAGTTAAAGTATTTAGGGGCACTCCTTTATTGTTATAAACGGTTAGAAAATAGTCATTAATTAAATCAGGTTCATTTAAATTATCAGGTACATTTTTGTAGTTCTTTTTTGTAATTACATTTAAGTTTTTTCGATGATTTCCAAAAAACTTTTGAACCTTGTTGTTCTGAGTATTGAATAAAAGCCAGTTTTTCTCTACGTATTGAGGCGGTTGTATAGTTGCGCAACTCTTTATAATTGTCCCAATTTTCAGCACTTGCATTTTGTTTATATTTCGTTAGAGCCCTATCACGTTGCCTCATTAAAACTTTTATGTTGTCTGTGATCCACGGCGCATAAGGTTTATTCATACGCGCATGACGCACAGGTGCATGTACGTCAAACAATGAAATAATATTTCTTGTTAAAAAGTCCACCTTATCGTCGATGTTGTTGATATAAAAAATATTCTGCCACGGTATGCTTTGCAAATCTTCAGAAAATAGATCGATATTTAAGGATTTAAATTCTCTATACATATGCATCTTCTGTTTTGGCTTATTAGTTTTGATATTTATTTCACAATATACTAATCGATGGTCTGTTAGTGTATCTGCGTTAATGGTACCAGAACAATTTATAATATCACTGTTGTTAACAAATATAGGATCAATTAGGGTTTGTGAATGATTTGTTATTCGTGTAGGCTCGTTAATAATTTGCGAAAACCCGTAAGCATCAAAGCATTGACTCAAAATATTATTTAAATTGAACAAATTAATGTTGACATCGCCAGTAACGATAATATTATCGTGCATGGGAGCTAAATATGATAAGATATTATCAAAAACATTTATACACCGCGCAGCATTATTTTGGGGTGGTCTGTAGACAACTCCTAGAACCAAGGATTGAGTATTTAGTTTTAAATTTACCCACACATGCTCAATAATATCATCGTCACCCAACACGATCATTTCGAAATAAACAGTAACCTGTTATATGTACAGCCTCAGATGGCACATCTTTCGAAAGCCATGTCTCTGTCACTGCAAACAAATCAAAGTCATTTCCTACAACTATATGGGATAAATCCGCAAAACTTGGTATTAATGATCTAATATTTATATGACCTATTTTAACTTTACAAGTTGTGTTCACCATAATCAATTTTATTTTTTAATGTTATTATTTGCTTATTATAACAAAAACAGTTAATTTTATCATTGGCAGTGTGATCTGAACGGATTTCATTATTACTTTTGGGATAGCGTTTACAATAATTATAGCAATTTATGCATTTTTTATCTAAATAAATGGTTATATAATCTTAATCCTAAGATATTGTGGGCATTTGTGAATATACTCAGATGTTTTCTGTTAAATTTATATTGATTTTTATACACATATAACAATAATTCTAGAATATATTATTAGGTACAGGAGGAAGTATTCCGTGTTCTCGAAAAAAGGTTACGACAAGAATGCATTTGTGGTACTCGCACCATACATCTCATATGCGCTTTTGTGCAAGGAAAACGTCATGTTTCTCCATACAGTGGATACTATAAGACAATCTTGAATAAATTTCTCCAAAAAAAAAAAAGAATAATAGTCCAGATATATCCAAAACTCTTTTCAGTGTTCTAATTTGAAAACATTTAGTGTGTAAAGTACTAGTAAGTCTCCTGCAGTGATTACTGAACGTAAGCGTGTTATCAAAATATATGCCAAGAAATTATATTAAAATCATTTATTTTTACATTGGGACTGGGAATATTAGTCTTTTGACGAGTGTGAAATGTCATATAACTTATTCTTGAAGCATTGAACAACAACAGATTTTTACTAAACCAGTTACAAAGATGACCAACAGTAACACCAATCAATTTTATATTGCAGTGAAACATATAAGACATCAGAAAAAAGGTAATATGTTGGGTGACTCGCTAATATAAGTAATGAATAGAGGGTGGACCCCTCTATACAGAGCCTTGAGGCACACTCGCTTCATTATTTAGTAATGTTAATGTGTAAGAGGTTCACGAACATGAATAATTGAATGAGACTTATGCACTAAAACTCTTCAATAAGGTAATTTGCGACACCATATTTTATAAAAAAAAATTAAATATAAATTATCCATTGGTTCGAGAACAACTTACTGAGAAAACAATGAAATTATTAAATGCAAAAGTTAATTATGTCGTAATGTAAACATATAAATTTAAATCAAGTCACCATGCTTTCGCGTGTTAAATATTCAACGTTCTTTTGTGGTTGAAGCTTATTTAAAAATTGACTATTCTGTTGCAATCACCCAGCGTTTATTTCTTCGTCACTTTCATTTAAATCCACGAGATCCAGTTCTAAGTCGAATAACAATTAAACAGTGAGTACACAAGTTTCTCAGCACTGTTTTAAGTAATAATAATAAAAATATAATTTATTTCCATAATACAGTAATTACAGAGAAAGTATTACAATAAATACACACTAAAACTATGCAAATAAACAAATCTGAATCTCGGAGATCAAAATGACTCTTAGAAATATCTATTTAGGTTCATTAAGAACCCGCTATGGGACAGTTTTTATTTATATCGCTTAAAATTATTTATTGTAATTAAATGCGTATTTCATGTTTTCCTTATATCTAGAGACAGTTTTCTTAAAAAAAACGGAATAAAGTAAAATACAATAAAACAATATAAAATAAGATACAAAATAGGAAACAATAAGATAATGTGAAATAAATGTACTGCAGCACATGCAAAAGTACAAATTTTTAAAATAAGAAGGATTATTTCTTTCATGTGTCGAATCGAATTATTTAACCAGTCACAATATTCCCTAGAAACGAGGAATATCACTGGTTATATTGAACTCTACATAGCAACGGGAAACATCAGTAGCTATTTTCCGTTGCCATGACATTGACTAAAAATAATCGCTGATATTTAATTTATTAATTAATAACAAGTAGGCATACTGCTGTCTTGTTTACTTACTCCTATTCGTTAATTTGATTTAATAAACACATATTATATAGCTGTTTCTTATGTTCCTTAAAAAGGTAGACATTTATATATCTCCAATATTAATATTAACTCATTCAAGAAATAATTTAATAAAATATAACTCAACCTTGATTAATTAGCGCCTATTATATTGTCACAATTTTTCTCGAGTGCTCTCCAATTTGCCTCGACCACATTTGGCGTTAATAATCAAAGACTAAATCCCTCCAGCTAAAGCTCTCTCGGGCTTTAGTTAGATTATTAACGCCAAATATGGTCTCATCAAATTGACAACCATCGCACTCTCGAAAAATTGATGACAATATAATAGCTGACAATTTATCAAGGTCTTGTTATATTGCTCTTGACTATTTCAAGATTTCCTACTATCAATGATTAAATCACTTTCATGTCTATCATTAGAAATTATCCAATTTTTAATTTTTTTCTTGAATAGGTTTATAGAATTAATATTTTTAAGAAAATTTGGTATTATGTTCTGAAAACTTGGGCCTACATACACAAATATTTGTGGCCAATAGATTTTTGTGCTCTGCGTAAAAACACATTTTAAAACTGTTAAATGGACATAGGCCATGTAACAATTTGCTGCTACTCTACCTCGTGTTTCATACGCATGTGTAACAGGTGATGTATATTGCCTATTTGTATGTAAAAATAGCAAGGTTGCTTTCCACTTGTATCAACTGTTCTAAAATTGCGCCTTTCTATTCAACTAACGGAGAGTAGAACCAATTTTAGGTTACACCTTAGAGAAATTACGTATTTTTATACGAAAAAAAATTAAAACGCTAAAATGGGTTGATATTTATTATGAAGCCCTGGAAAGAATACTAAAACCGAAATTACGATATTAAAATCCTTTCTTTTTTATACGTGGCGTGGGTGGAAACAACGGTGATAAACTCAGAACCGTTTTGAAAGTTTTTAATAAGATTCAAACAGCGTGAAGTGTTACTCTCTCAAATTTATTTGTTAAATCTTCAGTTTAATCATGCCTCCTTATAAGAAAATCATAAATTATTGGAAAATAATTTAATAGTCTGGTAGAGCTAAAAATTAAACAACATAATTCTGTGTCTTCTTGCCTTCGGGTTTTATCAGTTCCGAATTAATGACATTTAACTAAGTACTTTTACGGACAATAGGGTGTTAACCTGAACTCGAATTCAGGCAAGATCAAGTAACTAAGGTATGACCAGATAAGGTTGAGTGTGAGTTTGAGATAGCGAGGCTTCATTTCTGCGGTACCAGTGTTTCAACAAAGTCGCGGCATTAAGATATTTAAGATAAACACATTGTGATATTTGAAAATAGAATGTAAATCATAACCTAGTTAACACTAGTGCATCATGCTCTAAATCTTAAAATATTTCTTATTTCTAATTTTAACAGAAAATTATTGTGTAATTGATTACTTTGAGACTTATTTTATTTTGGGCACATTTCTCCATAGCCCCTTTATAACAAAACTCGAAAGCTTTTTATAACATATCTTCTAGTAGAATAAGTAGTCACGCAGTGAAAACTTTAACCCACCGTGCCATTATTTTTTGGAAACTTGTTATTTCTTATGAGACTAAAACATTGAAGTACATCTTGTAAACGTGGTTCGAGATATTCGAAGGCGCCCCTAGGCCCTCGGGATAGAAGGAGAGGAAAGTAGAATTCATGGACCTAGGCGATAATTCCAGATGTAAGATATTATCTAAGACAATAGGGCAATAATTTGACCAAAGGAAGGGCGGCTATTATAGTAAAAAGAAAAACGATTGCCAGTCCTTGTTGGTAGTTGTTGACAGGATAGCTAGATGGGCGGAATTAAGAATACTCAATTAGCCTATATCTGGCGAGGAAATATGTCTCCGTTTCAATATATAGGCTTATACTAGAATTAATAATATTAGCAATATGCAGACTAGTTTTCAGGTTCTGGAATTTGTTCATATAAACAAAAATATAATTTCCGCTTTATGTACCACGAATATGTTTATACTTAGACCATTCTTAATTACTCCTGCTATTATATTAAGGTAGTGAGATCAAATGGAGTGGACATGATTAAATATAAAACATAATGTAAATAATTTTGGTGGATATTTTGAACACGAATACTTCCAGCCTACAGATGAACCTACGTTAGGATAAATTATCTTCTAACTAGTTTATTAGTTGCTTACTAACGTTAAGATCTAATTTGTATTTGTAATGCATATTATTACTAGCAATTACTCGGTATTAAATCAGACTGCAATTATCCTTACGTTAGATTAAGTTGTGATAGATGCGCATGTCGAGCTCAACCTATCTTAACTACATATGCAATCATTGAAGATTTTATTTAGGCTTACAAATGTGGATGTTATTAGCACGAATTAGCTAAAGTTAAGGATGCTTTCTCTACCCATTTAACTGAGTTCGTTGAGGGTTTTATCATGATGAAACATTATTGTTCTGTATATGTTTCATTTAATTATGTAGGTATATTTCATTGTACTATAAAGTAGAATTGAATCAAATAAATATTATTATTATACTAATACCATCAGCTTCCCAGACTCATTTTTGATCATTTTCTGTTATAATTTACTAAACTTTATCTCTTTTTTAGCATACAGCAGATAGTTCTAGATTCAACTTTATGTAAGAAAGAAAATAGTCCTCAAAATAAAATGTATATATTACGAACTACTTGATCATTGGCAACAGGACTTAGGTCTAAACTGTATGTAGATTAGATTAGATTAACAAAGGAGCCGGTTATTTAGCCTTTACCACCGCGACCTTTTCAGGTCTATTGTGATGCTCCCAAAATATTTTCCTTTTAGTACCTCATCCAGCTTTGTCCTTTGTACTAGACTCCACAGCTTTGTATAGCTGTCCGTCCTTGGTGTTTCTTCTCCGAGTACTTGGAATCTCAGCCTCGCCAGGTCTTCACAGTGGCACAATACGTGAACTGAGGTTTCCTCTTCCTCTTGGCAGAATCTACATGTTGCGTCCTCTGCCAGGCCCATTAGACTCATGTGTCTATTAAGCCGGCAGTGGCCAGTTAGAAGGCCTACTATTACTCTGATGGCCTTTCTATTCTGGCTTAGTAGATCTTGCGTAAATTTGGCCGAATGTTCTTTAATGAACTCTTTGTCCTGTCTTTGTCTTGGGAGATTCCTCCACCATTCCAGAGATTTATTTTACACCTATTACTTAATGGCTGCTCGTATGCATGGCTTTGTCGCGCCACAAAAGGGCTCGGGTCCTATTTGGGCCTCAAATGCGCCTTCCTTGGCCAGTTGGTCAGCCTTTTCGTTTCCTCTGTGTCCCTCGTGTCCTGGTACCCATGCTAGGGTCACTCTATTCTGACTTCCCAGCTCTGTAAAGGCCGTCAAGTAGTCCCACACCAATCTTGAGTTGATTTGCATGGAACTGGTTGCTTTTATTGCCGCTTGGCTATCAGAGAAAATGGCAATCGGCTGATTAACAGTGCCTTGTCTTATTATCTCCCTGCGCAACAGTGTATGGCGATCACTTCAGCCTGAAACACCGTTGCGTATTTCCCTAGACTTATCGGGATACTGGCTTTTGACCTTGTCCCGTAAATCCCGGCTCCGACTCCTTGTTCTGTCTTGGAGCCATCAGTGTACCAGACTCTTTGTGCTGTTATGGGAGGACCGTTTTTCCAATCCTCCCTGTCTGGTATAACAGTCTGGAAGTTCTCATTGAAGTTATATACCTTGGGACCATTACATCCGTGGGCATGCCTAGAATGGGATCTGCCCTCATGTCCGAGTATAACTTCTGGTACTCCGTCAGGTGTTGCTGGCTAATTGGCGTTTGGCCTTGCATTAACCTGTGCACGCTGACCGAGCTTCGCCTTGTATGAATACGTGTAAGGGTGGCAGGTCCAAGAGGACCTCAAGTGTAGCCGTAGGAGCAGTCTTTATAGCCCCCGTGGCGCACAGGAAAACTCATTTTTGATCATTTTCTGTTATAATTTACTCAACTTTAACTCTTTTTTGGCATACGGCAGATAGTTCTAGATTCAACTTTATGTAATAAAGAAAATAGTCCTCAAAATAAACTGTATATATTATGAACTACTTGATCATTGACAACAGGACTTAGGTCTAAACTGTATGAAGCAGCATAGCTAGCTAACCAACTCATTCTCCCGGCTGATTCACATTATTGCAAAAATTACAAATACGCCATATACTTGTCTTACTGCTGAAATGTTTTATCTACGAAAAATGTTGCTTCACCTATTTCTTACTGAGACTCTAACATTCGGTCATCTCGTATATGCGGGCTATCCCACTGTTTACCTGTTGGTAACAACATTTATACTATTCGTCGCCGTATTCAAAGCAAACGTGTATTCGTACATCTGTAACTAATTTTAAATTCACTTCAATCAGTTCAAACACGAGTCTAATCAGACAAGGAGGAACCTACATCAACAACTCTCCTCTGTGCCACAAGTAAGACTCATCTTGGTTTTAACAATGACAGCCCAGGCTTCGCCAATTGTTATCATCTCAACGCCCTGTGATCTACGTCAAACCTCACAATTTGGTATTAGTTTTTTGTTCTCCCTCCCCCTCCCTCTGTTTCTATTTATAACAGTATTTATGATTTCGTTCATAAAGATATCAAACAGGAATCAATGTTTTTTTTTTAAATCATAAACATAGATAGAATTCCTATAACACTTTGAGCGTTTATACCGAACATATTGGTTAACGTGTAATGTTTTGCCTCACATACTGATCTATACCAACACAACTTGACATTCCGTCTCGTCATATTTTATAAATATCAAATCCACTATTCTTAACACCCGCTTCAGCAACGGTTCAATCTGGTATTTCTATACATTGACTTGAGTTTCATAACACTATTTATGAAGTACTGCGTCATCATCCATTTTTTCCATATTGTCTACCACCAATTCAGTATTGGCGTTTCCCCTCGTAAATCCTCTACGACATACCTGTCATTAAACAACAATACTTTAACACGCACAGGCCTATAACTTAGAGTTTAATTTTACAATTGTTCCCGTACTAATATCTTTTGCTCTGTTCTTTGGTTGTTACTCGATTTTCTAGTCAAGGGCCTGGGGAGTGCGTCAGCGATGCACTACGTCGTGACGATATGATGTAATCACTTCCGAGACTTATGGGCAATAACTATGTAAGTATAATTCCGACTTCTGATATGTAAGAAATAAAATAGCCATCAAACTAAATTGTATATATTAATTAATAGGACTTAGGTCCAAACTGAATGAAGCAGCATAGCTAACTAACTCATTCGCCTTGCTGATCCACATTATTGCCAACATTGCAAATACGACATATACTCGCCCTACTGCTCGAATGTTTTATCTACGAAAAATGATGTGTCACCTACTCCTTACTGAGACGGTTAAATATTTGCATTTAATTATTTTTCTGTCAAAGTCAAAATTATTGAGGAACCTTGATTTTTATTGATCACAACTGATGTTATAAGAACAAAAAGTAGAGAATAAAAGAATTGATCAATAAAATCAGACTGCTGCCATACTTAATATAATAATTTTTCACATAATGTGGTTTTATATCATTTTACTAATGTCTTTAGTATGACCAGCACCCTAAAAAACATATAAAATAACACCTCTGAAGCCTGGGCAATGCATTTTTAATAAGCATTATCTTATGGAAAATGAAATCAGTGGCACCATCGATTTATCAAAATGGTTAATCGCGCAGACGAGTATGACTTCGCCACTCTTTTTTTTAAAGTCACTAGGTGATTGCCAGTAAGCTGCAAATGGGCTATTACCTGATAAATTAATGACAAATTGAATTTTACGAATTAATATTATTACAGTTAACATAATGACATATAATAAAACAATAATAATAAGGGCGAAGATCATCGCCCACGTTTCCTTTCCTATAAGATCAAGCAATGATATATGTATAATCGCATACAATTTCCCACACAAAAGCAATTTTAAACATGAACCGAAATATCAAGAGGCTATTTGCATGTTGTGTAATTATCTCGTGCCATTTTGTAACCATTAAATTTAATTTATTAATGAATTTTGACCCTCATTTAGGAAAACTTCTCTGCTATTATCTCATTTTTTAATTTTCCGAGAGTTATAACAGTAATTATACAACTTTGATACCAATTTAGAATTTGGGATAACTCAATATTTGTATTATGTAATCTGCAAATTTCGAGAAATATGATTTTAGTTTAAATATAAAATCATATGAGTTATATATAACATACGCATTTACCACCATAAATTAACGATTCCCTAATAACAACTTTAATTTTACTTGTGATCCTAGAAAATTTATATTAAAGACTTATTTGCAACATCATGTTATTTCAAACATTGTGATTTTTATTAGTTCGTTAAATATATTTTTTGTACTCTTTTAGTTAAATAGCTTTGATTAATATAACATATCGTTGAATTTAAAGGGATACACTACAAATATTTACATCCCATTATATTATAGTGATAAATTCCATAGTTATTGTGAACGATCCATGCTTTTGATGGAAGTCTGAAGGACGTATTTTCTGTTCGAAAAAACTTAGAAAAATTGAAAAAAATAGGAAAAAGAAAAAATTAATTTTCTTTTTCCTCAACCTTTTCTAAATACTAAATAAAAATATTACGTTCACAAAATTTTTAGGGTTCAAAGTGACTGTTTCAGACGGAGATTAATGGATAAATCGTACTTACTGTCGTTTATGCTTAACTGCGGCTCTGATGGTATCAATTGGAAGACGTCGTAACACTATAAATCTAACACTGTCTGTTTAACACTCTCTTAAAATTAAATCTGAAAGGGAAATTTTGTTAGAAAACACAAGTAAAAGACAATATAAAGTTCAAAAAATGTATATTAAATCTTTAAAAAATTTATGTTTTTTACAACAACTTCTTCAGTGAAAATGTTAACAAACAATGGTCTGACCCGTGTACAACACATGGTGAGGAACGGGACGATTCATACGGTACCAACTACCATCCAATATGCAGTTTGAAAAGCTAACGATGCACAAAAAGATTCAAGGAACAGTTCATGTAACTGAAATTTTGGTGGGCTTATGCTTGCCTGTCTTATAAACGTATTTTATTAATTCACATAAATTTTGGTCGCTCCTCGGAGCTTAAAATTGCTTGAAGCGTATCTACTTCGTTTGTATTATGCAATAACAAATTTTACGTTCAGGCAAGGCAGATCCCATGCACGTGTGAGTACATGGTATAGATACTTTTTTGACTCCGAATCACTGAGGAACCGGTTTAGGGCAAACCCCGTCAAAACGCATCATTTCCCCGTCAAATCCGACTGCTAGGAAATGATGGGGGTCCCATGTCGCTAAGGGCTATTTTCGCTATAACTTCCGATATACTTTGGATAGTCGTTGGACTAACTTGTCCTCATATTCAACACTTCGTAAGAGTTGCAGTGCTTGACAACGTGGATTCGTAAAAGGGTTTTTAATCTTGGAAATTTGGAAGTTCAAGTCCAATTTTATGATACTTTCTAAAATTGGGTGGTCGGGGCGACATTACGTCCCTGTGCAGCGACATTTACTACACTTACCAAATTAACGCTCCTCGAAGAGTTAGCGAAAATTTGGCATAAAAAACGCTCCGAAGAGCAAAAATATATTTCCAAGAATTAAAAACCTCCTCCACGGCGTTTTTACGTGAAGCACGCTTTTCTTACGAATTATTTCCTAAGTCGGATTTTGTTACAACGTCGAAAAGTATATCGGGGTTATAGCGTTCTTTAACACTCCCCTCCTTTCCGTGAATCTTTTTGTGTAACGTTTGGTAAATTGTTTGTTTCAAATTAAAATGGATCATTGGATGTAGTCTCCCATGTGTTGTATTCGGTTATAGTTCAGACCGGCCTATCTGAACAAAACATAGATGCAAATCTAAAAATGGTGATAATTTGAACATATATCGATGCATAGCATTCGATTGAATTATTGAACATTGTGTTTCAAAAATGGCATAAAAAAAGAAAAAAAAAAAAAAAAAAAAATCGAAAATCCTCGGATTTTCGATGACACAACACAAACACTTTCGACGCACTTATCTTTCTTAGTGTTCTTCCACTAATGCGGGCTTGCGTCTGCTCCTCCTCGTGTCTATGCCTCGTCGATCACCTTCGGTGTCGAACTGCCTTCTGGAACAGCTTAGGTGGTCCTCGGACTGCTTGGCTCCAGCTATACTATGGCTCTGCTCAGTTTATATGAAACAATATAAAACAAAATTTTAGTAATATGTTTGTTCATATCCCGTCTGGGGATCTGCGACCGATAACATATCGTCGTCTTTGAGAATAGGAACACTGAATTTTGTAGACTTATATTGATTGAAAAGTTTTCCGTGTAGAAAAAAAAAAAAAAATCTCTTCTTGTGAGAAATCTGCGACAGAATCTGCATCCGTCGGATCGTTGCATCTGCCCCTCCAGCAGACGTGGCGGCATCTCGCCCTTGAGTTGCTAGACTCATCTGAATCGCGCCCTTGCGTCAGAGTCGTCGTCTTTCCATGCCGTGCCAATGGAACATTTGTTTGGACCCTTTGGGTCGGACTCTGCTTACAGATGAATGTTTAATAACATTTGAGGACTTAGAAAAATTATAAAAATTACCAACTCTGCCGGACACGGTCAGAGTTGCTGCAGTGAATTTTGAAGATTTGTATGGACGATACAATATCCCCAATGAAAATAACTTGTAAAAAATGCATAAAAAATACCAACTCTTGCCTGACACGACAAGAAGTTGGTATGGAAATTTTGATATAAAATAAACCTAGCACTAAGTTAAAACTTAGCCTAGGTTGAAAAATGTTATAAAAATATAATTGAATCTCCAGAACTCGATTCGGAATCAGAAGTGGAAGCATCTCGTGGCGGTGCATGGATTTGTACAACCGTTTGCTCCGGCGGTGGAGGTTCTGTGGAATCGTCTGAGAACGGGGAATCATTTCCATCGAGTGATGTTCCGCCTGGACTAGCATTTTCTTCATCGGAAGATTCGATTTCCAATTGGTGCTCCTCTGGCGGGGCTGGTCTCAAATCATCGACATGTACTCTTGTCGTTACATTTCCCTTTTGCACGAGATACACCTCGCCTGAAAACTTCTTCAGAATTCTGGTTGGGCCTGACCAAGACGGCGTGAAGGTATGTACCTTCTTTTTTCTCTTACTCATGACTCTGTCTCCTACTTTGTAAACGATCGGAGTGACGGCCTCTTTCGGCGCATATTTCTGTTTGTAATTTTGTTGGGCCTGACGGGCTTCCTTGATTCGCTCGTATCGTGGAAGCGTTTGTTGCTTGGCTCTTTCTTGCCTCCAGGCATACAAATCCCATTCGCCTCTTTCGGCTGGATCATATCCTAACACGATCATGCTAGGTGTTTGATTTGTAGCGGCGTTCCTACGATTTCTTAATATGTATGTCATCTGATGCACGTAGCGATCCCAAGTGTCGTTTGGCTTTTTGAATAAAAGAGTCTTTAAAATTTTCTTGCATTCCTGAACTCGTCGTTCCACGGGGTTGGACTGTTGGTGATATGCCGGAATTAAATATCGTTCGATACCATTCCTTTCGCAAAATGTGATGTACCATTCGGAATTGAAATGACCACCGTTGTCTGATATTATGACTCGAGGGACTCCGAATCTTGCTACTATTTCTTCGTCGATATATTTGGCTATCGTTCTGCCGTCGACCTGAATGTATGCCTTTGCCTCTATCCATTTACTGAAAACGTCTTCGACGATAATCATGTATCTGTTTTCGGCGTCTTTAGTCCTCTGCAGCGGGCCAATTACGTCGACGCTCAAGGTTTCAAATGCATTTTGTGGTGCATGGCTTCTAAGTGGAGCATTGGGTTGGGCTTGTCTTGTCTTTACAGACTGGCATATCAGACAGTCGTTTATGTATTTGCCTACGATCCTGGCCATATTATTGAAATAGTAGCGTTTCGCTATTTTCCTGAGAGTCTCGTCTCTTCCTGGATGACATGCTTCATCTCGGTCATGATAATGGTAAATCAATTCTTTTATTTTCCTCTTTGGAACTATTAATTTAAAATTTCTATCACAATCTTTAAAAAGTACATCGTCTTGGACGTGAAAATTTTGCATAAAAATAAGATCCGCATCGGAACGTTGTTCCTGTTGAAATAGATCATTCCAACGGCGGATCTTGTCTTGAATATCTCTTGAACTCAATTGAGCCTGTACGATATCTTCGTATATTTCTGAGTGCGTTAAAACAAAAATACGTTCTGGACACTTATAATTTGGTAGGAACATTCTTTCCTCTTCATCGTCTGTCTCGACATACTGATTTTGTGGATTACGACTTAGAAAATCTGCTAATAAATTCTCCTTTCCTGGACAGTGTTCAATTTTGAATGCATATTCTTGCAATAGTAATAACCATCGTGTAAATTTTGTTTTGTCGTCCTTATGTTTGTTTAACCAAAGTAACGCCCTGTTGTCCGTCTTCACCAAGAACGGTTTGTCTGCTAAGTACATCTTGTACTTTTTAATATAGTTCACCACCGCCAAGCATTCTAGTTCGTTTATGTGGTAACGTCTCTCCGCTGGAGATAACGTGTTGCTTGCATACGAGATTATGTATTTTTCGCCGTTGTCGCCTAATTGATATAATACGGCCGAAAGGCCTTGGAGGGATGCATCTGTTTGCAAAATGAATTGACGTGAAAAATCCGGCCGATGGAGTTCCAGCGGTCCGGATAATAATTCTTTTAATTTTCTAAACGCTTCATCGCATGTATGGTTCCAGTGAAAACGATTTTCCTTCGAAAGAAGTTTCGTTAGTGGCTTCGTGATCATCGCCACATTTGGTAGATATTCTCGTACCCAGTTGCAAAGCCCTAGGAAACTTTGTAGCTGCTTTTTTGTAGCTGGAACGGGATAATTTTGAATTTGTAAGACATGTTTTTCTAATGGTTGGGAAGTATCAGTTCTAATTGTATGGCCTAAATATTGTATTTCATTCGTCGCTATTACACACTTTTCCGGTGACACTTTCAGATTGTGCAGACGTAGTCTTTCAAAGACTAACCTCAAGTGGGACATATGCTCCTTCACGTTTACGCTGTAAACGATTATATCATCTAAATACACTTTACAGAAATGGTGCAGGTAACCCGTTAAAACGTCCTTTGCCATGAATTTCTGAAAGGTACAGGGAGCTGTCTTGAGGCCGAAAGGCATGACATTAAATCTGTAAGCTGCCCCATCAGGAGTGGTAAAAGTCGAAAAATCTTTTGATGCTTCATCTAGCGGTATTTGCCAATATCCGCTTTTTAAATCCAACACAGAAAAAATCTTCGAATTGCCTAAATCTTTAATACTTTCGTGTATTTTTGGTAAGACGGAAGCCTCGTCTTCAGTCATTTCGTTCAAATGGCGGTAATCGATGCAAAATCGTGGTTTCTTGTCCGAGCGTTTTATTATCACGGGTGGTGAACTATATTGGGCAGTGCTAGGTTCGATGACGCCAGCTTTCAACATCTCTTCGATTTGGTCGTACATGATTTTCTTAGTACTCGGAGACATCGGATATGGTCTGATATTAAATGGTTTTGTGTCTTTTACTGTAATTTTGTGTTTCACGGTCACTGTGGTTGCTTGAGTCGGTTCCGCAGTGAACAGATCGACAAATTCTTCGAACAGCGGCCGTAGAAATTTGTCTTTAATAACAAGCTCTTCAGGAAGCTTTGCCTGCTGTCTCTCCCTCTGAGAAGCTTGATTCCAGAAGACGGTAATACGCTCTTCCGTGCCGGCATATAGGCATTTTCGGCCATAATCATATGCGACATTGTTCATATATAAGAATGGTGATCCTAATATTATCGTTTCGTTCAAATTTTCTATTACTTGAAAATCAATTTCAAAAGAAGTGCCTGAAATTATTACTTTTAATTTTGTCGTACCAAGAGAGTCCACCATTCGATCTCCGCACGCCATAGCAAATGATTGGCGTGTCGTGAGATTTTTAAAATTATCCAACATCCTCGGATGGATAACGTTTCGCGTCGAGCCTGAATCGATCAGTGCGTCGACCGCATGTCCATTAATTTGAACTTTTATACGAGGCAAAGGGAACGCTTCGCTCATATAATTTATCGACTCTCTTGTCTTGTGCAGAGGAGCGTCGTAGTGGTCATGAGTATCGGAAAAATTTACTGGACATTGCTGCCGCCTTGGTTCGGCCGTTGTGCCGGGGATCTTGCAGATGGACCCTGGCCTGGGTCTCTGGCCCCTCGAAAGTTTCCCGGTCTCCTGTTGAGATGCGGGTTATTCGGGCATTGGCTATGGAAGTGCCACTGTACTGTGTCTGTACAGTATCGGCACGGGGTTGCCGGTCGGTCGGGTACTCGGAATTTCCCCGATCCGCCATTAAAATTGATTTGCCTGCGGTCAGGATTCACTGATCCGCTCGTAGAATTAGGCATAAAAAAAGGACGACCAGGCGCTCTGCCTGGACCGTCCTGTCGAGATACGTCCTCTCGGAAATGCACCCTCGGTGCTGCCGGAGTTGGGCTTCCATTGCTCCTTATACTTGAATTTTGTGGACTGATGTGTCCCGGCTCTCGATAGTAAGACGCGCGGGACAGACGTTGATCAATAAGCTGGATTAGCGACGTCTGTTCGTCAGCTGAATCCCGCTCGACGTTAGTAGCCGCTGCTATTAACATCTCGGTGGTTGAAATTAGGTTGCTTCTCAAGCGTGACCTAATTTCTGGACGCAGTTGGTCCATGATGACCCGAGCTCTGATGGCTTCGGATTTAAAGGGATCAATACGATCGAAAAGACAGGTTTTCCTTGTGATAAACACTGCCGTGTCGTCTAAAGACGTTTGCTTGACGGCATACAGTTGAGCAATAGCTCGTGACTGTATGTCGGGAGAATTAAATCTCGTAAGGAATCTTTCCTTGAATAAGGTATACGAAGTAGTCAACGTCCTAAATTGTTCGGACCATCGTTGAGCTTCGCCCTTGAGTTGGCCGGTTACGTTATGGAGGCGATCATAGTCGTGGCTTATGCGAGCTCTGTCGAAATATTCCTCCATAATTTTCAGAAATGCTTCTGGATCTTCATGATCAAGCCCATGGAACGTCACGTTCGGACATTTTTGTCTCTCATGGGGCGTACAGGTCGACACGTTCTGTATCGCCTGCACGAAGCCCTCTGCCATTTTCAGAAACATACTTTCCATCGAAGCAGTTTGTGGCTGTGAAGCTGATAAATTAACATTATCTCCCTCCGGAAACAGTCGCTGTGGTTCTATCCCTCTAGAACCGTCGTCGACGAGCGGTGCGGTGACTTGCTCATAAAATTCTCTTGGGGTCGACCCCTCGGAGTCTTCCGCCATGAATGAGAAAGGATTTGTTGGGTTTGGGGACGGCATGGTCCCTGCTCGGGCGCCATGTGAACGATCCATGCTTTTGATGGAAGTCTGAAGGACGTATTTTCTGTTCGAAAAAACTTAGAAAAATTGAAAAAAATAGGAAAAAGAAAAAATTAATTTTCTTTTTCCTCAACCTTTTCTAAATACTAAATAAAAATATTACGTTCACAAAATTTTTAGGGTTCAAAGTGACTGTTTCAGACGGAGATTAATGGATAAATCGTACTTACTGTCGTTTATGCTTAACTGCGGCTCTGATGGTATCAATTGGAAGACGTCGTAACACTATAAATCTAACACTGTCTGTTTAACACTCTCTTAAAATTAAATCTGAAAGGGAAATTTTGTTAGAAAACACAAGTAAAAGACAATATAAAGTTCAAAAAATGTATATTAAATCTTTAAAAAATTTATGTTTTTTACAACAACTTCTTCAGTGAAAATGTTAACAAACAATGGTCTGACCCGTGTACAACACATGGTGAGGAACGGGACGATTCATACGGTACCAACTACCATCCAATATGCAGTTTGAAAAGCTAACGATGCACAAAAAGATTCAAGGAACAGTTCATGTAACTGAAATTTTGGTGGGCTTATGCTTGCCTGTCTTATAAACGTATTTTATTAATTCACATAAATTTTGGTCGCTCCTCGGAGCTTAAAATTGCTTGAAGCGTATCTACTTCGTTTGTATTATGCAATAACAAATTTTACGTTCAGGCAAGGCAGATCCCATGCACGTGTGAGTACATGGTATAGATACTTTTTTGACTCCGAATCACTGAGGAACCGGTTTAGGGCAAACCCCGTCAAAACGCATCATTTCCCCGTCAAATCCGACTGCTAGGAAATGATGGGGGTCCCATGTCGCTAAGGGCTATTTTCGCTATAACTTCCGATATACTTTGGATAGTCGTTGGACTAACTTGTCCTCATATTCAACACTTCGTAAGAGTTGCAGTGCTTGACAACGTGGATTCGTAAAAGGGTTTTTAATCTTGGAAATTTGGAAGTTCAAGTCCAATTTTATGATACTTTCTAAAATTGGGTGGTCGGGGCGACATTACGTCCCTGTGCAGCGACATTTACTACACTTACCAAATTAACGCTCCTCGAAGAGTTAGCGAAAATTTGGCATAAAAAACGCTCCGAAGAGCAAAAATATATTTCCAAGAATTAAAAACCTCCTCCACGGCGTTTTTACGTGAAGCACGCTTTTCTTACGAATTATTTCCTAAGTCGGATTTTGTTACAACGTCGAAAAGTATATCGGGGTTATAGCGTTCTTTAACATTATTACCGAAATTATGGAATTACTTTGTTATACTTCCCAAAACGAAATTTCATTGATATTCACAGATATTTTGCTTGCCAATGACTCTTAGAATCATAAACAACAATTTATGACTTTACAAATTTTCCAAATTAAAATCCCTTCACTAGCCTGCCGCTACACTAAGTCAAATTTCATTTCACTTCTAAATAGTATTTTTCATGCAATTACCAAAATTTCAGAAAATTCTCGTAAATTCCAAATTCATTCAAAATCTTCGTAAAATTATATCTTTTTCTTTTTCAGCGGCGCATATTAGATTTCATTCATAATTGCAAATGTAGAATAATTTATGATCACAAATTTATCGTACCTACTAAAGAATTTACCTCATTACATTTCTGGCAGCAGGCTATTGGTGGGTCCTTGTTATACCACACATACCACACGTGGCAAGTTGCCGAAATGAATGGCTGGGGCCGGCAAACGAAATCATGCCGAGCTGAACGACAGGATCCGACTTGACGCAACATAAAAAATTTCGGACTATAACCAGTATATACGTAAATACATAAAGCGGTTCATATTGCGTACGGTAGCTGTTTTTTTTTTGCGTGAGCGAAGATGGTTGTAAATTCGGAGTGTGGACTATGAGAGGGCGCCACTTGGTTGTTAAAAAATTATTTCACAATTTTGCCCAGCCAAAAAGATAAAATTTTACTGACCACGTTTACTAAAAATTTGAAAGTAAGAAAAAGTGAATGATGATTATTTGAAAAGAAACGATAAGTTTATTATTATCAAATTACTACAGACAATTATTATCAGGGGCAACGCAGATTCATTAGAATAAGATTTTTAACTAAAAGAACATTTATTATTTACAGTATATAAAAGGAGTGACTGGTTAGGAATGTTCTTATTAATTATTAAGTTATATCAAATACTTCATCAAGAAATAATGCATTTTATGAACGTGGAAATAATGTTTATCCAAGGGTATCTACACGTACTATGTTAAATTATTAAAGTTTTTATTATTAGCTTTGCATGACCATGCTTTGCCTTACAAGGATTATATTTAAAAGAAAGTTTATGACAAGTTAATTAGACTATGGATCTATAGCTTAGCTTAAAATTAAATCAAAGAATATATATAAGGTAAACTTGACGTGAGAGTTTTTACTAAAAATGAGTGATACAAAATTAAGTCAATTAAGTAATTAAGATTTATTGACAAAAAGATAGAGAAAAAAATAAACATGTTCAAGCATTGGTCTGGCAGCTCATCTACGACATGGTTTTGATGTCCCTGCGGTACTTGGTATGGTCATCTTTATGACACTCAATGAAGCAGGCTATTACGATGGTCCCTGACAACCAACTTAAACTTCGTCTCAGAAGATTTGCTGTTGCCAACCAATGAGATCACAAGGAAATATGTTTACATTAAAAAGAAAACAACCCCCATTGGCAAAGAAATTTAATGAAAACTAAACAAATAAACAATCTGAAATTGAATAGTCAAGAATCATTCATCAGTTGGTAATGATTGTTTTATCAGTAACGCAACATCAGGTACAACTTGAGTATGACTGATTGCATACTCATCGTCTCCACATAATTTGAGACTTTAAATTGCTACAAGATAAATAAGTGTTTATTGGTGTAAATTTTGACCAACAAGTTCATGTTCTTCCGTGAAAGTAGCGACAAGCACTTATTTAATTTCTCTACATTTTTTTAAACAAAATTTAATTTTCTGTGAAATTATTAAACAAAATAGTGAATTTTAATTCCTTCAGCATTTATTTTTCAAACTCATTTTTAAATTAAATTTAATCCTAATTTCTAACATCGTATAGTTTTAAATTTATTTTTGTGAATATTTCTTTGAACAATTTTATTTTCCTGTTTTCTCTCAAACCATTTTAATTTTCAAATTTTATTTTACAAAATTTTTTGAAACTGCTGAATAAACATTTTATTTTATCGTTTTAAATCAAGCTCTTCGATTGTACCTGAAAACATGAAACAATGTACTGAATGTCTGCAAAAAACGTAAGTCTCAAATCAAACAAATATTTCTATTTTTCACAATTAAGAATATGTTTTGCGTTCACTTATGACGTGTTTTTTTCCACCACTGCGAACGATGAGGAGAAAATGAGTCACTTTAGGACTCGAATTTCGGTAATGGTTATTCAGTACGGAACGGTTTTGCTTTAGTTCAAATTTTAAGTGTTGGAACAACACTACCCACAAGTATATGCGAGGCTGAGTAGCTCAAGTAGGGAAACGGTAATCCAGTGAGTCAATAAGGGAAATTAGACTCTTACACACAGCACAATTCAGTAGATAAAACTGTTTTGTTTCATTTTGCCTACAATGTACAAAGCTATACTCTACTCTAACTATTTATACAAATATTCCACAGAAGATTAGTAACTATTGATTAACTAGTTTCAACGGAGGCAGGTGGTGACAAAATGATATCCGATATGACGCAAGTCGAGATTAGCAAGAAGCAGTTACTATGGCAGGTAAAAACTAGTATCAGAAGCAAGACCACAGGTAAATATACAGTGCAAAATTATAGAGAAGATATAAACGGAACTTGGTAAGTGAAGGGAGCTGAAAAGCGAGTAGCTACGGGCCTGAAAATAATAAAGTATGACTATTAAGCCTGCAAAGGGTAAAGTATGATTAATAATGGAATTTATAACTTATTAGTGTCGCAGAGAAACCATTGGTACGTTCGGGACGGCTCCAAGTTATAAAAGTCCAGCAAGAGAGCAAAGCAAAGCAAAGTCAGTTAAGGGAGCTAAAAAGCATGACCAAGCCAAATGATATTGCTTTTGACGGCAGTCCACTGGAACGGAGCTGAAATGAGTAAGAGAATGATTATTAATGTGATTTATAATTTTTTAGTGTACCCTTGGTACGACCATGACACCTTCAAACTATAAAACGCTTCAGTGAGCTAAGAGAGCTAAAAAGCATGGACCAAGTCAAGTGATATTGCTTCTGGCTCCCAGCAATAATTCAGTTCCAGTAGGGCCCAAAGCTTGTTCCTGCTGATATGTGGTAAGTCACTGTCTTTTAAAAGTTCATATAAAATTGTATCTAACGTAGAATTTTTTTTTTTTAATAAAATGAATATACATTTCTGCGAATAATGTATGACTGGGGCCGGCATTTTGGCGCTTTCACTTTTTCATTGTTTCTTTGTTTTAAAATTCTGTAGATGGTTGGCTTTCCAATTCTTGTCACTGTGGAAAACGTTTCGACAATGTCGTCAATGTTGTTTAAAGGATTTTAATGTTTCAGTGCATCATATACGCTTAATATATTTATCATTTCATTGTGTTGTTTTTAGTCTACGTGTCTGACCTCATCCTAGGATGCTCTCCAAGAGTTCTGTCTTATGCAGATAACTTAAAAATATTTCAGTCTCCATCTATATCGCCGCAAACCGATTTTAGATCAAATAGAACTCTGATGTTCCAACTGGCTAATTTCACTGAATCAAGATAAATGCTCGGTGCTATACATAGGGAAGAACAATCTAAAGATGCCATATAAAATTCATAATCACGACGTTACATCTGTGTCTCAGCAAATTGACTTGGGCGTCACTATCTCAGACAAGTTATCATGGGCCGCGCATGTGACTAAAATTGTTAGCAAATCTAACCAAATTGTATACATCATTAGAAAGTCCTTCCAGGATTTGAATGTAAACTCATTTATCAAAATTTATAACAATATATATTTGCTCTCACCTTAAGTTTGCTGTCGTTGTTTGGTCACGTTTGCTTAAGCAGGACATAAATAGGCTAGAAGGCGTGCAAAGAAAAGACACAAAACTGCTCCGAGGTTTAGATAAAGTACCTTATGAAGAGCGGCTTCGCCGCATCAATTTAAAGTCGCTGGAAGCTCGTCGACAACGTGGTGACTCAATTGCTACCTACAGAATTCTCCACGGTAAATTTTATTGCCATGATGAGTTATTCGAACTTAACACCGATATTCGACTTAGAGGACATAGTCTCAAACTTAGTAAAGAACCCTTTCATACTACGACTAGAAAATAGTTTCTATCCAACCGAGATTTTAACCAGTGAAATTCGCTGCCTGAAACGTCATCTGCAGCATCTTCTCCAATTCATCATTTCCGTAGTGTTGATTTTGTTTTTTAAACCTTTGTATAGCTAGTTATGTTGTTATTCCATAGTACTGGATGCAATTGCCTAACAATGGTCTTTCCTCTTTTAATTTTATTTTGAATGTCTTGACCAACTTTTCCTTTATCAGCAAATGTTATACCCAGCTACTTGCATTCTTTCATGTGTTTCACTATTCATTTGCCTGTCTGTAAGTCTGGTCCCTGTGCTCCTATTACCATATACTGCGTCTTCTCAATATTAATTTCCAAACCCCATTTCTCTAGTTCTTCAACCAATTTCCTAATCATGTAATTTACATCATCTTCATGTTTTGCTACAATAATCTGGTCGTCTGCGAATAATAGCCTGTATAGATTTTCGTCTTCTATCTTAACTCCTAGCACTTTGCGCTTCTTCTTCCATTCTTTTATTACTTTATCAATGTATATTTTAAACAACGTAGGGGAAATACAGCAGCTTTGCCGAAGTCCTTTGTTGACTATAAACTCTTCTGGCAAACTAACACCGACCTTTACTTTGCTTTTTATTTCCTTGTACAGTTGTGTACCGCATTAATAAAGCCAGTTTGAACTCCCTTATCTTTTAGAGCATCCCACAGTTTCTCTACTGGGACACTGTCATATGCCTTTCGTTTTATAAAAACTATGTGTAGTTCTCTTCCGTGTGCAATTGTCTTTTCTGCTAGCTGCTTAAGATAAAAGATATTATCTACACATGATCGGCCAGGTCTAAATCCGCTCTGTTCCTCTGATTCCTCCAGTTCCTTATCAATTCTTATTTTAAGTATTCATCCGTACAGTCTACCCAAAGAAGATGTGGCACTTATTTCCCTGTAATTATTAGAATCTTTTCTATATCCGTTTTTAAAACTTGGTGAAATATTAGCCAATTTCCATTCTTCAGGAACTTTTTCTCCTCTTAAGCAATCATAGAAAATTTCTGTCAATATCTCTATCACTGCCATAGGAGAATTTTTTATCAGCTCTATGGATATACCTCCAGGTCCTGGACACCTATTATTCTTCATGAATTTAATTTTATATAAATAGACAAAATACCAAGCGGTGCTACATACGCCTCATTGGTGGGATGCGGAAGTTTCAACAATAAGAATTCTGCAGTTTTTGAGTTAAGACAGAACAAAGAAACAAAATGCTATTTTGCGAAAAATTAAGGTCCGCCCATGCCATTGCTAGTACAGTGGAAGTTCTATAGTAAAAACGTATATACAGAATTGAGTTATTTTTGCATAATTTGATTGCCATTTTCGAAATATCGAAATAGGCTGTCTTATCTAGGATATTCCGTATATTTTATTAAGCTGTAGGCTTGTCTTAGCGCTAAAACTATAGCGTAAAACTGACATAGAAAATAGATGAGGTCTGTTTATATACTAAAACATTTATTCACTTCTCGTCGGTTGTTATTGTACGTAATAATTAACATAATTACGGACACGCATTCGGTAGAAAATGATTGCACGTATTTGTTAATATTTCATAATGAAGATATACAGTTTCCCTACGTATTAATTTATATGTAAGTTGTCAGGCGTATTTGTAATGCAAACCCAATAATGAGAAATAAATTAGTTCAATTTGAACACGTATAAATCAAATTACAAGCAGCAGTAGCAGCGCGAGTTGTGTATCACCAAAATTCACATAAATATCGGTCGCTACATGCGGTTATAGAGGCAACAAATATAATCTAGAACGACAAAGGGGTCGCAGCTTATAACTGCAGCCAGGACCGTGCTGGATATTTTTGTTGAAAGCCAATTTATAAATGATAAATAATTACTACCTCTGAAAATGAATAAGCAGATTAAAAAGTGAACAATTTTAATGAATTCATTATATCAACAAAAGCAACAACATATTATGTAATTTTAATAAATCCAAAAATTAAAGATTCACAATACAAAATGTCTCAATATATTTAATTACACAAGGTTCAAGGACAATAACTAAGGCATTCAATATTTTCTTCTAATCTAACAGTAATTTAAGTATAAGTTTAAATTTTCTCTATACCACTGTCTAAATTTTATGAATAAATGTATTGAATAAAACAAAATGGAATATACTCACATACATCTATCTTATTAAATTTTGATAATTAAAGAGTTTTTAAAGAGTAATTTTTAAAAATATACGCTATTAGATATATGCTACAAGCATTCAAAATATATGACCTGTGAATTTTATTTGTTGTTGTTTTAGACATAATTTTGAATCTACGAATATACTCGTAGACCTACTACCAGTATACTCGTTTCACCTGCATTGAGCTCACGCGACGTATAGAAAAGTCGACATTCATTACTGGTCTTGATATTATTGACAGTACAAAGGTATACCCACTGTACGTAGATCAACTGTATATTTACAATAATAGTATACTGTTCGGATGGATGGAGGATATATTTTATGGACGAGCGAAGCAGGTGTAGCAAGAGCAGACTTTTAATCGCAAGATGAAATAACAGCATTTAATTTTATGATAGTATTTGTAATCAACAGTCTCCTTGTTCATCCTCATTTAGTATATCTGCTAAGTTATCTAGTTCTGGCTCATCTGCATCTTCAAGCTCACCTGGACCAAAGCTTTCCATAACGTCGCTTAGTTCGTGTGGCAACGGATCCCGTTCAATCCAATCAAACTTAAGTTGTCCATTCTCCAACTTCCAGTCATGTCCCACTGGAGTTGGTATTACGTTGTTTAGCGATGTGTGCATTGTTCTATATGTAGCACTGGTAGTTTAAACACCTGATGTGGTTTTTACGTGAGGCTTTGCAAGGAGGTAGTTGACTCAATTGGCAGTGTCATAGTGGAAGTGTATTTTTATGTAAACAAGTCGTACCGTAGCTTACTTATATCTATGTAACCCTTATTACTGTACAAGCAACAGACCAGAGATTTCTCTTAGCCTGTCAGTAACATGTCTGTAATTGTAAGTGATGATGCTAACGATCCAAGAATATCCGAGAAATGATGGTGACATTAATGACCATTCGTTTGTTTCTAGTTCCTGTATCAAACAGTAACACGTTTTTAATTAATTGGCGTACCTTAACAACAACATAAAAATATCTGTGTCTGGTGACCTAATACTGATAGGCAAATTATCTGGACAGAATTAAATAAATAATGCATTTATTTCCAACAGGTAAATACCCAATTACAAGAAACATAGAATTGTTACATAGAACATGAAAATATAAATTACAAAAATATGAGAAAATATTCAAATACAGAGTAAGCCTAAAATTATGGAATAGTAAGTATGGGTAAAAAAAAATATGAGAAAAACATTAAAATATACAAGTGATCAGAACATTGTGAAATAATAAAAATATAATTTCCAAATAATATGAAGAACTGGACCCTAATATTGTACATTCTATACATTGGAGATAACAAAAATCTAAATAGGTGGCTTTTAAAATGCAGTGAGCCATACATGAGGCAGTAAGGGTATATAAATAAATAAATAAGGTAAAAAACATAGGATCAGGGTAGGTGTACATATATTATGACTTGCTTCTTAGATATATGTCAATTATACTATTTAAATTGTTGTGATTAATATCACAAAGACCGGAGATTGAATTGAATACCTTACACATTTTTAACATTGGTGATTTACACATAAGGTTGGTACGACTAAAGGGGGTATAAAAATAATCACTATCACGAGAATGCAATCGAGGGACCAAAAAGCAAAGCTTATTAACAAGGGATGAACAATCGATTTTGTTGTTAACTAGATTGTACGAAAATGAAAGAGTAGCGCAGTTCCTTCTTTCACTAAGTGAAATTATATTAAACATATCTAACAGGAGGTTATTATCAGTGCCTCGCTGTGGAATAAAACCATTAGTTTTTAAAAAAATGAACTTTACAAATTTTCTTTGGACAGATTCAGTTAATAAAATCAAATTTTGGTATGTGGGAGACCATATGAGAGCGGCATATTCCAGCTTGGAACTAATGTATGTGAAATATAATATTTTCAAACTTTCAACGCTAGAGAAACAGCTCCAGTTTCTGACAAAGAACCCGAGCAACTTAGAAGCTGACTTTGTCATCTGATTAATATGGCTTGAAAAACTAAGTTTGCAGTCGAAAATCACACCGAGATCTTTGAATTCCAAACAACGCACGAGTGGAAAATTGTTTATGTTGTAGTCAAATTGTATAGAATTGTGCCTACGAGTAAAAGTAACGATTTTGCATTTGGAGACGTTTAATTTAAGAAAGTTGTTGGAACAACACGTAGAAACTTTGTCTATTTCTGTTTGTAAGTAAATACAGTCACTGATACTATTTATGTAAAAATTTTGAGATCATCTGCAAAAAGTAGATGCTCACAACTAATTACTGATGTTATATCATTTATGAAAATCAAAAACAGCAGAGGCCCCAAGTTGGAACCCTGAGGGATGCCTGACGTTGCTGTATAGTTATGAGATCTGTGACCGCCGTGTTCCACAAGTTGCTTCCTTGAGAACAAGTAAGATGTGAAAAGCAAGGTTAATGTATCCGAAAATCCAAAAGCTCTTAACTTAGACAATAACAAATAATGATCTATCTGATCGAAGGCTTTTTGGATGTCCGTATATATGACATCCACTTGCCCCCCTGAATCCAGGCTGTCACATATGAATTGGGAAATACAAGCTAGATTTGTTACTGTGGATCTTTATGCCATGAATCCATATTGCATGGGTGATATGGACGATTTTATTGTGCTGTAAATATGGTCATACAAAATTATTTCTAGTGCTTTCGCAAAATTGCATAAAACGGCAATGGGTCTGTAATTGATTATGGACCGCCAGCTTTTAAAATAGGACATATTTTGGTAATTTTCCAGATATCTGGAAACTTGGACGCTGTAAGTATCATGTTAAAAATAATACGCAGCGGAGTAACAAACACCGCAGCACAGTCTCTAACTACGAAGCTGGGAACACCGTCAATACCGGCTGTCATTTTGTTTTTCAGTTTTTTGATTGCTTCAAAGATTTCATTTTCTGTAATACAGTTAATATTTATCAATTCGGATGGGTAAGATATGTTGTCGTTTGTGTGACTTGGATCCGAAGGAGAATATACACTTGAGAAAAAGTTTGCAAAACCATTAACTATCATTTGCGGTGTATCCAGTGTTTCATTGTTATAAGTGATCGCTCCCGGGATTCTAGTTTTACCTCTTATGTACTGAGCAAAGGACCAAAATTTAGAGGGATCGTGCAAGATTACATTTTCGATGACTGAAACATAATCTTTATAAGCAGATTCAACTTGTTGTTTTATGGTGGCCCTGAGTCACCTAAACTGATTCCGGTAATAATCTGTTTTGTATTTTTTGAAATTTTTGTGACCCAGTTCTTTGCAGCGAATGTTATTTTTAATTTCAGCATTATACCAAGGTGGGAAAGTACGGCTTGACTTATTAAATTTCGATACACATTCTTCAAAGATACTGTTTAAACGCGCGTAAAACGCATCACATGCCTCATCAACTTCACTATAATGCTCTAAGTAAGACCAATCAGCTTGTAAGAGTTTATCGTATTGTTGAAAGAAATTTGCTCGCTTAAAGTTGTAAGTTATGTTATTGCTACTGTTACTGGCAGAGAAATTTTTGGACATTTTTGTGTTTATACTGAATTGAGAAGCATGGAAGCAATGTAACATAATTTTAGTATCCGCTTCCTGTTGTGAAGAGCACAGCTTTTCTTGTATAGCATACGTCACAGTTGAACCGTCTTCGCTAGTAAACAATGTGTGCTGATCATTATGTGATAAGTAAACGTTTGTACCATGAATTAGGAGCTATGATATTAGGAGCAAATAATATATGTTTGTTTATTTTCTCTATATTTCCGTGGTTTTCCATGTTTTTCCGGGATATGCTGTAACTGACAAAGGGCCAACAACTAAACCCTTAAACTACATGGAAATACCAACAAAGAAATACGTGAGTCAGAAATTCCCACACGGGGGATGGGGGTATACAGTAGCCTTCCCTCTACTAACATTAGGTAAGATAGTCTTAGTAAAAATATGAAATATGTTTTTATATACATATAAAGTCGAGGCAAAAATTCAAGCGATGCACGTCACGAATGATCTCATTAAAGAAATTTTAATATTAACATAATTTTTAATCATTAATTACGTTAAAAAGAGTAATTCTTGACACCCAGTTATTAAGCTTTTTTCAGACATAGGTACAGTTTAATGGGGCTTCATGATTCTTAGCAGTCTTGTCTTAGTTATAGAATCTATTTGTGACGTGCATCGCTTGAATTCTTGCCTCGACTATATCCGAAAATGCTTCCTAAGAGAGCTAGGGCCCTTTGAAAGTGGTGTCCTAGAGAAGTTTTTCGATTAACATTTCAGGAAACTTGTATGCTACAATGATTACGTTTTGTGCCTTATTTAATATTAATTTCATGGTATAAGGAGTATAAGGGAGGATCAAAAAACATTGTACACGTTAATTTTGGTTGAAAAATATTTTTGTTTCGCTTTTGGTTCTGGCTCTCTGTTTAAATTTACACCAAAATAACGTTCTTCGTCAAACAACGCAGGGCCAGCGGTTTTTTTATAAGTGCTGTTGCGAAAAGATTTTGTGGCACTGAAACGTGAAATTCCGAGGTAATCCCAGCGAGTGATTTCTTCACGATCATTCTATTTAACTTCTGTAAGAGAAGAGAGTAAAGAACTGACCCTAGCAATTTGTAAACAACTTTCTACTTAGTTCAAATGGGCTTCTAGAGGGCGGAATATTAAAACATAATATTTTTAGTCGCAAATTCCTCTATAAAATCCTTATTTTACTATAAGGAACGTAACCAGACTGCAACCAACAGCTACTCTCCTATTCAGATTTGTCCCCCTATTAATCTTTATAGAAACATTAAATGGGAATTGTTTGTGCCATTAATGAAAAACCGTCTAATAAAAAGGGGGTATAAAATTAATGTTAAATCTATTAAATATTATCACACGAAAAAGCTGTGAAGTATATTTATTTGGATAAATAAATCTGTAGCAATAAATATTTGCCATATTTGTAAAACAACAAATAATTTTACATTTAAAATAAAAAAATAATAATAGTTTAAATTCGTTTCTGCACCAATAACCCCGAAAATGATATCTAAAATGATAAAATTATAAAACCGTCATTAGCTCCAGGTAAATATTTTCCTCAGAAGCTTCTTAACTTATTAGACAAGGAAAGTAGCATGTTAAGTTCTTTTTGTCAGCCAATATATTCAAGATACATAATAGGACAGCAGCACGCTTTCATCTCACCTCCTGTGTCACACTAGGTAAAGAAGGTTATACTGATGGGGTCGAGTAAGATGACAGATGGCCTTTCGGTTGAAACAACCCTGACACATTTTTAACACAATTACTACCGCGTCAGGTAAGAGCTTACATAAATATTTAAAATGTTGCCTTCTGGGGTTACCTCCAATTCAATTCAATCGAATTATTTACGGCATTAGATAAATAAATAAATGTATCCATCTACATGAATATAAATAGTTTTAGAAACGTAGTAATTAAAATGAATGGTACCCACGATCATAAAAATCGACTGGCGAAGGTAATAGAGAAAGTAAGCGAGTACAAAATCCTGAAAATTGAAATAAAACGGGCCTAGTAATACCAGTCATGCTAGTAATGATGTACAACCTAAAATTAATTATCTGATGATTGGAATTGTCTAGCAAGACATAATCAAATGCAGGAGAGCATCATTCCTCAATCATATTACGGAGAAATTTCTGAACCACTACTACTAGAAGAAGGGAGGGGAGGGAAGACTCATTTATTTTTTTATATATTTACTTATCTATACCGCCCAACAGTTATAAGAATTATTTGAATGAAGACAATAATTGTAATTATAATTATTAGTACGGAATACAAAAATTGATAAATGCAATTAATATAAGAAATTAATACCGAGGTTTAAAAAATAGGTAAGAATTACTTGTAAGTACCACATAACTCAAGCTTGCAGTATAAAAAAAAATAAAGTAGTATTACATATTATGTATATGTCGTATTCACATGGTGAAATACGGCTTTTCGAGAAAAGCCTAGGCAGTTCATGAAATGCCGGCAGATAGTGTGGAACACGTAATGTTACATCAAGTGACTAGGCTTTTCATGAAGTGCCTTAAAATTGTAGTATTTTGGTGTAATGGGGAGTTTAATAGGATCTGCCGTGATTTAGGCCATCGGCATTTCATGAAATGACGTAGTGCCGGCATTTCATGAACTGCTTTTCCCAAAAAGCATATATCGTAGACACATAGTGCAATAAGGCTTTTCTGGAAAAGTCTAGGCAGTTCTAGAAATGCCAGCAGATAGTGTAAAACACCTCATATTATATCATATGCCTAGGCTTTTCATGAAGTACTTTAAAATATTAGAATTTTCGTGTAATAAGAAGTTTAACATGATCCACATCGATATTTTATGAAATTCTGGCAGATAGTGTGAAATCTGCATGCTACACGATTCGCCTAGGCTGTTCATGAAGAGCCTGGTTAGTCAGTTAATGTTATGATTCATGCTTTACATGATCTGCCGGCTTCATCGCTAGGTACATTTACGATATGGCTAAATCACGTCATTTCATGAAATGCCGATGGCCTAAATCACGGCAGATCATGTAAAGCACGAATCATAACATTAACTGACTAGATAAACCAGGCTCTTCATGAATAGCCTAGGTGAATCGTGTAGCATACAGATTTCACACTATCTGCCGGCATTTCATGAGCTGCCTAGGCTTTTCCCGAAAAGTCGTATTTTACCATGTGACTACGACATATACATATCAATAGTTAGAGATGAAAAGTTTAGAATGCCAATTTAATTTTTAATTAGTTGATTTTGACCTTAGAAACAAGACTTCGATGATTATTTTAAAAAAATGCATAATATAATACTATATATTTAGACATTTATATGCTCATAGAGCAGACGAAGTTTAGCCAAGTGGCTATTCTTACACTTAACCTATTCTACAAGTAATCAACAGTCTTATTATATCAGAGTATTTAAACGTTATCTACTATATTATAATTTAAAATGGCTTGAAAAATTGTATATGAATAAAGATAAATACATCTGTTATTTCTAAGAAATTATTTCTAACTATCGATCGATTAGCATATGTTTCATTTGGCAACGAAAGGCATAAAGGCTTAAACTCATATTAGGTTTTACAGAATTGTACAGCATTGTAGCGAAGTAAGTGAAATTTCGTTGGAAAAGAACAGTCGAGTGGTGAGACATTGTGAGTGTATATTGATGCCTAATATTACGGTTGTATACGATATTTCTGAAGACAAGTTTTTCTCTAAGGTACAGTGGGATTGACGAATGGAATAAGCGGTACAAAAATGTGAGGTAATGTAATTTTACTGTATTGTCCATCTTTAACCATCTCAATTTTTTAAGTTTTCCGATACATGATCATATTTTCGAAGGTTTAAAATAAAGCGACAACATGTGTTTTGGACAATTTGTAAACGATTTTTTGAAGTTTGAACTAGACATGAGTAGTATAGTATGTTGCAGTAGTTAAAAACAGGCAACACAAGTGATTCACACATTTTTTCCTCATTTTAAAATTCAAAATATGTCTGTTTGAGTATAAAAATTTCATTCATATAAAGTCATAAGTCTTTTGCAATAATAATGTAATATTTTCTTTAAATCGTAAATTTTGATCTAAGAAAACATTTTTTGCGCAATCTGAAAACGTAATATTTCCGCCATCTATGACCGGAGCTGTATTTTTAGAGCCTCCCTACGGGTTTTTGAGCTAAACAATAGTGTTACCGATTTGTTTGGATTAACTTTTAAATTATGCTCCGCAGAATATCTGCAAATAGAATTTATGTCGTCATTTAATAGGGTATTAGCTAGAGCGGTATTCGATGGATTAAACTCGTACACGAGTTGAGTGCCATCGGCATATGACTGCAAATGAGAGTGATTAATTTAGTCAAAAATATCGGCTGTATAGATAACAAACAACAGAGGCCCAAGAATGAATCCTTGTGGAGCACCTGAGGACATAGAGTTATTGACGGATACTGACTGACGTCGATTGGATAAATACGATTTAAAGAAAGCTACAATATTTTCATTAAACCCATAAAAAAATAATTTTGCGCATAGCAAAGCGTGATCAATAGTATCAAATGCCTTGGTAAAATCAAGTGATACTGATATAACCGCCCTCCCTTTATCTAAGGCCCTTATAATATTGTCACATAGATTAAGCAGTGCAGTAGTAGTACTGTGAGACTTTCGATAGCCAGATTGATACAAGGGAAACATTTTATGATAATTTAAATAATCAACAATTTGACTATGCACAATCTTCTCTAATATTTTGGATACGGCTGATAAAAGACTGATGGGACGCAAATCTTGAATAGTTGCAGGATTTTTTTAATTTAGGAACTGGGCACACTAAGGAATCTCTCCATTTAACATGGAAGTAACCTTTTTCTAAGCATACATCTATTAAACGAGTTATATGATTCAAGATAACTGGGAGACATAATTTAATCATAAATAAACTAATTTTATCGATACCAGCAGCATTAGATCGTATGCAGTTAATAACTTTCATAACTGCTTCAGGTCCAACGAGTGCAAAGCCAAAGCTGAGTTCGTCGCTATATCTATTATTGCTATAATGCAGGAATGCTTCATCACAATGACCTGAATTTCACACTTATAAAATAATTGTCGATAGCAGCCGGATCTTTTAAAGTAGTAGGAAGCTGATTAATATTGTTTTGATATGAAGCTAACTTTAAATTTTTTATTTCCTGCCACAATCTTTTTTCATCATTCGGATTCTGAAGGTAATACAGATATGCTTTCTTTTTCTTCTTATTGATGCCAGAGCGAAATTTCGCCTGGTTTTATAGCTATTCCAGTTCTCTACAGTTTGCAATCTAATGCAATATACATAATATTAATTATTAATTCATATCTCTTAATTTTCTTTTACTTAATTTTCATTCTTTTTTATGATTATTTTTGTTTGTTTTTAAATGTTATCATTTTTTAAATAATTTTTTCTAATTTTGTAAATAATTTTTCTTTATTCATATTCATCTTTCAATTTTCTCCTTTTTCTATGTATCTATTTTCTTTATTAACCTCTCCACAATAAAATTGTGAGAGGTTACTAAAATTGGTACAAAAACGAAAATTGAGATAACATCAAATCTTTACGTTTTGAGGTCCTAGGAACCCAAAAAAGTGATTTTTGAAAAATGTCCGTGTGTGTGTATGTGTGTATGTGTTTTAGCACGATAGCGCCAAAACTACTGAACGGATTTGAATCATACTTTGCGTGTGCGTTTCTTTAGTGCCGCAGAAGATCTGAAAAGGTTTTGGTTGAGATCGGATTACGTTTAGTGCCATTTTGACGCAACAAGTTGTTTAATTTATAATTACTTTCAATTTGCAATGCAGCCATTGAAAAGCAGTTAAAATTCTGATTTCAACGATATATCACACTTCCACCCTTTCGATTTGGTTTCCGTGAAAAAATTAAAAACAAAGCAAATATGGCATAGATCACATTTCGCATGATACTAGTAAAATTACTGAAATGCTAATGTTTCATTTAACAAAGACAGCCGCGAGCGATCGGATTGCAATGGGCAAATTTTGACGATTATCATTGTCATCGTTTGTCATCCGATAACGTTGGTGTCATGCCATGTTAATAAAACTTCGGCATATTTGTAACTTTTAGTGGATTGTCACAAACTTTAAAGGTAGATATAACAATATCATATGCTTTCTGTACCTTCGTTGGTGAATTTATTATAGATTATCACTTTACCAATTTTCAAATTGTTGCTTTACAAATCTGTAGTATTTAGGATAACTAGACTTTCTTAGTCGTTCAAGTGATGTTAAAGTTGTTAATATCCTAATAGTATATTATTCAACGAGCGATAATATAGGTAATAACTCGCATAGATGATTGTAAATTCATTAAGTTGAGGGTTTTTTTAGTGCCCCAGAAGATCTGAAAAGGTTTTGGATGAGTTCGGATTACGTTTAGTGCCATTTTGTCACACAATTTAATGCTCTTTTCGGCTTCAAAGATCCACCGAGTGGGGAGGTTCAGTCGCTTCCAGTAGCTGCCGATTTTTTTTTTTCATAAATATACATATAAATATTATAAATTTTTTATTGACAGCAGATATTCCTCTAATTAAAAGACTGATGCAGCGCATTGGCTTACATAAGTCACTTTAGCCACCTTCTTTGTGTTATATAATCTATAAGCGTCATGATGATAATAATAATAATAACAAGACTTTCATTTTTCAAACAAATATTAATACTAGATTGATGTTCTGAATAAATATCAAAAAAGAAACATTTCGTATTTTAACTTTATGGATAAAATACCATAAATTGGCGACCCCGAGAACACAGAACTTTCAGCTGAGTTTCCAGAGCCCCAGACCGACGTTGAATTTTTCATCCCTTGCCTAGGATCTCCTACCCATTCTCCTGTGTCACCCTTTGACCAGGATCGCCTGCTTTTACTCCCGGATCATCGACCCATTCCATTTTAGGAACTTTCATAATTTATTAATTTTATGCATGAGTATTCTACTTTTACTGTTCCCTGCAATTAATTCAATACCCAAGACATACATAATTGGACAGTGGCAAGTAGCAATATAACATTATGGTGGATCAAGTCGCATACCATGACTCGAACCATTGCTCTGATCAACAAAATTACGCTTGGTGAGGTTTCCTCCTCCTTGAACATAAAAATCAGACGTTTGCATCACCCAGGTTGAGGCGCAATTTAACGTCGCTAGAATTACTAACGACAGGAGAAAATATAATCATATTTTAGCTACTTTACCAATAGAAATAGTTGATGACATTTATGATGTAATTCAAAAGCCTCCAGAACAAAATTTACATAACCACATAAAGGACATCATAATAGTACGCCTCTCTTCTAAGAAAAACGTCTAGATTACTTGTTAAAAAGCTCTCAGATGGACGATCGTAAACCATTTGAATGTTATAGGTATATGTTGGGTGTTGTTGACGGCTCACATATGGTAAACCAAGACTTATTGGTCAAACTCTGGAAAAGACGCATACCAAAAACGATTTTTGTTGCTATTACCACCTCCGGTAAGACTGATACGAAAGTAATTATTGCCATCGCTGACAAAATTTGGGAGTCTTTTCAAAATCCCGTTAAATCACGAGTAAATCAACAATCAGAAATACCTACTAATCATTTACCAAATTCTTCTGATTCATTGCCGAATATATCAAATTTATTTAATCAATTCCACACCTTTTCCACGAACTTCTAGCCAACATTGGACAGCAATATTGCGCAATCTTTGCTCGCACGGAATGGCGGGGGACATATCCAGACCATTTCCAGACCTCGGCATACTTAGCCCCGACGAACCGTATAAATAGCTGAGCGCAACGAGATCTAGTAGTTATTTAAAAGTGATTTTAAATTTAATAAGTTTATATACTAGTAAAATCGGTTCAGTTTTAATTAACTTAAGTTTTAGTTCCCACCGTCTAGTCAGCTTTCCTATTTCGGCCACAGCTTAATTTTTCTGAGACGAAACTGTCAAGATCTTGCTTCCTTGTCGGAAACCAAGTAAAAAAGAGTTTTTTATATTAATTTAAATTGTCATCGCGCATAAAATTTTAAATAAATCATTTAAATAATTTTATTTTTTCGTAAAATTCAGAAACTACTGAATTCCTGCTGTCTATTCTAAAAAATTTGTTAAAATAAAATATAATAATTCAATTACGTTCGAAACTATGTTAATTTTACTTAAATAAATAATTTGTTCGTTACGTTTTAAAAAAGTGTTATTATTTCAAGAAATATTATATACAGGTTGTAACCTTCGAACCTGACAGAGAAAAAGAACTCAAAAAGTGCCAAACAAGTTAAACTTTAAAACGAAGTTCATACAAAGTTCCAGAACACACATACAGGGTGTAGTGTTTGACCCGAACCACTACTCCAAGAAATCGAACGCGAAGCCTTGGCGTTCGATTTCTCTATAAAATAAAGTACACGAACAGCCCCAAGGTCTCAACCAAAGCTCTCCGACTCAAACTTTTTTTATTTTTACAAACTCTAGGGGCTAATTCGTGTTCACAAGCAAGACCGTGTCCACGCCTTACATCTTGAATATTAAAAATAGTCATAAATTTTTTTTATTCTTTACATCTCACTATATTCTTGTACAATAAAATAAAAATATATAAATCCTTCCGAAGGTAATTATTTTCTTTTAATTGATAATATCTTCTAATATACAAAACTATGCGTCTTATATTTTCCTTGAGATAGGTTGCTTAAGCCGTTCCTGGCTTTAACAAGGGTGTGGTGTGGGTATTCATTTATTTCCATGCTCTCAGTTGCAGGCTCGATACTTATATTAAGGTTTATACAATTGTACAACTGTTCTACACTGCTGCAGTACTTTTTACTTTATTGCGGTTATATTTTTTGCCAAGCTTGATATATTTCCGTATTACAATCCCCAAACCAAAAACGCTCAAAGTTTCAATTAGCATTTTAAAAGATTTATAAGAACAATGTAGCCCCCTAATCTCATGTAATACCTTCTTTGATGGTTAAACCGTTTGTATATAATATTGCGTGCATTATTCAAGATACAGCTGCACTAAATTGCATAGAATGCAGAATCAATATTCCACCAATCATAATTATGTATGTGAATTACACCGATTGCTAATTATCTGTGCATATAGAATATGGGGGAGGATTAATCTCCATATAATAATAATTATTCTTAACAAAACTTGATCTATCTGTAGAAGTTGTGAATAATTTAACATAGATATAGAATAGCTATATTAATTTCCAGGCTAATCTACCCGATGGTTTCCATATTGAAAGTCAATCTAAATGCCTTTAGATATTAATAACTCAAAATTGTTGATACCATGAAAGAAAACAGTTTCATATAAACTTGATACTAATCAAGTTACGCCCTGGATTACTGAGAATATCTAATTTCTTACGAAAATAAGGGATAAAGCCAAAATTAAATATTTGAAAAACAAAAGTCACATGAGTTTAGAATATTATAAACAACTAAAAACTTATATAAACCATGCTATACAACGAGAAAAACGTGCCTATTTTGATTCGTTATCAAAAAATAAGGATGCTAAATTATTTTGGTCTGAGGTAAATAAACTAAATTTAACAAAAAATAAAACTAATAATAACATTCCAAGTGAGCTTGCTGATCCTGAAAAAATTAATAATTTCTTCATATCTACTTCTATACCGTCTGATAATGATTCTGCAAAACAAAGTATACTATACTATAATTTTAATTTACAACAAAATAATAAAAATAATAAATTTAATATCAAATTATTAACAAGTGATGACGTTTATAAAATAATTAATAATATTAAAACTTGTCGTGTTGGCGCGGATGGTATCAGTGTTAAAGATCTTAAACTATGTTTGCCATTTTGTATAAAACATCTTATAAATATTTTAAATGGTTGTATTCTGGATGGTGTATATCCGAACTGCTGGAAAAAGGCAATAGTTAAGCCTCTTGCAAAAATAGCTAATCCCGCAGAATTGAAAGATCTTAGGCCTATTAGTATTTTATCCACTACCTCTAAAATATTAGAAAGGCATATTCATAACCAAATTTTCCCTTATTTTAATGAAAATTATTTGACTTCTTCAACACAATCGGGTTTTCGAAAAAATCATAGTACCTCCACTGCACTTATAAAAGTAACTGATGACATTTGTCAAAACATAGACAAAAATAGAGCCACTTCTCTCGTTCTACTTGATTTTAGTAAAGCTTTCGATACATTGAATCCATTAGTTTTGCTCTCTAAATTGCATTATTATGGCTTTTCTAATGATTGCATTAATTTTTTTAAATCTTATTTAACCAGAAGAGAGCCGTGTGTAGCTTTAACTATAAATAATAAGACTAATACATCTAATTTTGCTCTATTAAATCAAGGTGTACCTCAAGGGTCGAGTTTGGGACCTCTGTTATTTTTAATATATGTCGCAGACATGAATGACGAAGTTGAATATTCTAAAATTGTACAATATGCAGATGATTCTCAATTAATATTTGATATTTGCCCACATAATATAGTAACTGCACAAGATACTATTTCCTCAGATTTACAAAAATTAAAAAAAATTTCTTCAAAGCATAATTTAAAAATTAATGCATCTAAGTCAGTTATATTGATAACAGGCTCTAAATATGCCATGGATAAATTATCTGATTTTGTTGTCAAAATTGATAATGATGAAATACCTAAATTAAAAGAAGTAAAAAATCTAGGCATAATTATGGATGACGCATTTACTTTTCAGTCGCATATTTCTAATAAAATAAGACTAGCTTTTAGTCGCCTAAAAAGTTTGTACCCATATAAAACTTGCATGTCATCTAGTGTCAAATATCATCTATGTAATAGCCTCGAACTCTCAATTCTTGATTATGGCGATGTAGTATATAATAATTTCATTAGTGCCGCTTCATGTCGTCTAATTCAAACAGTTCAGAATGCCTGCATGCACTTTGCTTACAATATTCCCTTTCGGAATCACATTACTCCTTACCTAAATGAAAATCATATCTTAAATATGAAACATAGGCGAATATCCCACACATATAGTCTTATTTATAAAGTGATGACCACAGGTGAGCCTAATTATCTGCGAAATAAGTTCTCAGTTTATAATCATTCCCTAAATACAAGGCACGTGCAAGACTTTATGATACCAAAACAAAAGACCTCTGCTTTTCAAAAGTCATTCACATATAATGCTATCGATATGTGGAACAACTTAGACCCTGACATTAAAAAGTTATCAGCAAAATCATTTAACTACAAAATAAAAAGTATGTTGCATAAAAATCAAAATCTTTAGTACCCTCCCTGCACGTACGTTTAACATTTGTACAATATACGTAAATTCGAATGATCTTGATTGATCTGCCACAACTGCACCACTGGCAACGCATAGTAGTATATATTCTCTTTTTATATTTTCCTGTATATTTTAAATGTAAATAATTAAATTAAATCGTTTCCTTTAGATTTTGCGGCCATTGGAAGAACACCAGCTAGGTAAAATGGTACCTATTTACCCTTGTATATTGTCTATGGTAAATAAAGATATTATTATTATTATTATTAATCCAGGCGAAATTAGTCCTCGACCGGTTAAATTTTTTCGGATGAAATATTTTTGTGCCTCTCGTTCAAAATATTGCTCCTTTATAAAAAAGTACAGTTTGAAAAATGGAAATGTGGTCAGGAATTATTTAAACAAAGTTTATTTAAACAAATTATAAAAATAGATTTTTTCGTTTCGGAAAAATATGTTCGTATTTTTCACACCAAAATAAACAAAACATGTTCTTAGACGTATTTTTTTTCTAAAGTTGATAAATTTCTAGAAAAAGTCTTGAAATCTCAAAAAATATTCAAAAATTTTTTTAATATAAGAAATTTTTTTATCTATTCTTTGAAACTTATACCACGAAATACTGTAGATATATTTTATTATTCTTTAGTTTAAGTGCTTGTTTTTTAATTATTATGATGGTAGATATGGGTATTTTTTACAGAGCATACGCTTGTATTAGCTCGTCGTGTATCCACTGAAATATAAAACAATTTATATAAATTACAGAACGTGACAAATCGTTATTTTTTTACAGCTACATGCATTGGTACTACATGATTTTTTACAATTGCAAGCTTTTACTAAGCCATCTAGCAATGAATAAATACAGGTACAAGCATATTACCATCATATTTGTAACCAAAACGTGTTAGGCATAATTGAACGATAGGGAAAATATTGCATTTTTCCAAATATATGCTTGCGCAGATGCTCTCAAGATATGCAAGTATAAGGCATCTGACGTGCATGGGATATTATTCAATTTTCAGGTTTTATTCCACCCCAACGCGAAATAATATTTATTCTATCATCAGCTGTTTCACTTTTTTTCTTCATAATCGCATATATAGTTTTTCTATTGCACTAAATTGATCACTACTTTTATTTAATTGTAAGCCACTATCCAATGGCCTGAGAGAATCAACAGTTTGTTGTAACTTCACTAAATCTAATGCTTTTTTGTCGAGCCTATCTCGCTCATACTATCACAGCCTGTCAAGGGAAAAAATTCTGGTAAAGTGTCACATACAGGGTACAACAATAACAAAATATATCCACAGTATAATGTGCTTTAAGCTTCAAAGTATAGATATAAATTTTTATTACATTAAAAAACATTAAGTTTTATATAGTTCTTCATCCCTGAATTTTGCATTTTTTGAGATTTCAAGAATTTTTTTATCGAAATATATCAACTTTAGAGAAAAATGTCTAAGAGCATTATTTGTTTGTTTTGGTGTAAAAAACATGAAAATATATTTTTTTGTCGAAACGAAAAATCCTTTCTCTAACTTGTGTAAAACAACTTTGTAAACAATTCCTTACCACATTTCTATCTTGAAGAATTCGCGTGTGGATGTTTCAAAAGCCTTAATACTACATGTCATTCTAATGATAACGAGTGCAATACAAATCACTAAATATTTAGCGATGTATATTAATAAAACAAAGAAAGCAAAATTGAGGAACACTTGGTTAAGAATAATAACTAATTATAAATTACAGCTCAAACCGGAAAAGGAGCATTTCATAAAAAAAAATAAATGACAATAAACTCTTAAGTACTGTAGCATTAATAAAATGGGATAAACTATGCGCAGAAAGAAATCCCAAAAATGTCATTAATTTATTCTATGAAAACATAAATTTAAGCGTAAATGTAGCAACCAAGGTAATTAAAATAAAAAGTAAAAACACAAAACTCAAACCGTAGATGACTCAAGGTATTCCAAACTCTATAAGAAAACGCGATAAACTTTAACAAAAACTACTAAAAAACAAGCATAACACTGATATTAGAAACTATTATAAAAACTATGGAAATATTGATACTAATTAAAACTTCAAAAAACAACTTCTATAAAGGGAAAATTCTTGAGCCCAGAAACAATTTCAGAAAAGTTTGGGACTGTATCAACGAAATCACAAATTGTAATAAAAGATGCAAAGACAATTTAGAACAAGTAATAACAGACGACAACACAGTAATCACAAACAAAGACGAAATAGCGTCTAACTTTAACCAGTCCTTTATTGACATCGGCGAAAAAATATCTAGTGACATTCCTAGGCACGCACAAAACGTGACCTTAAACAACAGCATAAGACAAAATCTATACACCATGTTCCTGAAAGATTTTGATGATACTGAAATGAAAAATATAATATGTTCCCTCAAAAACTCCTCCTCTCCTGGAATGGTAAAAACCTCTAGCGCATATTATCAACCTTATCTTCAAATCTTTCAAAGTGGTAACAGAAATTACATGACAAACTTCCATCCAATTTCGTTGATAAACAGTATAGCAAAAATTTTCGAAAAATGTCTATACCATAGGCTTCATTCATATCTTGAAAAAATAAAGTACATTCAAAAAACCAGTATGGATTCCAAAGAAATTCCACAGAAGATCCTCTCCAATTACTAACAGACAAAATTACAGCAAACCTTGAAAAGAACGAAAAAGTCATAGCTATCTTTTTGGATCTACAAAAAGCTTTCGATACGGTGTCACAATGCCAGTTACTGGACAAACTAAACAAGATGGGAATTAGGGGTATTGCCCATAACCTATTAAAACAATATCTGTCAAATAGACCCCAGCAAGTAAAAATTGGCAGTGCTCTTAGCACTAAGAAAATAATAAAAACTGGAATCCCACAGGGTACAGTCTTAGGTCCTACCTTATTCCTGCTGTTTATCAACGATTTACTGGACAGAAACTTTGGGTGCAACATCATATTATATGCAGATGACACTGTACTGATATGACCTGGAACTTAGCGGGACAAAAGGCGGCTGCGGGAATTAGTAAAGTTAAAAATCGGCTAGACACAAATTTGTTAAAATTAAATATAGCAAAGACTAAATTTATGGCTTTTTCTCCAACGAAGGTAGGACTACCCCAAACGGTGCAACCTATTCTTATAGATAGAGAAACGAATAGTTACATACTGAATACTACTACTATCAAATACCTCGGCGTTATATTCGATAGTCACCTAAAATGGGATAACCATATTAAATATTTAAACGGGAAGCTAAGAAAACTAATATATAAATTCTATAACCTGAAAGAATACTAAATAGAGAGACTCTCTTAGTGACATATAACAGCCTAGCAGAATCCTTAATTAGGCATGGTATTAGCGTCTGGGGCTCAGCCTACAATAGAACTCTCCAGCCTCTCCAGATAACACAAAATTATATATTACGGACAATTTTTAACAGGGAAAGTCGAGATAACTGTAGAAATATATTTATTGATAATAAATTATTGGGTGTGAAGGGGTTGTATATGCATGCGACTATAGTTTATACTCACAACGAGAAACATACATTTGGATCACCTGTAATCTATTAATATGAAACAAGAAATAGATCTAAAAACGCTTATTAAACTCCAAAATACAACAAAACAATCTGTCAGAAACAAATCAATTTCAATGGAATTAAATTATACAACCAATTACCTGAACACATTAAAGTCCATAATAAAAAGAAATTCAAAATACGTGTAAAAAGTATATAACAGACAATTATACCACACTATTAGAACTATTGGCCTAACAACAAAACAAATCTTTCCCCATTTACTTCCGACTCTTGTAACTAGCCAAATCGAAAATAAAGGTAATAATATATAATAAATTTAAATGCAATTAACTATATATTCTCCTTGTCTTCCTCTGTTTAATTATTTCACTTTATATTATATTATCACTTTATATTATATTATAACTACAAACCTATAAATCGTAATATTCCTAGAAAATGCAACGAATATTAACGTACGAACAAAATGCTAAATACTGCTAGACAAAACACAAGGTTCCCTCAGGTGTCATAACACATAATGTTAATAGAATTGTAAAATTAATAATAAATATTATTATTAACTATATAATTACACAAAATGTACAACTTTTAACCATGTTGCAGTAGTAAATAAATAAATAAAAATAAATCATTAAAAAGACAAAAGAAAGATTTAATTATTAGAGTTGATATGTTGCACAGTGCGAGCAAGTAATACTAGGTATAATAAGTAGAACTTCTTAAATAGGTCATTAATAGTAAAAAAATAGAACTAAAATACTGAGCAGAATACCATCTCGTTCATATATGTGAGAATATATTTGACATGTAGTCTGATATCACATAAGATTAAAATGTGAATAAAATATAAATAAAATATAATCAAAAAAATCTATACTCTTCAAGTATAAAAATCAGGATATTTAAGAAGAAATGGTACGTATTGTTCGACAAAATAAACGGATATACGAGTGTGCAAGACTCAACTGGTTATCACAAATAAGGGTTAAGCAGAAATTAATCAATTTACTTAATAATAATTCTTAAATATTTGAATAGTTTTAAGTTCCAAAAGAATAAAAAAAGACATTTGTACTTACGAAACGCTATAACCATGCTGTAAAGTGTACTAAGTTCTTCAATATAAAACCATATAATAAACTTCTGCATAGCAGTACAACAGTGTTTAAAAAGAGGGTTCTAAAACCACAGTGGAAAGGAGAAAAAACAGTCCAAGAGTGATGGAAATCCAAAATTAATAAATTAATAATTTATAAGTCTAAATGTATCAACAGTGAATCTAAAATCATAAAAGAAACTAATTATAACTTAAGTAACAATTTAAGTGCAAAATAAACAATGAAATTAGCAAAGTTGTGAAAATTCTAAAAAGTAAGAACGGCTGCCATTAGCAAAAAACACTAAACTTAAAATAAGTACAAAACTCTAACGCAATAATGATAGTAGTGAGTAATAGTTAAAATGCTTACAAAATAATGAAACACATCTAGTGTAATCGAAAATCAAATATAGAAAAAGGACTAAAACAGCTTGAAAATGTGGTATTGGTGTCACAGCTGGTATTCTATGCCCAGAACTTTTATAAAAACTTTAAATGTAGTGTAAATTCATTCCATGGTCAAACTAGATATCATGAGGAATAATTCGTGATAGATTTAAATTAGGTAGGCTCTTCAATAAAGTCTGGAGATACCAGTGTGCAAGAAGTATCACTTAAAAAATAAAAAAAATGTATAATTATAAATTTATAATTGACAATTGAAAGCAAAGTTGTATTTTATTTAGTATTAAGTGTTCAGAAAAAGATTTAAATGGTGAAATAAATAGAAAATAACTAATTTCAAAGAAATTTGTAAATTTATCTCGGATAATTCTAAGCTCAGTAAATTATTTAAAAACCTAACGAATAGCATATCAAAGTAAAGTGGAAATAAAAAGAAACACATTGGTAATATTTATTTTCAGAAAAATCAACAATAAAAAAAGTAAAAATGTAGAAAAATTAATTATAAAAATTTCATATCAAGCAGACGGGATTTGTTTAGAAACGTCGAATTTAGGCGATTTTAGGCACATATCGGCAATTTTAGTATGTATTTGAACGTCAGCTAAACAGCATATAACATAAAAAGATGAAATCAAAAATTTTGACTAAGACAAAGTAAATGTCAACTCAGTATATATAAATGTTATTGAATTTAATTAAATAACATGAAATATACCTATTTAAAGATAAATAAGTCGGTGTACGCTTGTATAATATAATATTGTGATTAAATTACAAATAAATAGTAAGGTTAGGTTAGGTTATAATATAAAAGTGCTTCGAACAATCCAACAAATCAACAAGTGTAATTTCAACATTTCAATCAAGAAATAGCAAAACAAACAGTATAAACAAAAACTTATCACTTCACAAATTTACCAGAAGCAGTTGATATACGTTGAAGTTAGTCTATGATGAATCAAGTGAGGCGAGTTTCCATGAAACAACGACGCATTCCAACAACCGGATGGTTAAAAAGGTATACCTTTCGTTCATATCAAAATAAATAAATAAACACCAAATAAATTAGACAACCCCAATTCCAGAAGCCATGGTTTGGGCGGAAGGGGGTTACACATTGAAAAAACGCGGACATACAACCATTTCCTCTGATAGTGTCAGTGCCGAAGCCAGGATTCGAACCCGGTGGTGCGATGTCCGTGTGATTAATCGCGATTGCCACCTCGCGCCTTAACCGACTCGGCTATCGACCAGACAATATGAACTGTATAATAAAAACTTTTATACATAAATCTTTAATTCCATTCATCAATTATTTAAATAAAAGGCCTAATTAGTATTAAGTTTCTTTATTGTGATAAAACTATTGAAATTTAAAAAAATAGTCAATTTTAACCCATTATACTGTTAGAAAAACCATTTAAATCTTTAATAGATTCATTTCTCATCTCGACTTGTGAGTATTACTGAGATCTAGTTGAAGCCGAACCTACAAAGATACCCTGAAAAGAGAAACCTTATTTATAATAATTGTTAGAACTGGAGCAGAACCCACTACCCACCTTGATGAAACAATTTCTTAACAAAAAAATGATTTAATAAAAAACATTTTTTGATATATACAAAATAAACTCCAGTATGTATATATACACAATATATACATAAAATAATTTGTTAGATGAATTTAAAATTTTTAACGCCACGCGGTTGACCTTGATAACAATACACACACACGCACTATTTAATGGTGCAACAGTGGTAGTATAGACCTCTGAGGTTCCCCTGAAATAAGAATCGATAACCGCTGGTACAGTTTACAACATTGATATAGGTCACAGTATAAACAGTGGAATCTAACCGTGCTTGTTGATATTTTGTCAATATCAAAAGCTCCATCGCATACGAAATACCCAAATGCAAAACATAAATCTACAAAATAAATTATCAATGTTAATATTCAGAGCGTGATGTGACATATGTCGACCTGTCTCCTCTGTTACTACGTTATTCTAAATTATAGATAAACTGAGGGATTGGTAAAGTTTTTACGCCGTATAGTTTTATTTATAATATGGTTATGGTGGTTTAACAAGGTCCACTCGTTGAACGACAGAAAACTCAGATCGTGAACCACAGTTTATAAAAAAAACTGCAAACTTTTAATCGTAACCCAATTAAAATGTCATGCTTAGTATATGCTCATTTATGTAAATTTTTACAAAATAAGAATAGATAGTTAATGTGGAACGTTGCTTACAAAATACATATATAAATATCGACAGACAAGTATGTACAAGTACGAATTTATAGATAACTAGATAAATTGACAAATTGCATGCGCAAGATTAAGTTGAATGGTAGGGACTCGATCGAAAAGGGCAGAATTTATCCATAAAAATTCAGGATAGGAGGATGTGAAGGATAAGATGAAAGAACGATTTTGATCAAATTTGGCACGTTGATACTTCTTTAGTAGCAGTATAAAATGGCAAGATTAGTTGCTTCTAGAAGAAGAAAAAAGGGATTGCAAGAAGGAACCTTGAGGAAGCGAACAATCATCTGAGTAAAGAGTACAAAAACAACAAAAAAAGGCTGCTAGATAGTATTAGGATAGCTAAGGAAATGTGCTCGAAAAGTATGTGCGACAAGCTAGATTATGATATTTGGGGAAACAGTTACAAGATTGTGATTAAACAAATACTTGGCTTTCCCCCAAGATCCCAATTGTAGCCATGACAGTAGTGGCAGAAACCGAGCACATGATAATGAATAAGGCAGATACTGCCCTCCAGCGAGTTGCAGAATGGCTAGAGGGAAGATAACTAAACCTTGCACCAGATAAATCGGAGGCAGTTCTCCTCACCACCAAAAGGAAAATAGCGCCGATCTGTACCATCCTGTGTATTTCGATTCAGGGGAATAAAATACCCAGGATTGTGGCTTGATACTAAGCTTACTTTCGCGGAGCACATTAAGAGAACTATTATGCCCAACATAATACGGTTAAGAGCGTCGAAAAGGAGACTAATGGCAAATGTGGTCCACTCTCAATTACTATATGCCACACCCATCTGACATATGGTAACCCGAAACAAAAAATTAACGGCAAAATGAGCAAGGCCCCCTAGGCTGATGTCAATCCGAATCGGCAGTGCATACCGTACCATCTCAACTGAGGCAGTAGGTGTCGTAGCCGGAGTCCCACCTATGGAACTCCTCACAAGAAAGGACAGAAACATACAATGGAGAGGAAGCCAGAGCCAAGATGGCAATAAAAATGGCAAACCGCAATGTATGGACGGTTTACCTATAAATTGATACCCATCATTCAGACTTGGACAGAACGTCCCTATGGAGAAGTGAACTACTATTTAACCCACGCTCTCTTGGGCCACGGGTGTTTTAAGAAGTACCTCTATGATTGTAGAAGGGCAGAATCGGACCGATGCAGCTACTGCAACGAGGTGGATGGCTCGAAGCATACCTTGTTCATTTGTAGCAGATGGGCAGAGACCAGGAGGAACTATGCTCTGCATAGTGGATTAACTTCTAACTGTTCTAATATGATGGCAAGCATGTGCACATTGGAGGAATCATGGAAATAAGCATACGGAATAGATCATACAATAATAGAGACAAAAGAAGTAGAAATTCGATAAAGATAGTAAAGTACGGTTCTCACCCACTGAAGTAATACGAAAGCAGATTCCGGTGGGAGAAACAAGATGTAAAGGTTTAGATTTTTTTAGTCGGTAAAAATTGGACACCACCTTATGGTATGATGTCTTATGCAAGAAGGGATTTAGATTAAAGAATTTAAATATTTTTTCCCTAAACTTGCTTCCGAGATATGTTTTAGTGAATCACCAACAATTTACACATGCCTTCCCACAGCGTTAAAATTTGAGACAATCCTCAAGCTATTGCTGAGAAAATATAGTACCAAAATCTCAGATCATCGCCGCTTGAGCCTGCTATAAGATTCTTCACTCGACGGTAGCACTATGAGGTGGCATGGCTAATTTCTCCTAGTTACTCCTAGCAAATGCAGGGACAGAATCTGTGAGGGAAGGGTTTAAAGCATTAGTAAAAGTAAAGTTGATAAAACAGAAAATTGTAGTAGATGCAGAAATTCAACTTCGTGCTTTGTAACATTTTTTGTTCGATCAAAATTGATTGTGGGGTAGATTTACAATAATTTAAAATAAAATGTTTAATATCGAAATTTACTTATTCTTAATTTGTCCGAATTGTTCCAGATTGATTTTCTCCATTCCACAAAATAAAGTGTTTACCTCTGCCTATATATATCCTAATTTTTAGTTAATTATTAGAGAGACACACTTAATTAAATTGTTTGATAAAGATTTAACGAAGAGTAAGGCAAACTTGTTTACTATCAAATCCAAAACAAGCAAATATTAAGCGTTCAAGACAAGAACTGCTTTACTCTCAAGTCGTAAAGCTTGCCTCGTATCCTTTGGTGCTGTTGTTTTTCTCAAACAAAAGTGGGAATATAATGTATTTTTCAAGTAACATACTATGAGATTAAACTTTATATAATCCAGTCTAGTCTACTATTTTATTTGACAGACAGAATAGTGAGAGATACTACAAGGGCTGGTACACTCAGCTCACTTGACTATTTAAATGAATACTACTTTCACATTCTATTTATTGTGACGTAAACAATTGTTTTTTTAATGAATTCAAGTAAGGTTAGGGAAATGGCTGAAAATTAAAACATAAAAGAATATTATTCGACATATTTTTCATATTGAAAACGTGTAATTATAAATATGTGATAATTCTTATCCAATACTTCATTTTGTAATTCATATATCTTGTTCTAGTTGAAGTTCTTTTACTGTATGTTACGCCTGACAGCATCATAACTTCTCTGGTGATTGCCTATTAGGCGTACAAAATCAGAATTCGAGCATCAATGTCAAAAACTTACTTAAGAGAATAGTAGCTGCGACGAGTACCATGTGAGACTTGCGAAGATCAAAAAGCATAGACAAATTGATAGTTTGTTTATTTGATAACATATAGTGGCATATTGGTAGTTGATAGTTTATTGAAGATTTTGCAAAACAAATTGCAAAATATGTATCTAATAGTATGAGTTTTTACGCTCTAGGCTTAACAAGAAGCTCGTCTTGTATGGGATTGATCCCTCTATAATAATAAGGATATTTATTATATGTTATAATTGTTGACTGTCAATAAATGTAATAATATTTCACGGCATTGGCTGAAAATGAAAATGGAATAAAATTGGAAGAATATATAGATGCTAGATGCTGACATGCGGGTTATAATTTTGTAGAATATTAAATGAAGATCTTTTTGTTTTGTATTGTAAATAAATGCCAGGCATTTTCTAAAGTTTCTTGGGTTTCTTTTATTTTTTATATCAGGTCGTATTTGTTTGTAATGTTTTGGCCCGGGAAAAACATAAAATGTTGGCATTATTCCTAGTTTTATATAGGTGACTGTATTTTTGAAATAAGTTCTTGCGTAAAATGATGAAAGCTTTAATATATAAATATTTTACATTTAACAATTTTGTTTCTATGTTAGTTCTAGGGTTGGAAATCATTTTTCTTTTTGTGTATTATTTTCACATTCGCGTTTTGACATGTTACTACATGATTTATAGCATTTTTATAAGTACTTCCCTACACTGTTGTTGCATAGTTTAATATAGATTCGACTAAAGCCCTGTATATCATTATTATAACACCACAGGTAATTACGACCCCCTTCATTCCGGAAGGCTCTAGAAGAGGAGGGGGCTACACATTTAGAGACAAGGGTCGCACACACCCAATATCCGTGTATAGTAAAAAAATCCCTCTCACAGTATTTTCCACTGTTACGACCGGGGATCGAACCCGGAACTTTTGGGTGAGAGGTAAGTGCGCTCACCTCTCGACCACCAGTCATTATAAGTCTATTGTTAAGGAATTCTCTTATTTGATAGAATAAATAAGTCAATTTTCGTATTTTTGATGTTAAATAATCTTTATGCTCTTTCCATTTTAGATGTACGTCCTTAGTAACTCCCAAATATTTAATCTTATTAACCTTTTCTCTAGTTCTAGTGCATGGGGAATTCACTAAGTTATTACGTAGGCATATGTGATCATGTATAGTTAAGGTCTGTGGATTCTCAACTACTTGAATAGAAAAACTTATGAATTTGACATTTTTTTCATTTAATGTTCGCAGACTATTATCACGCCAGCAGTTGACAGTACTCAGTCCTACAGATGCTTCTCTATATAAACTTGTCCAATTTTTGGATTTAAAGAATAAAACAGTGTCATCTGCGTAAGAGATTATCTCGGCGTTTAGCTTTTCTATACTTTGTAGTGGATTGATATAGATTTAAGACAAAAGAGGGCCAAGAACAGTCCCCTGTGGTATACCATTCTGAATTGTGTTTGGTTCACTAATTGACTTATTTATTCTACCAAATTTTACTCTACCTTTTAAATAGTTTTTTTTATTATTTCTAGAGTAGTACTTCTAATATATCCCTGTAAGACAAAAAAAAAGTTACGTGGAGCCGGAAGCTTAGCCAGCTCTACTCGCAGTTTTTTTTACTTAAATAAGTGTTTTGTTATTTTCATTGCTGTATGTGTTTTATATTTTATAGAAATCTGTTGTAAAACTCATTACATTATATTAAATAGCTGCTGTTATCAAGGTGCACAATGTTCGTTTCCAAAACGATGGGTGGCTTTCAAATTTTAGCTCACGGGTCCGATTTGAATTTCCCGCTAATCCATGAAGTTAGCTACAGACCTGCACACGCAGCCGGCTCTTTACATGAACGACCTTGAAAACCAGCCTTTATCTCCATAACAAATTTTATGGGATTTTGATTTAGAAGGCCCATAGCATATCTACTAACAGTTGTTGTGTATTCACCTATGCCGTACTGATGAAAGCTAACAAGCTCGAAACTAGTGTGTGACTGGTGATACACAATGGTCCTGCACTGTAGTATTTTCTTTAGGATTAAACTGTCTGCTGGGGGCTTACTGCAATCAGATTTCTGTTTGCGTTCCCCGATTGAAGACGTTTTAGAGCATTATTTTCAATCATATTGGAAACACATATTGTGCACCTTGATGGGTGGCTATGGATGTAGTTCACTTTATAGGAAATAGTGGAATTTTTGGTCTATTGTAGTATTTATTTTACTACAATATATATTTTATTACGCATTACGCGAACATGAATACTTAACTACTAATCCATTTTAATCAAATATAAATATGCTAAGCAGGATTTGCAGGAAACTACTCAGCGAGCACATACCCCGACCTGCATTGAATTACGCCTACAAAACCTGATGGATCGATAGCCAACTATCATTTGTGAATTCCTAACCGGACATAGGCCGGTTTCGAACTTTTTATGTTCATAAGTCATGAAACAGACAAATTATAGTGGCCAACCTTCTAGTCTTAAGGCACACTAAGGAAATGAAATAGTGGTGAATTACCTTGCGTAAATTATAAATGTTACATAAATTAGTAAGTAACAGAATTTCCTAACTTGGTATTATTTTCACTCTTGAAAAGGTCCTAAAGAAGCTGAAGCACGTGTCGACATTTAATAAAACTTTCTGAAACATTAAAAAGCATATATTTTTTATTGATACATATTTATTAACAATGTTTTACTTGTAGCCAGCCGCGAAATTTATTCAACTTATATATTTAACATGGACACAATTTTTCTGAACATAATTTTCTGTTTGAAAATCAAAATAAGATATTTATTACGTTTGCGATGAAATATTTTCAACTATATTTAGAAAGAGAAAAATATAAAATCTAGCGTTGAAAAGATCCTTCTAAACAGAGTATACGGTATTCTGCATAATATGACGGATTATGAGCACATTTCTAAAAATCCCGACCTAAGCGTTTTCTCCAAAATCCATTTTGCATAAGTATACATACCATCAACCACTTCTTACCTCTTGAGATCCCCAGTAATGCAAAAATAAAACTGCCTTCCGTTCACCCACTTTTATCAGACTCAAAGTCATATAATTCAGGGGATAGAAATTCAATAATGTAGGTAGTTACGGCGCATCATGGGTGTTCATGTAATTTTATTATAGATGGCATGGATAATGGGTTGTGATATAAAGAGAAAATATAAAAACATTTTTAAAACTTAATAATGTACATGAAAATTACATTATATTCGCGTTATTTTTATTTCAGATAGAAACCCCGGAGTTTGTGGCACACAATCTAGTTTGGAGAGTTTGCTTGTTTATTAAAACTGCGCTGACCACATAACACAAATTAATCATTCAAGTGATCTAATTTGTGGATGAAATGTAAATTTTTAAACTTTCATTAATTTTTTCTAGCTTCACTACTTTACGTATATAAAAGAATTATTTCAGAGAGACTCTATTTATATTTTGCGAGAGGTAGTACAATAGTTCAAAGGTGCTTTTAGATAGCGGAATATTAAAACATAATATTTTTAGTCGCAAACTTCTCTATAAAATCCTTATTTTATTATAAGGAACGTAACCAAACTGCAACCAACAGCTACTCTCCGGACTATGTGCCCCACCGAGCGCTGAATTACAAGCCTGGCGCGTTAAGTGTAATACTTGCATATTACCATCAAAACGCTAATGCTTCGATTGCAACTAACACCAGCCGAAAGACTAATCCTACTTAAAGGCAATCGAAGCTTTAGCGTTTTGATGGTAATATGCAATTATTACACTTTACGTGCCAGGCTTGTAACTTGTAATTCAGCGCTCGGCGGGGCACAAAGTCCGGAGAGTAGCTGTTGGTTGCAGTCTGGTTACGTTCCTTATAGTAAAATAAGGATTTTATAGAGAAGTTTGCGACTAAAAATATTATGTTTTAATATTCCGGCCTCTAAAAGCACCTTTGAACTATGCTATGCCAAGTCAGGCTATTTATTTTTCGATTGCAACAGACACTGGACCGCTAGATGGCGCCTGCTGACTATTTTACATGTCGCTATCACAAAGATACCGATCAATTGATCCTCGTGTCGGTCGTCACATGCCTACCTTGCACTGACGGGAGCCAACAGCTCGAAACTGCAGTCTGCAAGTGGTGTGTGACGACTGGCACGAGAGCTCCTTTACGCAGGATCAGTCTTTCGGCTGGTGTTTGCTGCAATCGAAGCATTAGCGTTTTGATGGTAATATGCAATTATCACAAATAACGCACCAGGCTTGTAACTTGTAATTCAGCGCTCGGCGGGGCACATAGTCCGGGGAGTAGCTGTTGGTTGCAGTCTGGTTACGTTCCTTATAGTAAAATAAGAATTTTATAGAGGAGTCTGTGACTCTAAATATATTAGGTAATACAAGGTCAGATCGAAGGTCGTTAGGTCTGGTCGATAGCCGAGTGGGTTAAGGCGCGAGGTGGCAATCGCGATTAATCACACGGGCATCGCACCACCGGGTTCGAATCCTGGCTCCAGCACTGGCTCTGTCGGAGGAAATGGGCGTATATCCGCGTTTTTCCAATGTGTAACCCCCTTCCGCACAAGCCCCTGGCTACTGGAATTGGGGGTTGTCTAATTTCTGTGGTGTTTATTTATTATTATTATTTATTAATAGTAATATATTGTACAGGGTGGACAATAAGTCAAGCTCCAGCTCTATAAGAAGCGATGAAAGGCAAAGCGGTGTGAGTCAGTGTAACATTGTTCTGAGATATAAAGCTTCAAAGTTAATGGCTAATAGATAACTCCCAAATCAATTTTACGAGTACTAATCTAGTGAGTGGCATAGAATAGAAAATGTTTGTAATTTTCAAATTCTGAATAATTTTTTTTGCATTCAAATAACTTCCGCTACTATGCTAATAAAGACTGTTTAGAAGTAAAAGTGAATTTATTGCTTAAAATGCCCTAATAATCGAAAATAGTGACAACATAAAAATGACATTGAAATAGTTATAAAAACTACAGAATGAACTGTTTAAAAAAATCTTGATTAATTGGTAGTGTAAACTGTAACTGTAAGTAACTGTAAGTCCTGCATGTGTTCTTTGCTCAGTGTTCACCGCTAAAGGAACATTATATAACTTCTATAGAGGGATATTTTCTATGGCGTGTGGACGACCCTTAGGTTTCTTTAAGACGTCCATGGTGTCGAAAGGGAACTCTTCATCTAGTATTTGTCTGTAATACATTTAATGGTATGGATCTCCTCTTCTAAAACGAAGCCACTGTATGTTTAAGCAGAATACCGCATTACCGTCAATATTCCTTTTCCTTTTTATTGTAGCGTTTTCCAAAAATTCCTCCTGATTCATGGTATGCAACTGGAATGGATTCTTCTTTCTAGTATTTTTTATTATCCAATATTAATCCTCTGATTCGATTTTCATTTTATTTATTATTATTAGCCTTTACTCGAGTCCGAGTATAAAATTTTTTTTACAGTCGATAGATTGTGTGTAATAAAATACCAAGTAAAAGGTGTAGTCTATTGTAATTCCCATTCATCTACGGTGCACACGACTATGACTATAGAGGCCAATTCGGGAGAGCACATGTCGACCGCAGTCAGGACAAACATAGACCTGGTTAGGTCTTGGATTCGGCCTACTTGCAGCAACATTTCCTTGATAGCTGGCCACAACCCCTCGCCATTCGATTCTGTCCGCTACAAGTTGTTCCCATTGCTCGTCTGGAATATCGCAGGATTTTAGATTTTCATGGAGAACGTCTTTGAACCTCTTTCGTTGACCGCCACGCCTTCTTCTACCGCTCAGCAATTCACCATAAAGTATAATTTAGGAAGGCGGTTATCATGCATACGATGAACGTGACCTGCCCATCTTAGGCGTGCTCTTGAAATAAGCACCTCAATTGGAAGGCTGTTTGCTCTCCTGAGTACTTCCACGTTTGATATGTGATGGAACCAACGGATTTTCATCATACGTCTGAGGTGTCTTTGCTGAAAACGTTCTAATTCTTTCACATGACGACGGTAAGTGACCCAGCTTTCACATCCATATAGCAGTGTTGGAATGACAACTGCTCTGTAGACAGCCATTTTCGTTGATAAAGCAAGGTCGTGGTTGTCAAATACTCTCTCTCTAAGTCCCCAGAGTGCTCTAGATGCAGCGTTAATTCTATTGCGAATCTCGCTGTCCATGTTTGCTTTGTCATTAACAACGTTGCCTAAGTAATTGAACTGATCCACCACTTCAAGAGAATTTCCGATAAGTGTAATGTCTATTTGGTTCACTTGATGAGGAGTTGACATAATCTTAGTCTTTCCAACGTTGATTTTAAGTCCCAAGGAATCATAGCTCTGGGCATACACATCTAAAAGTGCACAGTCATCCGCATACTGGAGATCACAAATGAATCGTGTGCGTGTCTTCATGAAAGCTCTAAAGCGCCCTATGTTAAAGGGACCGCCATCAGAACGGTATCTGAGTCCTATTCCTCTGACTGTCAGTTTGTTTTCAACAATAATTGTTAGAGCAGTGGTAAACAAATTAAAAAGTAGGGGTGCCAGGACACATCCCTGCCTAACTCCAGTGAGGGTTTGGAAAGGTTCGGTTGCCTCATTATTATACATAACCTGGGCGTTGTTGTTTGTATGTAGACTGCGACATACTTCCACAAATTTTCTAGGGAGCATAATTTTCCAGAGCACTTCCCTGTCCACCGAGTCAAACGCCTTGGTTAAATCAATGAAGGCCATGTGAATTTCTCCTTGATGTTCGAGTGCTTTTTCTTGAAGCTGTTTAAGTGTGAAGATTAGATCCGATGTGCCTCGGTTTGGTCTAAAGCCACTCTGTGTTTCAGGAAGTAACTTTTCCGCAAAAAAGAAGTCTGAGCTAATAAGGCTACTTGAATTTGGTGCCCAATCTATATTGAAGTGTTAAGGTATGACATGTCGAGGAAACATTTCCCTCAAAATATTTATAGAAAGTGCATACGTATGAGACAATAATTGCGCACGCTGCAGGGGTGGTCTTGTAAACATGTTTACAAAGAAATGACTTTAATAAACGTTGTTGAGGATCAAATTCTAAACGACTTTTCCTTTCCTTTTGTCATATAATGCACAGTAACTCGTTAAGTATTAGAGATACAAAAAAAATTACAAAGAAATTTGTTCAGAATTTGGTCCTCTATAACTTTTATTAAGGTGATTTTGCCTTTAAAAAATGGTTAGGAAACCACCCCTATAGCGGCAATCGTACCAGGAGTTCGAGTGTGATCTTTTGATTGAATACTCAGGAGGCAGTCCCCAAGCAATTCTGAAAAAATCATCCTGTTTGGATTTTTTTAAAATGACATATGGATGGTTAAACGAATACATAAATAGTATTAGTGAAATACCCACGTTATTTTTAGTAACGTCCAAATATAATCAATGCATAAACCCGGCAAAGCTTTAACGGAACTTTGATGTGGATTCACCAGGCTTAGTATTATGCGAGTTGAAATTTTCAGTGTGCCTACATATAGATAAATGCAGTTGTCCTAGATAATCAGTAGCCCGTGTAACATCTGGATGTTTCTTTTTCTGTTTGTTTTAGTTTAGTAAATAATTAGAATGTGATTGATTTTTACATTGTACCTCTACAACATTCTAGCGAAAAATAAATAAATATAAAAAATGTAGGTGTCATTCATTACCACTCGGAAGTACAGGTTAGCGTTAAAGCAAGAAGCCAATCAGATTTAAGCCTGGAGATCTTAGAGGCCAAACTATCCGTCCTCCGTGCCCAAATCACCTGCTTAGGAAACCTTGACTAGAGCATAGGGCCAAAGTAATATCCTCTAAGAGAATTCTAAGAGTTTAAGTAGTTTATTCCCTAAAAAAAATTAAACAGATCTTTCATTGTTCAACCTAATTGGTAATTCTGAAAAAAAATTGTAGGAGCATTAGAAATCTATTTTCTAAAAACAGTTAAATAAATCTCACCATTCACCCTCTCTGGTAATTTAAATGAGCCCATCTGCCCAAGAACTCTTGCAAAGTTTAACATTAAAAAGACGATGGAAACTGTAATAGCAAACCAATTTCTAGTTATCTACCAAGAGTGATAATTATGCATATTAAAAATGGCGTTTATACTGAAATGAGGCTCGTCAGTCCAAAGAATATTTTAAAAAATCGTCTCATACACTTCGCGCAAAAATTTTAAAATTCTCGGTGTGATATCATGGGGCTAGTTGAATGAAATTTTTAGAATTGACTGTCAGTAAAGTAGATCAGTTGTTAAGATAAGCACTATGTTTTTCCATCTTATTAATTTTTAACTAGAGTATTGTAGACTTAAGAAATCATTTTTGTTTTAACAAAATTTTAAGATATTTTTTTTTGTTCAAATGGTTTTGGTTTCAAGAAAAAAATTATTCTTAGAATGATAGGCCCACTATAAGACTACGTTAAAAAAACATCTTTGTGGGCAATACCGGAGTTTAGCAAAAATGACAAATTAATAAATTTCGGTTAACGTATGTGGGGGTCAATTAAGTAATATACCACAAAAATACAATATATTTGGATAATCATAGATCTAGCCGTATAAGCGAACAGCTACGCCACAAGAGTTTTATAAGATCTTCCGGAGCTATAAAATAATATTTGTTGAAAAATATGTTAAAATGTAATAACAAGTAAATTGTTTTACCCGTGATTACATATCTGCGCGACTACGGTAAATTATAATAAAACACAAGCACGCTCATGAAGAGTTAAGTGACACATTTAAAGTGTCACGGTTCCATAATTAATCAAAAATATATTACCCGGCAACTCGGATTTCATATAAATATAAATGTACTCCATCATAAATTGACACGTGATACCGGGTTGCAGTATCCAAATAAACCGTTATGTACTTATTGCAAAGCCCTTTGAAAAATACGTCATCTTCTTCGATCGTAACAACACTATGGGAAATAATCCCCCACTTAGCAATCCACCGAAACCACTGATGTTAAAAATACATTTATCATTGCACTTAGGGGAATAGATCAATTGCACTGGATCATTGTGTCAGTTTTATGTCGCCACTTGTACTAGTCGATATTTTAGCCAAAGCTCTGTTATTTAATGTTTCGGTAAATGTCAGTTTCTAAATATTGAGAGTTTATAATATTGTATCAAATACAACAGTTTAATATCCATCCTAACAAAGCATATCAAATATTCAATTCAGTTTTCTTTCAAAATATTTGAAAAGAAGTTTTGCTCTAGTGACATTCTTATTCAAGTACTACTTCAATCACGGTTTGACATCTACTACTTGATGTCAGAGTTGAATATAATATTTTGCTGCTGCATATAAGATACAGAGAGAAGCAGGAAAATTTCTTATAAATTCGATAAAATTCTGTGGGTCGAATTCCGTATCCTGTATAAACGATTTATTTTTTAATATAGATAGATTATTCTAAAAGACCATATTACAATAATATAGAAAAAGTCAGAGGAAATTTCTCTGAATTAAATAGATAGAATAGATGAATAGATTTCAAAAATATCACAGACCAATAATAAATATGGCTATCAATTTAAGATAACAAAATAGATACAAAATTATCTGACACAAGATTTAAAAGATGTGTATGAAAAACTAAAAATACTTAACATTAATTAATTTAACGACGTACAATACATAAGATACAGTATACAATTTATAAATTCGAATTCATATATTCTGAAATACACATTTTCTTGTAACATATTATGGATTTTAGATTTGAATGATTTTAGATTGCTTATGTACCTTATTTCTGGGCTTAAGCTGTTGAATAATTTAATTCCTACATATGTGGGGCTTTTTTCATACATTGTTAAACTGCGCGATGGAATTGACAGCAAATGGTTGTGCCTGGTTTCATACTGATGGAAGTCATAGTTATAAAGTTACTTAAGTTCAGTTTGACGTATAATAAAATTTCTAAGATATATATACAGGGTCATGTTAGCAATCGTAATTTTTTAAAATATGTCCTCCATCATGCTCGATTTGATATACTATATTCTAAATACCAATTGAGCGTGACAGAAAGAGCGAAGAGTATTCCTGTCAGTAATATTTCTTAACCTAAAGAGGGCGAAACATAACGATGAAAGTTTATTACAAAGAATGTCTGTGTGCATTTCCCAGTTTAACGCATTATCTATATGCATTCCAAGAAGTTTTGTGTTATTAACTACAACGACTGATTTACCCTTTATTTTTCTGAATTGATGTTAATGATACTTTATTGGTATAAAATTTATGAGAACTGTCTTTGAAGTGTTTAGACATAACTTTATCCTATTAAACCAATCTACAAATTTATTAGTAATCATTTCTAATTTAGCAACGGCATCTACCAGGGTTAAATCTTCACACAAATAAGTATTGTCATCGGCAAACATAATGAAGTTATTTTTTTATTTAAAATTTTAACTCAAATCAGTCAATAAATGTTAAAAGGGGTGTTGTAAAATGTTTATACGATAGGGCCAAAATAATTTCATCTAATAATGAAATATTAAATAACGAGAAAAAATTTATCAAAGAGGTTCTAGTACAAAATCAATATCCTGAAGCCTTTGTTGATAGAGTTTTCATAAATGTTGAAAATAGGGACAATCAGGTACGACAAAAACCTGAACGTCATTATACAGCAATAATTCCTTATGTATACGAACTATCGGAAAAGCTACGCCGTATAGGTGATAAATTTGATGTTAGGACGATATTTCAAACGGGGAACATTTTAAGATCTATTTTAACAAAAACAAAACCGATAAACAGGGAGCAGAATTCAAAAAACTGTATTTACAATATCCCGTGCGAATGTGATAAATGTTATGTGGGTGAGTCATCCAGACCTTTCAGTGTGAGGTTGAATGAGCACAAGAATTACATTAGAAAGAATGAAATTCAGAAATCAAAGATTTGTGAACATGCTTGGGAAAACGGACATAGAATAAACTGGGACTCGGCAAAAATTTTAACAAAAGAAAAAGATACCAAAAAAGAAAAATTAAAGAATCAGCAATAATCTTATTAAATGAAGATAAGTGCGTATCGAATTGTTCTGTAGATATTTGTACAACCTGGCTACCAATGTTAAAAGAAGAACTTAACAAACTCAACATTATCTAAAAGAAAATATCATCAGTTCTATGTTCTGTATAAGTAGTAAGTATCTATGGAAATAACATAAACAGAATCTTAAAGCTGTGTATTTGACATACACAGCAAAATAAGAGTTCTTCCAAATAATAGCTTTGAAAACGGAAAGAGATTACTTTCCGAAACGTCAGCAAAATACATTATTTCTGTGTTTATTCCGATTTATATTATTTGCAAAACATAACCTCTGACTTTTCCTTTGGCGTAAACGTCACGGGCGCAGAGGCTATTTTTCCAATAATTCTATTATTTTGTAGATTCGGTGATTTGTTTTGAAGAGGATAATAGTACATGTGGTAGAAAACCCAAATAATAGGAAAGAATATTCGTAGGATGCCACAAATAACTTTCAGACAATACGGAGTTTGTTATTTCAGGAAGATCATTAACATATATCAAGAATAAGAGGGGACCCAAAACAGAACCCTGGGGGACTCCGAAATTAACATATGACTTATTGGAATAAGTACCATTTATGTCTACAATGAATAATTCCACTATGATAAACTTTTTTTATACACATCACTTAAAACAGCAAACATATTGAAATCTCCAACCCCTTGACCTCCAGACAATTTAAAATTTATGAAAAAGCTTCGAGGCAAAGCTCTAGCAAGGTATAAAAAACAAAACAGAACAGCAAAATATAAAACCCTAAAATACATGTAATACGTAGAAAAACAGAAAATTGTGTGAAAAATATTTCACTTCCGGATACCAGCTCTAAAATTTAGGGGTGAGTTGTAAATATACTTTACTTTGTAAATCCATCGGGAGACACTCTCTGAACTGGCTCAAACAGCTGCGATGACATTACCAAAATGACCGCCATGCCAACCCCTTTGAGCTCAAATATAATAATAATAACAATAACGCCACAGGTAATTACGACCCTCTTTATCCCGGAAGGCTCTAGAAGAGCCTTGTGTGGGAGGGAACTACACATTTAGAGACAAGGGACACACACCCAATATCCGTGTGTAGTGGAGAAATCCCTCTCACAGTATTTTTCACTGCCACGACCGGGGATCGAACCCGGAACTTTTGGGTGAGAGGCAAGTGCGCTCACCTCTCGACCACCAGTCATATGCGGAGCTCTAATAAGAGGAATCGAGTGTAGAAAATTTCAGAGACAAGTAAATATTCTACAAAAAGGTCATATTCAATTATTATGTAAAAACAATTGAGACCTATTAAACCATCTGTTGCACCCTGGGAACCCCCTATGGCACTCACAAGAAAGGAACGAGTAGTTCTTACTCGTTTAAGGATAGGACACTCGTTCATAACATCATCACATCTGTTAAGGAGAGAAGCCCCCCCGCAGTGTAATAATTGTAACACACCCATCACTGTAAAACACATTCTTAAGGAATGCCCAAACCTTACTGAGGTGAGAAGAAGATGTGGACATTAGCGCATATGCTTTCGGGAAACAACATTAAAAATACTCTGAGTTTCGTGAGAGAAATAGGCATCTTCCATAAATTATAAAACCACATCCATATGAAACCACGATTCCTATATCACGTGTAACTACCATTCTTATACTAGATGCTACTAACTGTCCAGATATGCTCACCAGACCTTTAACCAATGCGAAGAAGGCGAAGCATTCTTAACCAATGCGAGGAAGATGAAGGATGCGATTAATGACCTCTACAGTCGAAGTCGCTTAAAAAAAAAAAAAAAAAAAATACAGATGCTACAGGCTTGATTCATCCAACAAGAATCGCCGCAACTCTATTTTTCCTTTAATTATTAATTTAATTAGCGGCACTAAATGTGAAGAAAAAAATATTAATAAAAACGTGTTTTATGTTAAGTAAAAGATTTTTTTGTGTCTCGCTGTGCTCACCGGACTTTGTTCGTCCCTCAAGTACATTTTTTACACATGAAGTACCACTTTTTCCCCATATAAAACAATATTCTATTATTAATAAGTAATAATGAACAGGAAAGTAAAGATGTAATAAAACTTCAATTACCTAGTAATAAAGCTCTGGGCCAGATTGGCATTATGGCAAAAGCTATAAAGTCGCCTGCCTCCTTGTTGATTCCACCATTGGTATATGTAATTAATTAATAATAAATAAAGATAAATTTCCAGCCGTTCTAAAACAAACAATTGTAAAACCATCATACAAGGATGGAGATAAAATAATGTATTAGTTATCGCCCAGTTTCATTGATGTACATTTTTTCTAAAATTGTTGAAGCTGTAGTAGAAAGCAGACTTATTACATATTTTAGCAAATATGATATATTAACAAACTTTCAGTTTGGGTCTAAGGGACTAAATCTAATCAGGATGAGGTCAGCCTACTTGCAAAAAATATATAGAAATCAATGGACGATGAGAAGCCTACCATCTTCAAGGTTCAAGGCAATGTTCTCTTGTTTATTGTTTATTGTAGGTTCTACGTATTTTATATTTCCATTTTACTGCAATAACCATTATTATTATTATTATTATCTACATTTTTGTGGATCTCGCCAAAGTGTTTGACATGGTAGACCACAAAGAACTGTTAAACATGATGTGAAAAATACGTATCAGAGTGACCGGAGCTGAGTTAGTGAAGAGCTATCTGTCAAATAGACAACAATCTGTCAGAATAAATGGAACTTGTAGTAATTTTAATCTAATTGAATACGTCCCCCAAGGTACTATATTGGGACCTACACTCTTAAATATTTACATCAATTACATGTCTTCTTTATTATCATAGGGACAGTTTATTTCCTATGCAGATAATACGGAAATTTTATATACAGGGTCTACATGGGAAGGTGTTACTGAGACAGCACCAGATTTTAAAATGAAGAATTTTAAAATTTTTATCTTAATCTACTTACCATAGTTTATTGTGGTATATTTGGTATAGTATAATTGCTTCGGAAGGTATATGCAATTGTCACCTAACAATGTTATTATACATATTATATAGATACGGGTATGTCGCAGAGAGAGCAGCATGCGTTTCAAATCTCTCCTAACATTTAACTTAATACTGAGTAAATAACTAAGATATTAAACACGATAATTTTATAATCAAGTCCTTTGGGTACAGTAACTGCATAATGGCTCCTAAAGATGACCAAGATATGAAATCTTTAATACGCGAAACTATAAAAGAATTATTTACATGAGTTTATGACTGTAATATTAAAGAAGGTTAATGATAAGATCCAAGATTTAGAAAAAAAAAAATAAATAACTGCGAGGAAAAATGTATGGCCTTGGAACTATAATTCGATGTCCTCGAGCAGAACGAGAAATCAAATAATCTATGTATGTACGGATCAGAAGAAGAGGAAAACGATAATCTTGAAAGCAAGGCCCAAAAATTATTTAAAGGTAAGATGAATATCGAACTTCAGCAAGAAGAAATAGAGAACTGTTACAGAATAAGTAACAATCGGGCGAAGGGGAGACCGGTAATAATAAAGTTTAACCAGTGGCATCAGAGAAATCTTATTGTTAAAAATTGCAGTAAGTTGAGGGGTTCCAACTTGAGCAAACGGAGGATTTGACAAAACAAAGATTAAAAATATTAAAAGAAGCTAAAAGAAATATGAATTCAAGAAAGCATACACATATCGTGGAAACATTTATGTAATAAAGCATGATAACACTAAAGTGAAAGTTGATAACACTATCGAACTTAATTCATTGAATATCTAATTTGTAATTTTTATTTAAATGATGTAAGGATAAATTCCTATGTAGTGATTTAAGGTTACGGGTGCTACTTTTTTTTCAGTTGAATATTTGATAATTTTGTTGTTTCTTATGTATATTTACTCACAATAGAGTTATTCTATTACAGAGAGATCTTTAGGATATTTTATTATATTTTAAGTTTAAGATAAGTTTTTGTTACTCTATTTTGTTTGAATTATTATTTGTAAATAAGGCGGCTATTTAAGATATCGAATTGCTATTGTTTTTCTACTTATTTTCATTTTTCTTTAATCCTTTATAGATATATTAGAATTTAATCGCGAATTAGAAAATGATAATAATATAAAAACTTTCATTATTAAGGATCATAACGATCCTATCATACAAAACAATGCATCTAAATTTACTTAAAAAATTGTGCATTTCAATATTCCTAGCATTAATAAGAATATAGATAAGTTTATGATTTTACTTGAAAGTTTAAAAACTGAATTTCATAAAATTATTTTATCGGAAACTTGGCGAATAACTTGCATTGAAAACTTTAATATTGAAGGATACAATACATTTTGTTCAGAAGAAGGTTTTAACCAACATGCTGGGTTAATTATATATGTAAAAACTGGACTATATGTCACTGATTTTAAATATACTACATTTACAGAAAATATATTCATTAACCTTACTCTCCAAATTTATGATCTACCTTTCAATATTACTTCTGTATACCGATTACCCTCAACCAATGAAAGACGATTTTTGCACGAACTTCAACAAATTTTAACTATAACTGATAATAAAGATTCAATTCATCTTCTAATGGGTGACATAAATATTGACATTATGAATAAAATACCTGATATATATATAGAGATGAATATTTGAATACTACTGCTCAGAATGGTTTCCTATCATATATTAATGGAATCACAAGACCCGCTTCTTCAAGTTGCTTAGATCACATTTTTATAAAAGTAACAAGTAATTTAAAAAATTTAGAATTAACACCAATAATGTTACAAAATGATACAACAGATCATTACCTTATAATTTTGAAACTTGAAGAGAATTTAAGAAAAAGTGGCAGTAATATAAACTCGCAATCGCCTTATATAAACAGTAAAATTTTAAAAGAACTAATCTCGAAAGAATGTTGGGATGAATTATATTTATTAAAGGACGTGAACATTGCATTTGATTGTTTCAAAAATAAGCTGTTGCATTGTATACATAGATCTACAAAATGCTTTCAAATAAAATCTGTCTAAAAAAAGATCAAACGATGGATCACCAGGGCGTTAATAATTTCAATAAAAAAACGGGATAAACTTAAAATAGAATTAAATAAAAATAAAAATAATGAAACACTTGCGCAAGAGTATAAAATATACAGAAATAAAGTAAACAATCTTCTAACAAAAACTAAAAGAGTATTTTATTGCAACAAAATTTCAGAAAACAAAAATAATTAAGGAAAATTTGGGAAACAATAACAGAGGGTTTAAATGAAAGTACTAATAACATTAACAATAAAATATGGTAATCAAATTATTACAAACGAAAATCAAAGTGCGAAAATATTTAACAATTATTTTATAAATATTGGGAACAAATGGCTGATAATATAAAAGTAGACGAAAAGTTATAGACAGAGCTACCTTATAATAACATGTTTCTGAAACTATTAAGTGAAGATTTAAGTGAAATTTAAAAAAATATTAATAATCTAAAAAAGAGTTCTGCCTCCTGATATGACAAAATATCAGCAAAAACTGAAATAGATCGGCATATATATATAGTTAAACCTTTAAATTATATATTTAATTTAAGTTTTGAAGAGGAAACGTTTCCATCTGACTTAAAAGTAAGCATTGTTACCCCCATTCACAAGAAAGGTAACAGGGCCGTAGTAAGTAACTATTGACTGATTTCCGTAATTAATAATTTGGGTAAAGTATTAGAAACGTACATTCAATGTAGATTAGTAGAGCATTTAAACTACAACAAAATATTATCTAATAAGTAGTATGGTTTTAAAGATAAAAAAGTACAGAAGATTCTATATATGAAATAACCCACACTAAATAATTCAATTGAAAAAGATAAAAAACAAATAGCAGTAATTTCAGATTTGGCCAAGGCTTTCGATACCGTGTCGTACATAGCATTTTAATAGAGAAACTTGATAATTACGGTATTAGAGTTGTCCCTAATAAACTATTTGCCAGTTATTTCAATTACAGGAGACAATGTCTTAAAGTTGGCAAAGAAAAAAACGCTTTAAAGGAAATAAACATTGGCATACCTCAAGGGACGGTCCTTGGACCCCTCCTATTTATAATTTACGTCAACGAAATGCTATTTCAAAACATAAAAAGTAAAATAATAGCTTATATTGACGATACCGTTCTTCTGGTGGAAGGAGATACCTGGCAAAATGCTATTGAAAAAATAGAATCAGAATTTGCAATATTACAACAATAGCTCTTAGCAAATTTATTAACAATTAATATTGACAAAATTAAATTTATATGCTTCAGCATCTATGATAGACATACAGCTAGTATTAACAAATTAAAATTATATACAATTGATTGTCTCCTACAAAATAAAATAAATGGTTCGTGTACAATCGAGTTAAAATCAACTGATAGCATAACATACCTAGGAATTACTATAGATAAAAATTTAAAATGGAATTAGCAAATAAAAAACTTAAACATTAAAATTAGGAAATTAGTTTTTAAATTCTGCCACCTCCGAAATATAATGCCTGATTATATACTAAAAACACTATATTATGCCTTGGCCGAATCTATAATGAGCTATACGATTTCAATATGGGGAAAAGTCTATCGCTCAAATGTAAATTCGTTAAAAATTTTGCAGAAATACCTAATACCTGTGATTTTGAAAAAAAATAAACAATATCCTACAGTTCAAACGTGCTTTTAGAGGGTGGAATATTAAAACATAATATTTTTAATCGCAAACTCCTCTATAAAATCCTTATTTTACTTTAAGGAACGTAACCAGACTGCAACCAACAGCTACTCTCCGGGCTATGTGCCCCGCCGAGCGCTGAATTACAAGTTACAAGCCTGGCGCGTTAAGTATAATAATTGCATATTACCATCAAAACGCTAATGCTAATGTACTAAATGTACTAAATGGTCAAGTGATCCTCGTGTCGGTCGTCACATGCCTACCTTGCACTGACGAGAGCCAACAGCTCGAAACTGCAGTCTGCAAGTGGTGTGTGACAACTGGCATGAGAGCTCCTTTAAGTAGAATCAGTCTTTCGGCTGGTGTTTGTTGCAATCGAAGCATTAGCGTTTTGATGGTAATATGCAATTATTACACTTAACGCGCCAAGCTTGTAACTTGTAATTCAGCGCTCGGCGGGGCACATAGCCCGGAGAGTACCTGTTGGTTGCAGTCTGGTTACGTTCTTTATAGTAAAATAAGGATTTTATGGAGGAGTTTGCGACTAAAAATATTATGTATTAATATCCCACAGACTTATTATTTAATGAATTCAAAGTTTTTGATATTGACTTGTTGTATGTAAAAAGAGCCATGATATTTACTTTTAGAAATAAAAGCTTATTGCATTCTAATGTCAATCATAACCATAACACTCGGAACGAAGCAAATTTATAGAAAATACCTACCTCAAATATTGCATTCAAGATCAAGATCTATTATTTACTATGGTCCTAAGTTCAATAATATACTTTCTGTTACAATTAAAAAAATAAAAATGCCACGTTATTTGCCAAGAGAATAAAAACTTTTGCAGAAGAAAATAAATTATACTTTATACGAATTCTTATTAATGCGTGAATATATTATTTTAAAATTATTTTGTTAACGATAAACTTTTAATGTAAAATCCAGCATAGGTGATAGAATAAATTATATTTTTTTTTGTTAAATTTGTACAATTGTATCACCTGCGATATACAGGGTTACTGGTAATTCGATACATTCCTTTGGAGATGTGATGGGGCATGATCTAAGAAGTAAATTTAGCCCTAACATATATTATGCAAAACTCAATAATTTTTGAGATATTTAATTTTTTTTGTTTTTCTCAAAAAGTAGATCTTAATGTCCTAAAAGTTAATTTTCCAAAACTCTATTTGACATTTTTAAATTTTTATTTTTTTTTTATATACATTTATTTAACGTCGGCCTATTTCCGCTACTGAGGCCTAACACCGACGCCTGTAGACGAGCTACCCCCAACCAGGAATTTTGCCGAACCTCTTCCCTTAAGAAGAGTAGGGATCTTTTACTTGCCTAACATTTAATAGACAAGGGACCGACGGCTTTACATTCCCTCCGAAGGATGGTATATCTCCTATACAACCCTCGCCTAAGGTTGTATAGCTTCCGCGCATACACTGATATACAAGCCGCTGGAAGATGTGTGAGGCGAGAACGCGGTTTCCGTTGGAATGGTCACCTATCCAAGTACTAACTGCGCCTGTCGTTGCTTTACATCGCATACCGAAGTATGTACATAGTAAAGACGCACCTACGCTCGCCCCTTTTTAAATTTTCTATTACTGGATTACTTGTCCAATATTATAGATATCCGTTTGGAATGAAAAATATCTGGAAACATTTCGATCATGTGAACATCTGAAATAAAAACTTTAATTTTTTTTTTTAAATCAGCTACGAAATTTACCTATTAGGTTTTTTCAAAAAAATATTAACGTAACACGCGTATAAATTATTGTAAAAACTGCCTTATTTCAATAGCTATCTAACAAGGTACAAATGTTCAATGTACCCTTAATAGTTCTAAGAAAATACTGGTAAAAATAATACAAGTAGTACGAATTTTATTTTTAGATAAACAGTAAAAAACATTTTAAAAGTAGAGTTTAATTCTTCATTAATTTCAAAGTTGTACTTTATTTTTTATATGTCTCGCTCAAAATGGGAGCCCGTATTCCATATACAGACACGGCAGCGTCTTCTTATTTCCGTCCTTGTTACTCTGGTTGTCAGATTATGCCTTATGTGTTGGGCAGCATCGACTATCCTTTGTCTAAGGTTTTCTATAGTATTGACTGGTGTGGCATAGACCATCTCCTTCATATGACCCCATACGTAATAATCAAGGGGTGTTAAGTCAGGGCTTTGCGCTGGCCAAGGTATTTGGCCCGCTCTTCCAATCCAACGGTTAGGGAAACGTTGATCAAGTAACTGTCGTACTGTCAGTCGATAATGTGCTGGACAACCGTCGTTCTGAAACATCATTCGCTGTCTGACGGTGAGAGGAACATCTTCTAAAATCACTGCCAGATCATTTCTTAAAAAATTTTCATAGATTTCCCCGTTTAAATTTTGAGGAAGAAAGTGTGGCCCTATTAAATAGTGGCCAATGACTCCCATCCACACATTAATAGAAAACTTCATTTGGAAACTAGTTTCACGTGTTAACTTGGGATTTTCCTCTGCCCAATAATGTAGGTTGTGGAAATTTATTATACCCTCGCGATTAAATTTTGACTCGTCCGTCCATAAAATACTTGTTAAAAAATTTGCACTTTCTGCATCTGAATTTAATATAAAGCGACAGAATTCCACTCTCCTTCCAGGATCACCTTCCTCCAAGTCTTGGACAGGGGTATAGTGGTAAGGATGACATCCAATTCTACGTATCGTAGACCAAACTTTCCATTGTGACGCTCCGGTTAGTCTTGCGACTTTATTAGTTGAAATAGTTGGGTCTTCCTCAAAATACCTCAATATTTCTTCCTCATCATCTGGTTCATCTGGTTATCTTCGATAACTAATTTAACAAGACCAACAAACTTAAGGGACACGGAGATAAGAATGTCAGTTAATGACATATATGCACAAACGTCAAAGTCAAGGACTGACTGACTTAAATGAAAATGAACGATTAGTCGCTTAATAAATTCCGCCACCAGCATTATCTTTACTAATTTTTTATTAGAACTATCAAGAGTACATTAAACATTTCTACCTAGTTAGATAGCTATTGAAATAAGGAAGTTTTTATAATAATTTGTACGCGTGCTACATTAATATTTTTTTTGAAAAAACCTAATAGGTAAATTTCGTAACTGATTTAAAAAAAAAAATGTTTACAAGTTTTTATTTTAAATGTTCACATGATCGAAATGTTTCCAGATATTTTTCATTCCAAACGGATATCTATAATATTGGACAAGTAATCCAGTAAAAAAAAAATTAAAAATGTCAAGTAGATTTTTCGGAAATTAACTTTTAAGACATTAAGATCTACTTTTTTGAGAAAAACAAAAAAATTGAAATATCTCAAAAACTATTGAGTTTTGCATAATGTATGTTAGGGCTAGATTTACTCCTTAGCTCATGCCCCATCACATCTCCAAAGGAATGTATCGAATTACCAGTAACCCTGTATAAACACACAGGCCTAGAGGGTATAAAAAACCCATATCTTTTATAAATTTTTATATAGATTTAGTTATTGATTAGTTTGATGATTCTTACTCTAAATATCTGTAAAACCCATGTATTTACAAATTTGATAAATAAATTTGAGTTGATTTGATATTGCAAAAATGGATCTTAAAAATCATCCTTCAGTGATAATTTCCTTCACATCCAATTTATACAAGTAAATGTGGTGGATATTAGGCAACTATATTATCATTCAATAATTTGTCATCCAATGTTATTGTTATTATTATATACAGATACAGGTTCTTCTTTATTATAAATAACTTATTTATATTTTGTTTACCTCGTAAGAAAATATTTATTGTGCGATATGCTCATAACGTCCATATGATTCATCTAATGTCAAAATTATTTGATCTAAATGGAAAAGAAATAAAATTTTCATTCTTTTTGCGTATAAGGTAACTAAGGGTGAATGTATGCGTTCTATATGTTACACCCCTTTTATGTATATTCTAAATTTTTTATGTAAACCTTCTTTCACATTATTTCATGGCTTGAGGAAGTTCATAATAATTTTGTTCTTTGTACTTAATATTTGTTATGCATTTCCATAATTCCAGAAGTAACACAAAATATAAAATTCTGTATCTAAAATTTAAATCTTAAACCGTAATAAGAGAGGGAAGTTATGATCAAATAGTGCCAAATTACATAATTCTTACCATTTTCAAGTGTTCATTTTTAATAGCAATATATTAATAAGTATCCAAACTGCAAACCTTATTTTCTCTAGGTTTCTGAATTAATGAATAAATAATATATTAATTGTAGGGTAATTGTCAGGTGATATTTGAGTTTATGAATGTGTTTCCTATAAACATAAGTTCGTTCTTAATTACGTGTTATTTATTTCCTTAATACGCACATATTTTTCCATCGATGAATTTCTTCTACTACTTTAATAATACAGATAATAATTATAATCAGTAAATATACCTAGAGATATTTATTTGTCTTAGGCATATTAAATGACTGCCATTCAGTAATGAAAAGAAAATTGATTGAATGGGTATTCTTATTACGTCTATTAATTAATAAAAGATTCAAAGTGGCTTTCTCGACAAGCCTTTCTAGTTCTCGTTGTATAACTAAATCATTAAAAATCACTGTTTAAATATTAAAATTTTTGCAACATCATTATATCCAATTTGCTTACATTAACGAAATTGAAATGAAAGGTTTTTGCATTTGATGCTGAGCTGTAGCTAGTTAAAGATTAACGTATATTATATCCTCTAATTTTGTGTCAGATTGACGGCAGACAAGAAAGCGGCATAACACTATTAACCGAGTAAAAATGAATGTGAAAAACAAGGCAAGAAATGTACATTTAATTCCCATTTCTGTATTCCAGGCGATCTCAAAACAACTCGTACGTTGCGCCTGAGCACTAGAGGACCACCACGGCTGGTCACGTGATGCACAGACGCAGCATGGCAGCTCAGCCAGCAAGTATACATGAAACCAGTTTTAACCAAGCAAGAAATTCAGTGTTGGTAATACAGTCGAGGGGTGTACACGTGGGTTCAACCCTTGCAATGTGCAAAGTGTATTTACGAATGCAGTTATCTTCTTCCTTTTCAAGATAAAAGTTAACCAATACCGTGATAGGCCGGGCATATTTTATTGACTGCGATACACAGTTATGCTGTTTCTCTCCTTCTTCGGCTTAGTGGTGTTAATGTAAAGGCGGGATGGCAATGAAGAAGAAATAGATATTAACGGACAAAATAAATATTTGTAATCTAAAATACTAAATTAATAAAACCAGTACCTAATAATTATTTAAGTAATTATAAATAATAAATATGTTTATTAAATGCTCCATAATTCAAAGAATATATTTGAAATTATTAGCATGGGAGTGTCTAAGTTTAATAAACTTTAAGAACTAATGAACTACCTACATAATATAGTGGTCTGAATACGTACTTAAAAAGGTGACAAAATGGCACTAAATCACGCATTGGGTGCTATTGTTGTATTAACTTGTATATTATGTTATCATAATAGTTATTACTGTGGATTTGTTTTCGATGACATAAGTGCTATTAAAGAAAATCGGGATCTACGACCTCATTCGCCCCTGATTAACATATTTTTTAATGATTTTTGGGGTACACCGATGCATAAGGTAAGGGGCAAGAAATTATGTTTACACTGTTTAGATATAGGATATTTTGCGGCTTGTATTTAAATTACAAGTTAATTTAGGCAGACGAACTGGATGTTACACTTATTTTAGTTGTTAGGCAGGTATTTATTTGCATAAGCCGGGTCAAGTTTAGTTCTTAACCAAGGATTTTATAACAGTAATTTATTGTTCTGTACTATATTCACTCGGTGAAGTCATTATATTTTTAAGTAGGAGAGGTCATGTCTGTCTATGTTATGATGGCATAGCATGCCAAGGTTGATGCAACTATATATTAAAAATGCACAGAATATTCCACATTAAATAATATAACACGTGTATTTTTCTAATCATGAGAAAAGAATTGAAAATAATTGTTACAGTCATAAAACTGATATTGTATAACTAGGCGTCTAATCTCAGTTGAGTGTAGCCTTTTATATAGCACTATATTTAATAAAGTATAATTAACTCTGAAAATCACAAGGATACTCAGATGCTTATCTAACATAATATACCATAACACAGGAAAAATTAGGGAATTACCTAATGAAACTTCCCATGCATCTATTTTTGCAATTTATTTAAAGAAAATACAACTGTCGTAAATAAGCTATGTATGTAGAGTTGAAAGATTATTTATTCAACTATTTTTAATTTGTAACCTGTCTGTTATAAATTTCTAATATCTATTTTTGCAACTTATTCAAAGACAGTACAACTGTCAAGAATTATCTATGTGAAGTTGAAAGCTTATTCAATTATCTTTGATTTATGGCCTGTCGTATGCCTTTCCAAAAGAAATGTGTTAAGACATGGTCATAACGCAATGTCGGTTTTAGATACATACAAATTGTACCTAGGCTCAGGCAAGCTCTTTAGCATCCCTTCCAAGAGAACTAATAAGAAACAAGGTGGAATCAAAAAAATACTATTTGTATTTCCGTTTTCAAATTAATACATGGCGGACCTCAGGCACAAAGCTGGTGCACATAAGCTCGAGTTTATGAGGCTTATTAGAGGAGCGGCCCTGGCCATAAATTTCCAAAAATTGCATTTAATGGAAATTCGGGGTCATCAAGAACTCGTCTGTAATAGCATCCAATGAGACAAATTACTGCAACCTTTTTGAATGGTTATTCTACGATAGGGATCTTCTTGTTATATATGCAGTTAAAAAGGTATAATATTTTAACCAAAAGAAAAACATTCGTGAAAAACTATTACTATTTTCACAATTCACAAACAATCATGTTAAAACATGTGTCCAGAATCGCACTGAAGTCCAAGAAATTATATTTCACATACGAGTGTTCATATGCCAAAGGTGGTGATTTGTCTCAATTACTTGTAGTTTTAGAAATAACTATTTCAAGATACTTAAGAGAAACTGGCAAAAAATTCTGAAATTGCAACAGTTTTCCCCAAAAATGCTGTTAAAGAAATACAATACGCATTGAATCATGAATTATCAGCTATACAAGTTCGTAAAGATTTTTTATAATTCATTTGAACCATGAAAAATGCGCATTTGAAAGTTTTTTTGTACTGTTTTCATGAAAAAAATAGAAAATTTCTGTTTTATTGAGAATGTTTCGTAATATCTTGTTTCTGGGAAATAATGCCAAGATACATTAATGTTAGCACAACTAGTTTTCTTGTACAATCAGTATGATGAATATTAGAGACTTGAGACAGATATTTACTGAGATACGTTAAGCGATATTTATGCTTAAACGTCAGAAAAATTATTTAAATATAACCTCCAATATAATTAAATGATAATTCACGATCCAACTGAGAAAGTTTATTACAAAAATCTACCTTATAATTTTCTTCCAATAATTCTTCTACAACTTCTTATTGGAATACCAGTGACAATGATTGCATTAATTTTTCTGATTCAGTACTCAGAAGAATTTAATAATTAACAATATAGAATGTTCATAGACATAATACCTACGAAGATTTTGGGAATGTTCGGCTATATCTCAACCAATTTCTACCAGAAAGGTTTGGTAAAGATAATTCAGTAATATAATGTTGATATACGACATTCATAAGCATTATATGTGAGTATATAATCTAAAAAATTGATTTTTTTTGAAGGAGTGAAAAATGCCTTAACCTTAAAATGCTTGGTTAAGGTCAATAAATGTACTTGGCCGATGTAAATGCAAGGAAAATTTAATAAACCTAACTTGACATTTTCGCTAAAACCGTTATTTTTCGAAATATTTGCAAGAAACACATCTCCTAAAAAACAATTTATGCACGATAGTGAGATTAAGTCAAGACTTCCTGAATGAACAAATAAAAATTAATATTTAGGAATTATTTTCCTGGCCTACTAGTTTTAAAAATTATGTTAAAAATTTGAGATTCCCTTTAATGTTCTAGCGATATAGCCTTTAGAACGTCTTAAAAAAATTGAATATTATAATACATCTAATAGTTTATTTATATTTATATTAAGTAGGTATATATTTTACATAATTATTTTGTACTTTGTAGATATATAATTTCTTAATTTTAACCAAATCGACATAATGAATGTGAATCAAATAAATGAAAATGTAAGAAGCCTCATATTATAATATACTTAATATATTTTAGGGTTCTAAAACTGCAGTACAAATCGTCATGAAAATAGAAATAAACTAGTTAGAACAAGTTTATTAATGAAATAAATATATAGATATTGATATTTTGAAGATTGACTGGTACATTTAGTGCACTGGTTAATGGCCTCTCATAAAATTTTTATTCTCTTGAGACAGAGGTAGTTTATCAAGGAGATTATTCATTATAGGTAAATAAAATTGAGTTAGTTTTCGCCCAAACATAAAATAAATTTAGGATAAGCTAATTTTAGCGCGATTTTTTACAAACCTTGCATTTCTTGGCAAATATACTCAGTATCGTTTTTATACAGCACAAAACTTCCATTCGATTGATAAATACACAATTATCCAAAAAATATTTAGAACTAATATTGTCAAATTAATCCAGATCCACGGTAAAATTTTTCAGTGTGGGAAATTTTTTCAAGAACCTTGGATTTATTGGCAAATCCACTACAGACATTTTTTTATAAAGCATGCAATTTCGAGTCGATTAATGTTCAATTAGCTTCTATTCAAAGATAAGTTCACGGTCCCTGAAAATTAAAAAAAATAGCAGTTTAACATAAAATCGGAGATATAATACCGCTCTATATAATATCCTTCTGAATAACCCAACTTGAGTAAAAGTAAAGATATATAATTTGTAAGTCGTTAGTTTTTTCCAAGAATAAGCTGAAATTTTGAAACTTCACCGTGGGAGTTACTGCACTAAAATTAATTTTTGACCTAAAATAAATTTGGTGGCAAAAGGTACTTTATAGGTGACAAAAAAATAAAATCCAAATGGCCCACCCCTAAGGTATAATTTTTCAGTTTCTTTTTACATTTTTGCAGAAACTCTAAATTTCTCAACCAATTTGAGTCTCTGGAATTGGCAGCACCATATTATTTATTTTAAGAATAATGAAGCTATCTCTATACAGATGTGGATGGGAAGAGTAAAACACAAACGATTAATTATTGTTCGCTGAAAAATGTTTGTGTGTTAGATCCACAAAAAACTTAAAGAAATTAAATTGCAGTTCAATAATAATCGTGTAATATTCAACAATGCTTCAGATATGTCTTTAATTGAAGACGAACTTTGTTACTTTTTTATCATTCAACATTTATTTATTTATTTATTTGAATGGCTTATTTCCATTTTGTTTTTTAAAGTAGTACAACGTGGGGGTACTTTTTAAAATCGTTGGATATGTTATTGCTTTAAATTCTTGCTCGTGAGATATTCAAGTTCACAGTCTAATTATAATAATGTGAGTGATAACGATTTGTAGTAAGTTGATTTGAATAACAGTAACAGAAAACACAGAAGTTTTTCTCAGAAGCAATACCTAACTTAACGACTTACCTAAAAATAGTAAATATTAAAATTCCCTTTATTTCATGCCAATTACTGCACATGAACATTACGTAGTTAAAGCTGTAAACAAATGTAAAACTAAAAAAATCTGCTAGGTGCAACAACATACCAATCTCAATAATAAAGGAAAATATAAAAAATTTACAACACCCGCTAGTTGATAAAGGAATTATATTTAAATAACTACAGGTTCATTCCCATTCTATTGTGTAGGTATCTCTAGTCGTTAGGAAGAAGTTATCAAGTTTATAATAATTCACAATATCCTTATAAACAACCAATACGGTTTCAAAGGAGCTCTACCAGGGATGTCATATATTTACTGAAGAAAAAAGATGAAAAAATTACTTAATTACTTTCTTGAAAATACAGAAGCAGCGATGGGTACATTTTGTAACTTGTCTGAGGCGTTTGATTGCGTTAATCTCTCTATACTAGGAGTAGTAAGTTGGAGTATTATAGAGTTAGGAGAACCGTACTAATGTGCTTTAAACCATATTTATGCTATTGACTACTAAAAACCGTTTACAACAACAGTATAAATGTATAAATAAAATGTGGACAATACCTTGTGCAGTTAAATGTGAAGTACCCCAATGCTCAATATTGGGGCTCTCCTCTTTTTATTATATATTAACGATTTTGAGTGTAACTTGGGGTACAATTAATCATGCAGAACACACTAAATTCCTTGGAATATACATAGACACTCATGTGGAAATTGTAGCATTTAAAAATGCTACTGTGAAATTTATGGGGTCCTCCAACCAGGTGTACACTCATTCATCATGTTCATTACTCATAAAACGACAAGATCAACCGATAAAAGTTTCATAACAATTATTTCAATTTTACATTGTTTATTTCTTTAGTATCATTAAATTTCTTTGGCATTAAGGGTTGTTTTCTCTTTTATGTAAATAATATACTTCCTCATTGGTTGGCAACAGGAAGTCTTCTGAGACAAAATTTAAGTTGGCAGCACGGAAAAGATGTCAGATTTTAGGGGACACGTGTGCGAAGGAAGGAAGCTTCTTTCGTTGGATTCAACCCAGCTTAGTTTTGAGGAGCATTTTATGAACCAAAATTCAGTAGTTCTTTTGTGTGGAAGCGTGGTCAACTGTCGCATGAAAATTTTATTTTTTTATTTATTTTTTGTGAAATTCATGTGCTACTTTCTACTTATAGGGCTGAGTTTTACTTTTTTGTTTTATTAAGTTGTTGTTATACTTGTAAAACTTGAGTGTTTGGGACTGGCTATTTTTTGGATTAATCTACCAAATCATTTTTTCTAATTTGCCGATGTATCAGCCAGCAATTACATATATGAAATTATGTGCAGCCAGTGGAGCACCAACTATAACTGTCAGTGACATCATAGTAGTCTCTTTACTTGATGTCATGAAGACGACCATGCTATGTCGTACCGTAGGGACATTCTAGCCATGCTATAGACGATCAGTGCTGGAACAGGTTTCGCTGGAGCAAGTTTTGTTGTTGGAGCAGGTTTAATCTCCTTTTTTTTTGTCATGACTCCTAATCTCATATACCTAATTACTTAATTTTGTCATACACTTTTAGTAAGGACTTTCACGTCAACTTTACCATATATTTTGAATTTAATTTTTAATTGGAGCTATGGCATCCATAGCATACGTAAATTTTTGTATTTCTTTTGAAAATATGAGCCTTGTAAGGCAGAGCATGGCCATGCAAAAATATTAATGATTTAATATCGTATATACACTTGGATAAACATTGTTTCCACGCTAATACATATTGTTCACTTTTTGTTGATTATTAGCATTTAACTTCATAATTAAACTAAACCTCTCTAGCTTGTGTGTATTATATTGTATATAACAAATGTTATTTTGTAGAAATCTTGTTTTTGATTCTTGCATCGTCTCTGGTAATATATGTTTAGTAATTTTCTTTGCTATTGTTTCTTTTTAAATAAGTAGTCATAATTTTTTTATTGCTTTCAAGTCTTTAGTAAACTTGGTCAAACAATTTTGCCTTCTTGGCTGGGCAAAATTTCTAAAGGGGCTTTCAGCAACCAAGTAGCGCCTTCTCTTCATTCACACTCCTAATACATAGCCCTATGCTCTCTCACAAAAACAGCTGCCGTACGCAATGGGAACCATTTTATATAACTAGTTATAAAAGCGTTGTTGGGTTTAATGCGGTTTAAAGGTAAATATGAACTGAAACAAAAATAATCATACGGGGTAATAAAAAAATATTACTTAACTTACATTCCAATAATTGTCAAAACACATTTTTTGAAACCCCCATGTTCGTGATTTTTCATTAAAAAATTGAATTATATTTTGATGATTTAATTACTATTTCGTAAGCAAATTGAGATGCTTAGCTTTATAGGCTTTTGTGCGGCGTCTTGTTTGATGACACAATACCGAATGTTTCAACGGCGTTAATAATAAGCCGGCAAAGTTTTTATTTCGTTTTTTACGTGCAAGGAAGCTCTGAATTATACTATACCAACGTCAACATCAGTCGTACTGAAATTACCAAAGATTTAAATTTTTCCAAAATTTAAACTTCGTAGTTACATTACTCTTTCCAGGCTTGTCTCGCGGTGGCAGTTAAAAATAACATAAAAGTAATAACACTATTAGCTCTTTTATGGCTTATAATTTGTTCATGAGTGAATCTAATAATCATCAAAATAAAATTATAAAATAATTGCAAAATCATATATAAAATTTTTCTCATCTTTGAAAAAAAAACAGTCATATACTGTCCTACCATGGAATCGAGCATAAAACCTTGAAAAACATTACAGAATTAATAACATCAATTACTTTCTCATTTCACAGATGTAATTTTAGAATAAAATAAGCAAGTGGTTCTTGAACTGTATGAAGTTCTATGTACTACTTAACTGGTTGTGCGCACTTATTTCCACTTTACTAAATACAATTATTAATACAATATAATAGCTTATATAATAGCAATATTTAACAAAAGGCACCTACCTGAATGTTTACGTTTAATTTGCTTTTACTAACGGCAATTTTCTTTTCGTTGAAGCTCTTGTTAAGTAGGAAAATCTGCTCCTTCCTCACTCATTCAATTTATTATGTTAATCATTGATCTCAATACGCCGATGGCACATAAAGTTACCAGACTTTTAATGATGATTGGCTTTGGTCGACGCCTGGGTTAATCGATTCGTTCCAAAATTAAGTAAAAAATATCTTTATAGAATAGCACCTCGAAGGCCGATATTGTATATAAAAATACAGATAACGGCGCAAAGGGAGAACGGAAAGCAACATCAAGAATCGTAAAATTTTACATTGCCTACATATTAATAAACTTGGTGCTTCATAATTATTATTATCAAACTATGATCAGTATAAAATATATTCATTAAGTAATTACTGTAATTGTTATTCTATAATATTTAATATGAAATTTAATGAAACGCCACAATCTAAACCGAAAAAGAGCTGGTATCGTAAACAAATAATTAAAATAAATAATAATAAGGATCTATTGTAAATAACTCTTGGGGTACCCCAAGGAATTATCCTTGGGCCACTACTGTTTATACTGTATAAAATAACTTCGGGAATGCCTAGAAAAATGTAGAATCCACCTTTTTGCAGATTATATATTAATATATTTTGCTGACAATGATTTCAATCAGTTGGTGGAGATAGTAAAACCTGGAATTAGGCAACGTCTCATATAAATTCACAGAAAATAAGTTAAAAGTAAGTGAAATGAAATAAAATGAAAATGGATGTTTATTATTACTTTTTTGCTCGATAATGTCAAGCATTGTTTAGTCTCAGTATATAGGGCTCCTACGGGATCTGTTGACATATTTCTACATAGAATATCAAATATTTTAAACTATCGCTGTAACAAGTTTTGTAACATAAAGTTCTGTGGCGATTTGAATATTAATTTTTTAAATAATTCTCTACAAGAACAAAATTGTTAACCGACTTGCTAGATAGCTATAATTTACACGTTTACAATTACGAACCAACAAGAATTATTACAAATAAAAACGGACACACCCGCTTCGAAAATTAATTATTTTATTATCAATATGTCACAGTATACTTATTTTGAAAGAATCGAAGATGTAAATATGGGAGTTCATTATTCACTGATTATCGAATTTACTGTTAAAAAATTAGAAAATCAAAAACCTGAGGTTACAACAAATGTATTTCGGAAAACTGATTCGTATAACCTGATTTATATAAATTCTCATATTTCTGACGAGACATTTGAGTGTATGTATTCATGTTTCTCAAATATGAGTGATATTTATAGGGAATTTTTAAATTGTTTCTTATTTTATGTCGACAGAGCTTGTCCCGTAATCACTCAGAATAAAAGACTGCACAATAATAAATCCAGGATTACCCTGTTGACATGGGTAAAAATTAAAGGGTCTATTTTGGCTTTATAAACAAGATAAAGGTATCATAGGAAAAAATTTACAAACAAAAAGTAGATTTGGCAAAAAAATCTTATAACCAAAAAATTCTTAACATCGATGATATAAAGTTAAAACAAAAAGAGTATGGAGCTTAGTACCGGAGAAAACGGGGAAAATTAAACCTATGAGGTGAGCCCAGAAATTTCAGTTGAAAATAATCTCACTTCTGATAAATATATCGTTAGTAATGACTTTGGAGAATTTATCTCAGTAGTACCTGATAATGCCGTTCAAAATCATTGTGGTGCTAATATATCCACCAACTGTACATTACTACTATGATCACAAATTCAAATGCCTTCTTCTGTATAGCGGCAACTGAGGAAGATATAATCGCTGCAATAGACAATCTAAAAAATACTGATTCTTACTCTATTGATTGTATACTTACAAAGATAATAGAAACTGTAAAATATTAAATAACAGGACATTTAGCACATATAGTTAACCGCTCTATTGAACTTGGAGAATTTTATAGTAACTTAAAGATTGGTGTAGTTGTAACTCGTCTATAAGAAACACGATTCCACCTATGTAGCAAACTATCGTCTAATGACTATTCTGGCTATACTATGTAAAGTTATCCAAAGAGTAAATTATAATAAAATAATGCCATTCTTTTATAAATATAATATAATGACAAAGTGTCAAAATTGATTTTATCCTGGTAGATCAGAGACAGCCGCCTATTATTTTTCTGAATGTCTACATAAATGCATTGAAAATAGGAAATCAGTTGGTGCGCTTTTTTTGACATATAACCAGCTTACTTTTGTATTTATTGAACAAAAACTATATGCTATAGAAAAATATTTTTCTGACAAATTTGAAATTCAATTTGGTGTTCCACAGGGATCTATGCTGGGGCCCTTCATATTTTTATTATTCTTGAATGACCTACCACTGCATGTTTTTGCAAATTGCATTATATTGTATGCAGATGATATCACACTAGGATTTGATGCAGAAAAAACAGTTGTCATGAATTTTTATAACAGGAAAATAAGTAATTCATTTCGATATAAAAGTTAATGTGACCATAGAAACTTCATTTTCAAAGAAATCTTTAGGAAGTTATTTTGATGCTGACTTAAGTTATAATGGCCACATCGAACATGTATGTAAAAAAATATAGTAGTTACTACGCTATATTGCATTTAAAAAATGTTGTCGATACAAAAACTTTAATCAATATTTACCATCCGCTTGTCAACTCGTTGCTTTCATATAATATCATCCTGTGGGGAAATATGACTGTTTGCAACTACTGTAATAAAATATTTATTTCGCAAAATTCTTTCGCTAAAATTTACAGATTCGTGACAACCATTATTTCGAGGGCACTAAATATTAACCTTTCCGTGTCTTTACATATATAGATGTATTTAGTTCGTAAAAAAGGATATTGAAAAGTTTCAAGATAATGCAGCTAATCATACTTGCGGTACGAGACATGGTTATCTTATAAAACTACCTAAACATCACTCTTGTTTATATGAAAAAACCCTATCTTATGGTGGAAGCATATTATATAATCATTTGCCTGAAGATATAAAGTTAACAATCCCTTTGCACCAGTTCAAAAAAGCTAAAATTATTATTGATTAATAAATCTGATTAGTAAGTGAGTGATTATTATATCTGAATGATGAGAGATAAAACTGTGATTTAACTACTGTGATAAAAAGTTTAATTTAATATTTTATTGTATATACAAAAGTATTTCTTTGACTTATTCGATATCATGTATTGATCAAAAGGATTAATAAATCATTATTATTGTTATTATTATTATTGGTTCAAACTGTTTATACAACTCTTTCAAAGAACTAAGCATAAATGACATGTTGAATCATGAAAATGTGAAACATATAAAAAATATGAAATAGTTAGGACTTGTTATTGATAGCGAACTAAATCTAAATGATCACATTGACTATTTATCGAAGAAAATAGGCAAAAAATTGGTTTCTTTAGAAAAATCAGCCGTGTTTATCAGTTGGAAGTAAAATGACCATATACAGGGTGGGGCAATAGTGCGTCGGACGTCGAAATCTCGAGTTCTACGATAGCTAGAAATTTTTTAAAAAACTGCAAGTAAACTAGATAAAAAAGTCTATAACTGGAAAATATTTTCGAACATGCAGGGCGAGCCAAGACAAAATTACAGGACCAAGTGCCTTTTTTTAAAATAGAATGCTATATAATATATCAGTACATTTTTTGAAGCCTCTTTCTAGACTCTATTCATTCTTATATTAGCATTGAATATCTTCCAACCACTTGGATGTAATGAATTTTTCTGTTGAAATAATGCAATCTGCAGATGGATATTAAAAAAATCACCACAGTTACAGTTATGGGTTTTAAGAAAAACTTAATACCAGTTACGAGATATCTAATTAATGTTTTTGAATAATTTTGATTTCCTAAAAATGTACAGGGTGGCCAAAAATTATTTTTCAATTAAGAACAGTATACATTGAATTTTCTAAATTTTTTTAAATGGAACACCCTGTATATTTTTCGACGATGTGATGTAGAAATAAAAAACGAACATTTTCTGTAACTTCCCTAGGGCTAAATGCAACCAATTTCGTTTTATTGAGCAATAATTACAAAATTCAAAAATAAACTTAAAAAAGAGGTTTCACCAAATAACTCAGTAGAAAAAATTATAATTAATGTTCCACATGTTGCCCATTTTGATTGATACACATCTCTATGTGCTTTTGAAATGAGGTTAACACTCTTTCTAAAACTGCCTGTGTGATAGATGTAAATGCAGTTATTATGCTGTCCTTCATATTTTATACTGTTGTTGGTGTGTCTCTATAAACAATTTCTTTCACGTATCCCCATAAAAAGAAATCCATTTTTGTAAGATCTGGGGATCTAGCAGGCCATTTAGTGGTTCCATTTCTTCCAATCCATTGATTAGGGTAGGTATTGTTTAAGTGGTCTCTAACTGTATTTAAATAATGTGGTGGAGCACCATCTTGCTGAAACCACATACTATTTCGAATTCCTTCAGGGAGATTTACCAATAATTGTGACAGATAGTTTTCCAAAAAATGAAAATAAATAGCTCCGGCCAATGTACCATCAAAAAAATGTGGCCCTATTACATGTTCTCCAATAATTCCTCCCCAAACGTTTATAGACCATCTGTGTTGGTTATCGACATGCATAAAAAATTGAGGATTTGCCTATTAACAAATCTATTTTTATGAAAAGTTGCCTCTTCACTGAATAAAACAGTATTGAAGAAATTGACATCATATTGCATTTTGCAAAATTGTAGGCGCTTTTGAAAATCGTCATCAGATAATTCCTTATGCATTTGAATATGATATGGATGCAACTTATTTGTTTTTAAGATTCGATCCATGGACCGTCTACTTATTCCTACTAATGAGCTCACTTCTCTTTGACTAACATGGGTATTCTCAACCGTTGCCAGCACCACAGAAAACTCATGTTCTTCGTTCACAACACGTTTTATTCTTTCACTTTTTTTATATTCGATATTTCCAGTTTCCAGAAATCTGTCGAGAAGGTTTTAGAAGCTGCTAATATCAGGAATCCTTCTTTCAGGATAACGTTGGTGATAAATTCTATTGGCAAGTAAACAATTTCTGTCTGACTCGCCCAAAACAAAAGTCATGTCCACAAGTTCCGCTTTATTAAAATTCATATTGTAAAATTCCAAATATTTTAAATTGAATACAAATTGTAACGACTGATAAGTGTGATAAATGGTCCTTTGTACACGACAATTTATACCCAACTGAGGTTTTATTGCTTGTCGATTAACGAAAATAGCAAAAAAATGTACATAAAACATTACAGTAAAGGACCAGTTAAATACTATTTACTCATTTCAATGGATTGGAAGAAATGGTCCCACTAAATGGTCTCATTTCAAAGTTTCATAAAGATGTGTGTTAATCAAAATGGGCAACACGTCGAACAGCTATTATAAATTTTTCTAATGAATTATTTAATTAAGTTTATTCTTGAATTTGACACTTATTTATTTATAAATATATAATGTAATATATTATAATATAATGACATAAAAACTACTAGTTCTGTAAGAGTATTTAAAGCAAATCTTCAAAACCGCCTTAGATCTATAAAGTAAGTTAGTTCTGTTAATAGAGTCTGTAGACATATGTATTTATATAAGTAATGCTAGATTTAAAATAGATATAAGTACATTCAACTTATCTGTATCTTTTAAATTACCTGTGGCATGTAATATTCTTTAGATAAATAAACTTCATTCATTCATCAAGAGAAACGTTCCAACGATGCAACTAATATATTCTGTGAGAATATAATTAGTTTAAGTTTACGAAATGCAAATGAAATAATGAAAGTTAAAAAAAACTCAAACTGTGGATGAACCAAGGCGTACTAAACAGAGCTTGCACTTGATTTAGTTCAACAATTACAATTACAATTTAAAAATCTTTATTAAATTATAAATACGTCATTTTTTATATTCCCATTCATGTCATTCATTTTATTTGTATACAATACATAAAAAACACCCGACGCGTTACAATTTTGCCTGAAGCAAAGAAACGGGACGGAGGCTGATGTTATGCCAACTAAATGATCAGAGAATAAAAATTAAAATTAATATATGATTCATTGTTTTCCAAAATTGTTTAAACTAATTGTCAAATTAAATACCAAAGGCTTATGAAACTGAAAATAAGAGAAATTCTTACTAATAAAAGTTAATTTAGGAGTGAAATTTACAGGAAACTTAAAATAAAACCTGTTTAAGAAAATTATGTACATAAAATTAAAAATACACCGATTGTGTATGTGTAAAAATAAAAAGGAATGAAAAGTTTTGTTTTATTTACAAATTAACAAAAATTATATGATTTTATTTACAATATTTACATTAAAGATTTCGTTATTTAAAAGCTTGCTTCTCACTATGATTTTTGCTCGACTTCGCCAAAATTATAAGTCTTAAAACTAACATTATCTATCCGAATACTTCAAACTTGTGAGTATGTTCAATGTTATGATGTTCCCGTATGTCTACCATATGTGTGGTAACCGGGGATTGATGTATCCTATATTTAAAGAATTTTTATGCAGTATCTATAATATAATCCCTAATCATAGGGATGTTATACTCTATGGAATATTTCTAAAGGAGTATACCTGTTTGTTTATGTAAGTAACCTAAGGATTTTATTCTGTGTCCTTTGTAGCCTATTACATTGCGCATCTGAAATGGTATTCCAAGACGCGCATGCATAAGTAAGGATCGGTTTTAGCATAACTTTATAAAGACATAATTTGTTATCCTTAGTTAATTTGCTCCTTTTGTTGACCAATGGATACAGGCATATGTACTATTTATTGATCTGGTTATGAGTTCGACAGTTGTTACTGACCTAGTCAAGAGACCTTAAGATACCCCATATCTCGCCCAATATTATTTAAAAAAATTTGTTTGTCTGACCGCTGTCTAATTATCAGTTTTATTTAATGAGAGGAAACTAATTATACCCTCATAATCTTCAGAACGATTCATATGAGCCAGATTCGCATCATTAATGTTGACATTAAATAATATTCAACATTTTTTATCGAAAAAATTAGTTTCATATTTATATCTGTTAAATCCCATATTATTATTTTAACATTAGGATAATAGTTTTTTCTGATCACTTTGCAATTTTTGGCAGCTGTAGTCATTTTTAACCTTAATGAATACCTTTAAGCCGTTCACAAATAATAGCGCTTTACACAAAAGCTATTTTCTCTTCCGGATAACAATATTTCAGCTTTTTATATAAGTATATTTATAAACACTCCGTGACTCTCAAATAATACCAAGCCCTAATTATTGTGATTGTGTCATTATCGAACCCCTATAACACGATATATACGTATCACATGTCTTGGAATAATGTCCCTAGCCATCAATTACTTTCGGGGATTACTGGGAAGCGTTGAAATCGAAACCTAAATAGAATTAAAGTTTATTCCGACGGGAATAATAGATAAAACTCTGGGCGTAGGCACATTACTAATGTTTCTGATCCAGATCGAAATCTACGTTATACAGGATGTTAATTCCCGTCTTTTAAGGAGCCGATTCTGCAGCCAAAAATAGTAACAAAATATCTTATAAACATGTAGTCGGTATTTCTGAGGGCCTAAGGCAGATAGGGAAACGCTTTGGGGCAACTTTACGAAACTTGTTTCACGACTTTATATAATTAAGACTTATTATTTCATAATAGTAGCTAGAATTAATTTTACTTTGGAATCTGGAATTGGTTGGGAGGGTGGTCAATAAAAATTATTGAACCACAGCACTTAGGCCCCATTGGGCCCCTTGTACATCCTCCCTGTAGGCAGACCCTCGCCTAGGCCTCCAACCAACCTAATCTTGCGGTGGTGATGCTGCCTAGGGGCATCGGCCAAAGTAAGCTAACGTTCTCCCAAAATGGATTCTCTGATTGATGAGTCAGTCTCATATTCGACAACCTCTACAGAGAGGTGTTTCGCTTAATCTCATATTATGGAGATGTTTTCTTAACGGATAGTGTCCAGTCTGGATTCCTGTTATAAAACGTAGGCTCCTTCTGGACATTGCCAGGTAGTCCATTGCTGTACTCTTGTTGGGATATTTTAGTAGTTCCCTAGCAAGCCGACAGCTGTTCGTTTCATCCCACAGTTTCTTGAATTCATTGTGGGTGTTCTCTTTAATCATTTGTATTATCGCCATGATCGGTAAGAGACTGGCCGGACCTGGTCCAAAAATACTTAGGCCTGCTGCCTTCTCAGCCAGTCTGTCGGCTACTTTGTTGCCACTACACTATGCGTGTCCTTTCACCCAGCATACCAGTATATTATTCATGCTGGAAGCACCCACAATTGCTTGGTGACATTTCCATACTGCTCCTGTGGTAATTTTGTAACTTCTCAGGGCTAGTAATGATTGTCTACAATCTGTGTAGATCTTGATTGTTTTGCCCGTAATTTGTCTACGATCAATCTCTTTTGCAGCTATGGTTATGCCCGCCAGTTCCTGCAGAAGAGGCGTCTTTACATTTGGTTGTATGCCAACGGATTTTAGGTAATTTTACTCGTAGGTAGGGAAACTAGGCAACATTTATTCTTTTATTTTTCCCAGTTATATTTTCAGTAGTTTGAAACTTGTCACTTATATCATTTAAAATTTAGACACAAATCTAACAGCGCAGATCAAGTGTATGCACATAGTTAAACCTTGAAAATAATTCCACAAATATAGAAATTTGTATTAGTTAGATTTTTGTGGCATCTTGCTCAAAGACTAGTCTTACATTCTAGTCTGATGGCTATTATTATAACGAATTACAACTATATCCTATTATCCAACAAATACTGTGATGAAATACGTTGTCAGTTACTATGTATGATTAGCCATCAGCATCTGTACACATTTCTTTGGTGTAGTGTAACAAATCTCAATTTTTAGTGGCAAATGTTTTTAATTCAAAAATATGCCTTCGGCTTCATTATATACTTCTGTTGCATAGAAATGCATTTTTTAAGTAATGTTTTTCCTACAAGAACAATATAAGATGCTAGAACAATGAAACTGAGAAAAAAAAATGATTTGAATTTTAATAAGTAATCTGCAAAACAAGAGAATTCAATTATATATAAGGAAAAACTAAACTGCTCTTCAATATTTTTAAACCCTACCACCATTAATAAGCTAATAAAGCAAATCTCCAGAAATATTTTAGTCAAGTACTAATAAAACCTACATATATAAATTATGTTAATAACACAATACTGTAGGCACATATCACTGACTCTCAGCATTACAAAAATGTTTGAAAAGATAATAAAACGGAATAATGCAGTTTCTAAATAAATATAATTTACTTTCAAATAAATAGTTTGGTTTAGAGAAGATAAATAGAGAGAAGCAGATACCATAAAATATGCAGTAATGTATTGTATATTAATGATCTACTCAGCATCTCTACAAATGGTGAGATAACCAGTTTTACTGACTATATAGCTTCATTATATACATATAGCAATTGGTTAATCTAAAACAAAGACAAAAAAGATTATTGATCGAAGAACTATACATCTCAAATGACAAATGGGAATGTATAGTTCTACTCTGCAGATATCTCAGACACAACTTACCCCGGATAAGTGATGTAACGTGCCCACGATAAAATTTCACTGGCTCAGTCTATCTCAGGGCGTTAAGCCCAAGTTTACATAAACTATGACAGATTATTAGTTTAATTACTTACACAAATCACTGAGGGTTCCATACGTAGTGGTCGCAGACGGAATATTGACACTTTCTTTAAACATGAAATTCACCATATTACAGAATTTACAAATATTGGTTCTCTAGCATGTAACCTGGCGATGTTCAAAAGGTGTGGCAAATTTCTTGATTAATAAGTTACAACATTAATAAAATGCCTCGTGTAACTACACATTGATTTACAACGTGAGGATAAACAATGGGTCTGATTTAGAGAACCTCCTTAAATAAATATAAATGCATGAAATCTTTAAATATGTACAAGTTAAAATACAAAAGTAAATATGAATGGATATAACCGCGCAGAACCACTGAAGGTGGTCCCCGGTAAATAAAAACAACACACTTATCTAGGGTGGTACGATACCGACTTCGACGTTGAAGAAATTGTAGCCCTACGGTGGTGTCTTCGAGACAAAAGAAATTGACCCGAGGATGGGGGTTGATTATAGCCTCTCCAGTCCTGGAACTTTCTACTGTGTGTGTGTGTGGAAGTCCCGTCCGTGGAACTTCACTACTGTGTGTAGAAGCTCTGTCCGTGGAACCCTAAGATATCACGATTTAATTTGCACGGTCGGAAATGCACGTGAAGCGTGCCTAATGAGAGCAATATACATCTGACATAACCCACAAAAGAAATATAATTTACCTCACTGATGAGGGAACAATCCACCAATGTTCCTAGAAAGCCACAGTTGGATGAATAGGGTCGAGTCTGTCTCTCAAGTCGACACGATACTTCCAAAGGAAAACCTGTAAATTTGTGAAACACGTGGGTAGAGAACAAGTAAGATGGCGTGAAGATGTTAGCTTAACTAACTAACTATACATAAATATCCTGCTTCCGCAGTTAAAATTTACTCACAACAACAAAATATTCCGCTAAACGGAACAACAACAGATGGAGAAAATTTTCCTGTGTTAACAATCCCAAAATCCACCAGGATGCCTTGGATAAACCGAGTTTTGTGGGATTATCAACCGTATACCGCCATCTAAAATGACTTTCTCCTTTCCACCAGCTGGCTGGAAGTATATCGCGCCTCCCGTGGACAATAGCGAAACTCTGCTACGGACGTAGCGGTTGTTATTATGCGGCCCACAACGCTAAGGCGTATGGTGGGTCGTATACGCTAGAAGTCCGCAACAACATTTCCATTTTCTTACTACTTAAATCAAAGGACGCAATGTGTCTCATATAATGGCTATAACTGTTGCACATACATAGCGGCATCTGGAGTGCCGCAAGGGTCTAATCTTGAACCGTTACTATTTCTTCTTGTTATACATGATTTAAGCGAAATTCTTATGTGCCATAAACTCTTCTTTACTGATGACTTAATCCTATTTACTGACATTAACTGTACTGAGAATTGAGTTGTAGTGTACTGCCAATAAATTGCATCTATACACGTCTAAATGCAAGATTATCTCTTTTAACAGGAAACAATTAAAACCCCGCTATGATTATACAATTGGTAATTCAGTTCATGTTCGTTCTGGTACTAATAAATACCTTGTTATTCGTTTTGATTACAAACTTACTTTTACGCAGCATATTACTCTAAAAGCTGATGCAGCGGCTTGTATATCAGTGTATGCGCGGAAGATATGCAATCTTGGGCGAGAGTTGCATAGGGGATATACGATCCTTTGGAGGGGTTGTAAAGCCATCGGTCCCTTGTCCATAAAATCTTAGGCAAGTAAAAAATACCCACTCTTCGAAAGAGAAGAAGTTCGACAAAGTTCCTGGTTGGAGGTACCTCATCTACAGGCGTCGGTGTTAGGCCTCAGTAGTGGAAATGGGCCGACGTTAAATAAATTTAAAAAAAAACTGATGCAGCAAATAAAATGTATCGTTCTCTTGTCAGAAACTGTAAATCGTTTACTAACATCGACGCACTAAAAACTTTATACTTTTCCTATGTCCGGTCGCAACTTTAGTTTGGCCCTATAATTTGGCATCCTTATTATAGCAGTTATAAAATAATCATACATCATACAAAGTTGGTAAGGTTTACCCTGCAACAGGTGTGCCTTACATCCCTCTTGTTAATGGATTCAATTTAGTTACTTTAGGCTTAAGAAGAAAATGTGCTTTCCTTACTTATTTGTATAAGCTCTTGCACAACTAAATTGTTTCACCTGCACTGTTAGGTCAATTAAATTTTTCAGTGCCAAGATTATCTAATAGGCGTAATCGAGGGCATAATGTAACATTGCAACACACCCAAAACAAGCATGTTACTTAAATCTCCTGTTTATGTTATGTGCAGCAACTTCAATAGGCTGTGTCACATATGTGACACTTATGTACCTCTTCCCACTAACATAGAATGTCTCATGTCCATACAAAATGATGAAATCAACAAAATAGTGTTCAATTTTATAAAAACAGCACATATACTAATTTAGTAGGCATAAAGGTTGTATAGTGTAAGTAATAGTAATAATAATAATAATAATAATAATAGTATAGTAATATATCTATATTATAATAATGCTTTAAATAATAATTATAGTCAGTAGCGTCCTTATGCTTGTCCCCTTGTTTATCTCTACTTATCCGAGGTCTTTCTGTGTTTGTGAAGGGAAAAGTCTTGACAAACACCTAGACGCCAAGAATATCCCTGTAAAATTCCCAAGAAAAAAAAACCGAAGAAATACAATAGATATAAGTAAGTGTTCATAGGTGTGTATATATTTAGTTTTAAAAAAAGAAAGTTATGAAGGGTTTTACAACATGTATATGTGAGTATATATAAAACAATATTGTTTAAGATACCGACAATTTTAGATATTTAAAATCATAGAGATACGGTCGCATTGTATGATATAAGACACTACATTATTGGAATTAGCGACTGATTTATAATAAATAATAACCTTAGATGAAATAAAAATTTCTGTGGCTAATCGAACTAGTTTTCGGATGCCAAACATTACCTACACAGTGGTGTTGCAGTCGGCTATACTACTGTGTAAAATCCATCCATCCATCCACATATTAATTTTTGTAATTTAAAGGAATTTATAAAGATAGCAGTGTATTGTTTGGATAATGAATTGTTTATATAAGGTATAATTTGTAAGCATAATATATTAGAACTATTATAAACAAACGCATGTTTCAATGTTCATTCAGATTGAAATTTTTCTGTTTTTATACTTTTGTATTTTCTGGTTTGTATATTTCTTTTTTGTATTTTTGCTCCGTAAATGGGTTACTGTTGAGCATTAAAAGCTATTATTATTATGATCATTATGAATTTTCAAAATAAGCTTAATGAATAGAATTACTTTCCTAATATCTCGTAATTTTTAACATTCCTTTAGAATTCAATTAAAGTGTGAACTACTTGATTTTTATTTAGCTTTTGTTCACATTTTACTAACTAAATATCCCGATATATGGAATACCCCCTCAGTTTCAATCAGATAATGTTTAAAGTTATTTGATTATCTATTTAATGATGTTTATAATTTAAAATGATTAATTTTTTTATATCACTGGCAGTATATCATTATCACAAGATATTGTTTTCTGAATGTTAGGGATGCAACGTAGAGAGGAAACAATATTAGTTGCCACATTTGAACTAGATATATTGCTATAATATTACATTTTTGTATAAAAAATTAATGCTCTGGCCATATCCGCTGTTTCCATGTCATTTCGCTTTGCCTCCTTAAATTGTGCTAACTCACGCTGGGCCTTTACAGTCAAATTGCACATTTCCTATAGTCATTTTATATTTTTTCTAGCTACACGTAGACCGAGAAACATGCTTACATCTGAAAATGCCATCGTACATTTAATAAACGAAAGAGATTATGAGACTTTTATTATGTTATGTTCAGCAGACATTATCTGACAAATTGCACATCAAATATTTCTTTCGGTCTAACCGGAAGTGACACCAACACTTTTATTTTAAATTTAACGTCCTGTATATCAATGCCAATAATTTCTGCAATTATATTGTCTGAAAGTTATTTGGAGTACGAATATTCTTTCCTTTTATTTGTGTTTTCTACTATATGTATTATCCTCTTCAAAAACAAATCACCGAGTCTATAAAATAATAGAATAATTGGAGAAAAGCCTCTGCGCCTGTGACTTTTACGCCAAAGGAACCGTTAGAGGGTTTTTTTAACAAATAATATAAATCGGAATAAACACAGAAATAATGTATTTTGCTGACGTTTCGAAAAGTAGTTTTTTTCCGTTTTCAAAGCTTTTTTCGAAGAACTCTTATTTGTTGTGCATGTTAAATACACAGCTTTAATATTTTGTTTATGGTATATCCATAGATACTACTTACACAGAACTGATGCTATTTTCTTTTAGATAATGTTGAGTCTGTTAAGTTTTTCTTTTAACATTGGTAGCCAGATTGTACAAATATCTACAGAACAATTCGATACGCATTTATCTTCATTTAATAAAATTATTGTTGATTTTTTAATTTTTCCTTTTTGTTATCTGCCTCTTTTGTTAAAGTTTTCGCCGAGTCCCGGTTTATTCTATGTCCGTTTTCCCAAGCATGTTCACAAATCTTTGATTTCTGAATTTCATTCTTTCTAATGTAATTCTTGTGCTCATCCAACCTCACACTAAAAGGTCTGGATGACTCACCCACATAACATTTATCACATTCGCACGGGATATTGTAAATACAGTTTTTTAAATTCTACTCCCGGTTTATCGGTTTTGTTTTTGTTAAAATAGATCTCAAAGTGTTTCCCGTTTGAAATACCGTCCTAGCATCAAATTTGTTACCTATACGGCGTAGTTTCTCCGATAGTCCGTATACATAAGAAATTGGTGCTGTATAATGACGTTCAGGTTTTTGTCGTACCTGATTGTCCCTATTTTCAACTCTATTAACAAATGCTTCAGGGCATTGATTTTGTACTAGAACCTCTTTGATAAATTTTGTCTCGTTATTTAATATTTCATTATTAGATGAAATTATTTTGGCCCTATCGTATAAACATTTTACAACACCACTTTTAATATTCATTGATTGATTTGAGTTAAAATTTAGATATCTATTAGTATGTATTGGTTTTCTATAAACGCTAGTTTCAATTGTGTTATTTACCCTTTTAATTAAAACATCTAAAAACGGTTGTTCATTCCTACTTTTTACTTCTCATGTGAATTTAATAGACGGTTCCTTACTACTTATATTTTCTAAAAAACTATCTAATAAATCGACACCATGAGGCCAAATTGCAAAGATGTTGTCAACATATCTCCACCAGACAACCGGTTTGCTTATACAATTGTGAACTTATGTGTTGAAAGTTTTCCACACACATGTTCAAAATTGTATAAACTACTTTCCGAAAACGTCAGCAAAATACATTATTTCTGTGGTTATTCCGATTTATATTATTTGTTAAAAATATAACCTCTCACTGTTCTTTTGACGTAAACATCACAGGCGCAGAGGCTTTTTTTCTTCTATTGTAGTCTCGGTGATTTGTTTTTGAAGAGGATAATACATGAGGTAGACAACCCAAATAAAAGGAAAGAATATTCTGCAATGATCTTTATATAATGTGCAAATATAAATTTGCCTAAGGTGTTCAGATTTGCAGCCATAATACTATATCACATTGTCTTTTTTTTAAATATGACTTCAAAAAATAAATGAAAAATAGGATAGGTAAACAAAAATAGGTTGATTGCCCCCTTGAAGTTCATTACTTATTTAATAAGGACATTTTGATGAAAGAGAATCTGATAAACCCAGAAGTGTTTGTAGCACTATTAAGCTAAATTTGACTTTCACCATTATGCAGGTATGCAGGCATATCAGGTATAGAAATGTGAATTTTATTCCTTATCCCTCCGTGACCTTATATTATAATCTCGTCAGAAAGTTACGCGCTAACAATATCATTGTCTGACACCTACAACTAAAGCTAATAATATAACTTTTTGAGTTGTTCAGTTCTATTTTTATAGTTCTAAAAAGACTTCATCACATATTTTTGAGATTAGAAATAAATTGGGATGTAATTGGTTAATTTGGTCATTTAAGTCGGCTTCAAGACGTGAATGTAGTAAGAATCGGATTTAGAAAGATGTATAAAAACTGTTTTTGGCTAACTTTGTCATTTTTATTAGTGAAAATGTTGAAAAGTTAATTTTCCACAAAATTATTTGTTAGCCCTCTATAATTATTCAGTGTCAGAAAATTAATTAAAGGATTCAATTAATTTAAAATACTAATTTGTCTGGAAACAAAATCGAGGAAAACGATAAGTAAACAAATTAATTAATTATATTTCTAAATGTGCATTTCAAGAAACATTTAGAAAGACACAACACTCTGAATATTAAATTTAAAAATAGAAAATTGATAAATAGGTCTTGTGTTGGGGTATTCATGTTACCTCAATTTAAAAATATTTAATTGGTATGAACTTCCATTTGGAACTAAGCCAAATACTAGTTAAGCTGCTTTTATATAATATATAAGTTTACATATGCACTGTGATGATGGAATTATCTAGAAATTAGATAAATTTGCTTATTCAAATTGGGGTATTCACATTCTGAAAGAAAATTTCGACACTGGGTATATAAAGCTTATTTGTTAGAAATCAATACTAAAGGTTTAAGACCTATAATAATTATTGAAAGAGACTCTTTGACAGACATTGGGAAATATAAAATTTGTAAAAATAAATTTAATCAGCGCATCAAATACGATTATTGAATGATTGACCTACAACAGTAATAAAGATCAACATATTATCCCAGAAAATTTAATAATAAAAAAATTATATGATTATAATACTTATTCTGCGTTTACATACACAACATGGAATGACAATGGCAATTAGAAATAAGTAATCCACAGGCTAGAAGGCATTTCTGAAGGACCACATCTCGAGCTATATCTGATTTGCCTTGTAACTGAAAATGGATTGATCTTAAAAACATTTTCCTGAAGTAAAGACAAGCTAAAATGATTTACTTTAGAAAATTGTTATTTAAGAGTACTTCATATCGTGCATGCCAAAGAAGATCCAATGGCATATATCCATTGTAAATTATATGTTGAAGACAACCCATTTAGGCAAAAATAGAAAGGTACTTTTTCATTTGTCACAGTTTGACATAAAATAACTTTGTGTAAAATATAGAAAATTAAACATGTCAAAAGGTAGACAATGGAGAGCAACATTGATTTAGATTCAAATTTGAAATTATGGAAGTTATTGGTATTTTAAGAAATAATAAATTCACTTTCCAATAAGAACAAGAAAAATTCAACTGTTCATGAATTAGTACAAAAGGAAAAGTAGAGAAAGAAAATATATATGCATCGGATTATAACGTTCTACGCCGATTCCTAATTTCCACTCATCTCTGTCTCTCCACATGTCCTCTTACAAATCTCTCTCGCGAACGTCAATCAGTACCCTCTCTCCAGCGTTTTCTTGATCTTCCCCGTCTTTTTCTTCCTTGCGGGTTGCAATTTATTATTTTCTTCGGTATTTTGTCGTTCGCTGAACATGCCCGTATCATACAAGTTGTTCTTATATCATCTACAATGTCATGTGTTATTCCCAGCATATCCTTTACTCTCTCATCTGTGACCCTTTCTCTTTTTGATTTTCCAGCTGATCTTCGCCAGAAGTCCATTTCTGTTGTCCTTAACATTCTTTCTGTCTCTTCTTTTATTGGCCATACTTCACAACTGTAGGTTACTATACTTTTTACTATTGAATTCCTCCTCTATTCCTCCAATCTCTAAAAAATGAGTTCCAAATTATTGAGTATACGAAGTTCATTGAAATTTATTAATAACATAACCAAGAAAAATTCAAGAAGAAATAAATGAAATATGTTTCAATTATTTTTTTTTAATGACATTAAGGCACAAAAGCATACAGCCAACCACAATTTAAAACAAACATTATTTTATAACTATTAACCCATCCAACAACATATCTAATGTAAATGTTTATACTAAACGAAGTATACACGAGGGTTACACGCACAAGGTCAGACTACCGTAAGGAGGTATATATAATACATAGGTGTAAGACATAAGGAACAAAGCTAACCTATATCTTGATTTCCGTTTCTTTTAAGAAACCAATTACATAATCAAAACTTTTTTTCTCACATTCTGCAATATAATACAAATACACAAACTTGAAATATATAGTTTTGCTAACTAAAAATGGAAAGCTGTAAAATGCAGAAAATGGTACAAGTGCTGCCATCTGTAGATGGGCGACTTAAGCGCATATCTTCGTTTGTATAGGTAGATTCCCTTACTCAAGAACATTATAAAATCGATAAAGGAAATCTATAATTCTTACACCAAACTTGACTTGACAATGAAAATATAACCTAAGTACGAACTGCCCTATTAAATAGTAAACCGTTTACAAACTGTTTTGTGAGAATTCAGTAAATACATTACATAATATATAATATACTACGTAGAAGAATGGACAAATTTCAAAGGTATTGAAAATAACTACATGTGCATAGTAGACAAAAATATAAAATTATAGTTTAAAAAAACTAAAAAAACACGCTTTAATAGCAAACCGAACTAAAAAGTAAAAAATAATGTTTAAAAAATCAATTTTATTGTAAAAAGCGTGGGGTGCTTTTTACTATATTTTTATAATTCTACTTTTACCACTAGCTACCAATAAAATATTTATAACAATTGATATCAAGCACCCCACGCTATTGACAATAATAATTTTTTTAAACATTATTTTTTAGTTTTTAGTTTGGCTTGCTCTTGAAGCGTGTTTTTTTAGTTTTTTGAACTATAATTTTTTTCATATAAAATAAGATATATATTAATAACAGCGGCGCCTCCGGAAAAATGTTGACAATAGATTAGTCATTTTTTAATTTTATCCTGATGATCCTGGTGCAGACATTAGGACAAAGTTGTCAAATTATTGCATTGTCATCGGTCCTTGATAAGTGTGCAAAGTTTCAGTTTAATCTGATGTTTTGAAGTGGGTGAGAATCACGTTCAAAGATTCCGTTACATACAAATAAACAAGCATATAGGCGAAGCGTGTAAAAATGAAATATAAATGAATTTAAATTGTTTCTGTAGCTTGAGATCGAAAATTGGTTTCCTGAAGTGCTGTAACAGAACGGAGATACATAATTTAGTGTTAAAAAACATGACTGAGTGCCTAAGATATAAAAATAGGTATATAAAACAATGTGAAATAATTTAGCAGTTATTCAAAGAAAATTCTGATAGTTGAAACAGTCTTACTTACAAATAAAAACTGAATCACAATGCTATACAGATCATGCTAAATATAAATAAAATACTAGTTATTATATAAAATTGTTAAATGGACATAGGCCATGTAACATAATGTTCACAATTAACCGAATCGTAAATTTAATAAATGTGCAGGGTAGCATGAATGTCCAAATTTCAATCGAGAAATTGTAATACTTACGTGAGCAATTATAGTTAGTGTGCCAAAGGTCATATGGCAATTCGGAGTGAATTAATGAATACCTCGTAGGATGTATAAATGTTGGTTCTTTCCACATATATTCCCATTTATTCCTTATTTAGATTTAAGTATATTTGTTATGTCTGTTAGGCATAATTTATAATTAGAATTGAGCCCTGAATTGATACTTTCTTTGGCTATATTATCTACGTATTCATTATATTTTAACTCTATGTGCACCTTTACCCATATGACATACTTACTTCTCTGCCTTCGTCAAATATGTTCTGCACTAGGTTTTCTTTTATTCTTATAATAACGGGGTTAATTTTAGCATTAAATGTAGTGGTATTTTTTAACCCCAGTAGAACAGATAAGGAATCGGAAAGAATAATAATAAGAATAATTAGATATTTTGACTTGAAATTTTAACCAGTTATTGTTGACATTATAAAGTATAATTTCGAAAATATCACTTCGAACATCGAAATTATAACCAAAAATCCAAAATTTAGCAGTTTTTTCAGTTTTCATTTTATTTTTTGAGGTTATGTGTGCAGATAAAAATTTCATATTGTAACCGCTGATAGCCTATATCGTAACAAACAGCCTCAATTTTTTTCGCTTTTTTGGATCTACACGTACCGAGATATACTCATCTATATTTAGAAAGAACGACCAAAATAGTCGATTTTTCACAAAATTGCCGATAACTTGCTAGCGGCTGTTGCTAGAGGTAGAAAATGTCCATTTCATATAGCATTCGATGCGACATGTTAAAAAAAACTTACAATGGAAACAATTCCTTATGTTTTTCTTATCTGACCACTAAATTCATTATAATGATATTGCTAAGATGATTAATGCTGCCAACAATTTTACTTTATTTACTTTAGAGCAAATCACACAAAGACAATTAATATCAGATCACACGATATAATTAGTGAATGTTGGTTTTGTCGTTGGTGATATTTTAATTCCTACCCGAGGGTGAAAAAATCTTCAGCGTGTTTTTAACTCCAATATTTTATGCCTGGAAATGGAATCGATTGTATTATGTAACCCAATTTATTTCAATGTTGGTAAGGATGGGAAGTTGTTTAAATTGAATTCACTACAATTTTATTTTAAAGCGTTTATTAATGTTTATTTGCATAGTATCTATCTTTATATAGGCATGTTCGGAAAAAAAACATAAAAAAGAGTTGGGCAATTTTTTATTAGTATGGAAGCTTTACGAAAATATTTTTCTATACTGATTTATTAAGCAATTAAATATAGCAAAAATATGGACTTGTCGTGTACATTTTATTGATACTGTTAATAACCCATATCTATGAGATATTTCGCTTTATAAGTTGAGAATCTTACAAGTACATTGTTCAATAATAGAATTCATATTCAAAAGCTCTATACATTGATGATACGAGGCAGTGAATGGGGAAGTTAGAACCGAGATATGAAATGCATCATAATGGCTGTTGAAGCAACACTGAAATAGATAGAATTATTGTAAAATTTGCAAATCAATACTATTCTCAATAAATTTTAATAGAAATTTGGAACTTGCACTTTACCGTTGCTTACAAACAGGATAAAAGTTATTTATCTAGTTTCATTTTATCTTTCGATTTAGTAAAATATGCATGCATGTAACACATTAGTTTTATTTTAAGTTATAATGGTAGAACTGATGGCATATTAAGATTATTAAACTCGTGGCCTTTGTGTTAAATAAAATCTTATTAGTCGAGTCGGACTTTATATTTTCGGAAAATATGCATAGAACATGACAACTTCTCATCGAACGTGACCCTAAGTTCATTAGTTTTCGAAGCACGTCTAAGTTGTGTACTATTAACGAAGTAATCATATTGTATGTGACGAAGTTTTCTAATAAGTTATCACACTTGCCATTAGGGAATGTAGTTGAGCTGAAATTTGTATTATGTAAGGACCAGAAATACTCTACTATTTTACATTTCTATAGCTACCATATTAATTAGTGAAAATATAATACTTCAATCATGTCTGTTATAATAAAATGAGAATTTTCAAAGCGATCGAAGTGCATATGTAATACTTTAAAACATCGGGAGAAGGAATAGGTATGAATTTTTCATTCCACGCTGCAAGTTCTGAGTATACTCCTGGTGAGTACTACATAACAATACATCTAAATTAGAAACCCCAACGGACTCCCCGTGCTTTAAATCCTTGAATTCCTGCTACAATACTTCTGTCGCTGCATTCATGGTTTTGAGAAATAACAAGATTAAACTTACAGAAATTTTATGTACAGGATTGTCACGAGAACATTAGAACCTCATTTGACTTCGTCATTATTTACTACTAAAACAGGGTAAAAGTTGAAGTTATTTATAATAATATATATTTTCTAATAATCGTCCCAAAAAAATAACTAAAATTCTCATAGCGAAGATATACTAGAAAACATTGTACCTAATCAAATCGTTTTATTTAAATTTACATACAATTTCTCGCCTCCTCTAATCTACTTTTTCTTTCGAAACTCTCAGAGTACTGTTCATCTTATGTGATAGTATTATAAGGCCTCAGAAGGCGGTTATTTCAGTATCACTTGATTTCTGCAAGATTTGACACTAGTGATCACACTCTACTATGCAACGGATATCGGTCAGTATCTGTTAGTAATTCCACGTCCTCTGCTCAGTTATCTCGATCCGATTATGAACCAGATGATAATATCGGCCGGTATAATATATGTAGAATTGTCTGCTGAATCTAGCGATATACATATAATTTGTTAGGTTTATTAGTAAGGTGTATCTTATAATAATGTCAATCTGTAAAACTAGGGACAAACTACAAAATTATGGACCAACATCCCTAATAACAACCCTATCTAAAATATTTGAAAAAGCAATTAAAGCGAGACTAATCTCATACCTAAATAAATTTAACCTTCTGTCTGATAACCAATATGGTTTCAAAGAAGAAGTCTCCACACAAGATCTATACTCGAGGATTTGGCTAGGGTAGCTTGACCATTCGCGCAGTGCCAACCACACAAGATGCAATAATAGATCTCACAACTAATATTCATTTTATTTAGCATTAGATGAAGGAAAGCCTTGTCTATATACATTTATTGATATAAGGCATCTGATACAGTTAGCCATGAATTACTGTTACAGACACTTGAGGATATTGGAGTCAGATGCACCTGCCTAAAATTTTTCAAAAGTTATTTAACCAATAGAATTCAGTCTGTGTGAGTATAGGATACACTGAGCGAGTCACTAAATATCGAGTATGGAGTACCACAAGGCACGGTGTTAGGACCTCTACTATTTTCAGTTTATGTAATGGGATATTTTTCTTGCAAAGCACAGGCAAAATAACCAGCTTTGCAAATTTTTATAAAGCTGACACGTGGGATGAACTAAAAAACATCGTAGAAACTGTTTTAACTACTATAAAAAATTGGTTTGATCATAAATTGTTAACACTTAATTTTGTAAAGATTTTTTACTTACCTTTTAGCTGTACCAGAGCAAGGCTTCTGTCATTTAATCAAATTAATATTAATACACTAGGAACTCAACAGGTTATTCTACCAAAAACAGAAATAAAATACTTAGGTATTATCATAGACTAACACTTACGATGGGATTCACACATAAACTACATTATTATAAAAATTTATTCTATATATATATTCAGGAATTTAATTTATTCCTCACGAATACAATTTTAGGGTAGGTAAGTAGGTTGAATTTCTGATGAATGAAAGATAAGGATGGCTCAATTAATAAAAAAAACGTTGTATATTGAATATTATTATTTTATCACTAAATTTTCAGTGAATATTCAACATCAATCATATCAATTTTAGGCGCCAATCCAGGTGTCACTGTTTTCTCGACGGGCTATTTTTAACTTTTCTAGTTAAGGGAATTTTCATAAATATTATTAATATTATAAGGCATGAATTATTAATAGAGGAGACGTTGAATTAAATGACATTCATTTATCATCGTAAACTACAGCGTTGGGAATTATTTTAGACATTAATTTGCAAAATGACCTTAGCCAAACGCAAGGTATTCTTATGTATTCACAACACTCGGGAGAATTAATAGCGGTTGAGATATTCACAATATTACGCCAGAAGGCGACCAACTGCATCGTGATTATAAAAGAATAGGTAATTGAAATTTGGAATAAAATTATATCTTATAAATTCAGTCATCAGATAGTTTGTTATAATTTCTTTTATATAAAATGTATATGTATCAACTTATTTTCTCATTCACAGAGTGTTTTGAAAATAATTCACGTAAGAGTAACAGTTCCTAGTGGGGAGGTAACCACTTATAAAATCAGTGAGACAAGAGTAAATGTAGTCTCGTATTCTTTATAAAGTTATATTATTTTCCCGTTTTGGATTTAGTTACTATTAATTTTATTTAAAAAATAAGTTTGTGGCATTTAAAAATGAGTCGTTATATAGAAGCTACTCTTCGGAAAGTTGATGCGCCGAATAAAAGTTTTATTTTCGTTGAAATTATGAAGTGAAATTGATAAATAAAGGATCAATAAGAAAAAAAATTAAATCGGCGAATATTAATCGAAGAGAATGTGAACGATCCATCTTTTCGCGTCTGAAGGACTTCTACTATATTTTCCAAAAATGAACATTAACGTTCACAAGTAAGGGTTCAAAACGACTGTTCCAGACGGAGAATAATACAAAATTTATACTTATTGTTCGTTTATGCTTAATTGCAGCTGATGGTATCAATGAGGAAGTTGCATGATTTTTTTTATATCACAGATAGATCGACGACAGAAAAATATGCTTCCTCGTATTTTTACTTTTTCTTTTTTGTTAAAATTGAGGGTGAAAAAAAATATTTATTTCGGCTGAGAATTTAAAACCATTAAAACGCTCTATCCCTAACGAATAGCGTCATTCGTAACCTGTAGCGTCACGTCATTATTGTTAAAACGTTGAAATATCTAATAAGGAAACTGTGGTTATAGATAAACACGTTAGGGATGTTATAAAATGATTATCCGTCATATTAACCAATAATTAATAACAAGATTAAGAATAACAACGTAAATTAGCAAATTCAGATCCAATTAGTGACGTCAAAGCAATATTATAGCGTTTTCAGTCACGTGGTTTTGTTTACACAAAAGTTCAAATTTTAATGTGGCATATTTACGAAGCGAAATTTTTCTATGAGTTTCTTTTATTATATTATCAATTTACATAGTACATATTATGGAAAAATAATAAAATTAAGCATTTTTAAAATCCATGCATCTTCCTCATTGGACGTCATATCACTATAAATCTAACACAGTATGTACTAACAATTTCTTAAAATTAAACCTCAAAGGGAATTTTGAAAACACAAGAAGAAGACAATATAAAGTTCAAAAATATATATTAAATCTCAGCAACTTCAAGAGAAATGTTTTTGACAAACTAGTCTGGCCCGTGTACAACACATGGTGAGGAATGGACGACTTATAATGTACCAACTACCATCCAATATGCGGCTTTTTTAGCTAACGATTACGCAAAAAGATTCAAGAAAAGTTCAATGTTTATAAATTCTTGGTGGGCTTTCCTGTCTATTTACGTATTTTCAATTCAATATCAATTTTGATCGCTCTTCGGAGCTTAACAATGCTTGAATCGCAACTACTTTGAATTATATTTTGCAATTACAATTTTATACGTTCAGGCAAGGCAGTCCCATGCACATATGAACTATAATTTTCTGACACCGAATCACTGAGGAACCTGTTTATTGCAAATCTCGTTAAAACCCATCATTTTCCCGTCAAAATCGACTGCTAGGAAATGATAGGGGCCCTTGTCGCTAAAGGCTATTTTCGCTAAAACTCTCGATATACTTTGAATAAAGACTGGACTAACTTGTCCTCATATTTACCACAACGCATGAGTTGCAGTGCTTAACACGTGGATTCGTAAAAGGGTTTTTAATTTTGAAATTTCCGAAATTAAAGTCGATTTTTGTTACATTTTCTAAATTTTAGTGGTCGGGGCGACATTACGTCCCCGTGCAGCGACATTTACTACACTTTCTAAAATTATACTCCTTGATTAGTTTCTGAAATTTTGCATAAGAAAAGCGCTCCGTAGAGCGAAAATATGATTTAAAATATAAAAACCTCTTCCAACGGCATTTTTACGTGATGCACGCTTTCCATGCAAAATGTTTCCGGATTTTGTGACAGTTTCGAAAAGTTTATCGAGGGTTTTGGCGTGTTCTTTAATACGAACAACATATTTTGAGGAAATTTACGCTCTTCCCACTTTGGTTTCGTGTGATTAGGATCTAGTCTCATGCAGTCAGTATGTAGTCTCGTATGCAGTCTTTGGGATGGGCAATTATTAGGTGATAATCCTCTCAGTTGCTTAGTCTATCTACAATAAATAACACAGTTTATTACATCTCAAATCCTAAAACCAATTATTGTTACCAGAATTGACATCAATTTTCCAATTCAGTATTTAGTGGACTTTTTTATGATATTCCTCATGCTGTCAATTGCCATTGAGAGCCAATTAAGAAAACCCTGCATACCAATATTTCATTTTTCAAATAGGAATGTATTGTAATATCTCACTAAACTTTAACACCAATCAGAGTTATAACAATGATGTGTAAGTATCGAAAATTAATTATTTTGTTGAGAATGACAAAGTCAAAGAATTTTTTTTGTTTAAAGAAAAAATATATCAAAAAGCAGAATCATTCCGCCTGATATAATCCATTGCCTATACAAATGCATTAAGAATGGCAGAAAGTTCTTAAAAAAAAAAAATTAAATAAAAATAGAAAAACAAAAAATATTTTTCTTTTGATAATACTGAAAACTTTATTTTCTAAACTGGGCCCTTTTATTTTTCATGTATTCAATTGTGAAATAAAGTCCCAAATTTAAAATAAAGTCTATAATCAACAAGCATTGAAAAAGTCGTTTAATTTCTTGTTGTTTATTTATTAAACAAAATTAAAACTCCTAACCTAATCCAAATATTGACAATAAAAGGGAATATTAGAGACAATACTTATGTTAGTGATCAAAATTTTCAAAAAGTCTTTTATTCTGTAAATACATATATTTTATCATTCTTTAATCTGTATCAAGCATTTTTCTTAATTTTTTATTCTGTATTAATAATAACACCACAGGTAATTACGACCACCTTTATCCCAAAAGGCTCTAGGAGAGCCTTGTGTGTTAGGGGGCTACACATTTAGAGACAAGGGACACACATCCGATATCCGTGTATAGTGGAAAAATCCCTCTCACCGTATTTTTCACTGCCACAACCGGAGATCAAACCCGGAACTTTTGGGTGAGAGGCAAGTGCGCTCACCTCTCGATCACAAGTCACCAGTATTGGTTTACTAACATTTTTGCTGATTAATCTGCTCTTGCAATAGCAGCCCTCGCTCCTGTAAAGGCACACTAGACCAAAGTGGAATGCTCTTATCTTTGACCTAGTCGATCTTCTGACAAACGAAAGAACTTCCATTGGTAATTCCAGTATCTTTCGAAATCATGCATGGCTGTTAATTCTGCATTATTCGCCCTACATTATGCTCTATGTTATTCTGATCTTTTAACTTCTGCAAAATGCAAAATTTAAATCACTGGGAAATATACCCCCCTCCGAAAAAATATAAAAAGAAATCAGTAAAAACCCACAAAATTTCAGGTAAAATGGGTTTTTCAAATAATTTGAGATTTCATCTACTTTAAGCAAACATCTATGAAGTTGTTATTGACTTTCCCATATTGTAGTAAACCTTATCGAAATTAATAATAATGTTATTGATATTCTTGAAACCTCAACAGGAGTACCACAAGGGTCAGTTTTAGGTCCCTTACTGTATACTATTTACATAATCGATCTTATTCTTGATGACATTATACTATTTGCTGATGACTCATTTATTTTAATAGCAGAATGAAACATAAAACACACGGTAAATAAAGCGAATGTAACGCTCTCTCAAGGGTACGAATAGTTTGTTACGGACCTCTAGCGTATGCGACCCACCATACGCTTTAGCGTTTTGTGGGCCGTATTATAACAACTGCTACACGTCCGAAACACATTTCGCTATTCTCCACGGGAGGGCGACACGTGATCAGCAGTGGAAACGGAAGCAACCATTGTTTTTGGTGGGATTGTTTTTGGCATGGTTGGTGGTAATTAGTTGGTTATTCTTCCAACCTCGGTATTATCCAAGGCATCCTCATGGATTTTAGAATAATCAACTCAAGAAAATTTCCTCAATCTGTTGTTGTTCCGTTTAGCGGAATATTTTGTGTTTGTGAGGAAATTTTATCTGCGGAAGCAGGATATTAAATTACACAAGGTAAGCTAACCTCTTCACACCATCTTGCCCGTTCTCTACCCACGTGTTTCGCAAATTTGCAGGCTTTCCTTTGGAAATACAGTGTCAACTTAAAAGGCGGACTCGACCCCATTTATCCGACTGTGGCTTCCAGGAGTTTTGGTGGATTGTTCCCTCATCAGTGAGGTAAATTATGTTTCATTTGTAGGTTATGTCAGAATTGCTCACATTAAGCACGCTTCACGTGCATTTCTGACTTTGTAAATTTAAATCGTGATATCTTTAGGGTTCTACGGACGGGGCTTCTACACACGTCAGTGAAGTTCCACCGACGGGGCATCCACTCACAGTGGAAGGTTCCAGGGCTGGTGAGGCTACGATCAACCCCATCCTTGGGTCCATTTCTTGTGTCCCGAAGGCATCTCCGTAGGGCTACAGGTTCTTACACGTCCGGACTCGGTATCGTACCACCCTAAATAAGTGTTGTGTTATTTGTTTTACTTACCAGGGACCACCTTCAGTGGTTCGGCTGGATGTCAATTCATAATTTGCATTTTTAACTTGTACATATTTACAGATTTTATGCATTTATATTAAGGAGGTTCTTTAAATCAAACCTTTGTGGCAGAATTTATGACAATTGATGATCATATTGTAAACCGATGTGTAGCTACACGAGGCATTTTACGAATGTGTTATAACTTATTAATCGAGAAATTTGCCACACCTTGTGAACATCGCTAGGTTATATGCTAGTGAAGCAATTTTGTAAATTGAATAATATAGTGCATTTCATTTTTAAAGAAAGTGTCATTATTTCGTCTGCGACCACTACATATGGAAAAACTCAGTGATTTGTTAAGTAAGTAAACTAATAATTTATCATAGTTTGTGTAAGCTTGGGCTTAACGCCCTGAGATAGTCTGAGCTAGAGAAATTTTATCGTAGGCATGTACATCACTTTCCGGGTCAAGTTTGCCTACGATATCTGCTACGCCACAGTAGCCCAAGTGATTTCGTTACGTAATATCTGATAATCATTAAGATCCAACGTATCTATTTGTTCAAGTACGTGTAACTCGTAGCAAGTTTACCAAAAATAGGTTGGTCTTAAATAATAAAAAGTTCATATTTATATGATTCAGCAACTTACAGAAAAATTATGAGGAAAGTCCTGTGATAAAAATAAACAGTGGTAGCATTAAGCAAGAAAAAATTGTAAAATTTTTTGGTTTACGTATATCTAACAATTGTTGCTGGTCTATACATATTGACAGTATTTGCAAACGAGTTGTTTCAGTTTGCTATTGTATCAATCAATTACGTAATATTGTTGACGGATCGGCCTTGATCATATACTAACTATCACGCTAACTTTCATTCTGTAATTTCCTATGCCATAATTACTTGGGGAGCTGCAAGCGATAGTAATAGGGTTTTCCAGTTGCAAAAAGAGCGGTAAGGTTTATTGCTGGATAAAATAAACGATATAGCTCTAGAACTCTGTTTAAACAATTGGGAATATTAATATTATCCTGCACTTTATTATTGAATCTGTTGGAATATGCTAAAACCGAGCTAAACATGAATACTTTTAATAATTATCATTCACATAACACAAGAAATGACACTACACTAGAAATACCTATACACAGATTAATAAAATATGAACAAAATCCAAAATACCTGGGTATAAAAGCATATAATCATCTACCTGCTAAGTATAAACGTATGTAAATTAAACATTTTAAGCTAGAACTTAAAAAATTATTAATAACTAAATGTTACTATTCTCTAAATGAATATTAAGCTGACTGTTTAAAAAATGCTCCTGCCGTGATTCACATGTATTTTAAATATATTTTTCAATATTGTATAATACTCTCTGCATAGTAGTAATTTTATCTCTTAGCTCTACGTAGATATTTTATACATACATGTATGGTTTTACATGTATATATGTTTTCTTAATTTTATATAAATTTTGTATTTTTTATACTTTAATATGACCTAGTTCATTTGTGGTTGTACTTTTTATATTCTATTTGTTTTTATTTTTTTATATTCTGTTTATAATTCCACTGACTTATCCTATATCATGTGTTTATGATCGACAGGACTAATAAAATATTATTATATAGGAAAGTATTGTGATCGTGTAAAAATGGACTTTGAGTTTTTGGTGAACACGTTTCCAGGTCCTGTGAAGCGAAAAAAGTCGTTTTTAAAAATGTTTATCTGCCATCTATGGTCGCACCTAGATCCCAAACTACTTTATCGGCTTTGCTCAAATTTTGTATACATATTCAGGATCTTAGCTTAAATGTGAGGGAAGTTAACCCCTAAACACCGATGAAAATGTAAAATAATTTTATTCTCAAAAACGGCTCTACAAATTTTGATCAAATTTATCACAAATTTCTCGCTATTGCGCCGGCCACATTTGACAAATTTTGGAACAAAACTACCAGTATCAAGTATGCTGAAGTAGTATAACAAATGTTACCCGCTGCCATAATCGTCTTTCAGAAAAACATTGTGCATAAGCGTGTCTGTCTTCTTGATGGTTAAATTGAGCTTCTATAAACGAGAAGTATATCATGATGTTCACGTATCGAAAAAACTTAATTTTTAGTGCCAAAACAAATGATTTTGCGAAAAAGCTACTGTTGAACTTCAGCTCTATTAAATAAAAATATAACCGATAGAATCAAAGAATTCATTGGATTTATATTTATACGATTCATGTGAATTCTGAACAGCTTTGAAAATGTCGGTTTATCGCCTACCCATCCGCGCTTCACGTTTTTTGTATGCAGGATAACTGAATAAGCTATTTTCTGAATGTGTTAACAGTAATTTTGTGTTATCGAAAGGGAGAACCATTCTATTTGTAAAAAATTTAGTAATCAATAAATTTTCATAGAGAGATACACACAAAGAGTAGTTTAAACGTAAAGTGCACTTTTTCGATGAAACAGTAATATATAAACGTAACTTCTGCAAAATGTCAACATATTTTCATTATTGCATGAATATTTACCAATACTCCATCACAAGCTCCGAATTTTTCTAGAAAATTGTTGTTTTCAGACTCTAAATGTAATAATATTTTTTTATTTTATTATGATTCAAACTATCAACTATTACCATTACAGAAATAACTCTTCTAATGCTCTCTGTGAGGGTTATTAGAATTCTATTAGGCAATAACTTCTCATAATATCCAGCTATGAATAACCGCCAACGCTGATGTTTTTTTTTATGTTCAATCCATTTAATAACATTCGTTGTCATTAAGAAAATGCGTGCTTTGATGTGATTTTTTTGGTTTTGCCACATAAACTCTATGTTAGATATGGTCACGAATATTGACACTAGGACACAAATAGTGTTTAAAATTACAGTACGATTTTCTTTCAAATGATATGCCACCTTCTGTATTTCTGAATTTCTTAGTCATGGAGAAAGTTAGGACTTTTGATGTATCATTACTTCTGATGCAATTTCCACAAACCCTAAAACAATTAAACTCTGCACACGAATATACTACCCAATGAGGGATTGGGATGAGCCAAGAGCTCAATCATCAATTATCATTTCAATCATAATTTTAACCATCTCTCGGTGATGCTAATATAGTTACCAAATTATAAAATATTATAAAGTCGAGAGGTGAGCGCACTTGCCTCTCACCCAAAAGTTCCGAGTTCGATCCCCGGTCGTGGCAGTGGAAAATACTGTGAGAGGGATTTTTCCATTATACACGGATATTGGGTGTATGTCCCTTGTCTCTAAATGTGTAGCCCCCTCCCACACAAGACTTTTCTAGTGCCGTTCGGGATATAGAGGGTCGTAACTACTTGTGGTGTAAGACTTATCCTTCCCGGATAATAATACAATACCTAATTACAGACTCAATTAGGGGTTTATAAATAATCATTAATTTTTTTCTGTTTAATATGTCACTTAAAACATAGAATTTATACGTAACTTGTCTAATTTTTCTTATAATATAAGATACATGCATAGTGTTCAATGTTTGGGTGTTTGTGGAAACTCTGTCAGAGACGATATGCCCTGTGAAAAAAATGAGGACGTTGCTTTTGAAAGCCCATCTTTTCAACGTCCAAAAAAAACCACTAATCTTGGAGAAAACAGTGAAGCGAAATATATCTGTTTGCTTACATATTTCAGATCATTATGATATTATTGTGTAAATATACGTCAAATGCAATTGCAGAATAAAAATAAAACGTATTAAACGACAAAATGTCATACGAACTGTAATATTCAATCTTTTATGCAAATAAGAAGACATGAAAAATACTTTATAGTTTCAGACGATGTCTTATTTCTCTTGTATGCACTCTACATCTTGATCTAATATATTTCAGCGTTATTTACAAACTTTTAAGAAAGAACATGTTAGAGTGTGACGCGTTACGATTTCAAAACTTTGCATTTCAATATGCTAAGCTTGATTACTTTCCTTTTAAGATTTCTCGTTTACTCCCTGAATTTTTATTTAATATTTACTGCAAAATTTCTACTATTTCTTGTGTGACATAAAACTGAATTGATCTAGAACTACTGTATGATTTTCATCAATCCAATTGGGGATAGGAGATTGAAACTCTCTCTACGTGTTGTCTTTTTTGGTTCATCGTTTGGAATGGTTAATATACCAGGCCTTCATAAATAGCCAAAGGATACGTGATTAAAAATATAGTTAACTAATTACAGAAAGATTAAAAATGATTGACAACAATGGAAAACTAAAATCCCTAGCCAATCCACTAGCCAAAACTAACTCACTGGTATTCTAGTTAAAAGTCAAATGTTACAAATATTTAATAAAAGTTTGATAGCACATTTCTAGGATAGAGTTTGTTTATTTTTATTATGGGCTATGTATGATTTTAAGGTGTTGGTTCTTAAAACAAAGGTAAATTGTGCATTAATTTTATTACAATATTGCTTCTAATAAAAATATGGTTTTCCCTTGCAAATGTAGTGCTGATCCGCAAAACCTTTGACGATTACATGTTTATGATGTGAAAAATCTGTAACACGAAACGTTCTCATCAGGAAATACTTCCATAAATTGCTCGATGCACGACTGCAATTAGTTCCCCATCAAAATGAATGAATTGGCTTGCGACACGTTCTATACTAAACTATATTTTATACTGGATGTTCATGTACCGTTATACAACAAAAGGTAATAAGTATCCATAGTTTAGAACTGAAATATACCATCTGTAACAAAGTACACTATCTCAGACAGTACAAAAATCATAAAAAACCTGAGCATTTATACAACTTTAAACTAGCTCGCGCATCAGAGAAATCACTCATTCAAGGATTATCTGAATTTTATTAGCAACACTGGAACCTCACTCAAAACCGATCCCAAGAATCTATGGAACTTTGTTTGCAAGAAAGTCTGGATTACCTGGGAGTATGCGCTGTAACAATGCAAAGTTAAACAATCCTGAAACTATAGTTGATGCTTTTAGTAATTACTTTAAAAGTGTTTTTGTTCTTCCCAACAGCAACTCTTATAGAATAGAATAGAATAGAATATAATTTTATTGGTCATAAATACACAAATTGTGTTTTGACAGGCCATTAAAGAACATCAACGACACCTACTCCAACATGCCTAATATAAATATTGCACCACTGGAGAACAAAATAGTACTTTCGATGAAGAGTTTAAAAAATAAAATGATCTGTGATCCAAACGGTATTCCCAGCTTTATTTGTTAAAGACTGTGCACATGTCTTAGCGCAAATATTAGCAACCCTTTTTAACTTATCTGCGACGAAACGTGTTTTCCCCGATACTTGGAACACTGCTAGTGTCTGTCCCATTCTGAAAAACGGTGATAACTGTGAGGCAACGAACTATTGAACTATCACCTTACTATGTAACTTCGCAAAGGCTTTTGAGATGTTTTTATATAATCGCACTTACCCACTTGCTAAAAAGGCATGCATGCATGGCTTTATGGAAAAATGCTATACAATACAAATTTAATGTTTCACACAACTACTGTCTAAAGTTGTTGATCAAGAAGGGGCAAGTAGATGTGATATATACCGTTTTCTCGAAATCCTTTGATCGTATTGATCACAAAATCCTATTACCTAAACTAGAAGAACACAGAACAGGTTTTTCTGCGCCACTACTTGCTTTCTTCCGTTCATACTTGTCATATTGTCTCCATACGTTACATATAACTGTTTTAAATCGAGCCAATACGCGCTTATATCAGGAGTTTCACCAGGATCTAACCTGGATCCTCTATTCTTTTGTCTTTTCATTGATGACCTAAGTAATGTAACTGATTGTCAGATTATTTTGCGCAGATGACTTAAAAATATTTTCATCAATTAAATCAGCTGATGACTGCAATCTACTGCAAGCCTAGCTAGACAAGGTGGTATATTGGTGTAACAAAAATCATCGTAATTTGGACATATCCAAATGTGAAGTCAAGACTTACTCCCGTAAAGTGAACTAGTGCAGTGAGAGATTTAGGATGCAGCATTTGTTGATATTCACATAACGACGATTCTTATCGCACCACTCATTTACATCATTAAGATCAACCTGAGCTGATACTGTACCATTAATACACTTTATGGTGTTAAACACTTTGAGATCATTTGCGAACAATAGGAACTCACAATTCACCAATGGGTTACTAATATCTTTAGTAAATAAGCAAAAGGAAAGTGGGGCACAGTAAGACCCTTGAGGCACCCTGAGCTGACATTAATTTAATTGGAGATGACAATACCCTGTTTATCCATCTGTATATGCGTCCGGTCAAGAAACTATTGATTGATTGATTGATTGATTGATTGATATTGATTGATGTCTGGTCGATAGCCGCGTGGTAAGGCGCGAGGTGGCAATCGCGATTAATCGCAGAGACATCGCACCACCGGGTTCGAATCCTGGCTCCAGCACTATCGGAGGAAATGGTTGTAAGTCCACGTTTTTTAAATGTGTAACCCCTTTCCGCACAATCCCCTGGCTTCTGGAATTGGGGGTTGTCTAATTTCTAATTTTTGTGGTGTTTATTTATTATCGTTATTATTATTTATATGAGTAGATGATCGGGGATGATTTTCAAGGCTGGCGTCGGTTTTAGCATCCTCGAAAACGGGGAAAAATCACTGTTTGTCAGAGGGAAGTCCGCTCCTTCACGTTTTATTCCCTTTTGCGGGGTGCTTTTGGCTGTTTGGAGGATGGGTTTGCATCGGAGATGATTTTCAAGGGTGGCGTCGGTCTCAGCATCCTCGAAAACGGGGATAAACTGGTGTTTGTCAGACGGAAGCGCGCTCCTTTGCGTTTCATCCCAATTTGGGACTGTTTTTTGGCCGTTTGGGGGGTTGTGCCTACAAAAATTTTTCAGCATCCTGGTCTGTGTGGTCTGGTCGCGTCAGAAAATACTTGCTTTTTTCGTTTTTTTTTCGACTCACAAAATCCACTATTGCTACCCAATTTAAGAATAGGCATGACACAACTGTTTTTCCACATTTTTAGGAAATACACTCTGTTTTAGAGAAGCATTGAATAAAAAACACAAAGGATTAGAGTACAAAATAGTAGTCTTCGGTAAAACATTAGGAATGCCGTTTGGCCCCACTGAAAGTTTCTTAGATATTTTAGACAGTTTTTCGAAAACATTGCTAATTGTTAGAGGCAGACTACCTCATCAGATGCTTCCTTATTATCATAGAATAATTTATTTGGTAGACTGTAGGGTGAACCTTTTTATTTAGTCATTTCCAAAAATTTCTGTTGAGATTTAAGTTATTAAGATTATATAATAGCAATAAAAATCCACCTTTATTTGAACCCCAAGCATCCCAATGAAACCAATTCTCCAAATTGTATTTTTTATAATTTCAAGAACGATAATAACTCCTTGGCTTTTTTAAATATTAGTAAAGTCGTGATTACATCGACGACATATAACGTACATATTCAAATAATTCGGAGTTAAGTATATACACCAAACTCTAATCAGCTTTTGCAAAAGTTATTATTAATTCCACACATGGTTTAATAATAAACTTGTAATTTAGAGTCGTGGTTAAAATTATAACAAGGGACACTTAAAGGGTACCAAATATTGCTTATTAATTTATTGGAGGAAGAAAATGCCAGTGAATTCTATTTGGGTGTAGCAAATAAATCATATTCCACTGTTTTCAATACATTTCATTGCATGATCTGTTTAATGTCGAATGTGTGTTTTAATTTAATATTATACCATCAGTCAACAATAGCATTGTTTACTACCCTCCGAATAATGTTATATATTTTATTTTTACAAAATTTATTTATGTGAAGAAGCAGTCATTACATATACAGATTCGGAAAAAGTAGCTTTATATATCCTAAAGTAAACAACTACGAGAAAGCAAATATAAATCGCTTACGTTAAAGCGAGACAGATGATTGTTATATTAGTGGGGCTCGAATGAAAGTTTCTTGACCTCCTGTCTAACCTCGCCAGCATTCCCTATACCATTTGTCACGACAATACAGATGCCCACAAGATGCTAAAAATAATATTTTACGATATGTACAGCGTGGTAGGAGTAGTATATCCGACTTTATGTTCCTAATTTATGTTATTTTCTTTCTCGCACTTGTTTACCTCAGGATATATAAAATTACTTTTGCCGAATCTGTATAACTGCGCGACATGATATACACTGTACGTGTACATCTATCTAATCCTATGAGCATATGACTTTCTTCGAGTACCTTGTAAAGTATAGAGCATGCACCTGCAATGTCGCATGATGAATGTTATTATTCTTTTTCGCAGTCCAAATTCGTTTTATCCAACTTACTATCATTTTGTTTTTTACTAAAAAAACTTATTGTATGGATTTATTAATATAATTAAAAATCAAAAACTTATCCTCCATAGGCTATATCGCTGGATCTCCTTCCTTTTTTCCTTAGAGATTTTTTTTATACATCTTTGTGTACTATCTCTGTTATCTCACTCAATACTTCAACCACTTCACGGAGATCTGAGATTCGTGTGCACAGCTGGACGTACTAATCTAACCTCTTTATGAAAAAAATTGCAATAAATATTATGTTCAAAATTGGCAACACCACACTAAAAGATATATAAGAATTTTTACGAGTTGAATCTCATTTAGTGTACCGAACTATTTAAGTTAATTAAGGTAAATTATTTCGACAGTCACTATGTTGGTTTATGCTTGACAAAATATAAATTGCGATTTCTTCATTTAATTCACGACTAACAAAATATGCGTATTCCAGTCCCGAAGATAAATGGATTTACAAAAGATATATCAAGGGCTCAATAAATAGTAATAAATGAATTTGAAATTAATTTCTAGGTTAGAATGAACCAATCTACTGGCCTTAATCATTTTACACGTATACACGACAGAATTAATTAGCAACCGAAATTGCATGCTTTGTTTTGTTAATTAAAATCTGAGGACGTCCTCACTGGTACAATTATTAATCTGAAATCTGGACTTGTGAATGATTTTGCCGTTCAAGATCTATGTACTCAAAGAAATATTTTAATGATCCTAATGAATCGAGTACATGGAAATGCAACTGGCTATAATATAATGCAAAATGTCAGTGGTGTGGTTGAAAGAAATTTTAATAGTACGGAATATTAATTTATATTATAAGATGAATAAATCAGTACAATTTTAAATGGGCAGATTTTCTGCCAAACAATAAACAATAATTATGATTTTAACATTCTTTATCCGGCAGAAATTTTAATTTTTTGTTGATCCAGGTCGAGATTGATTGAATTTTGAAGCCCACAGGACATCTGAATTTTATAATGCAATTTACATATCAATGTTGGAATGAATTAAGGTTATCGTCCGCCACAATACAATACTAACTACATAACTGTTTCCGATGATATAATTTTTGTTGATGACCGTAACATTGAATTTTTGGTATATTATCTTATCTTATCAATATTCTTAAATGTTTCAACCTAACACAACAACTTGATGAGCCAACTTGAATCAGTAGCAACACCGTGACATAACAGAATTTTTTCAGAAATTTTCAGATATTTACAATCATCCACATGGAATAGAAAGTTAATTTTGTTAAGAAGAAGCTATCACATTATTTGATATACCTACATGCTTCATAAGGAACCGTCGTCTACAATTATTCATCTAGACCATATGTCACAGATAGTGTCAAAATAGCCGATAAAACATATTCCCAATATTCCCCAATATTCCCTTGGATCTATCGACAATAAATAAAATGTAATATGAATTGAAGAAAAGAATATTAATGGTACTTTTAGAACAGAATAATGGTAAAAAATAATCTGACGAACCAAATAAAACATTTCGCTTTTGTATCCGATGGATTCAACTCCAAAATGTCATAGTTGTATAATATAAGGAAGCAGAAACTCACATCATTATTATTTTTTTCTTACTTCTACCATGTTTTCCATATGGATAAAATAGTTGTAACGCACGTACAGAAAGTGGTGGTGTTACTCTCGCGTTTGAATCAAAAGATCTTAGGCTAGCTGGTGTGCTACTACCCGAGGGAGTAATCACTCCTTCGAAAGGTGGTCAGCATGTAGTATATGAAGTATCAGTGTAAGTAATATGATGAAGTATTGTGAAGTATTCATGAAATATTATGTAGTATGATGGAATATATTGTAGTCCGGTGAAGTATTAATGTAATATGAAGTATAAAATTGACATTATCTTAACCAATCGTGAAATGATTTCGGTGTTCGACATTGTTTTCTAGCGGTAGGTTTAACTTGGTCATAGATTATACCTGAACGATGGATAACAGTTGCAAAGATTCACGGCGTAGTTGGCGATAAAGCAACGCACGCTTGTACGTACTTACGCAAACCAAACTAATTGAAGTTGGTTGGTTGGTTGGATAAATAGAAACTATTACATTAGTATCAATGCAAAACTGTTTTACCTTGCCGCGTTGGTTAAATACAGATTTTAGATATTCAATAGTAAGTTTATTCGGCTCTAAAAGTTGCCGTCATTAAGCCTATTTATAAGTCTGGGGATAAAACTGAGGTCACTAATTACAGACCAATATCACTGTTATCAAATATCTCGAAAATATTTGAAAAAATAATAAAAACTAGAATCATGGAATATATAGAAAAATACAATTTAATATCAAACAAGCAATACGGGTTTAGATAAGCTCAGTCAACGCAAGATGCTATGGCACACCTCATTGCTGAAGTATACAAGGTCATGGACAATACAGAACCATCATTATGTATATTCGTTGACTTAGCTAAAGCGTTTGATACGGTGAGTCACTCAGTCGCTAGACACCTTAGAGAACATCGGTATTCGAGGCATAGCTTTGAAATTGATGAGAAGTTACCTAACTGGGAGACAACAATGTGTTATTATTAATAATAAATTAAGCGACACATTAACAGTTAGTTACGGTGTCCCACAAGGATCTGTCTTGGGGCCAATTTTATTCATTTTGTATGTTAACGACTTGTTTAAATTACCTATTAGTGGGGATATTATTAGTTCCGCAGATGATACTGCTATTTTTTACAAAGATAAAACGTGGAATGCATTAAAGAATAAAGTGGAAAAGATTTTAAAACGGTGATAGACTTCTTTAATATGAAATTGTTAACTATTAGTGTTAAAAATACTCACTTCCTACCCTTTACTTGTTGTCCTAAATATTTGCCTGACTTTGAAACTCTACAAATAGTCTGTGAAGACCAAACTATTATGATATCCTCTGTTAAAAGTGTTAAGTACCTTGGCGTTATAATCGACAGCCATTCGAAATGGGACCTGCAAATAAATGCTCTCGTGAGTAAATTGAGATATTTCATTATAAAATTTAAATTTTTGAAACAGTTATTAGAGGTGCCTTTCCTAAAATGCCTTGATACAATCTCACCATACCTATGGGGTTATCGCTTGGGGGGTGTCACCAATGCCTACCTAAAAAGTTAGAAATTATTCAGAAATGGATTTTTAAAATTATACTAGGTGAAGGTTATACTTATCCTAGCGATGACCTTTATAGAGAAGCTAGCATTTTTAATCTGAGGCAATTGTATTGTCAAAGTATGCTAATATATCAATACAAAAATAAAACTGACTTCAAAAACATTGAACGCGTTTATAACACCCGACATAAAGAATAAGCTATACAAGTACCAAGAACTGATAAAAGAATTGGTCAAAACAGCTATTATTATATTGGACCAAGAGTATACAATGAAATATCAATGGAAATTAAAAAAATTTATTCTATAAATATATATAAAACTAAAATAAAGCATTGACTCATGAACAAGCCAAGATTATTTTTTCATAAAATAGTGGAAAAAAAATATTTACCATATTTAGATATGAACCTAACCCATGAACATAAACATATCTGTGTTAGTTTCTCACAAGTATGTTAGTCTACATTAAAAAAAAATTAACTGCGTAGCTATTCTCTTTTTAGTAATTCAATCTTATTCTATATCTCGAGTACAAGGTTTTTAGAAACCTTTTTCGAGTATTTTATGTTTATTGTAATTAAATTGTTTATGCAAAATGTAATGTAATTTACACTACAAATTATCAATAAACATTATTATTATTATTAGTATTATTAACAAAAGAAATGTACTCCAAAAGTAGCTACAGCGAATTTTACTGAAAACGGATAATGCTTTAGTGTCATACCTGGAAAAAATATAAGAATGCTTTATTTATTCTTTTTTACGTCAAATAAATTTGTAACCCTCTGCTTATGACTAAAATAATTTATTTATAGTCCAGTAATTTTTAAGTTTCATCTTCTTAAAAATTCTCCGTGAGTTGGATTTTTGAATACACCTTTGTTTCCATGCCTTATATAACGTGTTAAAAGTCCCAGTCGATATCGTGCCGGACTTGCAAAATATGCGAGGTCAAATATCTCAAATAGTTTTTCGCAAAAATCTTGCTACCTATGGCCCGGATGGCGATTATGAAAATTGTAAATCTTCAAATTGCCTACAAAAAAGTTCTATACATTTTTCGTACAACCAACCGTTATCGTGGTATAAAGTAAAATACGAGGCAAAATAGGTATATCAATGCATTCGTTTATAGGATAATGCACTTCAGGGCAAGACATATACTTTACGTAATAACAAGTTTCCTCTACTTTAACTGCATCAAGAAAGCATGTTCATTCCTCACTTTTCACCATTTACACTAGTGATTTTCCAACAGTATTAACACTTAAATATATATGTACAAAAACTAAATGATAAGCTAATTTCTATCTCAGAATATTTGAAAAATCATGTTATGGTAATCAACCCTTCTAAAACAAGGCCTTATACGTAGGCAGCACTACCTGTGCTAGAGTCAAATTAAACGTAGGATATCACATATTTGTATATGAAGCTGTAATGTGTATTAGTGACGATGAAAAAAACTCAATGTAGACTTCTTAGTTTTGAAAAACATATGACACCAAAATGGAATGCAACTCGCAGCAAAATTAAGTATCTTTATAAGCATGAATACATCTAGCCTAGCAAAAGAGTTTGAACCATCATTGATTCCTTAAACATTTTGGTTATGCCAACAGTGTATATCATAATTTCTAAACTACACAATTAAGAGCAGAATACAAGTTGTTCAACATTGCTGCTTAAGTGTTTCTTATAATGTAATTAAGAGAGTTTACATAATTCCTTATAATATGAATGTTTTAAATAAATTTATAAACCTAGTACTAATATTTTTCTCATTAAATTTGCTGGACCATGCATGAACTACTAATAACCATTAATGCTCGTTGTTAATTGACTAATTCTGATACATTTCTCATATGTACCATATAATGATAAAACAAGTATGTTGTAATTTCCACGTCTATGGTGATTATATAAACACAGTTGACTGAAATTTAGTAATTAAGCGGGAATCGAAGTATTTGCGGGAAAATTGTAAGTTTGGTAAACCAAGGTACAGCATAATGCACTATGTAGACGTTAACTGTTTCAAACATGAGCTTAACAGTTTCCTATCGACGCGACGCGACGTGCAAAACCCATTTGTTGATAAATTGTACAGAATTCCCTCTTGGATAAAATTTCTACATCGCTGAAATACCTTGCATTAACTTTAATTAAACATGACTACACACACTACAAACCACAAGAGTCTTATGAGTGGAATGACATTAATAAAAATTAGCTATGCCGTAAAACGCCAGATATTTAAATTACAAATCAATTGCGTGTGTTGTTTATCCAGTGTTTTATGTCTATTCCAAAACTACATGAAAAAGAAACCTCTCTTGGGTAGCTTAAATACATAAATCATGGGCTCTAGCTTTTATTTATTTTATATATTTATTTAGTAGTACACTACCCAGAAAGAAAAACTTTATTTACAGGGTAAGAAAATTACAAAAATGCAAAACTCTAAACCGTTACAAGTTTATTATGAGGAAAACCAATAATTGTGTTTCGTGTTTACACCCTCCAGTAAATACCTCCCAAAGATAGGTTTGCATAACGCTTTTGATGGTAATATGCAATTATTACACTTAACGCGCCAGGCTTGTAACTTGTAATTCAGCGCTCAGCGGGGCACATAGCCCGAAGAGTAGCTGTTTGTTGCAGTTTGGTTACGTTCCCTAATAGTAAAATTGAAAATTAAATCAATTGCCCTGAAATAACCGAAAAACTGTTATTCCATGTACCACGTGCCAATACAAGGCGTCAGGCAACATTTTATCTTGTTAGACCCCGAACGAAGTTTTCTCCCTTACATTTCATGTGTAACATCTACAACCACCTGCAAGATGACCTCGATATTTTTCATAGTTCTGTTTGGCTTGAATTTGTAATTAGTTTTGTATGCACTTTGTAGTTTTACCTGTGCTGTACTATTGTATTATATTATTTTTTTTTTTTTTACAAAAAAACCAGTCACCCTTCTCTGTGGCTCCGACCCTCACAGTGCAATACAACCTCGGGAAGAGCACCACCATGGTGCTCCTCGATATTGAAAAGGCCTTCGATACCGTCTGGATCTCAGGTCTACTCTACAAAATGCACGACTACCACTTTCCGACTTATATCATTAAACTTATTCACTCATTCCTGACAGGCAGATCCCTGCAAGTCCGAGTTAATAATAAACTATCAACACGGCGGGATATTCGCGCGGGAGTCCCGCAAGGATCGTGCTTATCACCAAAGTTGTACAATATTTACTCCGATTTTCCGGAGTTTCCGAATGCTAAGCTGGCCAAGTACGCCGATGACACAGCCATATATGCGCATTCGCACAACGCACAAGCGGCTAATATTCTGCTGAAGGTGCACATGACTCGTGCCACGGCTTATTACGGTCAGTGGAAGATTCGGATAAACGTCGAAAAGTCAGAGGCGATAGTTTTCAAGCGCCGATTCACTGAAAACAAAATTCTGACACCAATTTCGATCAGGGGCCATCAAATTCCAACCAAAAGGTGCGTGAAGTACTTGGGGGTAAGACTGGACCAAAGACTGATGTTTAACACGCATATAAATGAGACAATACGAACGGTCTACTCCTTGTCCAGGAGTCTGTATCCGCTCATGGTCAGGGGTAGCAGACTTAACAGACAAAATAAAAAATTATTGTACACAATGGTGATCAGGCCAGCAATCACATACGCGGCGCCGGTGTGGTGCAGCACATCGGCCACGACAATGAACAAACTGAAAGTATTGGAACACAAATGTATGCGCCTCATTTCGAATTCCAACAGGTACACCTCCCTCAGAGATCTCTATGCACGCTGCCACGACATAACGCCAATAGCGGAGTACATCCAGAATATATCTCAAAAATTCTACATCTTCAAACTGGGTGATAGTCCGCTAACCCAAAATATAACACAAATTAGACAGCATAATGCCCCCTTTCGAATAAAACACATCTTGCCTTACCAGACGCTGCCCATCTTCCGGCAAACTCTATAGCCAAACCTTCACCAACTATAAGTTCTTCTTCCCCTACCTATCTGTACTGATATTTCATAACTGTTAAATCTTTCCTATTACTCTTGGTTTATGTTTGTACATTTTTGTTTTATTTGTTTTTGTTTGTTTTGTTTGTTATATAAATTTATCTCTAGTACATCGTAAAATCAAAATTATATTTAGACAAGAAAGTATAGAGTACAAAAGATTCAGCAGTAACTCTGCTCGCCATTGGAAATCTTGCAACGGGATCCATCATTATAGGCTTTGGTACCCGCACCAGTAGCACAAAATTAAATAAGTGATATACCATCAAATTTTATTGTTAACTGTTTTCAGCTACTTAGTAGTGTACAATTATTATATTACTCATTTTAAATTTTATCTGTAAATAGGAGAATGAGTGTGTTGATTGTGTCTTGAATGCATCACTAAATGTATTCAAGATACAATCAACAGGATTATAAATTGAACCAGCACTGCTCCGCTGGACCCTGTTACCACCAACGTGACAAACAATATGCGTTGGTTACAAGGTCAAATGCGAGGTAGATATCTGGTTAGATATTTGTTCTGTAATGTAAATAAAGTTATTTTGATTGATTGATTGATTGACCCTCACAGAGGGGAGCTGGTACTACCATTAGCCACTGATGAGTGACTACCGGGTCCGCGAATTGTGTGCCCTGAGTAGACGCAATGAACCGAGGATGGCCTTCTGCATTTTACCAGCTAAGATCTCTGCCGGTATCTTACATTTTCTTTCTTTCTTTTCTTCATTCTATTGTAAATATATATTGTTCTCATTCTGTAATTGGTCTTGCGACAGTTGGATGATGTATCTTAATAAATAAATAAATAAACAAGGACCTTCGGCAAGGAAGGAAATGAATATTGCTTAAAGCTGTAGATGCATTTTCGGTCATTTACAAGTAAGTTACTAATTTCTGAGGATTATTGAAAAAATCAAAATAACTATTTTGCTACTTTCTTCAGGTAAAATCTTGAATTTAATAAGTTGTCTCTACCCTCCTTTATCCTCTATTGTTAGTACAATTAGTACATTTTTAGAAGTAGACTGATTCTGCCAATGGAGTAATGATGTCGCTGTCAAGTCTTCTCTGTTTGTCATATTGCACGAATTGAACTGAATATCTTGCATGTATTTGGCGATGAATATAATATTTCAAAAATAAATATATAATTAATAATAATTTAGATAATTCCTTTAAAATAGGAAGCAAAACAATTATTACGCAACTTGTAGATCTCATTGTTTTTCGCAACACTCGCTTCAGCTACTTATATAGGTTAAGTATAGATCCTCTGATAAAATCATAGAAACTGACATCGCGAAAAATACATCACAATTTGATTTGATTTTACTAGACTCAGCTTGGCTTGGTTCGACTTGACTTGATATTTTGTGACAAACTCAACCTCGTTAAGCGAAAAAATAAGAAACGTAAATTGGCAATCGAGCTTTGGTAACGGTTACAATGGGTAGGGTTGCTCGGGCGCCAATTCCCGCTTTAAGTGTTGGAACAACACTACCCTACACGCTGGCGACGGGGGGCTAAGTAGCTCAAGTAGAGAAACGGAACTTCCAGTAGGTCAAGGGGTATGACTTCATAATCACGGTAGTAAAAAGCATGGTTTCCAATGTTACAATATACTTATATTTAAATAAAACCTACTATTTGCAATTCTACTAAATCTGCAACAATCAAAACTAAATTTATATGTAAATGTCAGTATTTAACATTAAAGTAAAAGTTAAATTCGATGTGCAGGTAACAATTTAACAAATTGATGTAGTAGCAGCCTGTCAATTGTGCGATCAATAATTGCACTTCAATACAGCTAGACCGTCATTGCGAAGGATTACAGTTAAGTATTTAACTGTCACAACTCCTGAAAAACCTCACAAAAGGCAATAAAAATACCGTTAATATTAATTATTAAATAACTACATAATCCTCCTTTATCGAAAGAATAGGGCCCTATGATTATAGTCATAAGCTTGAATCAAGTCAACATATTAGTGTATTGTTTGATTTCCGTCATACTATTTGGAAATAATATATATTATTTACAACAACTAAACAAAAACAACTTGTTATTGCCGGGTATATTTATAGTGTCAATTTATTACCAACATTTGATCGATGTTTGCCGCAATACGAACAAGTACAAAATTTAATAAATTACCACAATGTAGGAATATAAATTGTTATGTTAAAAACCATTAGGGATTACAGCTAAACAACAAGAAAAGTATATCGGGGGCTATATTCCTATGTATTTCAAATAATTAATAATATTACCAATTAATATTACTTTATGAAAAGGTGATAAAATTACTACAGACCAATATCAACAATAAACAACTTGGAAGGAACAAGCATGACAGTATTTGTTTCACTTAGATAACATAGACTTGTATTTTTAACAATGATATTACGAAAATTAAATGTTATTCAGCTTCTCTTTTGCATAAAAAATTGGCTTAATGAATATTATATTAAATTATGCACACTCCAATAAATTTTATCCATTATCATTCAGTGCAAAGTGAAATATATTCATAACTTTAATAGCAAATACTAAAACAGAATAATATAATGACCCATAATTTCTATGTTGTTCTGTTGGTGTTACCGTCACTGTTATGTAATCAACTTCCAACCAATGCAGCCTTAAAACTGTAATTGAAAAAAACTGCAAATTGTTTGTGAATTAAAATTAAATATACTTTAAAGTTTTTCTTATTATTTTTTAAATCCAGTAAACCATTACAATAGACATATGATACGTCAATTCACATACAAAAAGATAACAATTAAGGACATATATATTAAACATAGAAATTAATGAGGACGATTAAAAGTTAAATATACAGGGTTACTGGTAATTCGATACATTCCTTTGGAGATGTGATGGGGCATGAGCTAAGGAGTAAATCTAGCCCTAACATACATTATACAAAACTCAATAGTTTTTGAGATATTTCAATTTTTTTGTTTTTCTCAAAAAAATAGATCTGAATATCTTAAAAGTTAATTTCCGAAAAATCTACTTGACATTTTAAAATTTTTTTTTACTGGATTACTTGTCCAATATTATAGATATCCGTTTGGAATGAAAAATATCCGGAAACATTTCGATCATGTGAACATTTAAAATAAAAACTTGTAAAAATTTTTTTTTTAAATCATCAGTTATGAAATGTACCTATTAGGTTTTTTCAAAAAAAGATTAATGTAGCACGCGTGCAAATTATTATAAAAACTTCCTTATTTCAATAGCTATCTAACTAGGTAGAAATGTTTAATGTACCCTTGATAGTTCTAATAAAAAATTAGTAAAGATAATGCTGGTGGCGGAATTTATTAAACGACTAATCATTCATTTTCATTTAAGTCAGTCAGTCCTTGACTTTGACGTTTGTGCATATATGTCATTAACTGACATTCTTATCTCCGTGTCCCTTAAGTTTGTTGGTCTTGTTAAATTAGTTATCGAAGATTTTGATTTTGCTCGTAGTTGTTGTTATTAGTTGTTGTTATTGTATTTTCTGATCTGGCGGTGATTTTAGAAGATGTTCCTCTCACCGTCAGACAGCGAATGATGTTTGAGAACGACGGTTGTCCAGCACATTATCGGCTGACAGTACGACAGTTACTTGATCAACGTTTCCCTAACCGTTGGACTGGAAGAGCGGGCCCAATACCTTGGCCAGCGCGAAGCCCTGACTTAACACCCCTTGATTATTACGTATGGGGTCATATGAAGGAGATGGTCTATGCCACACCAGTCAATACTATAGAAAACCTTAGACAAAGGATAGTCGATGCTGCCCAACACATAAGGCATAATCTGACAACCAGAGTAACAAGGACGGAAATAAGAAGACGCTGCCGTGTCTGTATACGGAATAGGGGCTCCCATTTTGAGCAAGACATATAAAAAATAAAGTACAACTTTGAAATTAATGGAGAATTATACTCCACTTTTAAAATGTTTTTTACTGTTTATCTCAAAATAAAATTCGTACTACTTGCGTTATTTTTACTAGTATTTTCTTAGAACTATTAGGGGTACAGTGAACATTTGTACCTTGTTAGATAGCTATTGAAATAAGGCAGTTTTTATAATAATTTATACCCATGTTACGTTAATATTTTTTTGAAAAAACCTAATAGGTAAATTTCATAGCTGATTTAAAAAAAAAATTAAGTTTTTATTTCAGATGTTCACATGATCGAAATGTTTCCAGATATTTTTCATTCCAAACGGATATCTATAATATTGGACAAGTAATCCAGTAAAAAAAAATGCAAAAATGTCAAATAGATTTTTCGAAAATTAACTTTTAGGACATTAAGATCTACTTTTGAGAAAAACAAAAAAAATTAAATCTCAAAAACTATTGAGTTTTGCATAATATATGCTAGGGCTAAATTTACTTCTTAGATCATGCCCCATCACATCTCCAACGAAATGTATCGGATTTCCAGTAACCCTATATACATAATATTTTTTCGAAAACTCGTATACACGAATACTTACGACTCTATTATATCTCATTTCTAAGTATTTATCAATACTATAAAAGCGGTTTGCAATAAGGAAGTGTTTAACACTATTTTTATATTTTCCAAAGTTATTAAGTATTTTATTGTTATCCGGCAATTTATTAAATAACTTAATACCTAAGTAAGTTGTACTATTTTCATAAATTGATAAATTGTGATTAAGCAAACACAGCTTTGCCCCATTCCTAGTATTATAGCCATAATAGTTGTTTCTATTTATATTTATTTAACGTCGGTCTATTTCCGTTACTGCGACGTCTATAGACGAGCTACCCCCAATAAGGAATTTTGATGAACCTCTTCTCTTTCAAAGAGTGGGGATCCTTTACTTGCCTAACATTTAATAGATAAGGGACCGACGGCTTTACATCCACTCCGAAGGATGGTATAACCACTACACAATCCTCGCCTAAGATTACATAGCTTCCGCGTATGCACTGATATACAAGCCGCTAGAAGATGTGAGGCGAGAACACTGTCACCCACCTAAGTACTAACTGCGCCTAATGTTGCTTCATATCGCATATCAAAATATGTACATATTAAACACGCACCTACGCCTACCCCATAGTAGTTGTTATTAGTAATAAATTTGTCAATATTTTGTTTAAGAAATAATAAAACTTCTAATCGTAAAATTAACAAGTTTAGTCATTTAAATGTAATTCTAAATGTTGTATATTTGGATACACCAGCAATGTTCATAACTGCAAAGTGTATAATGTGAATATCCCCAAAATAAATTAAATGTCTTAATCTCTAGTACATCCCTGCATAATAATATTCATATTAGTAACTTGACTGAATCTACATAGTGCAAAGCATAGGATAATTTTGTACACAAATTACCAACATGTGCTTCCCAACTAAGGTCACTATCAATAAATAATCTCAAAAATGTTGTACCAGTTTCCAGCTCAATATGTAACATAACTTTTATAATATAAGAAATTTGTTACGCCTTATTAATGACTTCTAATTTATTTTCACAACAAAGTTAGCTATTAAACATAATATTTTTAGTCGCAAACTCCTCTATAAAATCCTCATTTTACTATAAGGACCGTAACCAGACTGCAACCAACAGTTACTCTCCGGGCTATGTGCCCCGCCGAGCGCTGAATTACAAGTTACAAGTCTGGCGCGTTAAGTGTAATAATTGCATATTACCATCAAAACGCTAATGCTTCGATTGCAACAAACACCAGCCGAAAGACTGATCCTACCTAAAGGAGCTCTCTTGCCAGACTAAAAATATTATGTTTAATATTCCGCCCTCTAAAAGCACATTTGAACTATGCTAAGCCCAGTCAGGCTATTTATTTTTCGATTGCAACAGACACTGGACCGCTAGCTGGCGTCTGCTGACTATTTTACATGTCGCTTTTGTAAAAATATCGGGATGTACCAAATAGTCAAAGGATCCTCATGCCGGTCGTCACATGCCTACCTTGCACTGATGAGAGCCAATAGCTCAAAACTGCAGTCTGCAAGTGGTGTGTGACGGCTGGCAAGAGAGCTCCTTTAAGTAGGATTAGTCTTTCGGCTGGTGTTTGTTGCAATCGAAGCATTAGCGTTTTGATGGTAATATGCAATTATTACACTTAACGCGCCAGACTTGTAACTTGTAATTAGGTAGGTAAAGTTAGCTATTATCGTCAGCAATCATTACTAAGTTATTGAGATTGTCTATGCTGCGTAAATCCTTGCGGAAGTCCACACAAAATTCCAAGTGATTTAGTTCTTTGAATTTTAACAAGTTCTGACAAATATGAAATCAAAAATGTATCAATAGTCCCTTTAAAGTCGCATTTTAATTTTTTTTTAATAAGTAAGCAATGGTCAATAAATTCAAAGCCCTTGATTCATTATTATTTTTAACATATATTTTTTCATTATATAAATTTCTTTACATGCTATTTTTTCCATGCACTAATTCAATGTCACATATTTCAGTAATTTTTTCTTACAATATATTTGTGTAACTTTCATTTCTTTTACATGATTTACTAAACTGCCTTTACGAATAATTTCTACACCACCATTTTTAAATCCAGATCTTCTGAATACAGTGCATAACCTATAGTCACTTATTTCGATATTTTCAGATCCATTACTTTTAACCAAGCCTTTGTAAGACATGTTATATTTATTCCCTCAGTATCTAAGAAGAGTTCGAACTGATCCATATTATTTCTTATAAATTGGATATTTTGGCAAAGACCCCAACAATTATAATTTACATTTGGACTGTATCTATGTGATTGTTATATAATACAAGGTTCTGGAAGGTTAAACTTTTTGTTAGAAGTCACACATGAAATGCATGTCAAAATACGATTTGTACAGTTCTCGGTTTGGTGATTCTTTTTTGCACATTTTGAAAATATTTACTCATGTGTGCAATCTCTGCACTATTATCAAAATTGACACATTTTTATCTAAAAGTTGGAATATATTCATTCTGCACATTGTAAAGTCGATATAAATCCTATCCCTGATTGTGATCAACCGAAAAGAGAAATAATGATCACATTCAACAATTCTTCTCATTTTCTAATTATTATTACATCTAGATAAATATTATCGTAATTTAAAATGAGGAATTTTTATGCAATTTTCTAGTCTATTTTTAGATATATTCTCTTCTATATATACTAATATTCTCAGTTTTCTATTTTCTACCAAATTCACCATCAGGAAGATTTTATGTTTAATTATCTTGCTATAGATATCCCATACAACTACTATTGTACCTGGTAGATAAACATCACCTATTCCCAGTTGCTAGAAGGTCGTAAAAAATCGTGAAAATACCAAAAATTCTTTATTTCGAAAGCACTAATGCCTAAATTCTGTATATGTATTAAAATTTGAATGAAGTCTTTTGTGATTCCAAGAGAAAGACCTCTTCATTTCATAAGCATGGAAAAGTATTTTTGTTGTTCCAAAATTTAAATTTTAAAATTACTTTATTCATAAGTTCAGGGAAAGTAAGAATTCGCATCAATACAAATATGCACGTATAAAATGGGGAAAATCGATTTATTCTTCGAAGAAATTCGAGAGGTGGGAAATAAATATGCAGATATTTTCACTTCAAGCTAAATACCATATTATTTTAAAATGAGAATTTCAAATTTAATAAAATAACGTTTCATTCCGGGTGTACCTGTGGTTTGCAGCGAGTGTATTAGAGTGTAGTTATGTTTATGCGAACTAGAACTGTGTGATAATTAGAGTTAATACCAGGTGTTTCAGCGGCGTGGAAATTTTATCCTACGGGGAATTCTGAACAGTGTATCGACTAATGGGATTTGCTCGTTTATAGTCTATTAACGAACTTTAAAAAATTCACATATCAAATCTGTTTGGAGGACAAGCGAAAAATATTGTTTTGTTAATAATTTTTTTTTCCTTTTAACAATGTACCAAATGTTCTGTTTTGTATAGAGAGTGAGGCAATGGTGCGTCGGACCTCGATATCTCGAGTTCTACGATAGCTAGAAATTTTTTATGAAATTGCAAATAAACTATATAAAAAAGTCTATAAGTGGAAACTATTTTCGAACATACTGGGCGAGCCAAAACGATATTACAGGACCAAGTGCCTTCTTTAAAAATGGAATGCTATGTATATAAATTAGTACATTTTTTGAAGCCTCTTTCTAGGCTCTATTCATTCCTATATTAGCATTGAATATCTCCCAACCACTCGGATGTAATGAATTTTTTTGTTGAAATGATGCAATCTGCAGATGGATAGTAAAAAAATCACCACAGTCATAATTGTGGGTTTTAAGAAAAACTTATGTGAATACCAATTATGAGACATCTAATTAATGTTTTTGAATCGTTTTCGTTTCCTAAAAATGTATTGGGTGGCCAAAAATAAATTTTAAATTAAGAACATTTTTAAATTGAATTTTCTAATTTTTTTTTCAAATGAAACACCCTATATATTTTTCGCCGATATGATGTAAAAATGAAAAACGAACATTTTTTTGTAAGTACTTCCCTAGGGCTAATTGCAACTAATTTCGTTTTATTAAGCAATACTTACAAAATTCAAAAATAAAGTTAAAAAAGGAGGTTTCTTCAAATAACTCAGTAGAAAAAATTATAATAAATGTTCCACGTGTTGCCCATTTTGATTGAAATACATCTCTATGCGCTTTTGAAATGAGGTTCCCACTGTTCTTAGAACTGCCGATGCGATAGATGTAAAGCAGTTATTATTCTTTCCCTCATATTTTGTTGTATGATTCTCTATAAACAATTTCCTTCAAGTATCCCCATAAAAAGAAATCCATTTTTGTAAGATCTGGGGATCTAGCAGGCTATTTAGTGGGTCCATTTCTTCCAATTCATTGATTAGGGTAGGTATTATTTAAGTGGCCTCTAACTGCATTTAAATAATGTGGTGGAGCACCATCTTGCTGATACCACATCCTATTTCGTATTCTTTCAGGGAGATTTGCCAATAATTGTGGCAGATAGTTTTCCAAAAAAATGAAGATAAATAGCTCCATTCAATGTACCATCAAAGAAATGTGGCCCCATTACATGGTCTCCAATAATTTCTCCCCAAACTTTTATAGAACATATGTGTTGTTTATCAACTTACATAAAAAAGTGAGGATTTTCCGAAGCATAATAATGGAAATTGTACCTATTAACAAATCCATTTCTATGAAATGTTACCTCATCACTGAATAAAACAGTATTGAAGAAGTTGACATCATGTTGTATTTCACCTCTGGCCCAATTACAAAATTTTAGGCGCTTTTGAATATTGTCATCAGATAATTTCTGGTGCAATTGAATATGATATGCATGCAACTTATTTGTTTTTAAGATTCGAACCACAGACCGTCTACTTATTCCTACTAATGAGCTCACCTCTCAACCGTTGCCAGCACCACAGATAACTCATTTTCTTCGTTCACAACACGTTTTGTTCTTTTACTTTTTTTATATTCGATATTTCCAGTTTTCAGAAATCTATCTAGAAGGTTTTGGAAACTGCTAACATCAGGAATCTTTCTTTCAGGATAATGTTGGTCATAAATTCTATTGGCAAATAAACAATTTCTGTCTGACTCGCCCAAAACACAAGTTATGTCTACAAGTTCCACTTTATTAAAATTTATATTGCAAAATTACAAATATTTTAAATTCAATACAAATTGTAACGACCGATAAGTGTGATAAATGGTCCTTTGTACACGACAGTTTTTACCAAACTGAGGTTTTATTGCCTGTCGAATAACGAAAACAGCAAAAAATGTACAAAAACTTTACAGTCATTTCAAAATTGCATAGAGACGTGTGTCAATCAAAATGGGCAACACATCGAACACCTATTATAAATTTTTCTAATGAATTATAGATTTTTTTATCTAGTTTACTTGCAATTTTTTAAAAAATGTCTAGTATTCGTAGAACTCGAGATATCGAGGTCCGACGCACTATTGCCCCACCCTGTATATTATACTAATATTTAAAGTTCTATTAGCTAGACATTTGCGCCACATATGCCAATGCTAGTGTACATTTCAAAATTAAAATAACCTTAATTATTTATAACCAGTATAAAATTAATCTAAATTATGTTTATACGTTTCAGTAAACATTGTCCAACGCTTTGATCCACATTTTTTTTAGCGATTAATATATTCTTACTTTATTAACCAATTAAAACGTACGTATTTAAAAAATCGACCAATAGGATTTTTTAAAGTGAAGAAAACGATTATCGATCAGTGGAAGAAATCATGACATATTTGTACACAAAATAAATGAGAAAAAGTATTTTTTTTATACATTTATTTAACGTCGGCCTATTTCCGCTACTGAGGCCTAAGACGCCTGTAGACGAGCTACCCACAACCAGGAATTTTTGTCGAACCTCTTCCCTTAAAAATAGTAGGGATTTACTAATATCTACTATCTACGAATACTTGCCTAACATTTAATAGACAAGGGACCGATGGCTTTACATGTCCTCCGAAGGATGGTATATCCCCTATATAACCCTCGCCTAAGATTGTATAGTTTCCGAGCATACACTGATATACAAGCCGTTGGAAGATGTGGGAGGTGAGTACGCGGTCTTCGTTAGAACGGTCCCCCATCCAACTACTACCCGCGCCTTACGTTGCTTTACATCGCATATCGAAGCATGTACGTAGTAAAGACGCACCCACGCTCGCCCTGAGAAAAAGTAATTTGGTGATGTTTCACAAGAAAATATTAACGACGTTATCAATGAAAGTGCCCCAGTTAAAACGAGAAATAAAAAATTCTATATGGAAATAATTTAAAGCTTGGCAAAAATTAGGAATTTATACTAGGACACATTTTTTTCTTTAAAGAAAATATCAAACAACTAAACTTTTATTTTTGTAAAGTCATTGTAACTTAAACAACACTTAAAATTATTATTTAAACTTGAACAAAAATATAATTTAAAAAAGTAAATATTAAATATAAGCTTTCTCCACTAGTCCTCCATCAATATTGATACATTTTTCAATTCTCTTCTTATTATTTTGAACAACTTTTCTTAATTCTTCAACTGTTAATTCATTGCATGCTTCTCTAATTTTGTCACATAGTTCCGCTCTATTTCGTGGCCTATTTTCATAGATTTTTTATGGCACCCCAAAAATAAAAATCCATACGGGTGATGTCTGGTGATCTAGATGGCTACACAATTAAAGGACTATTTCTTCCAATTCAACGCATAGAAGTTGTTATTTAGCCAATTTTGAACTATTACTGCATTATGAGTGAGAGCCCCCATCTAGTTGTATATAGAGGTTTTGTTATACGGCTAAAATTTTGAACGGCATCTCGAAATTCATCAAGGTAAAATGGTCCAATCAAGGCCTCATTTAAAACTACACATCAGACATGTACTGTTTCGGCCGTTTACAATTTATAACCCAGTACCTGTTTACCGTTGACCAATACTTTGAGTTTTACGACGAGACCACGCCATTTGTTGTAAAAGTAGCCTCATCACTGAAATTAATTTTTTCAAAAAATTTGTGCCATTTAAAACAAACCCTGTGCCTAGAAGCAAAATTCCAATCATCTCTCGTCTCTTTCTTCCATAGTGTGTAAAAACTTGGACTTATATGGTTTTAAATTATGACGTTTAAGGCACCTCCAAATTTTATTTCTGTTTGCATTCTAGTTTAGAGATAATCTCTGACACTTAACACGTATTTCAGCATTAACAGCATCTGTTATTACTTGATCCAATGGACAATCGGCAACGTTGTATTTTTTTGCTCTAAGTTTGGATACATCTCCAGTTCTATTAATTATTCTATTAATTGAACCAAGCGTGGTGTAGTGAATCTGTGGGCGTTCTGGATGTCTCAAACTAGCTGCATCTCGATAAAAGTGCACACTGTCACCAACAATTCTTATTATTTCAATTTTATCAGCAATAAATACTTAATTGTTGTGCAGCCATGTTTAAGTTTAATTTGACATTCGATATAATTGTCAAATCCATTCCAAAGCACTCCATGTCAACAAAGATATTTGTATGCAGAGTTCTAAGTATTTTAAAAAAATAGCTACCAATTTTCAAATATTTATTTTATAATAGTGTTTTGGATAAAAAATGCCTCCTAATGCTTAATTAGCGTCATTATTACATGATTACCAAGTTATGTAAATATCCGACAATAAATAATTCGAATAGTAGGGTTATTATTATTGAAATCTTAGATATCATTATTTTTTGTAAAGGAATGAATATTTTTTAACGAAATTTGGTATACAGGGGTTTTAGGTCATGCCGAACAAGATTCTATAAAAACAATAACCTTATTTCAATCGTCAATATAAATTCCTAATTTTTGCCAATTTCTTTTGATCATAGTAGGCTTATTTAATTTCGAAAAAAAAAATGTTTAAATAACTTTTTAATCACAATGTGAAACACAAGACGTATACCAAATTTGATCTAAATCGAGTAACAAATGGCCGAGATATTGACGTGTAGTTGTGAAAAGTGGACACTGTATATGAAATTTTTTGTCAAATTATTTATTTTAAAGTTATTTTAAATAAACAGACAAGGTCTATTCTGTAAGGCAAAAGTTAAAATTTAAAGGAACTTTAAAATTTTAACCATCCTAAATGTGGTTTGATATTCTGCAACAGAGAAAGTTAAAATTTAACGGGGTGTTAAAATTTCAACCATGCTGATTGTGGTTTGGTCTTCTGTAAAACATTTTTTTGTTGAAATCTTTAACCTGCTCCAGTAAATTCATCGGTTAAAACATTATTTTTAGCGGTGGGTGAAGAGTACCTCTTAAAATTTAATTTTAACGGTTTATAACATCTTTCAATAGTTGACAGCGCAGAAAATGAATTACTAAGGTAAGTCAAGGAAATACATATATCCCATTTCTAATAAATATTTCAGTAACAGACAAAGGTTTTAATAGTATAAGAGAACATAACCTTACTTTGCGACTGCTTTCAAAAAATATATATAAACACTTATATACACCTATATCTATATTTTTGTTATGGGCATATAACCAAGATATTTTTTATTAATATTATTTTACAGTAGAAAATTTCGAATCCGGCAATGAGAATTACGAGACATAAGTAACCCTTTAATAACCCAAAAGAGATTTTCCTTAAACTGTCCAGACTCGATAAATATTGCTACCAAGAACTGATAAACAGTATAGGGCCCTATATGAATCAACCACATAGCCAAATAAGAATACAAACACATCTGCGAATTTTGGTGGAATTGTACTTTTTTTATCAAGGGAGTTACCAGATAGCTACTGGTCATGGATATTCAATTGCCCAGAGTCAACCAGCTGTCAGTAGGTGCATAGCTAAAGTTTTTGATGTTATAACCGAACGTCTTCTTATTACTTGGATTAAATTTACAAGTTCAATTGAAGCCAGACAAGCTGCAAAACGGGGATTAGCGGAAATAATTGCATCATTCTCTCACCTTATTGGTGCAGTAGATGGTACATAAATACGAATAATAGCACAAAGTGCAAATCATCCAATAAATCTTGGACAACCTTACTATTGCCGGAAGAATTTTTATGCCATTAATACTCAAATTATTAGAGATTCTGTGAATGATACAGCTATCTGGCTGACGTCTATAAACTTTCTTTTCCAACTGGTTCCAAAACTTCAAAGTGAATCTACGTGTTCATCAATTCCGGCTTCTGGTACAGAAATGCCTTCAATGACTATTTTCGCAGACACTACTACAATTCGCTCTTCTAGGGCCATCAGATGTTTATATTTCTTTATTGGGCCCCCACCTGTGCCCACCTTGTAGTAGTGCAGTACTCTGGCCTTCTTTCGAATGTTGGTCAATGATTCATTAAAAGTCTGCAAATCATTACAAACTATTTTGTTTTTTAAACAAATTTGTGTCGAGTTAGGTAATTATGCTCAATTCCAAAAATGATTACGTCCGCACTTACCTCTTTCCACTGTTTTGCTCGTTTGCTGGCACCCTCAAGTCTATTTAGCTTGTCCGCCAAATAGCAACAACAAACTTCATACTTGGCGGTGTTAGTTTATCTTTATTTTAAAAAAACTTGTTTTTCTCTATACAATTGATCATATATTTTTTTATACTTTTGTCATCCTTGGGCCCCGCGATTTTTTGACTCGTATTTTGCATCACAAAACACAAAAGACAAATAATAAAACGACCACAAGATGACAATAAATCATTGACAATTAACGGCTGCTGAAATGATTATTACTCTCGGCGATTTGTGTGCATTTGCAACTACAGCTGGGTCTATTACGCCTACTTATACGGATATGCACGACTATTTTAGAGGCTTCCTCTAAATTAATTTTTTTAACGGTCGGGTTAAATTTGAAGTTGTAGAATATGAAAAAAGGTTAAAGACATAAATTTAACGCCCTGTTAAATTATAACTTTTACCTTACAGATTAGACCTTAAATGTGTCACTTTGCAGCGATGTAGCGCAGAAAATATTGATTTTAAATAATAATGTTCTGTAAACAAAAGTGATGGATAATTTTTTGACTTTATGTAAAGAAAATTTCTTGATAAATAAATGTAGGATGCACCGTTTAGGAGATTACAATGAAACGCTTTTTGCAAGAAAGCGGCTGAAGTACCTGAAGGATCTGGCCGACAATTTGGATTTAGACTTCTAATGATCCGCCCCAACGATTAATAAAAGACAATAGTCAAATAATAAGGGATTTTTGCAATTTCAGGCGTTTTTTTGTACCTAGCGACTGGGCTTAGTCACCAATAAATAATACAAGAAATATTCATCGTCCACAAGTAATAGAGAAATTGAAAATTTTGAAGTTAGATAACTTATAAATAAAACTTGGTCGCTAGTTTAATTTCAAATATACTTGGAATATTCTGAACGGAAAGTCAAGAAAATGGACTATATTTTTTCCTAACATTTGAATTCAGAACTTTGACACGCTCTGCACATTATTCAGTGTCTTTTTTAAAATCATTTATTCAACGTCGGCTTATTTCCGCTAACAAGGCCAATCACCGACGCCAGGGGATAAGCTCATCAGTGTAGACACTGGGACCCCTAACCTGGAAATTTTGCTGAGCCTCCACAGTTTGTCGTGGGGTAGGGATCTTTAACGTGCTCACATCTCTTTCGAAAGATGATGACGCGAGCAGATCCGCTCAACTACTATATCTCATCGACTTGCTGTGACCCGGTTTTAAATCCGTGTCGGAGGACGCGCCACTGTTCATCACACCACCAAGCCGACAGATTTGATGTTAATTTGTACTTATTTCTAATTCGAACGCACACATATTTCTTGAAACTTATGTGAAAGTAATGTTACGAATCATCTTTATCGAGTTAAATTTATTGATTGATTGAGTTTTAAATATTCCATTAATGAAACATGACTTTATTAATAAAAAATATGTATTATTGAAGAATGTAAATGCTAAAACAGAAACGAATAAAGTACAAAGTTTGTTCTTTGAAATTCTCCGGTTTGACTTAAACTTTATCGTAACGAAAAACACAAATAGAAATAAATATACAAATAAAAACGAAGGCATAAGAAATGGAAAATACATTAAAATTTCACGAGCAGAATGTTAAAACAAAGCAACACAAACAAACCAGGAGGTTTATTGTTTACAATACTTGCTTTGAACATTGTTTAAGTAGCTAGATAAGAAAAAGTTCATTTAAATTATGAAGTGCGATTTATTCATAACAAAGTAAGGTTTCGTTTTACCCGGAACGCTTTAAAATATTTTAATAAAAATTGAGTTCTTGGCTAAATATTTTGTTATGTTTCAAGAAGCTGCAAACAAGAGATTGATCTAAGAAGATCAGCGGTCTGCACTTTACTATAAATTTAGACTTTTTTACTTAAGGTAATGTAGCGTGCTAGGATTTGTAAAGTTTATACAAAATAGTCAGTAAACGCCTATCTATCTATCTGCCTATCTAATTATAATCTACGAACTGCGGTACAAAAATAATTGTAAAGTGGATCGAGAATTATAGATAGATTATACACAACTTGTAGTTTAATACTAGTGCATTTCATCCGTCCAGTTTATAACTAGACTAATAGAAAACAAATGGACACTTTAGTATGTGTATATACATATACACTTTATCACATCTAATTAATTATATTGCGTTATATAAATAATTAAACCTCAATATTTTGTCTCAAAAATTTTTTTTATTCCCTTTATAAACAAAGTGATAGAAGTGATCTTTTGTTTACAAAACATTCCAGTCCACGTAACAATCAAATAAAGCCCAAATCTGTTGAAATTTTCTGTCACATAGTAGACCACTACGTTACATTTTACGCTCTTCTTCACAGCTGTCTTTCTATATAAAATGTTTGAAAGTGTTTGTATTGGCTTAAAATGTTGTCTAGTGGCGAGCTATCAGAACTTGGACTTTTAAAAAGATTTCAACGATTCTATCAGAGACACCAAACTGTGGTGATGACATGACGTGTACCTATTTCAATTGTTAAAAAATATATGCTCGTGATACTAATAATAAACTTAGAGGAGTAAATTCATTAGAGGAGTAAATTTCGGTTCGAAATATTAAGTTTTTTTTTATTAGCGTAGCACCAGATTAAACCAATATATTCCTATTATATTTGTCTCTACCTGTCATTTTAGCCCTTTTAGTTTCCACAATCCCATTAATCCCAGGCTTTTCTTATGTTGCATTATCGATGTTTGCAGATATGGTATGCAACCAAGGATGCTTTCGATTAGATATACGAAAAATTTCACTGTCAATTCAAAGTAATTCAAAATATTACTTTCTCCTTTGAATTCAACCATTATCGAACCATCCTTATTGAAGATTTAGAATATTCATTATAATTGCAATGTAAGTGGGAAAGTTTAATACAAAATTAAGGTTAAGTTAAAAGATTAATATTTCTTTAAAAACATGTACAAATTTTATGACTGATATCATTACTTAATTTTTACAATTTTAACTTTTATTGTTGGCTTTCTCGTCGGTGTTGAGATATTAAAATTTGCTTATTAAACGCTTTAAATCGGTATGTCGATTTTTAAAAATAAATCTTAACGTCGACTAGCATAAAATTTACAATTTTTCTTAACCTTATATCGACAAAAAGTTAACAATTTTGATTTGTATGAAAAATAATAATTAAAAGTGATATTAAATTTATTATTATTATTTATTAATTCGTGTTTCTTTAGCCCGAACATGACTATTTTGATAACAACTTGGTTACGGCTCCTAATTAAAGTGAAAATTTCACTTCGAGCCCTTGAAGTTTAATATAGACTTTCGGCAATAATCTCTCCAATTTCAGCATATTATGGAATGTCACGTATAGGAATAAGCTGTGCTCGGTCAACAATAAAAATATTTAAGATTTGTATAACTTCCTTTTCATATGTATATTACTTTGGAAGAAACCTTTGCTATACTTCATCACATAAAAAGTCACATTCTCTGAATTAATTTATGCATTAATGATGAAACTAGTTGTATCCCGACTAATATCTGAAAGAACAAAATTAAAATTTGCTAAATTCGTTCTACAATTGGCACAAGATATTTGCTACTCCTCTTGGTGGTCCTCAAAGTTTTGGCATTACAAATTTTACGTTATTCGTAAACAGAGTAATCAGGTAGCTCCGATTTTCTAATTCGGGTCTTACTTGGAGAAATAACTTAACCAATATAGCGCTGGAAAAGTATAGATTTCTCTGTAAAAATATTAACACTAACAACATTAGAGCTGGTACGAATCCTGAAGAGAGAAAGTTTGTAAATGATAACAAAGTACTTCCAGCAGGGCATATATTAAATACAGAGTATGTTCTTGAATAAACATATCTGACAAATGGAAGGTTTTTCTAAATTAGTTTTCACCTCCTTGACAAGGTAAAACTTCAGTTTAGTGACTTTTCTGAAAATGACCAAAATATAATCGAGTTTTTTGTTAAAATCGTTGGTTTTGCTATAAAAGAGAGCTAGAAAAGTTGGGTAGCAAGGTTTTTTTATTGTTAAAAATGCAAAAAATGCGAGAACAGTGTTTTTGATTGCGGTAAACGTCCTATCGATTTTCTAAGCTCATTGATCTTTTTCTGTAGTCTCATTATCCATGGAGGTTGATGGTTTCTATTGTTCTTGTTGTTTATGGCACGGTTCAGTTTTATTTCTTGATTATGCATTTTCCATCCTAGCCTCGTCTTGGCTTGTAACTTAATTTCCCGTAGTTCAGTTGGTGACATTCTGTTGTTCAACATTAACCATCTTCGTTGATCTAATATATTTTGCATTTTCTGGAAACTTGTTCGTGACCCTTCTGTGTTGTTCGACGCTGTATGGAATCTTTTCTCTTCCGATGTTGGTAATTACGTAGCAACTCAGGACCTGTTTCTGATGGTGATGCCATAGACCTCATCACGAATCTCATCTGGTTGTGGACTGTTTGCACTTGACATAGCCTGATCGTCCAGAGCATCCAAGGCTTTCCTTCTAGTTCTTGGAACTTGCTTACCACGTTCATGGGTTGTTGGCCCATTGAGCGGTTGGCTCAGGCATGCGGGGTCGTCATTTCCGAGATCCAGTTTTGGTTCGCGGGAGGTATTTTATTTCCCTTCTTCTCTTCAGCGAAGCTGAAGAGAGTTCTCCAATACGCCACCTGGGGACGCGCCCGATGGGGGACAGACAAACCCCACACGGATTATTATTAACATTATTATAAGCTGTATGATCACGTACTGCACAAGAGTTGAGGGAGAGATTTCATTATATATTCCCAAATCCTTTGAAGAATAATTTATATATTTTTCTAAAAGTATCAAGAGCTCAAACTTTTCATTGCTTTTATGCACAGTATATATGGTTAGCCAATTAAATTTTTACTGTCCCTGTGAATGCATGAAGAGTTCTCACATATTCATAATTAAATTAAGGAAGCGAAACCGGGCAGAAATGTACTTAACCGTAACGATAAGAATTCAAACGTGTCTTGCTTATCATGTATCTCGTTTGTGAAAAGTATCATTAAGGGTTGTCAGAGATGAAATTAAGTTTTCAAGAGTTAAGTTTCATTTATTTCTTTTATGGAAAGTACGGAAGAAAATGCAGTTAGTGCGCGAGTTTTTGTAAGGATCAGCGATGCATTGCTAGGTATGACCTAAATTGTATCTAGACGAGTTCGTTCGCTTAACTTTAATTTACAACAATAAAAGAACTGTTTTATTTATTGTGTAAGGTTTTATGTTGTTAAACTTAAAAACATACAGGAATTTTATTCGGTGACAGTATTAGCACGGAAGATGTTTGTACTATTTGCGAGTAGACTAAGTTTATTTCATAAGAATAATGAATAGACGTTACAAGACGTTTTGGCACGGACTCTCTGTAAATAAGAAATAAGGTCAAACCAAATTGCATGTGAAAAGCCGGTAACTAGTAGACACATATACCGTCCATAATGATAAATTTATGTTTAGGTATATCAAAGCATTCAATGTTAAATTGTCCACTTCAACTTTTTGCTTTAGATTTTTTGGAGCGAGAAGTTAAATAGTTAAAATTTTGTGCTGAAAATAAGTTACTTGCATTCTTAACGTTATAAAGTTCCATTTGAAAATGTTTTGTGTGTGCGTATTTTATATTTAACAGACGATTTTGGTTGATTTAAATAAGCTTATTACTTTTAATTACTTTTTTAATTAAAAAGTAATTTTGTGACGTTAATAAAATAGCTCACATTTTTCATTATTGCTCAATAACTTTACGGCTTAAATTTATTTCTTTACAATAGTCCCAATTCATACGTTAATATTACTTTTACTTGTTTTTTAATAGAGTTTTATAGCTTATATATCTTTTAGTTAAGAAGTTTGATGTAAATCAGAATTGTGAATACGTCCTTTAAAGAATTATTTTAGAATATTAACAAGGCACTGAATATTCTCGAAAAATAAACTAAGTTAACATTTTGATCCTTGTAATAATAAAATATTAAGCTGGTTAGGATTAGCTCCCCCCCCCCACCTCCAGAGCCACCTCTACAGGTTTATATTTTTCCAGGAGCTTACTGGAAAAGTGTATGAATGTGAAGGTCTAAAGTAAAGAGTGAGAATTTAGGTGTTTTAATGAACTTGCCGTTGGCTTGTCAGGTATATGAAGCCTATATCTGGAAATAACGGGGTACTACGAGTACGAGAGACTTTAACCTAATCACCCCAATTCAAACTGTTCGTCCCCTCCCAGCTCTGTCAATCATAAACCTAGGGATAATTAATGACATTCAGTATCCACACGAGAACAACGTGATACACACCAACGCCGTACTTAAGTTACAAGACAGACACAGAAAATAAAGAACCAGCCGAGGCCGACTATAATTGGTATAGCTTTTCCCAATACCTAAATGACCACATTTCAATGAACTGTACCTGAAATTCCCCGACCGAGGTCGACCTGATAGACATATTGACTGTGTACATGATAGACTCGCTGGCCTTTAGCCACAAAAAAATTCCTTCCCTCTCTCCTTCAATTACCCACGCAAATAGTCAATTTAATAAGGGATAAAATAAAAATAAAATACAATACAATAAAACAAGAAATCCAACTCTAAAAACGGGACTAAACAACTTTGAAAAGCAAATAGATCAAGAAATTAAAGACGTTAGATATGAATCCCTTAGAGAACTAATTGTCTACCACCCCGATGATCCTTGTTTTGTCCCTAGATTATTTTTAGAGACAACCTATAACTATTACACTCCTATATGTCCCTAGTGGTGGTGTTGCTCAAAAAGACGAGGAAAAAGTTGAATCCTTTTCCCAATATTTAAACACAGATTTCCACCCTAATCCCATCCCTTAACCTACACACAACTCAGTCAAACTAGTTTTAAACACTCTTAATAATACATCCCTTGAAGCTGTTACGGACCATATTCTTCAATCCTTCGGATGTAAGGGCTACCGCTTTAAGACAAAACTCCAAAAAGCGTCTGGACTCGACAAAAATCCTCACTTATGCCCTCCGGCACCTCCCGTTCCCCCTCATTCTTTTCCTTACAAAATTGTTTAATGCATGCTTACGCTTAACGTATTATTTTTTTTTATTTTACACCGTCCAACAGTACTTAAAATAATTAAAGGCTGGGAACAACAATAAAATTATATAAGTATACAGATACAGAATAAATAAAACAGATATCATTAGTGACATATGACAAAAAAAAACATATAATTAAACACACTACATAATACAATTAATTCAATACGTACACTTTTTTGAAAACCTTCAATTACAATAAAATATATCTAGGCAGCCCTGTAAGTTATTGCAGTTCTCACAGAAGAGGGAGGAAATTTCGCCCGCGGGATAGTAAGATAAAATATGCAGCAGTGACAAGCTCAACTCTAGGAATATAGAAATTAATTTACTCTAGAAATTGGGGACAATGAATTTTATTATTTATCAATTTATTCAGAAAACCGCTGCCCAAAGAATCACTACTTCCACATCCACATTTTGTATCCAAGTCTTATACATACTAAATCCCAATTTAATTTCTTACTCCCTTTAATAATAGGGCGGGGGTGACAATAGACGTGGTAGAGGGGGTGGCCAATGCCAAAAAATTTTTAGAGTCTCTTGGTTCTCGTATACACACTAAATCTCAATTAAATTTTTTACTCCCTTTAATAATCGGTTGGGGGTAGCAATGGGGATGGTAGAGGGGACAGCTAACGTCACAAAAATTTTTTTAGACGTTTTGTTCTTGTGTACGCACTAAATCACATTTTATTTTTCTTACTCCCTTTCATAAGATTGCGGAGGTAGTATTGGGGGTGATAGTAGGGAGTGGTTGATGCCAAAAACAAATTTTGAGACATTGACTTTTTGTACATGCTTAAATTACAATTTTATGAACTCTTACCTGCTTGCTTTGCCTATTTACCCTTATTTATCCCATTTACCCCCGAACCCCTCAACGAGATCAAAATATAATCTAATTCTAAATCTCGTTATAATACATAAGTGTACCAAATTTCAAGTCAATATCATAAACGTTTCCGAAGTAAACGTTCGCACAAAAAAAAGTTACAGACGGACAGACAGACATTTTTTCGCTCAAATTTAAAATCTCCATCTCTACTCCATTTAAAACCACTTTGAAAGACAACACCTTCAAAAAATGCCGTTGGATATTCTCCAAGCTTTCAGTGTGAACATTATAACCTGGTTGCCGTATTAAAGCAACATACTCAAGTTTAGGTTTCACAAATGCATTTGTGAGTAGCGTTAATACCTGGATATCGCTGAAGCCCTGAAATTTTTTTGTAACAAATCCCAAACTTTGGTAGCTGGTCTTAATAGTTTCATTAACATACTGAATAAATGACAATGTCTTATCAAATATAACCCCTAGATCTTTAATTGAGCCTAACTGATTTAAAGTAATATTGACCAGGATATAATTGAAAGAAATAGGTTATATTTTTCAGATGAAGAATTACTTTGCAACTTTAGGCGGTCAGGACATTGAGCAGAATATTTTTATGTCGTTTGCGTACAGTAAAAAATGAACATTAAGGTCTTTCACAATGTCATTGATGAATATTATGAAGAGAAGTGAACCAAGGATTGACCCTTAAGGAACTTCTGAGGATACGGAAATCTAGGAAATGAAACCACTACATTCGATAAACTGAGTTCTACTAGTTAAATAAGACTTAAATAGGGCAAGCAGAGTCATATACGTTCCAACTTTTTCGAGCTTTTGAAGTAAGATGCTATGATCTAACCGATCAAAGGCCTTGGAGAAATCTGTATAAGTTACGTCCACCTGGACATTCATATCAATATTCTAAGCAATAAATTGAGTGATGCACAATAAATTTGTTAGTGTTGATCTATTACGCATGAAACAATGTTGATGAATAGAGAATTGCCCCTGAACGTACGGGTACAATGTAGCGCAATTTCGAAAACGTTGACAAAATTACATGTTATTGTTAAAGGCCTGTAGTTCCCAACATTATTTCTATCACCCTTTTTAAACACGACACAAACTCTGGATGTTTTCCAAACATTCGAAATAACACAGAAATGCAGAACAAAGTAGTAAGAGGCTCGACAAGAGCATAAGCACAGTCTCAAATAATAACTGCTGGTATATCAAGACCTTTAGTATGCTTAGTATTGCTTTGGTTTCAACTTAAAAAATGCAGTTAATACATCGTTGGTACTACACTGTGAAAAGTGTTGATGATGATCATTATAATATGAATAATTTGTATTATCAGTAACATTTATCGGTTTATTATTTCGAAGTATGGCGTACAGCAAAAATCATTAACATTCCTAAACCAAACAAACCCTGAAATCTTACCCAAAACTACCGCCCCATCGGATTTCGTGTCAGCCATTCCACATTCCAACAGCTTTTCCGAGTCGGAGAGATTATGTCGCCCTTGACCTCAAAAGAAATTTTGACAAAGTCTGGTACCCAGGACAGCAGACGGACATACGCAAACAACCCAACATTACAACTCAAGAAACATATACTACGTATCCAACACTATTAACTCCACAAAGAGTATATTTAAAATACATAGGTGCCATAAACTGCAGTAAGCACCACAGGATGGAAACCGTAAGGACATCCATTGGGGACAACTACTGCGAGAACTATGAGACCATTGTCGTCATTTACAGAACTTGTGTGGAATAAATGAACAAAGCAGTGCTACTTTATGCGCCAGGCATATCAAGTTCATAGTTGGAAATGAGAAATTCCTAATATACTGGAATTATTCGTTTCTCACAATAGCAGACAAACACAAGCCAACAAATTCTCATTGAGTACCAACTCAAGACAATCTATATTGTAGAGTTCTTGGATCCTCGGACTTGCTCTTCGAACACCGCAGAATCTGTTAAAGTGGTGATACTGATTATAAGAGCCCTTGGAGGAGGCAAACATAAACTGCTCTCGGAAGTGAAGAGCACACCGACATACCGAAACTCGGTAGGAATTTTAACTGATATAATATATAGGACGGTCATCCTTGTCTCAATACCTACCGAGGGCACGCGATGCTCGTTCCAGTAGTCACCAACTTCATGGGCTTGGGCACTAGCTGCCGGTACTACTAGCTTCTGTGAGTGTCGGAGTGACAGAAGAGTGACTAGCAGTATTAAAAAGATAAACGATTTTATTGACGAAATGTAATATATTGAATAATTTAATATTACTAATTAGTGTTAAAAGTATATCTACCTACCACATTGCAGTTTGGTCGTAGGCACAGGAATAATATTACTCAATGTCTATGTAAAACTTTCTTGATTAATAAATCACTTTTAATACAGTTTTATAAAATCTCTAATTATTGAATGTATTTAATGTAAGAACCTATTATCTAATGTGTCATTTATAGAGAGAAGTAGCAAACGTCCATCCATTTCCTGGACCTGTATTGATTTCAACTTGGAAGGCGTTGCTTATGTTTGGAAATCAGTATTCGAAAATTTAACGCCAGACAATATCCGGTTTCGTACTATTGCCCTCGAGGCAATGGCCAATATATTATTCTTTGACTTGCCAAGTCCTTAAATTTATAGTGACTCGAATTTGCTAGGGATTATCTGATGAAGAGACAAATTTCAAAATGCGCGTGACTGTTGGCATCGTATTGCCTATCAATTTCTCCATTGAAACATTACATTATATTTTCACTAATATAATAATTGGGTATCATTATAAATCGGTAGAACTTCTTAATGTGGTCATGAGTTTTCAGTTTATTGCAATTTCAAGCTTAATTTTGTTTTCTCAACTCTAGAAAGGGAATGTACTGGTATCGTGCAATAATCAAAATTCAAGATTATGACAACAACGGACGTTTTGAAGCACGGAAATAGCAAATATATTTGAAATGGGTCATTATCTTAGAGGTCGCATTTCTCCTAAAATTCCAAAATTCCCAAAAAGTTTCTGTTTCTCCTAAAACACCTAAAAAAGTATAAATTTCCATGTGTTCTCCTAAAATTTGTTTAGTTTTAAGTTCTTATTTTTTCATTATCGGTTTTAATTATTTCTTTGTCATTATATAATATTGTTTCTAGTTTTATTTGTTTGAATTTTCTCTGCTGTGGCACCAATGTGAAATTGGAATTATAATTTTTTAGTTGAAGATATTAGTAGTACTTAAACACTGTGCTTAAAATCTTTTTGTAACTTGGCCTACTAGTAAAAATTAAAAGTGACGTTAATATGGCTACTAGAAACTATAACGGTCAGTATTTATAATCTTGAGAAAGTGAATTTGATTGGATTCGAGAAGAAAAGTCTGACAATACAAAGGCTTTCTGCCAAAATTGTAAAACGAGTTTTAGAATTGACAATGCTGGCAGAAGTTTAATAGTTAGCATTCAAAAAGTTACAAACATTTCGAAATTTGTGATATATCTGGTAAAACTTCCCAAAAACATTTACAGTACAAAATAGTACTATAAATTTGAAAGCTGATAATGATATGAAAAATAATAATGGTACATTTCTACTCAATACCTCCCAATAACTTCAAGTATGTAAGACTGAAATGTTGTAGGCCTAAAATGTGTGGAATCTAAATTAACTTTTAAATGATCCGAAGGTATCCCGTCATTATTCAGCGAAATGTTTTCCTATGCTAGTATTGTAAAATTTGTCGGAAATAAAGTGAAATATGTTATATAGAATGGAAAAGTCAAGAAAAATACGTTAAACGATATGAAAAACTGACATATTATTTTTTATTTGACGAGACTACAACTGTACAAATAAAAAAAGTACGATAGATATATCCAGTATTAGTCAGCATATTCTGACAACCTTTTGTTGGTAATTGCACTGCAGACAATTTTGTAGAACAATTTTTTCATTTTATAGCTGATTTAAATTTGGACCCACGATTGTTACTTCAGATTTCTATGAACGGCCCAATCGTCAACTGGAAATTTTTTGAGTTATTAAAAAACCAACGTGCTGAAGAATATAATACAAACATATTAAATATTGGTAGGTACATGTATGCTGCATCCCGTGCACAGCAGATTTCATTAAGATTTTGAGCCAGCTCGACTTCAGTTGTGAATCAACAATTAATGATGTACACTTCTTTTAAATATTTAAGTGCCCGACGTGAAGATTTATATTCTATGACCAAAATAACTCAATTAATGCCCTATTAAAAAAATTATAGTTTCTCTTCATTGGTTATCTATAAAGACAGTCTTATCTAGAATTTTGGAGCAGTCCATGAACCTTAAGGAATATTTCATAAATTTTTTACCAAAACAGAAAAACTTTGGTAAAGACATAAAAAACAGAAAGATGCCTACGTATAATCAAAGCACCAAATTCTCCAGAAACAAAATTATACTTTTTTTGTGATTCAGACCTGTTATTTTTGAAAAATTTCTGCAAAAATTACAAACAAGAGATCCTTCAATTTACTTATTACACATTGGACACATTAGTCTGATCGTTGATGAAATCATCAGAGTTGAGGACTAGATAAATGGTTATTCTTTACAAACAGTTTTCCAACTTCTTCAGAACGGCCGTAAAGTATTTGGTGGATAAATTACCACTAACCAATTATACACTGATAAATATGCAATATATAAATCCGTTGTTTCAAAAATAAAAAAATCCGACCAAAATTGCAGTAATTAATGAAATTGATTGAAGCTATTTTAAAAGCGATAAAATCAACCCAAACTTTGGAAAGACTCTTTCAAGTGCCTAATGGTGAAATGAATAAATTAAAAGATACTTCATAAAATTGCAAATTGATCTGTACACCCAAGACACTGAAGCAGTATTATCCTGGGAAGATTAGGGAAATAATATTAAAATTTTGAACTACTGGGTAACAATTGGCAATTTAAAATATTGATGATTCGCTGAAATACCAACAGTTATGTATCAGTCAAATTCGCAATTAGTTTATCTCATGGAAATGTCCACCTTTAAAGAGGTTTTAGTATAAATAAAAAATACTTCTTTGGATCGAGAAAGTCTTCAGGAGGATATAATTATTGGTTTAAGACTTGTTAAAGACAAATTAGTATCCTTGGGAGCTTAAATAGTTTTCCGATTACACCGGAATTGTTGGACAATGTAAGAAGAGCTCATAAAAATTACATGATTTATTTGGAGTCAAAAAATAGAGGCGGAAGATAGATTACGAAACGAATGTGACAGAATTGCAAAAGAAAAAGAGCATGAAGATCTTAACGTCTGAACCGAAAGAAACACGATGTAGTATTAGATAGAATTGATGTGGTAATAAAGCATGTTCGACAAAAACTCGATGTTTTGGATAGCTTACTTTTGATGGGAAACTGGAAACTTAAAAAAATTGGTACTTCAGTGTCCTGCAAAGACAAAAATCGGTTAGTCGATGAAACCCAAGCTATTTTATCAATAGTCCTAAATGAACAAAAAGAGCTAAAGGAAAAACTGAATAATCTAAAGAAAGAAAAACACGACCTGCGTAAGAAGAAAGAAAGTAAGAACTTGGAGAAGAAACAACTAAAAGTAAGTGAGTGGCATTGGATTTGTAGTAGCAAACTAATGGCAATATTCATATCAGAAATAAACGAAGAAGAATCAACGACTACAACTACATGTTATATACAATTAAGAGTTAAGTTTTTATTAAAATATATTTTCACATTTCTTACTTAAAAAAAATTATTATATGTTTACATTACATTACATATGTTCTATTTTATGAACACTGATATTGTTGACGGTAGTGATAATGAAAATGTAAATCCCAAATGAGTTTATTGAAATAGGGAGAAGAAAGAGCACGTTTCCAAGAGAAATATATAGGAACAAATGACATAGAATCCGAGTTAGAAAATTTCAGTAGTGCAGAAAGAAGCATTTGGATTTATCTATACAGGGTGAATAAACATGCAGCAGAAGAAGATATAAGAAAGTATATAGAAAAAAACACAGGATTTGTGGAGGGAACCGTTAAAATAAAGGAACTTCCGACTGAAGTAAACAGACTAAAATGTTTTGTCGTCACTGCACCTTTCTCCATAAAAGACGAAATGTACCAACCTACCTTCTGGCCAAAAGGTACTGGATACAAACGTTTTAGTTTTAAGAAACATAGGGAGTATAACAACAAAATTGGCAAAATTAGTATTATCCATCAAAATTCTCAGTCCATTGGAAATTCAATAGACGTAATTAATGCTTTTTTACAAAGTCATAGAGTGTCTCTTTTTTTTGTGTATCAGAACATTGGAAGAATGAATCACAGATAATTAATTATGTAATTGAAAATTTCTATTTGGCATCTAGCCATAATGAAAATAGACATGAAGGTAGTGCAATATATGTTCATAAAAGTGTATAATGTAGAGAAAGAGAAGATATCACTATCTGTATCGGAACGTTTGAGTGTTCAGCTATAGAAAGTAAGGCCAAATGTCAAAAATTTATCGTATTGTCAATATATAGACCACCGGTGATATAAATGCTTTCATTAATAAATTAGAAAGCGCCTTAGCCCTGTTTTGTCACGAAAACGTAATTAAAGTAATCGTAGGTGATTTTTACGTAAGGTTAACCGGATATAGTCAAAATAAGTTTGAGTTGTGCTCACTCTTAAATTCATACGACTTACAACAAACGATATTTGAAAATACACGGATCACTTTGTGGAGTCGGTAGCTCAATGTGTTAAAGTTAGCAAACTGAGTTGCCTACCGAAGTAGGTTCGATCCTCGCAAGGCTAAACAATTTTTCATTAAAAAAATTGTCCCAAGAGTGGTTAGGAGTCCACATTAAACTGTAGGTCCTCGTCTCTCTTTACACCTAGCACAAGATCCTTGAAATCTCCCGGGGGGATTACTTCGGTAACTTGAGAGGCGATTAAGAAACAAAGAAAACAAAACTTCAGAGGGTGCGTCTTATATTGACAGTATTTTCACAGATCAAAACTTTTATATCTCTGAAGTTATACATTCCCAAATTTCTGACCATACAGCTCCGAAGATAACTTTTGAAGTAGAAGATATGTTTTCAAACACTTTTGCTTATAGAAAACATTTTAATGAAAGTAACAGACAAGTTTTTCTAAACAGTTTCACTACCACTCAATGGGATAGAGTATATAATATTCAATCAGCAAATGTAAACAAACAACGGGAATCTTTTTTTTGTAATTACAACTCTATTATTGAACAAGCCTTCCCAACAAAAAAATGTGAACAACATAAAACACATAAAACAAATGTTTCCTTAGATACACCGGAAATCAGAGAATGCAAAAATAGATTAGATATTTTATATGTAATAAGCAATCATGGCAATAATTATAAAGCTGTATACAAGCAAACCAAAAAAGAATACAATCTGTTACTTACAAATAATAGGGCAGCTAATGAGCAGTGGAGAGGATGGCATTCCCTCTAGTTTAGTAAAACTATCCATCCCGATAATTATACAGCCTTTAGTATATATTCTCAACAATTCGTTGAAATATGGTATATTCCAGAAAAGTTAAAGGCAACATTGGCAATCCCTGTTTATAAAAAAGATGACCGAACTAAAATGGAAAACCGTAGACCATTTAGTTTCCTCCCCTCATTTGCTAAATTATTTGAAATGATGATATTAACCCAATATTTACTGACTACCACTCAACATGGCTTTTTGAAAGATAGATCGACTCACACTGCAATCTACCAGTTTAATTTGACAATATTGCAAGCTCTAGAACAAAATGATGTAGCTCTAGGCCTTTTTTTAGACTTATCTAAAGCATATGATTGTGTTGAGCATGTTATTCTGTTATGTAAATTGGATAAATATGGTGTAAAAGGTAACCTACTGCAGTGGTTTTGATCTTACCTCACGAATCGCTGTCAGTGAGTGGCAATTACAAAAGATCATGTCACAACTAAATCCAGTTACTTTGTCTATTAGCCTTGGAGTTCCCCAAGACAGCATTCTAGGGCCGTTACTGTTTATGGTTTTTGTCAATGATCTCGCTGTAAGCATTAATGATCAAAATAATGTGTCTATTGTCCAATATGCTGATGATACGAGTATGTTAGTCTCTGCTCCAAATTTTCCGGAAATTCTTGCTAGTGCCACATATTTTTACACAAAAATATCTGATTGGTTTGCTAATAATAGATTAATACTTAATGAATCCAAAACAAATGCTCTTCTATTTAAAACAAATAAAGGAAATTTTGAAACGCCTAAAGATACCACTCTTGCAAGTACTAAAATTAACCTAGTAGAACACACCAAATTTTTAGGGGTCCATATTGAAGATACTCTAAGGTGGGCGGAAAACATTAAAAACATCGAAAAAAAAAGTGTGTTACAATCTGAGAATTCTCCCAAAATATATATATAATATATATAACATTCTTAAAAGCAGTTTATCATGCTAATCTTGAATCTATTATTCGATATGGTATCATTTTCTAAGGTCAAAGTACACAGATAGGTCGAATTTTTACAATACATACAGATAGAAGCCTACTTAAAAATAGGGAATCTTGTCATGGAAAATTTAAAGCAAATAAACTATTAACTGTCCCTGGTATCAGGAAATTTTACTTTTTACATTTAAGAACGAGACTTTTTTTAGTGAGTTTTTACCTACAGCTGCCTATAATACAAGAAATTTTAATTACACATACCCCATCCACAGATTGTCGCTAACGGAAAAAAATGTCAATTACAGTTGTATATGGCTTTATAATAAACTTCCAAATAGTATTAAAATTATTGATAGTTTTTCCATCTTTAAAAATAAAATATTTAATTTATTAATAAATCTTGGACCTTATACCCTGTCAGAGTACCTGAGGTATACCTTTGTTATGTAATTTAACTGTTATATTAGGGAAATAGGTAGTTTTTGTCTGTGACGACTATTTCACTTAATGTTGCTAATACATGTATAATGTAGGTTGTTGCATTACTTTGAAATAAAGGGTGTTTATTATTATTATTTTAATAATAATAACAAAAATTATTTAAATAGTTTCCTAAAATTTTCCAAAAAAAATGTCGAATCTCCTCCTAAATTCTCGTAAAAAGCATGTTCGGTCTCCTAAAATTCTAGGAAAACCTCCCAAAATTTCAATTAAAACGCTTCAATAAAGCAATGCGACCCCTGTTATCTTAGTTATATGATATTTTGTATCCGTAGACTAATTCCTTTAATTTCCTAACTAGTTGAATAAATGGTTATTTCACTTCAAACTAGTCCAAATAATTGAACTTAAAACTCATTCGTTCGTTTTAAACCAACGTCTAAAAATACCCAAGAATAGAGTTCAGGTATAACATTATATCGACACATTAAACTGAAAATATTGTCTTTTCATATCGCCTTATCCTGAAAGTATCTCGTTCCATTATTGCAGTTTTTACGATCGAGTCTTTAAACATTCACCGGATTAGTCTTTCAATATATCCGGTATGACAGAGATAAGATCTAAATTATTTTTCCTACGGATATTTGGAAATGAGGAAGTAATTCAAATATGGGAAATGAAAGTGAAATGGAAAATAAATGGAATTGGAACCCTAGGCATTACGAAAAGAGAAAAATACAGTTTAAGTGTAGCACTGATAAATTGAAATTTCAGAGACCGATTCGCATTTACATGGAAGCGAATGTAATTTTATTTCTTCGATCTTATTTACTTACATATTATAAATATGAACGATGGAACTTTGGAGGCGTATTATGCGACCCACGCAATATTTTGAGACCATTAACGTTACTGTTTGTCTAAGTATTTCCCACAAATGGTATGTTTGAACAGACCTACCTACTTCATGCTCCATTGTGTTATGGTTCATTGAACATTTGTCATTATATATAATTATGTTATAAGTATTTCTGACATTTAGTTCTGGGAATTAACTAAATAAGAATCTCAAATTGTGTATAGGGTGTCCCGCCGAACACAGTAGATAACCTACATTATCCGAAACGTAAACTTCTAAAAAATAAAAAACACAATCACTGCCATGAACACTGGTTTCGCATACGTATAGCAACAGGCAACTTTCATGCGCAGACTGGTCACTTAAAGATTTCCTGGAATTTTCTCTGACTTCTCCGGACTTCCTCAAATTTCTTCAGACTACCCGAATTTCCCCAGACTTCCCCGGATTTCCACGGAGAAGTCGGATTCTGATTGCATTTTCTAAACTCGTGTTTTACACTGCCCCAAATCAATTCTATTGGATTAAATATGCAGTAATATCGACTAGGGTCGTGTGTTTCGCAGATATGATCTAAAACATATTCTTTTTGAGAATTATGTTTTTGATAGTTTTCAATTATTTTTTTTAATGGATTTTTTTCAGGAATATTTATATTTTTAGATCCCATCATATTTTTCCCCTGAACATGGCGCATTTAAAGTATAATTTTGAGTCGTGTCTACCTAACTGTAATTAACAGTATTTTGCGTATCAAACCATGTCGCGTCAAGATATAATTCCGTCCAATTTGATTCACGGTACTGTTTTATTTTAAGCAAATATTCCTGTCGAATTTCCACAATACGGCGTGATTCCATTATAGTGGAGTCGGATAAGCATAAAATTTTAGTAAATAAGGAGTTGTTTCCAGTGTACATTTTCTTTTAACATGTTAGTTACATTGAATACTATACGAAATGGACATTTTCTACCTCTAGCAACCATTTTGTGAAGAATCTACCATTTTGGTCGTTCTTTCTAAATGAAGATGAATATATCTCGGTCTGGTCGATAGCCGCGTGGGTTCAGGCGCGAAGTGGCAATCGCGAATAATCACACGGGTATCACACCACCGGGTTCGAATCCTGGCTCCGACACTGGCACTGTCGGAGGAAATGGTTGTATGTCCGCGTTTTCAATGTGTAAATCCCCTTCCGCACAAGCCTCTGGGTTCTGGAATTGGGGGTTGTCTAATTTCTGTGGTGTTTATTTATTTTATTTATATTTATGTGTAGGTCCAAGAAAAACGAAAAAATCGAGGCTGTTCATTATGATATAGGCTATCAACGATTACAATATGAAATTTCTAGCTGCACACATAACCTCAAATAAAAACTGAAAAACTACTAAATTTTGGTTTTTTGGTTATATAATGTTTTAAGTGAAATTTAATGAAATTTTCAGAAATACTATACTATATAATGTGAACAATAACTGGCTAAGATTTCAAGTCAAAATATCTAATGCAAGTCCCAAAAATTGACTTCAAATTTTAAAATTGATTGGCCAATTACTTTTGTGCATCGCATCATATGAGGTTCTTCTTTTAAAAAAAATGTATGTTTTCTTATGCACTTTATGATGGTGAACAAGAAAAAAAATTTAATCTTGAAAATAAAATATAGAAAAAATTGATTTCTTGTATTTTTTTTTAAATTATTTCGAATAATTTCACTTTCTTTGATAAAACTCAATTTTTTTGAATTATTAAATAATTTTTGACATATTCTGATCTAACTTTTTGAAAGAGCATTAAGAAATCATTTATATAAAAAAATATTACATACATATGAAAAGAATCGATTTTTTGCATTTTTTCGTCAATTTCTTCAAAAAATTCCACTTTTTTGATAAAACTCAATTTTTTGTATTAATAATTCATGTTTGACATATGCTGATCTAATTTTTCGATACATTTTCTATATTCTGTACAAATAGCATTAAAAAATTAAACAATTATAAACAAATGAATATTTATCATGATTAGATCAAAATTGTCGGCACTGAACAGCATTTGAAAAATAATTTAAATCAAATAAACCACCATAATTTAAACATGAGATAATAATTTGTCCCACTATGAATTGTTGAATTGTTGTATATTTTTTTATGGATATAGTGCTGATTGTAATAGCACGAAAAATTCAGAACGTTTGAGGAGAATGCACAATAATTTTTCAATTAAACTAAATATAATTGACACGCGTACAGCACCTCTCATAAGCCAAAAAATGTTTCTACCCCACAGTAAAAACAAGCAGCAATTTATTTCCCTTTTATTTAATCAATTTAAAAATAGAAATATTGAGCATGAAATATGCAAAGAAGATGCTGATGCAAATATTATTCGTACCGCTGTTTCGAAAAATAAAAATAATAATAATGGAGAATGCGATAATGTAATTATTGTCGGTCAAGATATAGATTTGCTAGTTTTATTAACACATTTTGCTTCATCTTTATCAGAAAATATATATTTTTTTTTAACATTTATTTAACGTCGGCCTATTTCCGCTACTGAGGCCTAACACCGACGCCTGTAGACGAGCTACCCCCAACCAGGAATTTTGCCGAACCTCTTCCCTTAAGAAGAGTAGGGATCTTTTACTTGCCTAACATTTAATAGACAAGGGACCGACGGCTTTACATCCCCTCCGAAGGATGGTATATCCCCTATACAACCCTCGCCTAAGGTTGTATAGCTTCCGCGCATACACTGATATACAAGCCGCTGGAAGATGTGTGAGGCGAGGATGCGGTCTTCGTTGGAACGGTCACCCATTCCAAGTACTAACCGCGCCTTACGTTGCTTTACATCGCATATCGAAGTATGTACATAGTAAAGAACGCACCCACGCTCGCCCCCATATTTATTTTTATAAACCTATGATAGAAAAACGAAAGACAAATATTATTCGCAATATTCTTTCAAAAAATAGATTTAAAAGACCATGTGTCATTTATACATGCTTTTTGTGGTTGCAATACTACGTTAGCATTTGCAGGAATTGGAAAAAATAAAATTTGTCTTACTTTGCAAAAATATAATTTTTTGAAAAGACTCGCTTGTTTTCTATGATCTTGAAGCGACAGAGACTTTTTTTAAATTTTTTTGAAAAAAAGAACCTCATACGATGCGATGCACAAAAGAAATTGGCCAATCAATTTTAAAACTTGAAGTCAATTTTTGGGACTTGCCTTAAACACTTTGACTTGAAATTTTAGTCAGTTATTGCTCACACTATATAGTATAATTTCTGAAAATTTCATAAAATATTACTTAAAACATTCGAAATCATAACCAAAATATCAAAATTTAGCAGTTTTTCAGTTTTTATTTTTTTTCATATCGTAACTGCTGATAGCCTATATCATAATATAGCCTCAATTTTTTTCGCTTTTTTTGGACCTACACATACCGAGATAGATTCATTTATATTTCGAAAGAACTTTATGGGTAGCCGTTTCAAGTGTTATAGTATATTCCATAAACGGAAGCCAAAAAAAATTTCAAACGCCTTAAAATTTGCCAAAAAATTATATTTTTCACCCCACCTCATCAAACTATAACAAAAAAGGCCTTAAGACGCTTAAATTAATAGAAAACTACAATTTATTACGAAAAAATCTAGAAAAATTCACATAACACCGATAATTCATAGATAGTCCGAATTTATCAAAAACTCCGTTAAAACATTGTATTAGTCATTTTACAGCAAAAAAGTTACAAACTACAGCCCTAAAAAAATACAGCCCCTTCGATATTTCGATTCTCATCATAACCACTTTCCACACCCAAGCCGCAATGTTATATTTCATTTCTATCAATTTTTTTAAAACATTTTTTTCTCAATATCCACTTCCCATTCGAATTTCTATTCATACTTCAAAATACACACCATTCACTTTCCTGATGTGTCAGCTAATCGGTCATCTCACTTTCTTTCCATTTTACCAGTTCGCACCAACGTCAAACTTATTTCATTTGTTCCGTTAGCTGGCACACAAATTTCAATACTATTAATATAAATTATTCTTCCTTTCAATTTCACTGTTCATTCATTTTCACATCCAAAATATCAACATACAATCAATTTCCATTGAAATTGCCCAAATAGAGTACCTGTACTTTCGTCCCCATCGATATCAAAACTCACATCAGAAACATAAGCTACGTATAAAATTAAATTGAATACACGACATTCATTCGTCGTGAATGCATCGGCATAATTTCAGATCATATTCAACTCTTTGGGCACAGACCCTCGGGATGACTTTACGGCGTAATTCCAATTTTAATAAATATTGTCAATCAATTTTCATTAATAACTCCTAAATCCAAATTGATTCGAGCTTCATTCACATATCAAAAAATTTCCCTTTTTAAGGCCGATACGGTGATATAATTTTCATATCCGAATTTTTCATATATAAGAGTCCTCTGATGCAATATTGCAAAATGTTGTACAATGTTGCTCAATCGATGCCCGCACGGAATGGGCGGGGATATATCCAGACCTTTCCAGCTCTCTAATCGTCGGGTCTTCGACGAAGCATATAAAAAAACCGAGTGCGATGAGCTCGGGTAAGTCAAGTTCGTTACGTGGGCTGCAATACGAGCCATTACAGCTTCCTTCCTTGGCCAGTTAAAAAGAGTTTTCAATTAAAATATTATAATCTGCCCTCGCGCATCAAACTCAAAGTGAATTTATCAAACCTTGATAAGACAATCGTGTTAATACATTTTATTTTAAACGGAATTCATTTTAACCTGTGTAAATTAAATATTTTAAGTTAAAACGTCCTAAACTTTGTTCAGTTATACTAAATATTCATTTCTTGTTCGCTTCAAACAAAATGTTTTAGTTCAAGAAAAGCATTTACAGCGTGAAGTTATGGACCCTGCCATAGACAGTAATATTAATTAAAGTAATTTATAAACATAAATTATAATAAGCAATTATATAGCAGAAGAAAATTTTATAAAAATATAAAATATAGGAATTATAATATTCCAATCTATCTGCAAGCGCCTAAATAAGGACTCAATAAATTAAACCAAAACAGATATTCCCTCTTACGAACGCTGAATTATATGGTAAAATTTTGCGTACTTTGTCTAAACACAGTTAGCATTAAAAGGGGGAATAACTGTTTTGGTTTAATTTGTTCAGTCCTTATTTATATAAGGTACTTGCAGATAGGTTGGAATATTGTAATTCCTATATTTTATGTTTTTATGATTTATAAACTATCGCAAGTGAAGCAACCTGCTTCAGGGCTTATACAGGGTGTAGCATTTGACCCCATCCAACGTTTTGCGTGTGACCCACCCACTCTTTTCAAATAAAAAATTAAGTGTACGAAAGACTCCCAGGGTCTCTCTTAAGCTCTAAGACTAAAAGCTCCGCCGAAATCTTTTTATTTTACCCAGCTAGGGAGCGTTTCCGTATACACAAGGAAACTATGCAATCTTACACAAGGATTATGTAGTGGATATACCATCCTTCGAAGGGGATGTAAAGCCCTCTATCCCTTGTCTACTAAATGTAAGGCAAGTAAAAGATCTCTACTCTTCGAAAGAGAAGAGGTTTGGTAAAATTTCTGGTTGGGAGTAGCTCGTCTATAGGTGTCGATGTTAGGCCTCAGTAGCGGAAATGGGCCGACGTTACATATGTGATAATAAAAAGTGACATTGGATAGACCATATGTTCAGAAAGAAAGCTAGGCGCACTAACCTATTGTACTACTGTCTTGAAACTCCTTTATAGATATGCCTAGTCCTCTCTATTTATTATTTTTCTCTCTAAACTTGGCACTTTAAGTGCAAAGTTTGTGAGAAAATGATTACATCTGGAAATAAATATATTACATTAAAATATTAGCTAAAAGAGAAACCGTTGATGATTTATTCGTATAGTATTCAGGTTATTACAAGCTTTTATTAACTTGTAATGTTTGTTAGATTGTTTAGGTCAAATCTTGCAAGCTGAATTAGAACCAATTCTTCCTAACTGATTTTGCTGAAATTTTGCACACACCTTTAGTTCTGGTGACAATATAATATGGAATACTCGATTCAATCATGCACTGGTACCATCATATCTTCATAAAATTAATAAAAGAGAAAATCCATTATGTGATTGTGGAAAAGTAGGGGACATAGAACACGTGATATTAGACTGTAAATTAAATTCAGATAATAATAAAAGATTTTTAAATGAAATTTATAAATTAAAGTTAGTACCATGTCATTTTAATCTGGCACAACTATTATCATAAAAAAATGTCACTATATATATAACCATATGATTAATCATTTAGAAAGAATACAATTAAATATATAGAAAATATGTAATTAGAAATAAGCTTACTACTGTCTTTCCTTTTTGTTATACCATCCCATCCGAAGTACAGTCAGTTTGTAAATAAAAAACGTCTATACGGATCCATAGACGTACTTGTATCACTGTCAATTCTCATTTAAAACGAAAAAAAATTGAAAGAAATAGAAAAGAAAAGAAAAGAAAGGAAAGGAAAGGAAAAGAAAAAGAAAAAGAAAAAGTAAGAAGTAAAAAGAAACAAAAAACAATTAAAAAATGGAAAAAGAAAAAAGGAAAAAATGTAGAAAAAAGATATCAAATAAAAAAGTCTATATGTCTATAGGTTAAGAGAATATACATGTATGTCTGTCACTTGTATAATTGGCATACATAATAACATTGAAATAAAATTTAATACAATAGTACCCATGGAATAATCTAAAGAAAGAAAAAAAAAGGAAGTTTGGCGAATGATCTTTGTAACCGTAGACATTAACCCGAGGCACACACACACACACACACACACACACACACACAATACTCGATACTATAATATTTTCAAAATGGTCGCCGTCACAGGATGTCGGATGATGTATATTTTGTCAATCCTATTAATATGGATATCACATGGAAGAGCTTAAAGAGTAGGAAACGATAAAAATGAATGAAGTCATTTTAAAATGGCGGCGGCCACAAGATGACGGATTACATTTTTTTATCAAACTCCTGAATATAGGTATCAAATTAATATGAGTATCAAATGAAATAAGTTGAAGAGTAGAAAATGACATCACACTAGATTCAATATGGCCGCCGCTCCAAGATGGCGGATTACATTTTCTTTTCAACTCTCTTGACCTCCTAAACGGTTAACAGCACAAACACGAAATTTTATATACGCATTCAATTGTGATAGCCGGAAGAACTAGACTGTAGTAAATTAAGAGGCAAGCGGCCGTGCAACAATGACGCATTAATTGAAATGAACAGACTTAGAAACATATCCAGCGAAAACTAAAAAATTAATAAATAAATTAATAATAAAGAAACATTTTTAAAAACAAGTTTTTATTTAAATCCTCTAAAAAGAAGAAAATAAACTTTGAAGTAAATCAACTCATCATTTTATGACTGATGGTCGAGAGGTGAACGAACTTGCCGCTTACCCAAAAGTTCCGGGTTCGATCCCGGGTCGTGGCAGTGGAAAATACTGTGAGAGGGATTTTTTCACTATACACGGATATTGGGTATGTGTCCCTTGTCTCTAAATGTGTAGTCCCCTCCCACACAAGACTCTTCTAGAGCCTTCCGGGGTAAAGGGGGTCGTCATTACTTGTGGAGTATTTATTTATTTATTTATTTTATTACATTATATAATGTTTTATGATATAAAATCTTGTCGCGAGAATACATCTTGGCATAAGTAATTAAAAGAAAGGAGATTGCCCAAAATAAATCCACTATAATACAATTGTTTTAATTACTTTGTTCTATTTAGAAGTAGATGAAATCGAAATAATTTTAAATTAATATTATTACATAAAAAGAAAGCTATGTTATCAATTTTATTTAAAAATGTTGGGTACTTTGTCTAGAAAATTAACCAAATCAGGTGATTTGCAAAAAAAGATTTGTAGCTGAAGCGATAGATCTAAATAATGGACATGTGGTTTCTTTTACCATTCACGCAAAAATTATCATATTTCCTAAATGGGGGCTATTCCTCCATACAAATTTGAACGATGTTACATGGCCTATGTCCATTTAACAGTTTTATATAAAAACTAGTATTTTTTTCATATTTGGCACGATCTGTGTAACATTTTGATTCAGTTTTTGTAAGTGAAACTGTTTTCAACCAGCAGAATTTTACTTGTATAACTGCTAAATCATTTCACACTGTTTTATGTACATATTTTTATATCTTAGGAACTCAGTCATGTTTTTCTACATTATTATGTATCTCTGTTCCGTTCTATTGCAGCATCCCAGGAAATGATTGTCTACGAAACATTTATTTACACTCATATACCTATATTTCAATTTATATATTTTTGTTTACTATGTAAGTACTATGCTTATTTTCCTTACCTTTCTCATTACTATATATAGTATATCCTATTAGTTGTAATATATTTACTGAGTTCTCCCAATACGTTTTACTATTTATTACCGCAGTTCAAATGTGCTTTTAGAGGGCGGAATATTAAACATAATATTTTTAGTCGCAAACTCCTCTATAAATCCTTATTTTACTATAAGGAAAGTAACCAGACTGCAACCAAAGGAGCTCCTTTAAGTTGGATGTCTTTCGGCTGGTGTTTGTTGCAATCGAAGCATTAGCGTTTTGATGGTAATATGCAATTATTACACTTAACGCGCCAGATTTGTAACTTTGGTTGCAGTCTGGTTACTTTCCTTATAGTAAAATAAGGATTTATAGAGGAGTTTGCGACTAAAAATATTATGTTTTATTTATTACCGCAGTTCATATTTTTGGTTACGTATAAAATAGAAATTACAAATTGTTGCAATTTAAGTTAGCTGTGGTATGTGGTATTATAGATTTCTTTTATCGATTCTGTAATTTGTTTGAATACGGGAATCTACATCAGGCAGGTTGTTGCGCTTAACTTAACAATTGACAGATGGCCATACCTGTAATATTTCTATATTTTATAGCTTTAAATTTAATTAAAGGAAATAGATTTTTCAAATTTATCGGGTAGCATTATTTTGCAGTAAGTAGGACAAAAAGGTGTACCTTATTAGTAAAACTCACCAGGAAATCATTTGCTTGTAGCCTTTGTACGGATTCGAACATATATAAACTTAACTGTGGACCCAAGTAATTGATATTACATTTTTATATCCGCGTTAACAAGTGTTTAACATCCAGGTAAATTTCATTTACTACTAATTTAAAATTTAATTAATCTTCAATTTATATATTTGATGTAATTTCAATGATTTTTAAAATAAATTTAAATTCAAGGTCAATTCTTTTTAATTTAATAAGTAGTTAAAATACTATATGTACCACATGGTTTTAAAATATTTTTTTTCTTTCTTTTTCATTTTTGGGCAATTTATAGTTTACGAAATCAGCTTATATATTTATATATATCTATATTTATATACTTATATATTTATACATTTCTGTATACATTTCTGCATAGCTTCTACATTTCTGCATAGCTTTTGCACAGCTTATGCATAGCCTATTTTTTTGCATATAGATAAAATTTCATAAACTTTTATAATAATAATAATAATCAAAAAAACCACATAGTTGGTTAATTTTCCTACAATTTTCACTCCATTTTATTAATAGACGTAAATTGTCAAGGAAACCTTTAGACTCCATTCTTGCAAGAGACAATTGTGGGCCTGGATTGCTGTTTCAGAACCAGTCACCTCAGCAATACTCAATCCTGGAATCTAGGATCCTGGTATAAATTTGTTATATATATATATATATTATATTTTAAATTTCAATTAGTCTTTACAAACCGATTTATCTATTATTCATGTAATATATCTTATCATTCATTTTAAACTATCTTTTAATTTCTCTTACCAACAATTTCAGTCTGATCTATAGTAGACTGATTATTCGAGAAAAAGAAACAATTCTACTTATTTTCACTATAGATGGTGCCCAATTTAACATCAATTTTTCTTTGTCTCCTTTTCTCGAAATAAACAGAAATCTGACATTTATGCTGTACATTTCAAAAAGGATAAGTTTCTCCACTCTTACGAATACTCTGGATCCGCGGCTCTTTGCTGCGACTTAAACCAGCTAGTCGTCCGCATATGTTGCCTCAATTCTTTCCCAAAAATAAATAATAAGGGAAAGGAGGTAACAATAATCTCCTTTACAGAGGAAAATCTCGCGACAATCTTATATATCGTAAAAAAATTATTTACGTAACAAAATGATGGGTCTGATTTACTTAAAAGTTTATTTTATTCTTCTTAGAGCATTTAAATAAAAGTTTGTTTTTAAAAGTGTTTCTTACTATTAATTTTTTTTATATGCATTTTGCATATAATCTATCGCAAACGCTACCCTAGATTCGCTAATTAATCTTAGAACTACGGAACGTTATTATCTATTTCATACTGTTCATCAATATAAATTATAATTATCCCCAGTGATTTCTATCCATCTAAGTTTTGTTTTTATTTGTTTCAGGAACAAAGTCACAAATCTTATCGGCCTCTGTGTGTTCTAACATTCCGTTGGAACTATTTACTTTGGCAATTAGAGCCAATGGGCTATCATCTAGTGAACATGCTGCTTCATTCAGTTGTTTGTCTTATGTACTTCAGGTGTGTATAATTTATATTTTCTTATATTTTCTAGGCGTTTTATGAATGTTATTAATGTAAGGCAAACATGCGAGGGTTCTCTTAAAGTATTTTTAATCTGTTTTGTTAGCTATATTTCAAAAGTTTACCCACTTAGGTTAAGAGATATTGATTGTTTGCAGAGTTTGCTAAATTTAAATGGCAGAGTCTAATCCCATAAATTAAAACATTCTGTTAATGTTTGCTTTCAGCGAAAAGCGCTGTGGTTATTGTACATTAAATATTTCATTTCCTTTTAGATGCGGAACAAATAAACAAACAGTAGCATGTATTTGGAATAGTTGTTTAATGTAAATGTAATAATACGCTTTAATGTTATACGTAGATGTGATAAAATATAAGTACCAGGATGTGCGATTTTGTATTTATTATTCGTAAAATGAAATGTAACTGATATATTTTAATTTCCTGGTGATCCTGGGAGAATTAATTTTAACTGAATTAGTAAAGTTGTTTGTCACTGATACATCGAAAATTGTGCTTTCCAATTATTAATTAATTTTTGCAAGATACTAACAGATAAATAAATTAACACCTTTCAACATACACATTTTACAAAGTTTCTTTACTTTTAAATATTCACTAGATTTTAATCAATTCTTTGCCGTTGGACTTGCAAAATCTCTTTAATAACAAGGCAGGCTAACGGTGAATGGTGTTACGATTGGTAACAGACTACATCATTGTTGATATAAATAAATGTGTAACCACTAAAATAAAATTGAACGATTTAAGCAATAAAAATCCTTGAGCGTTTTAGTTCCTTTATACAGGGTGAGGCAATAGTGCGTCGGACATCGATATCTCGGGTTCTACGATAGTTACAAATTTTTAAAAAAATTGCAACTAAACTAGATAAAAAAGTCTATAACTGAAAATTATTTTCGTACATACAGGGCAAGCCAAGACGAAATTACAGGACCAAGTACCTTTTTTTAAATGGAATGCTGTGTATGTCAGTACATTCTCTTTCTAGGCTCTGTTCTTCCTATATTAGCATTGAATATCTCCCAACTACTTGGATGTAATGAATTTTTTTTGTTAAAATAATGCAATCTGCAGTTGGATATTTAAAAAATCGCCACAGTCCCAATTATGGGTTTTAAGAAAAATTTATGTCAATACCAGTTACGAGACATCTAATTAATGTTTTTGAATCATTTTTATTTCCTAAAAATGTACTGGGTGGAAAAAAAATATTTTTTTTCAATTAAGAACAGTTTAAATTGAATTTTCTCAATTTTTTCAAATGGAACACCCTGTATATTTTTCGACGATGTGATGTAGAAATGAAAAACGAACATTTTTTGTAAGAACTTCCCTAGGGCTAATTGCAACCAATTTCGTTTTCTTGAGCAATAATTACAAAATTCAGAAATAAACTTAAAAAAGAGGTTTCTTCAAATAACTTCAAAAAATTATAATAAATGTTCCACATGTTGCCCATTTTGATTGACACACATTTCATTGCACTTTTGAAATGAGTTTCTCACTGTTCCTAAAACTGCCGGTCTGATAGATAGATAGTAAAGGCAGTTACTATTCTTTCCTTCATAATTTGTACTGTTGTTGGCATGTCTCTATAAACAATTTCCTTCGCGTACCCCATAAAAAGAAATCCATTTTTATAAGATCTGGTGATCTAGCAAGCCATTTAGTGGCTCCATTTCTTCCAATCTATTGACTAGGGTAGGTATTATTTAAGTGGTCTCTAACTGCATTTAAATAATCTGGTGGAGCACTATGTTGCTGAAACCACATCCTATTTCGAATTTTTTCAGGGAGATTTGCCAATAATTGTGGCAGATAGTTTTCCAAAAAATGAAGATAAATAGCTCCAGTCAATGTACCATCAAAGAAATGTGGCCCTATTACATGTTCTTCAATAATTCCTCCCCAAACGTTTATAGACCATCTATAGAGTTGGTTGTCTGCGTGTATTTCTTTACTCTCTAAAATGTATATAAAAAACCGGACGGACGGAATAAACTTTCCCGGACTGTTTTCTGATGGCTGTTTAGCAACGGTCTAAAATACTAGAATAGCGTATTTTGTTATCTGAAATTGCGCCGAGAAGGTAGGCATTCTTGACAGTTTTCAGAAAAAAAAAATTGTACATGAAATAGAATGGCAAATTTTCACTTTCCTGGACATTTTAAGGTTAATTTTGTTTTCCTACATTCAGCTTCAAAATCACATTGTTTTAAATTCTATTCAAACTAATGCCACCCAATTAAAGAAAAATTCAACCTTTGCCCTTTATTAAATTGAAACGATTTTTCATTAAAAGGAAGCTTTCTGTAGAAATATTTGTAATACAATAATGTAGATACCAGTAATAGTCTTGTCATGAAAAATATATAACGCCAAAGCCGATGCGGAAATAGAATGTTTTGTCCTATAATAAGTTTTTATTAGTAACGCCCCTAAAAGTAATATATCATTAGGGGAAATAACCGGACAGTATATGTTATTGATCACCTCTGAACGAAAGACAATTTAAGATTGGAAAACAGGCTGAATCTTTTTTGCGAAGGGTTCTGAGATAGATATTGCTCTTAGATATTTCCCTAAATGTTATAGGCCATTCCAGAAAATAATATATCACGCGTCCTGACTTTACATATAAAATAGTATGGGAGGGTTGTTACTTTATTTTTTACAATAATGGTTTTTTAATGCGTTTGCCCTTTATAAAAGGCCAATGTAATTTATTTTATTCTGTGTATACTAAAGGCTGATCCTAGTAACATGATGTGTTAAAAACTAGCAGTTTTTTTATTTTGTGATTGGTTGGGCTCAATTATATAGGGCGTTAAAATCTGCTTCACTTAAAGTAATCTGAAATATTTGTACAATATTTTTTAGTTTCCAAAAAAATAAAACAATAATTTATTGTATGGAGTTGTTGATAGAGTAGTAAGTTGAAAGTAGAACTTTTAATTAGATATACACTCAAAAATTGCTGAAGCTAATTGAATCTATCACGAACAATCGAACAATTTAGTAGCTTCTATAATGAAATGTTAATAAATAGCCTCTAAAATGTTTCTCGATGAATATTCAAGATTTGGATATTCATAAAAATAAAAATAATGCTAACCAGAAATGAATGAAATAATTATTTTATTGATGCTGTGCCAAATTATCAAGCCTCCAGGATATTTTAAATCTGTAAAATACTATCTCACATAAAAATTTTAACACCAAATTAAAATTCAAGATGGTTTATGTATTTGATGGCTGTATCTCAAATAAAGTCAAAGTCAGCAAAAGCTTACTATACAGGGTGTCTCATCGGGAACTGAATCGATCGATATAGAGAAAAGTACGCATCAGAAACTTTTGGAAATTTAGATAATTACTAATGTCGATGTGGCCAATCCAACTAAAATAATTACAAGCAGCTGGCACTTCCGCGTATACCGGAAGTCGATACCAATTTGCTTATTTTAAATGGAACATCCTATATATTTTAGGGTTTTCGAAAAGAGCATAAAAGTCTGAGTCGAAAATCCTATACCTAAACCTAGCCGTTTCAGAGATATTTGACATTTTATAGAAAATTTGACAGGTGCAACGGTTTGCAAGAACCGTTATAACTTTCTTCGTGTAAAAGATCCTCATGTGCTTCTTGTTACGTAAAAAGAACACAAGGAGAACTACGTTCTGCAACTTAAATAAATTCAATAATGTCATACCAAGTGTTCCGTTTTTCGCGTTACATTTTGTCAACTTCAAACCGCGAAAACTTGTTTAGGTCAAATGGAACATCCTATATTTTTTTACGTCAAGTTGTGTAAAATTGAATTCCCTTTTTTCTGATATTAGCATTGTGGGGGTTAAAGTTACAACTTTTTGAAATATTTGCGATTTTCTTAGAAATTCATGAATTGTAATCATTTCATCAAAATAGCTATGATTAGAAACAATCAGTCATTATCTTATGTAAAAAAATGCCAGCACGTTTAAATTATACCAACGAAAACTTTTTAAATTTGTTTATTATTTATGGAGAATGTGATAAAGTAATATCAAGAACTTGCAGCACATTTGCTAATCGATATCCACAAAAACGTAAAATAACACTAGCATTGTAACATGCGTATTAATCGAATTGAAGATACGGCATGAACTAAAATAGCAGAGATAAGATCAATTTAAAATATGATTTGATTTTAATTTAATAATTGCTCAAAATTCCGCCCTCGAACCTCGACACATTTTTCGCACCTTCGGATTAGTTCCTCATGGGTAGCTCTTATAATTGAATCCTGTGATATGTTTTGAAATGCATTTCTTACTCTTTGCATACAAACTTGAATGGTTGTTAATGGGCTCTCATAAACTTTATTTTCAATAGGTCCCCAAATGAAATAATCCAGAACTGATAAATCGGGTGAGCGAGGAGGCCATAAGAAAGGTCCATTATGGCAATCCATTGATCATAAGTAGTTTCTTGTAAATAATTATTAATTAAATATGCGTTATGTGGGAGAGCACCGTCGTGCTGAAAAAATGTTTCTATATTGGGCGAGAAGTAAATTTTCTAAATAGTTATTATTCAAATTTTGTAAGATATTCAGATATCTTTCACCTAAAAAAAATAAAACAAAAATTTACCTATACATATTAGCAGAAGAGAAAATTTAATTTACCGTTTAAATTTTCCTGATAAAATTGTAATGCCACCAATCTATCGTTTCTTATGGCACAGTAAACATTGAACTGCCAACTTTCCTGAAAGTTTCGCTCTCTGAACATATGAGGATTTGAGTCACTCCAATAATGCGAATGGTGTCTATTAAAAAGTCCATTTTTAGTAAATTTTGCTTCATCTATCCATATAATATTTCCCAAATAAGAATCGTGACCCTCAGACCTTATTAGAATAAACTCACAAAAATTCTGTCTTCTTAGGAAATTTCTTTCTTTTAATCCTTGAACCATATGAAATGAAAACGGGTGAAACTTATGTTTTAATAATATTCTGTGAATTGAATCCTTGCATAGTCCCGATTCCGGAGCAGCTTGTCTTAATGACATCCTTGGAAATGCATGAAAATATCCCAGAATGACTACTTCAATATTTTCGTCACCAGCAATGGGCTTTCTTCTTTGCATTTTGCCTTGACAGAGCCATAATTTTTAAAATTTTCCGGTATGCGTTTTACAGTGTTTGGTGACGGTTTCGGTTTTTCTGGATATCGAGTAGCAAATGTGCTGCAAGTTCTTGATATTACTTTATCACATTCTCCATAAATAATAAACAAATTTAAAAATTCTTCGTGGGTGTAATTTAAACATGCTGGCATTTTTTGACATAAGATAATGACTGATTGTTGCTAATCATGGCTATTTTGATGAAATGATTACAATTCATGAATTTCTAATAAAATCGCAAATATTTCAAAAAGTTGTAACTTTAAGTCCCACAATGATATCAGAAGAAAGGGAATTCAATTTTACACAACTTGACGTAAATAGTACAGGGTGTTCCATTTGACCTAAACAAGTTTTCGCGGTTTGAAGTTGACAAAATGTAACGCGAAAAACGGAACACTTGGTAGGATATTATTGAATTTATTTCAGTTGTAGAACGTGTATGGCTCTCTACATTAAAATATGTTTTCCCTTTTGTTTGTAATAGTACATTCGTCGGAGAAGGTGCATGTGTTCAGTGACGCTCGTAATAAAACTCAAAAATAAACGGTGAAAAGTAAACGAAAAGAGACGGGATTTAACTGAGAGAAAAAACCCGTAAAATTCAAAGTTAAAAAAAATAATAAAAGTATCTAGATAATTAAAAAATTTGTTAATTTTATCAACATAATTGTGAAGTGTATCTAAAATTTGTGCTAGTTTACCAAACAAGTAGCAATAAACACTTGGAAAATTACCAGGTATCAAACGGGAAAACCCAAAGAAGTGCCGTACCGAAATTCTAAGTACGGACAACTGGTAACCCAACACCAATAAACCCATATCGGCTTAAATATAAAGGAAGCCACACACCCCAAGAGTACAATTCAAGATTTAATAAATAACAAAAATACCAACATTAATAGTATTATATTGGCGATTGAGAAGATTAAGATTAAATACGCAAAAATTTTAACAGTTGCTGGGTTTTTTATTAGCATCTAATTACAATAAGAGTGACAAAAAGAATGTCTGATATGGAGATATCGTCAATATCAGAACTATATAAACTGCTTGTAGCCTCCAGCGAAAAACAAGCGGAGAGAAATAAAAAAGAACTCTAATCAAATATCGAAAGAATCACAAGAAAAATTGATAGCATACAACTAGAAATAAAGACCATTCAGAAAAAACAACTAGATTTTGAAAGAAGACAACGCAGATACAATATAATCTAATTTGGGATAGAAACAGCTGGCAATAATTTGATACAGGAAATTACTGACATACTGAATAACCTGCTGGGTGCGACCTTCATAGGACAAGATATCAATAATATTTATCGAATTGGGAAAAATACTAAATCTTCAGTAATAATAAAGTTTATATCATATTTGAAAAAGACAGTTGTCTTTAAAAACAGAGGGAAGCTAAAAGGAAGCAATATTTCAATAACATATGATCTGAGTTCAGAAGATAGAGAAGAGCACAAGGTACTAAGATAACATCAAAAAATTGCAAAAGAAAAAATCAACAAGCAAAAATAAAAGGAAACCAATAAGAAATAGACGGTCAGCTATATACAACAGAAGAACTAAAAAGAGAGAGCGAAGAGAGTGAGATAGAGAGTAGTGCAAAAGAGTGCCAGGAGCAAGAGATAAAAAAAAACAAAAAGAACAACGAGAAAAAAGGAAGAAGGAAGTTACAGTAATATATGCAGGAAGAAGTACGCGGCAGAAAAACAATCATAATTGAAATCAAATAAGAAGAATAATAAATAAGACGTAGTTAATAGTAAGTAATATTAAACTAAGAGATAGTTTTAAATATTGTTTAAATTTTTCTCTTTCTATCACTTAAATATAAGAAGTGTATAAAGAAACTATAACGAGCTTAAAATATTCTTAAAACAATTAATTGTGCTGTAGGTTTGATTGCATAGTGATTACTGAAACTTTTAATATTGCTAAAACAACACGTTTTGGCATTGAGAGATATATAGCAATTTACAATAATGGTAACATAAATAAATGCGATGGAGTAGTAATCTATATTAGAGAAAATATCGATTTCAATTGGGAGAAATATTATTTAGATAATAACTGTGTAAAGGTCAAAATGAATATTTATGGCAAAACTGTTTCTATAACAACAATTTATAGATCACCAGTAACATCCAGCCCCAAAGAATTCACTGCAATCTTAAATAAATATTTAAATAACGCCAAAAATGAAAAAATTACCATAATATTGTGACAGGTGATCTAAACATAAATATTTTGAAAAAAAAATCACCCTATAACAAAGGAGTATCTTAATACTATTGCAGAATATGGCTTTATATCAACAATGAATGTATATACCCGGACACATGGAGGTCCAAAAAGTTGCCTAGATCATTTGTTTATTGACCAAATAAGTGAGAATTATGAATAAATTTCCTCTATGGTTTATAAATCCTCAATCACGGATCATTTCTCAATACTATTGGCACTCTAAATATTGTCTGAAAGTTATTTGTGGCATTCTACGAATATTCTTTCCTATTATTTGGGTTTTCTACCACATGTACTATTATCCTCTTCAAAACAAATCACCGAATCTACAAAATAATAGAATTATTGGAAAAAAGAGCCTCTGCGCCCGTGACGTTTACGCCAAAGGAAAAGTCAGAGGTTATGTTTTGCAAATAATATAAATCGGAATAAACACAAAAATAATGTATTTTGCTGACGTTTCGGAAAGTAATCTCTTTCCGTTTTCAAAGCTATTTTTTGAAGAACTCTTATTTTGCTGTGTATGTCAAATACACAGCTTTAAGATTCTGTTTATGTTATTTCCATAGATACTTACTACTTACACAGAACATAGAACTGATGATATTTTTTAGATAATGTTGAGTTTGTTAAGTTCTTCTTTTAACATTGGTAGCCAGGTTGTACAAATATCTACAGAACAATTCGATACGCACTTATCTTCATTTAATAAGATTATTGCTGATTCTTTAATTTTTCTTTTTTTGGTATCTGTTTCTTTTGTTAAAATTTTTGCCGAGTCCCAGTTTATTCTATGTCCGTTTTCCCAAGCATGTTCACAAATCTTTGATTTTTGAATTTCATTCTTTCTAATGTAGTTCTTGTGCTCATCCAACCTCACACTCGAATTACATAGTAAAATAGAACACAATAACCAATTTACAGAGAGATGGACTGTAAAATATACGGATTATCAAAACTGAAATACAATTAAGCGAATATAGAGTTGATTTATACAATACGCCAGATGTTAATAAAGCAACAGAAATTATCATAAATAGAATAAAAAAAATAGACCAATGCACAACTATTTTAAAATTTACAAAAACCCAGAAAGCACCGAGTTAGTAATAGAGTATCGAATGTATCGAAACAAACTAAACGATCTAATCCAAATAACTAAAGCTAGTTACTATAAGAAGAAAATAGAAGGAAGCAAAAATAACTGCAAAGTACTATGAAAAACAAGGAAATTGAAAGCAGCAAATTAAGAAACAAAATTTAATAAATCATAAATACATTAGGAACACAGGTAACACAAGAAGAGGACATATACAAAGTTTTTAACAAATTCTTTATAAATATCTATAAAGACTTAGCTAGCAAAATCAAACTGGTAAAAGGAAATAAAAGGAATACTGTAAATATTAATCTGTATTCAATTTTTTAGCGCAAACTATCGAAGAAGAAATCAGAAAAACCATTCTATGTTTAAAAGATCATAAAGCCCCTATCGTCGACCAAATCAAATTTGAGATTTTAAAAAAATTTCAAAAGCTATAAGCCAACCCTTATGTTATTTAATGAACAGAATATTTTTACAAGAGTATATCTTATAGTAGAATGCAGGTTTTCATGGCCGTTGTCTAATGAAGTAGATTCTTTCGGGTCTTGCCGTGGTCGTCGAACTTGACTTGACGTTTCGCTGATCATCCTGTCAGCTTCTTCAGAAGGATTCTAAAGACTGAATCTGTTGTGTTACACTCCTCGTTATATACCTAGGCGCCGTTTCGCTTCGCTGCTCATTGGTTGCGCTTGGTTCGCTTCGCTGCTCATTCGTCGTGTTTGGTTGACCGTGACTTACTACGGTGCTGGTACTTGGCAATACCAGTCTCCACGTGTTACTAAGTCGATACCCATCCTCTCTGTTAAAGTTGTTCACGTTTATCATAATTTCCAGTGATTCCCTAATGATTCGCGGATAATAGCGCGTATTCTTGTCTAATATATTGATATATACTTTCTTTTTGAATAAAATCTTCTCCAGCCTATCTGTGACTCCCGCGACGTAAGGCAGGCATGCATACGTTGTTGGTTGTTGCTGTTCTTCTTCTGTAGTTCTCCTCTGGTTGTTTACTACTCGTTGTATATTGCTTTGACTGTATCCGTTCTTCTTTAAAGCTTGTTGGACTTTCTGTAGTTCCTCGGGTTTGTTCTCGTCGTCGCATATTGTGTTGGCTCTGTGGACCAAGGTTCTAATTAACGCTCTCTTCTGTTGTGGATGGTGGTGAGATGTCGCGTGTAGGTAACGATCGGTGTATGTTTTCTTTCACGGGTGGCCCATGGTGTCTACGGAAAGTAGGTGTACGGTTTCGAACAGTGAAGAAAATACAGCAGATGCTTCCCTCAGTCAAAGACCCTGTCCCCAAACTGTTATAAACCGGTGTTTACCAGTTGAAGTGCACATATGGTAAGAGCTACATCGGACAAACAGGACGGAGTATCCAGTGCAGAATCAAAGAACACCAGAGAAATACCAGATTTGGATACACGGGTAGGTCGGCGATAGCAGAACATGTCCATAATAACGAGAACCATAAAATCGACTACGAGGACATCAATATCATTAGGGAATCACTGGAAATTATGAAAAACGTGAACAACTTTAACAGAGAGGATGGGTAACGAGGAGTGTAACACAACAGATTCAGTCTTTAGAATTCTTCTGGAGAAGCTGACAGGATGATCAGCGAAACGTCAAGTTAAGTTCGACGACCACGGCAAGACCCGGAAGAATCTACTTCATCAGGAGTATATCTTGATAAGTTGAAAATAGCGGTAGTGAAGCCACTATATAAGAGCGGAGAAAAGAGTGACGTATCTAACTATGCAACAGTATCTTTTGTAAGTAACATCTGTAAAATTTTTGAAAAGATTCTGAAGGAAAAGATCAACAGCTTTTTCACTAATATTATCAGATAAAGTTTGGTTTTAGCGAGGGCAGGTCAACGCAGGATGCTTAATAAAGGAAATTTATTAGTCAGTCGGAGCAAGCAAGCCTACACTTGCTGGTTTCTTAGATCTCTCTAAAGGCTTTGCCACTGTGTGTCATTTTCAACTCATAGAGTGCCTAGAAAATGTAGGCCAATCCTATTTACTCTGTATGTAAATGAGTTACTTTGTATAAATTTCAGTGTTAAAGTCATTAGTTTTGCAGACGATACGGATTTATTTATTTTATACAGCTAATTCTTGGGCTTAAAAATTAAAGCAGAAATAGACTTAGAAAACATAAAAAACTTTTTCGACAAAAAGCTTTTAATGATAAATTTTTTAAAAGCGAAATTTTTGCCATTTTCTTCATACAAAAATATTCTGCCGACTTTTAACTGTCTACAGATTACGCAAGGTCTAAACAAATTGGAAGTAGAAATATTAATAATTAATATTAAATATCTAGGAATTCAGTTGGACTCGAATTTACATTGGGATACTCATGTAGCTAGCGTAGTAAATAATTTAAAAGATCTACTATATAAATTTAAACTTATGAAAACTTTTCTCGATATAAAATCTTTAAAAATAGTACACTACGGATTAATAAAATCCAGACTAAGATATGCGATCATTGAATGGGGCAGTACTACTTAGAACCACATTAAACAGCTGGTTATATTACAGAAAAAACTTCTTAAAATAATGCTCACTAAGGAAAACACTTACCTCTCCAGCTATCTCTTCCGCGAGGCAAATTATAGACTTGCGGCTACAAGACAATAATTATTGTAATGAGTTAGAGCCTGTTGGTCGTATCTATGAAACAAGGTATAAGCAATATGCAGTTAAAACGAAAGTAACGACAAAAGTATTCGAGAAATATGTTACACATTTGGCTCCTAGATTTTTTAATTACTGACCTTTACACGTTAAAAATTCAGTTTCATACAATATTTTTAAAATAAAGTAAAACAGTTCATGCTAGAGAAAGAAAGGTCAGAAATGCATGTGTTAATTGAACAAAAATAAGAAAATAAAAAAAAGTGAACGAATCATAAATTTTGCTTTATATGTCGTAAATAAATAAATATGGGTGTATTAGTGGACTTAGGAATTAAGTAGAGACAATAAGTGTATATATTATACGTATTATTATATTTAGGAGTAAACAGACATAATGTTATTAGAGAATATACTGAAAAGATGAGAAATTTGGAACACATAGGCACTGCAAAATAACAATAAGTATGAATAAATTTCACAGTAGCCCACGATCAAGGCTTGCCTTATGTGGGACTAACGTGTTTATTTGCTTACATTATAAACTAATAAATGTTATAAAATAATGTATCAGTGGCAAATAAACATTTATTTATTTATTTAATACGTTTAATAAATTTTTCAGCATTCAGTAACGTTGTGCCTGAAAGCTAAACAAATGTATTAATTATTATTATTAATAATATCGTTTCCAAAAAGAAATCATTCAGAACAATATATTGGTTGTGGACCTATAAGTTCATTAAATGTTATGGCAGAAATCAACATATGTACGAGGTTTTTAAAGTAGCAGTGGCATTGTCATAACTACTGTGTAATAATGTAAATTCTAATAATGGTTACTTTGTAGCTACGTATTTATTATTTAGTTAAATGTAGTGATGCAGCGGACATTGCCTACCGACACGCAATTGAATTATTCCTTGAAGAGTATCCTACTATTAGTCGACAGATTTTTAAATAGTTAATAACGAAAAGTCGATATTACTGGAGATGCATACAGTATAAAAATCCGCAAAGGAAATGTAGTGGCAGCGCTAGTTTTGTATAAGAGAAAGTCCGAAAAAATTTTAAGTAAAAGATCCTAGAAAGTTAATATAAGCAAATCTAAAATACATCTCTGACCGATAGCCGCCTTGGTTAAGGCGCGAGGTTACAATCGTGGTTAATCGAACGGGTATCGCGCTACCGGGTTCGAACCCCGGCTCCGGCACTGTCGGAGGATATGGTTGTATGTCCCACGTTTTTCAATGTGTAACCTTCTTCCGCATGAGCCTCTGGAATTGGGGATTATTTAATTTTTGCGGTATTTATTTATTACATATTATAAACTTTTAAAAGAAAATAAATTTAAGCTTACAAATTAAAAAAAATTCCCCTTCGGACGAAGGTGATCTTGCACCTCATTTAGACTTTTGTTTGGATATCGAGGACAGAATTGTGGAAAACAATCACTTCTATAAAAAAATATTATTTTTCGGAGGAGTTTATCTGTTAACACAAATTGCGCAATATCAGCCCATAATTCTGCGTAAGGTAATCCAAATATCACAGTAACTACAACTGGTCCAAAAGAGGTAATTGTATTGTGCACAATTACAAAAAAAAACTATTGATTCATACTTGCTTGAATCAAAATCTAAATTAGAAATATTGAATGCTCTCTTTTGATCAGAATTTGAAGATGAAAATTTAGAATACAGACACAAGGTCCAGATACATCCTATATACCGTTCTGTCGGTAATATAATCTAGTAAGTCATTAAATAAAATAAATATAAGTGGACCCATTGCACTACCCTGCAGCACATCAATTTTGATAATTTGCTCGGTTGGTAGTATTCAGTTCATTTAGACATATTATTTCTATCTGTTAAATATGGCTTAAACAATTTATTAACAGGACCACTGTTGGCTGGAGGTAATTAAATTATATTGATATCATAAGTCTAAAATTTTATTGCTATTTACTTTTCTATTGTTTTTGAAAGAATACTAGGAGACAATTATTTTTCAGTCGATAGTTTGTGCTTTATGTTAAGTGGTGTATTATGCTATCTAATTTCAGTGATGTTATTTGTAAGGGAGCATGAATTATTGATGGAATTTCCGAGATTAACTTTGTGGTAGTCCAATAGCGGCCGATGTCATGACAATGGCGGCACATGACCAACGTGCAAAATAATCTTAATCTGGTATGTTATTAACTACAAAATATATATAATAATTATTGAAGGTGACTCTTATGGCTTGTAAAAAATATGTGTGTAAGAAGTTGTTTTTTTTTGTATTGTTTTTCAATACATTATCGTTTATCACCGACAGGAATTTGCTAATATTCAAGTCGTGATTTTGTTTACGTTAAATAGAGTCTCTTAGTTCCTTGGATATAAAATACAAAGGGACAAAAAACGACAGAAGCCAATAAAAGGTCACGTAAGCAATGCTCGCTGGCATCCGTGGAGCGAGAAATTAGTTTTAACAATGGCCATCAATTTAGAAGGCCCGGTCAATAAAAGAAACGTTTCTTAATCTGATAGTTATATGTATATTGATTATTACATACACCAAAAGAATTTAAGAAGTCGTTCAGAAACTGATATAAATTTTAGTCCCAAAATACTGTTAGACTTATGCACCGATATTTTTAATGTTCCTTAGAGCCATCAATGTTCTTAATTTTAAGCAAAATGAACTGTTTAATCGAGACTTATTCAGTATTTATCTTGAAAGACTACATTTGGAAAATACAATCCGCTACGTCCGGTCAAAATTTTGTAAGTTTATATACCTTGAAGTATTTAGGGATTAACGGGAAACATAATGGAAAAATTCAGTCTGTACTTGGGATACATACAGCGAAGACAAGATAGAGTGTTATCTGGTGTTGTAGCTTTGCTATAGCCGCAAATCCTTCTACAAAACGTCTATAGTAAGTGCAGAGGTCAAGGAAGCTGAGTAATTCATGAACATTTGAAGGTCTTGGCCAATCTCGTACTGCAGAAATCTTGTCCAGGTCTGTCTGTATTTTCTCTGAGAATACGTGTCCAAGGAATTTCACTTCTTTCTGGAACAGGAGACAATTCTTTGGATTCAACTATAGGTGTGTATTCCTATTCTCCCAAATGAAATATTCCTGAAACATTCAAAATAGCACAGGTTGTTCCCTTATATAAAAAAGGCGAAAAAGTCAATATTGAGAATTACAGACCCATTTCACTGCTTAGTTCGATTTCCAAAACCATTAAGAGGATTGTGTTTGACCAGACAAATAATTTTTTAACACCGTTTACTATATTAACTAACGTACAACATGGATTTAGAAAAATTAAAGGCATGACAGCTGCCGTAACTCAGTTTATTAGTCAATTATATGAGAACCTAGATGATCTTTTTATGGACTTAAGCAAGGCCTTTGACTTAGTCAACCCCACTTTATTTAAGGAAAAATTAAATGCTTATGGATTTTACGGAAAGATAAATAAATTGCTTACATCCTAGTTATATAATAGAAGACAAATTGTAAACATAAATGGTACTATTCCAATGAGTCATATGTTAATGTCGGAGTCTCCCAGGGTTCTATTCTGGGTCCCCTTTTATTCTTGATATTTGTTAATGATCCTCCTGAAATAACAAACTCTGTAAACAACTTCATTATGTTTGCTGATGATAACACTTATGTATGTGAAGGTTTAACCCTGCCGTTGCTAAATTACAAATGATGATTAATAAACTCGTAGATTGGTTTAATAGGAATAAGTTATGTCTAAACACTTCTAAGACAGTTTTCATAAATTTTACGCCAAGAAATAGTATCATTAACGAAAGCCAATTATTAAAAATAAAGGGTAAATCGATCGTTCAAATCAATAGCACAAAATTTCTTGAAATTCATATAGATAATGCGTTAAACTGGGAAATGCACACATGCATTCTTTGTAATAAACTTTCATCGTTATATTTCGCCCTCTTTAGGTTAAGAAATATTACTGACAAGAATATTCTTCATTCATTCTATCATGCCCAATTTGTGTCACGATTGCGTTACGGAATTTTATTCTGAAGGCATCAAGTCAGTTAAACAAGAGTATTTAAAATACAAAAAAAAGAGCCATAAGGAATATAACAGGACATATTTTAAAAAAATATGATTGCTAACATTGTCCTGTATATATCTTAGAAATTTCATTATACGTCAAATCGAACTTAAATAAGTTTATAACTAATAACGACTTCCATCAATATGAAACCAGGCACAACCATTTGCTGTCAATTCTATCGCACAGTTTAACAATGTATGAAAAAAACCTACATATGTAGGAATTAAACTATTCAATAGATTAAGCCCAAAAATCAGGTATATAAGTAGCCTAAAATCATTCAAAATCTAGAATATATAATATGTTACTTGATAATGTGTTTTACAGTATTTCAGAATATATGAACACAAATTTATAGTTTGTATCTTATGTATGTTACGTCGATTAATTAATTATATCATATCAAAATTATGTTTGTGTTAGGTAACTTGTCACTGTTTTATATGTCAGCATTAATTTTAAGTAATTTTAAAAAATTTATACGCATCTTTTTTGTACATATTTAAATCTTGTGCTAGATAATTTTGTATCTATTTTGTTATTTTAAATCTATAGCTTATATTTATTATTGTTCTGTGATGTTTGTAATGTATCTATTTACTTCAGAGTAATTTCCAATATTATTGTAATATTGTCTTTTTGAATAAACTATCTATCTATCTATCATATTTCTTGAGGATTTTCCAAATGTTCCTTAAAGGTCCGTCCCATAACCATCACATCGTCAAAGTAAACCAGATGCGTCTTCCGGGATAGTCCTCGGAGTACAAATTTCATTAAACTTTGAAAAGTAGCTGGCGTATTGCAAAGTCCAAAAGGCATCGCGCTGAATTTATATAAACAATTATCTGGTGAGAAGGCAGTCTTTTCTTTGTCGTCAGGGTGAAACCCCACCTGCCAGTATCCAATTCTAAGGTCTAAAGTTGAAAACTGTCTTGACCCTGCCAGCGTACTTAATGTGTCGTCAATTTGTGGTAGTGAATAGCTGTCTTTCTGTGTAACACATTGAACTTCCGGTAGTCCACGCAGAATCTTAAAGTCACATTAGTTACTAAAACTATCGGTGATGACCAGGGACTGGTTGATTCCTTAATCACTCAGTCCTGTGACATCTTCTGGAACATCGTAGAAGCCTCTTCCTGTTTGGCTAGTGGTAACCTCAAGGTAGGTTGTTGACGGATTACGGTTGAATCACCAGTGTCTATCCGATGCTGCACTATATAAGATTTCGTTAGAACGTCTACGTTTTAAGAATGCCGTACTTTCTTTCTTCAAAAACTTGATTGCCTGTCTACGTTCATCCTCAGGTAAGTGTGAACTGTGAATTCAACAAAGTCACAACTTCCCTGTCTACACTGGTTGGCGAACATTTGTCCCCTTGCTCCTCGTACCTTGCTATTAATTGAACTGGTTCGTAGGATCCCATCGCTTCTCTTTCCTTGGAAGTCACTGAGTGGGTATTTAAATTACCCACTCTTATTTTAATTTTGACTTGTCAGGGTTAAAGTTCTTGCTACGATTATGTTCTCCGTCTTAATCCAATCATCTCTTTCAACGGTATCCGCCAGAGTTTCCTTCCAGAGCAGTCTCGATTATCTGTTCTGAACGGGCACTAATCCTGATCGTCAGTAGCCTTGCTCTTTGAAACTGGTCATATGTTGTTGACATGATAAATTCTTCATTTTCAGTCTTCAGAAATCTTTCTCCCACGTCGAGTATAAATCCACGCATTCCCATAACATCTAACTCCAAAATGAAATCATCTGTAATATCAGCCACGATAACCCTATAACGAAGCCAGAGAATTTTAAAATTTATTATATAAATAATAGGAAATACACGATAAGTTAGAGTTTTAAATTCTGATTCTGTTAGAGAATTCTTTAAATCAGTTCTTAAACCTAATAATCCTTATTACTTCAATTTTCGAAGAAACTCCGCTTTATAACTTATTTAAATAATTCAGTTTCTGCCTCTCTATCATATTTTCGGCACATCATTGGAAAATCCGAAAGCATCCTGGATTGTAGATAAGGCCGAAAGCACCAGAAATGGAGAATCACCTCATATCCAAATGCAAAGTACTGGCTCGCAGAAAACAAAATATCCATGAGTAAATGTAAACAGAACCGACAACCACCGAAAATGACCAGCCACATAACTCGGTATCATTCAATCAGTGGCACAGGGGTGCCCGAAGTAGAATATAATTAGGATAGGGAGACCAAAATAATCTCAATCTCTAGAAGTTTCTTTGACAGACTAGCTCCGAGAAGAAAAATATACTAACTGGCCTAAGTAACAAAATGTCTATCAGTGGATAGAAAGAAAAATAAGAGGAGAAACAAAACACTGAAATCATTTTGAAGGCTTCTAGTAACAATTTGTAGGATAAAATGTCGGCATCATTTGATCGGGTACGGCACAGAGGTCCTTGAAAGGATAGAATATAGTAGGTATGGAAATAGCAGAAAAGGCCCCTTTTGGAGTGGCAGAGGAGCCTCAAGGAGAGAAAAGTACTAACTAGCAAGTAACAAAATGTCTATCAATAATTTGTGAGTAAGATGAAAAAGGGACCGAAAAAAACACCGAAATAATTTTTGTTAACAACAACAACTTGTAGAATAAGGACTGGATCGCAAAACGTCTGTCAAAATGTATTATATAATAATAAAAAGAGCCGAAAAATAAAACACTAAAGCCGTACATCTGGACAATCACGAAAAACTGAACGGACTTTTTTCCTTAAAATTTTCCAGGCAAATACCGACCTCCTTTACTCTAGGGAATATTAAAAATAGTGAAACAAAATTATCAAGATATCTTAGTATTAAGAAACTTAGAGATAATGTAAAGCTGCCAGACACCAAAGAGGGATTAGGAATTAGGAAAATGCATAAATTAGAAATTCATAGAGCGGTTAGGGAAAATACGAAATTTTTCTAACAAATTTAATATTTTTATTCGATAATTACTTATTTTCTAATGTTACCATTTATTTTGTCTTTAGGTGTCTTGTTCAAGAATATCACCCTGTATTTGGCCTGGATACGGATTAAATTCTTAAGGTTTGTCGACAAACATATATTTCACATAGCAGGGTATGCTGCACATAACCCCTCTGTGGGTCGCATAAATTGTTTCCCCTTCGAACACAAGTACTTAGGGGTTGTTAGATGGGCACTAGTTAAAGTGCCTAGGGAATATACATCCGAGACTATAGGAATTATCGCAAGAAGCCAGTGCCTGGAAAAATTGTCTAGCGATGGGGATATTTCTTTTTCAGCGAGTCCTAGTTTATTTTAATGCTCATTCCTGTGTAATCAAACATGAATAATATGAATAATTGGTGTTGTAAAATATTTATTTTGTAAATATACACTTCAAAAAAATCTAGAGATGAAAACTGATATAATGTTTTAATATAAGCGATGAACAAGTAAAGCCAGATATTTGGATATTGTGGCCTCCAATAATACACTATATCCCATTGGATATTCCATATTGCCAAAGGCTTCACTTTAGTCTACAACCTACCTTATCGCTTTGATTGAAAATTTTGCCAAGTTTAAATTTACCAAGTCTGTATACTTATATATAATGCTGACTCTGCACATCAACAAACTTTCTTTAACTAGAAGTGAATAATAGTACAATAAATCTAGACCAGTTTTTCACATCTTTCGGATTTTATTTCTCAGGGGATAATTTTATGATCAGTTGATGGGGAAAAATGTCAGGAATAACATATTAAAATATTTAAGACTTTTTTTCTTTCTCTACAACATGATATATATTTTTTAATTAATAGAAGTAATTTTATGGCAGTCGAGCAAGGCCAATTTGTTGATAGTTTTTATTTATTTAGAAAATTGCTACAACACCCAAATCGTAAACATTTCAGTGTGTTGTTCCTGACATTTTTCTACATCGATTGCTCATGAAATTATTCCCTGAGAAATAAAATCCAAACGGTAGAATAATTTTATTGTACTATATCCCAATAAATTATCTGAGATTTCTAACACTTTTGGAGCATAATCTTGGGGACATCAATTACCGATGTTTATTGATGTATGTTTCTATTTTAGCTGTATACAATAATATAACAATTTTATTATCATGAATCCTTATCTTATATATTATGTAGTTTTATGTTTCTATTACATTTTTTACAAGGTTTAAATGTAAAAGGTATTAATTTATCAAGTTTATTCCCATATTAAATTTTTTGTGGTTAGCCATGTTATTCTAATTACGTCCATTTCACACATAGTGATGATTAGAACGACTCGGCTAAGTCTTCAACTACCATCCAGTGGTGTACGTTAAAGCAATCTATTAACACCAAAAAGATTCAACTGAAAATTTAATACTTGCGACTTTGTAGGCTTTTAACTTGTCTGTCTTTATTCTTTTATTGGAAAATATCATAGATAATTTCGGGGCGCTCTGTGGTCGAAATTAAAAATGCTTGAGTCGCAACATGTTAGAATACTATTTTTATATTAATACATTCAATGGTATATTAAAAGGGCGACATGTGTTCCGAATCATTGAGGAACCTCATGTAGGCAAATACTACGTAAAACATATAAGCTTACCACAAAAAACAACTGCTAAGTTTCAAAAATGGTATAAAAAAATTCCCTTCAGTGACTTTATTGCTATTACCCATCCTCATAGTTCATACCATGCATGAGGAACAGTGTTACGCAACATCGGATCGTAGAAAAGATTCTTATTTGGACGGTAAGCCCGTTTTCGCGACAGTTTCACTTTGTGCATTATGTTCCGAGCATCAGGCCCCTTCGTAGCAAATTTTGTTGCAGTTACACACTTTACGTCCCGTGCGACGTATTTCGTTATAGTTACAAAAATTACATCGCATGGTACGTTTTTTGTAGCAGTTGCAAGATTCGTACATCTCTTGGGACGCCGTTGATCGAATTTGCAAGAATTACGCCCCGTGGGACATTCCTTGTTGCAGTTCTAAAAAAATTTAGTTTTTGTTATAGTTTACAAAAAAAACAACATTTAGCACTCGTGTCTTGAGAACTTCCATAGCAAAGATAACTTCCGATGGAATTTCTACGTGTAGCACGCGCTCCATGCAAAATATTTTCGAAGTTCGTGATAGTTCCACTAAATCCCTCAAGCAAGATGATCTTTAATATGTTTAGTTAGGTTCTTTAACAAGAATACCGCATATGATAAGTTTATGACTCAAGCTTGGGGAAAGTTGGGTACGAAAGTATAAGTATTATTTTAGCAATATAAAATGATATTTCAGTTTGTCACTTTCTTTCCGGATTTACTGCAGAATTTGCTATATTATGGTTACGGATTTGATGACAAATCTAGCCCGTAACAGCAAGTACATACGTGCATGCAATGTTAGAATGAAGCAATTCACTATAAAGTTATTTGTTAGACGTTTAATGCTCTGACGATTTTCTTTGAATTGTCAGGATATTTTTGAATCAAATTACACGAACAATTAATGTTTTAACAATTTCTCTTATTCATTAACTTCTCTTTCTATCGATATGCAGGCTGAAAAGATAGATCTCGATCATGATCCACACAAATAGGGAATAAGAGAATCAAGCAATCAAATAATTACACAATTAGCCAAGCAAACTGCAAAACGCTTAAACAATCGAACCGTCACACAGCGAAACTGCCCAACTGCCAAGCTGCCAGGTAACCTGACAATCGGAAAATCATGTAATTTGAACGCCCGTGGTAGATTGGTTTTTTATTGCAATAAGTGCAGTATAGGGCAGCTACCAAAACAGCACTCGCTATTGTAGCTGAGCTTTTAAACACTAACAATAAACTGAACACAGAACAGAATACAACAATTAGTATTAGCAAGCCAAGATCTAATTGTTTTCTCATTTACTGGCAGTTTTTGAAGTTGGTGAATGACTGTTTTTTTTTTTTTGAGGGAATGAGTAACGTGGCGTGGCGTAGCCGCTCACTCATATGTTATTATTTCCATTGTATTCAAGAATATATAAACAATTTTTTTTGTCTCTGCCCTTTTAATTGTTTTAATTAAAGTTTATATAAAAAAAATCATTTTGTCAGTGATAAACCTCACACAATGCTTTTACTTTATTGTCGTTGAGGCTTTCAGGGAATTTTTGAATAATTATTTCAGGTCAAAGTTCGTAGTCTAAATAAATATTTTACTCTTCAAAGTTTGTAATATATTAGTATTATTTTTTTTTTTCGCTTATCCTCTGTTCGTATTTATCAAATATTCATCTATATTTTGTTTCTGTTAAGAAAGTTCTAAACATTATTTTATTTTTAACCTGGTAGTCGACAGAATCATGTTTACTGTTCAAGGCGATCAATATCTCACGGTGCGGCTCTATATCCCGGAAATATGAAGATAAAAAAATGAAATGGAATTTGACAATAATCGTATCTAGGCTGTAGAATAATTCAAATTGTACTTATTACCACATGAGTTTTTCTTACCTTTCTCATCCCTGAAATATAACGTTGTAAAGTGAAATATTTTTTGATTACTTAATATTTATTTTATTTTATTTGTTTACACTATTGTCTAGCCGATACCGCGTTGGTTAAGGCGCAAGGTGGCAATCGCGATTAATCAAACGAGTATCGCGCTACCGGGTTCGAGCCCCGGGTCGGGCACTGGCACAGTCGGAGGATATGGTTGTATGTCCGCATTTTTCAATGTGTAACCCCTTCCGCACAAGCCTCTGACTTCTGGAATTGGGAGTTGTCTAATTGCTGTGGTGTTTATTATTTATTTATTCAACAGGTCGAACGACTCAGTTACCGATAGAAACCATACGAAAATGTACGCTTAATCAATAAAACGTAATTAACTGGATGAATATTAAATACAAATAAACAAGAGAGAAGAAAATGCGAATGGCCAACAATAAAGAAACGAAAAAATACATGAATTATAAATTCAGCATTTTAATTGGCTGGATATTGCGGAATACAATGTCAAGGGAGCAATTTAGATTATTATAATTGTTAGACACACTTTGCCTCCCAGCTCACCTGAATGATATGTTATGGCCCTGTTGCATATGTGACCCGCGATGCACATGTATGTTTTGCGGGTCGCATATCATTAACAGCCGCTAATGGGTGGTCGGGCGTCTCCTAGCTGGGACTAACAATCACGTGACTTCCGTCTGTTGTCAAAAGAGAGAATGACGTTTGGCGACGTGTACATGGTTGGTGATTCCTAATGACTTATTTTATTCAAGGCATCTTTGTGTGATTTATCAACACCAAGAAAATTTCCTCCGTTTTATGTTGTTCTGCTGAGCAGAATATTTTGTTGTTGGGAGCGAATTTTAATTGTTGGTGCAGGATTTAAGTGTACAGGCTTCCTTTGGTAGTATCTCGTTGGTTTGAAAGACGGACTCGACCCCATTCATTAAGCTATAGCCTTCTATAAGAGTTTTGGTGCATTGTTTCCCTCAACAGTAGATTGTAGACTGTTTTTTTATGGGGTCGTTTGGCTTCACTTCGACCTAAAAGATCTTTTGTGATTTACCCTACATTTATTTGTTGCCCAGGATTCCAAGACTTTTTACAAAGCTTGCGATTTTCCTGGGGGCTAATTTCCCTATCTCTTCAGGCGTTAAGTCTACCTGTTCTAGGAATTCCAGCCTAGTGCGCCTCTTGCATTCACAAATTATATGTTTCGCAGTTTCAGTTGCAGTATCGCAATATCTGCATTTGTTGTCTACCGCCATGCCCATATTCTTGAGATCTTGAGATCCCTCAACAGTAAGAGGTAAATTATTTTTCTTTTGTGAGTTATGTCTGATTTAAGTTACTCTCATGAAGCACGTTTCACGTGCATTTTCGACGACCGTGCAAATTAAATCGGTGTATCTTTAGGAGCCACGGACGGGGCTAGAGCGCCCACACACACAAAGGTAGGAAGTTCTACGGACGGGGTTAGAACGCCCCCGCACAAGAGTAGAAAGTTCCATGGCTGAAGAGGCTTTCCTGAAAACACCACCGTAGGACTGCAGTTTCTGCATCGTCGAAGTCTGGGTATCGTACCACCCTAGTTAAATATGTTGTTTACTTTACTGGGGACCACCTTCAGTGGTTCTGCGTGATTATATATATGTATAAATATATTTACTACTTTTGCATTTTAACTTTTGTATATATTTAAAGATTTTACGCATTTATTATTACTTAATTAGGTTCTCTAATCAGACCTACCGTAGCCAAATTTACTTCAATTTATCCTCACATTGTAAACCAAGTGTAGCTACACGAAGGGTATACACCTTTATTTATGCTATAACCTATTAATCAGAATTAGCCACATCATTGAACATCGCCAAATATCATGTTAGAGAACCAGAAATTATTTGTAAATACTGTAATAATAATGTATTTCATGTTGAAAGAAAGTGTCATTATTTCATCTGCGACCACTACGATTGGAACTCTCAGTGATTTATGTTAAGTAAGTAAACTAATAATTTATAATAGTTTATGTTAAACTTGAGCTTAACGCCCTGAGACTTCTGAGCCAGTGAAATTTTGTAGTGGGCACGTTACATCACTTATCCGGGCTAAGTAGTGTCCGCGACCTGCTACGCCTCAGCAGTCCAAGTGTCTTCTTTTTATATTATCTTGTAACCCTTATTATCCAACGTATTTATGCTCTTGTAAAACGCAGCAGATAGTCTTATGTCTAGGAGATCTAGAATTGTGTGTTAAGAAGGAGACGAGGAGCTACAGTTTATAGCGGGATTCAAACCAATTATTAGGTATAACTTACAATAGAAAACTACATCGTAGCAGGTGGAGCTCGAGACCACTTCGCCGGTTATGCTCAGAAAAAAAAGCTAGATGCTCTAACCACTGAGCTACCATCCCCTTAAAATTAAACTGCATAGGTTGGCAGAGCCCGTAAAGAATACTAAAGATAGTAATGTGGATTATCTCTTTGCTAATCATTAAATTAAACATTTTGTTTTATGAAAGCGCTAGTTGTACAATAGCGCTGGCCAATGGTTTGCTAGTTTAGAATTTAAGATTTAACTGTCAAATGTAAGCAGCGAGTACTGGAGTCAGAGTGTAAAGTTGTACGTAAGTAAAGGTGGTAAAATGTACATAAGATGTTGTTAAAGACGAAAGTTTGTTTATTTTAGTTGTAAATTACAGTTGTTTTACTTGTTCACTGTTAATTGTATTCCTTTCTATATATCGAACTCTTGTGCAATAAAGTATATTATAGTGAAAAGTGTTCTAAATTCTACATAAATCCGATAGTTATTGTACATAGGCAACTAATAATTAGTAATTTATGATAAAAACTTATATTTAGAGATAAGCTGAGTCAATGTAATAAATCCAAAGAGGATTCTCTTTGGATTTTTTGTTGGCTGTTGATTGGTAGACATTAAATATAGTCTATAAAGGAGTTTAAACCTACCGCACAAAGCGTAAAACGATTGTCTGTTAATAAAGTAAAAAGTAATCACACTTTCTAAAAATTCAGAAATTTATTGGCATGTGATGCAACTACTGTGGGTTTTTTCCAATTTTGTGCCACCCCACGGGAATAATGATTGACGCCTGCCATCTATACGATACTTTACAAAATATTTCTGCATTTATTTATAGATATCAATCACTAAAGTAATCGATCTAATATGTTGAAAGCCGCTTTAACCATTTACTGCATCAGTGATAGATATTATCCTGAATAAATAAAAATATATATAAATAAGGCAGTAAATTGCTTCTAGCAAGTTACTAAAACTTGCAGTTCAAAGTTTTACCGGAGCCAACTCTGTGACGTACTATACTTACTTTTATGGAGACATTTAAGTTATATAAATAGTAACTTGTTTTTCTTAAAAAATGGATGTGAATGGTAACATACTTTACTGTTATTAAGAAATTCAATATGATGTTTTATAATTTTTATTATGTTTTGTTGCAGCTATCAAAAATCGATTTATTCCTAAATTAAGGAAATTGCAGTTAATACTGTTACATATTTATATCCTGTAGTAAACACGTCCAAACGTAGATTCAATAATTGCAACACAAATTTTCACTAACCACTGATTTATTAATTACTAAATTACAATAGTTAGCCCTTACAACAACACACTTGTTATAACTCCCATCTACTATAGTCTCACTACTATAATTCACAACATGTTGCCGTTCTTTAGTTTATCCGATTACTTAACTCATTCAGAACTTTACTGACCGATGCGCTAGTCCCGCTTCTTATATAACTATGGCGCTTATTCTTGATTATTCAGTCTGTCATTCCAGACATTTCTGCTGCTTCCGGTGTGTTCTATGAGGCAGCGCCACCCTGGGCCGGCTAGCGAACTATTATTTTACTGGTTTCCCATTAGGCAGTCTTCCTTTTAATCTGTCTGGTACTAGGAATTAAACCTCTCTCCGTAAGGGGGCATGGGCTTACACATAACAATACTATAAATATTTTTAAAGGGACCTTTTCTTTGCTGAAGAGTGATTATCTTTTACTTGCCTTATATTGAATAGACAGGGGACCGACAGCTTTACATCACCTCAGAGGGATGGTATATTCACTACACCATCCTCGCCTAAGATTGCATAGCTTCTGTACATACACTGATATACAAGCCGGTAGAAGATGGGGCAAAGATACTGTATTTCTTTGAAACGGTCACTGGGAACGTTGCTTTAAATTGCATATCGAAATATGTGTATAGTAAAGACGCACCTACGCTTGCCCCATATGTTTTGTAGCCATATTCCCTCGGACTAAGTCGTTGATAAGTTGGGGTGAACAATTTTGAGAACAAAATTTGGAATAGTAGGAGTAGTAAATGTATTGGAGTGCTGTAGGGGATGTTGTTGGCTATGCGTGGAATCTTGTTCTGTATTGTTTGTATGCTGTTTTGGTGTGTTGGAGCTGTAAAGGGGTACCAGATGGGGGAAACACTGGTCAGGATGGGGTGAGGGTAGGTTGTGTATATGAGGGTTGTTTTTTATCGATTGCGATGTGCTTATCAAATATCAATTTACGGCAGAATGCTACCCCTAGGTATATTATGTTGTCCTTCTAGTTGCGAGTTCGACTATTAAGCGTAATAGTTATGCTTCTGATAAGTTCACTGAAATTTTAACTTGGGCCAAAGAATACAAAATGTTGAAAGTTGGGGTGTAAAATCATTCGAAATATCAGTTACATCAGGGGTTCCCTAGGGATCTGCTAGGGGGCCTCTCCTTTTCATGTTAATTATTAATGATATTTTTCGATAACTTAGATGTATGGCACTGCTTACTTTATGCGGATGGCATGAAGTTACTTTGGAATATTACCCCGGAGGCAGACTGCGAAAAATTGCAAAACGATTTACAAAGGGTGAATGATTGGTGCTCACTGAATAATCTTCCACTAAATGTTGAGAATTGCAATGTGATGTCTTACTATAGAAAAACAATATCCACTACTAAAAGATTATCAATTAAATGGCAACACATTACATCGCCATATGACAGATCTTGGGTTATCAAAGTGACTTAACGTTTAATATACATGTTAATAACGTAATGCAATCCTTTAAGTAATAAAGTATTTATTCTTTAAGGAAGAATCCACCAACCGGAATACCACAAAGCCTTCTACTTGACAGATTCTCATTATCTAGCCTAAAAGATTAATTAATATTTCTTTCTTATTAATAATAAGAAAACATTGTTGAGATGGCAGAGCAAAACCCTTTTAAGAGCGGAATGGTTGTATCATTACCACATCTAAAAGGTGCAGCGTCTTCAACAAGGTGATGAAGTCGCACGTCTTACCTTCTGCCGTTGGATAATACGTCGTCCAAGAAGTTTGCCCAGAACTCTTTCCACGGACGAGGCCCAATTCACTCCAAATGAAGTGTGCAAATCTAGAAATTCACAGATTTGGAACCACAATAATTCTCTCGCCGTTGTCCAGAAAAACTGGAGAAATCTACTTGGATTTCTTCCGGAATATTTTGCCCAATTTATTATTAACGCAAAATATCAACAAGGAGAGGTCTTCATTTCCAGCATGATAGGGCACCGCCTCATTTCTCACTCCAGGTCCGGGAGCATCTCAACCATGAGTTTCCTAATCGCTGAGATCGATCGCGGAGGTCTTCAAGCTTGGCCAGCTAGGTCTCCTGACCTAAATGTTCTAGATTACTATGTTTGGGGCCACATGAAACAATCGGTGTACAGCACAGAAGTTACCACGAGAGAGGAACTATGGCAGCATAGAGTAGCAGCCTCTGATGATATGAAGAACCACAGGGAAACCATTGAGAAGGCCACACGATATTTATTGGTGAGGTGCAGGACATCCATTGAAGTTGGGGGAGGACAATTCGAGAACCTCATCTAGTTTGAAATGTAGCATTCCTTATCTAATATTAAAATGTTAATTTTGTGGAGAATTACCTATTGTATGTTAAAAACTTTCAGAAGTACAAGCCTTTATTTTGGATATGGATCTGAAACATTTGAATAGACTCTGTTAAACTGTTGCATAAATAATGCCCGGTCAAAGCGTTAGTCGTGATGCGCTAAATTGTTTTGTGATTTTTTTGCCGAAATGGTTTAGGTGTACCGTCAAAATTGAATCGCTGTTCTAATGGCATTTTTTATGAACTTTTCGAATCCGCTCATAGAGAAATGCGATAGAAAAATGTACCTTTTGTACAAAACGGAGGGCAGATTTTCCCGAGTCCGTCCATGGATTTTTCAAAATCAAGTAGGCTATTCGGACAAGTCCCAGCTAAGGAATGTTACTGGGAAATTTCATTCGATTGCATCCAACAATTGCAGAGATATAGCTCGTTGAATTTTCAGACCAAATGCATGCCTTTATCTTCTTAATCACTAGTTTTCTTATTGATCTAAGACTTACATTGAAGTGCTCTATCTGCTATTAGGCTATGACCATTGTTAGTGAATCACCCTGCATACTTAGTAAGAGCAATTACAATTAAATATGTCAATATTACAGGGTAGAGAGTTAAAATTAGAATATATTACACGCAGAAGAGACTGTTTAATAAATTTATTCGAGGTGTGCTTAAGAGAAATAAATTATATGATCTAGTCTGGATAGTTGGTATATAAAATCTAATCATTTCTAAAATTTGGGGCGAATCAGATTTGAATTTAATAAGTTTGTGTAAAAATACAAAGAAACTAAATATTCTACGGCTATTTAAGTCAGGCACATAGAGAGCAATTCCTCATGAGGAAAACTCTTAAGTGGATAAATACTTTCTTCTCGAAAATAGAAATATTTGAGAAAGCACCTTTGAATACTTTAAATGTAGTTTTTGTGTATTAGGTAACCGGGATCCCAGATGATCAACACGTATTCCAATGTTGATCTTACAAAGGCATTAAATAGAAGAAATAAGGTGTTGGAGTTCCCAGAACCTTTAGAATCCCTTATAATAAAACCTAATTTTTATATGCACTGGCTGTTATTTTAGAGATATCATCATTAAATGTGAGTTTAGTATCAAAATTAATGCCAAAGTCTTTCAGTTTGGCATATATCTGCATTTTCGTATTATTGATAACATATTCATTTAATGAAATATTATGTTTCCTGCTAAAATTCGTAGTGTAGCATTTGTCTATATTTAGGGGTAGCTTGTTGTTGTCATATCATGAGTGAATGTTAACCAAATCATTTTGTAATCTCTTGGTGTCGTCCTCGCTATTAATACTAGTAGGAATTTTCATGTCATCGGCGTGCAATAATGAATTTCAGATAAGTTGGGACACGATATTGTTTACAAATATGTTAAAAAGTAAAGGCCCAAGCAGGGTATCTTGAGATATACCACATTTGGACACATTGATGCATTTCATTTAAATATGATTTAAAGAATTCAATCAAACTGGGAGCAAAACCAAAGAAACTTAGTTTTTTAAGCAATGTATCATAGCTTAGACGAAGAAAAACGCTCTAGCAAAATCTGTATGCGATATCAACTTGTCCTCCCATTTCTAGCACTTCAGCGATGTACTACGTTAAATAGAATATGTTAGTTGAAGTAGAACAGCCTCTCCTAAATCCGTGTTGACAAATACACATTTGTGATTTAACTAGAAAAAAATACAGATTCATGAAGTAAATTTCGCAAATTTTATAGAAAATGATTATAAAATAACATTTTTCTATGTTACAAAATGTATGCAAACTCAGCTCAGAACTAATTGTAAATAGAATGATATCAAAATAGGCAGAGTCAAGGGCTCCGTTAACAATACTTGTTGATCAAAATGACGCAAATTAATTCTCTGATTTCTCTTTTTACAACACGTTTCCAACAATGTAATTATAATGATGTTTCTATATGACACGTTGGGTGTCAAAAATATACGATGAGCCTATTTAGTCACTAAACAAAAAGTAATATTTATATATCAAAAAGAAATGAAGTGAATATGAACGGTAGCGTTCGAGTCGCAGAGGCTCGCAACAGGTGTGCCGAGGGCTAGCTCAGCTCTAGTCAGTGAGGGGGTAGGTTAAGGTTCATACACAAAAAAAATAATAAAGCATATACACATTAGTTACTCATGTATATGCATAAAGGGCACCACTAGCTAATAAAATGACTGCAACCTAGCTAGAAGGCTCCCAAAATTTCCAAGGGTACCCATACGCTACAATATATTTATTCGAGGTATGAATTTAAAAGAAAACCAGTATGTACAGTTAGAATTTGGATATCAAATTTATTCGGTAAATGAGTATTCACTTGGAGTAGATATATATATTCACAAACAATAAATATATTTGAACCGGTCCTTGGTTATATAATTTAATCTTACCGTGCGTGATATTACGAAGGGTTGACATTAAGTTCACACGAGATAGTAAAAGTCGTGCATATGAACTTATTTATATATACTTATATATCACAACTTATATAATATACCTCCCCAAATGAAAAAAGTTTGAATTGAATTACGCGACATGTGAGCCTATTTACATTTAACATAAAAAAAGGAATCATATCCAAATACTTAAAATTTTGAATAGCCAAAAAAAAATCAATTATTTACAAAATACAGGCATAATATGTTTACAACTCATACACTACATATAAAAGAAAACTGTGCCCAAATACTTAAAATTTTCAAATAGCCAAAAGTGAAAACACAAATTATTGGCAGAATTTATCCCGAATTCATACGCTAAGTATAAAAAACCTGTATGGCGAGCTGAGTAGCTGCCTCCCAAGCAGTACCACGAATCATTGTCCAAATTGGTCGTATAACTTGTCGTTCAAATAATATTTCCATTTTCCACCTTAATGCTCAATGTCTAAGAAACAAAATACTCGAATTAGAACACTTTTTAACATTAAATACATCCATTAAAGTAGTTTGCATTACAGAGCATTGGTTAAAATCTGACGAGATTGGGTGTTACAATATAAGTCAGTTTAACATGGTAAGTCATTACTGTAGATTAAATACAAAAAACGGGGGCTGTTGTATATACGTTCACAATAGTCTACAAGCTAATGAAATTACGAACTTAGTTATGAAATCTGTTGAACAAATATGTGAAATATCTGCTTGCTACATAAAACAGCTTAATCTGATTGTAATTGCCATTTATAGATCCACAAAACAGATAAATGTTGATGATTTTCTGCAAATAATGTCTACTGTCCTAATAAATGCTGAAAATTATAGCATAAATACCAATATACTTCTTGCTGGTGACTTTAATGTACATTTTAATCAGGAAAAAAATACTAACACATTAAAAGTTAATCATCTGTTCATGAATTTTGGATTACATCAACAAATTTACGAGCATACACATGATAAAGGAAACTGTTTAGACAATATTTTTGTAAATTTTAATTGTCCGAATGCATCAATTATTAGTTTAGGGATTTCAGACCATAGTGGTCTTATTCTAGAGCTATTCGAAAATATTTACAATACAGAAACAAATACTTTAAAATTAAATAGAAAATATAGCAATAGTAATGTTGAACAACTTATATTTTACTTAGGCAAGGAAACATGGTTCGATGTTTACAACAATAATACAGCGGAAGGGAAGTTTAGTGCTTTTCACAACACATTCATATATTACTACAATCTATGTTTTCCATTAGTACCCGCAGGGGATAAATATAAATGTACAAAAAACTGGGTAACTCCTGAGGTCACTATTGCCAAAAATAGGTTATTGTTTTTGTACAGCTGTTACAGACAGCGTCCCACTGATCAACACAGGGAAATTTATAGGAAATATAAAACAGAATACAACAAACTATTAACACAGGCCAAACAAAACTATCACCTGAACCGCCTAAATAAATCGGATAACTATAGTAAAACCGTATGGGATATAATAAATCTTGAAGTAGGTAGGAAAAACAAACAAACCACGTACCCCGATAATTTAACTGCTGATCATTTTAATAAATTTTTTATAAACAATGCAGAATCTCTTGTACAAAATTTGCCAACATCTAAAACCAATACTGAGAACTTCATGAATAGAAATATGCAAAATAGGAATTCAATGTTCTTCAATCCTGTTACATCTGAGGACATAAAAATAATAATTAATAAATTGAAAAATAAGAAAACTGAAGATATATATGGCATAAATATATATATAATAAAAAAATGTGTAAATCTGCTCAGTGAACCGTTGGCTGATTTAACAAATGCATGCATTGTTGAAGGGCACTTTCCTGCCTTATTGAAAAAGGGGAAAGTGATTCCTTTACATAAAAAGGGGGATAACACACAACCCCAAAATTACCGACAGATCTCAATTTTACCATCTATATCAAAAATTATAGAAACTGTGATGTATAACAACTTGATTATTTATCTGGACTCAAATTCAATATTAAGTGCTCAACAATTCGGTTTTAGGCGGGGACTGTCTACTTCAGACGCAATCTTATCTTTAACCAACATCATCAAAAACTCATTTGAAAACAGAGATCAATGCCTAGGAATATTTACGGACCTAACTGCAGCATTTGACTGTGTTGAATATAACATCTTATTAAATAAACTAGAATTTTATGGCATTCGGGGGAATTGCTTAAATTTATTTAGATCTTACTTAGACAATAGACAACAGCTAGTACAGTGTGGAAATAATAAAAGCCAAATGATGGAAATTAAGAGAGGAGTACCACAGGGATCAGTGTTGGGTCCGTTACTCTTCCTTGTCTACATAAATGATTTGCCTGAATCTTTACAAACAATTAATGTGAAAACTGTAATGTACGCGGATGACGCAACTTTTGTGTCCACTGTAGACAAGGGTGATGATTATCAGCATATCCTCTACAGCATCATTGAAAAAGCAAAAGCCTGGTTTGCACCCAATCAACTAGTATTGAATGAAGGTAAAACTGTAAGTTTGCTATTTGAGTCCAGATCAAGCAACAGTACAAATCAAGACATAAACAACGTCAAATTCTTTGGTGTTAATATAGATGTAAATTTAATATGGGATGAACATATCTTTCTTCTTCTTAGTGGAAAGCTAAGTAAATCTATATATGCTATTAGGAAAATAAGGAACACCATAAATGACCAAGCAGCCTTAACAACCTATCTCTCACTTTTTCATCCGCTCCTCACTTACGGGATATTGGCTTGGGGTAATGCGGCACACAGTCACTTACAAAAATTATTTGTAATCCAAAAGTCAGCAGTAAGAAGTATAGTCAATGCTAAATGGGACGAAACATGTAAACCAATATTTGTATCACTAAAAATTATGTCATTATTTTCGATTATTGTGTATCAAAACTTACTTTATGTGAAACAAAACCTACAAAGTTACGTCACACATAACGAAATTCATGAACATGATACAAGAAATAAGCTCAACCTGCTAACACCGCAAAACAGACTTCACAGAACTAATAACATTGGAATTGGTTTATACAACTCTTTGCCACTGCACTTCCGCAATCTCTCAATGATGAAATTCAAAAATAAATTAAAAAATATACTAACTCGAAATTGCCTCTACAACATACACGAGTTTTCTCAACTCATCATAGAAAATGGAAATATTTTTTCTCAGTGAAAATTAATTTTATACCTTTGTTCTAAATTTATGTAGCTTGTTATTCTATAAGTTTGTATTTTTACTATTTTAATATTTTTACTATTTATATTGTATTTTGTATTTTTACTATTTTAATATTTTACTATATTTATACTGTAGTTTAACTCTGTGACTTGTCTATAAATGTATAAATTTCATAGGATGAATAAAGATTATTATTATTATTATTATTATTATTATTGTTGTTAATTCCCATCCATCGAAAATGATCCAGACCACGAATCGTTGTCCTATGTCGAAGCCTGCAGTTGTCAATTTAGTTCCATACCTGTTTTCCAAAACCCTTAATCGTTGTCCAAAGTGAAAGCAAAAGGTTGTCAATAAAATTCCAATTAGGGGTCCACAAGTGGAGAACAAGAATAGGTGACCGAAACCCAGGCCTCTCTTGCTCCGGAGATGGGTAACCCCAGGATCAATAAATATGTGAGGGGAATTCGTAAAATTCGGGATGAATATTACGAAAACAACAAAAAGTAACGTAAACACAAAAAAAGTTGAATAAAATTAAAAAAAAGAAGAAGCCTCAAAGGTGTAGGGCGGCTTAAAATCGGCGATCCAAGAGATCAAACTTGGAAGTAGTTCCTCGTGGGACCATTTTAATTCAAGAATCCGAACTAGTCGAGTAAGGTGTGTCGTTCTAAACAACCATAACGTACACAACCAACCATGAATTTTCAATATCCCATGAAAACATCAAATGGAAAGCCCCATTAACGGCAATTAAAAGGAAAATTCACAAAGAACGCCAAGCGCACTGCTACCTAATGGCTACTCGTCTCCAAACTCAACTCCTTCTTTCATCTCGTGACCTTACAAGCCGACCGACGCAACCCCTAATACACCTACGAGATGCCTACTGTATAGCCAAAGCATTGAAATTACTCTCAGCTACAAAATTTAACAGCGCGGCAATCCTCGATACACCTCTCAGTAATTACTTACTGTCTACCTAAAAGGCATAGAACAGCATTTAGCACGTAACATCTGTATAAACACATAAATACAGCACATATATTAAACAACCCTCAAATCCAAAGCCAAGGGTTGTCGGGAAGGAGGTTTCACACTTGCAAAAACGCATACTACATCCATTATCCACCGACATGGTCAGTGTCAGTGTCGAGGATCAAACCCAGAACACAGCAGAGTCAGACCAAATGCGTTTGCAACTCAGTACGCCCTAGCCGACTAGGCTATCATGCTTGTCAACATTGTTCTCTTTGTGCAGCTCTGTGAATAATATTATTTAGTTAATAATTCATAGGAATCAATAACGTGGTACATTTTTTACCACCAAATTTATGTTTCTGTTAAACTATTCTCTATTTGTGACCCTACATACATTTACTATACATTTTTGTAAAACCTGTTGGATATATAAATGAAATAATTCCATACCAAACATTTCTATAAATTTCTTTTATATTAATGCTACAAGCAAAGTTTTATTCTTGAGAGCTTATTTGCAATTCCAACATGCTTTATTAACTAAGCCAGATAAAATATATTATTACGTTACATCTACAACATAACAAGTGACAAGATATTACTGTTATAGGCTATTAAAGGCAGGCTTTTCACCTCCCCAAGCGAATTGCGTCCTCTTCCATTCGACGTTAAATAAATACAGCAAAAGCAAGGGAAAAACAAAAAAGATAATAGAGAAATATATCACAATAAGGAGAACATACATTTTTCAAATAAACCGCCTTGAAGATAAATTAGACGAAGTTACTTCATATTGATTTCGCTCAGGGGCTGACTTCAACGCAAATATTGTTAAGAATTTATTTGAAGATATTACATTGCACAATTTTTCCTTTTGTAATTGCGCCAAGAATGTTATTAAATTTGCCGAGTATGATATCTACGTTTGAGATGGAAACATGCCGCAGACAAGAACACATTTTGAACACTTTATTCGACGCATATTTTACCAACCGGGACGTGATTGCTGAAACTTGAGTAGCGTGAGTGGTAAAAAAAATGTTACCTTGATAAAATTAGAAGAAACAGCAAAAATATTCTAAAGAATTTGTGGAATATTATAAATCAAAATGATATTATAAAAACTGACAGAATAAAAATTTATAATAATGATTCAAAAAAAAAAAACGGTATTTAACATATATTTCATTAACCTAGGTGAAAACCTTGTAAAAAATATAAAACTGCAAACAATAAATTTCCTCAAAGAAAAGTACAAAATTGCTTTTTTAGAACTTTTCCAAAAACATTAAAAATTGCCGTAGTTAAACCAGTACACAAGTCAGGAGAAAAGACGTCAGCTAAAAATTACAGACCAATTTCTCTAATTTCTAGCATTGAAAAAACACTGAATAAGAGAATGCAAGATTATTTGAAAAAATACAACCTCATCAATATGAATGAGAGGCTAGGTCAACAAAAGACGCAGTGGATGAGTTAACGTCAAATATATATAAAGCACTAGATAATTAAATACCAGCTATTTGTGTCTTTGTTGACCTAACCAAAGCATTTGATACAGTAAGTCACCCTGGTTCACTAAGTAACAAGTTGATAAAGAGCTACGTGTTGGATTTATACCAGTTTGTCCGTATTTAAAATGCAACAAACGAACTTAAACTAGTGCATCATGGCGTTCAACGGGGTACTGTATTAGGGTCGATTTTATTTGCGTTATATGTTAACGATTCATTTAAATTGCCTACTAAGGGAAGGATTGTTGCAGATGAGACTGGTTCATTCACTGACAGGGAAACGCTCAAAATTAAAGTGGAAAAGGGGGCGAGCGTAGGTGCGTCTTTACTATGTACATACTTCGATATGCGATGTAAAGCAACGTCAGGCGCGGTTAGTAGTTGAATGGGTGACCGTTTCAACGAAGACTGCGTCCTCGCCTTACACATTTTCCAGCGGCTTGTATATCAGTGTATGCACGGAAGCTATACAACCTTAGACGAGGGTTGTATAGGGGATATACCATCCTTCGGAGGGAACGTAAAGCCGTCAGTCCCTTGTCTATTAAATGTTAGGCAAGTAAAAGATCTCTACTCTTCTTTGGGGAAGAGGTTCGGCAAAATTCCTGGTTGGGGGTAGCTCGTCTACAGGCGTCGGTGTAGTAATCTATCGACAGTGAATTATGGTAACTTGCCATTCGCAAATACTCCAAAAAATATACCAAAATTTACGAGCTTATTCATCAGTAACAGTGATATAAATATCGAGATAAACTCCATAGAAATAGTAAAGTACTTGATCGTCACCTAAAATGGGATGCCCATATAAACAACTTATTTAAAAACTTAAATGCTTAATACCAAATTTTAAACACTATAGTGACATACTGATATCAAATACTTAAATGCATTGTATTATGCTCTGGTGCAATCTCATCTACTGCGGAATTATTGCCTTGGGTGGTGTAACCAACAATTACTTAAAAAATATGGAAATTATTATTGAATTAAAACTTCACATACCCCAACAACGAATTGTGCAAAGAAGCAAATGTTTTTGACCCCCGGCAACTATATTCCCAGAGTCTAGTTATTTATTATAATAATAAAAAAACTAATAAATTTGTTGACCACGTTCATGAAACTAGATCAACAACTAATTATTTACCAAAAAAGAATGAAATTATAGCACAACGTTGCCACACTTACATTGGACCGAAATTGTATAACCTTATTCCTCATAACATAAAGAATACAAATTCTATAGGTCTTATTAAGAGAAAAATCTTCCAGTGGATAATGGAAAAACCCAGGATGGAAATTCATCAAATAGTTGATAATAAAAATGAGCATTTTATTTAAAATAAAAATATAAATTTGATCACAATTATTTTCCCTGCATACTTAGGAAATAGTGGTAAATTCTAACACAGTGAAAGAAACCTAAAAAAGAATAAAAAATAAATAAATAATGAAAAAGAAAATAGTAAATAATAATTTTAAAAATCACTATATTATACATAGTTATTTAAACCATATTACTTTACTTACTTTTCAATTGAAATAGACCATACAAGTAGATATTAAAAGGAAATGGCGCCGACATGGTTCCATGGGATAATTCATACTATTCTGTCAATTTATTACTAAATTTGTTGCCAATTTAACACATTGTTGTCTATTTGAGCGGTAACTGTTTATTAGCATGGGTGAAATACTCCTGAAACACTTTCTAGTATCTGTAATAGTTGAGCGTTACTAACTGTATCTAATGCCTTAGCGAGATTAACAAAAATGCATAGGTTCTTGTAAGATAAGCTAACTGCATCTTGTGTTGACTTCTGCCCCTTGAAACCAAATTGCTTTTCTGACAAAATATTAAACCTATTTAAAAAGCTACTAATTCTATTTTTCAATATTTTATCAACAATTTTAGCAATATTGGAGAAAAGGTAAATGGGCTGACAATTAGTCACATTCAGTCTATCACACTCGTATAAAGTAGTTTTATTACAGCTATTTTAAATGCCGATGGACAATTGCCTATTTTAAAACATTTATTAAAAATGCACTTTTAAGGTGTTGATATTTTAGAAGCATTTTCGTTCAATATGTCTGATGGTATGTTATGAATACCAGGTGGTTTATTTGATTTTAATTGCAAAATTGTTTCAATTATATATTTTTCACTCGTATACGACAAATATATTGAGTTATTTCGTATGTTTTGTTTTAGGAAAAATTGCTCTTCCTTGTTTGAACGATCTCATTTGCGAAATTTTTACCTACCTCTGTAAAATAATTGACAAAAATTTTAGATATTTGCCCATGACTTTTGTTCGCCCCAGATATTAATTCTTAGTTATTTAAATTTTTATTTATTTCTTTTTGATAATAGTATCTCTTAGCAGTTTTTAACAAGTTTAGGTTATTCATTACTTTTTAAATTTATTTATATTATGTTCATTAGGATATTTTTTGATAATTTAAATAGTTCTGTTTTTTTATTTATAGATTTTATAAAATCATTGGTTATCCAATTTGATCTCTTTTCTTCCGGACTTTTGGTTTTATTGTTTTTTTACAAATTGCGATATAATTTTTAAATTTACTTATGAACAAATGTGTGTCAGTTCCAACATCAGAACTATTATTATTTTTATGAATTTCGTTTTGTATCGGAATAGCTAACGTGCCAGTTCATGTTTAAGTATATGTGTTTTGTACGATAAATTATATGTAAGTTTTTATTAGGTTAGAAACAATCAAAGCATTTGTAAGCAAACATAAATGTATATTTTATTAATAGTTAAAATTTACCTTTTTTGACGTATTTGTCTCATACACAGTGCTTTTCTTCATTTATACGAAGTACTAGTTTGCACTTACATGTATACATATTTTTATACTTATAGTAAATACATTTTTGATAATTAGACGTATGCTATTCTATTCTATTATGGCGGATACATGTAAATTGAACATTCTTTATTGTATTTTTATCTATTCCTTTAAGTTTAATTTCTTATCCTTCTGAAGAAAAACTATTATTTTGATAGATGCATAAGGCTTTATTTTGGCGGAATTAAAGCTATAATTTTAATTTGTTGCTATATTTAACTTATTTAAATATTTATTAGTTTTTATAATTCATATGTTAAGAATAACTTTGTTCTAATAGATCTCAATATCGATCTTGAATTCTACTTGCGATCGATCACTCGAAGAAAACCTCAAGTATTTTGACACACTTCCACTGGAACATTTTTTGTTAAAATTTCGCCATATAATACCAGTTCAAGTGTTCCAGAATTAAAGTTTTTGTACCTTAATTAAGGGAAACTAGTGCTAAATAAAGTAAAATGATCAATTTCTAATCAAAACTTTGTTAACTAAAATTCTTGTTAATTAAGAGGCCTCTCCGCTCGGTCTTACTAACTATAGTTAATGTAAGTTTGTTATCCTGTTTAATATAGTTTCGAAATTTTCAGAATGTGTTCAATGTTTCTCCCTGAATTGTCAAGTTTTGTGGCCGCCATGCTGTTCGCAGTACATCCCATTCATACCGAAGCGGTAAGTTATCATGAATTTAGATTTCTCATTGTTACAACGTAATTAATTTTCCTAGGTAATTCTGACTCTATTATCACCTTACTGTCAAGTTAAACTTATCCAATATACAATAATGTAACTCCGTGTTTCTGGTGACAATATTACTAGTATTATAATAGAAATATCGAAGGCGAGCAGTAGATTGGATCGCTCTGCTATAATATTGAATTTATCAGTGGTGTTGCCTAGTACGGGGGAATCGATTAAGATATTGTTTCCGCTAAAATATTAATTTTTGTTCGTTTGTTGGAAACTATTAAAAAATCAATCTTTTTTTCGTCTACCTAATGGCCGTCATATTGAAAATATTACGGATATAAAGGTTTTTTTGTCGTAGCTTCAAACAAATAAATGTATTAAAAGAAGTTTTGAACAGAAGTTAAATCTAAGTTTTATTTGATAAAAAGCTCTTAGAAAAAGGAGGAATACCTTCTGCGTGAAATAAGATATAAAAAGTAGATGTATTTTATAAACTAGGAAAAAGAGAAATTTTGTGACGAGCTTTTCCGCAGGCATAGTCATTTTAAAGCTTGACGTTAGAGACAATATTGTCTTCAGGTGCTAGTTCCTGTTTGATAGTTGAGTAACACCAATTTACTATCCTCAATTAGTAGATGCTTAGGTAGCTACAGTGAAGACAATTATGTCCACAGATTTTGCGTGTTAAGAAAACAGTGGGTTTGAAACCATGAAGATCGATTAGGACCTATTTTAAATCTGGTTTACTTTAACATTTTTAAAATGTGGCTGGGTTGAACCTTTAGGCCAGGCGACAGGTAGTTCAATAAGGAAATAATTAGTGGAAAGCTGGAAATTGCTTTAATCGCTTTATTTGGACCCAGATATTGCTCTCCCAAGTTTTCCCCCTCGAGCGAAGTCGGCGTTGGCCCTTATGGCCCTAAGAAAGTACCATTCTTCGGTTTTTTGCAAATATCTCCCAAACCATCAACTTTATCAGCAAAATACCTATTATAAAAAAATAATCTAGAGTAACTTTGCTACCATTTGTCTCTAAAGTGAACCGTTACGATGCTACGACCATTTAAAGTGGAGCCCTTTTTGATTCTTGCGGAAAAGTTATCGAAATCATATGCCATAGCAAAGTTTCTACATGTTATAAATATTTGTCAGCATCCAGGTATTTTCAATGCAGGTATCAATAAAACAAATGATCAGTAAGTACATTCAGTTCAGATTCAGTACATTTTACAAGTAGACTTCATTACTTTCTCACCGAGGGCGCTGGTAACACTGTGTACGTGGGAATAGTAACACCTGCACATGCAGCTGGCTTGCCGCTCTCGGCTTCCCATACAGCTGGCAACGCTGCTCCCATACCACAGCAGCAGATTGATTGACTTGTTGCGCGTCAAATTCGAAAGCGAAGGAATCGAAACCAGACGAGGTCCAGAAGATGCCGATGTGCTCATCGTTACCACCGCACTCGAGTTATCGCGGCCCGACAATTCGGTCATTATAGAGGCTGAAGATATAGATATCATGGTCACCTTGGCGGCTCGTGTGCCACCCTCCACGAAAATGTATTTTAGGAAACCCGGCAAAGGTTCAACCAAACAACAACTATTTTGCACAACAAGTTTCAATCTCGAGCCGCGTGTGCAAGAAAACATCCTCTTGTTGCATACGTTTTTTTTTTTGACGAGGAGGGAAAACCCTCATGGGCTCCCAACCTGAGCTGGGTCAGTGTCAGACTCTTACTGACTAAAACCCCTCCCCACATGGTCGTCTGTAACACTCCGAGGGCACTGCAGCCTCTTGGGCTTATTGTGCACCCCCTATTCCGATTTACACTGCCCATTTTAATACTCCTGTGCCACTGTTGAGGTGATACAGGTCTGAGAATGGGCGAGTTTTAACGCTTTGCAGGACTGTTTGTGTTTGCCCGTAAATATATCTTCTGCGGGCCAGTGCCTCACATTCATATATGATATGGTCTACTGTCTCTGGTACCTTGCCACAGAATCTGCAGTCAAGGTCGCCATCGAACTTGCCAATTCTGTGCAGGTGCTTCTTAACAGGAAAATGTCTCGTCAAGAGGCCTGTTATAATTCTCAACTGTAACGTGTTCTTTGGGAGCAGTTCTGCAGTTTGTTTTGGGCATGGTCCTTCAATAAGTGTTTTCCCATGTCGATTACCTGGTATGTTCCTCCAGTAATGATTGTGTTTATTCCTGACCCAGTCTTTAATTGCATACGTTTAGTGGGTGCGACACAACGTCTTCGTTTTTCAGGCAGGGTAAAATGAAATTCGTAACACTGCTGAAGAGTAATGAGGAACTGCAGACAGCTGTTAGGATTTTCCGAGACGTGAACGCAAACCCCGATGAAATTGACAAAGCGAGCTAGTTGATTGTGGCTAGGCACCTGAAATGCTGACAAATATTTATAACACGTAGAAACTTTGATATGGCATATGATTTCGATAACTTTTCCGCAAGAATCAAAAAGGGCTCCACTTTGAATGGTCGTAGCATCGTAGCGGTTCACTTTAGAGACAAACGGTACAGAACTTTTTTGTAGCAAATTTACTCTAGATTATTTTTTTAAATAGGTATTTTGTTGATAAAATTGATGGTTTGGGAGATATTTGCAAAATACCGAAAAATGGTACCTTCTTAGGGCCAGAAGGGCCAACGCCGACTTCGCTCGAGGGGGAAAACTTGGGAGAGTAATATCTGGGTCCAAATAAAGCGATTAAAGCAATTTCCAGCTTTCCACTAATTATTTCCTTATTGAGGCTTTTTTGTCGATCTGTCGCCTGGCCTACTTGGCAAAGCCCAAGAAATATTTTGAGCCTTTTAAAAAACATGACGTCGTCATTACGGTCTAATATAACATGACGTGACGACCCCTAAAACCCTTATATGATGAAATCTGGACAGCTAAGAACGAGTTGTCACGACTTTTCATACAAATTGTATATGACTTAATTGGATATCTTTAGATGACCATTAGGTCCTGTACATTCAAGAACTTCTTAAAGTTATAAACAAGATCGTGACTAAAATGAGATGAAATTTGTTGATTTTAATGAAATAATTCAGAGCGGGCTAAAATTTTGGGAACAGGCATATTTTGTGGTACTTTTTAACATATCAAAAGTCCTCACTCGTAGACACCGGCGGAGGGCAGGGGGGGGGGAGGAATATGTAAAAAAATCGGTTTTTCGCAAAAAACTCGGAAAGTATCAATTTTACTGTAAAATAAATGTCCACATGAAAATTATAGGTAATAAAAATCCGCACAATTTCTTTTTTTTTAACTTCGTACGACCTATTGGAACCGAGATAGATTTTTTTGGAATTTTGACAGTTTTACGATGGAAAGGAAACGCGCGCGTTTTTTACTAAAATTTCAAAAATGGTCATTCGGATGGCAAAATACTTCAAATGACAGTTGTAGGGAATTCGATTACGAACAATTTCCTTTTATTTTTCATTTCCATTCGATCAATATTGGCAGAGGTATGCATTTTTAAACATCTTTATAGCGCGCTATCAGAACAATTGTTTCATGATAAAGTCGATAAAAACTCGAACGATAATGAAAGTTAAAGAGAATAAAATTTGGAATATGTTGGTGTATGTACAAAATCGTGTCGTTAACGAGTGAATGGAGATATAAGGGAAAAACATGAAAATTATAATTTTCAAGTGCATTTTGACAAATAGCTATTTTCTGATTGGCTTTAGACAATAACGACACTAAAGGTTAAGGTCAAGAGAATTAAATTATCTGTATAATGAGCTCCAAGTGCCCTTCATACTATGAGTGGTTCACGGGTTACAGCTGTTTAAAGCTATGAGCAAAATTTCTTTTATATTATAAATTAAGAATTTCCTGCAAGAACTGTGTATAACAATTATTTAAAAAATATTGGTCCAGGATGAAACGACTCAGAAATGCTCACAGTATAACTTCTGATACTAAAAGTGAAAAAATATTATTAAATGTACTTTATTGTACTTCAAACGTGACGAAACTTGCCTGTTTGCTAAAAATTAAAAATCAACCGCATTTTCAATCGTCCGTTCCTTGTCGCCACTTATTGAAAATCATATACAATAAAGTGTTTTTTGTAGGAAATTTTGTAAGATTTCATTTAGGTCTCGTGAAATTTTGTTCTAAATTCAAAAGAGACCATGATATATCCAAAAAAAGAAATTAAAAAATAATATTGGTTCAATTCTTCTGAACAAAAACAGTTTTCAAGAACTTTTTTTAAGAAAATACACCTTGCCAACGACTTATTCAATTGCACCAGTTTTATATGTATATAAACTAATAAAAATAGATCAAAACAATTAAAAAAAAAATTGTTATGCAAAGTTTTTGCAGGAAAATATTCATTGTGCGAAAATCACTTGGAGCTCATTTTGCAGATAATTTAAGTCTCTTCAAAAAAACTTTAGTGTCATTTTTGCCTAAAGCCAATAAAAAATAGCTACTTGTCAAAATGCACTTGAAAATTAAAATTTTTCATGTTTTTTCATTCATTCGTTATCAAAACGATTTTGTACATACACCAACATATTCAAAATTTGATTCTCTTTAACTTTCATTAGGTACACTATATGCGTACAATTTATCGTTTTCGAGTTTTTGTCGATTTTATCATGAAACAAATGTTCTGATACCGCGCTATAAAGATTTTTAAAAATTCATATCTCTGCCAATATCGATCGACTGGATGAAAAGTAAAAGGAAATTGTTCGTAATCGAATTCTCTACAATTTTCATTGGAAACATGTTGCGATCCGAACGACCATTTTCGAGATTTTAGCGACCGTTACGTCGCAAAACTGTCAAAATTTCAAAAACCTATCTAGGCTCCAATAGGTCGTACGAAGTTAAAAAAAAGCGAAATTGTGCGGATTTCTATTACCTATAATTTTGATGTGGACATATTTTACAGTAAAATTGATACTTTCCGAGTTTCTTGCGAAAAACCGATTTCCCCCCCCCCCCTTCGTCCGCCGGCGTCTACAGGTGAAGACTTTTGATATGTTAAAAAGCCCCACAAAATAAGCCTGTTCTCAAAATGCCAGGCAGCTCTGAATTATTTCATCTAACTTTTCCCATTTTAGTATAGTTCTGTATATTTTACCTATGCGTATGTCTTTTATTCATTCGTTTTAGGCTCGCTTAAGAAAAATGCCAGCAATGAAACTTTATCTAGCTAAGTTGTTATGATGCCAAGTGATAGTTTAAATAAATAAAATCTGTCATTAACGTCATGTTTTTTTGACGATTGATAAAAAATATTATAGCCTCCATATTTTTGGAACTTTTTGAATCCTGCTATTATTATTTACCAAGTTAATAATAGAAGTAAAAGTAATTTTCAACTGGTTCTTATATATTTTCACCTCAAATAAGCTGAATATTTTCATTTTTAGTCAAAGAACTGTCAGTAAAATATTCTTAAGTATTTTATTCAATACCATTTTATGTCTGTCGTGGAATTTTATTTCATTAATCTTAAAAAGTCTTTAACTACAATGCGTTCCTAGATCGCTCTAGGCTCACTTTTGATATCCTATAAGTGGTGTAAGACGTAAATTTATTCGATACTAACCTCTATTTAATTATTTTCTTTCAGCTTTATGTTTTTCACTACCTAATATACCTCATATAATAATGTATGTACATACAACTAATATTTCTCCTAGAGGTTATAGCAGACCACTTATTGATTTAATTTTTCATTTATAACTTTGCCCTATCGACCTCTTGTAAACACTTCTCTCGTTATATAAATTTGGAAACATTGTTACTGCTTTCATAACGTAACCTATTAAAACTTTCGCTTTACGAATACCAAGAGTTCTTCATTTAAAAATCCAAAGCAATTTAAACTTTTGAATCATTAAATAAATTTTTTTGTGATCCTCAACTTTTGAAATGATGTGGAAATTTTTAGCTCGTGAAATTGTTTGTATTAAATTAATTATTTACTAGGGACGTAATATCAAATAGCAGTTTGGGGTAGCTGTCCTATTTTTGGTAATAACAATTATGGTATACAATACTTGACTATGTTTATATCTCATTTGTCTAATTGCTATTAACTAGTAGAAGTTGCAGCCGACGCTAGTCACTACGAATTACAATGTGGTTTACATTTTCCCGAATAAAATACAATTCGCAGACATTTAGTTAGTAACGTATTTAATAATAAGATGATATTGAGGAATATTCTTCTAGTTCTCTCCGATTTTTTCTGATTTCCTATGGTTTCATTGTAATTTTTCCCGACTTGTTCCCGTAATTTAGTGAAGCAGTTAAGCCTCTCTAGGGCCTATAAAAATTTTGTATACTATAAAGTAAAGCCACATCAACAGAAGTGTTGTTAATAATTATGGCAGCACCTCTCTTTAAGGTCGAAGCTGGAATGTCAGACAAATAACTTAACTAATTATATACACTTATCTTTAGTAAATTTAATATTTCTTATATCTTTGATAGTAGTCACGATTAAAATTAGATCCTTTGAAAACTATTAATTGATGTTAGCAAAGTGACATCATGCCATAGTATCAATTTTTATTGGCCGTAACATTTGTCATGAGGACTTAAAATACTGAGAGACAATTTCGAGTCATTTTTACAACCCTGTTTTCTGATTTTTAATGGTTTTGAAAGAACTTTGATTTTGTGAGTCATTTAAGACATCGTTAAATTTATATCGTTTGTATTCGTCAGCAAAATGTTCTTAAATTGATGTCAAATTTTATTACAGTTACAAGAGTTTTTTTGGGAGCGAGCTGTAAATAAAATCGTAAAAAATATCAATTCGTAATTTAAATGCAGGTTCTTATTTCTTACGTTTATTGAAAGCAAAGAAAAGTGGATAAAATGATAACATATGACGTATTTGATGTGTATTAACGTTGGTTTGATGAATAGGAAGTTTATCTACACGTTAAAAAGGTGGTTTACGCTTGCGTTGCATATAATATTTATTCCTCAATAACGAAAATATTTCCATGAATTTTTTACTTGTTTAATACAATTATGAGCGTTACGATTTAACTCTTAATTAATTGTATCTAATTGTTTTCGATAATAAAAAAATCGCGGAATATACTTTAATAAATAAACAAACAGTTTATATAGAGTCCATTTTAGTTTGTTGCCTCTTGAACAATAAATCTAAATAATAAAACAGAAGAAGTGAATTTGATTGTTCATCTTTACATAAATGTTATAATGATTCATCTCGGGAATAAACCGTTTTCTAGTTTTAAGGTGTATATTAAGTTTTGACAACCTTTACATAATATTAACTTTTCCATGCCTTTATATTTATAGCTGTATCTTATTCATAAAAAAGAACATTGGAAAATTTGAAACTAATGCTGCCATCCATAATTATTGTACAAGACTTGGTTCTCTTATAAAATTATCTATACATCACTCTTGTTTATATGAAAAGACCCCATCGTATGCTGGAAGCAAATTGTATAATCATTTGCCTGAAAATATAAAATCAACAATCCCTTTGCACCAGTTCAGAGAAAAACTAAAATTATTTTTGATTAATAAATCTTATTATTCAGTGAGTGATTACTTGAATGATGAGGGAATAAATTAATTCTGTGATAATTATATATATAGATGTGATAAATTATTTTCTCTTTTTTTTTACTCATAATGTTTTATTATGTATATAAATGTATTTTTTTTGACCTGTCTGATATCATGTATAATGATCTAAAGGACTAATAAATTATTATTATTATTATTTTTTTTTTTTTTTTTACAAAAAACCAGTCACCCTACTCTGTTGCTCCGACCCTCACAGAGGGGAGCTGGTAATACCAATAGCCACTCCCCACGCCCGTGGGGTGAGTGACTACCGGGTCCGAGAATCATGTGCCCTAAGTAGATGCAATGATCCGAGGATGACAGCCTTCTGCATTCTGCCGGCTAAGATCTCTGCCGAATCTCGGCATGCCGATATGATCTTTAGTTCTGAAAGCAGCGTCTGTCTCATTCCACCGAGGGCTCCTATAATCAGTACCACTATTTTAACAGAATGGCCTGGATAAAGCCTGCGGAGTTCGAAGAGCAAATCTCGATATTTTGTCCGTTTTTCCTCCTCTTTCAAGACAATGTTGCTCTCAGCGGGAGCCGAGAATTCCACGACATACATTGTCCTGAGTTGGTGGTCGAGGAGTACTATGTCAGGCTTGTTGGCTTGTATTTGCCTGACGGTGGGAAACGAGTAGTTCCAATAGATTAGGCACTTCTCATTCCCCACAACGGACTCAATATCCCCCGGAACGTAAGGCAGCACTGGTGTTTCGTCTATCCCATACGAGTGCCTTAGATGATAGTAAAGCACTCGTAATGCTGCGTTGTGTCTATGAATATAGGCCGAGACTGCGTAAGTCGGGCAAGCCGACAGTAAGTGCATTACAGTCTCCGGCGCCCTGCGGCAGGCCCTGCAGCTGACATCAGGGACCTCCATACCCATGACACGACGTCGATAGACGAGAGTGTTAAATACACCATCCTGGCAAGCCATTATGAATCCCTCGGTCTCAGACTTCAGCCCAGCTGACCTTAAGAAGGCGAAGGTCAGCCTTTCGGATAAGCCGAGGTCTTCTATATTTTTATAGAAGACCCCGTGCAATGGCTTATCCTTATGGAGCTGCAGAAGGATGTTGTGTTCTGCAGCTCTAATGTGGGCTTTTAGTCGAACGGGTTCCAACTCGATGACAGAGTCGGGGTTTACCCGCTCGACGTCGAAGATGAGACCAAGTTCATCGGCTGCTCTCCGTGCTGCCTTAAAGAGAAAAGCTCCTAGCTTTTTTTTTTTTTTTTCGCGAGAGCGATGCTGGTCAGTTCTGCCGTGTCTCCGACATTCTCACGGAAGAAGCGCCAGCGAATTCACTACGACCACTCCCTGCAACCTGCAGAGTTAGCGACCGTAGGTTCCTAAATCGTGTGCCCTAAGTAAACGAAGAGAACCCAGGATAACAGCTTTCTGCATCTGGCCTGCCAGCCATTCGGCCGAATGTTGACAAGCCGTTATTGTTCGTAATTCCGAGAGCAGCGTGGGCTTCATACCTCCAAGTACACCGATTATAAGGACTACCAACTTGACCGAGTAGCCTGGATACAGCACTAGGAGCTCATACCGGAGATCGCGATACTTAGCCCGTTTTTCCTCCTCTTTCAAGACAATGTTTGTTTCAGCCGGAGCTGAAAACTCGATGATGTATATCGCCTTCTGCTGATGATCGAGGAGTACTATGTCAGGCTTATTAGCTTGAATTAGCCTGACGGTCGGGAACGAGTAGTTCCAGTATATCCTGCACCTCTCGTTCTCGACAACGGACTCAATATCTCCGGGGACGTAAGGCAGCACTGGTGCTTGGTCTACCCCATACGAGTGCCGTAGATGGTAGTAAAGCACTCGTAATGCCGCGTTATGGCGATGGATGTAGGCCGAAATCGCATATACCGGGCATGCAGACAGTAAATGCATAAGCGATTCCGGCGCCTGATGGCAGGTCCTGCAGCTGGTATCAGGAACCCCTACACCCATCACACGGCTTCGGTAGACCAAGGTGTTAATAACACCATCCTGGCAGGCCACAATGAATCCCTTGGTCTCCGACTTAAGCCCAGCTGACCTTAAAAAGGCGAACGTCAGCTTGGTCGATAAACCCAGCGTTTCTATGTTCTTATAGAATACACCGTGCATGGATTTATCGACGTGCCGTCTAAACAGATTCTCCTGTTCAGCGGCTTTAATCTGGGCTTTCAGACGATTTAGCGGAAGCTCAGTGACCGACTCTGGGTCGGCACCTCGCCGGCCTCCTCGCCTGATGTCGAATACGAGACCGAGTTCATCTGCGACCCTCTTTGCTGCCTTGAATAATCCTGCTCCCACTCCTGCATTTTCATGATTTCTCACTAATTGCAGGAGAGGGTCTGAGCTCCTAAGGACGTTACATGCTATACTCAGGACTACCCGGCCATGCATGCACTCCAAACTCAAGAGTCCTCGGCCCCCCAGATGGCGTGGGAGGTACACACGAGGAACGGACGATTTTGGATGAATGCTCCTATGGATATTCATCATTTTGCGGGTACCTCTATCTAACTGACGCAGCTCATCTACCGTCCATCTCACTGCTCCAAAGGAGTAGAGCAGAACAGGAACGGCAAGCATATTAGTGGCAGACACCTTGTTTTTCCCCGAAAGTTCGGATGACCAAATCTTTCGGAGTAGGCCTCTGTACTTGCCGCGGAGAGATTCCTTAATTTGTTGCACATCCTGGATGTGATGTTGTTGCACACCCAGGTATGTGTAAGTCTCTCCGGCATCTAGATGTCGCAAGATGCTTCCGTCTGCGAGCTGCGCCTCTTCAGCAAAGTCCCCGCATCGTCCTCTCTTGAGGTGGACGACTGCACACTTGTCCAATCCGAATTCCATTCCAATAGCCAGCGTATACCGTTCGACCACCCTTAGAGCATTTTGCAGTTCTTGCTCTCCGGAGGCGTAGAGTTTAAGGTCATCCATGTAGAATAAATGGGTGACCTTATGCCTCCGGTTGCTGGGTGGACCGCATTGGTATCCGCGGACTTGGCGGAGTTCAACAGATAAAGGCAACAGTGAGATGCAGAAGAGGAGAGGACTCAAGGAGTCCCATTGGAATACTCCTCTCCTGAATGCTACCTGCTCTGTGGTAACCCGCTGTGCACCGGATGTTATAGTGAAGCGAGTTTTCCAGAGCGGCAGCAGTTGTTCTATGCATCTCACTAGTGGTGCTGCTACCGCAAGACATTGGAGCAAATGTAACAAGAGCTCATGTGATGTTGTGTCAAATGCCTTACGGTAGTCAATCCAGGCCATAGATAGATTCCGCTTATATTGTACAGAGTCCTGTGTAATACAGCGGTCTATCAGCAGGTTATCCTTGCAGCCTGCCATGCCTTTCTTCGCACCACGTTGCTCATTTATCTGCTGAAAGATCGGATCAACATGCCGTAGTGTCCTAGCATACAAGATACGTGTAAATACCTTGTAGCAGGAGTTCAGACATGTGATTGGCCTATAGTTTCTCGGATCGGACAGATCTCCCTTTTTGGGGATTAACACAGTACGTCCTTCGACAAACCAGTCCGGAATCTGCTGCCCCTCGTTCAACCAAGAGTTGAAAACCCGCGCCAGACGACGGTGGGTGGATGGAAATTTCTTCCACCACCAGTTGTTAATGCTGTCTGGGCCAGGAGCAGCGAAGTTCTTGGTACCAACAACTGCCTGTTGGACTTCCTCCGTACTGATCGCCGGGCACACTTCGTCTTGCTCTCCAAAGGTTCTGTTACACAGAGCCTCGAAGTGTGCTATTGCTGGAGTGCTGCTGTTGAATGGACGCGTCGTTTCGTAGATTCCCTTCCAGAATCCTTCGACATCTTCTACATTCGGCGGATTATCGACAACACGCTGTGGCTCCTTGAACAGGCGGGAGGGAGCCGTACGGAACATTGAATTTTGTTCCATACTTCGCACCCGCTTGTTCAACTTCTTCTTTATTGCCATCAGTGTGCGAATCCTATCTAAACAGTGCTGCTTGATGGTAAGCAACACTGTCAGATTCAGAGTGTGGTGTTGGCGTCTCAGTCCGGCTGCCACTCGCCGGACTTTAGGCGTAAATGCCCTGCCAGATGTTATGTGTTCCACCACACTCTGAGTTCGAGAAGCGTGTTGTCTGGCCGAATGTATCTTGCCTTCGATTTTTTGTACCCGCCGCTTAGCTTTCTCGATTCCGCTAGAGGCATCGGTTTGCCTTTCGCGAGGAACGAGTTGCCTAGCGGCGTTGTACACGGCAGAGTTGATTTGCCAGATGTCGGCATCCTCTGGGAGGTCCTCATCGATGACCGCGTCCATTCTAGCCAGGTCTTGGGCCTTTAGGGTAGTCCTGGTGATAAGACTTACCCTCGTCCTTAAGTCGGCTTCGGTGTACTCTGCTGGAAGTCTCCCGTCAGCGTTTTGCCGCGGTGGTTGTGCGGCTGGTACAGCTACTTGCTGACGGGGTAAGCGTTGATAACCTGTCCTGCGCAAGAAGGATACTTGGTCTCTCAGATGTTGCTGAGAGAAGGCACGATACTCTGGATGCATTCCGCACCAAAGTGCGTGCAATCGTGCCATGTATCCTCTACGCGCAGGTTCGCTGCTCTCATAGCAGGTCAGCAAATTATCCCGCAGCTCCCTCGTCCACCTAAAGCGCCCTTGCACATTGCCATGGTTGTCATCATTAGGACTGTCCGGTCTGGCCCCTCTCACATGTCCTTGACCCCCATCCGACTGGGGTCGATTGTGAGGGGCCCGTTCATGGCTGTTTATAACCAAGTCAGGAATCTCAGGGTGGTTAGCCCTGAGACCCACGTCCGACATCAGCCAGGCAGAGTTTTACCTCTGCCTGTTGCCCGGGTAGCACCGCGAGGAGGTTGCCGGTCCGGTTTTCGCCCCCTTATTTTTTTTTTTTTTTTTTTTTTTTTTTTTTTTTTTTTTTTACAAAAAACCAGTCACCCTACTCTGTGGCTCCGACCCTCACAGAGGGGAGCTGGTAATACCAATAGCCACTCCCCACGCCCGTGGGGTGAGTGACTACCGGGTCCGCGAATCGTGTGCCCTGAGTAGACGTAATGAACCGAGGATGACAGCCTTCTGCATTCTGCCGGCTAAGATCTCTGCCGAATCTCGGCATGCCGGTATGATCTTTAGTTCTGAAAGCAGCGTCTGTCTCATTCCACCGAGGGCTCCTATAATCAGTACCACTATTTTAACAGAATGGCCTGGATAAAGCCTGCGGAGTTCGAAGAGCAAATCTCGATATTTTGTCCGTTTTTCCTCCTCTTTCAAGACAATGTTGCTCTCAGCGGGAGCTGAGAATTCCACGACATACATTGTCTTGAGTTGGTGGTCGAGGAGTACTATGTCACGCTTGTTGGCTTGTATTTGCCTGACGGTGGGAAACGAGTAGTTCCAATAAATTAGGCACTTCTCATTCCCCACAACGGACTCAATATCCCCCGGAACGTAAGGCAGCACTGGTGTTTCGTCTATCCCATACGAGTGCCTTAGATGATAGTAAAGCACTCGTAATGCTGCGTTGTGTCTATGAATATAGGCCGAGACTGCGTAAGTCGGGCAAGCCGACAGTAAGTGCATTACAGTCTCCGGCGCCCTGCGGCAGGCCCTGCAGCTGACATCAGGGACCTCCATACCCATGACACGACGTCGATAGACGAGAGTGTTAAATACACCATCCTGGCAAGCCATTATGAATCCCTCGGTCTCAGACTTCAGCCCAGCTGACCTCAAGAAGGCGAAGGTCAGCCTTTCGGATAAGCCGAGGTCTTCTATATTTTTATAGAAGATCCCGTGCAATGGCTTATCCTTATGGAGCTGCAGAAGGATGTTGTGTTCTGCAGCTCTAATGTGGGCTTTTAGTCGAACGGGTTCCAACTCGGTGACAGAGTCGGGGTTTACCCGCTCGACGTCGAAGATGAGACCAAGTTCATCGGCTGCTCTGCGTGCTGCCTTAAAGAGAAAAGCTCCTACCTCTGCATTTTCATGGTCTCGGACCATGCAGAGGAGGGGATCCGAACTCCTGATGACCTTACATGCTCCCTCCAGAACCATCCTGCTATGGAGACTCTCCAAGCTCAAGAGTCCACGGCCTCCCCGATGTCGTGGGAGATATAACCGTGGAACGGACGATTTAGGATGCAAGCTCCTATTGAGATGCATCTTCTTGCGGGTTACTACATCGAGTTGACGCAGCTCTTCTCTAGTCCACTTCACTACTCCGAAAGAGTAGAGAAGGATCGGAACGGCAAGCATATTTGCAGCAGACACCTTGTTCTTCCCCGACAGTTCTGAAGACCAGATCTGTCGGAGTAGGTGCTGATACTTGCCGCGGAGAGCGTTTTTCACTACACTCACTTCTTGGGTGGAGCGTTGCTCGACACCCAAGTAAGTGTACGACTCTCCGGCATCTAGATGGTGTAAGATGCTTCCGTCCACGCGCTGCGCGTCCTCTCCATAGTCACCGCATTGTCCTCTCTTGAGATGGATCAGTGCGCATTTGTCCAACCCGAACTGCATACCGACAGCCTGCGTATACTCCTGTACCACCCTAAGGGACTGTTGGAGATCCCTCTCTCCAGAGGCATAAAGTTTAAGGTCATCCATATAAAATAGATGGGTGACCTTATGCCTCCTGTCGCCGGGGGTACCGCAGTTGTAGCCCCGGGTTTTCCGGAGCGAGACGGATAATGGCAGTAGTGAGATGCAAAACAGAAGGGGGCTGAGGGAATCTCCCTGAAATACTCCTCTTCTGAATTTTACCGGCTCTGTTTGGACTCTATCGTTACCCGATGTTATGGTAAAGCGAGTCCTCCAGAGCGGCATCAGTTCTTCAATACATCTCACTACGGGACCGGGTACCACAAGACATCGGAGCAAGTGAACAATGAGCTCATGCGATGTCATGTCGAATGCCTTGCGGTAGTCGATCCAGGCCATAGAGAGGTTCCGCTTATACTGCATGGAGTCCTGCGTGACACATCTGTCAATCAACAGGTTCTCCTTGCAGCCAGCGACACCTCTCTTCGACCCTCGTTGCTCATATATCCGTTCGTAAACCGGTTCAACTGCGTGGAGCACCCGCATGTACAAAATGCGTGTAAACACCTTGTAACATGCATTTAGACAGGTTATCGGTCTGTAATTCTTTGGGTTGGACAAATCTCCGTTCTTGGGGATCAGCACTGTCCGCCCCTCAACAACCCAAGAAGGGATTTGCTGCTCCCCATTTAACCAGGAATTAAAAATTCTGGCCAAATGGTGGTGGGTGCTCGATAACTTTTTCCACCAAGTTATTTATCCCATCGGGATCTGGAGCAGCAAAGTTCTTAGAGCCATCAAGAGCCCTACGAACCTCTTCTGGGGTTATTGGTTCGCACACTTCCTGTGGTTGCTGAAGCCTTTGACAAAAGGCTTCAAAGTGTGCAAGGGCCGGAGAATCTCGGTTGAGTGGAAGCCTCTCCTCGTACAGCGTTTTCCAGAAGTTCTCCACCTGATCTGCAGTCGGCGGATTGTCTACAACACGCGGAGGCGGTTGGAAAAGGCGCGAGGGCTTCTCGCGGAACAGTTTATTTTCCGCAAGCCCCCTCGCCCGCCTCACTAATGACTTTTTGCAAGTCACTAGCATCCGTATCCTGTCGAGACAGTGCTGTTTGGTGGTTCGCAGCACTGCCTCATTGAGTGTGTGATGGACGCGTCTTAAGTTGGCGGCTAATCGACGCACTTTAGGCGTGAACGGCCTGTTGGCCAGTCCATCACACATTGGATACGGGATGCGTGTTGCCTCGCCGACTGGATCTTGGCTTCCATCTTTTGTATGCGCCGCTGCGCTCTCTCCTGTGGGGAAGAGGTATTTCGCCTCTCCATCTGAGACGAGCGTTGAGCAGCGGCATACACGGCACAATTTATGTGCCAGATGTCAGCCTCTTCTGGTAGCGCTGTACGAAGTTCAGCGTCCACTCTGGCCAGGTCTTGTGGCCCGGGGGTTTTCAGACGGTGTAACCCCCTTCTGGTACTGAGGCCCTCTGGTATTGGCGGAACGAGGAGAGCCACGTCCTCAACCGGTGAATGTGGCGGCTCTTCGGCCACCTCATTCACCGGCCCAGGAGCAGCCCTCACGTAGCCCCTACTACGAAGGTGGGATACATAGTCACGCAGATTTTGTGGCGTGAAGGCGCTATGCTCTGGTAGCCTCTCACACCACAGAGCATGCATCCGCGCCATGTACCCCCTCCGCGCGGGCTCACTGCTTTCATAACAATGCAGAAGCTCATCCCTCAGTTCATCTGTCCACTCAAAGCGTCCTTGTTCATTGCGTACGTCGTCAACGGGCGGTCTATCCGGTTGGGCCCCACCACCTTGCCCTTGACCCCTATCCGAACGGGGTCGATCGTGGGGGCCCAGTCTTCGGCCTGCCGGAACCAAAGGTTAGAGCCTGTGGGTGGTTAGCCCTGCAGGCCCACGACCGACACCAGAGGGGAAGATGCTTTCCCCTCCCGGGTGCACTAGGGCTGCCGGTTATTATTATTATTATTATTATTATTATAGACTTAAGCCGTGCACTTTCTCGGCCGAAGCCGGAAAAAATTCACCGACCCCTCGCGCGCGCCGTTAGGGTTCGGCTCTGTGGGGACCCGGGCCTGTCCCGGGTCCATTGGTGTTGGGGATCGGCTCGGTTAACGGGGATGAAATTCATCACGTCCCATTAATCCGGTGGATATTTCGATTTTCTATCCTTCATCGTTCAAAAACTTTCTGGTGATATGGCATGTCTGAAGAATCACCGTCCTCTGGATAATCTTCGCGAGGCCTTTAGGTAGATTAAGTTGCTCCAAATAATTCAAGAACTTCTTCGTCACCACGCCTGTAGCCGATATTATGATCGGGATAATTCGAACCTCCTCTAATCTCCACACGTGTTTAAGTTCTATAGCCAAGTTCTGATATTTCTCTTTTCCATCTCCGTTTTATGCAGGTTGTTGGTTAAGGGGCATCCAATATCAATAATAGTGGCCTTCTTGTCTTTCTTTTTGATCACCAGGATGTCAGGGCGGTTGTGATCCAAGGTTCTATCAGACTGTATTGGTCTATCCCAGTACAGCAATGTTTCCTCGTCTTCTAAAACAGCTTGAGGTGTGTATTTATAGAAGGGCGGTGGATTAGTAATGAGTCCTAAGTTAAGTGCCAATTCTCTATGGATGATTTTCGCCACCTCGTTGTGCCTTCCCAAATACATTCCCGTAGCCAAAGCGGGGCAGCCTCCAGTGACATGTTCGATAGTTTCACCCACTGCCTTACACTTTCTACACACATCGTTCACGCCGGGGACTTTAAGAATGTACTTCTCATAATTTCTAGTACGGATAATGCTATCCTGAATGGCTGTTATGAATCCCTCAGTTTCTGGGTGTAACATTCCTTCCTTAAGCCATAGGAGCGAGGTCTCCTTGTCGATCTCTGGATTGTTTAAGGCATTGGGATACTTTCCATGGAGTACCTTGTCCTGCCATGCTGTTTGAATATCCTCGTTCGTTCGGATCACTATTTCGTGTTGCCGATCTTTGAGGTTTAACGGTGTGTATCTATTGTCACTTTCCACTATTTTCCGAATGAGGACCCTGTCTGAATTGTAGAAATAGAGGCGCATGTTCTTCTCTTGCGTTCGGCACATCTTCTGAACGCTGCTTAATCCTCTGCCTCCTTGTGTTCTTGGCATGTACAGTCTTTCAACTGCGCTCTTTGGGTGATGCGTTCGAAACTTTGTAAGTGTAGTTCTCGTCATTCTGTCTAGGTCTTCCAGGTCTGTATCCGAGTACTTTAGTATTCCGAATGAGTATGCCAGACTAGGGACAGCATATGTATTGATCGCTGTAATCATGTTCCTAGCGTTGAGTTTAGTATTCAGGAGCTTATTTAGACGCTGTTTGTATTTTTCCCTAAACTCCTTCTTTAGCTGGGTGTGGTCTATCCTTCTATTCTGCAGAATTCCAAGGTACTTGTAAGTTTCTTCTGGCAGCATTTGCTCAAAGTCGCGGATATTCTCCGGCTGCTGCGTTAATTTTCCCTTTGTGACATGTACTTCGGCACACTTCTCCAGACCAAACTCCATTCTGATATCATCGCTGAAGGTTTTGACATTGGCTACTAGCGCCTTCAATTGTCTTGGATTCTCAGCGTAGAGCTTGATGTCATCCATAAATAGTAAATGACTGAGCCTCGAGCTTGGTTGCTTGGGATCTATTCGGAAACCGTAGGTGGTGCCATTCAATATTGTTGAGAGGGGATTGAGAGCGAGGCAAAACCATAATGGACTCAGCGAATCCCCCTGGTATATACCTCTTCTAATCTTGATGTTCGAGATAGTGCTTCCTCCAATTATTGTCTGAGTTTCCCAAGTCGCCATTGCATATGTTAGTAGCCGAACGATGGTTGGGCTAACTTTGTATACTTCTAGCACTTTTATTAGCCAGTCATGAGGTACAGAGTCGAATGCCTTTTTGTAGTCTATGTAGGCCATACTGATGTTTCGGCGCTTTACTTCAGCTTGTTTGATGGTTACTGCATCTATTGTTAGCTGCTCCTTGCATCCAAGTGATCTCTTTACGCATCCCCGCTGTTCTGGGCCAATTATATTGTTCATCTTACAGTGTTCATTGATTTGCCTATGTATCAATGATGTGAGAAGTTTGTAGATCGCAGACAAGCAGGTGATTGGCCTGTAGTTTTTCGGGTCTTTCAGATCTCGTTTTTTGGGCAGAAGGTAAGTTACTCCTCGACCTAAAAATTCAGGAAATCTTGTTGGATCTTCAAGGATTTTGTTGAATGCTCGGGCAAACTGTGGAATTAGCGCTGGGAATGATTTCAACCAGAAGTTCTGTATGTTGTCTGGTCCAGGTGCTTTCCAGCTTGAAGTGTTTTTTATGCACTCTTCGACATCTGCAGGAGTAATATTAGTATCTGGCATATCTGGAAGATCATTTGCATTGCGCTCTGCTGTTTGGAGCCATGTAGCTGCTTGATTGAATCTCGCAGGGTTTGACCATATCCCCTGCCAGAATTGACCGAAGCGATTGTGGTCAATTTTCTCGGGTTCTGTATTGCCTTGGTTGTTGCTTTCCAGATTGCGATAGAAGATCTTCTGGTTGCTAGAGAATAAATTATTTTGCTCTTTGCGCTTCGCAGTCTCGTTGTATCGCCGCAGTCTCGCTCCTTTGACTTTACTTTTCTGTCTAGCATCATCGTAGTAATTCGTGAGGGTTTCGTTGGACTGTGGATGGTTTAAGTCTATTTGTTGTTTCCGGCATATTTTACTAATTTTGCTCTTAACTTTATTGCTCTTATTGCCATCTAAATACTCTTTGATAATGTTTGACTCAGTTCTTAGCAGATCTATTTGCCTTTCGAGTCGCATCTTCCAAGCCGGCTTTCCTTGTTTCTGGATATTCCTATTTTGTTTATAGATTTGAAGTTTCTGGCCATTCAATTCTATGACAGTGGCAGCTCCTGCATACAGAGCTGTATGTATAAAAGTTAAATCAGGATCCAGTTGTTCCTCCAGCCTCAACTTCAATTCGGTATCCACATATTTTATGTACCGTTGTGTATCTTTATTGATTTTTAGCCTCGGTATTATTGGTCTGGTGAGAGGGTTCGAGTCGCTAAATAGCAGTAGATTGTTGAGTAGTTTCTGCCGTATCTTTCCTACTTCTTCCCCGTTATTTTGATTGCGGGGCTCTTCCTCATGAGGTGCATTGTCATCCACTGGTCTTTGTGGTATGTCTTCAATTTGTTGGCGTATTTCTTCGTTATGTATTTGGGCTCCTGCTTCCCTACGCAGGGTATCTATTTCAAGCTGTGTTAGATATTTCCTTTTAATGATTATGTTCTTTCTATCGGCTAAGTTTTGTTCGGAGATGTTCATTCCAGGGTGAGTTCTTGAAAATTCGGTGAAAAGTTTTTGTCTCCATCCAGGCAGAGGATCGTCTCTGCATTCATTAACGAGCAAGTATGTTCGTATGACATCCTTATTCATTTCATTGCTCCATTTTATTCTTCCGGCTATTTCGTTCCTCCTGGGAGCAGCCCGTTCGGCTCTACGACCTGGGCGCTGTCCAAGTGGTGGGTTTGGCTGTCCTTCAATGCCTGGTGGTGGTAATTCTTCTCCTTCGTTATGTTCGTTGTTATGGGCTGTAGCTTGTTGATTGACAGGTGCCCGCCTCCTCAGCACTCTGCCACCGGCGTCCCGCATTATTATTATTATTATTATTATTATTTTTTTTTTACAAAAAAACAGTCACCCTACTCTGTGGCTCCGACCCTCACAGAGGGGAGCTGGTAATACCAATAGCCACTCCCCACGCCCGTGGGGTGAGTGACTACCGGGTCCGCGAATCGTGTGCCCTGAGTAGACGTAATGAATCGAGGACGACAGCCTTCTGCATTCTGCCGGCTAAGATCTCTGCCGAATCTCGGCATGCCGGTATGATCTTTAGTTCTGAAAGCAGCGTCTGTCTCATTCCACCGAGAGCTCCTATAATCAGTACCACTATTTTAACAGAATTGCCTGGATAAAGCCTGCGGAGTTCGAAGAGCAAATCTCGATATTTTGTCCGTTTTTCCTCCTCTTTCAAGACAATGTTGCTCTCAGCGGGAGCTGAGAATTCCACGACATACATTGTCTTGAGTTGGTGGTCGAGGAGTACTATGTCAGGCTTGTTGGCTTGTATTTGCCTGACGGTGGGAAACGAGTAGTTCCAATAAATTAGGCACTTCTCATTCCCCACAACGGACTCAATATCCCCCGGAACGTAAGGCAGCACTGGTGTTTCGTCTATCCCATACGAGTGCCTTAAATGATAGTAAAGCACTCGTAATGCTGCGTTGTGTCTATGAATATAGGCCGAGACTGCGTATGTCGGGCAAGCCGACAGTAAGTGCATTACAGTCTCCGGCGCCCTGCGGCAGGCCCTGCAGCTGACATCAGGGACCTCCATACCCATGACACGACGTCGATAGACGAGAGTGTTAAATACACCATCCTGGCAAGCCATTATGAATCCCTCGGTCTCAGACTTCAGCCCAGCTGACCTTAAGAAGGCGAAGGTCAGCCTTTCGGATAAGCCGAGGTCTTCTATATTTTTATAGAAGATCCCGTGCAATGGCTTATCCTTATGGAGCTGCAGAAGGATGTTGCGTTCTGCAGCTTTAATGTGGGCTTTTAGTCGAACGGGTTCCAACTCGGTGACAGAGTCGGGGTTTACCCGCTCGACGTCGAAGATGAGACCAAGTTCATCGGCTGCTCTCCGTGCTGCCTTAAAGAGAAAAGCTCCTACCTCTGCATTTTCATGGTTTCGGACCATGCAGAGGAGGGGATCCGAACTCCTGATGACCTTACATGCTACCTCCAGAACCATCCTGCTATGGAGACTCTCCAAGCTCAAGAGTCCACGGCCTCTCCGATGTCGTGGGAGATATAACCGTGGAACGGACGATTTAGGATGCAAGCTCCTATTGAGATGCATCTTCTTGCGGGTTACTACATCGAGTTGACGCAGCTCTTCTCTAGTCCACTTCACTACTCCGAAAGAGTAGAGAAGGATCGGAACGGCAAGCATATTTGTAGCAGACACCTTGTTCTTCCCCGACAGTTCTGAAGACCAGATCTGTCGGAGTAGGTGCTGATACTTGCCGCGGAGAGCGTTTTTCACTACACTCACTTCTTGGGTGGAGCGTTGCTCGACACCCAAGTAAGTGTACGACTCTCCGGCATCTAGATGGTGTAAGATGCTTCCGTCCACGAGCTGCGCGTCCTCTCCATATCCTCTCCTTATTATTATTATTATTATTATTATTATTTTTTTTTTTTTTTTTTACAAAAAACCAGTCACCCTACTCTGTCCCAAGTAGCACAAATTGCTTTTTAAAAACTCTATGACTATCTACTCCACCTTTTTATAAAGCTTAATACTTTATAATTAAGAGTTAACAACAATAGTCCAGTATTAATGAAGTATCTGTATACCCAAAATAGGCACAGTTTATACAGCCTCGGTAAGCTCTGTAAAAGGTACATAAATGCTTAAAGTAACATTATGGCAACCTCTTTGTTTCGCCTTACCAGCTGTTAAAAATCATGTTATATGACTGCTAAGAAGTTGTTATATAATTGTTGCAAGTAAGTTCTTATACAGTAAAAATTCCTCTTAATGTTAGTTACTGTTTGCAGTTACAAAGCATCGATATCACAGTGTCTCTGGCAACTTCAATGTAATAACTTTCCTATGACAAATTATTAGGAAACTGAATGAATATTGCCTGCGAATTAGTGTATGCTGTGGTTGGTAGAAAATAAAATTTGTCATGGGAAGAAAATTTTTCTGTTGAAATATGCTATTCTACTTCGAAATAAATAGACGCGCCTCCAAAATTCCTTGAATTTGATAAGTTGGAAATTATTTAAAAAAATATATTTTTTAATTTTTTTCCATAGAATTGTCTTAAAATGATAAACCACCTATTTTAAACACCCCATAAACGATTGATGTAAATATTTTGCAAGGTTTTCCTTTTCAAATGATAAAAAGTTAATTATACGTCAAACCGGTAACAATGGCCGTCCTGTCATATTTACTTTTAGAAAATACAATATGGTTCCCTAAAGTATCCAAAGAAGGTCACTACAGAAGCAGTTACAAATTCTTAAAGCAGCACTTTGACTGTGTAAAAGTAGTAGTTAAAGACAAAATCCTCGCACAGGTGAATTTACTTTGATAGAAATCCACATTTTGTGTAATAATTGAATCCATGATAACATCATTTTCTTTTTGAGAGATATGATATTATCACTTTTGTTTGAATTTCAGACCTAACTTTTTATTGATTTTGGTGGATTTTTGTAGTTTGTGGTGAGAAAATGGCTGCATAATTTTTTAAAATAATAATAATAGTAATAATAATAACACCACATGTAATTACGACCCCCTTTATCCCGGAAGGCTCTAGAAGAGCTTTGTGTGGGAGAAGGCTATACATTTAGAGACAAAACACACACCCAATATCCGAGTATAGTGAAAAAATTTCTTTCACAGTATTTTCGACTGCCACGACCGGGAATCGAATCCGGAACTTTTGGGTGAGAGGCAAGTGCGCTTACTTCTCTACCATCAGTCATACATAACAAGAAAAATTCGAAAGCAAATCAATGAATATTGGAGGTTATGCAATGGAGTAAGTTTAGCTGTATAAGAGTTCTATAAAGGCGGAAAATTGCAGCTACATAGCTCCAAAACAGAGTTTCAGCTGAATACATGCTTTATAAAATACTCCTTCTACTATACGTAAAAAGCATTTATAAATAATCTATATTAGGGCTGACGTAAATGGTATTTCTCTTAAATAACTACATTGCTGTATAATTTTGCTTTATAAACCTTTAGAACTCAGTGTTATAAAACCGTTATAGAGAAATTGCTAAGCTGTAAAACGGATGTATAAATGTTATATAGGGGTTTATATACCTGTTATAAATATACATGGTGTGTATCTGTATAATAGAGCTTACTAAGCCTCTTATAAATTTTTTAAAAACTGTATAAGATGCTTTAATAAAGAAGCTTTATATTTATACTGTGAAAGCATTTTACCAGCAATCTAATTCAACCGAGTTACTTTATAAGCAGTTTAGTGTTGAACAAAGCTTCAATATAACCAATTTTCTGTACAAGTTGCCATAATGTATTATTTATAAAGCTTTAAGTGTAATAAGAGAGTGACATGTGTTACTTGGGGTGGCTCCGACCCTCACAGAGGGGAGCTGGTAATACCAATAGCCACTTCCCACGCCCGTGGGGTGAGTGACTACCGGGTCCGCGAATCGTGTGCCCTGAGTAGACGTAATGAACCGAGGATGACAGCCTTCTGCATTCTGCCGGCTAAGATATCTGCCGAATCTCGGCATGCCGGTATGATCTTTAGTTCTGAAAGCAGCGTCTGTCTCATTCCACCGAGGGCTCCTATAATCAGTACCACTATTTTAACAGAATGGCCTGGATAAAGCCTGCGGAGTTCGAAGAGCAAATCTCGATATTTTGTCCGTTTTTCCTCCTCTTTCAAGACAATGTTGCTCTCAGCGGGAGCTGAGAATTCCACGACATACATTGTCTTGAGTTGGTGGTCGAGGAGTACTATGTCAGGCTTGTTGGCTTGTATTTGCCTGACGGTGGGAAACGAGTAGTTCCAATAAATTAGGCACTTCTCATTCCCCACAACGGACTCAATATCCCCCGGAACGTAAGGCAGCACTGGTGTTTCGTCTATCCCATACGAGTGCCTTAGATGATAGTAAAGCACTCGTAATGCTGCGTTGTGTCTATGAATATAGGCCGAGACTGCGTAAGTCGGGCAAGCCGACAGTAAGTGCATTACAGTCTCCGGCCCTGCAGCTGACATCAGGGACCTCCATACCCATGACACGACGTCGATAGACGAGAGTGTTAAATACACCATCCTGGCAAGCCATTATGAATCCCTCGGTCTCAGACTTCAGCCCAGCTGACCTTAAGAAGGCGAAGGTCAGCCTTTCGGATAAGCCGAGGTCTTCTATATTTTTATAGAAGATCCCGTGCAATGGCTTATCCTTATGGAGTTGCAGAAGGATGTTGTGTTCTGCAGCTCTAATGTGGGCTTTTAGTCGAACGGGTTCCAACTCGGTGACAGAGTCGGGGTTTACCCGCTCGACGTCGAAGATGAGACCAAGTTCATCGGCTGCTCTGCGTGCTGCCTTAAAGAGAAAAGCTCCTACCTCTGCATTTTCATGGTCTCGGACCATGCAGAGGAGGGGATCCGAACTCCTGATGACCTTACATGCTCCCTCCAGAACCATCCTGCTATGGAGACTCTCCAAGCTCAAGAGTCCACGGTCTCCCCGATGTCGTGGGAGATATAACCGTGGAACGGACGATTTAGGATGCAAGCTCCTATTGAGATGCATCTTCTTGCGGGTTACTACATCGAGTTGACGCAGCTCTTCTCTTGTCCACTTCACTACTCCGAAAGAGTAGAGAAGGATCGGAACGGCAAGCATATTTGTAGCAGACACCTTGTTCTTCCCCGACAGTTCTGAAGACCAGATCTGTCGGAGTAGGTGCTGATACTTGCCGCGGAGAGCGTTTTTCACTACACTCACTTCTTGGGTGGAGCGTTGCTCGACACCCAAGTAAGTGTACGACTCTCCGGCATCTAGATGGTGTAAGATGCTTCCGTCCACGAGCTGCGCATCCTCTCCATAGTCACCGCATCGTCCTCTCTTGAGATGGATCAGTGCGCATTTGTCCAACCCGAACTGCATACCGACAGCCTGCGTATACCCCTGTACCACCCTAAGGGACTGTTGGAGATCCCTCTCTCCAGAGGCATAAAGTTTAAGGTCATCCATATAAAATAGATGGGTGACCTTATGCCTCCTGTCGCCGGGGGTACCGCAGTTGTAGCCACGGGTTTTCCGGAGCGAGACGGATAATGGCAGTAGTGAGATGCAAAACAGAAGGGGGCTGAGGGAATCTCCCTGAAATACTCCTCTTCTGAATGTTACCGACTCTGTTTGGACTCTATCGTTACCCGATGTTATGGTAAAGCGAGTCCTCCAGAGCGGCATCAGTTCTTCAATACATCTCACTACGGGACCGGGTACCACAAGACATCGGAGCAAGTGAACAATGAGCTCATGCGATGTCATGTCGAATGCCTTGCGGTAGTCGATCCAGGCCATAGAGAGGTTCCGCTTATACTGCATGGAGTCCTGCGTGACACATCTGTCAATCAACAGGTTCTCCTTGCAGCCAGCGACACCTCTCTTCGACCCTCGTTGCTCATATATCCGTTCGTAAATCGGTTCAACTGCGTGGAGCACCCGCATGTACAAAATGCGTGTAAACACCTTGTAACATGCGTTTAGACAGGTTATCGGTCTGTAATTCTTTGGGTTGGACAAATCTCCGTTCTTGGGGATCAGCACTGTCCGCCCCTCAACAACCCAAGAAGGGATTTGCTGCTCCCCATTTAACCAGGAATTAAAAATTCTGGCCAAATGGTGGTGGGTGCTCGATAACTTTTTCCACCAAAAGTTATTTATCCCATCGGGACCTGGAGCAGCAAAGTTCTTAGAGCCATCAAGAGCCCTACGAACCTCTTCTGGGGTTATTGGTTCGCACACTTCCTGTGGTTGCTGAAGCCTTTGACAAAAGGCTTCAAAGTGTGCAAGGGCCGGAGAATCTCGGTTGATTGGAAGCCTCTCCTCGTACAGCGTTTTCCAGAAGTTCTCCACCTGATCTGCAGTCGGCGGATTGTCTACAACACGCGGAGGCGGTTGGAAAAGGCGCGAGGGCTTCTCGCGGAACAGTTTATTTTCCGCAAGCCCCCTCGCCCGCCTCACTAATGACTTTTTGCAAGTCACTAGCATCCGTATCCTGTCGAGACAGTGCTGTTTGGTGGTTCGCAGCACTGCCTCATTGAGTGTGTGATGGACGCGTCTTAAGTTGGCGGCTAATCGACGCACTTTAGGCGTGAACGGCCTGTTGGCCGCCATATAGTCCATCACACATTGGATACGGGATGCGTGTTGCCTCGCCGACTGGATCTTGGCTTCCATCTTTTGTATGCGCCGCTGCGCTCTCTCCTGTGGGGAAGAGGTATTTCGCCTCTCCACCTGAGACGAGCGTTGAGCAGCGGCATACACGGCACAATTTATGTGCCAGATGTCAGCCTCTTCTGGTAGCGCTGTATTATTATTATTATTATTATTATTATTATTATTAATATCTGGTGTATTCTGGTTCCTTCTGAAGTTCCTTTAATGTCCTTACATTGCCAGTCCACGACTCACTTTTGTATTAAGAATAATAATGTTTATTTAGTAAACGAAATTCAATGACATTTGAAAGAAATATAATGTATAAATAAACATAATACTCCACCAAATATCAGAGAGAGATACTGGAATAACACAATAGCAGAACATAATATATTTAAAAACAGTTACAAGTAGGTACAGTACCATCAATTATAAGAACGACCAACTTACCTGTAAAAAGTTCGTTCTGAATTATATGAGATATACTCCTCCAATTAAATAACACATGTAGTATCACCATTGTGGCTTTGTCGAGCACATATTAAAGATGAATCATAATATTTCGTACCTCTTCCTTACTGGTACTGGCCGGCTCTCAGGCTAGTCATTACACTCTTTTAGTTGACTCCAAAAACTTGATTGTTAGGGAAGGAACTTAGAGTGGGAATCTAATTGAACGAGTATATCTCATATAATTTAGAACGAACTTCCTACTGTAGATGTTTAGAGGCAACAATCAGTTTTTGGAATCTCTGAGCGACCTCTAAAATTTAGATAAATTCAAAACTATTATTTTGAAGAAATTATAGTTAAGTATTAATCTTTATCACATTTCCTTTTAACAAATTATCTCTCTAATATCTAGTATTTACATTATGAGAAACTATCCAAATATTTAGTATTATATCTAATCGACCACGCGTTTATTTTTCATGTGAATGCATTTAACTTTATTTAGGCATGTTATTTAAAATTGTAAGTGTAACCAGTTGTGGATAACTACTACACTAGAAAAAATAATAATTTCTTGCCACCAAAACATGATACGACTTTGTATCAAAAAAGTCTTTTCTTTAATGGTTGTAAGTTATATAATATGTTGCCCGAAAACATAAATATCTCCCAACCATTAGAAAATTTAAAAATGTGGCAAAATCATTACTGTTACAAATGAACTGCTACACCATTCAAGAATTTATATCAAGGTGTCAATTTGTATTTTTCATTAAAATATTCTCTAAGATTTTACGACAATATTTGCATTTTTTTCTATATCTGTTTTGTCCTGTTAAGTAGTATTTGACTAGTATTTTCTTTATATTCAATTCGTTTCTTTTTAATTTATATTTATTTTAAACGAAATTTTTTAAATTTATGTACTTTTGTACCGTTTTCTGGAATTAATAAATATTGTTTCGTCCACACCTACCTTATGTTTCGTCCACATCTATTTACCTTTCCTTACTTACCATGTCCCGCCACTGTCGTACCTATCCTTGAGGCTGTACAGTGCGATCGACAGAGAGAGACAATATATCGATCAATGGTGGATATTGGAGGTGCGTTAATTTTACCGGTGAAGTTTTGAAAAGCATTTTTCGTTACATTACGTTACATGATTCTTGGTGCCGATGTGATTCGTCTTAGTGGAGGACTTAAAAGTTAAGGTACAGTGCAGTTTCCTTTTTTTATTGTCCTGTTGTTCAATTTATTCTTTCTCCGAATCGACCACCAAATCATTAATATTATAGCTAGTCATTTGCTATTGCGTTTTTTTGTGTTGTGCTCAAGTAGACAGAATGTTCGGGAAAGTGGGTTTTTTGTCCGTATATACTTAATTGTAGTTCTTATGCTACAAATATTATTATTATTATCTTGTCACATCAAATAAGGTTATATATTATTATTTTCATCAAGTAAATAATAAGCTATTTACTTCACATAATGGCGTAATATTTACTTACTGTTATGCATCTAGGTTTACCGGCTTCACCTACCGCCTTCTGTATTCTGAATTATTCTCTAGCTTTAACGATTTCAGCTAGCTGTTATATATTTAGCTTTAACGTTTTGACCTATGAATATCACTTAGGACCTTTGCCTTCAAATTTAGCATTATTTTGTAACTTCAGTTTTTGCCAGGTGTTATGCATTTAGGTTTAACAGTTTTACCTAAGCACTGCCTTTTAAAGTTCTTGTTTTAACTTCTAGGGTCACAATGACACAATTTTGTTCCCACCTTTCCTTTTTTTTAGCCTGCCACTGTCACTGTCACTATTAGTTCCATATATTTTCGGCATTTTTACATGCCTTTACTTTCTAAACAACACGTGCCTGTTCTCGACAAAGCACAACAGTGTAATGACTGGTCTGGGAGCCAGCCGGAACGGGTAAGGAAGAGGTACAGAATCTTATGATTCATCTTTAAAATGTCACGATAGTGCTACTACATGTGTTATCTAATTGGACGAGTATAGCGAAATATAACTAATACTAACTAACACTAAGTAATATAAATATATGTTCGTGCACATATATAAATACTTATACAAACATATATGTACACCTATGATACATAAAATAAAATAGAAAGTAAGTTCTTGATATATAATAATGTATGCATATCGCATATAACAGTAATCTAAGGGAATTATAATTTTGAGTTACATTTTTGACGATTAAAACTATGATTAGCCAGTAAACCTAGTTTTATAGTAGCATTGTCGATGTAACAATAAAAAATGTGCTATTATTTTGATAGTATTTTTGTCGATTTGCAATAACGTTTTGATTTTGTTGTTTTTTGAATCAATTAATGAGTAGATAAGATATTTTCTCGGTTTTCTCGTAGTATGTATTTTTTACATTCTTTTTTGAATTTGTTTAGGGTCTCAACAGCTGTTAAATGGGTAATAAATTGAACGTTTTCTGTTCGCTGTCCAGTTGCTTTTTGCATAAATTCAACAACAAATTTAACTGTTTTTTGCCTTGTATTGTAATCATGTTCTGGTAATCGATGCTTGTTCGTGCACTGCATAGAAATAATGTTGGTTAATGTCAAAGATTTTCACTTCATCCAGTAATTGATCTAAGAGATACGTGATGCTTTTGTTTAAAATTATCTTAAAGAATCTTTTTTGTAATATTTCAATGAATATTACGTGATTGCTTAATACGCTTCCCCATCCTAATGTTGCGTAAGTCATATGCGGGTTTTAGACTTTTTGTGTCTGACTTTGTGATGGACCTAAGGTTTTTTGTTATGTGTTCCAGATGGATATCCCATTTTAAATGGGAGTCTATAAATACGCCTAAACGCTTATTTAACATTGCTAGTTATGTTATCTGACCATCCTCATTTATATCCAAGGCGTTATAGATTCCTTCAGATCTCTATTATATCCAGTGAGAGACTGTCTATGTTAGTTTTTTACACATCTATTTGTTTAGCTACATTGATTTTTTTCGAGTTTGCCTCCTCAATTTATTGCTCTCCATTTTATTTTTACCCTGCTTACGCCGAAAATACATGTATTAATGAACAGATGTGCTGAGTTTTGATCATATATAGATTATTTAAAACATAGGATCCTTCTTGTCTATCTTATCCTTACCTGTACTAATTACCAAAGTAGTATTTCTAATTCCATTGTTGAATAGATGGATTATTAAACCCATATAAGTAATTTGTCGTCAATGATTATCCATTTTAGGTTACAGGATAAAGTGAGTTAAGAAGCCATATAATAATTCTAATATCTAAATGCACAAATTAATAGCATTAATGGAATTCAATTTGCTTAATTCATATTAAACAACCGCTTAAGAAAACTAATATACAAATTTTACACATTGAGATCTATCCTTAACCGGAAAAATATAATGATAGTTTATAGTTCACTTGCTGAATCACTACTCAAATATGGTCTACATTGCTGGGGTGGAACTTACAATAATACATTGCAGCCATTACAAGTTACGCAAAATTATCCAATGAGGCTTTTATTTAATACAAATAGATTTTTTTCGGCGACTTTGCTATACAATACATATAAAATATTTGAGATACGCTACTTATATATTCACTACGTATCCCTTTTCACATACAAAAATAACATAAATTCAATATTACATAGATATGAAACGCGAGCTAATATTAATCAAAACTTAACCTGGCCAAGATTCGGTAAGAATGTTTGTCAGTTATTTAGGGCCAAAAATTTACAATAAAATTCCTCCAGAAATTAGGCATAAAGTAAATATCACAATTTCTCTAATAGAACCAAAACATTCATATTGAAAAATAAAGAAAAATTTTCTGAAATATTCAAATGAAGCTCCCTTTTTTTTATTTTTTTTATTGAAGTTAAAAATTACATTTTTAAATATCCTTAGATTGTTTAATTAATTAATTAATTAGTTAATAATATAATGTATAGATGTAAAGGCAAGTCTATTTCTCCATATTATTCTCTATTGTTCACGTAGTGCATTCGGTCACAGGTAATTAGTAATAAACCTTCACAAACAAATAGCACAACACATGCTCTTAGCATAGGTGCTTCAAGTCATATACTTTATTTTTCTTTTCTTTTAGTATTAATAATATTTACTTGTTTAATTATTGGTTTGTACTAGGAAAATGTACATGTAATGAATTGTGAAATATGATTTGACTAAATAAATATGAAAATATGAAATATTAACTTTCTGGAAACAAAAAGCATTTTTCCCCTAGCCAACACGGTTTTAGAAAAGATAACTCAACGTCTACCGCTTTACTGAGCTTTTTAGATTATGTTTAAAGAAACTTATACTTCTGGTATAAGGTTGTTGCAATTTATGTTGATCTATCAAAAGCATTTGACTGCGTGGATCATGACATTCATTTAGATAAATTAGAGTGTTGTGGTTGGTCAATACAACAGTGTTCTCAAATCTTATCTTACAAATAGAAAACAATTTGTAGATTATGTTGGTGCAAATTCCACAAATCTTTACATTATTTTAGGTGTACCACAGGGTAGTGTCCTGGGGCCTTTGTTGTTCCTATTATATATTAATGATGTATCAACATATAACATCATTCCACTGCGCATTTTCAGATGATGTTACAATTGCAACAAGTGACAAAAATATATTTTCTGCAATTGATAATTTAAGTTCAAATTTGTTATTGATTTCAAAATATTCTACGAAAAACCATTTACTCATAAATAAGGAGAAGACCATTTTTATACAGTTTCATCCCACAAGCTTAAATTACACTACTAGCCCTTTTAATTCGATTTGAAAATAAAACTATTCAACAAGTGAAAGATTTTAAATTGCTTGGAATATGTATTGATTTATCCTTGGATTGGAATCAATTATATTTGCAATAAGTGTGTAAGCAGTTATTTTGCAATTAAACTTCTATCTCAAATAGTCAACAGGAATACTGTAAAATCATTTTATGTTGCTAACTTTGAAAGTCGTATTAGATACACGAAGTAATTTTCTGGGGGTATTCGAATTTATCCAACCGTGTCTTTGTATTGCAAAAAAGAGCTATAAGTTATATTTTTGCATTGCGTTACAGAGCCTCTTGCAGAGAAACATTTATATATAAAAAAATCCTGAAACTTAAAAGTTTACATATTCTAGAAATATTAATATTGGTAAAAAAGAATCCAGATAAATTTTCCTTTCAAAATTTTTATCACGACTATCCTATACAACATGGCTTTGATTTGCAGTATCCTGCACACAGGTTGGAAATGTTCAAATCGAATCTTTACTACATGGGGCCAATTATGTATAACAAGTTAAATGTAAATATAAAAAAACATTAATGACTTTAAAAAGTTTATATCAGCAGCGAGGTCATATTTAAGTAAATCATGCTTATTACTCAGTAAATGAATATTCAGTTTCAATTGATGCCTTATTGTTTAGTTTTTCTTTTTTAGATATTTTTGTACGGTAATTTTTTGTTTTCCTTTTTATACCTTTCTATCTAATGTATACTCAGTAGTGACTTTTCACTTGTAAACCTTGATTTTTGACCTGCCCTATATTACTGTAATGATCGATTGGATTAATAAAGCTATTCTATTATATTCTATTCTATTAGTTCTAACTTTCTGCGTAATATAAATGTGTTTTTCTAGAACTTACCTAATTAGTAAAGTACTTACGTATACGTTCTTTTGCATTTTAGTCCAAGGTTATTTGAAAATTTAGCTAGGCATATACTAAATCATTTTTATAAATTTATTCGTTAAGTTTCCATGCAAAATGACAATTTATTCAAACCACTTATGATGTTACCATTGATAAAGTTATTATTAGTCACATTTTCGTATTTAAGGAGTTTCCTGTTACAGTTATTATAAACGTATTACGTAATGGATACACTTAGGAATCAATAGAACTCCATTTTGATGTTTAGGGATGCATTAATGTCAGGGAATATTAATGGATTGAATAAGAATACCATACTAGAATAAAATAGAATAATAGAATAATAACTTGACTTGAGCTGAATAATTTTAATGTGCGTATTTTATACCTAATGTTAATGTTAAGGTATATGCTGTAACTAACATATAATAAAGATATGAACCGATATTTAATGAAAATTTAGCTTTTTATTTTTAACATCCTAGAAATACTGACAGCTATTATAAATTGTTGGCTTCAGGCAAGTTGATTTTCTTCTCTTCTACATCTCTCTACATACAATTTTTAACTTATTTACACCAGATGTTGAAAGGAAAAATATATTTCTGCCAACTTTTTATTATCTTATTGGATGAACAGTGCCCTCTTTCATTAAACTTACAGGGTGTCTTAGTTAATGCGTTACCTTCTATTTTTCGTGTTTGAGAAAAAATTTTGATTCAGAAGCCAGTCTGACGTATTTTGTTGACGCCGGCCTGCTCCACTAAGAAATGAACAACTAAGCGTCAATGAAAAAAGTTATAACCGAAAAATTTGTCTTATTAAATAATTCAAAATACCGTATTTTTGTATCTTTTCAATTCATAATTGTGTGATAAAATACCTTGGCACTCACATAGACAGCCATTTGCAATGGGAGAAGCATATTCAAGCAACATATAAAAAATTAAGTTTATTAATGTACAAGTTTACACAATTAAAAAAGGTTTTACTTGTTAGAGAATTAATACTAGTATACAAATCACTAGTCGAATCAATTTTGCGGTGTGCTATCATTAGCTGGGATGGAGTTGCAAAAACAATATTAAATCCATTTCAGAGAATTCAAAATCGTATCTTAAAAATAATATTAAATAAACCAAGCTCATTTTGCTACAGATGAGGATCCTCGTGTCGTTCGTCACATACCTACCTTGCACTGACGAGAGCCAATAGCTCGAAACTACATTCTGCAAGTGGTGTGGGACGACTGGCACGAGAGCTCCTTTAAGTAGGATCAGTCTCTCGGCTGGTGTTTGTTGCAATCGAAGCATTTAGCGTTTTGTTGGTAATATGCGATTATTACACTTAACGCGGTAGAATAGAATAGAATAGCATAGGATAGGATAGGATAGGATAGAATAGGATAGGATAGGATAGGATAGGATAGGATAGGATAGGATAGAATAGAATAGAATAGAATAGAATTTATTGCCCAAAAAAGTACAAAGTATGTACAGAGACATAGGACATGTCAAAATAAAGACTTTTGATACAATGAAAAACAAAATAAAAAAGTCACAGGCAGTGTTGAATCTAAGTCAGCGGTTAAAATACTCATCTAGACTATAAAATACATTAGAATATTAAAATATATCTACATTATGCTTAAACTCCATAATATTATATAAACATTTTATATAATCAGATAACTTATTATATATTTTAATGTATATGTAACAAGGATTTTTTCAGAAACAGTTAAATTGTATTCAGATATACATAAATCCTCTTTCCCACGAGATTCATAATCATGATAAACATTATTATTTTGACACCAACTGTGCATGTAGAACGTCAGCAGAACAGATTGGCTTACTAGGTCTTTAAGTCTGTATAATGCGTAACAACGGGATTGTAGTTTAGGGCATAAGTTATTTACATGCGTCTCACAATTAAGCTTATTGTCTAAATATATGCCTAAAAATTTCGTTGACTGAACTAGTTGGACTGACTTATTGTTTATTCTCACAAGATGGCTGCTGTTCATAACTCCACTTTTAGGTGTAAAATGAATAAATGTCGTTTTAGAAGTATTGAGGTAAAGTTTGTCGTTTTGAAACCAGCTTGAGAATTTTTTTAGGATATAATCTACATAGTTTAAACAGTCATTCATATTATTTCCAGTATACAAGTAGGTATTATCATCAGCAATCATTACGTGTGTGTTTCGTGTGTCAATTTCTGGCAGATCGTTTACGAATAATAGAAATAATAATGGTCCAAGGACGGATCCTTGAGGGGCACCACAATCCATTTTACGTGCATTTGATTTACTATTATTGATTACTACGTGTTGACATCTGTTGGATAAATATGATTCAATCCAGTTATATACTAAACATCTAAAACCATATGGAAAACACTTTTCCAACAGTAGAGCATGATCAACAAAATCAAAGGCCTCCATGAAGATCCATGAAGGTGCCAATACACAGGCTTGTAACTCTTAATTGCTCGGCGGAGCACATAGCCCGGAGAGTAGCTGTTGGTTGCAGTCTGGTTACGTTTCTTATAGTAAAATAAGGATTTTATAAAGTAATAAAAAAGTAGTTTAAAATATAATGTGTTTAATTAGACATGAGTGTCAGAACTGAATTACAATAGTATATTTCGAAATTTTTTTATATTTATATCCTCGGTTAAAAGCCTAGAGTCAGTATTTGCTTTGTCTCGAGATTTATAACAAAGGAAATGCAGTCTGCGAAAGGTAAGAAAGAGTTTGTTATCGTTACGTAGTGGTAATATGATATCCTGGGATAATTGAAATATGGTAACAATCGCTTATAAGTTTTTATACGGTGTCTCAAATATTATATAACATATATATTCCCCATGGAGCAGAGTATGTGCCGTCTTTGTGGAAGAAGCGCAATCAGAGAAAATGAATTTGGACCCCAAACTAAAAGACATATACAAGATATTTAATCAATTAATGATCAAGACATGTTTTCCAGGAAAACAGGAAAACCGACATGGCCTATCGGAGGTATGCGATATTACCGCTGCAGCAAACTGGGGCATACGATGCGAGATTGTCCACATTGGAACCCTGGGGAGGTAAACACTTCAAGGAAAGAGAAAATCAACTCCGATAAGACGGATTGATTGCTGTACTAACGGATAACGGTAAGTACTGAACGAATTTAATTCTCGACCGGAGCCGAAACAGGAACCGCAACCGCCGAAACAGGAGCCACGACAACAACGAGATGAAAGACTGACAAAAGGAATAAGCTGTTATAATTGCAGCAAATTAGGGTATGTCGAAAGGTACTGTCGCCAGAGGCACCATAAGGAAGTAAATGCCGAGGATGTAAAGAAACAGCAGGATGTCGCAAAAGTGAAAACGGTTAAAATAGAGGTTCCGAAGGACTGGTTTAAGAAAATCGTAAGAAAGGAACAACTTAACGACTATGAAATTGGAGCAATCCTGAAGGCGAAAGAAAAACTAGTCCGCCCGGAATGGAACGACGTTTCTAGAAAATGTGTTGGACTGAAGGCTTTATGGGCGCAATGGAATTCCCTGAGAAGGTGAATCATTACGGAGAGCCTGTGAGAGCCCAGATGTGAACGAAATTACTATGCGGCTAGTGATAGCCAGGTGCCGGGTACCAAAAGTATTTCGAGAAATACACGAGAAAATATCCATAGAGCATTTTGGTAAAAATAGGACCTTGACTAGAACACGCGAAAGAATCTACTGGATTAACAGCCATCAGGATGTAGAGGTTTAGTGTCGCAAATGCAAGGTTTCTGCGCATGCGGCGACCAAGGGGTCACCTACAGGAAGTGGTCACCGAATGAAGGCTCAATGTAACTGTAACGTCAGTTCAGCAGGATTCAAGGTGGGAGTCCTGGTTTGGCTGTACAACCCACAGTGGAATGAAAAAGGATTCTCGAAGCCTCGCTCACCTTGGGACCGTATTCTGTCATCACTCAGACCAACGTCGCTGTTTATTGGATTCAACATATTAAGAAGTCCAATAAGTCATCGGTCTGAAGTATTTTGGGTTAGACGGCTCTCCCTTTTTTGGGGTTAGTACAATTCGCCCTTCGACAAACCAATGTGGAATCGTTTGATCCTCGATCAGCTCGCCTCCGTTATCATTACTGTTATTAAAAATCTATAAAAACTTTAAAATGTATAATATTATTTTCCACTATAAACATATGAAGTGTTTTGATAGCCTCAAAAAAATTCCAAGATATAATACGGGTGGTTAAAACTTCTTAACGGAAGGAGATAATCAAAGAAATTATGTTTTTTGATTATAGTTTCGGTGTGAATAGCAAATGTGCAATGTAAAATTCTTGTAAGAAAATCCTAAAGATAGTTTTGATATATTATTCTTGTCGATGACGGTTTGGCGTGCCACAAAGATCTCTTCTTGTACCTTTGTTATTTACAATATCTATTAATGATATTACGTAGTTTGAGCGTAGTTTAAGTGTCTGCTTTACGCAGGTATGACAATATATATTACTGTCGAATATTTCAAAATAACATGCATTGGTTGTTGAAACATTCCAAATAACTTTTATTTAATTATATCTAAGTGTCAAGTAGTATCCTCTCATCTTCGATAGGAAATCTTCCCTTATTAATCACATAGAAACTATTGGGAGTGAATGTAATAAGAACTATGGATGTATCGTGCGCCGTAGCTATCACTTTTCAAATACTGTCACATTAGTTACTTAGTTTTACTCATTTATTGGAGCGATACTGGAATATGCAGCTGATAGTTGGCGATCCGAGTGTATTATGCTCACCGACTATCTAGAGTTAGTACAAAAATATTTTTTAAAAACCTCTCTAGTTTAAATCTGAAATTTTTTAACATATCTTCTCTTTTCAATAAACGTGTATATTTCTCTCTAATGTAACTATGCTAGTCATTAACAATAATATTGTCGGCTATCCCAGTCTACCTACAGGGAGGATATACAAGGGGCCCAATGGGGCCTAAGTGCTGTGGTTCAATAATTTTTATTGACTACCCTCCCAACCAATTCCAGATTCCAGATCCTACCATTTTATAAAAACTGAATTTTCATATTGCGCGTATTTTTCCAGGCAGAATCATAGCTTTTACTTATCTCAACCACCTACAAATACCTTAAAGTTCTCTCCTGTTTACACTATGTGCAATAGTTACGATCAGCTGCACGACTTTGATATAGTCGGCTGTAATCTCAATACCTCAAAACTTAGTATCGAATATTAACAAAATACAATATTTTATTTATTATTGTTAAACCTATTTCTATCTCAGTGCTCTGTATATTTTTAATGTCTCGATCTTATTGTCCTCATTGTTTATATTATTTTTTAATAATTAGGTTTTTGTTAGCTTGAAGAGCAATTAATTTAGATAAATAAATAAACTAGGTTTACGAATGTTAATATAGATAATCATATGATTTAATTTAGAGTCTCTATTCTTTTCCTATCGAAGTATGTCAAGAAAGCTATTGATTTTGTGTTTGCGAATAGATTATTTTATTTCCATAATTGTTATTTTACATTTATGTTATGATATGAATGAAAGAGACCTCTTTCTACGATTTATTTTTATTTTGTTGCAACGAATCTAAATACTTCTCACTTATAATAATAATGCTCAACAACTTTATTTACAATCATAATATACTTTAAACTCAACGTTAAATAAACAAATGAAACAAATAATTTAATGTCACCTTTTAAATCTTTTTTCTTTTAAAAGCAGTATAAAATTTAAGGAAAACTGGTTTGTGAGAAACAACAATAAATCTGTTTCCAAACTTCTTCGCCACGAAGAGATTTATAATATGCGTTCATACATAATTTTTTCCTTAAAATTATCTCCTTTATATTATATCTCAGAAACTTGTTAATTCAAACGGCGTTTCCCTGTATTATCATATCACAAGAATATTTTCTCCTCGTGGTCGGTGTAATCAATAGATTACGACAGTGGCGTATATAAAATTTTTCCTTAAGGTGCGGCCTATTCTTAAAAACCCGCCGGATCTAAATCTCAATTACTATTTTTTTTTAATTCGAGATTCTGAATCGTTTTAGACTGATACAGTTTTCAACTTTGAAGTATATATAAACATTAAACTATTGTGTGCAAGCAGTACAATATTATTTTCTCAGAAGTTCCGGGCCGTCCTGGATAAACGTCACTGTAATCCAGCTTCCCAGAAAGGATACTAAAAAGATTCTACTTCTGTAGAAATTTGCAACCCGAACTGTAATGTCAGTTGAACCATTGTGTGTCCTCAAACAACAAAGGAATAAATCACTTAATATTATTTTCTTCCCTATCCTAATGTGGGCCTGCCTTCTTGCCCCATTGTAGAGTTATGACTCGATGAGTTGCAGTTAGTGGTAAGCACATATATCGATCTCAAATAAAAGGAATGTAAATTACATCTTTACCGTCATAACTTTCCTGCGCTTTAAGAAAGGGCAGATTCATTTAACGGCCTGGCCCTTTATTATGACCTCTTTTAAATCATACCACATAACATATTGTTATTACTGCTCGTTCCTACATACCAAAGTTTTTAAATGTTTTCAAAAATAACATGTAGAGTGTATACAATTTGTGCCGAACTAGAGTACCTGAATTACTTATTTACTTTTAAATTATTAAATAATAAATAATAATAATAAATGATAAAATTCATAGCCCCAGCTACGTTATAACAATGTTTAAAATTGTCCGAAAAAGCTGTACCTCGTTCTACCATATAATCCTATTGAGTCGAGAGAAATATATTAAGTTTTATCCGCCTACTAGAAATGGAAACAACGACTACCACAAACAGTTTTAATGACCTAATCGACCGTATAGAGTAAATGATTTAACGTGCCGCCTTTATACCTAATAATTTGCTCGACTAACTATTCAGTCATAAACAAACTTGGAAAGAAAGAAAGAAATCATTTATTCCGGGCACTCAGTGGCGCCACATACGTATTTATGTAGGTGTATATAAAATAATAATATTTCACAAAATAAATATAATTGAATTTATTTTCACGCTCAACTCAGCCGAAAAGAAAAACTGGTGTTTTTTTAAAGAAAATTGTTAATGGCAAGCATAATTTTATTAGGAGTGGAATACTTACGTAATCCGACATTAAAACTGTAGAATGGTTGATGTTTATAAAAATTTTAACCATGCCAGTTGTTCTTATTGCCCAGCAAGGACCAACGTCGAGGCGTGCGCATATTCCTTACCGGGAAAGGATGATGACAGGGTTGTTAATTAGGGAGTAACAAGTTTTAAAAAAATAAATAAATAGACTTACAACTTAAGAATAAATAACTGTTCTAACAACATAAATAAACTTTCTTGTTAAAATAGAATAATTAAAACCAGAAGATATCAAAGTTGAAAATAATTAACTGATCTGTAACAACATAAATAAACATTCTTGTTAAAATAATATAATAAAAAACAAAACTTGCCAACAATAATTTTCCACAATAAAGAATTCATAATATCACAATCACTACATGACACTATCACTGCTGGCTCCTACATTAATTATTATTGGTTCAATCACTGCGTCAATCTGAATATCCGTATTCCACATTTTTTCTTCAACGTTTTTAACGTGCCCTATGCATTTTTGTCAATAATCAGCTGTAACTCTTTTTAATGCACTGGATAGAAGGCCTTTTACATGTTCTAATTTAAAAGTTCTATTTCCTCTTGCAACATTCCCCTTTATTTCAGCCCAAATAAGCTCAATGGGATTGAGTTCATAGTGGTAAGGCGGCAGTCGTAATACCTTAATACCTCTAGCTTTATCCATTTCATCCGCAATATATTTCTTATATATCTGCGAATGCTGTTTCGCTAGGTTGGCAGTTTGGCTTTAGGATACTTTTACCATCTAACCATTCTTGAATTTGCGCTTTTCGCCATGCACTGGTTGGTAATTTTTCCAGTAATCGACAGTGGTACGGAGCGTTATCCATAATAACATCAGATCTGGGTTCAATCTTTTCGAGAATTTTTGTAAACCATTCCTCGAAAACATCCGCATTCATGTCCTCATGATAATCGCCCTTTTTCGACACGAACGATAGAAGTCCATCTTCCACGAATTCTAAATCACTTCTTATGTGTGTTATTATTAAGCGTTTTCCTTTTCCTGTTGGCATTTTTAATCCTGTTGACCAATCTTCCATACGGCCTTGACGAACACTTTTTACATTTCTATCTTGCCAAAATTGCGTTACAGTATGACCTTCATTTAACCACGTCTCATCTAAATAATAGCATTTTCTTCCTCTTTCACGGGCAGCTCTAATTGCACGAATAGTCATTCGCCAACAAATAATATTTCTCTCAAGTAGGAGGCTATTTCTCTTTCCGTTTGCAAATACAAAGTTCATATCATGCAAACATTTTTTTAACGTCGATTTGCCCATTTTGGGTATATGTTCATCATCATTCAGGGACTGAAAAATTTTCGTAACAGTAGGGATTTCATTATCATAGAAGAATTTATGAACTTTACGTCGAATTCCATTTTTCTGGAATTTCTCCAATATATTTTTGTCTTCCAGACTTCGCTTTAGGTTTCTGAACATCCCCTTCATTTTTTCTTATCTTAAAATTCTGTAAATGGTTCACTCACACACGCCGGTATACCTTGAAGTCATGTTAAATAAACTTGTTGATCCTGATTTCTGTACCGTGGGATGATCCAATGCATGATATACATTCAAAATAACTTTCTTCTCCTTGAAGCTTAATGGAGACTTTCTAGGGGTATGAACTTTTACCACTTCTTTTGAACAACCTGGAACCGCTTCCATTATTGCACATTTAAGAATATTACGGTATCCCACAATTACACATATTTTCACTAAACCATTCACAAATAAAATTTTAAGGCACTGTGATACAACAGATACGTAATATATAAATAATAAATTAATACCGCCCAACTGATACACGACCGCACTCTATGTACACTGATTTTAAACTGAGTTAACGCACCAAACACCGCTGAATACGTGGAGAATGTTACCAGATTTAAGCATAATATTTTAAATTTAAGATATGGTAGTTTATGAATAGTTAACTCAATCCGAGGACTTTCATTCCTTCGAAACTGATGTTATTAGTCAAAATTCTCCAAACTTAAGGAAAATAAATAGGTAACAGCGTAAACATATTAAATTAGTGAATTTACTAAACTTTTAAATCCGCACGCCCCTGGCTCTACTGACTACAGTTTTCGGCCGAGGTATAAAGTTTCAGATAAAAATATAGTGACAAAAACAGTAACATTGGAAAATATTTTATAATGTTCAAACGTTACGTTTAGTTTCAAAATGTTATTTATTTATATATTTATTATGTTTTCCTGATATAGGTAATCGGGGGTAGGGAATCCAGTTACTGTAACGCCGCTTCGTCGATTTTGTAACTTGCATTTGATGACCAATGCAAGCGGTTTTTTCCCCGAGCGCCAGTTTCTGATTTAAAATATAGAAACAGTACCTATGATAGAGGCCCCAGATAGAATCAGTAAATACGGTTTATTACCAGGGGTTGAAACTTGGGCTGTCTCTCTCATGGACTGGACAGCTGTAATTACTTTGTGTTTGTAACACTTTTACTGTTTCAGAATAATACAGATTAGAGACAAGACTCAAAATGAAGAACACACAACATTTTAATAATATATTGACAATATTTACAGGTCAAGGAAAAAACTTAAGATGTGGAATTTCAAGCCACGTGTACTATGTATTTATAATAAAACAACTAAATAATACAAGTAGTTTGGTATTCAAGTAAATTAAAATTTAATTACCCAAGTTACTATGACAGTGGACTAGGTTTTAGTACAAAAAAGCAAGTAAGCGATGATATAACCGAGCAACAGAAATGAAAGCAAATTAGACGGTATGACTAGCAAAGCAAAATGGTGGCTCGACGCGTGCAACAGTACGTAATTTGGACCAACGTTTGACAGACAGATAATTTCTAACAATATAAAGTAATTTTGAGCATTGCGGAAAATATAGAACTTGACGTTGTGAACCTGGCTATTGAATGCTTAGTTGCTGACCAAGGCGGCAGGCTTCAGTTGGAGTATCCCACTTAAAGGCAGCATCCTCAACTGAAAATTTCGCGAAAATATATCCCGGTGTAAATACTACTGTATAGAAAATTTATCAAGCAAACAGATTCGAACGTCCAGTTTTATTTTAACACATATTAATTTGTTGATGATAGTAATTAATTTCTTGAACAGTTTATCTTATAAAAAAATGACATTTCGACTTAATTGGAGTGTCCCACTTAAAGGCAGCGTCCCCAGAGGGCATTACTCGTGGCAATATGTCTTACCGGATTTACTAGCCACGATCGGTTAATTGAAAGTTACTGCAAGTTGCTGAAATGAGGATTTATCAAAATATAACAAAAATAAATTAAAATTATTCGAATAAATACAGAAGAGATTCCAAAATTATCACAAAAATAGATATGAATATTCGACTGGTCACGTCATGTGGGAAAAAGGGACCCTTATCAGCGGGACTGTTGCAGGATATCCCCGGGCTGGGCTAGAATTCATCCTGTTTAACGCACATTGCGCGGTCACATGTGAACGAAGCAGTCATCAATCGACGGAGTAGCAAAATGTTTATAAGCGGTAGGTGATGTAAATAATACTTTCTTGGCAATTTAGGTGGTTGGGATCACTTGTAAATACATTATTTATATCTAATATCTATCTAATAACTATAAATTAAACTGATATTCTTGAGGCCAGTTTACATTGCAAATTTCCAGCGTTAACTAACTTAACAATTAACGCCCGTAGTTTACACTGCTTGCAAATTAAAACTTTACCTGGTTACCGAAAAAAACCTTATTTAATCATCCCTAGTTCAATAACTATAAATATAAATAAATTAATTATTTCTAATTTGTTCCCAAATGACATTATAAACTAACTTTCTCTTGAAATCATCTTATTGAGAATACTATTCTTTCTAATTTTATTTTACGTTATGAAATTATACCAGGTGGGCAAGAAAATTCTTACTTTCAACAAAAATTAAAACAATCTTAAAACTAACATTTTCTATCTGAAAAATGACTTCATTAGATATAGAAACATTAAGTCAAAGTTTTTTTTTTATACATTTATTTAACGTCGGCCTATTTCCGCTACTGGGGCCTAACACCGACGCCTGTAGACGAGCTACCCCCAACCAGGAATTTTGCCGAACCTCTTCCCTTAAGAAGAGTAGGGATCTTTTACTTGCCTAACATTTAATAGACAAGGGACCGACGGCTTTACATCCCCTCCGAAGGATGGTATATCTCCTATACAACCCTCGCCTAAGGTTGTACAGCTTCCGCGCATACACTGATATACAAGCCGCTGTGATGTGAGGCGAGGACGTGGTCTTCGTTGGTTAAGTCAAAGTCAAAATCAAGAAACTCTTATGTACTGAATTATGTTCAAATATTACATTTAATTTTAAAATTTCATTTAAAAGAAATGTATTTTTATATTGTATGTACTTTATTAAAACCAAAATCAAGAGATCCTTGTATATTTTAGAAAGTATTTTTTTTACTAATAGTCGCCTTAGGAATACTTATGTTCAGTTTACTTGCAGCTAAATGTTTTAGCTCACTTGAAAGCTTGTTATTTAGTATCAGACATATATAATTCACTGGTTGCTGAATTTTTGCTAGCCTGCGATATGAAATGCTTAGGTTACTTTTATTTCTGTGGTTTTACCTCATGATAATTTGAATTTTTCCAAGGTACCAAGGAACTTTCTTTTATATGCACAATACACTTATGAATGAAAATACTTGAAAGTGTTAGTATTTTCACATTTTTTAAAATCGACCTACAATGTTCATTAACTTCTGCGAAAGCCAAAACTCATACTACTCCCTTCTGTATTTTAAATATTCTGTCACCGTCAGATGAATTTTCCAAGGGATAATGCTATTAGTATAAAACTGTACAAATTGCTATAATAGTAAAACGTTAAAACTGTGTCTAGAGTAATAAGATACATAATTTACATTATTTGAGCAACTACTTTTTAAGTATGTTTGCTTGATGGTTACGTATTGAAAACCTCACGGAACAGTTATTGGTCCGATTCTTTTCCAAATTTCCATAAATGACCTGCTTCATTTAGATATTTCAGGGAAAATTATCTCTTATGCCGATGACACGTAATTTAGTTAACAAACAATTTATTAACTCTTAATAAAGCACAAACAAAATTATTAACATTCTTCTTAAATTCAGGAGGAAAATCCCATATTAGTAAATTAAAATTTCATTACTAGCGACAGTTGTAAAGATTATATTGAGTCAACTAGAAACATTAAATAATTATATAGTGACCAGTTCTTGAAATGGTAAATACGTGGAAATATTAACAGGAAAAATTAGAAAGTTAGTATATAAATTTTATGGTGGTCGAGAGATGAACGCACTTGCCTCTCATCCAAAAGTTCCGGGTTCGATTGCCGGTCGTGGCAGTGGAAATACTGTGAGAAGGATTTTTCCACTATACACGGATATTGGGTGTGTGTCCCTTGTCTCTAAATGTGTAGCTCTTCTAGAATCTTCCGGCATAAAGGGGGTCGTAATTACCTGTGGTGGTGTTATCAGCTTAGACAATACATGGATTTACATTATCTCATAAATATTTATAAAGCCTTAGTAGAGTTTAAATGTGATTTTTAGAGGGCGGAATATTAAAACATAATATTTTTAGTCGCAAACTGCTCTATAAAATCCTTATTTTTCTATAAGGAACCAGACTGCAACCAACAGCTATTCTCCGGCCTATGTGCCCCACCGAGCGCTGAATTACAAGTTACAAGTTTGGCGCGTTAAGTGTAATAATTGCATATTACCATCAAAACGCTAATGTTTCGATTGCAACAAACACCCACCGAAAGACTGATACTACTTAAAGCAGCTCTCTTGCCAGCCGTCACACACCACTTGCAGACTGCAGTTTCGAGCTGTTGGCTCTCGCCAGTGCAAGGTAGGCATGTGACGGCCGGCACGAGGATCCTTTCACTACTTGGTACAGCCCGGTATTTGTACAATAGCGACATGTAAAATAGTCGGCAAGCGCCATCTAGCGGTCCAGTGTCTGTTGCAATCGAAAAATAAATAGCCTGACTGGGCTTAGCATAGTTCAAATGTGGTTTTTAAAGGGCGGAATATTAAAACATAATATTTTTAGTCGCAAACTGCTCTATAAAATCATTATTTTTCTATAAGTAACATAACCAGACTGCAACCAACAGCTACTCTCCGGGTTATGTGCCCGCCGAACACTGAATTACAAGTTACAAGTCTGGCGCGTTAAGTGTAATAATTGCATATTACCATCAAAACGCTAATGCTTCGATAGCAACAAACACCAGCCGAAAGACTGATCCTACTTAAAGGAGCTCTCTTGCCAGTCGTCACACACCACTTGCAGACTGCAGTTTCGAGCTGTTGGCTCTCGTCAGTGCAAGGTAGGCATGTGACGACCGGTACGAGGATCCTTTGATTACTTGGTACATCCCGGTATTTTTACAATAGCGCCATGTAAAATAGTCAGCAGGCGCCATCTGGTAGTCCAGTGTCTGTTGCGACCGAAAAATAAATAGCCTGACTGGGCTTAGCATAGTTCAAATGTGCTTTTTAGAGGGCGGAATAATAAAACATAATATTTTTAGTCGCAAGCTCCTCTATAAAATCATTATCTTTCTATAAGGAACATAACCAGACTGCAACCAACAGCTACTCTCCGGGCTATGTGCCCCGCCGAGCGCTGAATTACAAGTTACAAGTCTGGCGCATTAAGTGTAATAATTGCATATTACCATCAAAACGCTAATGCTTCGATTGCAACAAACACAAGCCGAAAGACTGATCCTACTTAAAGGAGCTCTCTTGCCAGCCGTCACACACCACTTGCAGACTGCAGTTTCGAGCTGTTGGCTCTTGTCAGTGCAAGGTAGGCATGTGACAACCGGCACGAGGATCCTTTGACTACTTGGTACATCCCGGTATTTTTGCAATAGCGACATGCAAAATAGTCAGCAGGCGCGATATAGCGGTCCAGTGTCTGTTGCAATCGAAAAATAAGTAGCCTGACTATTTAATAATTATTTTTTTGACGACTTGAAACGTGACGACATGAAAACGTAAAAATGTGTACATCAAACTAGTTTTAAATTCATTTTGCAACAATCTAGAAAAAAATGCAAGATATAGTTCTCTATTATGATACAGAAAGTCCATTTATGTGTCAACACATCTGCGCATTTGATGGCTCAACCTGTGAATTTAATTAGTGACAACTTTCAGTTGGTCACTTCCAACTTCAAATATTCGGCAACTTCTTGGAAGAAAATCATTTTCTAACAAACCTTTACAAATTAATTCCGTTCTTTATTTTGTTTACAAGACTTTACTAGAAAATTAATCATTTTTATCAATATGCAATATATCTACATTATAAATACATTACAATAAGGATTTATTTTAGATTTGCATTCAATTTTTCAAAGTAACGATAATAGTTTTGACATTAGCTACCTGCTACATAAATATAATGTCCGATAATAAAGTTTCAAAACTATTTTGTGTTTTAGAACTATTTATATAATAATTGAATGCCTATTTAGTGCCATGAAGAATCGATACTAAAATAGAATGAAATATAACATTATTTTTATTATAATATTCTCTTATTGGTAATTAATTATTGATGTTTTTCCTTAGGTGACTGGTGTCGTTGGTAGAGCTGAAACGCTGTCATCAGTTTTCTTTCTAGCAGCATTTATTTTATACAGCAAAGCATCAAGAAGCAAAAAATATACAGGTAAGTGGGTGCTTGTTTCGCTTATAAAGTCAAACTCAACTGAATTATTTGAAATGCATATCAATCTATTTTAACTATTTGTTGAGGAAAATGTCACTTGGTAATCGACGGAGTATAAAGTTTGTAAAGTAAGTTTAATTTTATAAACGTAAATATCTGTATTTATATAGCTATTGATAAAAGTGAACATAACACGTCAATACGAAACTACATGTCACTTTACTCATTTAAATCATTTTTTTTTTTTTCGAAAACGGTTCTAACAATTTTGATCAAAGGCTTATGGATACTTCCTTAGCGTCGGTATAAGATGGTAAGATTAGTTGTTTTGAAAAATTCCGGTCATGGTTTCATGGTCTAACTTATCGAAAGCCTTCGAGAGGTGAGTATATACAGGGTGTTGCATCATGAGAGGGACATAGCTTAATAGGAGGTAGAGAACATCAGTGGTAACCGGAACCTCCCATAGAAATGTCTCATTGGGCCTTCATTACGAAGTTACAGGGTGTTAAATAATTTTTGGCCAAACCTGTTTTTTATCATAACTTTGACAGGGAATGAAATAACGGATTCATATTTGGCACGGCTAATGTACTAACTAGCCTCAAGAGGTACATGTATAAAAAAAATATATCCAGGCCCGGACTCACTATAATTTATGTTTCTTCTTTGCATCAATAAAACATCACCCTGTATATATTTTTTTGAAATTTTTAATTGAATGGAAAATATTTTATTTATTTAGATTTTAGTTTGTTCTCTTTTCCAATTTTTATTAAGTATAAAATGTTGATGATTTTCTTGATCAAAGTAACTGGTTGCTTAGGCCTAAATGGTTTAAACTATCTGTCACTTTTATTCTTTGAACAAGCCTACTGTGATTGATTAAAAATTTTGTTATTTCATACCCGATTACTTATTAGGACCACAGTTTTTTACCAAAATGGATCTTTAAAACGTGCCGGAATTAGGATTCACCCAGACCACCAACGCTCAATAGAATTTTTGCAAATATTAGTTATAAAACTATTTATTTCACGTGCCTCTCATTTAATAGGGTTCTGTAATCCATTTTCTTGCACATTTAACAACGTATTTAAATAACCACGAAGGTGTAACAAAAAAATGAAATAGGCCATTTTGTTTGTTTTTTCTTGCTCTTTTCGAATATCGTATCGAAATTTCAAAAATATATATACAGGGTGATGTTTTATTGATGCAAAGAAGAAACATAAATTATAGTGAGTCCGGACCTGGATATATTTTTTTTATACATGTACCTCTTGGGGCTCATTAGTATATTAGCCATACCAAATATGAATCCGTTATTTCATTCCCTGTCAAAGTTATGACAAAAAACAGGTTTGGCCAAAAATTATTTAACACCCTGTAACTTCGTAAGGAAGGCCCAATGAGACATTTCTATGGGAGTTTCCGGTTACCACTGATGTTCTCTACCTCCTATTAAGCTATGCCCCTCTCATGATGCAACACCCTGTATGTATCTGCCTGGAGCAGGTTGTCGACAGCATTACAAGTACATTGGATGAAACACATTAAATGAGTAACAGTGGATCTATTGCTTATAAAACCATGTTGTTGACTTGATACTAGTCCTTTAACTCTTGTGAATAAACTATTATAAATACACATCTCGAACGCCTTCGCTAGATTAGATAGGAGCGTAATGGAATATTTCATTTACAGAGCCTGCTCTGAACACTGAGCAAATTTTTGATACCTAACATCTGCCTGAGGAACATTTGGATTTTAAGAAAAAATTAAATATGAAAGTTACGGGCACAGAAAATACATAGGCACAATCTTTGATTAAGACGATAGGCACACAATCGTTACCACAAGTTAGTTTGGGTTTTAGGTTTTTGAGATAGGATATATTTTCCATTTCAGTAAAGAACTAACTGAGATGGGAGCATTCGGTTGATTAACAGCATCAAAATTCTTTATTTGAAAATTATCCCCAAGCTTTTCATATATGTTGTGAAAGAAACCTGCAAATGCATTGATTATGCTCGAAGGACTGTTAAATTTTTTATTTTCTAAGCATAGTACTTATCCCTGGAATAATCGAAGGGTTATTTTTATTTTGCACATATGACTAGAATTTTGCTGGATCGTTTGAAATGGAATTTTCAATTGAGTTAGTGTAATTTATCTTTTATTTTCCGTTTGACGGAGGGTCTTAAGGTTCTAAACTTGTCTTTATAGTAATTACTACTAGTTGATTTTAACTTTGTCAAATCACCATCCTTTTGTTTCATTTCAGCAATAATTTCCCCAGTGAACCATGGGGGTAATTTCTTGTTGCAGCACACCTGCGTGGCACACGCTGATCAAGTGCCGGATAGAATTTTGCATAAAAAGCGTCTTGAGCAAGATTAGCGTCAGCAAAATTTTCGAGAAATGACCAATCGGTATTAAATAATAAAATGTATAATAATATAAAATTAGCTTTACGGAAATCATAAGATCTATTCTGATCATTATAAGGAACATCTACCCTCCGCACCTCAATAGAGATTATTAAAGACCATCTACAGACAAAAAAGGGTGCTCATCATGAGAAACATCACGTTTTAAGGTAGATAGAACTAAATCTAGTACAAGGCCTGAAGCATTTAGAATTTTATTAAATTGAATAAGATCAAAAAAGTTAATAAACTCTCTCTAAAATCGCATTAACGATTTTGATCAAATTTAACACATTGATACACTTATTGGGTGTTGGTGTTGTGTTTTCCACATGACCTGTTATCCTTAAAAAGTACCAGGACGGAGACTGTGGAGGTTAAGTTTAAAAGAATTCAAATTTTTTTCGAAACGGTTCTAACGATTTTGATCAAAGGCACATGAACACTCACCTAGTATCAGTATAAGATGGCAAGACCAGTTGCTTCTTGAAAATTCAGGGAAGGATGTTGGAGGGGGGGGGGGATGGTTAAAAGAATGAAATCTTTTTTTTTCTTTAAGACTTGGTCGCTTTTAAAATTGTATGTTAAATGTTTCATGAAGATTGGCTTAATAATAACGGAGATTTTGTAATGAAGCTATTTTCGAATAGAAAATAGCACTATTACTTTTATTTTAATTTTCTTAAAAACCAGAATTCTATTTCTTTTTAAGCACACCCGGTATACTTTCATAATTAAAATATCCGTATTTTGTTTGAAGTAAAGTATTTCAAGGAACAGTCAGGTTTAAAATTTCATTTAGGGAACGAATTAATAATAAATTATTTAAATTAATAATTATTAATACTGGGACTATTAAATTCATTCTTTTTCCGAAATAATATAAGTAAGTTATTTGCAAGCGATTCCGAACATCTAAATTACCAGAAAATTATTATTTATATCAATTAATGCTACTAGTTATAAACATGCTGCCTCGCCGTCGACTGAAGACTACTTGGCTGAGATGTGCCCGCGCATTCTGCGTTAAACGTTCTGATTTCTAGCTCAACACGGGGAGATCATGAATCGGCCTCCTGCGAAGGTTCTCTTTGGTTTTCCGTGCTTGACCTGACCAGTCGACTTTTGGTAGGGTTTTGCTATTTTAAAGTCATATCCAATTTGTAGTAATTTTGGACTTAGAATATTTGCCGTAATCATTTGAATACCATTAATTTGTCTTTGTTACATTTCGATAATTTGCGCCTTCAGCGACTTGTAGTAATTTTTGTTTCAAAACTTTATTTTTGCAAATTAACTAAGTGACTGCGAAATCCTCAGTCGGGGACGCTGCCTTTAAGTGGGACACTCCACCTGAGTCGCATTGTCACTCTGCCCGAGAAAATACACCGTTAATGAAATAAGTCATTTTGCATTCACGATCGCAAATAACAAAGACCAATTAATTCCTGACAAACTTGATGTCCGAACCTGTTTGATTAGTCGTTTATTTTCTTTGAGGCTCTTTAGGGAACGCTGCCTTTAAGTGGGACACTCCAACTGAGCCATACCGACTTGTGTCATTCAGTAGAAAATCCGATAACCAGGTTCGCAACGTCAAGTAGTAAATTCTAGCTTTTCCGAAGTATTCTAGATAAATTAATTTTGTTATAATCCATAGAGATTTAGTAACTTGTCTGCCTGTCGTGGAGTCAGTCCTAAATTACTCACAATTTGAACGTGTCGAGCCACCGTTTTGCTTTGCTAGTCATACCCGTTATTTTGCTTTCACTTTTCCGTTTGCCCTGTATATGCCGCGTATACTTACTTAATTTCATTTTGGAGTAAATCTAGTCAGATAGTAAGAATAGAAATTTTGCATAACATTAGGGTTACAAAACTTGGGTAATTAAAAATTTCTTTTCATTTTCACGAATATCAGCTACCTGTATAAATTAGTTTTATGTAGATAAATGTACCAGAAGTTGTAAATATATTTCTACATCATATATCGTAAGATCTTCCTTCTTGACATGTACATAGTTACAATATATCATTAAAACGTTTTGTGTGTCTTATTTTGAGTCACTCCTCTAAGTTAGACTGTCCTGAAAAGTAAAAGTGTCACAAATATAAAAATCTTTACAGCTGTCCATTCATTGAGAAAGACGGCCTACGTTTCGACCCCTGGTAATAAACCGTCTTCACTGATTCTATTTGGGGCCTCTATTATACCGCTAATAGAGAAAGTGGTGTTTCTACACTTAAAATCAGAAACTGACGCTCGAGGCAAAAACCGCTTGCACTAGTTTCAAAGTGCAAGTTGCAAAACCGACGAAGAGGCGTCACAATTTGACAAAATAGAAATTTATTGCGGGCACAGGACACGTTAGTTCGGCATTAAAAAATGTTAACATCAAAATTTGTTTATTTCTAAATTAGAGAGTTATCCAAGTTGTCTCGGATCGATCTTAAAATGTGTTACCGAGTTGGCAGAAGTAGGGTTGTGTAAGAGACAACACGTCTAGTCATTGTACAGCCCCTCAGTTCAAGTCCCAGCTGCGGCAGATGGCAACATCGTATTAGCTGGTCGTTGTACAATTGTCTGTGTGTATATGTCCTGGTTGAGTGGTGGAAATGCTAATCTTCTCCGGGATGATAACCTATATAATCCGATTAAAAAAAAATAAACGTTTTCCTATTCTAAGCAGTATAATATATACCATTACCAGTTTATGAATAATAAACAGAATATAGGTCAACGTTGGTAAATTAACATTGGCATCATGAATATCAATAAACACAAAAACTTTTATCCTCTCGATTAGGCACTCATAATATGTTTCTTATATTATGCGGTTTTAGTTCTTAGTATTCTCGCTCACGCGTTTACTTTGTTGCGAGTGGGTGTAGACTATATACACAAAAATAAAATCTAATGTTGTGATGGTCCATTATGTGAAATTGTAAATAACTGGCATTAAAAAAGACAAGGGTTTCATTTTTATTAGCACCCTAATTTATACTTTGCGACCCTTTCGGCCTCTATAAATGCTTCTCCTAAAGTTTAGTGAAATGTTACCATATATCAAAGACAAAAACTACGTATGCGAAGTTTATGGGGGCATTCAAAAGAAAACGACGCCAAGTAATCCATTCAAATGAAAACGGTGGGCTTAGATTTTTCCGTTAAATGGTCACTGTTACTGTCAAGTAATGTGTATAAGAATAACTAATCGTATTTTGTAAAAAGTGTAAAATTTTTAGGCTCGAAATTTTGCAATGAACAAAAGTTGATCAGTACTTCTGATCTGGGTTTTTTTTAAATAACAATAAAAATGTTGTCTTTAATCACAATGTATTGTCCACCCCCATTCAAAAGGATTTGAACTCCTCACTAACTATTCTTGTAGTATTGCGATCGAAAAAGTAATCGACTGACTTTCCCGTTATATTCAGTGACGACGCGATCTATCACAATATCATATTATTATTATTATTACATCTTGCCAAGAGTAGAAGCCGAAGGCTTATAATGCTCTGACACTAGCCAAATTACCTATAGATACATAAATAATGATTATTAATTTAATCAATATTGTAACACAAAGTGAGAATTTTTTTTTTTATACATTTATTTAACGTCGGCCTATTTCCGCTACTGAGGCCTAACACCGACGCCTGTAGACGAGCTACCCCCAACCAGGAATTTTGCCGAACCTCTTCCCTTAAGAAGAGTAGAGATCTTTTACTTGCCTAACATTTAATAGACAAGGGGCCGACGGCTTTACATCCCCTCCGAAGGATGGTATATCCCCTATACAACCCTCGCCTAAGGTTGTATAGCTTCCGCGCATACACTGATATACAAGCCGCTGGAAGATGTATGAGGCGAGGACGCGGTCTTCGTTGGAATGGTCACCCATCCAACTACTAACTGCGCCTAACGTTGCTTTACATTGCATATCGAAGTATGTGCATAGTAAAGACGCGCCTATGCTCGCCCCCAGAAAAAAAATAATTAATGTAAATATAAAAAAAGAAAAAAGGAACAATCCAAATGTGGATAAAGACACCACAATAGGGTCCGGGGTTCATGTCATGTTCCAAGCAGCCTTTTAAAAAGTCCAGCGACGGCGCAGAGATGACGTTTTCAGGCAGCGAATTCCACTGGTCAATGACTCGGTTGGATGGAAAGTATTTTGTAGTCGTAGTATGAAACGGTTCTTTACTAAGTTTGTTTAAAGGACATAGTCGTCCTTTAAGTCGAACATCGGTGTTAAGTTTGAATAACTCATCATGGCAATAAAAGTCGCCGTGGAGATTTCTGTAGGTGACAATTAAGTCACCACGGTGTCGACGAGCTTCCAGTGCTTTAGATTGAGGCGGAGAAGCCGCTCTTCATATGGTAATTTACCGTAACCTCCGGGCAGTTTTGTGGCTCCTCATTGCACACCTTCTAGCCTATTTATGTCCTCCTTAAGCAGTGGTGACCAAACAATGACAGCAAACTCAAGGTGAGGGCGAATACGTGCGGTATAAATTTTGATAAATGAGTTTGCACTCAAATCCTGGAAGGACTTTCTAATGATGTATAAAATTTGGTTAGATTTGCTAACAACTTTAGTCACATACGCGCTCCATGATAACTTTTCCGAAATAGTGACGCCCAAGTCAATTTGCTGAGACACAGATGTAACGTCGTGGTTATGAATTTTGTATGGCATCTTTGGATTACTCTTCCCTATGTGTAGCACCGAGTATTTATCTTGGTTCGTTAGCCAGTTGGAACACCAGATTTCTATTTGATCTAAATCAGTTTGCAGCGATATAGATGGTGACTGAAATATTTTTAAGTCATCTGCATAAGACAGAACTCTTGAAGAGCATCCTAGGGTGAGGTCAGACAGGTAGACTAAAAACAACACAGGACCAAGTACAGACCCCTGGGGTACCCCACTCAAAACATCACGAGCCTCCAATGAAGTTTCTCCAACTCTCACACTAAATTGCCTGTTAGTTAGAAAATACTCGATCCACTTTAGCAGTTTACCTCGCACCCCGACGTGTTCTAATTTATATAATAAAAGCGGCACTTGGGAAATATTTTCAGCCTTGCAGGCGCCATACTTATTGTTTTTCTTTCTCTATAAACAGAAAATTCGGAAATTTATTAGTATGGCTCTGCTTTTATATAATAGATATAGATATATTGGGATTAGTATTTACAGTAATTAAAGGAAACCAATAAAATATACAGTAGACGATTGCATATGGAATGACAATACAGACTACACATATTTGATAATTTCATCGTTAAATAAGACATTACTTACATAAATTTGACAAAATATTGGGTTTCATACTTAAGCCATTTCTTTACATATCAATGGATGTAAACAACTATTCTTGAGGTTGCAGTCAGAGGTGAAAAATTTAAAGCCACAAAACAGAAAAAGATAACTCTTTTGTTACTTTGTCAAGCTGTATTATTTATTCCCTTTTTCAAGGTATTAACTTGTGGTTAAAAAGTTAAAGTCATGTGTATTATAAAATAGTGGCATTTTCAACATAAATTAGACAAACTCATAAACAAATTCTTTTACAGGTACACAATTTAAAATAAAACAACTACTATTTAATACTGATTATTTAAAATTAAGGATTAAAACCATGATTAAAATAGATATAACAAAATGAACATGAATAATTACAACAAGTGGGTATAGAACCCACACATAGAAACCTATACCCACATGTTGTAATATGTGTAATGTTGTGCATGTTCATTTTGTTATATCTATTTTAATCATGGTTTTAATCCTTAATTTTAAATAATCAGTATTAAATAGTAGTTGTTCAAATGTACTTTTAGAGGGCGGAATATTAAAACATAATATTTTTAGTCGCAAACTCCTCTATCAAATCCTTATTTTACTATAAGGAACGTAACCAGACTGCAACTAACAGCCACTCTCCGGACTATGTGCCCCGCCGAGCGCTGAATGACAAGTTACAAGCCTGGCGCGTTAAGTGTAATCATTGCATATTACCATCAAAACGCTAATGCTTCGATTGCAACAAACACCAGCCGAAAGACTGATCCTACTTAAAGCAGTTCTCATGCCAGTCGTCACACGCCACTTGCAGACTTCAGTTTCGAGCTATTGGCTCTCATCAGTGCAAGGTAGGCATGTGACGACCGACACCAGGATCACTTAACCATTTAGTACATTTCGGTATCTTTGGGACACTGACATGTAAAATATTTTAATATTAATATTTTTAGTCGCAAACTCCTCTATAAAATCCTTATTTTACTATGTTTTAATATTCCGCCTTCTAAAAGCGCATTTGAACTATGCTAAGCCCAGTCAGGCTATTTATTTTTCGATTGCAATAGACACTGGATCGCTAGATGGCGCCTGCTGACTATTTTACATGTCGCTATCCCAAAGATACCGAAATGTACTAAATGGTCAAGTGATCCTCTTGTTGGTCGTCACATGCCTACCTTGCGCTGACGAGAGCCAACAGCTCGAAACTGCAGTCTGCAAGTAATTAATTATAGTACAGTAATTAATTTGACCAGCATTATTTCTGGGGTTTGGTGTAATTCTGTCTAAAATTCCTGAGCTATGCATCGTTAATGTAATGTAATTATGCTTTACATGTTAATTTGACATACAAGTTGAGATCGTTTTTCTATAACGTACGTTATTTAATTTGTCCATGATTTCAGGAAATTATTATAATATTTATATCTTGTTAAACATTTCTGGTCTTTCTATTAAATGACAATTTATATTTGTAATGATATAATTCCTGTCTGTGTCGGGTATTTTTTAAATTATATCGTAACATGTTCTACTAAGTAATAAGATGGTAATGTTATAGCTAATGTTTACAAATTTTAACAGCGCTTTTGGTATACGTTATAAGAAAGTAATATATCGAGTTGAAAATCCGCATTCTAGAATATGCATTTATATTTTAGGGTTTCGTGATAATACACAACTCTCCGGGGCATAAAGACGTAGAAGTGTAGTTTATAAACTGAACACGATAACTTTGTTATCGAAATATGCATAGTTATATAAAGGCGTCTATGCCGTTGTATTTACGTGTATGTTGTTTGATATTACATGTTGCTACTTATTATAATTAATCTCGGAAATCTTGATATGGATTGAAATATGAATTCGGTGACTGTAAAATGAATTACAATTATTATTTTACGTTCTAACGGAGAATTTGTGGCTTTCTCATACGTAGCCGTGCATTCATCGAATATAAGCTCATAAGCTGCTGCCACTGAACAAATTCAATTAATTACGAGCTGGCGTTTGTCTCTCTTAATTTAAGCACACTAGCAACTAATTTTCTCAGGGACGTTTTGAGATATGGAACGTTGGTTATATTTTAGGTAATTATCGAAGTACAGTTATGTAATCTTAAGTAATTAAAGATATTAGGCATATCTATACAATCCAGGTTTTATTACTCAAATATCGGTTAATGCTAGAGTTTTTACTAACTAGTCTATATTATATGTGTGAGTTCGTCACAGTTAGCAATAGTCCAGATATTTAAGAATTTTACCAAGACATTTGAAGTTAAAAACTGGATTTTTGCACACAAATATATTTCACAATCCATATAACTTCTGAAAGTTCCTCATCCCTACACCGCCTGCTTCCTTTAGGATATCCTGAAAATAATGTAACTTTAAATATTTGTTTACATCGACACACAAGTTCTATTGACTATACAGTCATAACGACCTGATCCGCTAGCATCGTTTTTAGCTTAAAGTCTTTTTATATTTTGTTCTTTACCGTATACAATATTATGTCTTTCATGGCTTCAGATTATAAAATTTACCGAATATTAGCCAAAATATCAAACTGAACTTAGAATAATTATTAAGAAAACTTCTGTAAGCAAAGGTGTATAGATTACTCCTTTTCGATGAACGTTGTTTTTTTTCGCTTACAGAAGAGTGTTCAACAAACTCATTCATAACCCAAATTCAAACATGAAAAGTATATGTGTTTAAATTAAATTCGGCACTGCAGTATAATCCCAGATAAAAACTATAAACACCACATAAATTAGACAACCCCTAATTCCAGAAGTCAGGGCTTGTGCGGAAGGGGGTTACACATTGAAAAAACGCGGACATACAATCATTTCCTCCGACAGTGTCAGTGCCGGAGCCAGGATTCGAACCCGGTGGTGCGATGTCCGTGTGATTAATCGCGATTGCCACCTCGCGCCTTAACCCACTCGGCTATCGACCAGACAAGATCAAGGAAATGATTAGCGGATTACTTTGGATTTGGTGTAGTGGAGACAACTTCTTCTCCACGTGAAAATAACAAAAATTATAAGGGAGAAATACTGTATTTAGTACAAAATACATATTTAATTGCTACTAAAATCAAATTTTAATATTTTAATCAATATGTGAAACTTAGTTTCAGATAATAATATTGAATTTAAAAATCGAACGGACATACGTCCTTATAAAGTATGTATATTACAATTATACCCTAAACAGTGTTTTTCTGTAATTATAACAGAAGAAAATAAAAAGTCTAGTATATAAATGATATTATTACTATTATAGTAATAATCATGATCATAATTTTTTCCACATTAAATATATAATGCTTACAAAGGATACAGTAAAAGTCAGACTATATAGGGACAAGCAGTTAAAAAAACAAACAAACCCGCAAGGTATACCCTTCATAAATTATTAAAAAAATTCACATAGAGTATAACAATTTTTGGGCATAAAATATGTTTTCAGTTTCTTTTAAAAAATATGGATATTAATTTATGACATTAAATCATAAGTTAAAAGGTAGACAGCACTTACAACATTATAAAAAAAATATTTAAACATGGTTGTTTGATATAGATTAGGTTGCAAGATATCTTTATGTCTTGTATCATAATCCTGCTTTGATTCATATACTGAAAATAATGATTTATTTTTATAAACGAAGAAACCCATCTCGAATATATATGTGGTAGTAACTGTAAGAATATTTAGTTCTTAAAAATCATTCCTGCGTGAATCACGATAGTTTAATTTTGCAATAATTTGAACAGGGAATAGTGGTATTCTATCTCATGAGAGAGGGAAATTTGCATGGTATAATGTTACCAGAATATCACGATTACATTTTTTTTTTCTCTAAATTTAGCCACGTAAATTTTATAAATTTTAATTTTCATATTCATCTATGAAACCTATTTCCCTAATTACACAGAAATTGAAACTAAAGACCAGAGTAATAAAATAATTAACAACGAGGGATATCTTCTTCTTGCCCAGGGGTCATTCAAGGCGTTTTCGACATGCACAGGTAGACCAAAGTTAATTCAGTTTTTACTAAACATAGGTCAGACAGTAATAGAGACGAAGCTAAGCTATATGTTATGTCAATTGCTATCTATACTAATTATATTTTTAAATTAATTTTGTATAAGAAATCTATCATCAATTTATATGTAACAAAATGGTTTGTAATTAATATAGATAGTAGCCACATTAGGTCTTTTATTTCCCATTTTCTTTGTTCCTTAGAAAGCCACTTAATTTGTATTTGGTTGTTTAGACAGTTAAAATGTTATTTAAATCCTCAATTTCACCACATATGCAATTAGCACATTGCAAAATACCTATTTTAAATAAATGAGAAGGAAATCTCCCATGATTGGATTTAAGTCTCGCGATTGTAACTACCATGTTCATATTGACTATCTGCTTGACTATCTTCATAGCATGCTTTTTTGGGATGTCGTTATGTATTTTAAAGTACATCGTCTTGATTCGTGATCCATATTCTTTACAGTTATCATTCCATTTTACGGCAGTGTTGCTTTTGATAATGTGAAACACATAAGCGGCATTATATTTCTGTATATAATGGTATTGGAAATAGTTATAATTCTTTGTTATATAATCTGCTCTTTCCTTGCAAACGATACCACTATGTCCTTTTACCCACAGAAACTTAACGCTGTAATTGTTCTAATATAATTTTTTCAGAAGATATCACGACTACAATGGTTAATTAAAAAACTTAAACCATAAACTAAACATAAACTGTCAATTTACTGTTAGTGCGTTTATATGATAATTTCATTGCAAATTTTTGTCGAAGTAAACACCAGGAATTTTAGGCGAATTTGATAAAATAACATCGTTATTTGCAGTAAATCCGTTTACATTATCCGCAGTTACTTTCTTTTCTGCTCAAGTAGTTATCATGGTGTAAGTTTTCTGAGTAAGTAGTAAATGTTCTGCGAATTTTCCAGTGGGCAATACGTTCATATCGTCGGCATATATCAGATAAAATCTAGAAATATTACTTATATAACATGATACATCATTGGAAGAAATAATGAATAGTAAGGACCCCAAGATAGAACTTTGGGATACTCCTTTATCAACCATAAAATTTTTATTATAAGCATTGTTAAATTTAAGAGTTTATGTTCCATTTTCTAGAAATGAGCTGAAGAATCTTAGAGGAATACTTCGAATTCCAAAACCATCTAACTTATCTAATAGTAACTCATGATCAACATAATCGAATGCTACAAACAGATATAAATTCATACGTTTATTATCTAAGGCATTAATAATTTTATCATGGAAGGCGCACAAAGTAGATTCTGTATGTTTATTTTCGTAAAATCGATTAGTAGTCCTGCATATGTTCCAAATAAGGCAGTCGTGGGCTTGGAATGATTAAAGCAAGCGACGCATTTCATCTGTTAGTACATCTAATATGGATCATTGAACCACTTTTTGGTCAGCTCAGACACGCGTCGTTTACCTCCTGTACACCGTCAAAGGGTGAAATATTCAAATGTCTATATCTCGGTAACTGTTTGTATTTAAGAAGTGATTGAAAATGTTCATTACAATATATACACATTTTTTAGTATTTAGCGAAATATTTAAAAAAACTAATATTTTTAAAACAACCCCTTTAAATGTTATCGAATAACTTCAAAACGGACAGTCCTAATAGAAATATGCATCGAATAAAAATTATTGCATATACTTTTAGCTTTATTTTGGTGTAGACATATTTGCACCTGCAGTCATCCAAAGTGGTTTAAATAATTTAAATAGTAGTAGTTAATTATATTATCTGTGTATTGTAAGCAGCTTTCAGTGAGAACCTGAAGATGGCGGATGAGATTCTACCGAAACGTCGTTCAGACAACCGTGACTCCTGGAGGAGTCGACCATCGACGCGGGAGAATACCCGGAAATACAATAACACTTCATATATGAATGTAACCAGACTGCAACCAACAGCTACTCTTCGGGCTATGTGCCCCGCCGAGCGCTGAATTACAAGTTACAAGCCTGGCGTTAAGTGTAATAGTCGCATATTATCAACAAAACGCTAATGCTTCGATTGAAGACAAAGCAGCTATGTGTAAGTAGTAGTGTCAGTAAATGGATTATTCGGGATCGAAGAATTCTTAAGAGATGTCTGTTTACAGATGAGGCATATTTTACTAGAGATGGTGTTTATAATTTAAAAAATTTACATGTTTGTACAGAAGAGAATCCACATGCTGTAAGGCAGAATAAATCCCAATATCAATTTGCTGTTAATATTTGGTGCGGTGTTTTTGTGAACGATCCACCTTTTGGAGTCTGAAGGACTTTTACTATATTTATCAAAAATGAATGTTAACGTTCACAAAATAAGGGTTCAAAACGACTGTTTCAGACGGAGAATAATATAAAATTTATACTTACTGTTCGTTTTTTGCTTAACTCCTGCTCTGATGGTATCTATTGGACGTCGTAACACTAAAAATCTAACACAGTAGGTACTAAAACTTTCTTAAAATTATACCTGAAAGGGAATTTTGAAAACACAAGTAAAAGACAATATAAAGTTCAAAAATATATATTAAATCTCTTCAAACATTTATGTTTGTGTAGTCTGGCCCGTGTACAACACATGGTGAGGAAAGGAACGACTTATAATGTACCAACTATCATCCAATATGCGGTTTTTGAGCTAACGATTACACGAAAAGATTCAAGAAAAGTTCAATGCTTATAAAATTTCGGTGGGCTTTTGCTTGCCTGTCTATCCACGTATTTTTATTTCAATATCAAATTTGGTCGCTCCTCGGAGCTTTAAAATTCTTGAATCGCAACGACTTTCAATTATATTTGGACAATTACAATTTCATACGTTCGGGCAAGGCGATCCCATGCACATATGAGTACATGGTAAAGATACTTTTCTGGCACCGAATCACTGAGGAACCGGTTTAGGGCAAATCCCGTTAAACTCATCATTTTCCCGTCAAAATCGACTGCTAGGAAATGATGGGGATCCCATGTCGCTAAAGGCTATTTTCGCTAAAACTCACGATATACTTTGAATAGAAGCTGGATTAACTTGTCCTCATATTTAATACCAAGTCAAATTTTGTTATACTTTCTAAATTTTGGTGGTCGGGGCGACATTACGTCCCTGTGCAGCGACATTTACTACACTTTCTAAAATTACGCTCCTTGAGGAGTTATTTGAATTTTTGCATAAGAATCGCTCCGTAGAGGGAAAATATGATTAAGAATATTAAAAACCTCTTTCACGATATTTTTACGTGAAGCACGCTTTTCATGCGAAATATTTGTCGGATTTTGTTACAGTTTCGAAAAATACACCGAGGGTTTTATAGTGTTCTTTAATATTTTCAACAAGCATTTGATTGGGGCACATATCCTCCCTATTAAATTATAAGGTGAACTTTATTTAAATTTTTTGCGAAACTTTTTACCCGTGTTATTGGAACATGAAATATTGTGAGAAATTTCCTAAATGACAATTTTCCAAATATATGAATATGTCGCAATAAACCTCATTATTGGCCTTCAAGGTCAACAGATTTCAACCCTGTCGTTTATTATCTTTGGGGACATTTCAAAGCAAGGGTACACGACATAGCCATTAATAGTAGAGGCTACTCTATTCAATTTTTTCCGCTCTTTTCGAATATCGAAACAGATCTACAAAATGTTGTCATACAGTATGTATGAATCGATTGTACAGGGTGGTTTAATAGTTATGACTATGGAAATATATGACCAAATTCAATTAATGCTGGATAATTTGGAACTGCCAAAGTGCCCTCTATCCATAAGTAACGTATGCACCTTTAACTTTGAAACATAAAAAAATAATACAAAGTCAGTTTTGTTTCAAATCAACAGATAGGTTGATAGGTTGTCCAAAGCGAAGAGGTGCGAAATAAAATTAGGCGCTCTAAATCTAAATATGATCGCCAAAACTTGAATAGTTGGTTTGATTTATTGTAAATGAAATTCAGCATCCCGGCGTGTAGTAAAATGGCCACCATAATCTTATATTTCTCTTGCAATTAGACAAATTCTTGAGCAAGCCTTTAGTGTCCAATTTATTAATCCCAATTATATTTTTCCACAAATCAAGTGTTCTACGCATTTGCTTTATCCTATATAAATAAATCGTAGCCAATAAAATAAGCTGTTCATAACACCGACTATTTTAATTATTAGAGTTTTCTTCTGAAAATTCCCGCAATACCCTAATATATTAACACAATGTTGTAATTGTAGCTACAATAATTCATTTCAGTGGTATACGTAATATTATTTTGGTCAACTGTGTTTGGCGTTAGTCACATATTACATTTGAACATTTCTAATTAGTGAAACAGTAACATATAGTTTTATAGCTCAAAACAGCTTGACACTTATTAGTATCCCGATAGGGTATGTTGTGTTATTTCTCATTTTATGATTAATTTTATTGGGGATATAATGCTAAGTAAAAACTCTTGCGGAAACCAATTTATCTTCTAGAAATGAAAATAAGGTGCACCATATGGGATACTACTGCAAAGGTATTTGGTGGATTAGCTTTTATAACTACATAAATATGCATATTTTGATATCCGCAAATATTTAACAGGTACTGAACCAGCGGTACAGTAAGGAACTATTGCGATATTATTAGTATTGTTAGCTCATTGTCATCTAAATGTTTGCCATACACAGTGTTTTCGAAATAGATCCACAAAATTCTTAAGCCTATTTGTATTGAGTCCGATAGAAGGAGATTGGAAATTGGTCCAGATATTTTTGAGAACGTGTTTGTAAATCAGAACTTAAACAAAGCAAAGAGAAAGTAGCGAAATTATAGAGAGAGAGAGCGAAAAAGAGAAGGGACGAGAGACAGAAAAATGTATCGTGCGGAATCAGAAAATTTGAAAATAATCAGTATTGTATAACCCAAGACAGTCTGATACTAGTTTTTCTAGCCGTCCTCAGTAATAAATATTTGAATATAGTAAGCCCACCCTTATCTGCAACTCTTCTATTTTTCTATTCCATTATTCAGTAAAGATGAAATTTTAATCAAAAGCGCATTACACAAAAAAATCATAAAATTTGTCAAAAAAAATAAAAAATTCTTCACAATCCTCATTCATCAAGGATTGCAGTGATAGGGTCTTTGATCAACCCTACAAGAAGTAAGTTAGCATCAACTTCGATTAATAAATTCAATGTCGTTGGGGTCCTTAAGCCGGTTCTGCCACTGCATGTGCTACACCTCCTTGCCGCAATTGGAAATGATCAAAATCAGCTTAAACAAACCAGCCATTTTATGTTCTTCTATGCCAATGATAACTCACACAATCAAATTATTTCTTGTATTGGCTGACGTAGTAAAATCCTACGGTTTGATTTTGCACTATGTGCTTCGATCCGAAAGGTAAACAACAGTACGACTAGTACTTGGATAGGTGACTTCAAGGAAAATACAGCGGTCTTACTTCACTTTTGTATACAGATAAGGTATGCAATCTTAAGCAAATTTCGTCGGAGAATTATGAGACCCCCAAATGACGGTGCGGAATGGCAAGGGGAATAGAAAAGTATTGGAGTAACATTGCGACAAACGTACGGTTTGGGCGGTACGGTTGTACAACTTTCCGCATTGGACGAAAAATTGGAAAATCGCCATTGCAACCACGGGAACACAGGGGGAGGCGCTTGTAGATGAAAACCTCTTGCATATTTTTTTCTGCGATGCACCGTTTACCCGTAAAAAAAATTCGCGACGTTCGCGCTCTCTGCAGTCTATATTTTGCCGGAGGCGCCGATAGTAAATTAAATTGCACACATTATGGCTTGTAACTTTTTTTTATAAAAGAAGATAACGATTTGAAATTTTGAACGGGTGTACGATTCAACATGGTCCGCAAGTTGATTGTTCTATGGCCGGAGATGCATTTCTGGTCTCACCGGAAACGGTATCAACTTTATTATTTTAAATGGACCCATATAAATTTTATTGGAGAATTCGATAGTTTGGGTAGTGTTATGTAAAAAAATAACTTACTAGTTTATTAGTTTACATTTATGGGAGTAATTGTTTTTCTGACCAATTACATCGAACTCGACAAAATATGTAAATTAATAAAACCTTGGCAAATAAGTTATTGCCAATAAATACGTAAATCATACATGAAAAATATCGATATTTTCTATATTTTTAAATGTTTATAATGTATATTTATCACAAGCATATTCCGCAAAAGATCCATACTATTCCACAGATCAGAGGTTCGACATAGTTGCTATTTCGGGATAGCTTGTCCCCGGACGCCGGTGATTGGCACTAATCAGGGAAATAGACCGACCTTAAATAAAGGAACTAAAAAACAATAGTATTTAAAATATATTACTGTTTAGAAAAAATTACTAAGAAAAAATAGAAAATATAAGTTATTTAGGAATATAAGTAGCGGAAATTTTTACCATATATGAAAAGTTGTTGTCGTTTTTTATGAGGTGTGTTAAATAATTTAATTCAGACGACGAGGCATCTTGTTCATCATTTCTCGAATATATTGGTGGGGTCTTTGTTCCAAGTCCCGTTTTAAGTTATTCCATATTTATTCTATAGGATTTAAATATGTGCTAGTGCAGGCCGAACCAAGCAATTAACGTTCACAAATTAAGTGTTGTCGTGCGTTAGGAGAGAGTTATCTCCATTAACTGGAGCAAAGTATAAGGCATTGTCGTTAGTGCCCACGTTGAATCTTCTTCTTTCTCGTTCATTATCTATTTTGACATTTTCTGTGACACGTTTTAGTTGTTATTTCTAATCGAATTATAGTGAATTATTTAATGATAATGCAAATAATATGTGACAACTATACAATTCATATTCATATATTCGAAACTGATTAGTAAAAGTTTTTTAATAACAACGGCACATCACTTTTATTTCAAGAGTTCATTGTTTCTTAAAGGGGGGTCAATAAAATGTCTTGTGTGAAGTAATTTCGATCTATCATATTTTAATACTTCCCGAATTTTAGTGTCGGTAAGTTTTTGGTTAGAATATCAACAACTTTCTTCTGAAGATCTGTTATGACTTTTAGTTTAAAAGTTCTTGATAGATAGATAGATAGATAATTTATTGGTGCCAATATACAAAACAAATGCTTACACAAGTCAGAACAAACCGGGGTAATAGAAGTGTATAAAACATACTTACATACAATGTGTGAAATAGGAAATGTGAGCTAAATACTTAATAGTAGCTAAATACATGTTAAAAAAGGTTAAGAGATAAAGAAGACAATAAACAAACAACTTACGAAAATTTTACAGGGGTATATATTGACTAAGCGGCTTTAAGTCAGAGAAGTCATTCTCTAGGAATCATTAAACATCTAGAAGGTCTTAGCTTTTAAGTAGTCTTTGATTTTGATTTTAAATGTCAAGAAGTTTAAGTTTTAACTCAATTAGGTAGAACATTATAGAACTTGGAAGAGTAGTGGCCTGTTCCATTTCCAGATTTAGTGAGCCGATGAAAATTTATATGTATTTTAATACAATTTCTGATATTGTGCTCAGGCAGATTCTGTGTGTAATGTAAAAGTGTTCATGTTGTTCAAGGTATAATGAACACTCTAGCATATAGACACAGGGCAAAGTGAGAATCTTAAGTTTTACATCTTGATATTTACAGTCATCTCTGTACTTTAGGTGCTAGAGTATCCGAATTCATCTGCGTTGCAGACCGAATACTTTTGTGGTATGAGTGCACCCAGTTTAGAATACCATATGCCATAATAAGCCATAATTAAAAAGTTTTGGGATAGCGTGTTGACAAGAGGTTCCTTAAAAAATAAATATGTTTTGAGAGTTTAGCTGATAGCAATTTCCACATTTCTTGTGCATCATTTTTTTCTTTAACATATGAGTAATCCGAGCTATATTTCTTTTGAGAATTTGCAATTTGCATTTACTTGTTATCTTTCAGTATATTATCGTATGTTTCTAATATTTTACAAGGTTCCAGCACACTATTCAGATATTCCACAATCCGCATGTTCCTTCCATTACAACTGATACTCGAAAAAGAAAAGGGATATATGTGTCAATTTCAACAGACATTATAAGCTAAAGAAAATATAATGTTTTCAATTTTTAAACAGTTTTCTCTGAGCCCATAACCTTTTGGCTAATGGATAGTGATAGTAGGCAATTGCGTGTGAATTATGTAATAATAATAAAAATAATAATATGCAACTTCGTATACTTCGTGAGGTAAAGTTTATTAAATGAGTAAACACGCTAATTAAAATTTATATGATATTGACAAGGTTCGTTATTTAATCGGTTATTTATGTGACTTTTCATTAAGTGTGAGCCCAGGTATTCCTCCGACTGGAGATGATTATAAAGTTACTTTACAGACTCTTAAACAAGGTCAAATCGAAAATTATGCAGTTTGGATTTTTTAGAGAAATTTCATCCTACTGTCCCTGGCTTGTTGAAATCAGATATTGATGACTTGACAGATTAATTCTTAGATTATTTGGCTTTTGGCAAGCTTAGTTTAGAGACGGAACGTATATTTAAAAATAGCCGAAGGAAATCTGATATACATAATATGAGGAGATAGTCAATTTTATAAAGGAACAAGCCAAAATTTGTTCCAGGATAGGCAGTGCCAATAAAGCTAATAGGTCCAGTATTCGTTATGGTAATCACAAAAGCAACTCTAATGTGTATCATTCGTTTATTGTTAAATGTAATAAGTAGGTCAATGTGTATAATTCTGATTCACAAGTGATTATTAATTGTCCAAAGCTCTTGGAACTTGTTCCCGAGCAATGTTACAAACTTGTAAATTCTAACAATATATGCCTAAGTTATTTATCAACTCATGAAGTTGTCAATTGTAAAATCTATTACACATGTAAAGATTTCTATTTAAGATATCATACCCTATTGCATTTCAAATCGACCGGTAGTTTTTCCGATAGCAGAAGTAATAATGAATCTGAAGTGAAAGTGGAAAATTCAATTCAAAAAGTTTACAAACTATGAATTTGGGAACTCAATCAGTTATTTCTACAGCGACAAAACTAAATTCGAGTGCTGTCAATATTCAAAAGAATATACACAATAAATCGTTGTTCGTTTAACGGTACTAGTTCTTCTAATTTACAAAATACGGTCTTGTTATCTACTGCAACAGTTCATATTTTAGATGAGTTTGTTATCAAAGCTGACAATAAAATATATGTGAATCGAAAATTAAAAAGGACCGAAAAATTTATGTATATGAAAGTAGACTGTATACTATTCTTTCCTATTATTTGGGTTTTCTACCACATGTATCATCCTCTTCAAAACAAATCACCGAAACTACAACATAATAGAATTATTGGAAAAAAGCCTCTGCGCCGGTGATTTGTTCTGAAGAGCATAATAACACATGTAGTAGAAAACCCGAATAATAGGAAAGAATATTCGTAGAATGCCACAAATAACTTTCAGACAATAACTGTATACTAATAAAATGATAATGAAAAACACTTACCTACCAATTTCAGCAATGCTTCAAATCTCTTGACTAAAAAAGGAGTGTTTATGTAGTGTATAAATGTTGTAGAGATTTTAAATTTTCTAATTACGTTGAAATATAGTAGAATGCAAGTTTTCACGGCCGTTGTCTAATGAAGTAGTTTCTTCCGGGTCTTGTCGTGGTCGTCGAACTTGACTTAACGTTTCGCTGGTCATCCTGTCAGCTTCTTCAGAAGGATTCTAAAGACAGTCTTTAGAATCCTAGGATTACTATACTATAGGATACTTCATGTTAAAATATTATCAATATTATCAAAACCATACAACAAAAACATGTTTCTTGTACTAGTTATAAAATGTCATAAAAGAGAACTACTAATTTTGGTTTTCTTTCCAATCTATCGAAATTTTATTGAATGTTTATGTCTTACATATTTATTACTATGTTGAAGAGTACCGCTTTCCTTTTCAAACCTCCGGGTTGCTTTATTTCTGTTGGATTAGTTCCATTATCTGTAATATCTTAATGGATGGCCCGTATACAGTTGAACATCCGGCAAATTAAGAAATGCTGAAATTTGCCTTGGAACATTTCCATATTTATTGATTCCAATCACTTATTTCGCACACTTGCCATTTTGATAATTAATGAAGAATCGGGAGGTTGTGTTGTTTATACCTAATTGACGAAGATTTATATACTTCTTACAAATATTGTAGTAATTTTCTGTAATTTCAAAGGAACGTGGTGTATGAGTTCTTGTATTAGGTATAGTTACAAGTAACGCTTTTTCCAGATCTTGAACATTAGTTATTTCTTAATCTCGTAACTCATGTGAAAAGCAAGCTCCAGAAATGCCAAAAATTAATGCTACCTATATAAAACGATTAAAGAATTATCATGAGGTTCATCACTGATAAATGTCTGAATTTGTTGTGTTACTAAAATTTTAACTTTTTTGAACCCTGTCGATCTTCTCTTTAGAAATGCTTTCAGTTTAAAATATTTCGAAATATCCACGTTATGCTTGATATTAATTGTATTACGTAACATGGAATATATATTCCACACAGTAGATGGCTTTAAATAATTGAATATTTTAATAATATAATGATGAATATTTTCCGAGAAAGATTTTATTTGGTTCTCATTTCTCCAATCCATAAACTTCTTGTAAAAAAATTCATAATTTCGTCGGGATTTATCCGGCAAAATATTGCCGGAAGCAAAGTTTGCTTCTTCAACTATATTCGGGGGAGTGCATGATTCACTATATTAACTGAGTCTGTAATAATCATATAAAATGCGATTAAATTTTAAACGAACTGTCATAAGGGCAAATGTTTGTTTAGTCTTTAGTATGGTAGGCAAAATAGATACGCAGGCTACTAAATGAAAGTGTTTCTTCTATCCATTATTAAAAATATAAATTTGATATTTTCATTTTCATTTCTAGAGTCGAAAATATTTTCGTCTCTAGAGTAAAAAAACTCTATTAACAATAGATAGCATGTTGGCACAAAAAATGTGTATTTTATGTAATTGGCCGGATTAATAAATAAATACTCTTCTTGTTCCTAAAAAACTCTATTAACAACGGATAGCATGTTGGCACAAAAAAACTTAATTTACCTAATTACATTATTGTTTGATATTTACGGAATTTCGCATGGTACTTTACTGGGTTAAACTGTCAGACTTTATCGTTGATACAAAACTTTAGCCGTGTCATATATGTTGGCCTGCATTTTAGTATTATTAGATTTGACGTGTATTTTCAGAAATAATCATGACTAAAATTTCTAGTTTTGTCGTTACAAAATGATAACACGGCATTGAGTTACTTGGTTGAAATTTAGGATATACTACATACATAATAAGTGGCACTTTTTGACATACAATTGATTTTTTTTTGCTTCCGGTTTCGCTGGAAGTGCCGCTAACTTTGATTTTTAAATATAACGCCCTGTATATTATTGCATTTTTGAATTCTGCATAATTTTCTGAATCCAACGATGCCAAAATAAGTGACATTTCAAACATCAATTCAGAAAATTATGCAGAATTCAAAAATGCAATAATATACAGGGTGTTCCATTTAAAAATCGAAAGTTAGTGTCCGACGAAACCGGAAGTGAAAAAAATCAATTGTATGTCAAAAAGTGCCACTTTTATTATGTATGTAGTATATCCTAAATTTCAATCAATTATCTTCAAAACTAAAGGAGAAAAGGAGGTTATGCAATGATCCTGTTACACCCGGTATATACTCAGTCCAACGATCCCCTGATAAGCAACCTTATATCAGATTACGGTAATCGTATAAATACTATTCACATAACAGAGGATAACGTTATAAATGCGACAAAGAAACTAAAAAAAAAATGATTTCCTAAAACAACTCTTTTTAACCAGGCTTCGGCCTGGGAAGCTAGTTCTGAACAGCTAGTCATGAAAAGTGTGCTAGGACAGGGAGTAAAAAAGCCTAACTAGACGGTAGGTATCTACAACTTAAGTTAAATAGTAACAGAACCGGAAGCACTAGCAAATTAGCTAATCACTTTTAAATAACTTTTTCCACTAAATCGCTTTGCGAATACTAAACATAGGAGTCACTGCCAAAACTGAACTTACCTCGGGTAGGCTTTGCTCGGGTATTTATACGTTTGGGAAAGTTTCGTTTATCGCGCCCCATCGAGTCTCGCATCCCGTTTTAATACGACTGGAAATGCTGGAAATCGCTCCGTGCGGGCGAGGATGAGTCATTGATTGCAACATATTGTGCAATACTGGAGATTTAGGACTTCTAAAATGAAAATTATATATATATAAAAGTTGGCAATGAAAAGAGGAATTTTTTGGGATAAGAACAAAATTTGGATAACTTTTAGTTTAGAAGTTATTAGCGTTTAATTAATAAAATCTGACACGACCCCGTAAGGTATTAACATAGGTCCGATGTTTAAAAGTTGAAATGGAATGTTCCTGATAGGTGCGTAGTGTCTGGAAATAAGATATGAAAATGTTCATAACGAGTACGAGTCGAGTTGAACCGAGATATTGTATGCTATATTACGAGGAGCGATCAAAATTGGTGAAAATTAAAATAGCAATCGGGTTGCAAGAAATTAATGAAATTAAATGCAAAAAATAATATTTTTAGAGCCTACTTTTAATGAAATTTCTTTGAGATATGGCATATAATTAGAACTTTAAGACTCGAGACACGGAACGTGGTTTGAAGTATACAGGGGATGTTCAAAAAGTAAGAAGGAATAAAATGCGAAGTGTTTGCAAGAAAGTTATGAAATGCGTTTGTTAAGTTTTAACGTAGATAACGTATACGAGGGGTGGTCAAGAAGTATTAAAATGGTTTATAGAAAATTTACGGATTGAAGTGAGACGTTGAAATTTTGGGTTTAGATAGTGATTTGGGTCATATTGATGAATATACGGGGGTTGTATTTTTAAGTGGCGTTTTTCGTAGTGAATCTGTTATGAATGGACTTGAATGAATGTTTGAAGTTTGATATTAGTGAATTTATTTTATTTTTGTTAACGTTGCTTTACATCGCATATCGATGTATGTACATAGTAAAGACGCATCTACGCTCGCTCCTAAATGTATAGATAATGTCTCGACTTTTCTTGTACGAGATTGCGCCATGGTATTTGTTAAACTACTTTATAATGAAACTAAAAGTTTAATATCCCCAACTCAACATGGTTTGAAAAAGTCAACCGTAACTAATTTAGCTGTCATTACACTGTTTATTTGTAATACCCTGGATGATGAAGGCCAGGTTGATGTAATGTACACATATTCAGAAAGCCTTTTTTACAACTGATCACAATTTGATATTAAATAGATTATAGATTACCGGCTTATTTGAGAGCTTAACTATATTATTAACATCGTTCCTATCATTGCGTAATCAATATGTCTATTATGGTGGTCACATATCTAAAAGATATTGCTTCATCGGGAGTTCCGCAGGGGTTTAACTTGGGCCCGCTGTTATCTCTGGTTTTTAGTAACGACTTGCCCTCACAAATTAAATGTGATGACTTCAAAATTTATCTAAAAATAAAAAGATGGAAGATTGCATCAATCTACAAAATGAGCTGGACAGAGTAGTTTCATGGTACACCAACAATTCAATGAAATTGAATGTATTTAAATGATATATTTAACTTTTACTCGCAAATTAAACTTTGTTCGCTTTAATTATAATATAAGTGGCAATATTATTGACCGTTGTAGGGAATTTATGGACCTAGGAATTAGTTTTAGTTCTCAATTATGTTTTTCATCAGCGTCTAAGCTACTTGGATTTTTTTCAAGAAACTGGAATTGCTTCTAAGGCCGAAGATTAAAATTTTATTTTATTCGTTTATTCAAAGTAAACTAGAATATGCAGCTCTCATTTGGTTACCAATTTATAACGATTCTATCAACTCCATTGGATCAATCCAGAGAAAGTTTATGAAATTTCTTTTTTTTAAACGCCACGGCTTTTATTCCCCGAAAGATATCGACAATATAATCTTACTTGATAATTTTACTATAATTTCCCTGTATGATCGAAGATTTTTTATAATTTATTAAATAATATCATTGATTGTCCAGCATTATTTAAAGAATAAACTTCCTAATTCCTGAACCTACGTCACGCCACTCTCTGTTGTTCTGTTGTTCTTTGCACGAACGAATGTAATGTATAAACCTTTAATTATTCAGAAGTGCAGAATTTTTAATACTATATCAGATCGATGTGATATCAATTTTAATAGCTTAAAATTCATCATTGATATATACCATAGAAATAGAACTGAATGAATGTTTTATGTAATATATCACCTATGGAGTGACGAAGTATTTGTTACTGATGTACTAGTACACTAACGTACTATTAATTACTGTATGTATTAATTCTTTACGTGTTAGTTTTTTAAATATTGTTGTTGTTTCTTTATTGTATTGCTTTTCCTGTGATTGGATTTTACACCTGTTGGAAATAAACGACTATTATTATTATGACTATAGGCAGATTCTAACCGATATAATTCAATGGTTATATGAAAGAAATATTGCTTTTCGAATGAATATGGTAAAGCAGGAACTTTCGGCGATTGTCGATTTTAATAAATCCTTTAAAAAATACGCGATGAAGTGATAAAGAATCCTTAAACAATTATACTTTAGCCACAACACTACTACTGTGAACTTAACCCTATCGAATTAATAACGGCTCAGTTAAAAGGTAACATAGCCCACGTTTAAATTAAAAAACTAATTGACTAATTCCCTAGAACGGATAACTGCAGATTAGCGACGAAGTTGTATATATCACGTTATAAAAAGAGGCAAAAATATACGAACTTTACAGTTTTATTTCGGGGCGAGCGTGGGTGCGTCTTTAATATGTACATACTTCGATATGCGATGTAAAGAAACGTAAGGCGCGGTTAGTAGTTGGATGGGTGACCGTTCCAACATCTTCCAGCGGCTTGTATATCAGTGTATGCGCGGAAGCTATACAACCTTAGGCGAGGGTTGTATAGGGGATATACCATCCTTTGGAGGGGATGTAAAGCCGTCGGTCCCTTGACTATTAAATGTTAGGCAAGTAAAAGATCCTTACTCTTCTTAAGGGAAGAGGTTCGGCAAAATTCCTGGTTGGGGGTAGTAGCGGAGCTAGGCCGACGTTAAATAAATGTATAAAAAAAACAATTTTATTGACGTTACTCTAGAACTTATTATTCTTAATATAAAACGATATAAAATAATATATACATATAATATAACTCATCAAGATATTCATAGGAAAAACATACTTACATTTTGAAATTTGATTAAAATTCGAAACTGTTTCTCCAAAAGTATCACTTTTCTGCGAGGAGTATAAAACATATAAAGTCAGATCGATCTATTGCAGTAAATCGTAAACATATAACCTTAATATAAAAGGAAACGCATTTGCTCCGATCAATAATGCCCCTCATAATTTCACTGTATTTCTGCTATTTATTTACTGAAATTGCATGTTAAAAAAACACAATTTTAACTACAAACTTCTTGTTTGAATATGAATCTCGCTAAGCTGTTTCGTAGCTTCAAAGCTTTATTTATAAATATGAATATTAAACTCCAATAAAACAGGGATTTTGTTGGCGTATAATAAGCCCTCAGAAGGGTTGTTTTAGGCCGTTTTTATATTATTCCGTATCTTGCGTTATATGTCGTTTTATATAGATAAAGTGTATACAGAGGCAAGCAAATTGGTGCTAAATTTTAATCACGGTTAAGCCTTAGAGTACATATTTATATTTTATATCCAATGCGTTGAGCAGAAAGTTTTTGTCACGGGCAGTGAGACTTTCTGTATTATTTTTTAATACATCGTATAGGGTAGTGTCTGTTAAATTATTATCAACTGGGACAGTTTTAAGAATACACGGGGATTTTCTTTCTAATGTTAATGTGACGATATTTAATTATTTTTGATTGATAGTTTTATTTTATCAGCCAGTCTAAAAAATTTCCCCTTATACTTAGAGTGTCTAATCTGTATTTCATAAACTTTATGTCCTACCGGTTTTCAACCTCTTTTTGGTGATATATAGAGAGGGTAAATTTAATATCATTGATTTAATTCATATTCATATTCATATTCATTGATTTAACCAAGGCGTTTGACTCGGTGGACAGGGAAGTGCTCTGGAAAATTATGTTCCGCTTAGGTATCCCTAGAAAATTTGTGGAAGTATGTCGCAGTCTACATACAAACAACAACGCCCAGGTTATGTATAATAATGAGGCAACCGAACCTTTCCAAACCCTCACTGGAGTTAGGCAGGGATGTGTCCTGGCACCCCTACTCTTTAATTTGTTTACCACTGCTCTAACAATTATTGTTGACAAAAACTGACAGTCAGAGGAATAGGTCTCAGATACCGTTTTGATGGCGGGCTCTTTAACATAGGGCGCTTTAGAGCTTTCACGAAGACACACACATGATTCATTTGTGATCTCCAGTATGCGGATGACTGTGCGCTTTTAACCTCTACGCCGGAAAAGCTTCAAGAACTTTTAGATGTGTATGCCCAGAGCTATGATTCCTTGGGACTTAAAATCAACATTGGAAAGACTAAGATTATGTCAACTCCTCATGAAGTGAACCAAATAGACATTACACTTAACGGAAATTCTCTTGAAGTGGTGGATCAGTTCAATTACTTAGGCAACGTTGTTAATGACAAAGCAAACATGGACAGCGAGATTCGCAATAGAATTAACGCTGCATCTAGAGCACTCTGGGGACTTAGAGAGTATTTGACAACCACGACCTTGCTTTGTCAACGAAAATGGCTGTCTACAGAGCAGTTGTCATTCCAACACTGCTATATGGATGTGAAAGCTGGGTCACTTACCGTCGTCATGTGAAGGAATTAGAACATTTTCAGCAAAGACACCTCAGAAGTATGATGAAAATCCGTTGGTTCCATCACATATCAAACGTGGAAGTACTCAGGAGAGCAAACAGCCTTCCAATTGAGGTGCTTATTTCAAGAGCACGCCTAAGATGGGCAGGTCACGTTCATCGTATGCATGATAACCGCCTTCCTAAATGTACACTTTATGGTGAATTGCTAAGCGGTAGAAGAAGGCGTGGCGGTCAACGAAAGAGGTTCAAAGACGTTCTCCATGAAAATCTAAAATCCTGCGGCATTCCAGATGAGCAATGGGAACAACTTGCAGCGGACCGAGCCGAATGGCGAGGGGTTGTGGCCAGCTATCAAGGAAATGTTGCTGCAAGAAGGCCGAATCCAAGACCTAACCAGGTCTATGTTTGTCCTGACTGAGGTCGACATGTGCTCTCCCGAATTGGCCTCTATAGCCATAGTCGTGTGCACCGTAGATGAATGGGAATTACAATAGACTACACCTTTTACTTGTTTTTTGTTGTACACAATCTATCGACTGTAACATTTTTATACTCGGACTCGAGTAACGGCTAATAATAGAAATTTAATGAAATTACCTATCTCGCTTATCACGTAGTATTCTTGGTGTAACAGACTGCCATTTAAAGCAACTAAATTTATTAAAAAATGATTCTTAAAAATAATGCTGAACCAAGAACATACCTACTCTCGTCTAATCTACTAATAATAAAATCAGATTATACATTGACCGATGCGTCAAATCAGGAATTTTTGCTTCTTTGATATGTTGTTTATGATGGAAAGGCAATGTTAAATCCATGTTTGAAGTAGATTAAATTTGCGACAATTTCAGATATGTAAGGTTATTGTAGATCCAATAGTTTTGGAGATACAGCATTTCAAAATTCGGCCAATTTTTCAAGTTACACGGTTTTTAGCAAAATTTCGTCATATTCAGTAGCACTTAAGTTTCTGAAGGCCTAGTATATTGTTTGAAAATCCTCTCCCACCTTCTCAGTGGACTTTCCTGGGGTCTCACGTGACTTCAAAGTGACCCTCCTCTCTCAACCACTTGAGCAAATAATGAGATATTTGTATTTTTATTTACAGGCGTGGGTATGTGGAAAAGATCAAAATCTGCTTTTGAAATTTGTGTTTATGTTTTTGAAAATAAAGGAATATATACTGTGCATAGGGAAGAATATAATGTAAATAAGCACAAACAAGAAGATTTTCGCATGCCATATGCAAAATTAAATATTACTGGTAACTCTCCAAATTACATAGGACCTAAAATGTGTAATCACTTACCCACAGAATGCAAGTTGGTTTAAAATTAGTTTGAATTTAAAACAAATTTTAAGATATTTTTACTTTCAAAATATATTCTGTGTCTGATATTTTAAATTAGTTTGTGAGGTACTCTTTAACTATTCCTATGCAAGTCATGTTGTCCTTATGGAAAATAAATTATTGTTATTGTTGTTGTTAATTATCCTCCGATACTCTATATCTACCATAATATATATAACTTAAATTTATTTCGAAAGAATATAAACATATTTATCTTATATTTGGATAGAATAGACCTTATTAGCAACTTCTGCTATACTAAGACAATACAATATAATACATAACTTAATGTTGATATACTAACTAAAACGTAGATATTCTAACTTAATATAGATACATGCATAATTACATAAAACATACTTATAGAATTATAAACATCAGGAATATGTACAATAAATTTGATACCATCAACAATTTACATTCAATATCGGGTACACATTACATTATGGCGGACAACATTTTTAACTTTGTATATAAATATTAATATTATTATAATATTAATATAAGTACGTGGTTTCTTAACTTTTCTTTAAATCTAAAATAATTCTCGCAATTTCTTATTTCTGTTGGTAGATCATTAAACATATTTAGACTTTTATATTGTCATACAAGGTCATTTCTGTTGGTCGATCTTTATTCTTTTTTATAACGAACACTTAAATTTAATTATTTAAACTGTTTAATGCTTAGTTCTTGCGGATTTAAAATACTTTTTTGGGAGCTTAGTCCTTAGAGTTCGCAAGCACATTCTGTCGACGCTCTCATTGAAAATAAAAAGCGAAATTGTGGCACTTGTCAAAATTCTCTGAAGGATAGTTACTGAAATAATCAATTTTATTTTAGGTTTTATATTAAATTCATATCACGTAACACAGAAATTGACAAAGATATCCCATTCAACTATTAGTGAGTACTTGTTGTAAAATAAAGACCACTTTATGCAAGTAGAACAAATAATAATACAAATATAACTGTTTAAATACTCATATAGTTTTTTTTCTAATACGATATGATGGATTAGCGTTGACTTCGTAAATAACCAGTAAGCTATAATTTTCGAACCCATAAATTATGAAGAAATTCCACTGAATATCAAACTAATATGATTGATGATTTTTTTAAGTTTCTCAGTTCCTTTGTAGCTTTTCCGTAGTATTGATATAATCATTAGCGGCAGAGTTTCACAATGCCAATCAATATTACCCACTGCCTGGGCGTAAGATATTGTTTTATGATATTAATCTGTTTACATGTTTAATAAGTTTAGTATTCTGCGGAAATTATCAGGATTAAATAATAACTATTATATTAAGCGTTTTTATTATTTCATTTGAATTAAAATTTGAAGGGAGTAACTAGCACAATAAAACGGTAATAAGAGACTAAGTTAAATCATTTTATTATAAATTCCAGTATAGCTGTGTTCTTCCCACGTCTCGTTATTAATACAAAAGGTTAATATGTACGTACATGTACATATACAGGTAAAACCGAGCCACTAAAAATATTTAACGAATTTCAATATCTCTTTCCAGAAAATTCGAAACTTTCTCTAGCATTTGGTCAAATAAGTTCACAAAAACTAGAAGTATTGTAATTTCCCCGTTAAACTGGACGCTTCATATGTTAGAATGGATTTTTCGTAATAAATTAGATGGGATGCTACATTATTCTTGCATGACGTCACTTATGTACGTCTCAGCATTTCTATTAAAAATGACCTGTAATTCTATGATCGCTTAGTAATTCTTCTTAAACTACGATTAGACCACCATCGGATGTCTCCAATTGTGGCAGTGATGAAATATTTGGAGTTCTCTATGCTTTTCGATTTGTATTATTTCCTGAACAGGGTTAACGTAGATCATAGTTTAAAGAAGCTGTGTCCAATTCCAGAGCTAGTTAGTTGTTGGGCAAGTAAATGCAAACGCCCACTAATTATTAGTGAATATTGATCCGTAGTAATACGTCTTGGTCATGAACACAAACAAGACTCGAGGGTTTTGAAAAATATAAAAAATTAGTTGAGTTTGGAGCATTGGAGCTTATTAGAGACTCTTAGAGCTGCTTGTACACATTTTTTTTTGAACTTGAAAAGTTTAGGGGATTGCCCTGAATCTGCTGGTCATTGTCAAATGATACACCCTGTCTATGGTTTTCTTGATGTATTGTTCACTGAATGTTTAGCTTAAGAATTTGTCTTTAGCACTGAATGTTTTAGTGTCTTAGTCAGTGTCAAAGACTACACCCTGTATATGTATTGTTCTTGGAATAATAACACTTTGATTTAAAACTAATGAAAGTAATTCATTAAAATATGACAACAAAGTACGTAAAGCATAAGTATTAGCAAAATAGTTAAAATTATCAGGACAAAGAAAGGTAACTTGTCGACGGTAGAAATTCTGACTTAGGAACAATATTTAGTACTGCAACGAATACCAGACAGAAAAATTGTAAATTGAAAATTTGTTAGGGAAAAAAATTCACTTTTATTTAATTCGCGGTGGAAAATTGGTTAAATTAAATTCTACTTTACTTGGTTTCGGCCAAGGAAGTAGCACGGACACGCGATTTAATTAATTTAAGCGTCGGATGAAGTAATATTTAAACACTTGGGTTTTTAAACTTCAGTCGCGAAAGCACAGAATCTAATTTTGGGGTACACCGGAAACTGACTTAGTCAGAGCATGCTGAGCTCAGCCTTTTATACCGTATGGACATGGTCTGGAAATGTCCCCAACCATTCAGTGCGTTCTAGATTGCTCAATATTGCGTAATATTGTAAGATAAATGTAAACATGTTAAAATTCGGAATTGAAAAATATATGACCGTATCGACATGAAAATGGGGAATTTTTAAATGTTAAAATGAAGTTTGAATCGATATTACTTTATAAGTTATTGAGTGAAATTGTTTGAAATAATTTATTAATTTCGAAACGACCCCGTAAAGTCGTCCCGAAGGTTCTGCACACAAAGAGTTGAAATGATATGAATTTGTGCCTATTGCTCTGCGGGGAACGACGTGGATTCAATTTAAATCGAGATACTGCTTGCGCGTTCGGAAGTAAGTTTTGATAACAACCAGGAATTGAAGTACCTGGAAGTTAGTTTTGGCATAACGAAAGTACCGATACTCTAATTGAACATTTGAATGGAATCGAAGCTTGTATTGTTGTCAAAGGTGAATGAACAGTTGAATCGAAGAAGAAAATAATTTGTTATGAATTTCTAGAAACGAAATAAAACATTTCGACTAGTGGAATGAAAAGTAGTTTTGGTGTCGATCAAGATGGCGTGGAGGCGGTATATTTTTGGTATATTAATTTGGTTAATTGGTAAGTTTGAATGTTACTAGTGATGAATTTAGAATATTTATGAATTATCGATGAATTGTAAATTTCTTCAGATTTGTCTATACGGAATTGTAGTTTTTTCATAAATTTAAGTGTCTCAAGGACTTTTTATTGTGGTTTGACTTTTTGAAGTGAAATATTAAATTATGTATGACTGATGGCCGAGAGGTGAGCGCACTTGCCTCTCACCCAAAAGTTCCGGGTTCGATCCCCGGTCGTGGCAGTGGAAAATACTGTGAGAGGGATTTTTCCATTATACACGGATATTGGGTGTATGTCCCTTGTCTTTAAATGTGTAGCCCCCTCCCACACAAGGCTCTTCTAGAGCCTTCCGGGATAAAGGGGGTCGTCATTACCTGTGGTGTATTTATTATTTATTATTATTATGTAATTTTTGAAGCTTTTAAAATTTTTCCTTATACTGGAACCTTGACCCTTGCTGCAATCGCAGTGCCTCTATCCTGCTCGTCTGAGGGCGCTCAATCAACATGTCAAACACACAGTCAAAGTCTTGCTTGATTGGCACTAAGTCAGTGGGTTTGGTCATGGAATCGGTGAAAATTTTAAATTGATGCATGACATTGTAAGAGTTGCACAGATTTAATCGCCGTCAAGATAATACTGGTCTTGGATTTAAATCTAATAGGTTATGAATAAAAAAAACATGCTAATTACGCGTATTTTTAACAGGTTCGGGACATAGTTTTAGAGCATCGTTGTTTCATTGGTCAATAATAGATTACAAAGCTGTAATTATTGACACAGTTGACTATGCCTCTATACATTTTGTTCACTTATTTTTCATATGAAATTCTGTTATATATATATATATATATATATATATATATAAACTGGAATGAGTTTTTCAAAACTTTAATCTTTAATTTGTTTAAATAATGTAGTATGACTTTTTATTACATTTTTTACGCATTAGATGTTCAAATATTTAAGTTTTCAAATGTTTGTCTCCCCATTAGGAATAAGGCTTAAGTAAATAAGAAACTTGATATACTTTTAAAGAGAAGATATTCTGACCTTTCTCTAAATATAATTGCCTATGTCTGCGTTGTTGAAATTCGTCAAATATTTTTATTCCACTTTGAATATTATTTGAATGTTTTCAGTTCTATGAGAAAAGGTTTTTTACATAAATACGAACGAAGACGGTTCAGAGTTGTACAAATATGTTGAAAGTATAAGACGCATGATATACACGGTGATTCACATAAAATTATCCAGGCGCGACGTCAGAAGGAGATGTTTCGGTTATCCAACTTAGCTTCCAGTGATTTATAGTCAAGAACTATTTTAAAAAATGAGTTACGATGGTTCTGGAAAGCAATTGGCCAAATTTAACTTATGTCAATAGGTACTTTGACAATTAATTAAAATACTCTCTCTCTCTGTGTTTCTTATGTTGGCGAATCCTAACAATCAGCAATCCTTAACCCCCGCTCGTTTCCTGATAGGAAGGTCAGTTATTGCTATCCCTGATCCTCACCTAAAATATGTGCCAGCAAATAGACATTCGTGATACCAGAGCGTTCAACAACTACAGCAAAAATTTTTAGTGCGAAGGAATAAGGAAGCTAGCAACGTACGAAGTGGAAAGAGACCCACAAAGCTCTTGAGGAAGGTGCCTTGGTATTGGTCAAAGAAGACAATTTACCTGCCATTAAATGAAAATTGGGTAGAGGGATAGAGGTTGTTAAGGGAAGATATAACGTGGCTCGAGTGGCGTGCGTAAAAACAATGGAAGAAACCATAAACCGAGCATTTTCTAAGTTATGTGTCATACCTGTAAATAACGAGTAGTTTTGAAAGTGAGTCCTTTCAAGGCTAGTGACATGTACAAGTTTAATTGAATAGCTGTTTCTAACTAACATAAATTTTATTAGTTTTTAAGTTGGCCGGGAAAATTCTGTCTTTAAGACTTGTTATAACAAACTAAAAAGAATATGTAAAAATTGTTGAAAAATAAACACTTTTGTTGCAAATTGTATGACTTAATATTTCCAGTGAAGTTTTACAACGACTAGAAACGAGTCCTTAATGTGGTGTTTCAATTAAAACATATATGTCAACTCAGTTTTCTCAGTAAACTAAATAATAGTGCAATTCTTTTTCAAAGTGAAATCTAATAGTAATAATGCATTTTTGATTTAATTGTAAAATTTATAGCCTGTATAAGAATATTTTTAACCATTTAAACATTCTCCAAACGGAATATGACAAAATACTTACGAACACATCATTGTTTTCCGTCGGGACCTACTGATCTGCATAACAATGGGTCCTTGCTTCTCGATCCATTCATACAAAAGATGCTTTGCGATGAAGCATGCTGTCACTAGAAAGGGGAAGAGATTATAATGTGTTAATTTGATTCTGTCAGGTCGAGATCGGCTAATATTAAATATGACGGCTGTGCAGAAAATAAATTAAACTGAAAACTAATCGCATCAAAATCAATAAGATCGGATACCCTGCAGCATGAGAGTTGCGTGAGAAACACCGAAAAACTTTTAAATTAAGATTTTATAAGTTTTAATGTCAGACTGAGACGTATTGTTTTTCATGGAATACATTTTTTTATAAGGAACTTTGAATGACTCTAATACTTACCTATTTGATTCATCGGCAAACGTTGAATTAGATCACAGTCATTAAAATAGATTTCTAAGTAACAATGACAGTAATGACAGAAAAAGTATATGCTTTGAAAATTAAATTAAATATGGGTTTTCGCGTCACAGGAATAGCTTGTTTATTTATTTGAATGTAAATAAAAATGTCTTGCTATACAATTTCTTTTGGTTTCCTTTATATAAATAAATAAATAAAAATAATATAGAAATATTATACTGAGAAATCAACACAAAAAACTATTTCATTGATAATTCTATAAATACTCCACCATTTGATAAAACTAACATCAATTAAAGCTTAGAGAGATGTGAAAATTTCAAGATGAATTTGATTGTAATTTCTCTGTTTACCCCTGTGCCTAGACATATAATTGTTAAAGACTGCTAAGAGGGAATGAGGTTGCTTCTTACTTGGTGCCTCTAAATATGTTACTTACTCGTTAAGCTTCAAAACAAAAAGTCCCGGATTCGAACCCTAGCTAGGTTATGCCTGTTTGATAGAGTTTTTAATGCGTTACCGAATTGGTAGCAGTAGACTAGACGAGGTTGTGTGAAAGACAACATAGCTAGTCACACTGCATGACTTCTGAGATCGAGTCTCAGCTAGTGCAGACGCCAATGTCGTACAGTGGTTTAAATTATATGTAGTCGTTTTAAATCTCTTCTCGATGTCAAGTCGTTTTTGTATTTTTTGTGCATAGATTTAATTATATCAATATTGTCATTACTATGGTTGATATTAGATAAGGTAAGATAGCGTCTTGTTTCAAATATATTATATTATAATTTTGAGTTAAGGACCCAAATCTCGATGGCTCATTTTTTCTATAATCTGAAATGTTACATAAGTTTTAAAAAAGCAGGCATATGCAAATGTTAACACTTTTTTGTTACGTAATTCATTTTTTCACTTAAGAAGGAAATAAAGTGCTTGGAAGTGCTCGATAGTTTCTCTCTTGTTCTAACATCAATAACCCGTATGGAACTTTCAGTGTTTGAAATTATTTCTATTTTTTACGCAATATGTGATACTTTACTACTTTATAAGAAAGAAACAAAATCCGGCCAGCATATCATTTTTCCGAAACATCGCAAATTTTAAACCCCGAGATACTATGATCCAATATATAACTAGTTTTCTCAATACTTCAACTGTCCTTGATGCATAGAGATTAGCAAATGTTATTATTGTGTAAGGGATATTTAATCAAATTGTAATAAAACTAATTTAGTAGGGAAAGTTCTTTTTGAATTTAAAAAATTGCCAATAACATAAATGTACATGTAGTAGAACTTAGAAAAAAAATCCCACAGGTTTAGTCGAACTCTCTACCCCATGCATCCAGTCCAATTCAACAGATTTATTAAATATTAAAAAATACATATGTCCTCACCAAACCTCACCACGAGATCAACCCTGATAGTAACGCTCATGAATGCCAACAATGTCAAACAATTAAAATACTCTAAAAACTAATGGCACGAAACACTAATAAAATTTGACTGCTGGTGCGGGTACTCCAATCCAAATGAGAACCTGTTACAGAAATTCCAACAGCGGGCTGCGTCGAAGCTGCCTAATCTTTTGTTTTCTAATGTTGGGCTTAAATGATTTTGTGGGATTTCAGACTAAGAATTTAGAACGGGAGAATAACACAGAAAAAAACAATACAAAAAGAAACAAACAGGGACGAGAATGGGCAGAAAAGATGCAAAGTATTAATATGTATTAAATATCAGGATAGGTGGACAGTAGTTGAAAGCTTGATCCGAAATGATGCATTATACTCTTTAATTTGTGTTATGTTTCGGGTTAGAGACTTTCACCCAGTTTGAAAGAGTAAAATTTTTGAGACATTTCTTGGATGTAGTCTGCTATAGGGGTATCCGTAAGAATTCGAGATAAGGCGCATAAATTTGTGTTCTAGGACAATAATTTTTTTCATTGTCGTGGTACGACACCTGTGCCGCGCATGTGATCGCCAGCGTGATCACTATGGTGTACAACAGTTTTTTATTTTATCTGTTAAATCTGCTACCCCTTACCATGCCTGGAAAGCGGGCAACCTATTCACTACACCATGAACGACTTAGAAACATCATATAGGAATAGCTATGTTAATGTAAATTTGGAAGCACAATTTTCAAAAATAACTTTCTCTTAAACCGTAACAGTTGGAGCTATATGTAATATATTTTATACTTATCTTAGAATTATCCAAACTACTGAATTTTTCAATAAAACATATAAGGGTTCATTTAAAATAACAAAGTTGATACCGTTTCTGGTGAAACAGGAAATATATCTCCGGCCATAGTGCAACCAACTTATGGACCATATTAAACTGTATGCCCTCTCAAAATTTCAAATCGATATCTCCTTTTATAGAGAAGTTATAAGCTGTAATGTAAGAAATTTAATCTACTATCGGCGCATCCGGCAAAATATAGAGACTGTAGACTGTAGAGCATGCAAACCTCTAGCGATATTCTTTACGGGTAAACTATGCTTCCCAGAAACTTCCAAGAGGTTTTCATCTGCCATCCCCTCCCCCAAATTTTCCCATAGTTAAAAAATCAAATTTCGAAATTTTTTTTTGTCAAAAAAAGTTGTACAACCGTACCGCGTTTTTTCGATTTCCCTAGCCCCTCTCCACCGTCATTTGGGAGTCTCGTGGTAGTAAATAGTTTTCTCAATACTTCGACTTTCCTTGGTGCATAGAGATTAGCGAATGTTATTCTTCTTGTAAGGGGTATTTAATTCATAAACCTATCTCAGTTAGGACCTACTAGTTTAGTATCGATGCCGACATTAAATCTACCATAGTGATAGATCATAGTAATTTTGACTATTCAAACCTTGCATTACCAGCTCATCTCATTTTACTTTTTTGGACTTATGTGCTATGAATTTAATGGAAAATCAATTACACTACATTAAAACTACCTTAGTGACAGATCGCAGTAATTTAGGCTATTCAGACACTGCGTTATTAACGTGGGGGTGCCGCACGGATCTATACTCGGACCCTCTCTGGTTCCTATGTACGTTGTAGGTTTTTAATTTGCAGCGAAGGTCTCAACTTCATCACTTTGCTGACGATAGGAAGGTATATTTTTTATTTGAACCTGTACAAAATAAAGATATTTTATTAAAAGATATTAGAATTAATACCGTTTTTTTCTTAGAAAGATATTATGACCTCAAAGCTACTTAGTCTTTTGCTTTGGCGTTGATATTCGTAGGTATGATCAAACAAAGTATAAAACTCATGAAGTAGAAACTAGAATTAGGAGATCCACGTAAACTTCATCCCTTAAATTGAACACATAATGTTTTAATAAACAAATATCCTCAATACTTATACCAAAAAATAAGATTTTCACTCCGGATTTCTAAACTTCTAGTAATTCCCAAATAAAAAAATTAGCATTTAAATTTTAATTCATTTGCAGTTCGTGTGAATTCAATAGGAGTTTCCCTCTAGCTAAAATACAATTTTCATTGCAAGACGTTACAAGTAAGGCGAAAACTTATTTTTTATCCCATTATCCTAAAGGATAAAACTACAAAACACACAGCAGCTATCACAATAATTTTTCACAACACTTTTGCAACTGTAAAATGGTGATTTAAAATGTATGGGCATTCCCTCGTCCCGATATTGTTATTTATTTATTAACCACCCTTCTACAGAATCTCCCAATTACAGAGCTGTATTTTTTTCATATACACATGACGATTGTATAACGACCATTTCCTACGACCGACGTTGCCATCTGCCACAGCTGAGATTCGATCTCGGGAGTGGTATAGCGGTTAGCCGTGTTATTTCTCACACAACCTCGTCTAGCCCACTGCTACCATGTTGATTATTCTTCATTTTTATGTTTATTAAACAGTTCACGAAGAATTAGGAGACATATATATTTCTTAAGAAAGCAACAAAATTTACCAGTAGCATTACACAGAGCTTTTAAATATTTGGGGAAATGTTGATCTATTTGCCTATAACATGAGAGGGGTCAATATTTGGAGCAATTGTTATAATTTGATTTATACTTTCCATTACATAATAAACACAACTATATTCGTAATATGTTACATATTCCTTCCCGTATTTCTTTCCTAATCCTACTTTAACATGCGTTTAAAAATTCGTACCTAGACCATGTTTTGGTCTTGTGACGCTTTTTTTCTCGTTCAGTGCGAGAAATAAGGCTGTCACTTTGACAGCTTTCTTATTTGTTACTCGGGCGCCAGTTCAACTCCCAAGCGATTGAACAACATTACCCAAAAGTCGATAAGCGAGACTGAGGAGCTCAGTGAAGAAACGGTCTTTTCCTGTGGGTCAATAAGGGAAATTAGACTTTCACAAACACAACAGTAAAACGCAGAAATTCAATAATATTTATGTATATTACTGTAATCATATTGGTAAAAATCCTAAACAAAACAGAAAGCAAAATTAACACAAGTTTATATACACATATTTAGGCAGTAGAGGGAGGAGAGTAGCAAGCAATATAGTAATATTAGCGGCAAAAGCGTATAAGCGTTAAAGTTAGAGAGTTTATAATAAAACGGTTATTAAGCAGACAGTTTACTGATACCAGAAAATGAGAAGCAAGCAGAATTATTTACAGTGTTAAAAGCAGGTTATGAAACAGACCGGAAACTTGGCTAGTGCTTTATTTTCAATCAGAAAATAAACAGTGAAACTATATATTTTATATGGAATAATGAAATAAAAACAAGGAATATTCAAACAAGATAAAAATTTCAATCAGAATACAGACAGTAACATTTCTGTAACTAAATGTCTGTATAAAATTATCAATCAGTAAATACGAAATAATAAATGCACTAGCCAAATATGTCAAAGTTAATTACTTTTTACAATTTCAGCAGTGGACACTGGGCAGTTGGTAGTCGACTGGCGGCTTCAAGTGTTGAAACAAGTTCTGATTTTACAAATCATTTCGGTCAGATTTATAGCCACGTTCCCACTCACGGTATCGCGAGGATTCCCACCTGCTTTAGAAACGCGCATGGCCCAATGTATTGAATACAAGACAGCGAGGACGGCTGTATTAACTTATTAAACTACTGGTAAATTATTATTACGTACGTTAGCTAGTATAAATAAAGTATTCTGACTTTTGTAATGTATGGAATCGGTTTCAAATAATTATTCTAACCAACTACGAAAAAGAAATGGATTTAATCGGCCACAGATAACTAATTATTGATTTAATTATTTCAAAGTATAAACAATAATTCTGTTTACAAATATTTGCAGCTTTAAATAAATATTCAGATATTCAAATAGTGAATATTTTAGGATAACATACAGAAAGTCGCTTAAGGCGGTACAGAAAACAAGAAACATAATTATTATTTCCTTAACGAAAAATGCTTCGTTACAGTCTCTCAGTGGTTAGTAAGTAAATGAATATTCATTTTGTACATATTTAATATTAATTAACATATTTCTTTTTAATAAAAATCAGACTGAAATGTTATGGCGAAATTTGAGATAAATTGATGTTACTGCCTAATATAAAATTATAAAATTTTTGGCGAAGTGTTTTAAATTATGAAAAAGATAATCGCAGTTAGCGATCAATTATTTTAATGTTATTCTTTCGGAAACTATCAATGTGTATAACGATGAAATAATTGAAATTAATATGAAAGAAATCTAAAATATGTCAAAATAAACCTGATTAGAAGTTCCGCTGCTTCTAAGTGAACAGTAGAATTGACTACCTGGTAAATTTATATCTTATGGCTCTGCATGATGGTTTGACTATTACAATCCTTTATGGCATGTTGCGAATAATATGCGAAATCTTTAAAACTCTTTGGAGGTGATCTTTTTGTAGCTTAATCCAAGTCTCATCAATAAAATAAGTTAATAGCAGAGAAGGGCGTAAAGTTTGTTCTTTCTTCTTCTATAATGGTGTTACGGTCACTAGTATCAGGAGAATATAAGTTTTGTGTAGTCATGCTCCCATCATCTTGCAGATATTGCTAAGTGAAGTAAAAGTACAAAATAATAGATCCAACTTTATTAAGTATATACATTAAAGCTAGAATTAGACTCTGAGGACTGGACTGATGTAATTACTGGGTAGGACCTAGACACTGAAACAAACAAATGTATTAATAAATTGACAAGATGAATAATAATCACATATATACTTAAAAAATAGGACAAAAAAGGAGGGAGTGAGTTACGAAGGCTATTATTAATTAACAGAATAGTTTATTTAAAATTAATCATCACTTGGAATAAAATACACAACATACAGGAATAAACTAACGCAGGTAATAAAAAAACTAAGTTATATTTCTACAAAACTTAAATAGGAAAAAATAAAAATAACATGAAACGCCTATGGGACACGGTGAGTTATAAAATAAAAAATGGCAGCAAACAAGATAAAAGTATAACAAATAATATATGAGCACGATGAAATTATAATAAACATCGTCGTAAAACATTTAACAAAAATTTTATAAATATAGGAGAAATAGTAGCCAATATAAAATACATGATTATAATGTGGGGAGCAATCGTAGAATCAGACAGAATATTTATTCTTCAAACAGAATCATTCGACTCATTTTTTTTTCTAGGCCCTATGGAATCATGTAGACCAATGTTTGGGCAATTCAGCATTTTCAGTTTCTTTTCTGTTTTCGTGTACGAGTACGTGATACTCGTAAATCCAAATAGTCATAAATTTTCGACAATTAATACTGTCCAACAAGAAATAATGAGAATGTTTTTCTAAATATGTTTACATTAAGTTTATTCAAAAAAAGTCCCCCCTATATGTGTGCAAGCTTATATAACCAGCTACCACATAGTATCAAGACAATAGTTAACTTAGATAAATTTAAAAAAAACTTAAGGGTTTTCTTTTAGAAAACTGCTTCTATTCAGTTAGAGAATAATATAATTATTCTGATTGACTATTGACAATATGTTTAACTCTATCAGGCTGCCATATATCTATCACATTTTCCCGTAGTGTTTGACTGTTGAGATGTTATACGTTCTTTATTTCTTATTATTAACTGTTAAGAATTTGATATGAGATTTTATTAGTTAGTAATATTACCTTGTTTAAATGTTTGTTGTGTAAACGTAGATAATTAGTAATTTGTTATTTTATTTTATATACATCTATTTTATACTTTTCTACTTAGTAATGGCTTTTCATATCCGTATCAAGGGTTCTATTGAATAAAAGAAAAGAAATGATAAATAAATAAATTAAATTAAATGATTATTATGAAAAAAGAAAATATATGTGCATTCTATTTTTCTATACCCCTGCTCTAGACCTGAAATAAAAGAATAATAATAATAAATGAACACTACAGAAATTAGACAACCCCCCAATTTCAGAAACCAGGGCTTGTGCGGAATCGCGATTGACACCTCGCGCCTTAACCCACTCGGCTATCGACCAGACAATGATAGATTATAAATTAAAAACACCTGGTGTAAAGCTAATTCTTAAAGAGGGAGACAAGGCGATACATGGGAATTATAGACTAATATCCCTTATATCGGGCGTGACATAAGCCCTTGAAATGGCAATAATAATAACAGCACACCACAGGTAATTATGACCCCCTTTATCCCGGTAGGCTCTAGAAGAGCCTTGTGTAGGAGGGGGCTACACATTTAGAGACAATGGACGTACACCCAATATCCGTGTATAATGGAAAATCCCTCTCACAGTATTTTCCACTGCCACGACCGGGGATCGAACCCGGAACTTTTGGGTGAGAGGCAAGTGCGTTCACCTCTCAACCACCAGTCATGAAAATCAGAGTTTTGAAATTTCTGGACAAACATACTCACCACTACAGTATGGATTCAGGGAAATCAATTAAAAATGTAATTACTTGTCTCACCAAGAAGACTTATGAACCTCTGAACAATTCGAAACCTTCGCTTTCTAGATTTGGCAAACGGTTTCGACATAATAAGCTACACATTATTATTGTCAAGTTTAGAAGAAATAGGAATAGGAGGTACCGTATGACAGTATGACATGTAGTTAAATAACATATAGTCCGGCAGCGGAACCGTGTTTTTTCCCTGAAGTGAACATTTTGGTATTAAGTTTTTTTTAACGGATTCTCGTAGATTTATATGTTTATTTACCATATCCAACTGATGACAAGCTGGCATCTTTGAGCAACAATAAGATGATTGTATGTTTTTGGCTTTAAACTTGAATAGTAGTTTATCCTTGTATCTTGGTAATGCGATCTCTAGTATAGTGTAACGTCTAGTTAAATATGAGCAAAAACAAGTGTTTGTTTATCTTTAAAAGTGAAAAACTTTCCGTTGCTGGTGCCTAGCGCATAAAAACTATTATAAGTGCAGAGAAGTATATGAAGATCAAAAGTTTGAAGAACTTAAAAATAAGACCAGTTACTAGTGATAAGTATTTTTATATTCTATGTCACAGAAGCTGTGTGTCTACATACATATCAAAAAGTTATTTAAAAAAATGTTTATCGCCAAGAAATACTGTTACTGAAGCGGGAACTTTAACTACGAAAATGCAGAGACGATCAGAAGTACCAAATTTCCTGCCGTAGATGCCAGGTACCATATGGACTGTCGTAATAAATTCATAGGACAAAACGCTGTGCTTTCAGCAAAACGACAGTCTAGCCAGGATACCGACGAAGAAAATATTACTTATGAGGAAATAGTAAAAGAAATATTGGCCGATAAAGAAAGAATTTGGAATTCGATAGATATAAAGAATATATTCTCGGATCGCGTATATACTCGGATCGCGGAGGACATAAACTTATTCGAGGTAATTTAGTTAAAGCCCTCAAGAAACAGTTTGATGAACTGATAGTACTTTCTGCCCCAGGATATGTAAATACAATAACATTCCCTAACAAAGTCGAGGCGACCTTAGGAATAAGTCGTATTGAGGATGACGCTGATGTTATTAAGACCAATTTGCAAAATAACAAAAGAAATAAAACGCGAAGTTGCTGATGTAAAGAGGAATAAAGAGGAATATAAGTTACACGTAAAATACGATTGCAGTAAAATTCTATTAAAATTTTGCAAATCTCACCTAAATTGGAAAAAAGGATACTCTTTGTCATACATGGGCGAAATAAATAAAGATATTAGTGACATTACAAATCAGGCTACCAAATTTGTATCTGCATGCAATGCAAATCTTAATTTCGAATGAACATCTGAGGCTCGTGTACGTCTGTGGGCTGAGAGAACAGCGTGCGGAAGGTCACAATTACCTCTTTTACGATCCCTTCAGTGAACAAATGCAGTATTTATTGAAAACGTGAAACATGCCCACTTACAGACCTGCATTTGGAAAAATGCGTTGCAATCAGAGGTTCCAAGTCTACAGCCAACTAATTACGGTTTTTATAAAGATGTGAATGTAAAATTTTTTTTTCCGGTCATTTTACCAGAGAAAATAGAAGTGGCACCGTCTGATGAATTAATTAGGTGCTCCATACAGTACAAACAGATGTAGCTGTAAAAGCTCTAAGCTATCCTGTATAAAGTTCTGCGTTTGCAAAGCACGTGAATACTTCTGCAATGAACTAACCCCTACTGCCACTGTGAACGACAATGAAGACGAAGAAGACGAATGTTCACTTTCCAATGACGAAATTGATTCAGAAAATGATGAAATCTAATGTATATAACTATAATATACTTATGGCACACCCAGTATTTAAAAAAATTGTTTTAATTTTATATAAACCGTATTATGAGTAGCAAACCATTTGTAAAAAAACTCATTTACGTAAAATTACAAATAATTCAAAAAGAGTGATATTTCACCTACTTACTTAACAGACGCCCCCGTATCTGGAGTTGCTCACTTTGTCATCACTTGGATATCAAAACTAGGAGACCCTTTAGACCCCAAATCCATTTTTAAAAAAACTTAATACGAAATTGTTGGGTGTTACCACATGACTACCGGACTAATACAGAAAATAATATGTAGAGATTGACGACAGTAGAAGTGATTTAAAAAAAAAATAGATTACGATGCACCACCGGACATTACACTTGGGTCAATATTGTTCCTCCTCTATCTTAATAATCCATTTTAAGTAAACGCAAAGGGTACATCATTTGTCTTGATAATGTCGCTGCTATTTTTTATGAAAATGATACCTGAAATAATATACGAGAGGAAGTACAAATGTAAAAAAAAATTGTTCGATTGGTCAATGCCGTCGTGTGTTTCTTGCACTAAAATTATTATTTAACCTTTTCCCGAAGCAGTTAAAAACATTACAAACACAAACATTTCATAAAATATGTCAAAAAGTTTTAGATGAAAATTCTAAATACTGAAATTTACAACCTACTAGATTTAAATAATTGAAAAAAAATATATATAACAACAAAAAATAGAAAACTAGTTGTATAAATACTTACTCAAAATCTGAACTAATTTTATGCCTGTCTAATCATCCATTAAGTGCATTTTTGAATCTACTATATGTATTTGGTATATAATGCGTGTATGTCCATATAATTTTATAAACTATTTATATTTCGCCACGAAACATTGTTACTATTATTATCATTCATTCCTAGTCAGATCATAAAGACGCAGTGGTTTTGAATTGAAAGACTTAATAAATATTAGCTACTTCCATTTCTTATTTCCGTTCTTAAAAGAATAGCGAAACAATTGTGTACAAAAATATGCAAAAATAATATCTTTTACTTACATTTAGCTAGATTTATTTGTCGAAGTTTAACATCTAATATTAATTTACAAAGAAGATTAGTTGCTTTAACGATACAATATGAGAAACTAATTTGTAAGAAGCCGTGTATAAAGAGGCCAATACTGGAGCAAGGAATCTTATTGAATATTCCACATAAACACATTATAAACATAAACCAGGTGAAATAATATCACACACTAGTAGTCCAGATATACCAATTAATCTCTCTTTGCAAAATGGACCATTATCGCTATATTATATTTAAGTTATGTCAACAGATATAAACTTGTGAGAGTGAGTAATAAAGAGCAATATATAGTTTTATGTTAACATATGCAGAACTGTAACCACGTAATTTCCCTTGTGGACTAGTTGTAAAAAATGGTGAAATGTTTGTTGACCATTTCCCACGTTAGCCGTGAATTATGGGATTTGTGTTAGAACCGACAATTTACTGTATAATCGAAAACGCAGCTTGAATATTGAGGGGTGGCAGACCTTTAAATAATTAGCGCCTTAGGCCTTCTTTTTACGCTAAATTTGTATTACAGGATTATAAGCAAACAATAATAGTCAATGCAGTAAAAAAATTGTACTTCACCAAAGTTAGTTAATCGAGTTTTAATGGCACCTATAATTTAGTTATTGACTAAACACAATTTATTGTAAGTATGACGAAGATTATACTGTTTCAAATAGAATGAGAGACACAAAGGATTTGTTCAGTTTATTGAAATGTTCAGAGAGTTTTCACTCAAGCGACTATTAGTGTGTTCTGAAATTATTTAAAACGTATTATAATTAATTTGTCATTTAACCATAAAATTATTTAAAAAATTTAAAACCGTCCCACGTCTGTATAACAGACCCATCAACAATTCACTAAAAATAAAATCTTAGTGCAACTGTTTAACCACTTGCTGGAAAAATACAATGTAACTGTAGACAAGCAATACGAGTTCAGACAACCTAGATCGGCACAGGATGCTATAGCGCGTCAATATCCATTGGCTTGATGACGGTCTCGATAACTAGGACTATTACTCTGCTCCTAGATTATCTCTGTAGACCGGGACCGGCCTTCGTGATAGGTGGGCCCGCTTACTTCTACCAGACCCAGCTCACGATTGTGAGATGTGTCGCGTTTTCTGCGGACCTCCCCTGGTCCTGGCTGATGCACCTCGCTGGCTGAGGTCTCTTCTGGCGCTCTTCTGGTTTTGACGTCTTCTTTCTTCGCTAGCTTGTCCCCCCGGGAGTGGTCATCTGTCGAGTTGGGTTTGGGTAGTTTTGGCTGGGTTTGACTGCCGGTACGTAGGACATCAATTGATATCCTACCCCGAATCGTCGGAAAGGTAAAGGAGGAGCTGTGTAGCTCAAGGAGTGTGGAGACCTAAGTGCTTCTTTTAGCACTTTCGGTCTCCACGGAGCAGGTAGAACAACGGGCGTCAGACGGTATGTTGTCCGACGCCCGCAAGGAGGTTGGATATGGGTTGAAAAACGTCATGTCTCTGGTAGTGGGGGTCCATCCTGGCGTATCTGCAATAGATCTGTTAGTGGGAAATAAAGGTTATACTTACCCATTTCCAGTAGCTGTACCCTTGGTCGCTTGTGCCTCGGGGCGTCGGCTGGGTCGCAATCAGTGGCCTGTCTGATCAGCGGGTTCCCATGCTCCTCGGCTTGGGACAGGATGCTATAGCGGACCTCACAGCAAAAATTTATAAAGCTATGGATAGAAATGAGCAAGCATTATGCATTTGTGTAAATCTAGCAAAAGCGTTCGATACCGTGAGTCATTGGGATTTACTGAACACTCTAGAAGATATTGGGTTTCGGGGAACTACATATGATATGAAAAGCTACATAACAGATCGCGAACAATGTCTATTAATTGATGACGTGTTTGGTGACAAACAAAACTGACTATGCGTTACAGGATTCCACAGGGTACGGTGTTAGGTCCTATCTTATTTATATGTAAGTGATCCTATCACTCAGAAAGTGTCTGGAGATATAGTGTTTTACTGACGACACAGCAGTATTTTACAAAAATTCTTGCTGGGTGAGCTTGAAAACTGATGTAGGAAAAGATTTTGGAACTGCGGTACATTTTTTAAATCGAAATTACTTGCCATAAATGTAAAAAAACGCATTTCTTATTTTCCAGTACATTGCCCGAATTTGACAAACTCCATATAAAATGCGATGATGAACAGATAGAAATAACTTCTGTAAAACATCTTAAATACTTAGTTACAACAATTGATTCGCACTTAAGGTAGAACTTCCATATAAATGACCTCATAACGAAGTTACGTTACCTTTTATAAAAATTTAGCTACTTCAAAAAATTCTTTACCATACATCATTCAAAAATAATTTACATTTCTCTAGTACAATCTCACCTTACTTATGGATTTATAGCTTGGAAAGATGTAACGAATTTTAACGTAGTTAAATTATTAACAATGTAGAAATGGATTCTTAAAATAATTTATGGTAAATGTAGGACTCAAGCAATGATTTGTGCAGAGAAAGTAAGTAGTGTTTTTGATATAAGACATGTCTTCTGTCAAAATTTTCTAATACAGCAGCATAAAAAGAAGTCGAACTTAGGGTATATTGAACATAGCTATAACACACGATACAAAGAAAATTTGAACATTATTCCTCGAACACAGAAATTGGACAAAGATATATCTGTCTGGACCCAAAAATATACAATGAGTTTCCTACACATGCTAAAATTATACCACCATTAAAACTATTTCGGAAACATATAAAAAGTAGATTAAAGAAGAACCTAGATTATTAGTTCGTTAAAAAATTTGTATTATAAAAAATATTTGTTATTTTACATTAGGTAAACTCCGCGCAAATTAGACATATTAGAAGAAATAATTTATAAAGAAATAATATTTGAGATGTGTACTCTCGATAGAGTTATAAATAGATACCCGAAAAGTTCCTACCCCATTCAAGAACGGAAAGTCCCTTTTTGTGGAAAAAACACCCCTAATGAAAACGTAACTCTGGTTTTCCACTTGTATCTTGTAAACCGTTAGTTAGAAGAGAAAAAAGTATAGGAAATAAAAAAATTATTAAATTCTGCATAAAGAATATCCTTTTGACCTTGTAGCTTACCCCCACCTGTTTCGTAGTAACAGCGCCAAACTCAGGGGTAGTTTGGAGCGCACAGGTAAAAATCGATCTGACACAAAGCTTCACAGCGAATATCTCAAAACTGGTTACTAATATCGGATGGCAATACAGTATTCCACCGTTACTTTTGCAAATATCCGCACGTAGGGCGCGCGCGGTTGTGAAAATTTTCTTCAAATCTCGCATCCTTTATTTAACAGGCTTCCTGACATACTCAGTTGATGATATTTTGCACAGTTACTAAGATCGAATGATAATACAGTATCCTACCGTTACTTTTGCAAATATTCGCACATAGGAGGCGCGGGGGTGAAAATTGAAGATCTGCAAAACGAAGGAGCGATAAAGTGAAGGAGCGAGAAATCAAAACAAATCGTTAAGAGACGAATTTTTATTGAGTACTCTCTGGGCGGTAAACCCCCCAAAAAGTATGACTAAAAAGTAGAAAATAAAAAAATAATAATTTTTTTTAGAAACTTGCTTTTATGTAAACAATCGTACTAAAAAGTAAAAAATAATACTAATGTACGACTGCAGGAAAAGCAACGCGAGCGCACTTTGTGTATAAATATATGTATCATCTTTATGTACGCATGAGTGAAAGTCTATGTGTACAAGGATTCCACGCCTTTCATACAATCATACAAAGTGCGCACGCACACAATTATTTTTTACTTTTTAGTACGACTTTTTACAGAAAAGCAATTTTTTTTATTATTCTTTTATTTAATTTGACCTCGTTTCCACACCACCCTTGAGGTACAGCTCTCGGTGCGTTTTTTAAAGTGATTTCCTCTATAGGCCTATTCCACTAAAATTCTGTTCAATTTTACTCATTAGAGGGTTCTTCATCGATGAACTATTCTTCAAATTTTTAATTTAAACACCCTTGCCCATGGCAATTAGAGCACATTATTTAGCAGCTCAACCCAACCTTAACAAAGCTATATTTTTTTCCCTAACCCTTTTTGCAGCTGCAGGATACTAGCTGAAAGGTGGAAATTGGTACTCGCACTTTAACGAAAAAAATGCCCAAAAATGAATTTATAGAGCGAAATTTGCCTGCAAGATGCATGTCTAGTGGGTTTTGACGCGAGGGATTTTTATTTATTTTCCCTTTATTTCTGCAAAGATGTAATTATACGTAAAATATGTACCTCAGTAATTTATATAAACCATTATTAATCTAACTCGGGTGTACTATTATTATTATCTATTGTATTATGTAAAGAAAAATTTAGAAAAATTATATAATACGAACAAGGATATTGGTTCCTTTGTAGATACTTCCTACAATGTTTATTAATTACGCAATGATTTCAATACATTTAAAATTAGTTTTAGTTATATAAATAAACTAATAATAATAAGTAAATAACACAGAAATTAGACAACCCCCAAGTCCAGAAGTCAGAGGCTTGTGCGAAAGGGGGTTACAAATTGGAAAAATGCGGACATACAACTATTTCATGCGACAGTGCCAGTGCCGGAGCCGGGATTCGAACCCGGTGACGATACCCGTGTGATTAGTCGCGATTGCCACATCACGCCTTAACCAACACGGCTATCGGCAATGTTGTGTGTTATGTGTAAATGTTTACATTGTATTTACTGAATAAATATTATTATTATTATTTCTTATTATGTTATGTATGGCCGGTACTCATATCAGACAGCTCTTTACCATATCCCTGAATCAACTATATTCGTGGCATTATCTAATTTATTTTTAATTTGACTAGTTGCAGGGTTGAAAACGAGCATATTGTATTGTGGTGTATTGTGACATTGTTGAATTATTTTTGTATGTTTCGTATCGATCATGTTATAAAAGTTGTATAAGCGAAAACATTTATCGCGTCCATTATTGAACTGTGACAACGTAGTTATCCTCGAAAAAGAATATTTAAAAATCCATTCCGCTTTTCTTTATTATGTTCTTTGAAGTGTGCTATATTATATTTTGCTTCTCACAATTTTATATAATATATTGTATTTTTAGGTTGGAAGTATCTCGTATTTTCTATGGTTTCCATGGCGACGGCCATGCTTTGCAAAGAACAAGGGATTACTGTGGCTGGAATTTGTGCAGCATATGAAATATTTGTCGCCCAAAAGGTATGGTGCATGCATAATTGCTTCTGCTTTCATAAATTTAAAATAAGTACACGTATTTCCGCTCGGAAAGTTTAAGACGTAGGATTAACTATTTCTAAAAATGTTAATTATAAAAGGAAATAGAATGTATAAGTGATAAAGATGCCTCGGTGCTTCGGTTTTCTTGCTATATTATTTGCTCTTCGTTCTCGTTATTGTTTATGCCTTGCTACCCCATTATTAAATTTTATTGTAAACAGAAAACTTTTCAAGAAATGAGTTGTTGACGGGTACTGAATATGTAACTACGACCTTAAACAGCAGTCAACTTTATAGGGTCGGTCAAAAGCTATGACTAAACATGCTTTCAAAAATGCATCAAGGGGTCACTTTTGCGCACGAATTCAATGCAGGTCGGGGTATTTGCCCGCTGAGTAGTTGTTTCCTGCAAATCATGTATAATAACAATATATATATATATATATATATATATATATTGTTATGTTATGTTATGTAGAATTTGAAAAAAAAAAAAAATTTTTCCTTGCAAATTTAGGTACCTTTTGATTATTATTTATCTCAGGGTAGTGGGTTCAAAAAAACTTATATTTTAGTTATTATTATGATTTGAAATAAAATTCTAATGGACTCTAACAACAAAACTATATTAACTTTTGAGAAAGTCTATAAGTACACATATGAATGTATTCTAAAAACTAAAATCTTACTTATCACTCAGCTCGAGCCCTTGCTGTCTATAGTTTACTTTGCAAAGTAGCTTAAAACATTAATATCAAAGGTTTATACCTTTGTAGACCTAGATTATCAATAGCGCTTAAATTTCACTAGTTCACATTACAACAAGTCCCTTCTCAATTTCCTTAGGTTTCCCCTTTGACGTCTATTACTTCACTTCATTGTCAAAATCAAAATCTACTCCACCAAAAATTCTGTCTTCTTATAACTTTTTTTCATCAGTTCACAAGACCTACCACTGGTTTGTTACATCTTCATTGTAAATGAATATTCTAGCAGCATACGTTTCAAAAAAATTTCCAACTCAATTTTTTTTTAATCTCCCATCTTTTTTCGTTTTTCATCTCCTTGATTACCTGTCTTCTTGAAATCTCGCCTTCTTTTAAAATATGTCTATTGAAAAATCGTAGGCATATCCAGCTTATAATTAATTACACTTAAAATTTTCGTTTAGTTACAATTTAAATCTTTCTAGTTAATAAATTGAATATGTTAAAACCAATTAGATCTTCTCATATATATTTAACAGAGTTATAAACCTACGCAGGGCAAATTCTATTATCCTGACATAAATAATATAATAAAAACATAATAAAAATCTTTATCGATTTATTAAAATAAAACTTTCCCAATATTGAATATTATAACAATATATATATATATATATATATATATATATATATATATATATATATATATATATATATATATATATATATATATATATGTATATATATATGTATATATATATGAAGTGTTGTTGTACTTCCGGGTGCTTTCGCGCGTCGATGATCGACTCCTCGAGGAGTCACGGTTGTCTAAACGACGTTTCGGCAGAATCTCATCTGCCATCTTCAAGTTCTCACTGAAAGCTGCCTACTGCTGCTTCTCGTTGCTCGAACTGAACTGAACTGAGTTCAGTTCGAGCAATGAGTCGATCATCGACGCGGGAAAGCACCCGGAAGTACAACAACACTTCATTTAACACCCGCGAAAACCTAAAAAACAACATATATATATATGTATTATATATATATATATATATATATATATATATATATATAAAGAAGAAGGGTAGTCTTGACTGACTAGTTAAGAAAACCAAAATTAAACACACGTAGTGTATCTTGAGGTTGCAGTCAGAGGTGAAAAGTTTACGGCCACAAAACAGAAAAAGAAAAACTCTTTTGTTACTTTGTCAAGCTTTCGGAAATTATTTATTCCCTTTATCAAGACATTAACTTGAGGTTAAAAGTTAAGATCACATGTATTATAAAATAGTCGCATTTTTTTTTTTTTAACTTAATGTAGACAAATTCATACAGAAATTCCTTTGCAGGTACACAATTTAAGGTAAACAATTACTGATTATTTAAAATTAAGGATTAAAACCATGATTAAAATAGATATAACAAAATGAACATGAATAACTATCACATGTGAGTATAGAACTCACTCTAGTCTATACTCACACGGGTTTCCGTGAGCGGGAATCACGATGGTGGTGGTTTTCTTTCAACCTGCCCTCCCATAACGTATAAAAATACCCCTTTTTTCTATAAATTATATGTGTATTTATATTTAAATATATACGTATCAATTCAAATGACGGTGTAAATGACGGTTGTGAATGTAACGAGGTAGACGATATTTTTAACATTGATTTTGAAATTTGTTTGCAATGTCAGCTACAAAGAGTAGATTAGTATGCTATTGTAATTTGTGCTGTTTTTGGTTGCCTGTTTCTTTTCTCTCTTACTGGTGGTTCTTTGCCAGCTAAACTCAGTCTAAAGTTCGGAGAACAAATATGGGCGTGGATTTAAGTCAAGGGCGCCAGACTTATAGGGTAGTCGAGGAAATGAAAAGCAGGAAACAAAGAAAGAGTAATAAGAATTAAATAACAGAAATATATTACAAATTTGTGGTTAGTAACCCTATATTACTTCAAAACAGTATACCCGTCTTTAAATTTACTATATTACAATAATTAGATATAGAAAAATATATCACCACACAATAGATTCATATAAAAAAATATCACAACAAATTGATATCACAAATTATATTAATTGAACCTGATATCAAAAAAATATATCTCAGTGACAATATATTGATATCAAAAAAATATTTCATCACCAATTCAACCTTAAAAATCTTCAAGGCTAAGAAAATTTTATATATTACAAGAACCACAAGGTAATACAATTTTATATATACAGAACTAACATTTAATAGTATAAAACGATATAGGTATAAAGAATATATGGGACTGAAGATTTGACAACAAAAAAACTACACACATTTAAAGTAAAGTTTACAGACAAAATTTTCTTTATGTATCCTTGGCCCTTTACAAGAGGTAACAAACTAACTTTTACTACATATACGTTAATAATCTAAATCTTTTAAATAAATAATTGATGATAATTTTATTTAAAGATTTAATGTAGCGATATGGGAACATGCAGTCTATGATCTTGAATTGTAAAAAAAACTGGGTTGGTAACTGTCCCTTATTGATACAAAAACTGACTATTTTTTAGAAATTGATTGAAATGGTACTTATCTTTGTGGTAAGTAAGATGTTTCAACCCGATTGCACTTTAGGTCTCCTTCGTGATTGAAATAAGAAGGTTATACTTTATGGACAGCTTAGAAGTTGACTCCATTTCCAAATTCTACGAAACGTGTTCACCAAGAGTAAAAAAACTAGCAGCAAAAAAAATATGTTCCCAGCGGTTTACAGCTCCATACCAAAGTTGAGTTATTTCTCGTTCATGTAGAATAGCGAGGGCGAAATAATTTCTTTAATCATTTAGGTATAACATCCATCAATTAAATGTATGAAATTTAAATTGCGAATTTAAAATTCATCTACTGAAACCAAATTTTAAAAGAAGTCCTCTTTTCAAATCGGTAATTAAAAGCCTAAATAGATTTTTTCACATTGTAAATTCGCATCGATAAACTTAAACCAATTTTACATACCTTATTCCTATAAGGCTTTAATAAAATCCCTCTCTTAGAGGTGTAGATAAAATTTTCGTTCAAGCAACCGACCGGCATGAAGGCTGGATACAAAAAGGAGGAAACCTCGCCGCACCGCGTTCTATCTCGCAAAACTACTCGCTTCATCTCTCTCTTTCATATAGATTTATACCGATCTGAACCGTTTATTTTGAGATTAAAATGTTATTTAAACTCTGGCAGAAACAACTAGTCTTTAGGACATAAATAATCTTAAGGTAATGTTAAATCTTTTAAAAACAAATTGTTTAAGTAATTTATTTTAGGAACTATTTCACGCCATCTAGGGTTGTGTAGCATAAGTCAACTTCTAAAATTGCCACTCGATTCAAGTTTTAGGTTCGCAGATAAACTTCATTAGGCGGGGAGCAGAGCGATCAAAGATGTATTTTAGTTAATAATTTGAGATTTTCTAATAGCTTCACTATTAGAACGTGGAACGTGCGATTGTGCAAACGTTACAAATTACGTAATATGGATATTGAATAGGCAACATTAAATACATTTTTTAAATATCTCATATGCGCATACCAACTCTTAAATAATTATTTAAATGAAAAATTATTTTTTCCTATTGAATCAATCCACAAACCCAACAAAATCTACCGGGTATTAATGCAGCCATGGGTAACTTATGCCATCTCGGGTAAGTGCTTTGACTGATATTCTCTTTAAAAACCCGATCGAACAAACCCGCGCATGCCTCGGACCGACAGCATGGAAGATCCATCTTCCGTTTATATATGTTGAGGGTACTTATGAGAGGGTAGGGTGAAAAAAAACACTACCATCGTGATTCCTACCTTTTCGAGTGATTTTGATGTTGCGAGCAGAGTAGTTTCAATCTCCGGGGGTTGCTGAAGTCAACTGGGGTTTAGTAATGGTTAGTTTCCTTGATATTCTCATACAAACCCCGATCCGACGAATCCCCTCATGCCTAGGACCGACAGTATGGGCGAGGGGGGTGGTTTTTATATATTGGGAGTAGTTTCGGGAGGGTCGGGTGAAACATAACACCACCATCGTAATTCCTGCCCTCGAACATCCATAAGAAACCATGTCGAGTCCGAATTTTTTTTATTTTTTGGGGATATTGCCATTGCGGGTGGGAGTCCGTTCAACCCCCATGGGTCAGTCCGGGGTATTCTAGTGTAAATTAACTGAATTCATTATTATTCCCAAAAAAACGATCCAATGAGCCCTCACAAGCCCAAGCCCGAGAAGCCAGAATTGGGGTGGTTTTTCCTTGATAGGGGTAGTACACAAAGGTTTCAGAAACCATCACCATCGTTTTTTCACACTCGAATAAGACGGGGGAAATATACTGCAAAAAACACGACAAACTTTTCATATTCTGTACCTCGTTAAATGGATTATTATTGTGACATGGTAATTTTGAAGAGTATCTGATATATTTTAATATAGTGATCATGAATTTGAAAATATAAAATGTTTATCATTCATAGATTCATCGTAAAACGCGAATTTACATTGAACTGGTCACGCCGGATGATTATGCATTTAGCGAAACTTTCATCAAAATTGTCTTTTGTGTTAGTAACCAAGTAGTAATTTGACCTGGCATTGATTTCTGATAAATGGCGGAGGAGCCGGTGGTAGGGCACATCTGGTACCAGTTAAATTAGTGAAAATTACATTCAAATCGTTGGAATTGTGAGACCGTAACTTCTTTTTGACGTTGATTAAAAACATATTGTTTGCATTAGTAAACCACAGGCATTTAAAGTTGTTGTTAAACTTGTGAACGTAATAACCTAAGAGCAACTGATTTTTTCAATAAGTGTCTGAGAATCTCCCTACGCTGTGTCCGGATCCTCGCGGTGGGGGTGTTTTCATATGAGGGTTGTTATTCACAAATCAATATCTTGCTGTCTAAAAACCAATTTTACAAAGCGCTAAAACATTTGAACACTGCCTGACGCGCAAACCCAGTCAATAGCATCAGGACATGAGTAAAACTTAAAACCAGTGTTATTCGCCTTGATAGTGGTACTAACGTTTCCCAAAAGCGGGAAAATGTTAAAAGGGCATATGTACACGTATGGCACCTCGGGAAGTGAAAATTTTGCGTTAATTATGTGAGCCGCGGGCACCATAAATCTTGCAGATTCTAAGATGTTTGTGTTACGTGCTTAATAGGTTTTGAATTGATTTGAAAATAAGGCTACAGGTTTTTAAAGATACAATAATCGAATGATTTTTAAAATATACTTTGGCAATAATTACCATACTTAAAGGATAATCCGCAATTTAATAGAAATTTTAAACCAAAACATGTCTAAAGTAAAATTGTTCAGAACTGGTAGGGTTTATGTGTACACCTGCTGTTATTTCTGGATGTGAAGCAATATATATAAGTCAGACGGATTGGTGAAAAAATGCAATTTGCTTATAATGGAAACAGTTGTTTCTAAAAACAATTTACTAACATCTCTAATGATAAGGATTTCGTAAATCGGCTGTGACCCATACTTATTCTAATTGACCTTCTGTACTGTGTAGTGCATATTACAGCATCATTTCATGTACCATAGTTGCGTGTTCAATTTGTCTACAAACAGGAAAGTATATCTCGTAGAGCAATAATAGTAATAATGATATATATATTTATTTCAATTGGAAATGTATAATACAAGAGAGTACATAAAGGAGATAGTGATATTCAACATAATTGCTCTTCCATATAGTCATCCGATATATTAGTTCGACGAGATGTTCAAAGAATTAGAAATGTCTTTGGTTTATTTATTAAATCACTCAGTCAATGGGTTCATAAATGGAATGCAACACCGTGAAATGTACTTATGTGGGCCAAACATTGGTCTAATGGGGAAACTACGCGAGACCCACATTATGAAAGCATTAATACACCATTTCTCTGTTTCTGCAGTCCATATCAGAGAATACACTGCGTCGTTCGAAATCGAATAATTTGAAAAATAAAATTGAAACATGCACAACCTCAATTTATCAGAAACATGTACACAACAATTATACGTATAAATTATAGTCAAATGTAATTTTATGACATTCTAAATTTTAAAAACAAATTTAAACGTTGGTTAAATTAGACCTGTCGTATTAAAACTAAAATATAGAATTATTATTACATCTGGACGTAGATTGATGACTATTTTGATGTAAAGGGGAATAAAACAACACGTAACCCTTATTTAAAAACTGGTAATTTATCCATAACTACATACAAAGCTGGTACATAGTGGTTTCATAATTTATTTTCTGATATTGATTTCATGTTATAAACAAATAAAACGTGTATGTACACTTAACCTGCGAGTTCAGCTGGGTCAGTTTAATAGCCCGGTAGAAATACACAACTCGACTTTAAACAATTTTGAACTTCTGCATATTTGCAGTTGCTTCGTACAAACTGTCCAAAGACAGGTCTTCTTTCACTGTTTTTGAGTCACTAAATTTAGAATTTAATTATTTATTTAAACCTCCAGAATTGGCTGTTATCTGTTGTAAAAAAAGAAATGGCGATTGGAAAATAAATTAAAATCATAATATACTGAAGAATCAAGGAGTGAAAAAAGTAAGTTAAATAATCTACAATGGTTAGGGAAAAATTCGGATTAAAACTGAAACTTAAAAAACAGGAGGAATAACTCGTCAATTTACTAGAAAAATTAAATTAATAGAGCATAACCAAAGCAGCAAAAAGTTATTGAACTATTTTAAGAAGTCCTGTGGCCCAGAATTCCTTCATCCTGGAGAGAGTTAGAATTTTTGGTGTGATACTGATATAGTTTCTACAAACATCGAAACACTTGACACTACATTCGAATACATTACACGATGGGTGTTATGCTAACCATGTTATCAGGAAATGATTAACATAGTTTCCAATGAAGCGGGCAACTGATTCTCTTTATTTTAAAGATTTCTCTATATTAGTTAATAACTAATAAAAGCCAAAATGGAGATGAAGATAATTTTAATTGGTGAATAATTAAGTGGTTTTAGTATAAAATAGAAGACCTGACTAGAATATTCTTCAAACAAAAATTAAGCGGCTCTAATTTCAGACTGATCGTCATACAAAAAGTTCAAGGCAGAATCAATTTGGAAAGGATTGCCAAGATTGTACTCGGAGACATTACCAATGATTTTGATTAGTAACCATAAATGTAATGATTGTAAATCTAAGATAAATGAATACGCAAACTTCAAACATACTAATGATGTGTTAAAAATACCAAACATACACTACAACCATACAGTATTCGACAAAAATCGTATGTTTTATATAAGATCATACGAAAATGCAAAATTTAGGATACAGTAGTCATGTCAACGAAACAATCATCGCACCATCCATAATGCCAAGAAAATATCTCTCTCTGTTAATATTCAAGGTTTAACAAGTCAATAAATTTACTTACATGCCGAACTCTCATACAATTTTCAAATGATGTGCCGTTGAGAATATAAAGGTAAATATATATAGATCATGTCGAGAACCTTCTTTTTTTAAGTAAATTAAAACCTATAATTTGTAAAGACTAGAAAATTCCTTTTTTTGTAGTCACACACATTTATCTCATTTAAACCTACCGGACTAAAAATTACTCTTATAAATAAATTCATTTAAAATCTGATTACATGATACACAATTGTATGGAATGACATGCCATAGCCTGTCCACACTTTTTAGCGACACTGATATCTGAAATCCCTTTGTCTGTCAATAGGAATGAATGTGGCTGAATATCTGAAAACGGGACAGAATACGAATATTATGCAGATAAAAGTCACAAAATTTTACCATAAATTTACCAAAATTTATTATTCTACCATTATATCCAATATATGACTGACAGTGATAGAGTACGTGGACAATTTTCGTTTCAGATAAAAAAGTGTAGGTGTTTTAAACGGCTTATTAATGATTACTCACTCACGCACTTGCTCGGTGATGATATTTGCGATTGCTACGTTGGAGTTTACTTTGTTTACACTACAAAATTAGGACATAATAATTAATTCATGGACGTGGATACGCTAGCTGGACGCCTATATACCTCTGCTACAAACAGAACCGCTTGCAATGGGAAAGTTACAGAATTCCACAATTTAAATAAGTTCTAGGGCAAAATTGACTCACCTCATTCGCGTTTCTATTAATCACTATTTGTTGTTGGCTTATTATTATTATTTTTTATTTATTTTTATTGGCATTAAGGCACAAAACCATACAGCCAACCACAGTTTAAAACAAAATTTATATTATAACTATTAACCTATCCAACAACATATAATAATTATAAATCGGCTTTATTTTATAAAAAAAATATATATAAATAAAATAATTTTCGCAAAAAAATAACAATTAGGCCCATTTGTGGCGAAGTCTAGCTTAAAGTTACTCATACTTAACCACAAAATTAAAACTTTAAACATAACGTCAAACTATTGAATTAAGTGCATGGCAATAATATTTAAAAAAACCATTCAAATAATTTATTGAAATATTAAGGTTATATAGATTTCAGGAGCTGATATTTTGCGAGATAGTTCTCAGGTCTTCCCCCGTCGACTACCCCGAATAGACGACGCTCCGACCACCAGTCATGGCCCTCTTCAGAGGCATTATTTTGCCTCTGAAGAAGGCCACAAGGCGAACAAAACACCATGTACCCGAGACAGTCAACGCGGAAGAGAACCCGAAAACTGCTCCACAAAGAAAAAAAACAGTTAATAAAATTCCCTTTTTGGTACACATATATAGGCTGAATAGTAAAGTACTTAAAATTATATTTGCAGCTGATTACTTAGTAAATAACTTTTAAATTTGTATTTGAATTTCCTTGGTTCCATGTTTTTTTTAAGTAATGAGTTGTAGAGCTTTATATAGAATTAAATAAGAATCCTCTCTTATACATGGCCGTGTGATAATGAGGCATAGTTAATTTTAATTTATATCGAATATCTCTGGAGTGAACAGCTGAGGAGGAGGAGTGGGGGGTATTTAACAAATTTTGTATGAACGTACCTAGGTGATGTAGTACTCTGTTCGACATTCTTAACCATTTAAGATTATTAATTTTTTCAGACACCGAATCAAATCTTCGTAGTCCAAAAATTAGTCTACTGCAAGAGTCTTGAACTTTTTGCACCCGATTTTTTCTAATATAGTTAGGCAAGGTCCGTATATAAATCAGCATAATTAAAGTGAGACAAAACCAATGTCTCACATAAGAGTATTTTTAGATTAAAATATATTATTATGACGATTGGCATAAATGAGTTTTAAAGACGAATACGACTATTGCATTAACGTTTTTATTATGTCCATCAAAACGTAAATTAATGTCTAAAATGATACCTAAGTTGGAAATCGAATTAACTAAAGGCAAAGATACACCCTCAATATTAATATTTAAGTTGTGTTTTAAATTGTTAATATTATTTTTATTTCCAAATAACATAATGAAAGATTTACTAGAATTAAGATTAAGGTTATGTTCCTTTGACACTGGAATAATAAAAGCTAAGTCACTATTAATATTTTCAAATGCCTCAGGGTGATTTGTGTGATTAAAATGAATATACATTTGAGTGTCATCAGCGTAAGCTTATATTTTGCAATGTTTAACAGAAGTTAAGACATCAGATGTATAGATAATAAATAAAAGAGGACTCAAAACTGATCTCTGAGGCACTCCTGATAATATATCTAAGCTTGAAGAGAGTGACTCGTTAAATGAAATTCTTTAAGATCTACCTGATAAATAAGAATTAATTAAAGACACAAATTCGTCATTAAAACTAAAATATTTAAGTTTCGCACATATAAGTTGATGGTTAACTGTGTCAAGAGCTTTGGAGAAATCTAGAAGCACAACCACACTAACTAATTTATTATCATAGGCATGTATGATTTCATTAACATTTCTTATAACAGTTGAGGTACTTTGAGGCCTTTTCTAAATCCGCATTGAGAGTCAGGAATAAGTCTGTTTGATATGAAGTACTCGTAAATCTGATCATGTAGTACCATTTCAAATATTTTTGAGATTGTAGGTAATACACTTATTATTCTAAGATCTGAATAAGACATAACATTTGCTTTTTTAGGTAAGGGTCTGCCTATTGACAATTTCCATTGAGCGGGAAAGTAATGTTTCTCAATACAGCAATTGATTATATGAGTTAGGAACTTATCAATATAAGGGCTGCAATATTTTAACATTGAAACCGAAATACCATCAATGCCATAAGCATTAGACTTTAATTTATTTATAATTTTATTAGCTTCATTAATTGTAGTTAGCCGAAAATAAAATTTGTTATTATTATCAAACAGATTATTGTCATAAAATTCGATTTTATTATCACAAATGTTCGATGTTGACTGTAAAAATGTTGTAAAATAATTGTTTATTTCATCAGAATTTAAAAATTGATCAGGAATTGTAAAGTTTTTATCAGATCGAATGCTTAGATTTTTTAAGGCTGACCATGTGTTACGAGAGTTATTTTCCTTACATACTGTACTAAGCTAGGCCTATTTTTCAGATCGAACCATGGAAACTGTATAATTTCTTAATTCTTTATATCTCACCCAATCATTTTCAGCCTTAGTTGATTTATATTTTTGTAAAGCAAGGTCTCCTTCCCTCATTATTAGCTTTAAGTTGTGAGTAATCCATGGGGCTTTTGGTTTTGTTACCCTGACACTTTTCAGAACACACACACAAGATCAGACTACGGCAAGGAGGTATATATAATACATAGGTGTAAGACATAAGGAGATAGTGGCGTAAGATGCACTATTGTATCTTCACTCATTCCTTTCACCTGTTTAAAAATTCCCTTAGTTAATAGAACAATCAAATGGTCTGAAACCAAACAGAAATGTATATTTATTTTATATATGGACATTGAATTGAATTAAAACTATTCTTTTGGCAGAGAAATCGAGCAATTAGCCATGGATAACAGAAAAATTAATAGTCACACAGTATGAAACAAAACAGTGAAAATTAGAATCAAGCTTCTCCTAAACTTGGAGACGTCATTGGCTTTTTTTTTTTTAGGTGCAATATTTTCTGGTATTTAGAACGTAAAAATATATCGATGTTTTAAATAGAAGTTTATTATCACTTGTAATCTCCCTAGTGCTTGAAAAATTTCCGGATTTTTAATTCAAAAGCGAAGATTCGGTAAGAAAATTTTAGATCAAAATTGCTTGACAAAAAAAAATTTAGAAATGTGTAGAACCTTGTAGGCTGGCGCCAGTATTGCATATGATGCATAGATATATGATCTTGATTGGCAGTGTGACATATTTCACTCACAAAAATTTTAATAGCCTGGTGTGAATTATTTTATTATAGCTTTTGAAAGAAATGTCGCGTTTTGGACAGGAAAATATTGAGATAATCAGAAAAGAGATGGACAAATTAATTCCAGCAAATGGGAAAAGATCTAAGGCTATCCATGGAAACAATTTTTAATGTTTGGCCAAGAAAAGCCATACAAAATTGAAGGTGGAACTTCTGTCATAGAACTGGCTACAATTTTGGAGGATTGTGTGTTTAATATGAACAAACTTGGAATATTATAAAGAATCTATTGTGAAGGTGATAAAAATTGTTGATTATTTTAAATACTTATATACCATTAAAATATTTTTGTTAGATGGAGAGGTTAGAATTCACAAATGTACAATTATTTCAGGTTATGCGGAATTCATCCGCAAAACAACTTCAAGAAATGTGCTTTATCAAATATCACCTCAAATTTTATCCTTTCTCAGACGTTCAGTTTGCTGCAGCAAGAGATGAGCGGGATCCGAAACGCCGGCAATTGCAAAGAGATCCACAAAAAGAAAAACTAATGCTGCTGCGTTTACTAATGAAGAGTATAATAAAATTTTAAAAATCTGGGATGAAAATGAATCTGTTTGCTTGCAACGAAAGTTTTTTCATGTAATATCACACGAACTTGCGTGTAGGAGTGGTGAAGGGACATTGGCTAAAGTGGAACTTTTTCGTAAAGAAATAGACCATAAGGGAGAGTTCACAGGAAAAATTAAATATAATCCCATGTTTACTAAAACAACTAAAGGCGGATCACAAAAGTCTTGATGAATGCCCTGTACGACTATTTATGGAGAAACGTGACATCTAATATTGGGTACATTATTTTTGACCCCCAATCCAAACTGGAATGAAAATTTTTCGAAAGGATGGTATATGAAATCCTGTTGGTAAAAACACGATTGCTTTTTGATTAAAAGAACCTGAGTTCAAAATAGGAATTGATGTTAAGAAATTCAAAGTAACACATCACTGCGAGAGCAGAGGCATCGTCAAACTTGGCAAAAAATGGTGTTCGGGAACAACAAATCATTAAGATTATCGGCCACAGCAATTCCCAGTCTATAAAGCCATACGTTCAGATGGATATGGATCACCACCATAATATAGTAAACGCCATGAGAGGTGAACAATCTTTGGGAAACAGTGGAAGCTTCGGTCAAAGCCATAGCCAAAACAAATTCACAGAAGTTGAACAACGCCAAGAATCAACAATACATCCGAATAATGTTTATAACAGTTGTGTGTTTAATATTTCCAATAATTGTAAGAGTTGAAGTAATACCTACTTGTTAAGTAAAATTACGTTTTAAGAAATTTATTCTACTTATTTCTCTTACTTTGTCACTATATAAAAAACTTTAGTTATTAATTTACATTAATTTACTTTCTCCGCGTTCTAGTAAAATAAGTTGTAAATAATTGTCTAAAATAAATATATTGTATTAAAAACTTTAGTTATTAATTTACATTTATTTACTTTCCCCGCGTTCTAGTAAAATAAGGTGTAAATAATTTTCTAAAATAAATATATCATACTTATGTTACATAATTTTCTCTTACTACAGACAAGGGAAAAGTACATATAAATACATTATAAAAAACGGTATACGGTTTTGATTGCAGATTATTTTTTTTTGTTTTTTATTTTTTATGTGGTTTCCTCATGTCTTAGTGCAATGAAATATTAATAGTAAGTAAAATGTGGTAAAAAATATATTAATTATTTACATTTTTCGCACTAGGATTCAGGGGAAATGGTAGTACAAGGTAAGCGATAATGAGAGGGAAGTAAAATTAAAACAAGTTTAGTGTACTTATTTTTTATATTTCCTAAGCTCTAGTCGCATAAAAATAATATAGCGAATTAATATTGGTCATAATAATTTATTTTGTATACAATCTTTAACCTATAGTAAAGGTAAACCGAAATGGTATATTCTGTGATTTAAAGTGGTGACAAATAATATCGCCTAAAAAAATCTCTAATAATTAGCCATGGAATCACAAGAGTCTTGGAATATGTCATAAAACTCACTTGTCAATATGATGTGTTGTAGTTTGTAACGTCAGCAAGACAACAACACGACAGGTAACCAAATAAATGTTAATAAAATAAACAGCAAATCATACAGACTCTGTTCTTTTTACAAAGAATCTGAGCACATTAAAAATGTAAAGTATTTGACATATTTAGTGGCAGAATCTGGATTAAATCATAAGCAAGAAAATCTATTTCAGGGAATTACTAGCATTTTTCGTGAAATTATGCCTTGTTTTGACCAAAAATCTAGCGTCCAAAAGAATAAATTTGTGTCGCAGTATTACTTATATTTTATGAAACACAGGCATATAGTGAAAGAAACCAACGGCTGTTTGCCTTATTCGCCACCGAGGAGAGGAGATGTACAAGTGGAATTTTTAAAGCATTTAGAATTAGCTAATGATGTAAAAGACATAGTAAGCTAGAATTATACTAATTTAATTTAAAATAAATATACAGATATTTTCATATTGATGTCAAACTAGTACTAGTACTTCAAGTAATTTAAATTACTAGAGTTACTAAAATATTTAGAAGATGTAATATTGAAATTCTGGAAGATTATCCACTTATTAAAACAATATTCATAAGATACAACACCAGTTTACCGTACTCTGCCCCTGTTGAAAGCCCATTTTCTTTCGCCACTTATATAAACTCACCTAGACGTGCTCTGTCAGACAAATTGTTTTAAAAAAATAGTCCTATTAAAGGGAAACATAAATATATAATTTTTTTCGGGCTTTAAATTTCTTTTTCATTCTCCCAAATTGATGAAAACAAAAATGAGATCAATTTGGGAGAATGAAAAAGAAATTTAAAGCCCGAAAAACCAAGAATATTGCTGAGAAAACCAACCAAGGAACATGCTACAGATTTGGTGTGAATCCCCTAATTAAACAGGAGTTGTTGCAACTTTTAAAAGAAACCAATAAGAATCCTCCAGAAGATGTTGATGAAGATTATCCAATGTGGAAAAATTTTGAAGTACCACCAGACTTTACACAAGCTATTAGAAATATATAATATTATTCTGATTATTCATATTTCATAGTTTGAGTCAATATTACATTTGTTTTTCGTTATAGATTTTCATACTTTTGTAATTACTGTCTTTACTATGATTAGTAAAAAAATTATCTTTCTCTTTTATTATTCAGTATTTGTATGTGTATATAATTATTTGTAGTACACTAGCATATGATCTTATGATTTACTAAATATTTTCCATTTCCATCATAACAAACTTAGAATCCGTAGAGTAATTAGAAAAGTAAGTTATTTATTCAAATACCATTACCAAATAATTAGTAATTTAATTACATTTTTTTAATGGTAATTTAAGTACATAGTAATCACATTACTTTTTAACATTAGTAATTTTTAATTAATTACTTTTTCAAAGTAACTTGTCCAGCTCTAATAACTTGGAATGTTAAAGTCCCGTAGTATAATTAGTTTATCTTCATTGAGTAAGTGAATATTTGTTGTTATCATGTCAAACAGGGTCTTATAGGTTTCAGCATTAATACTAGGTGGAATGTAGAAAGCAAGCACCACAATAGAATGATGAGACAGACTAAGTTGCACTCCGATTATGTCAATACATTTCAGATTGAATGAGATCTAACATAATGGACGAATATGAATTCTTTACAGCTAGTAAGACACCCCCACCCCAGCTCATGTTTATCAGATCGATATTTCGATCTTTCCTAAAAACACAAATGTCATTTGGAAAAGTTCAGAGTCGAACACACAGGGTCCAGCCATGTTTCGGTTAAAGCAATTATACCAATGTGGCATGACACTGTTGCATTGAACAATTCGTGTGTTTTAGTTTTCAATAAAAATGAAGTATATTACCTGAGATATTTCTACGGTTTCCAGAGGTGTCAAGCTCGCTCATAGCTGGTTGCTATTTGCTATCAAATAATGTTTCCCTAAGATGTGCGGGTTTCTTTTTGTATACAGTACATTTTATGCTATCCCAGACAACACGATTATTATCATCCAGCTTAGCATTTACGCAATTAATGCATCTGGGAACAGATGTTTCCGAGCAGTCTTTAATATTGTGATTACGTGAACATTTTGGGCACACTAAAATATTGCTGGAGCACGTTTTCTCGTAATGATTGAAGCCACAACATTTGTAACACAAGTTTAGGTCTATCGCGTCATACACACTGCGGACATCATAGTTAACAAAAAGATGACCCTGTTCCATAACTTTGCAGTAGGTTTCAGCTTCGACATCCAGTAGTGTTTGATATACATGATTATTTTTCTTAGTGGGTCATATTTTGTCAACTTTATAATTGCTACTATCGGAAAACATATCATTGATGGTTAATAAATTTAACTACCTTTTCAGCTGTATGTCCCTCGATCATTCCTACGATTTTCAACCTATAGCTGCTCTGCTAGCGTCCTTGATGTTGTAACCTATTGACAATTTTTCTTTGGCCACTTATTTAAGTTTGTCCGCACCGCTGGAGTTGATGCATCCAATTAATATGCCTCCCTTACTTAGATTTTTTACTTTGGAGACGTGGATATTCGGATCAATTGAATTAAGACTGTTCATGATATCAGATTTTGTTTGGGCATTAGGATCTGCATTTAATGCATTTTTAATGTGTTATTGAGTTGGTAGCAGTGGGCTAGACAGGGATGTGTGAGAGGCAACACGGCTAGTCACTGTACCACTCTTGAGTTCGAGTCTCAGCTGTGGCATATTGCATTATCGTAGAGAGGGGTCGATGTGTAATTGTTTATGTGTATGTGTCTTAGTTAAGTGGTGGAATAGCTAATGCTGATCTTTGCCAGTACGCTGATTTAAATAAGACTATTAAAATAATAGAAATAATCAAGGTAAATTTTCAGTTCAAGTTATATTCATTTTGTTCATACATCAATTTGACATTAAAGTCATCAATTAGTATTACCAAATTTGATCGATATAGCTCAACAATTAGAAACAAGAATAAGATATGATTCTTGAATATTGGCTGATTAACAGGCGTACCGACCATAATATCTTAAAATTATTTCAAGATAACTCGATTACGATAAAACGATTGGCATTTCTTTAAAAGTAATTTTTAAAACGGTAGGACATACAACTAATATTTTAGTTGAAATTCATATTGATATTGATTTTGAATTTCGTAGTTTTGAAAGTTTCTATAATAGATAATGATTGATATTTTTAACAAGACTTATGAAAATTTATTCAGCGGCCTGTTAAAGAACGATTCATGTTGAATACCTTTAGACGTGTAAAATATATTAAAATGAAACCAGTGCAAGCGTGTAAGGCAGAAAGGAAAACCTAACAGAGTGTAAAGCTGTTGACCGTCGACTTACCTCTTTGTCCCTAGTCCAGTGACCCTTTCTTCAAAATACTAAATGGCAACAAGTCCTTTGGGCACTTCATTGAAAGCCAGGAAGATGTGAATCACAATGATCCTGTAAAGAAATTCATACATTTTACTTTTATTAAAGACGAGAATTAATAATATTTAATTTGTTCAGAAAATATCTTTTCTTGCCTTCTAACTTCCAAGCAATCGTATTGTTTCATACAAGATTATCTAAAATAATAAGTCTCTGGGGCGGGGGGGTGATATTGACGTGTTATTTTGTGTATATCGCAAATATCATTCATACACTTTGTATTAGCCCGAGAAATGAGCTTAAAAAAATGCAATCATTTTCGAAAGGCTATTTTTTAATATTATGTTACATTTGTGATGTAGAGAAATAGCCTGTAGGGCTTTAACGAAACTGGGTGACTGACGGCAGGCTATTTCTCTACATCACAAATGCGGCATAATATTAAAAAAACAGCCTTTCGAAAATGGTTGCATTTTTTTGTCGGTCACCTCTCCGGCTAGATCTATACATCAGGAAAATTAAGTTTCTAGCGTGAAATATTTCAGAACAATTATGAATTTATGGCAATTGATAGTTTCATTATTGTAAGATAAACACCTAAAATTACCAAAGTGATGTAAGGTCTTCATATAGAAAAAATGGTTTTAACAATACATATCACTGTAACTATGCTATAATATTTTGTTCCTCCTTTGACCTGTTTCACAAAATATTATATCTTTAACGATAAACTGAACGATAACTTCGGAAGGTTATAATTGAATTTAAACATTAAATAAACTTAAGGTTTTATAAATATGAGACGTTCGTAGTTTAAATTCTCGTCACTGTAATCTAGGTTATATGGAATTATATTTCTTTTCATTCCTTTTTTTAATATTTTTTTATTTTGTGTATAAGTTATAAATATCGAAATTCAAAAAATAAATCTATACTAATCTAGACTGTTGTTGTGTTTATCCTGTTATCAAATAGCTTTTCCTAATTTTCATAAACAATCGAATGAAACGAATAATTTTCAGATTTCTCAGATTTTTCGAATTTCTCAAACCTGCAACGGTTAACGAAAATTTCATTTTTCAGGCAACAAATTTTTTGCAGAAATATATTTAGTTTAGTTTTAATTTTTGATTTTCGGTGTTCATAATTTTTTACAAAATTTAATAAGAAGAAAAATAAATCTATAGATACATAGACTGATAGTTTTGTTTTTCTTCGCACTAAATATTTAAGATTTCGATAACGTCTTAGCTCTTAGTAGAACTTGTACATTGCGACAAATATGTAACTGTTCGCAAATACTTCACGCTCAACAAATTTTGAGCTGGGATTTGACTGGTGCATCAGTAAGTATTAAAATTATACAATATTTTAAGAAAAAAAATACACATATATAACGTTGTAACGCTTGGTAAGAGTTGTATTAATGAGAATCTCTCAACCAAGCTGAGCTTAGAGCTTAGAAAGTGATACACAGATTTGATTACTTTCAAAAAATAAAAAGTGTGTCCTGTATAATGTTCAACAACCATGTAAAACTATAGCCATTAATTATATGGTTGCCATTCTCTATTATAAGCCGTTGTCCGTTAGAAGACGATATAGAAATATATAATGTAACAATTATACAGGGTGTTGCATCATGAGAGGGACATAGCTTAATAGGAGGTAGAGAACATCAGTGGTAACCGGAACCTCCCATAGAAATGTCTCATTGGGCCTTCACTACGAAGTTACAGGGCGTTTTATAATTTTTGGCCAAACCTGTTTTTTGTCATAACTTTGACAGGGAATGAAATAACGGATTCATATTTGGTATGGCTAATGTACTAACGAGCCCCAAGAGGTACATGTATAAAAAAAATATATCCAGGTCCGGACTCACTATAATTTATGTTTCTTTTTTGCATCAATAAAATATCACCCTGTATATATTTTTTTGAAATTTCGATACGATATTCGAAAAGAGCAAGAAAAAACAAACAAAATGGTCTATTTCATTTTTTTGTTACACCTTCGTGGTTATTTAAATACGTTGTTAAATGTGCAAGAAAATGGATTACAGAACCCTATTAAATGAGAGGCACGTGAAATAAATAGTTTTATAACTAAAATTTGCAAAAATTCTATTGAGCCTAGGTGGTCTGGGTGAATCCTAATTCCGGCACGTTTTAAAGGTCCATTTTGGTAAAAAACTGTGGTCCTAATAAGTAATCGGGTATGAAATAACAAAATTTTTAATCAATCACAGTAGGCTTGTTCAAAGAATAAAAGTGACAGTTAATTTAAACCATTTAGGCCTAAGCAACCAGTTACTTTGATCAAGAAAATCATCAACATTTTATACTTAATAAAAATTAGAAAAGAGAACAAACTAAAATCTAAATAAATAAAATATTTTCCATTCAATTAACAATAAATAACAAAACAATAACTAAATGTGTTTAAAAATAAAACGTAATTGACACTAAAGTAAATTTTCAAAATGCCCTTCCCCATATTCTGTGCATTTTCTTGCGCGTTTAGAAAGGTCACCAATTGCTCGACGTATCATTTCTGGATTATTCCGTATTTCGTCGCAGGTTGTAACGATGCGCTGGATTAAATGTTGTCTACTTTCAATTTCAATGCTATAAACCTCGTTTTTTAAGTGGCCCCATAAAAAGTAATCACAAGGGTTACAATCAGGAGATCTTGGTGGCCATTCATGTGGACCCCCGCGTCCAATCCATCTATTAGGATACACATTGTTTAAGTGTTCTCTTACTTGAAGGTTAAAATGTGGTGGGGCCCCATCATGCTGAAACAACATGCCTCTTATACCGATATTTTCTAACATATTCGGTAAAATGTTTTGAAGAAAATCAAAGTAAATTTCACCATTCAATCTTTCTTCAAAAAAATGTGGCCCTATCAAATGTCTATTCACAAGTCCGACCCAAACATTTACAGAAAACCTGTGTTGCGAGCGGCGTTGGCGTACCGCATGTGGGTTTTCCTGTGCCCATTTATGATTATTTCGTGAATTGTTTACTCCATCCCTTGTAAATTGTGCCTCATCCGTAAATAAGGTTCTGTAAATGACTGGGCGATGGTTAGACAACCAATGACAAAATGCCAGGCGGGGGATATCGTCGCCTTGTTGAAGACGCTGTACCTGCTGGATATGATATGGATGGTAACGTTCTCTTTTTAGAGTTCTCCATACTCGCCAATGAGGAATACCAGTTGCCAAACTGATTCATCTAGTGCTCATATTTGGGTTTTCTTGAACTACGTTTATAATATTGTTTTGTTCCTGCACACCTTGTTGTAAAACACGCTCCACAACTGCAGAATTAGGAAACTTTCCGTGTTGTCTTGCATACTGGAATACCGTACTAAAGGTTTTATGATTAGGGCATCGACGACCAGGAAAACGCAGCCGATATTGTCTTTCCGCCGACCTACCATTTCCATTACAGAAACCATAGATGAATATTATGTCAGCATATTCCACGTTTGTAAATTTTACTGGCATAGTTAAAATATTTTCACAAGTTTTCACTAACTAAATGCGGATTATTGACACATTAAATTACTAACAAACAATTGTTCAACTGTTTAGGAGATTTCTTTTTATTATCTGTCACTTTGAACAAGCCTACTGTGATTGATTAAAAATTTTGTTATTTCATACCCGATTACTTATTAGGACCACAGTTTTTTACCAAAATGGACCTTTAAAACGTGCCGGAATTAGGATTCACCCAGACCACCTAGGCTCAATAGAATTTTTGCAAATTTTAGTTATAAAACTATTTATGTCACGTGCCTCTCATTTAATAGGGTTCTGTAATCCATTTTCTTGCACATTTAACAACGTATTTAAATAACCACGAAGGTGTAACAAAAAAATAAAATAGGCCATTTTGTTTGTTGTTTGTTTTTTCTTGCTCTTTTCGAATATCGTATCGAAATTTCAAAAAAATATATACAGGGTGATGTTTTATTGATGCAAAGAAGAAACATAAATTATAGTGAGTCCGGACCTGGATATATTTTTTTTATACATGTACCTCTTGGGGCTCGTTAGTACATTAGCCGTACCAAATATGAATCCGTTATTTCATTCCCTGTCAAAGTTCCCTGTCAACAGGTTTGGCCAAAAATTATAAAACGCCCTGTAACTTCGTAGTGAAGGCCCAATGAGACATTTCTATGGGAGGTTCCGGTTACCACTGATGTTCTCTACCTCCTATTAAGCTATGTCCCTCTCATGATGCAACACCCTGCATAAAACTTTAATAGGATATAGTTGATAATTATACTTTTCATTTTTCGTTAGAAGAGTTATAAATGTTGCTTTTTTATGTGATAAAATCGTGCTGTAGTATATCCTCACACGTTTTTCAGGAGTTAAATTTCAATTTGAAGCATGCAGCGCAGCATCGACAAAACCAACTACTTTGCTCTATTTTCGATACTCGAATACGTATTTTATCCTTTACTGAAATATTGGCGTATATATGCACCATATATTTAGAGAATATTTTCCAGCAGTCACTGATAGCGACTAAATGTGACTTGTTACATGTTACGACGTAAAATATGTCTTTGATCTTTTAGTTTTTTTGGTGACTGATTGAATTTGTAGAGGAAATGTTTTTAAGTCCTATATATAGTGACGAAGTTTAAACCGTTTTGAAGTATTTTCGTCCGACCGTGTTTTCAAATAAAGTTGCAGACATTGTTGAAAAACCTTGTAAGTGGAATATACAATACTATTTTCACTAGTATCCATAAAATCAACAAAATTACATTGCTGTTATAATCTACAATGTTAGAAGTATGATTCGCATGAAAATTGGACGAAAAGTTTATAAAATTATGACACATTTTTTTATCCTTAAAGGCAGAAATTAGAATGACTGTCAAGCAGTTATAACAAGATCCCGGTTACAAGACAAAATACTGCCAAATGCAAGGAGCACTTGGCAGCATTTTGTCTACAATACAACTGGCTTTGGCCGATGAATACTTGATTACCAATAAGCCATAACATTTTTAAAAAATACGTCAAGAACAGCTGATGGTAATATTAATCACTTTTGCAGTAAAATGAAAAATATTTAAATTGTTAGAGCAGGTCAATATTTGGTGCGTGTAGGAGGTTTTCTAACATTATCACCATAGAAGACTATCTTGGAAATATGTTACTTTAGGTTTCCTTAATTATTTTATGAAATGTATGGACTGTTCTTCTATCAGCCTCTCAAGTCACGAATCTTTGAAATCATTTGTATCATTCTTGAGAGACCAGGTTCTGAAGTTTCTTTAAATAGGACTACCCACCGTATAAGTTGAGGGAAGTTGTCGGACACTCATTGAAAATTCAGTAGCTCTTTTTCTATAATCTAATGAAAACAAAATATTTAATACACGACAAGGGAGCGGCCAGATAATAGTAATAATTTACTCGAATTTATAAAGCAAGCTTAAAACCACCTATTTCAAAGATATTTGTACATATTCATAAATAAATATCACATTGTTGTATAATAGCTGTTGTGCTAAATACAGATTGTTTTATTTATTATAAACTGGTTTCTCTATATAACAAACTGTCCAACAAACTCAATTTAGACTGCTTTATCAAATAAATTACTTTGACGACACTTTCATTATTTCACAGTTAGAAACTTGCAAGCACGACTTACATATCTATCATATATGACTGACTTATAGATTTGGCGATTCTGACATTCTCTGTATCACCACAAATGAATATTATTTCCTCGTTTTTCGTAGACCTGCACTAGTTTACGCGCTTAGTAAAAGAAACGTTGGTAAAATATTAAATGTTGTTTTGGTGTCGAAGTTAGGATTGAATGGTCAAATGAATCACTAGCAATTCAGAAAGAAAGTACAGTTTTTTAAAAATAACTTAAATGTTTTCTTATGTCATGTTATATTGGCAGTTAAATTCGAATATAATTTTAAATGTGTATTAAATATCTAATAAATTATAACTAAAATATTTTAGTCTCTAATCTCTATCTCTTTCTCCATCTCCGTCTTAGTCTCCGTTTCCTTCTTCTCCATCTCTACCTCTAGCTACACCTCCATCTCTATCACTATCCCTATCCCCATGCCTATCACTATCATTTTCCTTATACTTATCCCTATCTCTATATCTATGTACGGCCACGTCTGTGTCTACATCTCCATATATGTTACATATATGACTTTTATTAAATAATGTATTATCCGTAGATGTCTTGAGAGGTAATAATCATTTCTGAAAGCTTTATTAAATTAACAAAGCGTATTCATTTCCAATGTTTGATCATAATCTCTTTCTTCACTTGTGATTGCAGCCTCAAAATACCTTTTGGTTTCATATTTCTCTTTCTATAGTCAGTCAAGGATATCCTTCTGTGTTTCTATTTCTCAAAACCAGTCTCTTAATTGCCTCCCGGTGGTGCAAACATAGTTGGCAAAATGCATATCGAGTGGTGTATTCAAGTGTTTTGGAGTTTTATGACTTCAAAGGTATTGAATTATGTAAAATAGTCACATATGAAAACGCCCTCGTGTTTTGGGCTTAGACCCAGCGTAGGATTGTCCTCTTAAACGTTGCTACGGACTGAAGGTGACAATTTGTCAAAAACTCGATATCTGCTGATTTACAAAGAAAATGGCCCTTTGTCAAATTTGTGGGAATTATAGGATGTGATAGATTTAGATCAAATGTCCCAATGGGCATAAAACCCGGAAATAGACAGTTTCTCGGAGAGCTTCTAAAAACTGCGCAATTTCCATTATTTTAATTATTTGAAAATTTTTGTCCTTAATCGTTGAACATGATTTTATTTAATTTTCCAGCGGTGGGTAAGAATTGCTGGCATTCCCGGAAGACGTACCGGATAGGTTAGTTTATGCTGAGTTAAACTGAGGCCATCCTTGTTACACAGTTTGTAGGACATTACTACCAGCTGCTTCACTATCGTCGAGTGCTTTGCCGACTCCTGTTGTTACCACATTTTTTACATTTTGGAAAAACCGACCTATCTACAAAGTCGGCGATTATTGTCTTTGGTAACATTCATCAGCCAGCATCCGCTATCAGCTCGACTTGTTAGATGCAGTTATAGACTACGAGCGAATCATCTTATATATTATTCGTTATTATTTCAGTAACAAGAGCCACATGGCGCATAGTTCAAAGGAAAACAGTGCGAGTCAATATTTGAAATTTAATAATAATACTAATAAATCATCTTTATTATTCGAAGAATTATAACAAAAGAATTACAAAGTAGGTAGTGGTACTTATTTCTACTAAAATGTGGCGAAGTCTAGCTAAGTAGCTAACTGGTAGGTGAAATATACATATTTACATTTACGAATTAATGTTAGACTAAATGCTATATAAATTAGGATTTGCTAGAAATAATTATTACGGGTATACATAAACAATACGTTTACAATAATAGTAGTGGTGTTATTATTGCTGATTATTAGGTAAAAAGTGTTTATAATTATTCATTTTCAATTTGTTAGGTATCATTCAATTTCACATAATCAGAGTCTAATTAATTGTAGATCTTGATAATGTTATAGACAAGAGATCTTTTAAACAAGGCAGTTTTATGATGTGGCGTTGTTAATTTGTGTCTATTGTGCATATGTAATGTGTGGATATTAGATCTAGGTACAAATTTCCGTTTGAGGGGAGTGCGACCATCCTGTTCATTTATTAATTTCATATCGAAACTACCTAAATGTAGGGTTTAGTGATTTTCCATATTTAACCAATTCAGAGTTTTAACTGTATGTGATATATGATCATATTTACGTAATCCAAGTATTAGTCGACAACAGGAAGTTTGCATTTTTTGAATTTGGTTTTTATCATTTTGGTAAAGACATGGCCCATAAATAAAATCACAATAGTTAAAATGTGCCAGTACAAGTGATTCACACATAGTCGGCTTTAATTGAAAACTCAAGATATGCCGACTGGAGTAGATAAGTTTCAGTGTTAAAAATGCCTTTTGTAGTAATGATTTCACATGCTTTTAAACTCTGAAATCAGTTTCTAAAATCACGCCCAGATTTTTAGAGGAATTTACTATTGGTAATCCAACATCAGAAATATTAATGTACATGTTATTTTTCAAAATATTAATATGATTTCTATTACCAAACAATATCACAAACGACTTCCGTGAGTTAAATTTCAAATTATGTTCTCTAGATAATTCATTTATAATATGCAAGTCATGATTAATAATGTTAACCGCATATAGATGATCAATAAAAGAGAAGTGCCAATAACATTGTATGTCATCAGCTTATGCTTGAAGCTTACAATGCTTCACTGATATTAAAATATCTGACGTGTAAATTAAAAATAATAACAGGTCCAATAATGAACCTTGAGGTACGCGAGATAAAATGTTAATCCTAGATGACGTTTCGTTATTGCACTGAATTTTATAAAACCTTTCAGTTAGGTATCAAATTAATAAATTTGTGCTTATTGGATTAAAACCATAATATTTATGTTTTGCACGAAGCAACTAATGACTGATTGTGTCGAAATTCTTAAAAAAGTTCAATAACATCGACATACTGTCCTCGCCACTGTCCCATGCTTTCATAATATCACTATTTACGTTTGCAAGAGCTGTCGCAGTGCTGAATCCTTTCCTGAAGCCACATTGAGTATTTGGGATAATTTTATTACTTACAACATAACTATAAATTTGCAGCTAGAATATTTATTGATTAATTAGATCGAACAGTACAAAGTTTTAAAGCACTTCAAGTTATTTTAGAGTCATTCTCTGTTTTTCCATCTAACCATGGTCAATGAGCTGTTACCCAAATGTTTATAGTTAACCCAGTCATTATCTGCTCGTGTTCTTTTATATGTTTGCAGTGTCCTTTCTCGTTCATTCGTGGAGTTTTTTACAGCATGATTCAGCCAAAGCGCTTTGGATTTTGTAACCCTAACCACTCTATTCGGAGCATGTTTATCAAAAACCGTCAAAATCACTTCATTAAATTTTGTATCTATATTGTATTCCCGCAGAATATTATGAAAAGAGACTTTTTCAAGTCCACCAAAAATTTTTTAATTTTAAATTTCTCGATATGTAACTAGTTTCGGTTCCATATTATTTGTTTATATGTTTATGTCACAGAATATTATTCTATGAGCTATCAGCTGGCAAAGTTCCAGACAAGTTTAATAGAGCAGGGTTTGTAACCAGAATATTGTCAATCAATATGTACAAGAGTGATCGGATATTCTAATAGGCTCGTTCAGCAATTGTGTAAAATTATATGATTGAAAACACGGACTAGCAGAATTGTCATTATTTAAAAGATTTCTATTAAAGTCTCCAAGATAAATTAAATCGCTTTTTCATATAACTGAGAACTGAACGAGAACTTTCATAGCCTCCATTATAAATACGTTCTATGACTGGTGGTCGAGAGGTGAGCGCAGTTACCTCTCACCCAAAAGATCCGGGTTCGATCCCCGGTCGTGGCAGTGGAAAATACTGTGAGAGGGATTTTTCCACTATACACTGATTGGGTGTGTCCCTTGTCTCTAAATGTGTAGCCCCCTCCCGCACAAGGCTCTTCTAGAGCCTTCCGGGATAAAGTGGGTCGTAATTATCTGTGGTGTTATTATATATTATTATTTCAATCAAACTTATTCAATGAGATATAATAAGCAGAGTATTGTCATGTAAGATTGTCGAGTGGGAGAAGCTGAGGCAAGTTAGGATGCCTCACTTATTATAGTATTCGAAATCTTTATGTCACTATAATTGTTCCGAGCAATTTTTAATATGCATATTTCTTACAGACACAGATATAGTGAAATAGAGAGAGGGAGAGAAGTTCTCAAATTACCACGTTGAATATGTTTGCATAATTTGTAAAATATCTTATTTAATGCATAAATAAATTCACTGACCATAATATTTGTTTTGATAATTATCTGAAGTTATATTGAAATCTAGATAGTATCTAAACATAACATTTTTAGTCGCAAACTCCTCTATAAATCCTTATTTTACTATAAGGAGAATAACCAGACTGCAACCAAAGTTACAAGTCTGGCGCGTTAAGTGTAATAATTGCATATTACCATCAAAACGCTAATGCTTCGATTGCAACAAACACCAGCCGAAAGACTAATCCTACTTAAAGGAGCTCTCTTGCCAGTCGCCACACACCGCTTGCAGACTGCAGTTTCGAGCTGTTGGCTCTCGTCAGTGCAAGGTAGGCATGCGACGACCGGTACGAGAATCCTTTGACTACTTAGTACATCCCGCTATTTCTACAACAGCGACATGTAAAATAGCCAGCAGGCGCCATCCAGCGGTCCAGTGTTTGTTGCAATCGAATAATAAATAGCCTGACTTGGCTTAGCATAGTTCAAATGTGCTTTTAGAGGGCGAAATATTAAACATAATATTTTTAGTCGCAAACTCCTCAATAAATCCTTATTTTACTATAAGGAAAATAACCAGACTGCAACCAAAGTTACAAGTCTGGCGCGTTGTTGCAATCCAAGCATTAGCGTTTTGATGGTAATATGCAATTATTACACTTAACGCGCCAGACTTGTAACTTTGGTTGCAGTTTGGTTATTTTCCTTATAGTAAAATAAGGATTTATAGAGGAGTTTGCGGCTAAAAATATTATGTTTAATATTCCGCCCTCTAAAAGCAAATTTGAACTATGCTAAGCCAAGCCAGGCTATTTATTTTTCGATTGCAACAGACACTGGACCGCTGGATGGCGCCTGCTGGCTATTTTACATGTCGCTGTTGTAGAAATAGCGGGATGTACTAAGTAGTCAAAGGATTCTCGTGCCGGTCGTCGCATGCCTACCTTGCACTGACGAGAGCCAACAACTCGAAACTGCAGCCTGCAAGCGGTGTATGACGAGTGGCAAGAGAGCTCCTTTAAGTAGGATCAGTCTTTCGGCTGGTGTTTGTTGCAATCGAAGCATTAGCGTTTTGATGGTAATATGCAATTATTACTCTTAACGCGCCAGACTTGTAACTTTGCTTGCAGTCTGGTTATTTTCCTTATAGTAAAATAAGGATTTATAGAGGAGTTTGCGACTAAAAATATTATGTTTAATATTCCGCCCTCTAAAAGCACATTTGAACTAGATAGTATCTAGTATACTAGTATGATATCACATTCTGCTTTAAATCCTTACTTAAATTTAACAGAATTGTAGATAGTCATTTTCTTTATACTTTTTAATCAATCGACCTACTTATTATTGCTCGCTTCTATTTTAAATATTTATATTTCCTCTATTAAATAGTTGTAGTACAAAAACAACGCTGGAAAAGGAAATAATAGTAAATTGAGCTCTCTGCGTTTCTCGTTAAAAAACTAATAAAACCGTAGTTAAGCACGATCATTAATTTGTGACACTGCGCGTTTTAAATGAGCTTTACTGGTGTACGGAATTAATAATTCACATTCTGGTTTTAGCGAAAATAAACCTAACCCGACACAGATTTTTCATTATTTTAATTTACTTTTTGTGTAGCTTGTTTCAGTTGTTTTTAGATGAACATTTTTTAATTATTTCATTAAAATTTAAAAGCTGAAAATTAATTGTTTAAAATGCAACTGATTTATGGAATGTAATATTTGGTCTCCATCTTTGCAGATGAAACTATTCTTTTGTTTCAAAATACCAGAAGCAGTATAGCGTAAAGCAGAATTATCGGCGATAGGAACTTATGAACTTTATGAGATTAATGGAATAGCCAAATTTTTTTTTTTTTTTTTTTAGCAAGGTGCCACCTTGCGAAAGCCTTTGCAAAGTCTTTATAAATTATATCTACCTGTTGAGAGTTATCGATTTCCTTGCTAATACCATCAGTAAAAATAGTTAAATTTGTTTTTAACGACTTCTTAGAGACAAAACCAGGCTGACATTCAGTAATGAGTATATATTTTATAGTATTGTATTCAAAAATTTTAGCAATAGCGGATAAGACAGATATAGGCTGGTAAATGTTAATACTTTTTAATGATCCAATGTCACTAGGGTTTTTCCCACAATGTCCGATATTTATTAGTTTTTACTGCAAGATTAAAAATTATTACAGCGGATATTCAAGCAAACCCCTATATCCTTTTATTATATAGAGTGGTATACCATCAGGTCCTGCGGACTTTTTGGGTTTCAGTTTTTTTATCGATTCTCTTATTTCTTGTAAGTAAATTATATATTTGTTTGCTGCAATATGGTCTCATTCATATCACCATTTTGTTTATGATATGTTGTCGGGTCATCTTAGATTTAGACTTAGATTCAAAATATTGCGCAAAACCTTCTATTTCTTTATTGGAATTGAGCTTATTCTGCCCCTCTCAAACTCAGTTCTGCCAGTTAAATTTTTTGTTATTTATATAGTTCCAAAAATTAATGTCAACTCATCCACCACGACTTGACCTATCTGAATATATGAAGTTATGTGATGACATATCTACAAATTTTGCTGAATAATCTTCATTTAATCCGTTTATATCAAAGTTATTGGTTCAGATATTATCCTTAAAATGTTAAAAATGAATATTCACAAAGCTAACTTTTAAATTTTGGATGATGTAACTAAGATAAAGTGTTAGTAAAATGAGGACATTTATTTAAATGTATAATGAACACGCGGAAGCCTCTGACGTTAATATATTTGACTCTAGGTTGGGTGCTATGAACACACACACAAATGAGCTGTGAGCTTAGTAGAGACCCTTGAGGCTTCTCGTGCACTTAATTTGTAGTTGAAAGAGGTTTGAGGGGGGGGGTTGCACTTAAAAAGGTTGAGACAGGATAAATTGCTTGTATAAGCCCCTGCCGGTTGCTTTCGCTGTTTTCCTCTTGATAATTTAGCTAGCATCTTGGATTTTTCTGATTTATTATTGCTAGTGGGGTCGATATTTACACCATATATATGAAGCGTTTGATGCTTTGAAAAGCTTTCGTTAAATTTAAAAAGTTGAATTCACATTGAATTAAATTTAACTCTTTTGTCAGGTGAATTCTCAACATCCTGTATATGCATTTCCAAGTATAACATTTTTGAATGCAAGAATAGTATTGAAGCACTTTTGTTGAATAAAAAAAAATATTAAGATGTCCATATATTTTGGAGCGCCCTGTATACAGTTGTTGTAGATTAAAACACTTTGGTTTAAAGCAAATTATAATATTTATTATTATAATGAACACAAGTTGAAATAAAATTAAATTATTATTCTTTTACAGTTACTAGTTTCTAACTTTTCGACCACGAATAAATTCCAGCTTGGGAAATTTGATTCGATTTAAAATTAATTTAAAAATGTCAAATATTCACTTAAAATTAGGTCCGAAAAATTTCACTTAAAAATTAACTATTTTTTACTTGGTTTGGCCAAGGAAGCGCAGCGCGGGCACCGGATTTAGATTATCACGAGTTACACCGAAAAAACTGACTTGTCCAAAGTGTATTGAACTCGGCCTTTTGTATGTTTCGTTTGTCGTGCCCCATGAGTCTCGCACGAACGTTTCTACACCCATTTTATTCTAGAAAGTCGGTCCCCAACATTCAGCGCGGGCGAGGGTTGCGTAGTATTGCACAATATAACATCATCTTTGCAAACAGTTAAAATTTGAAAATGAAAACTACACGATTGTTTAGATAATAGAAAGAAAAATCGTTTGATAATTGAATGAAACTCGAATCTGCTTTGGTTTAGAAGATATTGAATAAAAAAGAAGTTGAATGTATTGAACCGCCCTCGTATAATCATTGTTACGCACGCACGTAATATGGACTTTAAGTTGTCTCGCGTTTTGATGTTTGAAGGGGGTAAATATAGAGTTGGAATGATATGAAAGTGTGCTGATGCGTTGGAACGTGAATAAGTCGTGGCACTAATTTGGAAATGTGGAGTGTTATGAAATAGATAAAATAGATAGGGCGCAATTCGAGTGAAGGTTAAAATTGAATGGAAACTGTGTTGTAAATGTTTATGGATAGGAATTTGAACTTTATGCCGGAGGTACGAAAAGTGTGTTGGGTGTCGAATGCTATTACGTGGGGGATATATTTTTTAGGTGAGTTATTTGGAAAGTTTATTTCGTGAAATTGACAAATGGAATATTGCAACGGGTTTTTTTATTGTTTTAGGATATCTTAGAATTATCGAAGTTTCGTGAATTTCTTTACATTTTTTGTGACGTAGTTGTGGTTTTGCTTTAAATGAAAATGAAAGATACTTTTAATCGGGGTTTGTACTTTTGGACCGAAAGATTGAATTTTTTTTGTTACTTTTGATATTTTTTGTTTTGCATTTACTTATAGGGAATGGAATGTACTATAACAATAACTAATTAGGAACAGAAACTATATACGTTTCTTTTATCTACTTTCTATCGCTATCTGTTTATGTGTTATTTCTATGAAATCATTTTTTGTTATTTGTTTATTGTTTGTTATTGTTAGCTACTTCCGTTTCATTTTTATTATGCCAAGAGCCTGAAAACATCTATACTGATAATTGTTAGCAACTCATAAAGTAGCACCCTCCATAACGCTTCGTGAGATATACTGCGTTATTGGCAAGAACTGTATTGGTATGTATGGATGTAATGTAAGCAAACGCTAAAATAATCGTTAATACTCTGTTCATTTTTAACCCTTTTAAAATCCGCAACATAAAAATTTAAAAACCCTGTATGCGTATCCGTATAACATAAAGCGTACGTAAAATAGAATAAATAATTATTTAATTGTTCCAGGTTCGCCTTCCGGAAATCAAATACATGCTGAAGTCGGCAATAACTGCGAAATCCTCTTACCATATACCATGGTCAAACAAGGCCACAAAGAGGCTGGCAGTTCTTGCATCGACCACATTCTGTCTCCTGCTGGCACGGCTTCAAATTATGGGATCTCAACTTCCTGTTTTTACCAGATTTGATAATCCTGCATCTGTTGCTGTAACTCCTACAAGACAGTTAACCTACCACTATTTAATTAGTGTAAATTTGTGGTTGCTGCTTTTCCCTTGCAATTTGTGTTGCGACTGGACTATGGGGACCGTGCCATTAGTTGAATCAATTTTGGATGTGAGAAACGTCGGAACTGTGATGGCGTACACGTTTTTGTTAGCGTTGGTTATCAAGGCATTTTCCACTGAGAACAAACAGCAAAGTTTGGTCATCATAATGGTGAGTAAATAGATTAAATTACTCTACAAAATAGTAAAATAGCTAAAGTGTGTTTGCACAGATGAGTGGAAAATACTTTCCGTGAACCACAGCATAATTTATATAACGTTGAATATATGAAAAAGACTATTATTATAGAATGTCACGAGATGTGGCTTCTGAAGTTGTTTGCTAATCTAACTATTTTGAAATGAAAATTGTACTTGAATAATTATTGCTTTTCTAAAGTTGACAAACTGAAGCAAATGTATGTTTACGCCATGCGGGATGGGCATAAATTGTAATTAAATACTGTTTTACATACACTACGCCTCAGTTCTTTTAACTACATCATAGAAATATTATTACATATTTGTTTATTGGATAGATAATTGTATCGAGTGTTCCATGTTAAAAGTAGGCTCATCTATGCTCATCAATTTTAGCTTGACAAATCCATATTATGAGCTCGTTTAATTTGTATCTTATTTTCATTAGATTTTACACAGGTGTATAGGGGGTTGCCGAAAAATAGGTAAAAAAAGGTTTTTCGCAAAAAACTCGGAAAATATCAATTTTACTGAGAAATATGTACACATAAAAATTATAAGTAATAAAAATCCGCACAATTTAATTTTTTTTAACTTCGTACGACGTAAAAGGTTCTTGAAATCTATTTTTGTTCAGAAAAATTGAACCAACATTATGTTTTAATTCCTTTTTTATATATATCATAGCTTCTTTTAACTTTTCGACAAAATTTCATAAGACATAAATGAAAGCTTAAAATATTTCCTACAAAAAACACTTTTTCATGTACGATTTTCAATAAGTAACGACAAGGAATTGACGATTGAAAATGCGGTTGATTTTGAATTTTTATCAAACAGGCAATTTTCGCCACGTTTGAACTACAAAAAAGTACAGTTAACACAGATTAGATTTATGTCATAAGAATTTAAAAAGAGGAAAAACAAGGAAAAAGGCAATAAGGAAATATTAAAATATAATTAATTAAAAAATTCATTGACTGTAACAGTTTTTGTTTAGCAACAATTTTTTAAGTTTCCCTTTAAAAACCTGTATACTACCAGAGGATTTAATACCTTCATCTAATAAATTATACAATTTAATGTGTGTAATGGGGTAGTGAAGCGCAAGTTATAGCCTCTCCTACTCAATTGTTAACCTCACCTTCGCGATGAGTTCAATTTGAACTTGGTGCGCCCTGTTTTCACTAACGAGGCTCTAACGACCGAGTAAGGGCGGAATAACCCTTACCTTTTGCCGTGAGCACATCCACCTTCTCACGAAGAGTGCGGTAAAAATAACCAACCGCACACAAAGGTTGCTTTTGGAATCGTTTGGTTACCCCATCGTCGCAGTCTCCTTCTGTGCCATGGGACCACACCACTCGCCTTCCGCAACCGAGCTGGTCAGTTGCATACCTGCTCCAGCTAAAACTTCAAATGCAGCTTCGTTTTCAGTCGATTAAGGCTTTAAAAAATGATGGAGCGTTCAAGTGGGACAAAATCATCCGGAGGTAAAATACCCTCCCGATCGGATCTCCGGGGGAGGGTGCCCACAGGGACACCTCATCGAATGTCGAAAAAACACCGTCAAGTTAAATCCAACAAAACTAATTCTTTCATCTACGGCGCTTGGAATGTTCGTACTTTGAACGACAGCACTCGCACCGATCGGCCTGAAAGAAGAACTGCTCTAATAGATAGAGAACTTCACCGACTCAATGTTGACGTTGCAGCTCTCAGCGAAACTCGATTTTTAGAGGAAGGTTCTCTCACAGAAAAGTACTACACCTTCTATTGGAAAGGTCTTCCCACCAATTCAAGAAGACAACATGGAGTAGGATTTGCCGTTCGGAATCAACTTGTATCCAACTTAACACAAGTACCACAAGGCATATCCGAGCGACTAATGCTGCTACGCTATGAGCTATCAGATGGCAACGCGGTAAATCTAATAAGCGCCTACGCTCCCACTCTGGATGCAAGTCACGAAACCAAGGAAAGCTTCTATCAACAGCTGGAAGAAACCCTCTGTAGAATACCTAAAACGGAACGACTCGTTATTCTTGGCGATTTTAACGCTAGAGTAGGGAGAGATGCAGACACCTGGCCAGGCATCATAGGCAAGAACGGTTTGGGCAACATGAACGCTAACGGTCAACTACTCCTAACTAAATGCGCCGAACATGATCTAGTTATAACAAACACCATTTTCCGACAAAAGGATAAATTTAAAGGCACCTGGCGTCACCCCAGATCAGGTCACTGGCATCTACTGGACTATGTTATCGTACGTAGGAAGCATCTCAAGGACGTCCAAATTACAAAGGCGCGCATTGATAGCGAATGTTGGACCGATCATCGTCCTGTTGTCTCTAAAATGAAAATTGTTATGAGACCCAAACACCGAAGAACTCAAGTAAAACGTAGACTCCGTCTCTGTATTAGTAAATTGCGTGACCAACAAACCGTCGAACAGCTAAAGCAAAAAGTTCAAGAGAATTTGAGTGCACTAGAAGAAACCAATTCTGTAGATGTCGCCGCTACCTGGACACAAATTAAAGACAGTTTAAAAAGTGCGAGTGAGGAAATTCTTGGTACTGCAGCAAGTAAAAAACAGGAGGACTGGTTCAATGATAATGAAGCGTTTATACAAGAACTTCTTGACCGCAAACATATTGCCTTCCAAAACGCTATCAACCACCCCAACGACTCATCAAAAGCAGAAGCTTTTACCCAATCTAAGTATGAAACGCAACGCGAAATCAGAAGAATAAAGAACGAGTGGTGGGCAAGCAAGGCCAGAGAAATTCAAAGGTACGCCGATTCACACGACTACAGGAATTTCTTTCAAGGAGTAAAAGCAGTGTACGGCCCCAGTCGGAAAAATATGTGCCCTATTAAAGATTTAAATGGAAATCTCCTCAAAGAAGACCAGGAAATAAGAGCCCGATGGAAAGAACACTACTCTAACATTCTTAACCAGCAAAGTCAAGCCGATCACGATATTATAAATCTTATCCCTCAGTATGACACCTTCGAAGACTTAGATAAACCACTAACAACGGAAGAGATCTTAACCGCCATTGGGCAACTAAAAAATAACAAATCTCCCGGCGCCGACTCACTCCCAGCTGAGATCTTTAAAGCTGTGTCGTCAGAGGTCATACCCTACCTCAAAAAACTGTTTGATGTCGTGTGGGAAAGTGGTCAAGCTCCGCAGGAGTTTCGTGATACACTTTTAATCAACCTCTTCAAAAACAAAGGGAGCGCTGCAGACTGTGGAAATTACAGGGGTATAGCTCTCCTGGCTGTTGGAGGGAAGATACTCACTAAAGCGATGGCAAATAGGCTAACACCTGTTATGGAAAAGCTACTTCCTGAAACACAGAGTGGCTTTAGACCAAACCGAGGCACATCGGATTTAATCTTCACACTTAAACAGCTTCAAGAAAAAGCACTCGAACATCAAGGAGAAATTCACATGGCCTTCATTGATTTAACCAAGGCGTTTGACTCGGTGGACAGGGAAGTGCTCTGGAAAATTATGTTCCGCTTAGGTATCCCTAGAAAATTTGTGGAAGTATGTCGCAGTCTACATACAAACAACAACGCCCAGGTTATGTATAATAATGAGGCAACCGAACCTTTCCAAACCCTCACTGGAGTTAGGCAGGGATGTGTCCTGGCACCCCTACTTTTTAATTTGTTTACCACTGCTCTAACAATTATTGTTGACAACAAACTGACAGTCAGAGGAATAGGTCTCAGATACCGTTTTGATGGCGGTCTCTTTAACATAGGGCGCTTTAGAGCTTTCACGAAGACACGCACACGATTCATTTGTGATCTCCAGTATGCGGATGACTGTGCACTTTTAGCCTCTACGCCGGAAGAGCTTCAAGAACTTTTAGATGTGTATGCCCAGAGCTATGATTCCTTGGGACTTAAAATCAACATTGGAAAGACTAAGATTATGTCAACTCCTCATCAAGTGAACCAAATAGACATTACACTTAACGGAAATTCTCTTGAAGTGGTGGATCAGTTCAATTACTTAGGCAACGTTGTTAATGATAAAGCAAACATGGACAGCGAGATTCGCAATAGAATTAACGCTGCATCTAGAGCACTCTGGGGACTTAGAGAGAGAGTATTTGACAACCACGACCTTGCTTTGTCAACGAAAATGGCTGTCTACAGAGCAGTTATCATTCCAACACTGCTATATGGATGTGAAAGCTGGGTCACTTACCGTCGTCATGTGAAAGAATTAGAACGTTTTCAGCAAAGACACCTCAGAAGTATGATGAAAATCCGTTGGTTCCATCACATATCAAACGTGGAAGTACTCAGGAGGGCAAACAGCCTTCCAATTGAGGTGCTTATTTCAAGAGCACGCCTAAGATGGGCAGGTCACGTTCATCGTATGCATGATAACCGCCTTCCTAAATGTACACTTTATGGTGAATTGCTAAGCGGTAGAAGAAGGCGTGGCGGTCAACGAAAGAGGTTCAAAGACGCTCTCCATGAAAATCTAAAATCCTGCGGTGTTGCAGACGAGCAATGGGAACAACTTGCAGCGGACAGAACCGAATGGCGAGGGGTTGTGGCCAGCTATCAAGGAAATGTTGCTGCAAGAAGGCCAGATCCAAGACCTAACCAGGTCTATGTTTGTCCTGACTGCGGTCGACATGTGCTCTCCCGAATTGGCCTCTATAGCCATAGTCGTGTGCACCGTAGATGAATGGGAATTACAATAGATTACACCTTTTACTTGTTTTTTATTGCACAATTTATCGACTGTAACATTTTTATACTCGGACTCGAGTAACGGCTAATAATAATAATAACAATTTACATCCTTGATACAGAAAATTTCACTAATACATAGTAGTTCTATGGCAGTAAGCAGTAGGAGATGTTTAGATCGAGTATCATGTGAATGTCAAATTTGATTATTTAAAAAAGTGGATCTGTGTTTGTGGACATATGAACATACTTCCAGAATGTATAGGCTAGCAACAGTGAAAATTTTAAAACTTTAACAGCATCTCTACAAGTTTCTCTGTAACTCAAATTTAACAGTATACGAATTGCATATTTTTGCACTAAAAATATCCTAGCTACGTTAGTACTATTACCCCAGTTTACAATTCCATACCTCAGATGAGAATGAAAATTGGCAAAATAAAGGGTTTTAAGGATATCCTGGCTACAATGTTTGACATAAATTTTAGAGCATGACAACTTTTTCGTAGCTTTATACACAAATTTTCAATGTGATGAGCTCATTGCAGGTATTTGTCAAAAGTGACATCTAACAAATTATTAGCATCACAGGTATTTAACTCAAGGTCGGTACCATTAAAAAGTGTTATTTAATGTAAATTGTATGGAAACGGTTTTAGTTTTATTTAAATTTAGATTATTCTTATGAGACCAGCATATAATTCCCTGATAAATTATTTCAGTGATTGTTTTTACTTCCGCTGAGTTATTTCCTGTAATTAGAACATTCGTATCATCTGCGTAGCACACGACATGAACATTTGATGTTCTTTGCAAGTAATCGATAATGTCATTGGTAAACAAAATATACAATAGTGGTCCCAAAATTGAACCCTGTGGAACTCCTTGCTTGGTGCAGCAAGTCAGTTTGCGCTCTGATGTCAAGATAGGATGAAAATATTTCCAAAGCTTTACCTTGAACACCATATCGTGCAAGTTTAGCTTTGAGCAACTGGTGATCAACCATATCAAGAGCTCGCGAGAAATCTATAAAAAGACCTAGAGCAAATTTTTTTATTGTCCAGCGCCTTAACAATTTGGTGATGGAAATCACATAATGCCGACTCAGTTCTTTTATTGGTAGTGAAACCATGTTGAGCAGGAGCAGACAGATTATTTTTTTGCAGAACGTTGAATAACTGCCCTTTGAGATGGAGTTCGAAAAGTTTTGAAAAACTACATAATAAACTAATAGCTCTATAATTGCTGTACTCATTTATTTATAAAGACGTCATATAACGTCATGCCACATCAAAGACCTACTTTTAGCAGATACGGTGTAATATTATATGTCACCAAAGGCAGCTAAATAAATAAACGTGATTAAAAAAATCTAATTTATTCATTTCTATAAACATAATATCAACAGCTGTTAAATAAGAATAAGAGAAATACTTATTTAGTATACATATTTAGGGATTTTATAATATGCCAATTCTTAAAACAAGTACCAACACAAAGTGGAGGATTTCCTACACAATCTCGACACTGCCATAGCGCTTCTTTTGTTCTCTTCTCATTCGAGCATTTGTAGTACTTCCCATGACGCTTCGAATTTTTTGGAGTTGGTATAAATTCTATAAAATGAATTGGTGAAGCTCTGCCATGTTTAGGTAGTATTTCCAGGATTTTATAGAAATTACAAATGATTGAAATAGGTCAAAAATTAGTTACATCAAAATCATCTTTGTTATAAATCAGACATAGTTTAGATCGCTTTCAGATAACCGGAAATTAACCGGTACTAGGGCATAACTTAAATAAAATCACTAACAGATAAAAAATGCAGTCACTAATTTTTTATTAATACACTAAATAGATTTTTATTTTACTTTATTTTATTTTGCCTGACAATAGACTTACTCTAGTAGCACAATTTCCTAGAATCCGTCCTGGTCTCAAACCGTTGATATAATTAATATATATCTGGATAATTTCCACTTCATTTAGTTCTATATTTGTGCTGAAGCTGAAGACCGATAGAAAATTATGTTCCGACTACTTAATATATCTCAGTTTTTTCCATAAAACTAATTTATGCATAAGTAGTCAAACTAAAATTTAGCTCTCATTACAGAAATATATAGTACTATTAATTATATGAATGCCGCTAACAATCATCGAGTTGTATTATTATTGCTTTAGACAGTGACAATAAAGCCAAGATTTACTACCTTCAAAGTGATATCGTCTCTGAAGCCTTATTTCACAGGTGTAATGTAATGTTTCCTTTCAAGAAACCATTCATTCTAAATCTACTGTATCAGTATTATTTGTTATCGATTTATCTGTCTGTAGTCTTTTAGTGGCTCACACGCTCACGCTACATGACTGCGTAATGAGATTAATTATGTCATTTGAAAATCACGTCTGAACTAAACCAATAAAGAAAACCTCAGCAGTACTAATCGAAGAACAAAAGTCATTAAGTTTATTTATAGGGAACGAACATTTTGAAAGTAACAAATCAAGTTAGTGTTCCTAGGGGGTACATTAAAGAAATTGGATTATATACTGCGTAACGTCCAGTTTTTATTTATTTTCATCAGCGATATATTCAATAGATGTCGAACAGTATTTCTGGGAATATATATATTTAACCATTTACATTATATACAACTGGGAATGGGGAAGTGAGAAATACCACCCTCCCACTAAGTGAAACATGCATATTATTTGAGAAGGAAATAAAATTTATTAAATTTTAAGCATTTTAGAAAAAATTGCTAAAATTATATCCTATATAAATAAAAATTTATTGTTGAGCTACAATATGTAATATGTTTTATATGGAGAATTACCCAAACTACCGAATTCTTCAATAAAATGTATATGATTCTATTTAAAATAACAAACTTGATACTGTTTCCGGTTAAACCGGAAGTGCATTTCCGGCCATAGTACAATCAACTTTTGGACCATGTTGACTCGTATACCCACCCAAAATTTCAAATCGATATCTCCTTTTATAAGAAAGTTATAAGCCAAAATGTATGAAATTTAAATTACACGCGGCGCCTCCGGCAGAATATAGAATGCAGAGGGAGTGCACGTCTGGCGATGTATTTTTTTACGAGCAAACGGTACTTCGCAGAAAAAAACGTGCGAGAGGTTATCATCTACCAACCCCCCCCTCCCTATATGTTCCCATGGTCGGAACGGCGATTTTTCATTTTTTTTTTTTTTCGTCTAATCGGTAAGGTTCTACAATCGCACCGCCCAAACCGTACATCTATCGCAATATTCTTGCAACAGAACGTGTTCAGTCAGTGTGTGGCTGTAGATTTTTGTACAGTCTGCGTAAAATGAACAGGAGGATTTAATACAATGTCGCAAATCGGATGTAAATGTGACTGATAGTATAGGTCCTAAGACAGATTCCTGAGGGACTTCACTGAGTCGTTTCTACTATCACTCTCTGTAGCACCAATTTTAATGTAAAACATCCGATTCGCTAGAAACTCTTGTATCCGCATTGGCAAATTTCCACGTATACCAATTTGTTCCAATTTTAGTAATAAACGTTTTTTAGGCACTACCAAATCCAAGTACACGGTATCAACACATTCACCACTGTATAATTTAAGCTACCGGTCTGTTACATAACATATTAAATTAGAATCAACTGAGCGACCTGAAATAAACCCATGTTGTTTGCTAGGGATTGTGAGGGGAAAAGGCTGCAGTTGTCTACAATGATTGACTTCATCATCTTGGCAGACAGAAGTAAGGTTGATTGGATGAAAGTTAACAGTGCTAAACTTATCTTCTTTCTTAGAAATGGGCTTAACGCGTACTTATTTCCACTCGGATGGTAATAACCCAGAAACAAAGAGTTTTCTCATAATTATTTTTTAAAAAATTTTAATTAACGTCGGCCTATTTCCGCTACTGAGGCCTGATATCGATACCTGTAGGCAAGCTACTCCAACCAGGAATTTTACCGAGCCTCTTCTCTTTCGAAGAGTAGGTTTAACATTTAATAGACAAGGACCCGACGGCCTCACATCCCCTCCGAAGAATGGTATATCCACTACACAATTCTCGCCTAAGATTGCATAGCTTCCTCACATAAACTGATATACACTGTTATACATTGTTGAAAATTGTGAGGATAGGATATGGACTTCCTTGTGAACACGGAACAACGGACATCGGTGTTAAAAAATAATAAAATTTGAGAATATTTCGCAGATGTTCAGTTTTGTTGCTCGTCCACTTTATAGAGGTAATGCTTTTGGGTTGTTTTGTGCTGGTGTTTCGACATCCCAGCAGGTGTTCCAGGAGACGTTTTCAGTACATCAGGATACGAAACCGAAATAATTTATAGAACATAAGAAAATAATAACTTTATTCACTAATAGTTTAGGTTTCAAACGAATATGATTTAACATAAAATATATTTGTAGAAAGTAAAAATTATAAACTAATTGCTGACTGAATTTGCGTCGTTTTGTTTGAGTGAGTATTTTTCCTCAAGGCTGGATTTGCAACAAGCGAGAACACAAGAGATCGAGTCTATTTTTGCTCAGCTTTTTATATCCCTTTGCAGAACGAATGGCACATTGAGCTTACGCGTTTGAATTGTTTGTTAAGCACCATTAGAAATGATGGTTTTTATTTGAATGAATTTTAATAAAAGCTTCCTACCACTAGATGGCATTATTTTTTTCTTATGGCAAAATTAACTTTGAAGTTTTTTGTTGAATAAAATGAACTCTATAGGTGTAGGTAAATGTTTGTCTATTGTGGTTTTACAGGCTCCTGAAAGCTGATGGGAGCGATTTCGACGTTAAGGTAGGTAAGGAATGTAAATTAATTTAACGTGGGAGATGCGCGTCTCCATTTAACTAGTTTTTCGGGACTTTTAATAAATCAAAATGAACGGTTGTAGACTTTTTGAAAGGAGGAAATATGTATCTACATACCACTTTTTGCACTTTTTTTAAGAAAGTTATAGGGTGTTGACTATGAAGGTGCACGGGACGTCATTTGGTGTCTGTGAGAGAATGTCTGTCGAATGCATGCTGGCGGATCTGTCCGATCTTCGCGGTAGAGTTTTGTTTTGAAAATAAGTGGTGGGCTTCTTCCTTAAGTGATCGCGCTTTGGGACGTTAAATAACAAAGTTGAAGTGGCGTTTGAGGTTGGCAATTTCTTATATATGCTTGGGGGGAATTGTTAGAGAGCATAAAATGGTGTTTTTGATAATGAAAAAATCTGACTTAAACAGGTCCGATGACATTTGTGAACACGAGAGAAACTCCGGAGATAAAAAAATTATTACTTAGAGCGCGTTATGAGACTCCTGGAGTACCTCGTGCACTTTTCGTAGTTGAAGAAGTCAAAAACACTTTCTGAGTTTTTGTTGAATTGGTCAAAGTCAACAACTTCACCCTGTATGTGGATTTTTCTTGAAATCATCTAAATAATAACACTGAAGTAAGTGATTATAATAAAATAATTAACATTACAATTTATAGAATTAATATAATGTAACAAAAGAGGAAACAGGAGTCAAATTATTGTAAAATATTTATTCAGACTACAGTAAAAAGGGCTCTGTCGGCGAGATTTGCTCACACATGACTTTATAGTAGGGTGTTTCTTTTTGACAGAGTATACTTGTAGATTACTGCCGGAATAAAAATTATTTACTTTACTTATCGCAGTATGAAAACTTCGGAATTAAATCTTAGCTTTAGGGATTAAATTCTGTCAACTAACCTTAGCAATTCAGATGTTCCATTCACAATTACAAGAGATTGCTTCAGACAAAGCTAAATCCGATTTAAGGTAGCAATTTTAAAAACCTCTTTTTACATTAAAAATGCAAGTTCTTTACCTAAATGCATAGCATTTAGTCATCGATATGACCGACTTGTAAGTAAAGGGAAATAATGTAAGAAAAGAACATTGAAAATAATTACAAAAGAGATGCCTTTCATATTTGCTCTGAACACGAGTGCTTTCATGTAAGAAGTTATTTTCTTCTGTAACTATAATGGTTCTTGAGTTCTGAAGGAATATACGAAATTTCAATTAAACTTCCAGGTCACTCAGGCAAAGCAAAGTAACAAAGGTAATCAAATGAATAAATATCTACTAACTACTACAAAGCAAGTTTTGTTTCTTTAGGTATCTAGGCACATTGCGCAGTATATCTTACTTTAAAAACCTTCGTAAAAGTGCATTTTCTCAATTACTTTACTGTATTTTAAGCAAAATCAGGTTTCTATTAAATTTCCACTCTTCGTTATATGTTATACTGTTGGACAAAGTCGGTATTGGAAGAACATCCAGGAAAATATAGAGGTACAATTTTCTTTGAAAACCTTAATTTATTCCTCCCTAGTCTGCTTACTTACAAACTAGTAATGACTAAAATGATTGGTAATTTCATGTTATATCTCATATTTTATATTGTGTAAACTTCCTGGAAGTACAATAGTGTTTTAATACAATTTCTAGGATAGTAATAATAAATAATACTTATTTTAATGTACATCTTCAGTTCCTTTAATGATCGTTTTGTGGAATTAATACGCGTTAACTTAAAAAGATTTGTGCAAAATTGCATCTGAGGGTACCACATGCAATTTAGCTACAGTGAGAGAATTTAATTGTTCTCTATATTAAATCTAACGGTCGTTTAACCCAGTGGAGAATCAAGCATATTTTTTATAGAAAAAGTTACTGCAAAAATCCGAATTACTTCGAGATGGAAAACATTTTACTATCTTCTCAGAATGTGACATATTTATCATTTATATAAAAACTAAAGTCGTTTTCATGCATAAAAATTGACTTCGCCTAAACTTAAACAAGCATTCATTTTGATATCATCAGACAGTTGTTAGAAATAACTTTATTTATTTATTCAATGAGGGATTCTCGAGTCACAAGCGTAACTGAATATTTCAGAGAATCTTTTATGCTAGGGGCAACTTTCACAATTTTTAATTCATATATTGTCACAATCACGTATTATTTGTTTTTATTGCAATTGTTATATATAATTTACGCTTTGCTATCATAAAATCCCAGAGAGTTTTTTCATCTTCAGTTCACCTATATGTTTCTTAATTCTAGTTAGAACTGAGTGTTTGGTTTCTCCGACTTATCTCAGTTGATCTTGCAGATTGTCGAGATATTTTTGTTCAAATTTATTCCCTGTTATAATTTCAGCTCTGTATTTTTAGAAATTTCCGGTTTAAACTCATGTGGACTAGTCATTTTCTTTCAATACTGCAAACTGACTGGTGTTCTTGAAATGTCTCAAATGGTCTGAGGTACTTTTAAACATTTATATGAAGAGAGCAGATTTTAGTTTAATGTGTTTATTATTGTCATCATTTTGTCACTTATTCAACATTGTTCGTCATGAAAAACTGATAGCAGTATTCGAGGACCTTGGCTTCAGAAGTGTAACTCAACCTGATAAACAGGTTCCAGTGAGGTGAACTTCAGTTTAGAACTGAAGTTCAGTTCGAGCAACGAGAAGCAGCAGTGGGCAGCTTTCAGTGAGAACCTGAAGATGGCTGATGAGATTCTGCCGAAACGTCGTTTAGACGGCCGTGACTCCTGGAGGAGTCGATCATCGACGCGGGAGAGCACCCGGAAGTACAACAATACTTCATTTAACACCCGCTAAAACCTAAAAAACAACATATATATATATATATATATATATATATATACACATACTATATAATTATATATGCTTAAAAAAATATGATGCAATTATATAAATATATGAAACTAAAAGTAAATTATAAAATTAATAATAATTGGAAATAATAAAAAGTAATTTATACTGTTTGAAGTTATGAAGTATGGTAGTGTATTCATTCAAAGATAGGGAACAATATGAGATCATACTATTGTAATTGAAGAAGATAAAATTTAGATTTTGGTTTAAACCGTGAGAAAGGCAATTGTTTTAGATGATTAGGTAGAGAGTTGTAAAGAACAACAATGTTGTAAAGAAAACTTTTACGAAAAAATGTAGTGCGATGTCTAGGAATGTGAAAGAAATGAACGTTTCTTAAATTAATTTGGTAAACATTACTACGCTCTATTAGCATCTCTTTGAGGTAAGCAGGAGTAGAGGTCAATATCACCTTATGAACTGTACATGCCAAATAATGCTTCCACCTATTGATCATGTTTAACCAGGAGAGCTCTTTAAACTTATTAGAAATGCGATCATATTTACGTAGATTGTGAATAAGTCTACAGCAGGAATTTTGAACTAATTGAAGGCGAGCTTTGTCGACGGCATTAAGGTGTGATCTATAAATATAATAATAATAAACAATAATAAATAACACCACAGGTAATTACGACCCCCTTTATCCCGGAAGGCTCTAAAAGAGCCTTGTGTAGGAGGGGGCTACACATTTAGAGACAAGGGACATACACCCAATATCCGTATATAGTGGAAAAATCTCTCTCACAGTATTTTCCACTGCCACGACCGGGGATCGAACCCGGAATTTTGGTTGAGAGGCAAGTGCGCTCACCTCTCGACCACCAGTCATACATATATATATATATGATCTCCATAATTGAAATTATAAAGCACCATAGTTTATGTCAAAGATTTTTGAGACCAAAAGTTAGAAGTTCTTTATTAGCATACAATAGCTTTAAGGCTACATATGATTTTTGCACTATCTCTCTAACTTATTGTGTAATTTCAGCTTAGTGTCTATTATTAGCAATAGATTATTTTTATGGTCCACTACAGGAATGTTTTCATTATTTATTTTGATTTTTAATGAAGATTTTAAAATATCAACCTTTTTTTGTGACCCAAAAAATAATACGTGACTTACTACGCTGGTGGTCACGGTAAGTGGTAAGTCACGGTCAACCAAATACGACGAATGAGCAGCGAAGCGAACCAAATGCGACCAATGACCAGCGAAGCGAAGCGGCGCCTAGGTATATAACGAGGAGTGTAACACAACAGATTCAGTCTTTAGAATCCTTCTGAAGAAGCTGACAGGATGATCAGTGAAACGTCAAGTCAAGTTCGACGACCACGGCAAGACCCGGAAGAATCTACTTCATTAGACAACGGCCGTGAAAATCTGCATTCTACTATCAGCCAATACAGTTAATGTATTGTGAGATTTTCTGAAACCTTACTGATGTTTGAGCAAAACATTATTTTGCGTAAAATACGTAAATAATTGTTTATACAATACTTTTTCCATAATTTTTAATAGGATGGATAAAATACTTATTGGTCTCAAGTCACCAAATGTAACTGGATTTGCTATTTTAGGTGTCGGATTCACAATTGCTAGCTTCCACTTTTTAGGGAAGTAATTATGCTCTATACCACAATTAATGATATGAACGATGTATATATTAAGAATTGGAGAACAGTACTTTAACATTGTACTTGAAATGTCATCTATTCCATAAGCTGTGGATATTATTTCTTGAATAACTCTAGTGAAATCCTCAACAGTAGTCATATTAAAGGAACAATTAATCATTAGGATTAATACTACTGGTGAGCAACTTGTTTATCTCGTGGATTTTCTAGGCACTCAGGAATGGCGTAATTTCTTTTTCTCAATTTAACATTAAGTGATTCCAGGATATTCCAAGTTCTTTTTTGTTTTTTTTGCATTTTGTATAAAATTATGGTATAGGCTCTCTTTTCGTTGCGCAAAGCACTTGATGTTAAATTACATAAGCGTTTATGCTCTTCATAACCTGCATCATTATTTGATCTTTTATATTTTTTCTTAGATTAAAACAGTAGTATCCCATCGTTTGCTGACGACACAGTTATCCAGTATACTGCAGATTTCTAGATTGGAGCCAATTAAATAGCTACAAAAGATTGATAGATAATTAAAACATAGTTCGATGAGATATATGTTACAATAAAGTCTGATAAAGCTAGGTTCTAGGGATCTTCTAGTTGTAACAAGCGAAGCAAATCTCAATAGCAACCAATCAGTATTCTTTATTCTTTAAGAACCAGATCAAATCCATAGCGGATTTGATCTGAGAGAAATAGGTGTTCTGATAGTAAAATGTAATACTCCTTCATATGCCTTATGAAGAGAAGAATTTATAGAGGAGTTGGTGGACTGAAATATTGAGTTTAATTAATATTATACGCCCTAAAAGTATACATTTAAACTCAAGTATAACTCAAGACTAAACCGTCAAATTATTTCTAATGTCAACCTTTGCCTTATTAAATTCTTGTTTTTGAAAAACTCTTATAGAGAGCCACAATTTAACTACGTAGATTTTAAATTTGAATTTAAAAGAAATTAATAATAGAAAATGTGATAAATAAACTATAGACCAAATTTAGGTCAACTAAGTAATTTAATTAAATTTTCAGCAAATGGCACGCAATCCATCTTGATAACTTGCAAATTTCAATACCTTCATCACCTAGCGTCAAACTTTAAACTGATTCGAATCTTAATTATAACTTATTAATCTCCAATTCAAATACTTGTTACACAAAGTTGGCACAAGGATTACTAAATTGTTTTGAAACTTGAGTAATAATTGTTTTAATTCTATTCTTTAATTTCTATTTAGCATGATTCTATGGATAGATCTATAAATGTTTTATATAATATGCAAGTTAAATCTATACAGGGTGGGACAATAGTGCTTCGGACGTCGATATCTCGAGTTCTACGATAACTAGAAATTTTTTTTAAAAGTTGCAAGTAAACTAGATCAAAAAGCCTAAAACTGGAAATTATTTTCGAATATACAGGGCAAGCCAAGACGAAGTTACAGGACCAAGTGCCGCTTTTTAAAATGGAATTCTATGTATATCAGTATATTTTCTGAAACTTCTTTCTAAGCTCTATTCATTCCTTTATTAGCATTGAATGTCTCCCAACCACTTGGATGTAATGAATTTTTTTGTTGAAATAATGCAATCTGCAGACGGATATTTAAAAAATCGCCATCTAATCGCCGACATCTAATTAATGTCTTGGAATAATTTTCATTTCCTAAAAATGTACAGAGTGGCCAAAAATTATTTTTTAATTAAGAACATTTTAAATTGAACACCATGTATATTTTCGATGATGTAATGTGGAAATGAAAAACGAACATTTCTTGTAAGTACTTCCCTATGGCCAGTTGCAACCATTTTCGTTTTATAAATAAATAAGTGTCAAATTCAAGAATAAACTTAAAAAAGAGGTTCCCTCAAATAATTCATTAGAGATATTTATAATAGGTGTCGACGTGTTGCCCATTTTGATTGACGCACATCTTTATGCAATTTTGAAATGAGGCCGACTATTTCTTCCAATCCATTGAAATGAGTAAGTAGTATTTAACCGGTCCTTTACTGTAATGTTTTCTTGTACACATTTTTGCTGTTTTCGTTATTCGACAAGCAATAAAACCTCAGTTTGGTATAAATTGTCGTGTACAAAGGAGCATTTATCACACTTATCGGTCGTTACAATTTGTATTGAATTTAAAATATTTGGAATTTTACAATATGAATTTTAATAAAGCGGAACTTGTAGACATGACTTTTGTTTTGGGCGAGTCAGATAGAAATTGTTTACTTGCCAATAGAATTCATCACCAACGTTATCCTGAAAGAAGCATTCCTGATGTTAGCATTTTCCAAAACCTACTCGATGAAACTGGAAATGTCGAATATATAAAAAAAGAGAAAGAATAAAACGTGTTGTGAACGAAGAAAATGAGTTTTCTGTGGTGCTGGCAACGGTTGAGAATCCCCATGTTAGTCAAAGAGAAGTGAGCTCATTAGTAGGAATAAGTAGACGGTCTGTGGAGCGAATTTTAAAAACAAATAAGTTGCATGCATATCATGTTCAATTGCACCGGGAATTATCTGATGGCGATTTTCAAAAGTGCCTACAGTTTTGTAACTGGGCCAGAGGTGAAATGCAACATGATGTCAACTTCTTCAGTACTGTTTTATTCAGTGATGAGGCAACTTTTCATAAAAATGGATTTGTTAATAGGCACAAATTCCATTATTATGCTTTGGAATATCCTCACTTTTTATGCAAGTTGATAACCAACACAGATGGTCTATAAACGTTTGGGGAAGAATAATTGGAGAACATGTAATAGGGCCATATTTTTTTGATGGTACATTGACTGGAGCTATTTATCTTCATTTTTTAGAAAACTATCTGCCACAATTATTGGTAAATCTGCCTGAAAGAATTCAAAATAGGATGTGGTTTCAGTAAGATGGTGCTCCACCACATTCTTTAAATGCACTTAGAGACCACTTAATACCTACCCTAATCAATGGAATGGAAAAATGGATCCACTAAATGGCCTACTAGCTCCACAAATCTTACAAAAATGGATGTCTTTTTATGGGAATACGTGAAAGAAATTGTTTATAGAAACACACCAACAACAGTACAAAATATGAAGGAAAGAATAATAATAATTCCTTCACATCTATCACACCGGCAGTTTTGGGAACAGTGGAAAACTCATTTCAAAAGCGCATAAAGATGTGTATCAATCAAAATGGGCTACACGTGGAACATTTATTATAATTTTTTCTACTGAATTATTTAGAGAAACCTCTTTTTTAAGTTTATTTTTGAATTTTGTAATTATTGCTCAATAAAACGAAATTGATTGCAATTAGCCCTCGGGAAGTATTTATAGTAAGTATATTTTAAAAATGTTTCTTTCTTATTTCTACATCACATCGTCGAAAAATATACAGGGTGTTCCATTTGAAAAAATTGAGAAAATTCAATTTAAAATGTTCTTAATTGAAAAATACTTTTTGGCCACCCTGTACATTTTTAGGAAATAATAATGGTTCAAAAACATTAATTAGATATCTCGTAACTAGTATTCACATAAGTTTTTCTTAAAACCCATAATTGTGACTGTGGTGATTTTTTAAATATCCATGTGCAAATTGCATTATTTCATCAAAAAAATTCATTACATCCGAGTGGTTGGGAGATATTCAATGCTAACATAGGAATGAATAGATCCTAGAAAGAGGCTTCAAAAAGTGTACTGATATACATAGCATTCCATTTAAAAAAAAATGCACTTGGTCCTGTAATTTCGTCTTGGCACACCCTGTATGTTCGAAAATAATTTCCAGTTATAGACATTTTTATTTAGTTTACTTGCAATTTTTTTAAAAATTTCTAGCTATCGTATAACTCGAGACATCGAGGTCCGACGCACTATTTCCCCACCCTGTATATTTCCGGTTATCGACAGCTCATTTATAGGCTATATAATAATTAAAAAAATTTAAATAAAAGTTATGATGGTCTTTAACCTATTTTTAAAAAGAAAACCGTATCAGAATCTATTTTATCAAAATCAACAATTATGCTAGGTTGGTTTAATGCTTAAAGCAGTATTAACATTATTCTACTTGATTTATAAAAAGGTGTCCTTGAGTAGAAATAAATAAGGATAAAAAAATCCAAACACCCAATCTGACCGACTTGCCCCTACTACTGCATATTTCATGCATTCTGCTTTTTTATAATATTATTGTAAATTATTAAATTTGAAATAATCCATGCTCATCATTTCAATTTTAAAAATCTTTAGAAAAAGTTAAGTGAACTTAAAAGCTTGTAACAATCTAAGTCAATATAGCGCGAGTGTTCATTGTAGCAAACTGGTTGGTTAGTAAGATCTGGAAAAGTGTAACAAAATAATTATAGCACAATAATTTGTCGAGCTTATATATATGTTTAGTTTTATAATGCTCTATGCACCTAAAAAGTACAAAATCGCTTGCAAATTTAAATTAAGTTAAAAGTCACTCTGTAATCTTTGCTTCTTAATAGCTATTAAAATATATTTTACATTATTTTCCTTAGTTATATTTAGCTGACTATAAAGCTGAAGTATGTTTCAACACAAACCCATAAAAGTTTAATTCTTTAGAAATAATTAATTGTTACGGATTTTTCCTGCAAATAAGGTCATATAAAAATATTATTAGAAAGATTAATGTTGAACACGCAAGGTGTTTCCTTAAGGTCAGATTGATAACATTTTATTAAGATACATAGAGCTATTTACTGGATATAAAGACATTTATTTTAGCCATATCGTATTGAAATTTGAATAGCATATTAGTATTAGATTGGGGAAGAACCCCGTTGTATTTGAAATAAATAATTAATCCGTAGCACAATAGCACAACCGGTTCAAGCGTGTTGTGTTATGAATATTCCTTGTCAACTATGTGATGCGTACTGAGTTCGATCCCTAGCTCCGACACTGTCAACATCGGTGGGTAATGGATTTTTCATAAATGTAACCCACTTCCGGGCATTTTTGGCTTTGAATTGACTTTTCCATTATCTATTGTGTTTTAATAATATCATTAAATATTACCTTTTAACAAATGGACATGCAGATGGTTATATATTCTATAAAATATGCCATATAGTATATCGGTAAGCGTTATATGATCCAAATTGACGATGTCGGAAGATAAATAAGAAAAATTGCTGTTAACTTATGTTAATGTCACTGCTCAAAATATTCAGTAGAATGTTTAAGAATTATCTAAAAAGTTCAAATATTTGAAGAGTTGATATTTACATCTAGTCTCTAGTTTACAATTTTCTTTTGTCATTATTTGAAAATTTTGCATTTTTTCTTTACCGTAGACGTCTCCTCGCTAAAGGATGAATAAATATACTGTGAGGCGCTTCGGCTTGAATTCTCAGGGAGATTGCTAAGTTCACCGCCTTTTTCTGAAAAGGTTTACAAGAATTCTTTATCAGGCTAGGGTCTCTTTCGAAAGCCAACTGATTAACAGACGGAAAATGAGGAAATATCAGACACATTTGCACTATAATTAAAAAGTCTTTAAAAGATCGACTCGTTTCTCAAATCTGTAATTCATATGTTCGTCCATATATCGAGTTTTCTGTTTCTGGTCTCGTGTTTTAAAGCAAGACAGTAATAAGGTGGTGGGTGTTCAAAGACATGCAACCAAGCTCCCCCAACCAAGTCTACAAAAATTTTCTTATCAACTAGTCTCAGTTAATGTGGTCTCCCGTCTACTTGCTCATACCTTGATATTAAAGGGGAAAATTTTCATGTCCGTAGTAGACAGATATATTTGTTTAATCCTGCTCTTGAAATATACAGTTTCTTACTTAGGTATAAAACTCGGAACCCATTGTTTTGTACACTCAAGTTGTTTCTATGGGAACGGGTGGGCAAAAGTAGTAAGAATACTTTCAACCACTCTACTGTTAAATTGCCAATTGTCAATTGTCAAACTACAACAAAATTCGAGACATTTATTTGTTTACATAAAAGTTAACTTCACAGTTATTAAAAATAAGGTGACTCATAGTTAACATGCCACCAACTGGAAGTTGATCTACCTCAGTGGCTCCCGAAAGACCTTATGTTGCTTCAACTTGTACGCGAACTTTTTTTCTTGTGCCCTCTTCACCATGAATTAATTTTATTGCTATCTCAATCTTATTAGCCACCGACTTTTCTACGTAACTTTCTGCTACAGATGACGAACGCCAGCCTACATATCGTTTACGTGTCAAAATATATGCAGAAGCATTAGCCAAAAATGTGGCTGACCGGAAGCAATGTTCGGTTTATAAATGGGCAATCTGGGTATCTTGGACAATGTGTTTATGCTTACTGGTTGCACTGTACATTTCCCCGAACGATAATCTTCCCTCAAAAAGATGTGAAGTGCGCAGAGTTGCTTATTTTTGGTACGTCTCTAAACCATTACAACCCTTTCCTGCGGCACCAGACACGACAAAAGAACGAGGCTTGTAATTTTTAATTTTCAAAATATTGACAACCAATACAGATGCATTATTTTCAATGTCAGTTGTTTTTAAACTCACTAGCTCATCGCACCGACCAGCACTCATAGCTGCCATTACAATGACCACCTTCATAAGTAAGAAAACCTCATCGGGAGCTTCATTTATAAACTTCTCAACGTCTTTATCAAATGTCTTCGACTTCTTAGGTTGGTGCCCTTTGAACTTGCCTTTCAAAACCGCAAACAAGGTCATTTACTTCCATAACTTCACAATATATTTAAAACTGTCCACCACGCGTCAAGTGTATAATTTTCTTGACAACTGCACATGTTTATATTTACACGGACCATAGCAATTCAACCTGTCATCTATGTTGATTTGCACTACATGCATAATAGGCCATTCATATTAGCTTAAAAATAGCCCAATAAAAAAAAAATTTAAAAAGGTTTGTCACTTGGAAATTAAACTTGTCATGGGTTGTACTTTCAAAGTAAAAAGAGTTCCCAAGCAACAAGTAAGAGTTTCATCCCTAAAACACACCCCTAATGTACAAATCGGTAGATTTTTCGATTTTCTCGAAAACCGTTTGTCCTATAAAAAAAAATTTTACTTACAAAAAATGTTCTACATAAAAAAGTGTTTATTACCTAAATAGTTTAGAACAAAAGGTTCTCGAGAAATCAGCTATTGATGTTAGGGGTTGCATTAACAGAGATTCACGAACATGGTATATAATATATCACTTATAATTCGTTCTTTGGAAAGGGCAAACAACACTTTGTACATCTATTTACTCGCAGAAAGGACCTTGATAGTGTAACTCAGATTTTTAATAATGCCAAGTCAACTCCAACAGAAATTGAGCAAGCTGGGGAAAGGTTTATATTGGACCTCTATAAAGTTAAATCATCAGAGGGCAGTCTCAGTGAGAAAAGATATGCTTATTTTAATAAATTTCGGTAGTCGGCAGTAGTACAACAGCATTCCCGTCGTAGTTAGCTTCAAGTGCAAATATGGCGTGGACAACATTTGCATCCTAAGCTTTGGGGCTAAAAAAAAATTATGATGCCCTGTCACTTGTCTGCAGTTGCAAACAAGGTTGTGCAAAAAGATGCAGCTGTACTAAGGTAGGCTTACATTACATAACAGAAATTGCCGTGGCCAAAGCTGTACCAATACAGATACCACAGATGATGTAGATCGAATACGTATTATAAATTTATTTTGACTTAATGGATTAGGTCTTAAGGAGAAACGACTTTAAAAAGGTGCCAATAATTTTACCTCAATAGTGGTGTGGACGAGTGCTCTTGTATAAATTGCAAAACTTTTTTTATAAACCCCTTCTCCACTACAATACAAACTTACATTAAATCACAGAGTTCTAAAATTATACCCAAAATAGATGATTATACGAGGTTCGTGAACCTCTGTTAATGCAACCCATAACTTCAATAGCTCGAAAATATCTGTTTTAAACAATTTAGGTAATAAACATTTTTTTATGCAGAATTTTACTACAAACATTTTTTGTAAGTATTAATTTTTTTTGTAGGACAAACATTTTTCCAGAAAAAGGCAAACTACCGAATTGCAATTAGGGGTGGGTTTTAGGGATGAAGCTCCCACTTGTTACTTGAGAACTCTTTAAGCCATTACATATGAATTAAAACGGACTCGTTTTTTTCGATTTTTTTTTTCATGTTATGAAGTTAGACCCTCTATCATTAGAAAAATTTTCCGGCCGAACTTTTTGCGACGGGGGGGGGGATTTACATGCAAAGATAGGCGAAATCAAATTTTGGGACACAACTCGCTTAGTTTGATTCAGATCGAAAAAGTATATAGAGATAAAATGAAGGGCTCTGAAAACTGAATTTTGACTCGTCGAAATCAGTCCAGCGGTTTCCGAGATACTGCGATCTGAAAGTACTGATTTATATACGGATTTCTCGCTGCGGCGAGAAAGCACCGAGATCCCTTTTCGCGTTTTCTTCGGGGAAGAAAGTGACTTGGCGACTTCCTCCCTCGATAGACACTCAGGATCTAAGTTCTGTGTCCAAATTTCAAGTCGCTAGATTGATTAGTTTTTCCGCAAATTGCGCAGCAAACGTGAGATTGTATACTAATGTGCATACTTCGAGTTCCGCTCATGTGCGAAATAATTAATTTATTGTTGTTGTTATTTTTAGAAAAAATCAAGGAAATAAAAGGGGTGGGGGAGATTTTTTTCGCCATCGAATGTGGAACTTTTTTCTCTTTGATTTGAGCCTGGCCAAATTGCGGTCGGATGATTTTTTTACCTCGAAGCTCTAACTTCATTAGGGCCTGCACGCCCGCGTGATACATTTATAAAAACGGACATATATTTGTGAGAGAGAAGGAAGAGAAGTGGGAGCGCTGGGATCCTCCCTCGGCATCCCGCTGCACGGCTACTGAATTGCTGCGCTCGTTTTTATAAGTGTATCACGCGCGCGTGCAGGCCCTAATCAAGTTAAAGCTTGAATATTGAAAGAGAGTTGATTGCCCTTGAGAATGAGTCCAGCCCGAAGTCCCTAACCCTTTCCCTTGACCTGCTACAGGGCGAAAACTTTGCAGGCCTCCCTCTCCCCTCACAATCATCCGATTGCAATCTGGTCAGGCTCAAATCAAAGAAAAAAAAATTCCACATTCGATGGCGGAAAAGAAAGCTCCCCCACCCCTTTCCTTCCTGGCGAAAAATGTCTTCTTCTAAAAATAATAACAACAATAAATTGATTGTTTCTCAACCATTTTTTTATTTATGGCTAAAATTGAAAACCCATGAGGGAAACTCAAAGTATGCAAATTAGTACACATTCTCACGTTTGCTGCGCTATGTGCGGAAAAAATGTCGGAAGTTGCAGCAGCTTTAATTTCATTTACGTTTAATCTTCCCCCTCCCCCCTAATCAATCTAGCGACTTGAAATTTGGACACAGTACTTAGGTCCTAAGTGTCTATCGGGGGAGGAAAGAAAAAGTCGCCATGTCACTTTCTTCTCTGAAAAAAATGCGAAAACGTCTCTCGGTACGCGTACGCAGCGAAAAATCCATAAGTATACAAATCCGAACTTTCAAATCGCAATATCTCGGGAACCGCTGGACCGACTTCGACAAGTCAAAATTCAGCTTGAGCGCATTCGCGAGCCGTTCATTTTATCCCTATACACTTTTCCGATCTGAATTAAACTAACCGAGTTATGTCCAAAAAATTGATCTTCCTATCTTTACAAGTAAATTCCCCCCTCCCCCTCGTGAAAAGCTCAACCGGGAAATTTTCCGGATGATAGAGGGAGGTCCTACTTCATAACATCACAAAAAAAAATCAAAAAAGAAGGGTCCATTTGCAAATCCAGATTAACCTCACTGTTGTTACAAATTTTAATATATTTTTTAACATTTAAATGGCAGGATTAAGCAAAGCGCTATACAACACTCGTGAAAAAACGAATTCGCTCACTTATGGGCAAACGCGTGAGCAAAGTTCTTAGTTTCTTCACTTGGACTGTAATATATTATTAGCTAGCAAAGCATTTGAATGCCAAATAGTGTTGTCACTAGCCTGTCTATAAATTCATTCAAAAGTAGACTCACTATTTATTAAATACTGTGCCTCTATAATATTATATCAATACATTATGTCCCTATATTTTCAGGTTTTAGTACTTGGAAAAATATTTACAATGTGCCAATACCTTTTTCTAGTATTTGTTAATTTAAATTTGTAGGATGTTAGTTAATCTGATTTCAGTAAGTCGTCAAATTAAAGACAGTCTAAAAAGTGCGAGTGAGGAAATTCTTGGCACTGCAGCAAGTAAAAAACAGGAGGACTGGTTCAATGATAATGAAGCTTTTATACAAGAACTTCTTGACCGCAAACATACTGCCTTCCAAAACGCTATCAACCACCCCAACGACTCATCAAAAGCAGAAGCTTTTACCCAATCTAAGTATGAAACGCAACGTGAAATCAGAAGAATAAAGAACGAGTGGTGGGCAAGCAAGGCCAGAGAAATTCAAAGGTACGCCGATTCACACGACTACAGGAATTTCTTTCAAGGAGTAAAAGCAGTGTACGGCCCCAGTCGGAAAAATATGTGCCCTATTAAAGATTTAAATGGAAATCTCCTCAAAGAAGACCAGGAAATAAGAGCCCGATGGAAAGAACACTACTCTAACATTCTTAACCAGCAAAGTCAAGCCGATCACGATATTATAAATCTTATCCCTCAATATGACACCTTCGAAGACTTAGATAAACCACTAACAACGGAAGAGATCTTAACCGCCATTGGGCAGCTAAAAAATAACAAATCTCCCGGCGCCGACTCACTCCCAGCTGAGGTCTTTAAAGCTGTGTCGTCAGAGCTCATACCCTACCTCAAAAAACTGTTTGATGTCGTGTGGGAAAGTGGTCAAGCTCCGCAGGAGTTTCGTGATACACTTTTAATCAACCTCTTCAAAAACAAAGGGAGCGCTGCGGACTGTGGAAATTACAGGGGTATAGCTCTCCTGGCTGTTGGAGGGAAGATACTCACTAAAGCGATGGCAAATAGGCTAACACCTGTTATGGAAAAGTTACTTCCTGAAACACAGAGTGGCTTTAGACCAAACCGAGGCACATCGGATTTAATCTTCACACTTAAACAGCTTCAAGAAAAAGCACTCGAACATCAAGGAGAAATTCACATGGCCTTCATTGATTTAACCAAGGCGTTTGACTCGGTGGACAGGGAAGTGCTCTGGAAAATTATGTTCCGCTTAGGTATCCCTAGAAAATTTGTAGAAGTATGTCGCAGTCTACATACAAACAACAACGCCCAGGTTATGTATAATAATGAGGCAACCGAACCTTTCCAAACCCTCACTGGAGTTAGACAGGGATGTGTCCTGGCACCCCTACTCTTTAATTTGTTTACCACTGCTCTAACAATTATTGTTGACAACAAACTGACAGTCAGAGGAATAGGTCTCAGATACCGTTTTGATGGCGGTCTCTTTAACATAGGGCGCTTTAGAGCTTTCACGAAGACACGCACACGATTCATTTGTGATCTCCAGTATGCGGATGACTGTGCACTTTTAGCCTCTACGCCGGAAGAGCTTCAAGAACTTTTAGATGTGTATGCCCAGAGCTATGATTCCTTGGGACTTAAAATCAACATTGGAAAGACTAAGATTATGTCAACTCCTCATCAAGTGAACCAAATAGACATTACACTTAACGGAAATTCCCTTGAAGTGGTGGATCAGTTCAATTACTTAGGCAACGTTGTTAATGACAAAGCAAACATGGACAGCGAGATTCGCAATAGAATTAACGCTGCATCTAGAGCACTCTGGGGACTTAGAGAGAGAGTATTTGACAACCACGACCTTGCTTTGTCAACGAAAATGGCTGTCTACAGAGCAGTTGTCATTCCAACACTGCTATATGGATGTGAAAGCTGGGTCACTTACCGTCGTCATGTGAAAGAATTAGAACGTTTTCAGCAAAGACACCTCAGAAGTATGATGAAAATCCGTTGGTTCCATCACATATCAAACGTGGAAGTACTCAGGAGAGCAAACAGCCTTCCAATTGAGGTGCTTATTTCAAGAGCACGCCTAAGATGGGCAGGTCACGTTCATCGTATGCACGATAACCGCCTTCCTAAATGTACACTTTATGGTGAATTTCTAAGCGGTAGAAGAAGGCGTGGCGGTCAACGAAAGAGGTTCAAAGACGCTCTCCATGAAAATCTAAAATCCTGCGGTATTGCAGACGAGCAATGGGAACAACTTGCAGCGGACAGAACCGAATGGCGAGGGGTTGTGGCCAACTATCAAGGAAATGTTGCTGCAAGAAGGCCGAATCCAAGACCTAACCAGATCTATGTTTGTCCTGACTGCGGTCGACATGTGCTCTCCCGAATTGGCCTCTATAGCCATAGTCGTGTGCACCGTAGATGAATGGGAATTACAATAGACTACACCTTTTACTTATTTTTTATTGTACACAATTTATCGACTGTAACATTTTTATACTCGGACTCGAGTAACGGCTAATAATAATAATAATAATAATAAGTAAGTCTTCATGCTTCAGCTTTTAGGTTTTAAATTATTAAACTGAGAATAAACAATAATTTTAAAAACAGTGCCAATACCAGTATCAACTAAATACTAAAATTCTTCATTATAAATATTATATATACTGAATTTCAACTAACACAAGAATAAATAGTATAGTTTCAGAAACAGTAACAATATTAACTAAAATACCAGAATTCTAAATCTATATAAATAATAAATTGTAAATGCTCTATGTGCAAGCACAAAACTTACTTTAATATCTTAAGTGAAGAAACATTTCGATGCGTGTTCTATGTAATTTCTTTAGAGACTCAAGGGGCAGCCGATGCCTAATAACACTTGTGGGAATTCTTACGAACTCCCTATCTATAGGAATATTTCGATCCTTGGCAGTTAAATATGAAAAGAGGTAGACACTGCATATAACGTTATAACGATATTATATTGTAAAGTACTTCAATAGTATTAACAATTCTTTGCCCGGCGTTTTCAATATAACATTTTAAAACATGTTGAACCACTAAGTATTATTTTTTAGTAGCCTCATATTTTTCGCATCATAAACTTCTGTTGTTCTTAAGTTAATATTTAATGGGGCTATAATACTCAAGGGGAACGAATGATAATAAAAATAAACAATGAAAAGGGTCTACGTATTTCCTCGTTTAACGACCAATGACAACAACAAAATTTAGCCTGTGTATAGAAATTTTTATGCAAGTTTTACTGTGGTATTTTAATACGGTTATAATGTGAATTAAAGTAGCAAATTAAAACTGAAGATGGCATTTATTTGTGGAACATTTTTTATATCTTATATCTCATAAACTCACTATACAGAATAAACCATATGTATTATAAACATAAGAATGAGTTTACTAATTAAATAGTTAGTAGGGAGTACATAGATTTTAAAAGTAAATTAGGGAAGTTGTTTAAAACAGCTAAAACTGATTACCACAAGAAATGCCTAAACGAGAATAAAAGCGATTGGAAAATAATTTGTAAAAATCATTTTTATTTTATTTTGGTTACAACTGCCAGACAGAAATCCAATTATGGGGCAGGGATTTTACAAACATAAAAAATAATAATTAAAAACTAAGTAACTTAACTAAAGTAAACAATTGAATGATAATAAAAAATAACAAAATAAATATGTATTTTTTATTTATTACTGCAACATTAATTTGTTTACAATTTTCCATTATTGCAAATTATATATATGAAAAATACTAGGTTCTGGGGTTGAACCGCGTCTGAGAATGTTTATGTCTCGACGTTTCGCTCCCGTTTTGGAGCCATTTTCAAGAGAAAAGGGGGGCCAAGAAAAAATTATTAAAGAAAATAATACTAGGAGTTCGTAGAACTGGTTCAGTTCCCGAGTCTCAATCTCACCACGATCCGTCTCTAAGTCCTAAATCTGCCTACTCCTTAGAACAAACTCGCTGGGAGTATCTGACGAAGTGTTATTTATACGAAAACTGTATATGGGTGAGAGAGTGGTGAGGGTTGGGGGTCTGTTGATCGAGGCATCAGAGCAGAACGGCTGCTATCAGCATTATGAGGTGTGGATGAAGATTGTGGGCTAGTCTGGAGATCAATAATTTCCAAGCGACTGGAAGACGATGACCCTCATCCCTATTGTTTAGGCAATTGGGACGTTTTTCAATCTCAATTGTTTCGCGGATGATTTGCGGTTTCTGGAAATATGAGAGTGCTATGGTTTTGATGTTATCGAAGTCTATATTATGGCCTGTTAGGAGGCGGTGTTGGGCAAGTGATGATGTGGGACCGGATTTTCTAACCGCAAGACGATGCTCATATGTTCTATTGTTAATCCGTCTATTGGTTTGTCCAATGTAGGTTTCGGAACAGTTTGAGCAAGGTATTTCGCATACACCGTGGGAATCATTAGGTATTTGGTCTTTTGGGGTTCTGATCAAATTGGAAATTGTTTGGTGTGTTGTGAATATAGTTTTTATGTTATTGGATTTCAAAACTTTTTAAATTTTGTCTGTGACACCTTTGATGTAGGGTAGAAAGATTATTTGCTGAGAAGGAGCTTCTGTTTGTTGTCATCGTCTGTTAGTCTGAAGGATCTGGTTACAAGAGTGTTGACAACGGAATTTATTTGTGATATATGGTGGTGTGATTTTCAATTAAGGTAACGGTTGGTGTGGGTTGGTTTTCTATACACAGAGTAGGAGAATTGATTGTTGCTTTGCTTTGTAATAAGGACGTCTAGGAAAGGGCGGGAACAATTGTTTTCGATTTCAATAGTGAATTGGATCTGAGGGTGTATATGATTAATGTGAGACAGGAAGTTGTTTAGAGAATCTCTACCATGTGGCCAGATAACGAAGATGTCATCTACTTATCTTAGCCAGCAAGTAGGCTTCAGTTCGGATCAATTCAGGGCTTGGGTTTCGAAATTGTCCTTCATTTATAAAAATGTTAAAGAGCAAAGGCCCAAGCACAGAATCTTGGGGAACACCTGATGTCGCTGAGATATCTATAGACCAAAATCCACGGTATTGCACATTGAGTCATCTGTTTACTAAATAGGATTCAAAAAATGTTAGGAAGTGTTCAGTTAGTCCAAATTTGGATAACTTGTTTAGCAAAATTCCGTGGTGCAGTATGTCAAAAAAATAAAATGTACATCTACTTGGTCTCTAGCATCCAAATGTTCAGCTATGAACTGAGTAATGCACACCAAGTTGCTGGTGGTAGAGCGATTTAGCATGAATCCGTGCTGATTGAGGCAAATTTGAGATTTGACGTGATTGAAGATAATATCATATATTTTTAAACAATTTACTAAAGTTATACAATATTGCTATTGGTCTATAGTATTCAACATCACATCTGTCATTTTTTTTAATACCGGACAGATTTTAGATATTTTCCAGACTTTTGGAAAAGTAGCAGTTTTAATAGACAAATTAAAAATACTAGGTGATGGTATTGCAAATAAAATTGCACAATCTTTAAGGAGAAACCCGGAATACCCTCAGAGTCTGTAGTGTTTTTTGGCTTTAAGTTTCTTAAATGCCTTGAGTACATCATTTTCGGTAATACGATAATTATCTTCGAGACCATGCATAAATTGTTAGTGTTGCAATGAGTGCTATTTACATCAAAAGTAATTAGCAAATGCGTCAACTATAACTTGTGATGCGTCAACTATAACTTGTGGTTCGTTAAATATGGAGTCACTATAAGCCTTAACGCTAATAATACTGAATACGTCATAAATTTGATGGTTTTAAAATCTGAATCAACAAAAATAAATAAATAGAAAACAAAAGCAGTGATCTGTTTGATGATCCAAAAGAAATTTCAGACAATTTTGGTCATTCTTATATAAACATGGGAACAGATCTGTCAAGTAAAATAAACCAAATAAATAACTTTACCGTTAAAACTAATATAACACAAAAGATATATTCTACGCCGCACGATATTAAATTTTAGTATATCTTTCCACATAATGGAAGTAACAAAATTGTATACCAATAAAGTGTGTAGAAAGACATCAGAAATGGAAAAACCAATCCACCGTTTGTGTAATATGCAACTGCAGCCACTGGTAATATGCAACTGCAGCCACTGAACTAAAAACTCTGATATTTTGCATCCTTATAAAAGGTTTAACTTGGGAGAGAACTTCATTTAGAGAATACCGACAATTGTATAATAATATCCCAGCGTACTCCAATTATAATCATTGCTACTTCGAAGACATTTGAACGCTTATAATGCCACAACACTGTTTTCATTTACAGCTAATGATTTTCTATTGTTTCAATAAATCAGTTTAATTTAGATTGAACCATATAATCCATCAGAATTTCAGTTCAGTTCATTGTTTTCACCTCTATACTACCCACCTTCTACCAAGCCTTTGTTTAAAGTAATTAAATTATCAGGTACGCAACTTTCTACCAACTGGCTATACAGGATTTGTGAAATAAAGTTATAAACTTTTAAATCATTGTTTTACTTCCAATAGTAGGTTTTACATATAAATCCCACTGTCAAATAGTAGCATTATATTACTACAGAGAACAAAAAGGAATGAAGTAAATTGTAATTTATTACAAAACAATTTGGTACATAGAGCCATATGGATGTAATATATTTTAATGTTGGTAGTGCCTGAATAATTACGTGTGGAGTGATTTATTTTTACTTGCCTTCCTTTAACTCAAAATGTACTTTTCATGTTTGTCCAGATCTTGCATCGTTTATTTAACACATTCTCTGACATAATTAATTGATGAAATTTTGTACAGATACTAAGACCGGATGACAATACAGTATTCCACCGTTACTTTTGTAAATATTCGCACGTAGAGGGCGCGGGGGTTAAAATTGATTAAATATACCATCCAACCGGCACCTTCGGCAAAACGTAGAATACAAAAGTTTGTTTTCTTTTTTTTTCACCTGGTTGGAGACTTCTACGAGAGGTATCACAATACAACTTTGTATGATTGTTCGAATGATTATATGAAAGGGGAAATACAAAGTGCGCACGCCTTGCTATTCTTGCAGTCGTACATGAAAAATTATTTTTTAATTTTTATTACGACTTGTAAGAAAAGCAAGTTTTTTAAAAGTTTTTTTATTTGTTGTGTTGTTTTTATATAATACGTGAACAGATCAATATTTCGCCCCTGACAGACTTTTTAGCTTCCTGTTATTCTCTATTTTAACTGGTAGTAATCGATTTGAAATATCCGCGGCTTTAAGTCTGATAAATTCCTATCCGTATTTGTAGTACATCAAGGCTCAATGTTAGGACGTCTATTTATTTGTTAACGATATAAGTACTGGTATTAATGTCAATGGTCTGCCGTGTGCTAATGACGTAGTTATTTGGTACTGCTGGTCCCGAATATAATTTATTATGTATCTCTTCAACGGAAAATGAACAGATTATTTCCAAATAACGAATATTCTGTTTGATTTGAGAAAAAATCTCAACAAACTCATAATACAATATTATTCGATCTGCTTATAAAATTTGGAATTCAGTGATCAAGACGAAAGAGTTCCGGATTCGATTCCTATCTGGGGTATGTATGATTCGTACGACATATTGACTAGACAGGTAGACCACTATTGTGTGAGAGACAATATATAGTTGCTCTTCTCCCTTGAGTTCGAGTCTCTGATTTAGCAAGCGTAATATCGCTGGTAATGGTTGTAGTATAATTATCCATGTGGTTTGGTTGTGTTTTGGAATAGATGTTGGCAAATTTCACCAGTATAGATAAGTGATTTTTGCTGACATTGATTTGTTGAATTTGCTTTATCATAATTACCACTTAGGGGTTGATGAGAGTCCCCACAGAATAATTTAGTGGAGTCGACTCAATTCTTCCATTTGTTCTACCCCAAAATATTTATGGATAATATTACCTGAATTTTTTTTTAGATGATTTACCATTTCTATTCGAGATTGTTCTACTAGTTATAGGGCAACGTATTTTTTATGCATGATGGTGCTCTACCTCATTTTTCTTAATTGTATGAGGATATTTCAATGAAACTTATTCCAATCAAGGGATAGATCGTTGAAGACCTGCAGAGAGGCCATCCGATTCACCGAACCTTATCTACTGTTCCTATTTGCTATGAACAAATTCTTCTTCATAGGGTCGAAGGAGGATGGCAACAAATCCGCGACAATTTTTGGTAGAGTGAGAGCATCTATGAGAAAATATGTCCTAAGTTGTACTGAAGCAGATGGGTGTCACCTCAAACATCTCTTGTAAAGTATAGTAAAAATGAAAGTGTTGAAAATTATCTTTTTCATTTACTAATTTTTATTTTACTTAAAAATTATAACTTCTGACAAGTGTTCATCAATATGGCCCGTTATTAGTTAAAACAGAATAAAGTCAATAATATATCCTTAGTTACACAAAAAACCAAGAGATCATTTTTGTTCAAAAATAAATTTGCACTAACATGACAGTTACTTCCACGTCCAGTTGAAGTATAGTAACGCAAAAAAAATTAATTTTGTGTTTGTTAAAATAGGCTTAAAATGTCATGAAAAGTCGGGATTTTAAATTTAAGTGAAAAAAATTTCCTGTCTGTCTGTTTGCCTGTCTGTCGGTCTGTCTGTCTGTCGTGTTGCTCTGTTTGTAATTTTTTTGTGCCCCCTCCCACTATCACCCCCAATAACACCCCCACACTATTATGAAAGAGAGTAAAAAAAAAATTAAACGTTATTTAGTATGTATATAAGAGCGAAACTCAACAAATTTTTTTGGCATATTATAACATAATATTTCAGTCGCAGGCTCGATTGCAACAAACATGAGCCGAAAGACTGATACTACTTATTAGCGTTTTGTTGGTAATATGCGATTATTACACTTAACGCACCAGGCTTGTAACTTGTAATTCAGTGCTCGGCGAGGCACATAGCCCGGAGAGTAGCTGTTGGTTGCAGTCTGGTTACATTCTTTATAGTAAAATAAGGGTTCTATAAAGGAGCCTTATTTATTTATTTATTATCCGTAAATTTCATCCATTGTGTTTTTTTTTGGCAAGTCATTAGTTCTCACTTTGTGAGAGGGTATATTTAGATAAATAAATAAGCATTTTATAGTACTAAAAATATTTAAGTTATTTCATTTTTTTTTCAGGGTACATCGTTAATGGTCCTCCCTTTCATCCCAGCATCGAACTTATTTTTTCCTGTTGGTTTTGTGGTAGCTGAAAGAGTACTTTATATGCCATCAATGGGTTTCTGTATGTTGGTTGGTTATGGTTTCCAGATTCTTACTGAAAAGCGAGGAAAACCACTGGCATATCTGTTACTTTCGATTCTTCTAATATCTCACGGTACCAAAACTTACATGAGAAACTGGGACTGGGAAAATGAGTATTCGATTTTCATGTCTGGTCTTCGAGTTAATCAAAGAAATGCTAAATTATTTAATAATGTAGGACACGCCTTGGAGAGCGAAGGGAATTTCCAAGATGCACTGATATTTTTCAAAACTGCAGTAAATGTACAACAGGATGATGTTGGTAAGTGTTTGAATGTTAAGTACGTATTTATTAATGCTGTAGTTTTAAACAAAATATATTTACAAATGGCATCTGTACGAATGGATATATACATACATTTCTCTAGCGACTAAAATATTCAAAAATTAAGTAACCAAATCAGTTTCAACACTACGGTTATCTTTTTAGTTGAATAACCTGCATCTGAATGTTAACTATTGGAATTCATATATAAATTTTGTACTTAGCAATGTAATCAACAGTTAAGTTTTAGTGTTGAGTGGTTGATATGAGTTTCTTAGGAATGACATGTACCACAAATTTAGTTCAAGAAAAAGAGAAAGAAATAACCTACAAATCGTTTATGTGTTTTCTGTCATTTTGTTTATACAGGGTGTTCGGAAACAAAGTAGAAAAAAATAAGTATAGGTTCCTTAGCCCAAATTAATTGAGGTTCTTTATGCAATATTTTTCAAAATACCCCTTCGTTGTCAACTTACAACCCCTTTAAAGGGGTACGTTAAAAACCATTTTAACTTCTTTACTCAAAAATAAAATTCCAAAAAGCAAAATATTTGGCATATCTATTACACTTATTGAAAGGCATCTTGTGATTTTTTTCATCTCCTTGAGTGCCTCACCGAGGGGTGGAATGGGTAACCACTAATAAATTTTTAAAAATATTATTAAAATCCATTTATTTTACATTTCAGAATAAAATATTTTCTGATTCCCTTGTCAATTCTAAAACTTTTACTTCTCTTTAAAACATGCCGTGTTATCAACCGTTTTCTTGATAAAAAAAAAATTTATATTCATGCAATTGAGTTCATTTCAATCATTACTGAATGACAATATTTTTTAAAGTTTTAGTAGGTGACATCAAGCTTCAATTTGAGAGTAGTATTAACATTTAAGTATTTATTGGAATTAATCTATCTAGTAGAGTCATGTCAGTTATTTCAAATAATTACCTAGATTACTTTTCTTACTTAAAACCATGTTTTCTGTGTCGCAAGTTTTTAAAATACCTAGACATATTTATAGTAGTGAAATATATGCTGATATGCATTTCATTTATGGTGAGTGCAAAGGAAACTCTCTAGCAGCCCAAATAAAATACAGGCTGAGGTTTTCTAACGTGTTAAACCTAATGCGGCCACTTTTACCAATATTTACATACGGCTAAGAGAAAGAGGTATTCAAGATACTGGTCGTCAAGTAGAAGTGGCACCTGCCTTAGAACAACAGATGTTAGAATATTTTGGTGAGGATCCTGAAATGAGTATAGACGGGCTGCCCTTCATTTTAATGTAAGTAGATGGAAAACATGGACGATTTTATAGCAAGGACTGTACCTTTACTATTTACAAAGAGTTCAAGAATTGCTCCCGCATGATTTTCCACTAAGTAGTTTTACTCGTAATGGGATTATAAATTTTCGCAATCAGCACCTATGGAGCGATGAAAATCCACAAGCTGTGGTAGTTAGATGATTTCAGTACAACTTTTCTATTAAAATTTGGGCTGGAATTATAGACGAACATTTACTTTGACAAGTTGAGTTACCTCAAAGATTGAATGGCGTGTCGTACTTACATTTTTTACAGAATGACTTGTTTCCTCTCTTCGATAACTTACCTGTTGAATTACGCTAAGACATGTGGTATATGCAAGACGAAGCGGGTCCCCATTATTCCGTACAAGTTCGGGAATGGCTTTCGCAAACTTATAGAAATCGTTGGATTGGAAGAGGACAACAAGCTACAATTAAATGCTCCTCCTCGACCCTCGGATTTGAGTCCATTAAATTTTTACTTCTGGGAGTATATGAAAAATGTCGTTTAATCTACACCACTTCCAAATGAAGACGTTTTGAGGGAAAAGATTTTTAATGCTGCTTAAGAATTCGTCATACCCCACTAGTTCCACGGAGCTTGTATAGCAATTTGAGACGAAGGTTACAATAAAGTTTTCATGTTGGAGGGCGCCATTTTGAGCAGTTATTCGAGTTTGGAAAAATATGCTTTTGTTCATCAAAATTGTTTTACTTCTTTAACATTATTGTTTGTATTTAATAAATTATTCCATTAATAAATAAATTTATTAATTTGATTTAAAAAATATATACATTTATTATTGCATAGAAGTTGTTTATAAATATTTAGATTATTCGATTACAGCAGCGTACTAAATGTTTAAAAAAATTATCGTTCTATAATGATTGAAATGAACTCAATTACATGAACGTAAATTTTATTTTTTATCACAAAAACGGTTGGTAACACGGCATTTTTAAGGAGAAGAAAAAGTTTTAAAATTAATAAGGGAATCAAAAAATATTTTATTCTGAAATATAAATGAACTAATTTTAAAAATATATAGAAAAATATATTAGGGGTTGCCCATTCCATCCCTTGCTGAAATACTCAAGGCGGCGAAAAAAAATCACAAGATGCCTTTCAATAAGTATATATGCCAAATATTTAGTTTTTTGGGGTTTTATTTTTTGAGTAAAAAAATTAAAACAGTTTTTAACGTACCGCTTTAAAGGCAACGAAGGGATATTTAAAAAAATGTTGTATGAAGAACCCCAATTAATTTGGGCTAATGAATCTGAATTTAATTTTTTCTACTTTGTTTCCGGACACCCTGTATATGGGGAATTCTTAAAATGTAAAGCTCAAAAAGCACAATTTTGTAAATCTAATCACTGTCTTATATATAATTTGCGTTAATAATTATAATTAAAATATTTCTTTCCTGGAATATTTCTCCTTATCAAATTTCCTTACTCTGAAAACTGCAAATATTGTCTTAAAGGGGATTTATTAAATCAAACAAAAGTATACAAATGTAAAAAGGTATGTCATATGAATGTTTCATTGGTCGTACTGTTCAGTAATTAGCTATTTATCTAAATAACACAACCTGACAACCTTCTTCATCACTACCGTGGACATTCACATCACAATTTGTGAACTCCACTATTTTTGCATTGAAACAAAAATAGTAAAGTTGACTACTTTTAGTTAGCCGACTCCTTCACCAACTAGTTTTTTTTTTAAATCGTATTTTACATAACTACGTAAATTTTCCAAATATTTAGAAACAGATTTATGTAATAAATTATCCCTTAGCCCAAGCTATGAGTTAACTAATGGCTTTGATAATAACTTATCCAAATTTGAACTAAGAGTTTGGCGAATAATTTTAAAGTAGGTTAAAAAGAGATACATCGGTGGGGATTTAAAGGAATAAGATACATCAAAAATGAAAAATGCAAGAAGTGGAAATTTTCTTATTTAACACAACGCAACAATAATACAAAATTTGCAATTTTCAACTTTCGTCTTATTTTTCCGGGACGAAATTAAGTTTGAACCACATTTACTGAGTCTAATGAGCGTAGGTTCATAATTCTATAAAAATATGGAAGCGGTATCATTTAAATAATGCTTGGGCAAAATACTCAATATATTAATTATGCAATTTAATTTCCCCTATTCATATTTTTAAAATTCTTCTATAGAAAATAATTTCATATACCGCGGTGTTACAATGACATTTTTCAGATAGTTTATAAAATATCGTTAGTAATGTCCCTGAATGTACTGCCACATGCCTCGATATTTTACTTCTGAGATTTAGTCACATCTACACTTCCCATGCGTTTAATATTAATAACTTTATTTGTTTTCCAAAAGTTGGAGTAACCAATACTTGGAGGCAATTTTATTATTGATATTTCCTTTTGGAATGTGTCAAGAAATACAGTCAACCTTTTGAAATAAAATTGTCATATAGAAATACAATTTTTAGTGCAAAATTCAAGGATAGTGTTCGTGTTTAGTATTCAAGTACATTTGGTGTTTGTGGCAATTACATCAGAGCTCGTATCGCAACAAAAGAGGGATGTTATTACTTAGGCGTTGATGTGGAAAGTTTTTGATGAACAGTACACTTAACAAGCAACCACAACATGTAGTCTGATGTTATCAAACAATCTCATCGATATAAGAAAATACTATTCACTAATGCAAATTATATTTTAATTTTTTTTTTTTCAATCTATTCGAGCATTTCCATATTGGGGTAACGGAGCAAGAGGTACAAGAAACTATCTAAGATTATAATAACAAAGATTCTATTATAGAGTAAAAATATTTTCTGGTATGTACACAATCCAATCCAACAGATTTATTAAATATTACAAAAAATACATCCATAATAGAAACGTTATATTTAACGCGGCGCCTCCGCCAGAAAATAGAATACAATTTATATTTTACTTCCTTTATGTTTCTTGCTCTATTAAAAAACAAATATGAGTGATCTGCTTTTTATTGTGTAATTGCCGTTAATTACTGTAATACATTATACCGGGTGTCACCGGATCATGGAAGACCCCCTATTTTTCCTTATTTCCCTCCCCCCTTCCGGTTTCACTGGAAATGACCCCAACTTTTGATTTTTAAATGGAACACCCTGCATATTATTCTATTTTTGGAATCCTTGAAAAACCCTGAGTACTCCATAGGTACCATTTCGACTCCATAAAGAAATTTGGCTCGAAATTTGTTCCATTTGAAAAAATTAAGTTTTGTTAAAGAAACTGCTCGGGCCAAATTTGATGGCCCACGAAATACACATTCTTAAATTTTTATGCTCGATTTGATTACTCTGACATCATACCGCTCCATTACAAGCATTCTGATATTCTAATAAGAAATATGGAATAAAAGGGGGGGGGTCTACCATGATCCGTTGATACCTGGTATATTATTGTATTATTGCAGAAGGCCTTTGATCAAGTCGATCACTATATTCTTCTCCAAAGATATTGGTTTCTCCGAAAATATATTTTTAATTTTTAATTCCTATTTCAACAGAAAGCAATTCGTTGAATATGAAGGTGCTAAATCTGTTGAGTAAAATGTAACCTGGGGTATACCACAATGCTCCTATCTGAGCCATTTACTTTTCATTTTCTGTATTAACGACCTGGCTATCCAAATCAACTGTCCAAAATTTATAAATCAATTCGTATTATACAAGATTTTCTGTACTTAGAATCAGTCCTCAATAGTGTTGTCAACTGGCCTCAGCCTCAACATATCCAAATGTAACGTTGTCTCTTTTGTGACGTGAACCGTAAGGAAATGGCCTTTTCGGTTAAGCACTCGCCGGCTGCTCTTCTGTTCGGAGGCGGGTCGTAGGTTCTTTCGATAACTTTAACTTAACCAACAGTTTATATTGAAGAAAGAGTTGTTAATTTGTAAGCTCTGGGGCGCCAGTAAATTTCTTGACAGAGAAGGGGTTAGAGACCAGAATAAAAAAATTAAGTAATGTATACTAAATATAATAATAGTAAAAAAATGTATAAATACAAAACCACCAACAAATAATAATGTAATACACAGGATAAGGTATAACACAATTGCTAAAATTAGATTTACTAAGCTATGAGGGTGTGAGGCACAAATGGAACAAAAAAAGTTAAAAAGATTAAATTGATTTTATGGCCTCTCCGGTTATAAATATTTTAACTTCTAGAATATTTCAGATTTTAGAAATAAAAAAGGTACAGTACAAATGACCCTGACCTTGTCCTGACCAGTAATCCTGAAGGGATAAAGAAATCTCAAAAAAACAGGATGGAATTTAAATTCCCAAACAGCTGTTTAGTTAACAATAAAAAAATATTTAATTATGACGCTTTTCCAAAAAATATTAATCCATTTACGATGCAATACTTTATCCCTAAATAATGAAATGTTGGAGGCTCCTCCCTGCAGTTGTAAACTAGACCAGTTGTACTTACAGTCGTTAAGGCGAAGGCTGGAGAATTAGAATAGTTACCAACTAGCTGGACCAACAAACCATTCAGCAAAACTAAGCTGGTTGAAAACGATGACCGAACATCTCAGGTGGAACGTTTTAGTTCTTTTAGATTACATGACCCGTTCCGGCATCCACGACAGGTGTTATGTGTCCTCAAGCCACATAAGTGGGTAATACCTGCGACTGGCTTAAATCTTTGAGTGTCAGATTATCGGGTGAGGGTTGGCAAGGCCCTCCAAAAAAAACTATAAAAATTACTAGTATCAAAACTTGGTACTCTCTTGAATTTTATGTTATTTGTACTTATATTAAATTAAACAAAATATAGATCTTTAAATGAATATACTTCAGATTTACTGACCTTAGATGTTCTTAGGTTTTCTATTACAGAAAGGTGGTGTCTGCACTTGGCTGGAGTTACAGCAAAAATGCCTCTAGTAACATGGCTATTCCTTTTTTTACTTTGACACAAAAAATGACCAAAAAATCCGCCACAAAAACTATCATTTTTCCCTCTAATCCGGGGCTACCAATTATAGCATAAAATTCCTATAGTAGAGTAGAGCCAAGTTTGAAATGCCCCATTTGATCTGTCTTTTAATAGACCAGTATTCCTGAGATGTTGTCATTGTATTTTCACACTATTTATTTGTTGGTTATATTAATGTCATCTGACATTGCCTTCCAATTCAAAACTATAGACTGTAGAACCCTCTGTTGTTGTCTTAATTTACTACAATGTATTGAGTGTTGCATAAGGTCGTCAAGTGAAATATGCAAGAAGTCGCATTATAGCCCGGGCGCGCATGAAAAATGGATTATTCAAAAAAATTATGTTACACTTTCTCTAGAAAAATATGTGCCTATAACCATCCTTATCACAAAAAACTAACTAAAATCACTCGCTGCTAAGAGGTTAAAGATGTAGGTATTTTTTTGATGGTGAACAACATTGTAACATATGTTACTTACGTTGTTTCTGCAACATGTAAACAGTTGGGCTTTATTATAAGAAACTGTAAAAATTCCCAGAATATCATAACTTTTAAATTGTTGCATTTCTCATACGTAAGATCAAAACCTTCTTTTTTTGTTTATTACGAATGAACAAGGTGGGGCGAGCGTAGGTGCGTCTTTACTATGTACATACTTCGGTATGCGATGTAAAGCAACGTAAGACGCAGTTAGTAGTTGGATGGGTGACCATTCCAACGGAAACCGCGTCCTCGCCTCACACATCTTCCAGCGGCTTGTATATCAGTGTATACACGGAAGCTATACAACATTAGGCGAGGGTTGTATAGGAGATATACCATCCTTCGGAGGGGATATAAAGCCGTCGGTACCTTGTCTATTAAATGTTAGGCAAGTAAAAGATCCCTACTCTTCTTAAGGGAAGAGGTTCGGCAAAATTCCTGGTTGGGGGTAGCTCGTCTACAGGTGTTGGTGTTAGGCCTCAGTAGCGGAAATAGGCCGACGTTAAATAAACGTGTAAAAAAAAATTAACAAGATAGTCGACAAAACATCTGTATGGATATCATGATGTATGTTCTGTCGCAAAATTCTGAACTACAAAAATCTATTGTCACATTCTCAAAGAAATCAACTATAATGGGAGCTTCTTCTACGTCGGTCAATTAATGTGTTGCCAAGTAAAGATCTTTCACTTAGAGAACCACGTTCAATTTACATCCTATTTAAAATCCCTAGTTTATGCAAATAAACATAGAATATGCAAAGAATTGAAATGTAACATACGCGAAAGAAACATATTCTCATATCTGAACAAAAAAGGGAAAAATGGGATGAATTGGTCTCTCTCAAGTGGAATCTTTTTGCATAATATTCATTCCACGAAATTAAAACGTACCCACTCCCAGACATAGCAATTCCGTGACAGAAGTATATGTGCCTTGTTTTCAATTTAAAAATATTCGTGAAGCTTATAATTATAAGATATGTATTTTTATTATCAATATAGAATATATAAGGTGCTCTTATATCTATCTAGTCAACGTTTACTACTGAGAGATTTTACATAGTTTATTTCTCTTAAAGATTTTATCTGTATTTGAATGTTTTGAGTTAAGTTCAAAGGGCAAAATATATTCAAATTAACAAAATATCATCTAATTAAGAACCTGGTTCCTTGCTTGACATATTATGTCTTTTCTGCATAAAATGTATTTGAAATCAATGAGATTGTTTTAATTGCATTTGCATTAAATATCCAGTCGTTTACCTATTTACCACTGAAAATATTTTCTATTGACATACTCGTCATTAACTGCACTAAATTTTTAAATGATTGAAATTTGTTACACTAGCAGCATTAGAACGTTGCTGTTTCATCTCAACAATTTCGATAGTTATTTGAAGGAATTTAATTCAAATGTTTACCTTATTAAAAGTTAAGATAGCGTACTTACAAACTTTTTAAACAAGTTATATCTTTAGCTACCGAATTCTAAAATGCTATCAGATTGCGTCCGGAAATATTATCATTTTATTCGCATTTAGTAGCGTACCAATAAAGTACCAATACCAATACCAATAAATGCGTGTGCGATTGTCACATCTTCACGATTTAATCATTATAATTAATTTTATGGAATAATGTGAAAGGAGATTTTATTTAGAGATTAAAAAGCTTCATATCTTTCGTTTCCACTTTTCTGCACCCTTAAAACTCTAGAAGCTATTGCATTTTGTTTCTGGGACTATCAATAAATTATAATTCAACTTGTCAGAAAGGCGGTGAGCCACCACCACTAAAATGCCAAAATGTCTATTTTATTTATAGCAAATGGAAAAACTGGACTGGATTAATTTAGTTGAGTGTTTCAATTTTACCGAAGAAGGTGAGTTTGGTATACGACAAAAAACACATTTTGGACAGGGACATGTAAAAATATTTTGAAATATAGTCGATATCAACAATGGAAGTAAGGCCTTGAAAATAAGAACATCAAAAAAGAATCTACGACCATAACCCTTTATAATGTACAGATTTTATATCATTTTCTGCCGGTAGCTGGACAAATTTGTTGCTATATCGCTAAAAAAATAGGAAAGGGATTTGTGGATGAGAAAATTTTACAGGATCCAATGCAAAATACTTAAAATCGTAAAACCACTGACTCATCATCCAATTCAATAAAAGTAACAACCCGAGAAATAGTTGTTAATCCGCTTCAACTACTTAACAGAATTATTTATTCCAATAAGACACACATGAAATTAAATAGTCTTTTTACTATGAGCTTGCACTATATCCATTATTGATGTTTACGGATGCTTTACTGAGCAAAAAGGAGGAAAATACAGTTGTAAAAAGAATTTAGATTTAGTACTAAACTCTATTCAGAGAACAGAACTGTATTTGCTATTGATGGGGGATTGCTTCCAGAAAACGTAGTTACATTCCATAAAATACCTCTCCAGTGTTGCAATTTTGTCAAGTATTCTTACATTGGAATATGCCTAACTGTCTCTAATGGTTAAGACTCAAATATTAAATCAACAAAAGAATCTCCGCAGCAATTGAGGTCACAAAAATTGTAGAAGTATCGATTAAACTTGAATCTATCACTGCATCTCTCAGATGCTAATATATTCATAACTTTGAAGTTATATGACACAGTAACTGGTGTTGTGGTCTTATCTATATTATAAAAACATAAATATCTATATTACAATATTAGAAATATGATCTAAAAGGGCCAGGTCACTCAAATGTATCAGTTACAAGAATGATTGGTACATATGAAATACTGCTTTCTATTTTTACATTACACTAAAGAAATAAAAATCAAATTATAATTTAGCCATGAAAAGAAGGAAGAAGAAAAATATGGCCGAGGGCATAATTTTAGTGTTTACTTACTAATTTCTGTTCAGTTTACGATACAAGGATAGTTAGGAACACAAGTGAATTCGTTAAATTCAGGACAAAAAAAAAGGAGAAGAGATTCCAATTAATACAAAGTATAACAACGTTAGCCTGAAGATATTTTAAAGATAATATTTTGTAAGTGCAAAAGATTATACGAAAAAAGTTATTCATGCGAAAGATTAGAATTAAAATGTTCTGCTAAGTGTGGATAGTGCAACGAATGGTTTCAAATACAATTGCATGCGTACTAACGTAGAAGAATTAGATGACGTTATATATTTTTATTAGTAAGAAGGTATGCTTGTTAGCAAATCAATAATAATGGAATAATTATAAATATTCAAAAGAATAATTACAATACGCACTTGGTTTATTGTTTCATTAGTTTTGTTCAGATTTCTCTGACATATGTTTCGGCCTTGCGACCATTATCAAAGAGTCTTAAAAACTGACCTGAAAGTGGTGGTTCACTGTATATATCTTACAAATCCTCTACCCACCTAGAGGGGGATAATTTGGAGGATTTGGTATTTCTTAAAATTTAACAATACAGGCCGTAACTACGAACTTAATTTTAATTTTATTATTGTGTTTAGTACAGAATTGTTCATGAATTCTGTTTGTGTATTTGTAACGTTTCTTAGGGCCTTCTTAATTTCTAGAATTTCAAGCATGTCTAGGATTTTTCCTTTGTTTGCATTATGCAAAAGTTTAACATTACTCTGCAATGTTCGGCGAAACCAGTTGATTTTTTATTATATAAAATAGACTGTTTGTGTTCTCTTATCCTCACATCTATGTTACGGCCACTCTGACCTATATATACGGCATCACAGTCGTCACATTTTATTTCATATATCCCCGATTTTTTAATATTTTCTGTCTTTTCTTTATTATTAACCAACAAGGGACCTAAATTATTTCTATTCCTTGATATTGTATTAATACCTAATTTATTTAATCTATTACATACTGAGTTGCTAACCTTATTTACATAATTTATACTACGCAACTTTTTGTTTTCTATATTTGACACGTTTTAAAATGTGTTTGTAATAATTTTCTCTATTTATTTTTTATTAATTTGTCAATAAGTAACTCATCATAGCCATTGTTTTTTGCTAGCGCTTTAAGAATTCTAACTTCTTTTTCAAAGTTAACCCTATTTAAATTTAGAGATAATAGTCTGTATACATAGCTATGAAACGGTGACATTTTTATCTTCCAAGATTGATTACAATTTGCATGTGTATTAGTGTCAGTAAAAGTTGGCTTTCTGTAAATATCAAGCTCTAGCCCATGTTCTTTACGTGTCAGCGTAATATCTAAAATGTTTATTGACCGTTTTATTTTCCATTTCAACTGTAAACTGAATTTTGTTGTTTAGGGAGTTAATAAAATGGATGAAATGTGACAATTGTCTCTCAGTACCGATCCATATACAAAACACATCGTCAACATATCTTATCCAAAAATGTATGTATTTAAGGAGATTATTGTTTGTGGTAAAAAGATTGTTTTCAAAATTTGCCATGAATATTTCAGCTAATAAAAGGTTTAACGGACTACCCATAGGTAAACCGTAAGTGTGACGACTGTGATGATGTATATATAGATCAGAGTGGCCGTAGTATAGATGTGAGGTTAAGAGTACACAAACGGACTATTTTATATAATAAAATAATCAACTGGTTTCGCCGAACATTGCATCGAGCAAAATCACGTTTTTAACGGTAGTAATGTTAAACTTTTGCATACTGCAAATAAAGGAAAAATCCTAGACATGCTTGAAATTTCAGAAATTAAGAAGGCCCTAAGAAACGTTACAAATACACAAACAGAATTCATGAACAACTCTGTACTAGATACAGTAATAAAATTAAAATTAAGTTCGTAGTTCCGGCCTGAATTGTTAAATTTTAAGAAATAGCAAATAAAGTAATTATCCCCCTCTAGGTGGGGATATATATACTGTGAACCACCACTTTCAAGTCAGTTTTTAACACTCTTTGATAATGGTCGCAAGGCCAAAACATATGTCAGAGAAATCTGAACAAAACTAATGAAACAATAAACCAAGTGCATATTGTAACTATTTTTTTGAATATTTATAATTACTCTATTGAATACGTTTCATCAACAACTTACCGCAGATTCCATCCAATTAATCAATAATAATGGTCACAGTAAAATCCTTCTATATATTTTACTCTTTTTATCAAAAGCGCAATAAGCTGTAGATCTTCTATATTGTATTCATGTAATAAGTCATAATTTTTTCAGACTTGCTTCTATCGAGTAATAGTTGAAGCAAAAATGTGTGTCTTTTAATTATCCAAAAAGAGTTCTGCTAATATTTCTTGAGATAACTCATTTTAAATTATTAATATGTATTTACTCCCCATTATGGGAGCCTATAGGAATTTTAGTAGGTTTTTATCAACAGGTATTGCGTAACTTTGAACAATTTCGCAATGTTGATGTGGATATTTGAAGTATATAATTTCAGCAAGACTTTATGACAATTTGCGAACAATGCTTCCTGATCATGCCATTTCGAAATTTGGGACATCAACTGGCAGGTACGGTCACCGGATCTCTCAGCTTGTGATTCCTTTTCATGAGGTCAAAAGTTTTTTCTAATAGACCACAAATTTTGAACATCTAAAATGTAATATCGGGATAGAGATTAACGTAGTCCCAATTGAAATGTTTTGTTCTAGGCTTCAAGAGCGTCAGCACCGAGGAGGAGGTCATTTGACCGATGTAATATTTAAAAAATAAAATTTCCGTGTGTATTCATGAACCTTGTGTTTAATTTTTGTACAAAAATTCAGCCATTAATAAGAACAACACAATTTAAAATATATACTTCATTCTGCCGGACTCGTTACATAAAAAAATAATTGTGCAATTGTGCACGCCTGTGTAATCGTGTACAAGCACACAAGTAAAGTAATCAAATGAACTATTACTTATAGCCATTTCACTCTATTCACTATTTTGTGCCTATTTTGGAGACAATTTTTAGCACATTAATCATAAGGCTACTTAGTCTGAATTATTAACAGTGACGAATTATAAATAATAAATGTGACTAAAGTAGTTATTGATGTTTTCCACGACTTTTGTAAATAATATATTGGCCAATTATAACATTAATATTAATATTAATAATAGTTATTCTACTTAAACTAACAGCCGTATGTCATTTTGTGGTTTTAATAATAAATTATTTAAATTATTGATGTTATTATGTTACTTATGTATTCACATTGTTGTGAAAGGTCCATGTGTCCGCTGATTCTCCGCACAATAATAGTTAGAATGTCTATTTCATAATGCAAGCGAAGTTATAGTATTTCGTTTAAACCACACACGGTAAATATTCTTTTAAAATATTCATCAAGAATACATAAATTTTGTATAAATATTCAAACTAATAACGTTAATAATACTTATTTACTAACGCATTCTATGAGGTGATGTGTCCCCAATTTCAGCGTTATTTTAATGAATGTCGGATTAGCGAGCATATTTATTTATTTTGACAGACGTATCGTTTGTGATTGAAAATAATAATAATAATAAAAGTATTTATTGAAAAAAATATATAATAATACATTTTCTCAATAGGAAAGGGCATTGCTAAGCATTTTTTCAGCCCTTCCTTAAATACAAGCAACTAAAAGTTGATACAACTTAAAATAAATGTACATCAAATATTATTTCAAAAGCAATGTAGGTGCATACTTTTAGCGTAGCATTAATTGACTAAATGTTTAGTTTTCTTTTTGATTTCTTAACATAAGCATCTTCGTTATATTTTTAAAGCTATAAGATTTATTGGACATGAGTATATTACTATATTAATTAAAAATCTTTGGACCCAAATACAAAAAAACAGGATTTAATTTCTTAGTCTTATGTTGAGGAATGTTAAAAATGTTAGTATTTCTAAGAATAATATCACGTACCTGTGGCCAAGGTATTAGACAAATGACGTTTGATTAATGTGGTTATTATTATTTTTTCATATACATTTATTTTACGTCGGCTTATTTCCGCTACTGAGGCCTAACACTGACGCCTCTAGACGAGCTACCCCCAACCAGGAATTTTGCCGACGAACCTCTTCCCTTAAGAAGAGTAGGGATCTTTTACTTGCCTAACATTTAATAGACAAGAGACCGACGGCTTTACATCCCCTCCGAAGGATGGTATATCTCCTATACAACCCTCGCCTAAGGTTGTATAGCTTCCGCGCATACACTGATATACAAGCCTCTGGAAGATGTGTGAGGCGAGGACGCGGTTTCCGTTGGAATGGTCACCCATCCAACTACTAACTGCGCCTGTCGTTGCTTTATATAGCATACCGAAGTATGTACATAGTAAAGACGCACCTACGCTCGCCCCTAATGTGGTTATTAAAATATATGGGAATACAGTTTCTACAGACACACGAATCATATGTAATAAGTTTTTAGACCATTACACAATGAACCCTGGACATTTTATATAGGAAATGGCCCCCGGCAAAGCTCGCTGAAATCGATACATGTTATTTCTCTTGGGCTCCTGATCAAAAGTCCTCATGGCTACGAGGTCGGAAAATGTACAGTTTTAGAGATATGGAGAAGTCGATTTTTTGGGATTTTTTCACTATTAGTATGGAGCCATGGTCCTTTCAATTCGGCTTCGCTAGTATTCAACGGAGGTTTTTCGAGTGGCTGTTTTCAAATCCGATTTCAGAAGTAGCATTTGACAGTTGACAGCTGTCAGTGGCACTGTCAACTCGCCTTAATTTCCGGAAAAAAATTATCAGAATATATACAAGGGTTGTTTGGGTCGCTAATTTCAAATCCGATGTCGAAGGTGGCATTTGACAATTGACAGCTATCAGTAGTAGTGTTAGCTGTATTATCCGGAAAAAATATTTTCCCGTCTATATTTTATGTATGAAAATTATAATCTACTGCAAGATCAGCTTGATATATTCAACTGTAGCATTCGTTCAATTAAACAACTTGACTTAATTTATAAGTTTCGCTTTCTATACTAGTCTGCTGTAGATCAGTTGTAATGTGTTTCTTATTATATTTTTTTTATTATTGTAATGTATGTTATTATCGTGTAATACCTGTTTATTATAATGTTTACATATTCTTCATTGTAATGTTCCCACCCTGTAAGTGGTTATCTGTTGGGTGGTAGTATCCAAATAAATAAATTACCAAAATGAAATTAGTATTTACTTTAATATATTTCTTTAAAATTGTGTATATTATCATATACAATATATTATCGTTTTAGTAATGATCATTGTCAACAAATTGCAGTCGTGTTGGTCGTATACAAAAAGGCGTACGTTGTGTAAATAATGTAACACGAAATTTTGTTCAAACTCTGTTTTGCGTGCCGAATCCGTTCATAAGCGGGCGAGTATTTCGTAACACCTGTATACAGCATTCATTTATAAAATTGTCTTTATTCAAACTTATATTCATGAGAAAACAAAGTGTTCCCTCCAATTAATTCATAATATGCTTTTTTTAAGGTGCTCATATAAACGTTGGCAGAACCTACAATCATTTAAAAATGTTCAAAGAAGCTGAAGAGGCGTACTTAAAAGCGAAATCTCTCCTGCCAAAAGCAAAACCAGGAGAGTCCTATCAAGCCAGAATAGCTCCGAATCACTTAAATGTTTTTTTGAACCTGGCTAATTTAATTTCAAAGAATTCTACAAGGCTGGAGGAAGCGGATATGTTGTATAGGCAGGCAATAAGTATGAGAGCGGATTACACTCAAGCATATATTAACAGGGGTGATATATTGATAAAGCTGAATAGGACTAAAGAAGCCCAAGAGGTTTATGAAAGGGCCCTTTTGTACGACAGCAACAATCCTGACATTTATTATAATGTAAGTATTAATCCTAGTTTCAATTTTATGTAAGGAATATTTATTCATTTTAAACATGGATTTTGATTTTTGACACATTTCTGATATAAAATGTGCGCATGGAATTATTAGGAGATGAGTGTGTTCCTTATCAAAGTTATTCTTAATTATTATTTTTGTATTTTTAGATTAAAGCAACTCTCGAAAATACAAAAGCATATAGTTGATTCTTATGTTAAAACTCCTCAAAATATCTATTCCTTAGGTCCCCCATTAGAATGGCAAAACTGTAAAAAATTGCACTTCTTTTCTTACGAAAAGTGCTATTTTCGTAATTTTATATTCCTATCTGTCTACAGTATGCTTCGTTAATAATAGTCCATAACCTAACTGAGGAGCCCTTTGACCAGAATGTAGATACTTAAATACTTAGACAAAATATTCCTCCTTAGTAAGTTGCAGGGCGTTTTGTTTTAAATATTAAGAAAACACTGCAATACCAGTACATTCGCTATTTGTCCTTACAACTAATCGTTTGTACGCTTTCAATAAGTGAGTTTAGTAATACTTTTCTAAATATAATCGTTAATATAGCATTTTTTTCCAGTAACATGAGCGCAAAGTCTATTGATGGTATTGTTTGTGACATGATTAAGAAATTTGAGAAGATCTCTATGATAGTTAAGACAAAAGAGGAGTATTCAAAGTGGATTCAAATTAAAAAAAAAAACTATTTCTTTAGTTAAAAAATGTGTTAAAAATAAACTAGATTGTATTAAAAACTTTTCCAAAATTGAATCAGGTTTATGTTTGTTCAAATTTTACAATAGAAATTTACAAAACTTAAGAACATTACATTTTAGTAAAACAAATAGAAAATTTACGAAAAATTTGGTTTGGTAAGATGGCGACTCGTGTTTTAAGAGACGATTGAGAACTGACGTAATAACAAATCTCAATATAATAAACCCAAACATATTTTTGGAAAAAGCATTTAAAAGTTTTTCAATTAAAATTAAAAGCGAATTAAATAAGTCGTTACTAAAAGCTAATGTAACATTTTTTGGAAATTATATAAAACCTCAAAATGGAGAAACTGTTCAACAAAAACTGACAGAAATACTAACTTAAAAGCTTGGTATGTCGAGCATGTAAAAGATAAAATTTTAACAAAATTAGAAGAATGTCAAGAACGCGACAGCGGTTGGGCCCTGTATTAAATTTTAAATTTAAAAGTAAATATTAATAATGATTCACCTATAAATTATGGTACATCAACTTATATCGATTTACCGCCTTTTATAAAGAAAACTCAAAGTGTAATTAATATAGAAATAATGATGAATACTGAAATTTAGTAAGCATATAATTTGGGTTCATATCTCCGTTAAGTTCAAAGATGGGCCAAATCGCCTTTTTCGTTTCAAAATGATAGCGGTCCAAAGTTTTAAAAAATTCCCAACATTTTATTTCCAATCAAATATGTACATGTGATACTTCGTTGTATAGTGCTCATCTAGCCCTACAACTTTTGTTTAAAACATTTTTTGCTAAAACGTAGATGAAAAATAAAAAAAATGGCGGCGATTCAAAGTCTTAAAAAAATTCTCAAAATTTTATTTCGAATTAAATATGTACATATGATACATCGTTGGATAGTACTTATCTAGACCTACATCTTTTGTCTGATATATTTTTTTGCTAAAACACATAGATAAAATTTTTTAAAAAGCGTGATTTATTTTCATTTTGAAGACTACGTACGTGCTAATTTAATTACTCACTTAATCAGTTATTTACTAAAATAATAGAGGCTTAAAGCAGTGAAAAACAATATAGGACAAAATCTACCTTTCCGACTGGCTCCTGCCAGCGTTCTTTAGATCCCGATGGAAAATTTATAAAATTTTCAAAAATATACTAGTATGGACTACTAGTACTAGTATTAAAATACCGTCACTCTCTATACTATTCCTCCAGCAAATTGATTCACCTAATTTTATAGGTCGTACATCGGCTTTATGGTTCGCCGGCGTCAATAATGAGCTCGTAAGGTTTTTGTTGCATTTTTTATTTGCAAGGAATCTTTGAACGACATTATACACGTTATTCTACTCTTTTTTTGAATCCTTTATACACAAATCTAAAAAGATTAGAAAAATTTGTACTAATAAGAGGTCTACATATGGAGTAGTGTTCAAATTACTTGAATAAATGTTAGTTTATTTGAAAAGAGATTTTTCCTTATTTTGAAACTAAATTAAGTACTTATTTAAGCTTTTCCTCATAACTGAAAACATTTTGTTATATAAAATTCTCATTAAAAATGTCTATTTACTGAATAGAAGTAGTTAAGCCATTTCCTATTAATTTATTTATGTTTGCTTTGACTAATATATGACATGACTAGTTTTATACGCGACAAATTAATAGAAGCGGGAAAATTCAAAAATGATATAATTTGATATAATATTTTTTGAGAAATTAAGGTGATAAAATGTATAGTTTTAAATAAATTTAAAATTCATTATTGTTTATAGCAAAAAGCAAAAATATATGGTTATACCTTAGTATATCATGCCATACAGTATTGAGTCTATTCAGACGAAGAAGAAAAGCCACTTCCCACTTGAATCAGTGGCTCTGCTACAATGTCCATTGTAATGTCAACCTGCCATATTTTGTTTTCTTCATTTTGCGCATGTGGAATGGCAATTTCCAATTTTTAACAGAAACATTTCCAATAGCTTGCGGAAATAATGAGTGAAGATTAAGTAACATTGTTGTATTTCACCACCCGCTTCGCTGATGCCAACAGAAACGGCTTTAGGCTAACAATGTTTTTTCCATTTAATATATTTTGATAAAATGGAAAGATGTTGTAACCTTTAGCACATGTTGTACTTCTTAAAAACAAATATTGATGTTTTGTCTATTTCGCACTAACAAACAGGGATAATGCTTTATCATCAGTAAATGCTTCTACATTTTTCTGTTTAGAGCGATAAGCTAATCACACTTTCTTCGCTTGTGACGGTGTACCTTCTTAAACAATTTTACTTTAACTAAACCAGTCAGTCGCAAGCTGGTACTAGCTGCAAACCTCACGTTTTCGGGGTTGCTAACCGTCTGTGTTCCTTAGTTCTTCGTAGTTTAATACGATGGAAACTTTCTAAAAAATCACTTTTCAGCCGGCCAGCTGAAGTTACATTATAAAGTTCAGGAGGTAATTGAAATTGTGGAAAGAGAATTCGAAAGAGAATTTGTAACTTGTAATTCAGCGCTCGGCGGGACACATAGCCCGGAGAGTAGCTGTTGGTTACAGTCTGGTTACGTTCCTTATAGAAAAATGAGAATTTTATGAGGAATTTGCGACTAAAAATATTATGTTTTAATATTCCGCCCTCTAAAAGCACATTTGAACAATTCAATAAGTTGTTCAAACCTTTGCTATAATAAAACATTAACACAAGAAGAATAAAGTAAATTCAGGTAACAAAAACAAAATAATAATCAAGAAAGCAACATGATGCAATTATGGAAAGATTATTCGCAGTTATGCCAATGTATAGAGGTTCTCCATAAAAGCATCACTCCTTGCTCAGAAAGTTAAAATGTACCAATTAATTTACGTATAATATCCATTTGTTTGCATTTCATGATTTCACTATTATTTTAAAGAAAAATGGTTACCGGTGTTATGAAGCCTAAAAAGTTTGCAATTTACTAGCGGGGGACAAACCAAGAAGGACGACTTTTTGTAGGTCGCTGTTGGAAAAGAAGCGCGCTGATCCATTAATATGTAGTAAAATAATTTGGTCCGACGAGGCAAATTTTTCCAATAATGGATTTTTTAATCGCAATATTCATTACAAATGGACTTCTGAAAATACACACTGGCGTAGACCGACTGAGTTTCAAAATCGTTTTTCAATAAATGTGTGGATAGGTATTTTAGGCACCAATTTAATTAGGTCCTTATTTTTATGATGGTCACCTCAGTGGTCAAAAGTACACATTCAACATCACTTCTAGTTCTATCATCGATGTTATCCAAAATTGCCCGTTGTCGGTGGTACACTTCCAGTGCCTGAAATATGTATATTTCCTCATACTCACGAAGAATTTTGAAAACACTCTGGACACTCACACCTGATGAAGTACTTTGACGTGCTAATTAGCAGGCCTGTATAATCCAAAAATGAAAATTACCTGCTGCATTTGCAGTCAACTCGACGTTTTTTGTCTTAGGATAATCTGGACTCTCTCCAATACAAGCACTATAGACAGACAGATAAAACGTGTTGCTTATCTTCGACTGAAAAATTGCTGGCTCTCCGATTTTTTAGTGGAGAAAGAGCCGCTTTTTTCATAATTAATTTGAATCGAAAGGATTTGTAACCTAAAAAGGAAAAAGTGGTTCTGACATTTAATCAACATTAATTATTTTTATTACGTACCTTAATATGTACAAATGTACACCAAAGTATTTAAAAATACAGCAAATAAAGATAACGACAACGTCAAAAATTAAACAACATCAAAAACTTAAAATGGTTGGTTGTATTATAGGACTTAAAAATCTACGAATAGAACAGTTCGATTTAAAAATGACGCACTTTGAACTATAGTTTGCTTAGACGATTTCATATTTTCTAATTTTTAGAATACCCTGTACAATTTGTTTTAAGTTTAATAACTCTACTTTCTGAGACAAGCAAAACGTTCTATAAAGAATGACCTTTTCTCAGTAAATCAAAAATAAGACAGTTTATAAGAGTGCTCTATCCCATCCGTGAATATTATAAAGTGCCTCTATTGGTGGCCTTGAAATGTATACTTCTTATATTTCTGGAATGAACTATACATAGTAGAACTTTTTTATGACAGATTTAAAAAAATAATTTAGCTAAATATTCACATTAATTCTTCGCGAATTTTCTAATGAAAACTACGAAAACAGAAAAATATTAGTATTAATAAATTATTATTCTTCTAGCTGGGCGTGGTATTCCTGGAGCAAGGCAAAGCATCACAGGCACTCGCCTACTTAGATAAAGCTTTGGAATTCGATCCAGAGCATGAGCAGGCCCTTTTGAATTCTGCAATTCTTCTACAGGAATTCGGAAGGCCAGAATTACGTAAAATTGCCAAAGAAAGGCTCCTGAAACTTCTAGGAAAAGATCCTGACAATGAAAGAGTTCATTTCAATTTAGGAATGCTTGCCATGGATGAAAAGAATATCGAGGAAGCGGAGCATTGGTTTAGGAGAGCAGTTCACTTGAAAGCAGATTTCAGGAGTGCCCTGTTTAATTTAGCCCTATTGCTGGCCGATGATCAAAGACCACTGGAGGCAGCCCCGTTTTTGAATCAACTCGTCAAGTATCATCCGGATCATGTCAAAGGATTGATCTTGCTGGGAGATATCTACATAAATAATATCAAAGACTTGGATGCAGCTGAGAATGTAAGTGACGTACCTAAAATTGTATTTTTGTTTATTGAATATGTTACAGTTGTTGCAAGTTTTGAGTTACTTTGACAACAAAATAATATTTTTCTTATGGTTAAAGGGAAAGTCTGGCTGTGTTAAACGCGAGCGTCAGGGACGGTAAGGTGCAGTGAAGTTCCAAAGTTGTTGAATAGTAATCGATTGTAAAAATGCATTGCGTCGAATTTGATTTCTTTTCGCGAGCTCCAATATAATTTTTATATATGTTTTTTGTAAAAAAAATAATATACAAAAATAGGTGTACTATACCAACGAAAAAAATAATACAACTTGGATATACAACAAAACATATAACAACGGCCATCAGCCCTAACAGAAATACCGACACCAAAAGAGCGATAGCATTTAAAAAAATATGATATATGAACATTCCTGTATGCATATAATCAAGTCGCCTTCTACAGTTTCTTCAGAATCAGAGAGATTTGATTGCAGTATGTGAAAACTTGAATATGTAAAATTATGGAGTTTTAGATCATAGTATCGCAGATCAAGACATCGCATTCTGTGGTTTAGATATAAAATGTGAAAAGGTTAATGTCGCAAAAACCTTTTGATCCTTCTCAGATTTTAACTGAGAAAATTTACTTTTAGACTTACATAGCATTGATTGGCGTTGTATATATTGCAATGATTGGCATCGATTGAAAAATTTCTTATTTTAATGTTTAATATTTAATAGCATTTTTTGGTATTCATGCCCCACTCAAAATTAGGACCTTTGAGAATTTTGATTTACTGATACATTACGTGTCATTAAAAAAACCAAAAGTAAGGTTTGGAATCGGTTTAAATATAGCTGAAATTGTGTAGAATGAAAAAATCTTTTCTTAATTTCCATATCAATTTAAACGTCAGAAATACTAAAACACAATTTTCAAAAGTCATTTTCTCCTAAACCATAACATTTAGACCTACAACATGTAACATTTTTATATGCAGAACTAACGAAACCATCGAATTTTTCAATAAAATGTATGTGTCCATTTAAAATAACAAAGTTGATACCGTTTCCGGTGAAACCGGAAATGCATCTCCAGTCACGGTACAATCAACTTGCGGATCATATCGAATCGTATACCCACCCAATAGTTCAAATCGATATCTCCCTTTATAAAAAAGTTATGTCATAATGTGTCAAATTTAATCTACTAGCGGCGCATCCGCCAAAATATAGAGTACAGAGAAACGCTAACGGCTGGTGAATTTTTTTTATGGGTAAACGGCGCCTCGCAGAAAAAAAAGTCCGAGAGGTTTTCATCTACAAATCTCCTCGCCTATGCGTTGTACAACCGTACAGCTCAAACCGTACGTCTGTCGCAATTTTACCCCAATACTTTTCTATTCCCCTTACCCTACCGTATCGTAATTTGGGTGTTCCGTAATACTCCGCCGAAATTTTCACACATTATGGCTTATAACTTTTTTATAAAGGGAGATATCGATTTGAAATATTTTATGGGTATACGATCCGACATGGTCTGCAAGTTGATTGTACTATGGCCGTAGATGCATTTCCAGTTTCATCGAAAACCGTATCAACTTTGTTATTTTAGTTGGACGCATGTACATTTTATTGAAGAATTCGATGATTTCGGTAATTCTACATATAAAATATGTTACATGTTGTTGGCCTAACTGTTACGGTTTAGGAGAAAATAATTTTTAAAATTGGGCTTCCAATTTTACATTAACATAGCTATTGTTATGTGATGTTTTCACGGCGTCATAGGCTTTTAATATTTGTGACGTTTAAGTTAATACAATATTTGTGAATGGCTCCGTCTGGTCTGATCTGGTCTTCACTCAGACTCAGATTGCAATAAGTCGCCACTAGATGGAGCCACTCACAAATTGCAGACGTTGTTGTTTGTAATTTGATAGACTGGAGAACGGTGTAGGGTTGTCGTGCGTTCACCTATGCCGTACTGATGAGAGCTAACAAGCTCGAAACTAGTCTGCGGCTAGTGATACGTGACAGCTGTGCACTGTGGTCTTTTCTATAGGATTAATCTGTCTGCTGGGAGCTTATTGCAATCAGGTTTTTGTTTACGTTTTCTGATTGTAGACGTAGTTTGTCGCAGGTTTTAGGGCTTTATTTTCAATCGCTTTGGAAACGCACATTGTGCACTTATGGGTGGCAATGAATTAAGTTCCTTTTATAGAAATTAGTGGTATTTTTGGTCTACTGTAGTGTTTAGTTTACCACATTTTTATTTTCATAATAATTAATCCACTTTGCGTTGGATTTATATTTTGTTAATATTATGGTATAAAAGGTAACATTTTAATGTGATTCACCTCTTATTTACTTAATTGCTACCAACAAACGTATCTGTCTTGACACTTCAAGTAGAAGAAAAATTTCTGTTGGAAGCTTGTTACTCTCCGGAGTACCTCAGGGTTCAATCTTGGGGCCCTTATTATTTAATATTTATACCGCAGACTTACCACAAGTCACAAAATACTGTTCTTTACCTATGTACGCTGATGTTATTCAGCTTTATTTTACATTTGATCTATTGACATCAAACGGGGCCCAAAATAAAATTAATTATGGCTTAAATGAAATAGGAAACTGGACCATTACAAAATTCACTTGTCTTAAATTCAAATAAAAATAAAATATCATCGAGGGTAGTCAAATAAATTATTTCTAATTTTCAATTGTCAACTGACAATGTAATCATCAGGCTAAAAATGTAGAGTTGACCTTTGATAACTGTTTGAGATTTATTCCACATGTATCGGAAGTTCGTAGAAAATGCGAAAAGTCTACGAAACATTCTTCATAGTGATCCTAAACTGCTCCTATATGAGTTTCAAGTTTTGTCACATGCCAACTATTCTAACTATGTTTATCGGCCGTGCTTGAATCTATCAGAAAAAAATAAACTCAAAAAAATCTAAAATATCTGTTTTAGGTTTGTTACCAGAAGTTCAATTTATGAACATATGTACACCGTATATTAGGATGCTAAAATTGCTACAGCGCATTGTGCACTTCACCTCTTTACTAAACAATTTTGTTATTTTGCAAGAACCTAATTATTGAGAGACTCCAAATGAGAAATGCTAGTCACGACTGAAATTAGAGACGTACAAATGATCAGTTACATACAATAAGGCTTAAACACGAAATTTTCTCTTCTCTTTTTAGTTATCAGCATATTTCTATAATAATCTATTTCTACACTTACACGACAAATCAACCTAAATAATAAAAAAATAACGAAAATAATAAATACTTAGTAAAGTAAAAATATACCTATTATTAAAATGTTGGTAAAAAATAATATTTATAATAAGTTGTATGTTGTTCATTAGAACAACCGACTATAAACAAACAAAATCATAGGAAATTATGTTGTTAAATTGTTTGATTTTCCCTTCCCAACAGATACATATAAAGCAAATGTAACTTTAGAGTTTTATTTTCATTTTTCAAAATGAAATTTCAGTCGATTTAACTTAATTTTGTCTCTGACAAAATATATTTCTTGCAACGTTGGGAAGTGTAATGATTAACTTCTCTAGAAAGCCGAAAGGGTCAACGGAAAATCCGATTGCCCAGTTGAGAAAGGGATAAATAAATACTAGTTGACAGTGGCTCAATGGGGGTATTATCCTTAAGATCCAAAAGAATAACAAGAGGAAACGATCGGCGTCCTTTAAAAAACTTTCATCCGGAAGGATTTTCTTACATAAACCATGTTCTAATTAAAATTACATTTAAATCTAAAATAACAGAGGTTACTGCAAGCACGTTAAGATTACATGTTCTTAGAATAATTGTATCGTATTATAATGGTTCATATTACATTTCTCTTACTTAGTTGAATTGATCATAATATAGTCCTATCGTCAAGTTGTAAAAATTGGTGCCCCAGCGAAATAATTCAAGATTGGATACTTTTTTCTCAGTTACGTTATCTGAACGTCCAAAAATAAATAAATAAATAGATAAATATCAAATCAAATTTCATTGCGAACAAGGGCAAAATAGGGACAGATTACAAATTTTAGTGTACAGACAGAAATTGTATATGAATGAATATACTTATGTACACATATATCCATATTTGCATACAAACTCGCATATACAGTCATATATAGAGACAAGGCAAAGTAGAACTTAAGCTAAATATCCCAATGCTACTAGCATGTTTTTTTATTGACATAAATATAGGTATAAACAAAAGAATTTTCTTCAAGTTTAATACACTTTATCCCTGTAGTTATGTATTTCGAATCTACTATTTAATTTTCAGTATATTTACATAGAAAGAAGTTATATAAGTCCCATTTGTTAACGTACGTATAGTAATAATAATAATAATAATAGTAATAATGACTAACCTTCACTTATCTTAATATTTTTTATGAAATTCACCTATCGTGTAATAACAATAAGAACATTATTATTTGGTTTAGGCCTAATAACATGGACATCTCTTTTCAACATAAATTTAAATTGACATTTAAAAACATAAACAATTAGTAACGGCAAAAACCCCCGCGGAGTTGCACCAGATACATATTCCATATTTATGTTGAGATCCCACCTGAGCATGCTATAGACTTATTAATCATTATTTTGTTATAATCGATTTAATACAGTGCGTGTGGTTGATTTATCCATATAGTAGGGAACCGAGCCACCTGAGAAACGCTTCTAAAAAGAGGCCTATAGCACTCGAGAACATAAAAAAATTGAAAATGGTTTCTCATAGAAGATCACCTGCCGCATTCGATTTTTGAGGTCGCGATGCAATTCGGAATTGCGAACACCCCTAAATGTCAATTTTACCCAAAAATCGAAAAATTGAAAATACACGTTTTTTAGTACTTCTCAAGTCATATCTTCACAATTAAAAAAGTTATCGAGCTATTTTTTTTGCTAAATGATCGTTGGTATCTAGCTATAATACTGGTGCTGTTAAATTGTTTTCCATGAAGCCATTTTGAAAAAAAAATAAAAATTTATAAGACCTTGTCATTTGTGTGTAGTGAAATTTTGACTAATCGGGGAGCGATTGTTGTTTTTGAAATTTAAAAAGAAGTCTGCTACAAAGTTTCGCTGAAAACATCACAATTGTTTTTAGTGAAAAAAGTGTGCCTTTAGCTTCAATGCAAAAAAGGTTATAATAAGTTAACCCCAAAAGTTTTACGCGCGCTCTCCACTTCTCTTGCCGTATCTAAGGGTAATAATTGCTGCTACCGCTGCTCTATACTTGACGTCGCATCGGATAGCACCAAGGATAGTACCATCACGTATTAAAATATAATAAATATAATTATTTTAGGGGTTTCCAGATCTCTTACGGAAGTATTACTGATACATAAATTCATAAAGAATATAATAACCATCTTAATTATGTTATTTTAAAAATATCTAAAATAATGCACTCCACAATACCTTTCAATTAATTTATTTAATTTTAATTTAATGTCTGCAGATGGTCTGGAAAAATGATTTAGGTAGTCCTTGATCAATTTGTTAGGCAATTATTATATGGAAAAGTAATATGCATATTATATAATCTACAAAATAAATATGTGCACATTTCTATTACAAATAAATTATACAGCATTAATTAAAATTTATTTATTTACGCGTTGTGGCAGACGTTGAAGCTTGTTCGTTATTTATGTTATATGAACATCATTGGATTAGGCATTTTCTTTGATATTAAATATAATGTTGTATAATTTGGTAGTTCTCAAATTTTTATTCAGAATTAAATCTAATAACAAATATGTTTGCTGATAAATTATAATACTTTTAATGGTCTAACTTTCCAGGTAGAATACATTACAATTCCCTTCATACAAGCAACTTATAACACACTGCACATTTGCTTTCATGCAACTACACCTAGCAGAACAGTCTTTATATTTGCAGAATGGTGACAGTTTAAGAAAATCTGGTTTAGATGCGATTGACATCATAACTGGAGAAATGATATTTTCCTTCTGAGACTATCCAAATTCCAAAATATTTGGTATTTTCGGATTCACTTGGTATGCGGTTTTGTATGACGCGCACTGTAAAAACTAAATTATAATTGTCTATAGGCCAACACTAATAAGTTCAATAAAAATTAATTTTAAATAATAAATGTATTGAATGAACTCACAAAATTATCTTATATGCCCACACATAATGACCAAATACTAGCATATTTATTATTTTCAACCAAAATGAGCTTACGCTCACTATTCTACGATGTGTGACGCGTACTACTTGAGACATTCACGGGTGAAATCATAAATATGCCCTATCGCATATTATTATTTGCGCGCTGGTCTACCAGCGCGCAAATAGCACAGCTGCCTTAACACATGTTTTCTCGAAAACTAAGCAAAATAAAAAAAAATGTTTTAATAAAAAAATTTCTTTGTTTCATTGTCTACAACTGTGTCGTTTATAGTACCTAGTTATCTATAATAATAAAAAAGTTAGCAGGCGATTACATTTTCTGCTACAAATTACGTAAAGCTGCGTTATCTCATTTTTCTTTTATTAATAGAGCAATTAAATATTTTAAATTTTTTAACTTTGTTCATTCCAATGCGATCAGAAATACTTGAATATTACCTGTTTAAAATTTTAGATTAATAAAATCGTTAATAAAAAAGATACGGTAAGTTAAACATATGATATGAAGAAATCGCAGATTTTCGAAAAAAATCAAAAACTTTCAATTTCACTGATTTCGCAATCACAAGTTAATTCGCGACCTAAAAATTCAGACGCAGCAGGTCATTTTACATAAGTTCCAATATTCAGTTTTTTTATGTCCTCGAGTAGTATACAAGGTGTAAGATACAGATGTCTTGGTTCCCTACTAATATAGATCCATCTAAAGTTAAGCAATATGATAACCTCGCCATCTTAAGACACGAAATCCGTATAATAGGCAGCTTTACCGGTCAATATGAGTTCGTTAGAGAGTCAGCCAATAAAATCCATATTGCATATTCACTGCTTTGTCTTATTTTCAAAGTCGCTCATGTATAACATAAATAGTATTGGGCCTAATTCATAGCCTTGTTAGACACTAACACTGGCAGTTTTGCGGAGTGTGTTAATCTAACATATTCTTTTCGATCATTTAGACAATACATCTCGTATAATATAATACAAATATAATTTAATTAGACGAATGCCCTACTACGATCTCAAGAGATTCCTACATGATACTGGCTAGCCTCGATATACTCTATTAATTTATCATCAAAAGAATTCACAGCAGTACTAGCAGATCTATTTAATGCACAGTAATACACATAACTTCCATGTAGTTCATATAACTTAACAACACTGCGTTCATAAGCCGCCATTTGGTTTTCCCAGATAACGCATTATTCATAATTAGCATACACTGCTTTTTGAACAAATTTCAGAAGATAAGTTTTGGTCACAGATAACATCCAAGTTGTTACTTAAGTACTCGGATTTATGACACTATTATTTAAATTTATAGGATGACGTTGCATACAATTGGCTATCATCATCATAAAGGTATAAGTTTCAATTATATTCTAAAATATGTGGTAGATGTGCAGCAAATATAACAAAAAATGCTGGCCTTGCTAATACTGTTTTGCAACACTCCTGATTAAAGAGTTATTTCTTTTGATATATTTGATCTGTTAACAATCTGATCTTAACAATGGATAATTACTAAACTAACTTAGGGAGGTGGACCGTGTACCTTAACTCAATTTAGCTGACAGAAATTAGAAGTTGAGGATGCCAAACACTTTAGTTTTCTTAATTTGGTTTGTCTTTCTGAATACTTTATATATTTATCTTTCCTGCACACATGTTCATATCTTTTTGTTTATTTTTGTTATTATTGTTTTCTATGAATTGACTAAAATCATAGTTTGTATCCTAACATTAAGAAATGAAAGAGTTAAAAGCTGGGATGATGCCTAAATTCAATAGTTTCTTCGAAAAGGTTTTTTGTTTAGCTTTCCCGTATCAGCTATCAAAATTTATTTACGTGTGCCCCTATAGATACTAGATTTAAGTATTAATTTTTTATGTATTTCAATGCTACTCCGATGAAAATAGTATAAATATCAGTTTTATTTACACATTATGTTCCATGTTTTAAGCTGACCTAAACCTACCCCGGTTTGGCTGGCTCTGTGCCAGCAATCGCGGAAGCATTGTTGTACTTATTAACTGTTAATAAGCTTTATTGAACTGAACTTCAAATTTTACATACATTTCGGTCTACGCGCAATAATTCTGTGTTTTTGACTGGAAAAAATATCTTTTAGGTTGTCATCAAAAATCATCCAGAATAAATTTTTTTTAAGTATTTCTTTATGAATACGAAACCACTCAAATGAATAACAAATAATATGCAATAAAAATTTTGGGCAAAAGGTTAGAATAGTTAAATTTTTGATCAAATTTGGCACATGGATACTTCCTTAATACCAGTATAATATGATAAAACTAGTTCAAATTGAAGGAGGGATGTTTCGGGGGTGTGGTTTAAAGAATTAAATAACGTTTTTTCTAAAATTGCTCTAAGAATTTGATCAAGTTTATTATATGGATACTCCGTTACTACTAGTATGAAATATCATGACCCGTTACACCGAACAAATGCAGGGGCGGAGGTTGTGGAGGATAAGGTTAAAAGAATTACATTTTCTTAACGGTTCTAACAATTTTAATCAAATTTGGTGCAAAGATACTTTCTTAGTACCAATATAAGATGACATGACTAGTTGCACTAGAAAATTCATAGAGGGATCTTGCAGGGGATGTGGCTTAAAGAATTAAAACATGTTTTCCTCTAAAAAATGTTTGGAAAAGCTGTGATAAGCAACGTGTAATGAACTAAATAACTATATTTAAATAAAACATAACACGTATTAACCGAAAATTTGTATTGAGAATGTTCTGTTATTACCGTATTGGAATTTTCGTAAGATCAAAAGCGGCAGGTTCTAGAATTAATAGTATCAAGTATTAATAATTATTGTGAACAGTTATTGGTTCTTACTAACAAGATGGTATCGTTTTAAGTTTACATGTTAAACAATAATGGCCCTATTGTGCTTCTTTGAGATCTTCAATTTTGGCATTTTTACCGTTGATTTGACCTCTTTACCCTGTGAATTTAGTTTTACTAGTTGTTCACCATTTTCTATATATAATTTTAACTAGTCTAATGCTGTCAATCTAACTCCATATCGTTCCAGTTTTTGCAGCAGAATTTCATGACTAATACTGCCATAAGCTTTCGATAGATATAGAAATATACCTAAAAATGGGAAATAAAAATGGGATATATTGGTTAATATATTATTGATACAGGTTTCATTCTAGTATAATCTTGTATTTTTAGTAGCTTCTCATTATATGGTAGGGATAAAAATATGTTGGCGTTTTTATTGTACATATCTCTTATATCCATATTAAAATTCCCTGCAATAATAATTTTTTCCTATTTCATGAATAACAATAGTAATAATAATAAATCGGCTTTATTGCAGCAGAAAAAATGATGAACACAATCAAACAATACATACGAAGAAAAAAAACAATGAAAACTTTGTATGGAAAAATGCAGCCGAATTATGGCGAAGTCTAGCTGTAAGCTACTCCTACTCAACCACAAGACGGTGACATTTCTCCACAAATTGACAAAGAAATAAATAATTTAAACGTCACTCTACATAACAAAGCTAGTTTATTACTTACCTAGAGCTTTTCTAGAACAGTTAATTACTGAATAACTTAGTTTTAAATTTATATTTACATTTATTAATATTGAAAATTTTGAATTCCTCAGGAAGAGAATTATATAATTTGATGGCATTATACGTAAAACTTCTTCTAAATTAGGCTGTCTGATGATGTGGCATCGTAAATTTATTTTTATTCCGAATGTTACGAGAATGTACATTTGAACGAGCTACAAATTTCTTTTTCAAAAAAGACGAGAAAGTGTGTATGCCTACAATTTTGTGAACAAAGTTCCCCAGTTGATGTGTTCTACGATTGTTCATGTTCAACCACTTGTTCTCGTTTATTTTATGCGAAATATGTTCAAATTTTCTGATTCCATGGATAAGTCGACAATAGGTATTCTGAACTTTTTGTATACGATATTTATCCATGTTATCAAGACATGGGCTATAGATAAAGTCACAGTAGTTGAAATTGGAGAGAACAAATGATTCACAGAGCATTTTTTTTAGTTTGAAATTTAGAATGTCACGTCTGGGGTAAATTAATTCCAAGGACGTATAAGATCTCTGTAGTAATTTTTTTACATGCTCTTTAAAACGTAAGTCAGAGTCAATGATTACTTCCAAATTTTTTACATGATCAGTAACAGGCAAGGAAGCACCATCAATCTTAATTTTTATGTTCTCTTTTAAGAATATTTTTTTGTTTCTAATAGCAAATATAATTACGTTAGATGTCTTTGAATTCAGTTTTAAATCATGTTCTTCAGATAGTTGCTTAATGGTTAGCAGTTCCGAATTGATGTTGTCCGCAGCTTCCATATAATCATTTGCATCAAAGTGCAAGTATACCTGAGTATCATCAGCGTATGCTTGGATTTTGCACGATCTTGCAGAGTTTAAAATATTCGAAGTATAAATAATAAAAAGTAGAGGACCTAAGATTGATCCCTGCGGTACACCTGAAAGTATATCTATCTCAGGAGAATAAACATTGTCAATAGAAGTTATCTGCTTTCTACCATGCAAATACGAATTAATAAGTGAAACTGAAAAATTGTCAAAGCCAAAATATTGAAGTTTAGAACAAATTAGACTACGGTTAATCGTATCAAAGGCTTTCGAAAAATCTAACAACACCAACACACGCTGACATTCCCTTATCCTGAGCCCTAATCACGTCGTCAGTAAGCCAAGGCTGTGGCAGTGCTATATCCCTTTCTAAATCCACACTGGGAAACAGGCAGTAAATTATGAGAAATAAAATAATAATAAATTTGATCAAATAAAATTTTTTCAAAGACTTTAGATAAAGCTGGCAAAATACTAATAATTCTAAGGTCTGAAAAAGAAATAGGATTACTATTTTTAGGTAAAGGAATTCCAACCGCAACTTTCCACGCTTGAGGGAAATAGCTTTGCTCGATACAACAATTAATTATGTCAGTAATGAAAGGATCAATAAGCGGCCTACAGTATTTTAACATAGCAGATGAAATGTTGTCAGTACCATACGCTTCAGTCTTAATATTATTTAAAATTTAATAAAATTTTAAATAATATTATCTCTGTAGTAGTTGGTGTAAACGTGAAAGTAATATTTTCATCATACTTATGATTGTTATAAAAATTTATTTGATTATTGCACATATTAGATACATTTTGAATAAATGAAGCAAAGTATTTATTAATTTCATTTGGATTAGCAAGTTCACTGGGTAATAAAAATTCTTTGTTCGACCGTACATTGAGACTGCTAAGAACCGACCATGCTTTTTTAGGAAGCTACGTGCTTCTGAAAAAAATGTCTACCGTAGTTTGACATTGATCGGGCGTAGTATAGATCTCCACTATCACGCATTTAGAATACATACAGAGTCCGTCTTGAATTTCTGATAAAGGTTCTCTAGTTCATTATTGACACAAAACTTCCTTTTGCATATATTAAATAGATACATAACTTTGACTACAGAAATTTAATGGTCGTTACTGTGAAGTAAAGTAATCTATAGAGCGTTCTAACTTATTTCTATAGTATCATATAAGGAAACTCTTAGGCAGAACTTGCTTAAACCAGCACATACAGCTTACATATTATGCTATGCTCCATTCTATGTAAAATTAAAAGCTGCAGGGTAAATTGCAATGTTAAATTAATTTTACTATTTACTTTAGCTTGAATTAATTCACGTTCATAGTAAAACAGCAATCACTACAAAGTTGATAAAATGACAACAATAAAATAACATTATTTCATAAAACAGAATTTTATAATTAACTATTAGAAAATTATAGCTGGCAATACCAATTCCATACTCCTTAGCATGATACAGCTCATAGTATTCACGATATTAATTCAGATTTAGATTATCGTTCCAGTTATGTACTTGAGTTAACATTAGTTATTTATCCCGTAATTGCAGACGTATGTATACAGCATTATTTATCATAATGAAACGTTTTAGTTGGCTGGTATGGAGAATTCTGTGGCATATTTAGTACACTATGTGATGCATTTTGGTTGCTTAATCAAATCTAGCATTCATGGTAATCACTATTATTTATATACTGATCAGTTGATGTTGACATTATTGAGGGGAGACATGAACATATCGAGTGAAACGAAACAAGTTATTCCTGTTACTGAAATGTTTTTGGTAATGCAAAAACTCTTCAGTGTTATTAAAAAAATACTCTGTCATCATTGTTCGACAGGCTGACGAATTGAGAAAAAGGATCAGACAACTATATAACAACTATATCCCCGCAGGCAGTGGCATGCCTGCCGGACTCTCGTTCCTCAACCCAACCAACTCTTGTAATGAACTTAAGGAGAAGGCCTGGGGGAATATCACCTATGCTGGCTACATATTAACACATATTCTAGATTACATCGTCCACACATAACATTGTATACAACTTTTCGGTATACAAATGCTGTGATAAAGGTGCTTCTTTAGTATACAGTGTTTTCTTAATCATTCTACGTCAATACGTAGGTTATTCCTAGACATCTAACTTAGCTGACGATTCAGATTAACAAAAGCTGTTCTGCTGTGCATACAACTGCTTAAGTCACTAACAATCCGCATGACATTTAGGCGTACAGTTATTTATCACGGCATTGTGAACAGAAACCAAAAGCGCTGTTATAGGTTCCGGACTATAGAAGAGCCGAAAAAGCCTCTTCTGTTGGAAAAAAAGTTTGAGCTGGGACTGGAGCTTATTTAAATTAAATGAACAGAGTTCGGTAAAACTTTTTGAATGTAAAATATTAATTCTAAAAAACAGTTAAAAGGGTAACTGTAACGGAAATTCCGACATGAGAAAAATTATTTTTTTACTGTATATGATTTAAAATATCTGAAAAAATTCTCTTTGTTTTATTTTGCACGAAGGCAGAAGGTTTGGTTTAATGTATATTTATTTTATGGAGCGCGGTGTTCGAAGATTTGTTTAGCTATTTTACTTGGTACAGCCAAAGAAGTAGAACGGACACTCGAAACACTTGAGGTACACTAAAAACTGATTTAAGAACAAATTTAGAACAGATGTACACGTCTCGGCTTTGAAATGAGGACTTTTTTATATAAGAAGTTATTAACGAAAATAAGTTAAAGAAATTAATTAAATTTCTAATGACCCCGTAAAGTCGTCCCGATGAACCTGCACTTAAATAAATAAATAAATAAATAAACACCACAGAAATTAGACAACCCCGAATTCCAGAAGCCAGAGCTTGTGCGGAAGGGGGTTACACATTTAAAATAAATTATCTCAATACGTCTACGGTGAATGAAAGGAAGCAAGTTTTGATGACAAAAGGGGACCGGTTGTAAATAAGTATTGATATTAATGGGGACGATTGTACTGGTACTTTATTGAATCGTGAATTTTTTTAGAATTTGTTTGTCAAAAGTGTAATTTTTTTGATTATTTTAAGTGTAAGATTACTTCTTTACCGTGTTTTGACAAACTGAAATGAAAGATTGAATTATGTGGCAAATTTTATGATTTTTGAATTTTTTTCTATATATTATAGATGGAACGTACTTTAACAGGCAGGGCCCGTATAACCTTCGTGAGGTAAGGTGTCCTATTTCTCGTTAACCTGAATATGTTGTTTCACAAAACAGATTTGGGCGACGTTATACCAGCTAATGGATATCAATTAAGAAAGGTTTCCTAAACATTCCTTTCTAAAAAAAATGAATTTTGCTATTTTACACACTAAGCTAAATGTCTAAATAGATTTTAAAGTTTCATAAAACGTAGGTATAGATGCTCCTAGACCTTTCAAACCGAACGGCCATATTCAACACTTGCATAAATCTAAGGTTTCTATGATTCTAGCTATTTTCTTATTTTTAAATTATAGCATCTCTATTTACAATTATCATAATCTGATAGCCTTTAATATTTAATGTCAAATTACGACTGACATCAATACTATTTGTTCTTTCTGCAATCTATCGTTATCAACTAACGAAAAAAGGACTTAAATTACGTTATACAGTTTCCTTTTGTTAGATCCAATAGAAGCGGGTCAGTGGAATCTGAGCCGCTAAATATTTCAAGTTTGCCTCGACCTTCATCCGCTCACACGGTTTTTTTGTACAAAGAAAGATATATTTAGGTGTCCTGTTACCTTGATTTTTCTCTTTTTACTTTACCTTCATTTTCGTGCTCATACTGTTCATGTATATAATTTTTTCCAACGTATTTCGTTATGAATGACAATAATCGAATTAAAATCAATTTATAATGTGCCTTAAGCCAATTTCTGTGAATAATTATTTTTTATCTCCGGCGAACGGAACCAACGCCTAATTTATAAATGGAAAATGGAAAATGCAAATTTGTTGATTTATATCTAAAAATATGTCAGAGATGCCTGAATTTTTTTCTATAACCTCGCAAACAATTTATGAGTGTTCTACTAGATTAAAATTAAAATTTTATGGATCTCCACATTATATGTGCCAGTATTTTAATTAGTTTATTATAAAAAAAATCAAAGTGGCAAAGAATTGTTTAATTTCAACGCAGTTAAAATTTGCTGCCAATTAGGATTAATAATATTCGCTGTTTGACAACTTAGACAGTATTATCACATTCCTTGTAACAGCCGAGCGAACACTTTAATAGTATGAGTCTGTATTATTATATCCCTGTATTTGATAGCTTTAGTATTTATTGTTACGATAGTAACAAATTACAAATAATTAGGGTTCAAATTATTAGTTATCACTATATAACGTAACAATATCAACTAAGAATTTAGTTTAGATGAACAGGCATGGATTTTCGATGTGCATTTGATATTATAAACAGAGAATTGCTAGTATGTAAATTAGAGAAAATCGGTCCTTCAGGTAATTGAAAAAATTGATTTAAATCATATATTAATTAAAATAATATATATTTATTAGCAAGGAATAGCTATTTACAAGACCATTATGTCTAATATACATACAGCATAAATATAATATTATTATTTATTATTATTTTTATTTTACAAAAAATCAGTCACCCTACTCTGTGGCTCCGACCAATAGCCACTCCCCACGCCAGTGGGGTGAGTGACTACCGGGTCCGTGAATTGCCCTGAGTAGACGGAATGAACCGAGGATGACAGCCTTCTGCATTCTGCCGACTAAGATCTCTGCCTAATCTCGGCATGCCAGTACGATCTTTAGTGCTGAAAGCAGCATCTGTCTCATTTCACCGAGGGCTCCTATAATCAGTACCACTATTTTAACAGAATGGCCTGGATAAAGCTTGCGGAGTTCGAAGAGTAAATCTTGATATTTTGCCCGTTTTTCCTCCTCTTTCAAGACAATGTTGCTTTCAGCGGGGGCTGAGAATTCCACGACATATATTGTCTTGAGTTAGTGGTCGAAGAGTACTATATCAGGCTTGTTGGTTCGTATTTGCCTGACGGTGGGAAACGAGTAGTTCCAATAAATTAGTAACTTCTCATTCCCCAAAATGGACTCAATATCCACCAGAGCGTAAGGCAGCACTGGTGCTTCATCTATCCCATACGAGTGTCTTAGATGATAATAAAGCACTCGTAATGCTGCGTCGTGTCTGAGAATATAGGACGAGACTGCGTATGTCGGACAAGCCGGCAGTAAGTGCATTACAGTCTCCGGCGCCCTGCGCGCCTTATTATTATTATTATTATTATTATTATTATTATATAATATTATTATTAACCTTATAAGACAATAACTACTAATGCTAACTACAACCATATTTTATAAGTGTTTCCAAAATCGTTTAAAATATATTCAATTAATTTTTTAGAGAATCTGGCAAGTTATTATATAACGTTAACCTTTTTAACAATATAGATCTCTCAGTACTAGTTTTGTTAACTGTGTCAATGAAAACATTATTTCTATTTCTTGTTTGATCATTATGAACACCATATATAGTCTTTAAATTATTATACAAGTATGCTGGCAAAAGCCGGTGTTTCATTTTAAATATAAAAATTAATGTTTTATATACAATTCTTTGATATACGTTGATGAAATTCAGAACATTAAGCATCATTTTTAATAGTATATCGATTACATTTTAAAATTATCCGCATTGCTCAATTTTGAATTTTTTGCATTTGTTCAATTTGATTTTTATTCTGGAGGAAAAGTACTGAAGAGCAGAATTCAAGATGTGCAGCAATGATTGCTTTATAAAATGACTTTTGTATACTTAAACCGTCACCTACTCTATACAAAAATGATACCTTCTTTGACATTTTAATCACGATGTACGTTAATTGTTCTTGTCTATTACGACTCCAAGATTTCATGTACTCGTTCAATTACAATTTGGTTAATTTTTGTAGTAATGTTATTCCAATCAATATTATTTAGTACACATTTACTATCAATAACCATAAATTTAGATGTATTGACATTTAGATATAAACTATTATCACCTAACCATTCATAAATGTTACTTAATTCTAAATTAATTGTTTGAATTAACTCGTTTATATTTTTACCAATAATATACAACACAGTATCATCAGCAAAGATAAATATTTTACAATCCTTTACGTATTTTATCGTACCATTTATATATATCAAGAATAAGACTGGTCCAAGCACTGTTCCTTGCGGTACCCCATGTGTTGTTTGTAATAAATAAGTCGAGTTTTGGAAGGTTACTTTTGTAATACAGTACAGTTTCGTATGAATGTCCTTTACGAAAACCAGATTGGTTAGCAACAATGCATTTATTTGTGTCACAGTATTGCAGGAGTTGATTCTTCATACCAATCTCTAAGACTTTTTCATAGTGAGGTACAGTATTTATAGATCGAAATTTCTCGCATAGTATAGTGTTTGCAACTCTTGGTACTGGAATAATTACTGAAGTTTCCCATGTTGATGGAAAAACAAAACTTTCAAGAGGTGCATTTATAACATCAAGGAGGCGGTTACCTACACCTGAAAATGCATTCTTCTAAACTTCTACAGAAATTCCATCCTCAACACCAGCAATAGTTTTTAAAGATTTTACTTTTAGTTTCAATTCTGACATTTCTATTTTATTAAAGTTCAATACATTGCATTTCTATCATGTTTATTGTTTGTTCAATGTCATGGAATCTTCTTATACTGGAAACTATTTCATCAATTCTAGAATAAAAATGTTGATTTTAGAAACAGTTTATGAAATAAATTGCCAACCATGTTCATCTCTGTAAGATATCCAGGTTTGATATTTGGTAGTGTTACAAAATCTGGTATAAAGTCCTTTTGTGAGCATATTCTCAATGTAAAATATCAAAGTGTAGCGCTTTTGAAAAACTTTCTGAATACGGTTAATGGGCCACAGCACCATAATTCTGTTTGAGGCATGTTATTATGTATGTACCTCTTTTGTGTAAAATCAAAAACATTTCTCATTGTTGTATCAGTTTTTTTTATACTTAGATATACTTATAATCTATCATTATTATTATTATTAAATACTATTACAAACAGTTCAATTCTCGTGTTACTATGAACTTAGATATGTACGTTTCACAGCATCCTATTAGGACTAATTTCGAATCCGATTATTTTTAAAACTGTCCATTTTTCGAGATTGAGCTTAAGGAAACATTTTATCAATTGGTCGAATATTACGTCACACTAAAATGTCAGCTAATTCACCGAGATCCATTTTTATTTTTAAACGGTGTCTTTAAACATTTTAAAAATGAATTAATCGCATATATCTCCGAATGTGGAAAAAACTAAAATTGTTTCATATGTAAAACTGTTTTACACAACATTGTAAACAGAAGCGAAATCAAACACACTTTATTCTTTAGCATAACGTTCAAATAATTCATAGGACAGCTTATGGTGTCTATCTTGTACTCTCTTATTTTATATCATGCTCAAGAAATGTATGTTTTTACTAGCTTATTCACTAATTATAGATTATTAAGGCCGCGAACATTCTGGTAATAACAAGTTATATCGCAGATTCTGCTGGGTTCATCTAATTTATAGGAATAATTTTGCTAATACCTCTGACGCATTTAATTTTAAGATTTTGTTCATTCCTGTTTTCTGGCTCCTTAAACTCCTTTTCTAGTTATCTTTATGACACTATGGACAATACGAAGATGCTTTTCATTGTTGAAACTTATCTTAGTAGTAAGTTGATTTTTCGTACTATTGAAAGTTCAGATTCATAAAAGTTTAATGCTTTGAACATTTAATTCCAACTCACAGTTTTTAGCATGTTCAGTAGGAAAAGAAGCGGAAAACGCCTGATCTCTTGGACATCTATAATAATAATAATAATAATAATAATAAAAGGTCTTTATTTCCCAATTTACAGTTCATATTTAGAATACAAGAAAAATATATATAATTTTTAAATAGGTTGGGAAAACGCCGAAGATCAGATGGCTGTCCACAGATAGCCCCTGTTTTTAATCTTAAGCGTAAAACAAGAAACATTATTAATAGCACAAGCTACATTACTATAATAAAATAATAATAAATAAATAATAGTATTCAATTTGATTTAATTTAGGTGCAGTAGATGGTGCAGTAGATAAATACAATTACCTTGACTCAGATGACGGGTTTTGAAGATTTAAGAGATGATTTTTAAATTTATTTTTGAATATAGATGCTGGCAAACTTTTCATTGAAGATGGTACAGAATTATAAATTTTAGTGATTTGGTATGAGTACGAACGTTTAAACAATTCAGTACGGTGAAGGGGAGGAGTAAGTGTACCTTTAAAACGAATATTGATATTATGTACATCTGTTCGGTAAGAAATCTTTTTATTTAGATATTTGGGAATTTTGTTAATTACAATTTTGTGAAACAAACAAGCAGAGTGCAGTAGGTGTCTCCTAGACATATTAAGCCATCCTATCTCCGGCAGTTTATGTGATATATTCTGTCTACGTCTTATACCAAAGATTAATCTCAAGCAAGAATTTTGTACAACTTGTATTCTACGATCGTCTTCCGCATCTATACACGGATCATACACTATGTCTGCAAAATTAAATCTAGATAAAACCAATGACTCACATAAAATTGTTTTTGTTTTTTGGCTAAGGTAATGTCTATTGTTGTAAATCATTTTTAAATTCATATAAGCTAGTCTAATACAGTTATTTACATGAGCCTTAAATCTTAGAGAGCTATCAAAAATTAATCCTAAATTTTTTGCCTTTTCAGTAGATATTATATTGTGTCCTTCTACATTTATTTGTATTCTTTGTAATACCTCGGATCTAATATTTGACTGTCCGAATACAAGAACTGAAGTCTTGGTGGCATTAATATTTAATGAGTGTGTCTTAGATATTTTAAGCAAAGATCCAATATCTTGATTAATTTGATTCGTTGTGTTTATACACTGACTTGCGTCAAGGGAGAGGTACAGTTGAGTGTCATCAGCATACAAGTGCATTCGGCAGTGTGTAACAGTTTTTTGGAAATCTGCTGTATATAATGTATATAACAAAGGACCCAATATTGATCCCTGCGGGACCCCAGATAACACATCAAGATGTTCAGACACAATATCATTAATTTTCACTCTTTGGGTTCTCCCTGTCAAATAACTATGAAAAAATTTAAGAGCTTCGCTACTTACACCAATAAATTTGAGAATAGCTAAGAGTATTTTATGATCTATAGTGTCAAAGGCCTATGAAAAGTCAAGGAGAACCAATACTGTAGCTTTTTTCTCATCTATCCCTCTTAATATATCGTCTGTAATATTCAGCAGGGCCGTTTCACAACTGTGTGATGGGCGAAATCCTGATTGTATATCAGGTAACAAATTAAATTTTGTCACATGCTCACGGAGCTGCGACTCTACCTCTCTTTCTAACACTTTTGATAATGTTGGTAAAATACTTGTAGGACGCAAGTCCTTATATTCAATGGGATTATTATTTTTGGGAATTGGTAATATAAGAGCTTGCTTCCAGGCATCTGGGAATATATTATTTTCTAAACAAAAGTTTATTATATGAGTTATGAATGGCAGAATATGAGGGCAACACATTAGTAAAAAATTTATATTAAGTCATCGTGACCTTGAGCATTGGTTTTGATTCCATATAGAATTTTTTGCACCTTAAATTCGGAAACAGGTCGGAGTTTAAACGACTCTAAATTTGGATTTACATTGGTATTATAATAATTAATAGTATTTTGATCTGTAGGAGTGCGCGGGATACTATTAGCATAGTAGTCGTTAAGGTTATCGACATTTTTTAAATGATTAGGTATTGAATTCTTTCCTCTTTTGTTAATATTTAGCAATTCGAAGTCCCTCCATACCTTATTTGTACCATTTACTCTCAACCTGTCATCAAAATAAGCTTTTTGTTCCCTTCTACATGAAAGTGTTGTATAATTTTTTAGTTCTCTGTAGTAATTATAATGAGCCTCATTTTTAGTTCGGCGCCACCTGTTGCGTGCTTTGTTTCTAAGAGATATAAGTAAACGTATATTATCAGTCATCCATGGGGAAAATTTCTTAGTAATTTTTATAATTTTAAAAGGCGCATGGAAATTTAAAAGGTTTAAAATATTTTCATTTAAGAACTCTAATTTGTCATTTACATTATTCGTATCATAAATAATTTCAAAATTAATTAAAATAAGATCAGCGTAAAATTGTTCTTGATTAAAATTTCTAAAGTTTCTAATTGTTTTAAAAATAGGTATATTGGATATACTTTTAATGTTTAATGCACAACAGGTTAATTCATGATCAGATAAATGGTCGAGAGGAATTACATTTACACTTTCTACAATATCCTCATTATTGGTAGTTATTATGAGATCAATAAGCATTGTAGAATTAAGAGTAAGGCGAGTCGGAGAATGGACAATTTGATCCAAATTAAATGCTTCCAGTATCTGATTTAGTTTAAGAAAAGCTGGTGTGTCAGGTTTTAGCATATCTATATTAAAATCGCCGAGACAGAATATTTCGTTATATTGCGGCAGTAAAATTGAAAATTGTTGTTCTAATATATTTAAAAATTCACTATATGAGAGATCTGGTTGTCTGTACACGACTCCCACTGCGTAGTACTGCTCATTTATTTTGATCTTTACCCACAGTTGTTCAATATTATTTGCACTATCAATGAGAGAGAAGGAGAATGATTCTTTAATGTACATACTTACTCCGCCCCCTCTACCAAACCTACGGTCCCTTCTTACTAATTTGTACCCATTTATTAGAATAAGTTCGTCATTTATAGCGGGACTAATCCAAGTTTCTGTCAAACACAGGACAGAATAGTTAGAGCCAATAAAATATGTTCTCTTAATTGATTGAATTTTGGTAAAAGTGATCTGATATTGAGCTGAGCCAAGGTTACTGATCCATTCATATTACTAGCTACAACATAAAGATATTCCTATTTAATAAATACCAGAATAATATAAATATAATGTAAATGCAAATAAAAGAAAATTGATTTCACTTTTTTATTAGTACTAAGAAATGTCAATTTTAAAGAAAGTAGATTATAGTAAACCCAGCACCTAAAAGAAATACAATAATTGTTTGATTTTATAAAGTTATAAGAAGTTACAGTAGAGTACAGAAGAAACTATGTAGATAAGAAAATGTTTATCTCCACAAATTAGAAAAAACAAAGTGAAAAGTAAGAACTAAATATTGAACATAAACATAATAAAACTAACGTATTGTTCAATTATTTACAATAATACTGTCATAATCATTAGCAGTGGATACAAAATGTTTTTTATTCTTCAAAATGAAAGCTATCCTGCCATCCTTGGTCCAGCACTCATTTTTGAATTTTTTCCTAATTTCCTTATAAAGTTCATAACGCTGCGGCGTTAATAGTTCACTAATGGAATAGCCAGTTCCTTTAAAATCTTTTTTATTAATGAATATATTGTGACGTTTCCAGACATGAACAAATTCGAGTACTACAGGCCTTGTTTTTGTTTCATTTCTTGCTCCATAGCGATAACAATCCGATATATCATGTTTTTTTAGCAGCATATCCTGGTTCTGATTTAATTTTAACTTAGTGTTTAAAATATTCATTACTATAGAAAACAAATCTTCTTTTTCAGTTTCTTTAGCACCATAGAGTAATAATTTATTTTTATTTGACTTTTGAGCATATGCATCTATTTGTAAAGAAACTTCACTAACCTGCTGTTTAATTTGCGCAAAAAGCTCTTTTACTGCAGTTTCAAACTTCAAAAATTTTTGCATTAATAGGTCTAATTTTGTTTCATTTTCCGGGGTTATATCTTCCTTACGTATTCCAGATAATTCACCTCTAATTCCTGTAACCGGGTGGTAATATCACTATCACTAGTTGCCTTTTTATTTACAACGTTTGGTTTTCCCCTCGTTTTTACTCTTGAAGACATTTTGTACACAATTGATAATTACTAATCTTTTAAATGACAGTACGAGAACTTTATTATGTTAATTTGGTATAATTTGTAGGAGACTCACACATTCGTGTCTACTCTCGTGCCGCCATCATACCGAATCACTTCTATCATCAGGGTATTCCGTCTTTAGATCAAGAATTATCAATTACATAAGTGCTTTTAGATTTCTCAGGTCATTTCGGAAATTCCTACATTCTTGCGCGACGAATCGTAGCCCTTATTATTATGCAGGACACGAAGTTTATCTAGGGTGATATCAACACATGAATGTTTGAAAGTTTTTTTATATACATGGCACTTGTTCAGTAAGTTATTTTGATTCTTTATAACTTACACACGATACTGTGTTTGGCACAATGCGACAAGGAAATCATTTTGGGGCACTCAACAATTACGTTCACGAAATTATTTGAAATTAAATAATAAATTACTAAGCAGCTATTGTCGGCTGGTCTTTGTACATCCATCCTCGAGAACGGGCAGTCTACTCTCTACATACCTACATGTTGCTACATAAAACTCGTAAAATGTTATTCTGCACTTAATAGTAATCATGTGTCCGAAACTGTTAGAAACACTATGGTTCCTTGCAGATTGAACCTAGTTTTCGAAAATTCTGAAATGTTACACTAAATTGCTCTAGTAAATCCATGATAGCTTGTTTCTTACTCTGATAAAAAAACGAAAGTAAGATTTATTTTTCTAAAACTATCAAGCACGATAATAAGGTTATGAATAACGGGAGTAAAAAATGAGTTTTCCTTACATTTCTGTCTAGTTCTTTTATATTGATTACTACTTCCTTAGAATTTAGAATATGACTTTGGCATTAGTTGTAAATATTAATCGAGAAACTAAAGGTAAAATTACTGTAACTGGCAAAGTAATTAACTTCGTCTAATGAAAGATTCAGGGAGAAATCGTGAAAAATAAATGGCGTAAACCAAAAGAAGGAAGCTGTTAACGGCGATGCATTCATTCATTTCCGGAAATGCAATTTTAAATGCATTAACTTGAATAAAAGGCTCATTAGTCTTTTTGACGAAGTATAAATGCACAAACATACTTTCAGTTTTTACACAAATTATTCAGATAATTGGCTACAATAACAACATTCTTACTTCATATTTTGATTCAAATTTGTGCATATGCCATTTTCCTTATTAGCCACTATATCACATATTAAATGACAGTTAATTGAATTATTTTCATTTTAAATTTTGAACACGAGGTAACGAAATGTTCCAGTTTTTATTTCCTGGAATTTATCTGAAATTCTGACACAGATTATTAGTTAATACATTTATTGTCTAAATGTGAATGAGTATATGTGGTTAAATATAGATCAAAATACCTAAAGATAAAGAAAAGGAACACTGATGCAAAGCAAGCTTTCAATTATTAAACATGTCCAAGATCTTACATATTATCTTCCTAGCTGCAAATAGAAGCAAAAATGGATTATATTCGCAGTAACAACATTATTAATTAGTATTATATTAATTACCAAATTATTAAAAATTTCATATATTATTGTTCAATTCGCAAGCGTTTTCAACATGCAAGCATTAATAAAGAAAACACGCGAGTAACAGTAGGTAAAGGAATAGATTTCATTTTATTATCTGACGTCACTGGAGATGTTGCTAATGATTATGATTATTGTAATATTTAGTGGATTAGATAGTAGTTATTTTCTACTAGCAACAAGTCAGAATGGAGTGTTTGTATTCATGCAACTGTCAAGTAACACCTGTAAGTGGGACTTTATGAAGGCAATCTGGACTGCAGACTCTGTGGAGAGGTACCTGACACAGTAAACCAAATAATCTGTCAATGTGAAGCACTGAATCGCTAGCGGAAAAACATTTTTGGGGTTATAAATATGGACCTAAAAGCACTTGTACTTAGACTGGTAATAGAATTATATTGGCTCGTTAGTAACATAGGAATCACTGGTAAAATCTAGAAACAGGGAGAGGCACAATAAGACAATTTTGGCTGCAGTAGCACAGAAACCGCAATAGGTACACGCCCGTGAGATAAAGAATATCCGTATGTCTATGTTAAATATCTTTTTTTTTAGTTGGTACATAGTTTAAATATATGGGGTCACTGGTTCTACAAATTTCATGTTTTCTTGTGATTTCCGTTTTGGAAAGTTTGCAGTTGGATTAATTAGGTAAATAGATAATCTTTATTTCACCGCTACGTGTTACATAACTGAACATTGGCAGCAAGTCAGAAAGCTGGTAAGGTTATCGTCTAGATAAATACCTAGGAGTTTGATGTATTCACCTTTGGATACATTTTTATTTGAGTTCATTATCAGTCTCTGAGTTATCTCTTGATTAAGTGTAACCAATTTTTTGCCTGTACTTCATTATAGCATATAGTATTTGCAGCAGATTGTCAATGCTATGGTCGGAACATCGGCGAACAGAGTGGATTTGCTGGGCAACATAAATTGAGGGAAGTCGTTATTATAAACTAGAAATATGAGTGGCCACGGGACAGAGCCTTGGGATACACAGTGATTTTTGTTTAGGTAGCGTTGACATTTTTGTTGGTTATGGCAACACACTGCTGACTGTGGGGAGACACAGTCGAAGGTTTTCGGGAGATCATTCCCGGCTACATCTCTCACAATCTTTACAACTGCATAAATGGTCGAACTTTCAGAAAGAAAACCATATTGGTGCGGACTAAGGAGCGATTTGTGTTCCAGGTAACTTGACAATCTTTCTGTCACAATAGTCTCAAATATTTTGCCAAGAATGGGGGGGATGGATGTGAGGAGATAGTTATCTAACAAAGAGTCGTATTCTTAGTAAAAACTGTTAGAACACGAGCTGTTTTAAATATATCTGGATTTGGAGGTAGTGAGTTTATTAGGTTTCCCGCAGCAGATGCAAATCTGCTATTAAATATACGTGATGGAATGTTAAGATTGACGACATTGCCCCGTCAATTGTTTGCTTCAAAGTTATTGATTCTCCAACAGTCTCTACCTTTATTGGCGCACTTTTTGATACATTCGTTGCAAGCTATTTTTTTAGAATTTGCAATATCGTTGTTGTTCTTTTAACGCAAAGTACTATAAATGGAAAAATCAACAGGATTTCTTGTTACATTTCAAATTATTTTAACAGAGAACAGGGGCATACTATTTTATTGGGTAATGAATGAATTAATCGTTTCTGTTTGTTATTTTTATTTTTTGTTGTTTTCTTCTAAATTATCTTCAAACCCCCTCCCATAAAATCATCAAAATTATCAAAAATTTCCAAAAAATCACAACATTTTTAATCACATTTTAAGTGGCTGGGATGCTGCCCTCACCTGCATTGTTTCAAACGGGTATTTGTCGTTTGTCTGTATTTACCCGTTTCAACAATCAAAATCGAATCAGTGAAGTCAGCGAGTTTTAGTTTTAAGTTTTAATTGTTTTTATCCGTCTTTTTGGAATTTTAAATGTTATTCATCCGTTTTATTCATTATTTTTGTGTGAAATGTGATGGATGTTTATGTTAGTGTCTGGGTCTATTAGGGTATTTTAGAGTATAGGTTTAGATTTAGGCACTTTTGTTCACAGTTTTAAGTTGAACCAGCCTCGCCCCATCTAACCCGTCATTTACCGCAGCGCTTCGCACCGCGATTGGCGGATTGGCTCTGGGCCGGGGCCTGGCAATACATTGTATTATTTTAAAGAGCAAATAAATATATTGGTAATGGTATTGGCATATTTTTATTTAAATATTTGTTTAAGCGAAGTATTTTATTTACCAGAACATTAAATCTATTAAGGAGCTTAGACAAGTCCAAATTATTATAGTTTTGTAAAACACATCCAGCCAATGTCAAACAAGTATAGTCGGATGTATATTTACTGGGCAGTCAAAAAACGCAACAAAAATATTACGATCTCATTAAAATACCGTTACTCTCTGCACTATCTAGCCTACAAATTGAATCATTTATCTTTATATATATACATATATATATTAATATGTTTTTTTTTTACTACTCAAAGTTCAATATTATTTGATATCTTCAATAATTAATACTTGCCTCTTTATTTTGCTGAGCTCAGTAGACTCTCTCTCTCTCTCTCAGGGTTCATGGTGAGTTGCTGTAATTCGTTTGTAACTTGTAATATTTTTGCTCTGAATAAAATTAATATTTCCAAATGAATTATTTTTTTATTTTCATATTTCAACTAATTTGACTTTGATGTCTCAAAATTGACATCACTATCTTAAAATATCCTATTACCCTCTTTTCAGCTAATTCCTATAATCTATAACACCAATTTGTCAACAACACAACAATACAAAAATTCTTATAACTAAAAATTGTCAGTATTTTCACTAAATTATATGGCACAAATGTTTGGCGGGTTAAAATGTTTTAAAAAAAAAACGCACCTGATGTCCATTAAAAATAGTTGTTACTGCTTCAAACCTCTCATTTGGTCCATCAATATGCAATTTTTGAAACCTGCTCGTCTTATTCTTTGATTCCACATATTTGTGCCTTGCACTTAATTTGTTATATTAATTTTTTTTTCTTTGTTAACTAAGTCTATTATATTTTATATAGGTATAGAAAACATTACATGTCAATATATATATATATATATATATATATTGTTATTATACATGATTTGCAGGAAACAACTACTCAGCGGGCAAATACCCCGATCTGCATTGAATTATACCTTACAAATCATGAAAATTGGTAGCCAATGTCATTTGTCAATTCCCTGACCAGACATAGACCGGTTTAGAACTTATTAGTTATCATCAGTATGCCATAGGTCATGGAACAGAGAAATGGCAGTGGCCAACCTGCTAGTCTTATACAGACTAATGTAAATAGTGTAGTGGTGAGAGGTAAGTGAATCCTCTCATGTGGTCTAATGCTACTATACACCAGACATCATAGATGTCTTCATGGTATATAGCGACTTGCCATTTTGCAAGTACCGAGAGCGGCGACCTTCAGCCCTTGGTGGACTTAACCTATATACTGTTATTATACATGATTGACAAATGACATTGGCTACCAATTTTCATGATTTGTAAGGTATAATTCAATGCAGGTCGGGGTATTTGCCCGCTGAGTAGTTGTTTCCTGTAAATCATGTATAATAACAGTATATAGGTTAAGTCCACCAAGGGCTGAAGGTCGCCGCTCTCGGTACTTGCAAAATGGCAAGTCGCTATATACCATGGAGACATCTATGATGTCTGGTGTATAGTAGCATTAGACCATATATATATATATATATATATATATATATATATGTTGTTTTTTAGGTTTTCGCGGGTGTTAAATGAAGTGTTGTTGTACTTCCGGGTGCTCTCCCGCGTCGATGGTCGACTCCTCCAGGAGTCACGGTTGTATAAACGACGTTTCGGCCGAATCTCATCTGCCATCTTCAGGTTCTCGCTGAAAGCTGCCTACTGCTGCTCCTCGTTGCAGTTCATTTCGGCAACGAGGAGCAGCAGTAGGCAGCTTTCAGCGACATGGTAAAAACCGCCCTCAATGCCACAGAATTCTGCATTGGTTTCGATGTAGAACTGTGAACGCAATAACGATTTAAATATATATATTTTAGAAAGACGCAGATATCGTCGTGTGCTCTTGCAAATCTACAAAAGAAACTTGTCTGTGTAACCTGGTATATTTATAGTGTTGAAGGCAGACTCGTTCAGCCAGTGGTTGTGAGATTTTATTAGATTGTATAAATGTGTAAATTGTAAGACACTGGAAACTATACAAAAGTAACTAAATGCTACTTTAATAGTTCAAAACAAATTAGGAAAATATTTTTCATGTGTTTGCCAATTAAAAAAACAATGTCTTTGGTTTTTCTTAATCGACAAAAGTGATTTAAGTAAATAAATTCTATAGACATAAGCAGGTATTGACACAAGTAGTAGAAAATTATATATCCAGAAAATGAGAAAATAGAAAACATATTTAGATTAATGACAATCAAGCTGGAAATATGCCTTTAAATAATTCTCAAAAGTTTTGATAAATAACAGAGTTCCGTTCAGTAGTAAATTTCCGTGTTTCTTTCCCTTCAGAGAATATTAATTTGAAGTGCAGACAATGATATCTTTTGAGGTCAAATGAGATGAAAAATGAATTTACTACAAACATAAAATATGTTTAATATCGTTTGATATTACGTATCTCAGAATTAGGTCACCGTTATTGTAGAGGTTTATGTACTGAAGTTGCCTGCACACTGTATCAAATTTAACAGTAGTTGGAAATTGGTTTTTACAATATGAATCGAATACGAATAAATTATCGAAGATTTCCTACGTCTTTGTTTAAAATGACATTGCTTTAATTTAAGGAATCCATTACAGGTAACACCCGTACATAATTCAGTTTCAATTAAATTGATTTTTCTACAGCACCCAATTTGCAAGGTTGTCGTATCCATAGTTGTAGTAGTTGAAATGGATCAGTACTAGGAGCTTTATTAAAATAAAATAAATGGAACATTATTTTTTTTTTTATACATTTATTTAACGTCGGCCTATTTCCGCTGCTGAGGCCTAACACCGACGGCTGTAGACGAGCTACCCCCAACCAGGAATTTTGCCGGACCTCTTTCCTTAAGAAGAGTAGGGATCTTTTACTTGCCTAACATTTAATAGACAAGGGACCGACAGCTTTACATCCCCTCCAAAGGATGGTATATCTCCTATACAACCCTCGCCTAAGGTTGTATAGCTTCCGCGTATACACTGATATACAAGCCGCTGGAAGATGTGTGAGGCGAGGATGCGGTTTCCGTTGGCATGGTCACCCATCCAACTACTAACTGCGCCTGTCGTTGCTTTACATCGCATACCGAAGTATGTACATAGCAAAGACGCACCTACGCTCGCCCCTACATTAAAATTTAATGTAGCAGTTCTCTACTTTGTACCTTCAATGTGGAACAACTTTGTCTTATATATGACGATGTAACCTCCGATGCTAAACTAATATTGAATCTTCACTTAGACAGAAGACTAAAGAAGGCTTACATTTTTTATGAGCAGTGTCACAGGACCGTGGGGAAAACCTGGTGTATGAAACCCAAAGTGGTCATGTGGGTATTATGTTATTGCCGTCATAAAACCAATAATAACCTGTGGAGCTGTGGTCTGGTAGCCTAAGAGTAAACAGACTGCAACTAAGGTTAAGCTCAACCAAGTGCAGAGAGTTGCCTGCCTAAGCATTACCGGAGCTATGCGAGCAACGCCAACGGGAGCTATGGAGGTATCTGCTACCATTAGATGCATATCTAGGAGAAGTGGCTCTGATAACAATGGTACGTCTCAAATCTATTGGCATACAACCAAACGTAGGCTGTGGAGAGGCCAGAAGCCGCCTGTGGAATGAGGCAGTCAGGAAGACGCCTCTTCTACGGGCGTGCACACATGGCATTTCTACCCGGTTTGTCTTCGACAGACCCTACATAATACATGCGAATAATGAGAAGCACGCTGCTGGCGAAGGTGTGATCTACATCTTCACAGACGGATCAAAAAAGTAGGCTGGGGCAGGATGTGGAAGATACTCCAGACGTTTGCAAATCTAATATAATAGGGCGAGCCAACGGAGTAAAGACGGCACTGACGGGCATAACCATAGCTGCAAAAGAGAGACAAACTACGGGAAAAACAATCAAGAACTATACAGATTGTAGACAATTACTACCGTGAGAAGTTAAGATTACCACATGAGCAGTATGGGAATGTCATCAAGCACTTGTGGGTGCCTCTAGCATGAATAACATATCGGTATGCTGGGTGAAAGGATATAAACAGTGCAGTGGCAACAAAGAAGCCGACAGACTGGCCAAGAAGCCAGCAAATCTAATTCATCTTTGGACCAGGCCCGGCCAGTCCGTTACAGACCACGGCGATAGTACAAGTAATTAAAGAGAACACCCACAACGTATTTAAGAATCTGTGGGATGAAACAAGTAATGGTCAGTTTGCAAGGGAAGTATTAAAATATTCCAAAGAGAGTACAGCAATGGACTACCTGGCAATGTTCAGAAGGAACCTACGTTTTATAACGGGAATCCAGACTGGATACTGTCTGTTAAGGAGACATTTACCCAATTTGAGATTAAGCGAAACACCTATCTGCAGAGGTTGTGAACAAGAAGATTCAACATGTACTCTGTGACTGTTTTGCCATCACATCAGTCAGAGAATCCATTTTGGGAGAACGTTGGCCTATTTTGGCCGACGTAAGAGTGATGCCTCTAGGCAGCATCAACACCTACTTCGCAAGATTAAGTTGGTTGGATGCCTAGGTGAAGGTTTGTCTACAGGGAGGAAGTAGAAATGCCCAACGTGGCCTAAGTTCTGTGGTTCAATTTTTTTATCTTCGACCATCCTCCCCCCAATTTCAATTCTAATTTCAGATGTTGGAGAGGGTTCCATTATGGGTCTTCCCTTATTTTACTTTTTATTAACGACTTGTCATTGAATATTAATACGGGCAAAGTGCTTATTTGATACTCTTAAATTAAAAGCAGAGGATGTAGTCAAACAATCCATAGATTGATGCTATAGTAACTCATTAACAATAGTTAATAATGGGGAAACAGTGTGCTATATTTTATTGTATAAACCAAGAGAACTTAAACTCGGCTTATTATTGACTGGTTCATTCTGAATTAAGCTAAAATATAGTAATATGGAATCAAGCCATTGACATAATAGAGCACTTGTCCTGAATAAGCGAATAATAAGGATAATTTTTGATTTGTTATTTAGACAATCATATAGAGAAACTTTTATAACTGAAATATTAATGACATTGTTAGTATTTATATCTACAAATTGTCCATGTATATTTTGGAGTATTTACAAGATTATATTTGTAATAAAAATATTAACGATCATCATATAAGAGTGATATTAATGTAAGAAAAATTAAGTGGAGCAAATATAAGAAGTCATCGCACTGCATCATCATGAAGGTAGGTACGTCTATAATATGTTGCCAGAAGAAACATACAGAAAGTTTATATGTATTTAAATATCGTTTAAGGGAATGCCAAAATTTTTTTCAACATGATTGATTCTGTGGAAAAATTTATTGAATCTACAACCCATTAACTGATATAGAAATTAATCTATATCTATTTCCAATATGTTATATTTATTCAAAGTAGATCTCCTGTATGATTTTTTTTGTAATATTTAAACTGAACAAATATTTTTCTGCTTGTTGCTGTATTACCGGTGTTAACGCAGCAAATAATTTATATTTATTTTTAACTTAAGCTTCTGGTTGTGGTTATTTTATTTCACTTATCATGTTAATTTAAAGTAGCAATAAGATGAGAGCTGTATCTATGTATAACTCTTGTCAATAAAATTATCTATCTACCTATGTTTTGTTCCTAGTGGCCTGTGTTTGAACTTAATAATATTACGTGTTTACACCCTTCAGTACACATCTCCAAGCGTAATCAACACGAATTTCCTTTAACCACTGATTTATAAATTTCTAAACTGCATCTAATAATTAGTCCTTATAATGACACACTACCTATAACTTAACTACTGTAAATTCTCTACTACTTGTGACTGTACTAGTTTGTTAACTGTTCTTTTTCTTCTCGAATCACTTGGCTCATCTAATATATAACTGACTCCTGATGCGTCGGTCCCCTACTCGTATACTTCATGGCGCTTATTCCAAAGTTTTCCCTTTTATTCCAGTCTGTCATTTGGGATGATTCTACTGTTTTCAATTTTATCCGTGATATTGGCGCCATCTCTGGGCTAACTGACGAACTACCGTTTTACTGGTAGTTAATTAGTCAGGCTTCCTTTTACTTCGATATTGGGGATTAAACCACTCTTCGTGCGTGGGCATACACATAATAGTTTTTATGGTATCGTAGACATTCGGTATATAAATGTGTGTCTGCGTGTGTCTACATGAACAGAAATTGAAGCTATTACAGACTCATATTAAAAATGTATAACTAGCGTTACCGATTAAGGTTACTAGAGATACATTTGTTACTTTAAAGTAGGCCAGTTTAACTCAAACACACTTCTAGTGTTGTCCTGTGCGCTTATGAAGTCAATAAAAAAAACTAGGTTAATTGCGATAGTAAGAAAAAATAGATCCTTGGTAATTACAAAATATATGTGCTGTAAACTTTTTTCTATTATACATTTTCGTCCTGTTATGATATACTTATGAAATAACTGTAATTGCACATATGCTTTTAAAAGTGTAATCAAACTACAATTATTTAACTAGTTGACGGTCATATAGTTTGAAATATGCAGTAATTGTTCCATTAACAATCAGTTATTCCACACGCAACCCTCTTGACTGCTGTGCTTTTCTATTGTTTGTCAAAAGAAGTGATTTTATATGTGTAAAAATAGAATGATACAATAATTGCCACGTAGTTTATTAGCAATTAAACGTTTTTTATATTGTAGTTTAATAATAAGCGTTGAAAGTTTATAACCGTTATTATTAATAATTAGTTTGTCCATCAGTAATATCAACAAATTAGATTAAAAGGTAAATTGTTAAGCAATTACAAAAAATCGAACAGTGGTGAAGATTACAATAATTTAAAAATATCGGAATGCATTGTTTAGACAGCTTATAAAAATTACATGAGGTCCACTGAAAATGACCTAGAAATTTTGGTCTCGCATACATTCAAAATCTACCTAAAAATTTTAAAATTTTAGACATGGAACTGGAAGCTGAAACAAAATATCCTGGTACTGCTATATTCTAAGTTATCGCGGGATAACCATATCGATACTATATATATATAAATAACCGCTGCCCAAGGAATCACTACTTCCCCATCTAGATTATGTATTCAAGTCTTATACACACTAAATCCCAATGTAATATTTTATTGCCTTTAATAATAGAGTGGGGGTGGTAGAGGGGGTGGCTAATATAAAAAAAAATTAGAAGCCCTTGGCTAAATCCCAATTTAATTTTTTGTTCCCTTAAATAATAGGGTGAGGTGGTAGAGGGGGTAACTAATGCCAAAATAAATTTTAGAGGCCCTTGGTTCTCTTACGCACACTAAATTCCAATTTAATTTTTTACTCCCTTTAATGATGATAGTCTGTAAACCAGGTAAGTTCCCCAGGCCTTTTGCTGTAGTCGTCCCTTTTCATTCAAACCATAATAGTTAGAAAGTCCGTTAGATGGAAGAAGTTTAGTATTTTGAAGGCCTATGAAATGAGTTATAGTGATCCGTAAATGTACGATAAAATGCAAAACAGCTTTCCTATTTCGTTACCTAGCGCTGTTATTATAAAAAATAATAAAATAACTTTATAGGAATATTTTATATATAAACTTTTCTATCAATTTTTATTATATTTCGTTTTTTCAGGACCGTCGTCAATTTTTTTTAAATACCTATCTTTTATTAAAATTTATTGAAGCATTTTAAATTGTGGATTCTTGGGTAGGTATGTCACATTGGACAATTTTATTACGTTTCGTTGGAAAAATAATCATCATTTACGAAATTGGAATATTTTTTAGTAATGTGCCTAAATAAATAAATTAATTAAAAGTAATGTAAGAAACATATTGGAAATGAGTCCAAGACTAATTTTGTGGGAATGTTGTCAAACATGAATATCTTAATTTCATTACTGTTATTGTAGATGATTTCTAGTAAGGCAGAAGCCATATTCGGTTTGACTGAATCCCCAATCACATGCATATTGTGAATTGCCATAATTTAATTCAGTTATCGGTATTATATATCACTGTGATGACCCATGGTCACAAATACAGTGCCGTCTAATTCATATATACAATGTAAATAGATGAATACATTCTGATTGCGATTTCAGTTCAATATTGTTACGTGTAGAGGTACACTTGGGATGATTTTGTTTACAACTTGGCCAGTTACTTTATTCTGTACTCTCAAGTTTACAAATTGGATTATAACTGTGGCCTAACACTGCAACCATATTTAAATCCAATGGACTGTTAGAATAAGTAACACTGAATGCACACATAAGTGGTTATATGATATATAGCTACTTCCTTGTCCAACACATTATTAAGTACAGTAAATTTTTGAAATACATTAAAAATTATATCAATATAAGAATGTAAAATAAACAGATAAGACAAAGATAAAGCAACAAAAAGAAATTTTAATTAATTCGGCTAGTTTTTTATTGCAGCTGCATGGCAATGAAAGATATCAAACTTGTCCTGAGAATTATTATGCCTTACACATTTTGTTTAATGGCAAGAATTTCTGAACGTTATTTCCAAGAGATAACAAATGAAACAAATTGTTTTGCATAGAATAGGGCCCTATTGTTCGAAAATTTAATAAACGTAACATAGCGCTACAGTATTTCATATTATGTGTCTCTTTAAACAGAAAAAATTAATACTAGAATAATTTCACTGAATTATAATGAATAATTCGATGCAGAGAACACTGGCCTGTGTTGTGAATTGTACAATTTTTGCGTTTAAGTAACTGATATTGCTACTGCTTTGAAAAAAAAACCATCTCTCTGCCACTATTCCCGATAACACAATATCACATAGTCTATGTTCATTCTGAAAGTATAAGCTGTCCAAAATAAAGCCAGACTATACAGACACACGTTAAGTTACACGTTCGAGAATTAACCAACTACTTGACTACAGTCAAACTACCTTCTCCACTGATAAAAGTCAAATATAAATTGTGCATACCACCTACTGAGCTTGTTTGCCTCTTTTTGACTTTATCTCTGTGTATCTTATTATGCAGAGACCAAATAATTGCAATTACAATAAAAGAACAATTTCGTCAATAAGGAACAGTATGTTACAAACCCTGGTATTCTAAAAACTTTCATTAGTGAGTTAAATTCAATTTACTGCTAAAAGATACGCCGAGGTCACGAAATATCTGTAAATGTGCGATTCTTTAAACAAAAATTTAACTTTGTGTGCTTATGACTTTTTGTACTTCTTTTTATCTGTAATTTAATTAAATGCCAAACAGTTATTTGCTAATTTTATTGTACAACTACGTGTCACGTATATATATAAATGAGAATTAACACCTAATTTAACTATAGTCTCATTACTGAAGATGTTGATAAGTAATGAACCTAACACAGAATCCGAGTACATCCGACTTAGAGTAATTCTGTAAATCGTAGACCACGGTATTCAATGAGTTGGTGTCTATTTTCAACGTACAATTTGAAAATACTTTTGAGTTCGTACCTATAGCATCATATCTGTATGGCTACATAAAACAAATTGCCTGAAGTAGATCTACTCTTGAAAAAACCGCGCTGGTATTCAGAAATGCTATTCTTTGCGTAGTAAAATGTTGGTTCATATAAAAAATTAAGATTTAAAGAAATTCTTAATAACCGTTACCGTTTATTTTTTAATTTTGTGGGTTACCGGACAAATAAAGGATACACTTGACAGGTTTGTCCTGGATTATCAGACTCCATCAGAATTAATTTAAAAATCAAAATTCTAGTTATACGACCATATGCCATTAATAAAATAAATTTTACAGTAAACAACAAAAAGCGCAATCTATACTACTCTTACTACATGTATAAGAACAATGAACAATTATCTATCACAAATAAATCGATCAAAAATATAAAACTTAAATATTGTACTAATTATTAATTTTTAATCATTTTAAAGAATTTCAACTTCTTGCTAGGAAAACTCTTCGACTATAAAATATTTAGTGCTTGCATCTACAAGATCATTATCAATTGGATCACGGAATTACGTAAACATTCGACAGAACAATTTACCACATCTTCGTTATCTACGTAATCTTTATTCTTGTAGGGCATAGCCGTTGGTAAATTTTTACTTATTTTCGTGGTATTAATGAACTGCATAAATTCATTAAGATTGATTTCAATACTTTTCACAATATCACAGCAATAGTTGTTATTACATTTTTATTTGATTTATTTATTTTTTGAAAATTGACATGTGTATCATTTGTTTCGTTTATTTCGCTTATTTATCGTATTTCATCAACTTCATTTATTTACTATATTTCGTCTGTTTCATATATTTCATTTGCTCATCTTTCATCAACGTCATCTATTTTATCTGTACAATCTGCATCTGCACATATTTTCTTTTTTTCCAAGCAGAGGAATATTAAAGACGCTTCGCCTTAGTGTTGTGCGGTTAGAGAGTGTGGGGTTGTCACTCAGTAAAGCCTCTCCGTTCTGCACCATACCCAATTTTTGACCTGTATGCTTCAAATTGAATTAGTTTTCCATGTTAGCTCCTATAATTTTATTTCAGTTTCTTTGCCTTTCTTGTTCTTTATTTCTTTCGACGATTTATCTGTACCTTAGCACTCTTTTCACATAATTGTGAATTATCTGCCAGTTTTACTCATTTGCTTCCATTAATTGTAAGAAGTTGTTCGCTGTCACAGCTTTCTCGATGTTCGGGAGTCATTTTCTCCCTGCAAGTCGCTCATTTTTTGCACGTGAAGATCGTTTATACTGATAATTCATGTTTCCACGAGCCCGATTTTTTTCAGATAGTTACTGAAACATTCGACTTTATTACCGCTTAAATCTAATGTAACCTTTTTTAGTTACCATTTTCCACACAGTAGCAGGATCTCCGTTTTTTCTCGCGCGAATTGCAGCTGCTTTTCTATGATTTATTGTTCTATATTTTATAGGCTTCTGTTTGCATTAGTTGTTAGTAATTCCCTTATTTTAACCTCAATTGCTATTGTCGTATCGTCTGCAAATATGATCACATTGACTTTGGTTGTGCTGTTTTTAGCACATCGTCGTAATATATGTTCCATAATATGGGGCTCAGGACTGATCCTTGTGGTATTATGCTTATTGTTTTTATGCGGTGTTTTCCCACTAAAATCTACCGATTCCCTAGGTAACTGCCGACTGTTCTTATCAAGTATTTGCTGATCCCCATTTCTGTGAGTCATTTCGTAATTCCACTCCATGCCGCCGCCGTGTTAAAAGCATTTTTTTCTTTTTCTATGTCAGTGACATTTTTCTATAACAGGAGCAAGCGTAGGTGCGTCCTTACCATACACACATTTCGATATATAATGTAAGGCAATGTTAGGTGCGTTTAGTACCGGACCAGATAACCGTTTCAACGAAACATTTGTACTTGCCCTGCATCTTCTAGCGGCTTGTATATCAGTGTATGCGGAGAAGCTATTCAATTTTAAGCGATGGTTACGTAGTGGATATACCGTCTTCCAAAATGACAGTTTGGTCCTATAAGATAGCCTACACGCTTCACAGACATCACCCCTCTTGATTTATTTTTATGAGGATACCTGCAGTGAAAAGTTTATGCCAATGATTTGAAAGATAATTTAAACCTTTTAAAATAGAAAATATCAGAAGCCATAGCCGACATAAACGAGGATACAATTCATTTAGTTTATGAGAAATTTAGAAAAAATATTGAAAAATGTGTAGCAGTAGGAGAACAACACAGAGAATAGTTTTGTAATTATTTTATTCAATAAATTATGTGCTTTCGTTCAATTTATAAAATTATTTTCATCATAATTTTCGGAAAAATATCAACTTTGTGGTACGACGTTCAAATTTCATATGTCACTTTAACTACCACAGATGATATAGTAAATGCTTTTGCAAAATTTTTTGGTGATTCTTATTTACCTGATGGTTGCGACTCAGATTTAAACTTCAATGATGCATTGAATAATGTTAATATCCACATACGAGCCTTTGACGAATCTGACGTATTCAAAGCTATCAAAAAAATTAAACCTAAAATGACGACGGGGCCAGATGGCGTTCCAGCATTTCTTATTAGGGATTGCGCTCAGATATTTTCTTATCCTTTAATGGTTTTATTTAACTTATGCATTAAGACCTGTTCATTTCCGGTCATCTGGGAGCAATCTAAACTATGTCCGGTTTATAAAAAAGGAGATACATTTGATATAACTAATTTTAGACCTATTTCAATCATTTGTAATTTCTGTAAAATCCTGGAAATACTGGTACATGACACAATTTATCCAAGTGTCAGCAATCAGATCTCGCCGTACCAGCATGGTTTCATGAAAGGACGTTCAACTACTACTAATTTATTGTCCATTACACAGTACATAGCTGAAGTTTTGGATGTACAGTCGCAAACTGATGTTATATATAGTGATTTATCTAAGGCTTTCGACAGGCTTAACCATAGTATTCTATTTCGTGAGTTACATGATATAGGTTTGTCTCATTCACTGCTACAGTTATTTAGATCTTATCTGTCAAATCGAATACAATATGTTGCGTATAATGGAGTTAGGTCTGTCGAATTCTTGGCGTCATCAGGTGTCCCTCAGGGCTCGGTGCTAGGTCCCTTACTATTTAATATTTTTATTAAAGATATAGTGGATATTTTAGATGTTTGTTGTTTGCTATATGCGGATGATTTAAAGATCTTTACAGAGATAACGAGTGTTGAAGACTGCTACCGCCTACAGCATAACCTTGACAGACTATCACAGTGGTGCCTAAACAACAAATTGCCATTAAATGCCAGTAAATGTAATGTTATGTCGTTTACGCGTAAATCAACTCCCCATGTGTTCAACTACCATCTCGACAATACCGCCATACAAAGACCTGATACTTACCGTGACTTAGGTGTAATTTTTGATCCGAAGTTAACATTCAATGCCCACATTGAAAACACAGTTGGTAATGCATTTAAAACACTTGGTTTCATAGTGCGCAGTAGCCGTGAATTTGCGAACATAAGCACTCTACAAACATTATACTGTTGTTTTGTGAGGTCTAAGCTAGAATACGCGTCCCTTGTTTGGTATCCCTATTATGATATACATATTAACAATTTAGAAAATGTGCAACGAAGATTTCTAAAACTTCTGTTTTTTAAAACCAATGAAACATATCCTCCTATTGGCTACCCCCAACAACGCTTACTCGATACTTTTGGTATGGTTAGTCTTGATGACAGGTGGCAATACCTTTCGCAAGTTTTTTTATACAAGATCATTCATAATATTTTGGATTGTCAGGAAATAGTAGGGAAGTTAAACTTTATTGTCCCCAGGCTAGCTTCTAGACAGGAACTAACTTTTTATATACCAACGGCGCGGACTAATACCTTAAAAAATTCTCTTTTTTATTTAATTTGTGGCAACTACAACAAACATTGTAGCCGCATAGATATTTTTCACTGCAGCCTTAATGACATCAAGTCATATTTTAAACATTAGTGTATCAAAGATAATATTATATATAATTTCTCATGGTTTATATGTATTACGTACTATATCTCTTATATGTTACAATCATATTGTATATGTCTTATATTTTAACTGTATGTATTAGTTTAGTTTTAGTTATATGTATTTTTTCTGTATTTCCTGCTCTGTAATTGGGTGTTTACCTGTTGAACAGTGTATTTTAAATAAATAAATAAATATCTGGACTAATGTTAACATTAGAAACAACCTCTTTCAGTAACGTTTTTATATTCCTCTCAAAAAACTAATACTTTACTCTTGGCACAAGTTCACGTTTCCTTATTTGCTAACTACCCTGAATATTATTTTGAAAGTCTGAGTATGGCTAATTTTCACGATAAGCAAAACTTTTTATGAAGAATGACTTTTTCTCTTAAAATGCAAAATAAGGAAAATTACAAGCATAATTAGGCCCATCCAGGGACACACTGTATATGTATGATTTTCTGGAAGATGTAAAATGGGAAAAAATAAAAAAATTCTGTGAATATTATTTCAAATCGTATACGAAATTCTATAAGGAATGCATATTAATATTTATTCTTTACACTTAAACTATGTAAAAACAATTTTGAAATAAAATTTTAAATTATTGCAGCAACATTACATTACAACAACATTACATTGCAGTACATTAAAAACTATTTTAAGTAACGAGATTATTTTGTTACAGTGCTATAGGAGAATCCTGGAACTGGACCCAGAGAACATTCAAGGTCTCCACAACTTATGCGTGGTGCATGTAGAAAGAGGCAAGCTCATAGAGGCGCAATCCTGTCTCCAGGAGGCCCATAAATTAGCTCCCGGTGAAGACTATGTCTTGAAGCATTTGCAGATAGTTCAAAATCGAATTTCAAAGTTGCATTTGAACCCGAAGGACATAGCAGAAGCTGAAGCAAACCCCAAAGAAAAAAGTAAAGTGGTGTCAAATAAAAGTATAGACGAAACAGACAAAAAAACGAAACCTGTTGTTTCTGGGGACTCCGAGGAACAAAGGTATAGCAGTCGAGTGGTAAATACCGAACCTATGTTCGTAAAAAACGTTGACAATATTGATTATGTTGATTATTCAGTAAGAGAAGTTAGTTATACTGAAAGCACTGATTATAATACTAGTAAATGGAGTGATACTGTTGGTAAAGATAAGGACGATCCTTCTTCTGGTATGTCTTAGTGATGACATTGATAGAAGTAAGATTTCTCAAAATATTTTATGAATTACTATATTAAGTGGCAAACAGCCGTATAAATTAAAAACATTGTCGTATGTAAGGACTTTTTATACGAGCCATTAGGTGTAGTGTTCATTCTGTGATACTCAGAATAATCGTTTTAAACTATATTTTGATCCTACTATAAATTAAAAACTTTTAACTTTTATATACACAGCATGCGTAAGAACTACCCGAATGTGACTTAAGGTTCACAATCATTTTATTTAATATTAGAGGTAAACAATGTTGTTATATTGTGATTTTATATATTATTATCTACTGAAGTCCAAATCAAAAATGACCATATATTATACGTATTAATATTACAGAGTGTCTCCAAGTTGATCTGTATTTTACCGTATTTTCTTTATTAAGCTATTTTCTTAGGAGAGTTTTCCTCTATGCCAAATTATGGCATTTTTAGAATCGACCCAAGCTAGAATAAGTTTTATTTTTCATTTTATCGGAGAACGAGAACGACAAATGATTTTTTAATGGAAGAAGTCATAGATAATATATTGATATAAATTGCAATATGATGATATCTAGGCTAACTGTTGCCCGTGCATTTTTAATTCGATATCTTTTTAATACGTTCAATAAATGTTTAATATACAGAAATAATTGTAATTGACCCTTTAAATTGATTTTATAAAGAAAGTTATTACGTATCCGCAACAAGTCACATTCCCATTGTTTTGTAATATTGAACTGGTGCAAGTGACACACTGCATTGTTGTCCTGATATTAATAAAACATTGAATTATGCGGTTGATTCCTTTTCAGCCATTACTCAACTTTTGAAAAATATAGAAAATTGTGCTTTTTTATATTTCAGATAGTTTTGGCTTATTAGGTCTTCTTCTAGAGTACAAAAAATACTAAATTAGAGAGTTGCTTATTTACATCACTAATACCTCCTAAGAATTTAACAATACCTTACTATATACAAAGTTTTTAAAATTTATCTAGAATACGAAAATTTGTTGTTCGTTAGTTACATTTTTGGTAACATATACCATTTTCATTATTTCTAATTATTCTAATAAATACATTTTCTTGTTTTTACTTTCTGACTTTAGTAACTTAGCATCATTTAAATTTAGAGAGAGATTGTTTTCTATACAGTGTGTTACGCCTGTATTACATACACTGTTTAAAACTTTTTATGATCCTCGAGACACTATTTTAGATTTCGACCAGTTTGACCAGTATACCGTGTGTCAACGGATCCTGGTAGACTCCTCTTTTTGTCCTTATTTTTTAGAATATCAGAATGAAACTTGGTATGATATATGTTCCGGTAACAATACAACAATTTGGGATTGATGAGTTAATTTTAAGACTAAATATAATGAAATAAATTAATAATTTTAAAAACTAAATAAACAGTATTTAATTACCATGAACTAAAAAGTATAACATAATTATTAATAAATAGCATAGGGCTCTCCACAACAATATAGGTAAAAATAGTGTCTCACGCTTTTTTATAAAAAATTGTTATTACTTTTTTTAGTAATCAAAACATATTTTTTTTAGTTATCTTTAGACAATTTATTTTTCTATTTTATCCTCCTTATTAATTCACATCTTCCATAATTTACTTTTATTAGCTGATATTTCTCTACTTCCTCATTTATTATGTTTATAACTAACTTTATCGCTAATATTAGGCTCAGGATTAATACATTTATAAACTTTGACTTCTGGTGACAAACAGGTGTCAAACCTTTTATGTAAATTTTTTATTTTTTTTAAATTTTATCGCCTTCTGGCGGAGCTTAGCATTAGCTATTCCACCACTCAACCAGGACACACACATAGACAATGAACGAACCATTACCTACAACATTGCTATCTGCCGCAGCTGAGACTCGAACTAAGGAATGGTATAGCAACTAGCCGTGCTATCTCTCACAAAATCTTGTCTAGTCTACTGCCATCAACTCGGTAAGAGACGAAACACACCACTAAACATCCATATCCTAGCCAGGATTCGAACCCGGAACTCTTTGGTTTCAAACCTAACATGTAGAGGTTTAGCCACTGATCCTTCTTTTATTTATTTTTATTAACTCATCAAAAATGGCATTTCTTAGTGATTGTCTGTACAGGTCGGTTTGTGGTAGATGTAAAATTTTTATTTTAGTTTTTATTTTTTGCGTTATGTTAACGTCCAGAAAGTTTAAACTTTTCACGTTTTCTGTTTTTAGTACAAATTTAATTCAAAATAGATAAACCGATGAGAAATGGATAAATGATCACAAAAAGAATAAATGTGTAGTAAAGTAAAAATATACCTACATCTTCAATCGGAAAACGCAAAATAAAGGCGTAGTATGTCACATTATTTTAAATTCATTTGGAAACGCACATTGTGCACCTTGATTGGTGACAATGAATCGATTTCGTTTCATATGAAACATTGGAATACTAGACTTTAGTAAAGTGTCAAAAGAACTTTATGAAAGAAATTGGAATTATTAAAGGAACTGCCAAAAATTTAACTATGAACAATATATTTATGGCACAGGCATGTCAGCATATTGCGCATTCTACAGAAAGTAAATAATTTGTATATAATGCTGATGATGAAAGTCGTAAAAAGTTCCAAAACTGTACCCAACAAACAACAGATTTTCGCAAGACATAATTCGAGATAAAACTATTTATATCTTTAGTATATTACCTACTTGTGATATAATGATATGAATAATCAATGCTTAGACATTTCTTGTAACCTGTTAAACTATATGCAAAGAGAAAAACGAAATTTAAATGTGAAATACATTTTTCCCCGACATAATCGTTCTAGTAAGTGTCACTGATTTATTAAAAATTTTGACAAAATAACTCTAGATCTGTGCGTTCCTGACGAGTTCGACACTTAAAAGTGTCTCAAACTATGTCTAAATATTCAAATGTCTACACCGTTTGGCAGCTTACAAATGTGTTTATAAGTACGAAAAACTTACTTTCCCTGGGGGGTCTTCAAGATGATCATAAATCATAAATAACTCCCCAGAAAATAGACAACCTTCAATTCCAGAAGCCAGAGGCTTGAGCGGAAGGAGGTTACACATTGAAAAACGCGGACATACAACCATGTCTTCCGACAGTGGCCGAGCCGGGGCTCGAACCCGGTTGCGCGATACCCGTTCGATTAATCGCAATTGCCACCTCGTGCCTTAAGCAACGCGGCTATTGGCTAGACATGATGGTTTTGAATATAAAAAATTAAAGCCCCAACAGCATACCAACTAGGTGTCTCGCCAAATCAGAGAAAGGCTGTAGTATCTTAATAAGCCGAAATTCCTGTAGTGTCTTAATAAGACCCTTTTAAACATTAAAAAGCACATTTTTCTATATATTTCAAATGCAATGAGTCATTTTGGACTTTCCGAGTGTTTATTTTTAGTAAGTGAGAAGATGAAGGTATAACAGCAAAAACTTATCCAGCCTATAATATGGCCCTTTTATATATAAGGAATATTCCAGGTGGTTAGGAAATTAAGGAGGTGTATTAACTATTTTAGCGAGCTACATCCGAAAAGATGTACCGAAAACTATTTTTGCACTATTTTCTCCAAAATGATATATACATATATTCTACACCAAGATCATGGAAGACAATGTTTTAATGATATTATCATTCTCCCCATCTCCGCTTGAGAAGTTGAAACAAACATTTTATCGATTTAAAGAAAAAACACTTCTTCAAAAATCGTCTATTTCAAAGCGTTTTGTTTCTTATTAATTTTTTGTAAACGTAAACTCAATCTATTAAAAATATAAAATAGAATATCAATGTTAGAGGCTATATTATTCGTAAATGTGCCATCTCTGAATTTTATTCAGATTGACAAAAATGTCACTTTGGTTATGATCAAAGCGTTCAAACTTGTGAATTAAATTGTTTATCGAAGTAATTATCAGGGGTAAATACAAAAGAGGTTGGCTTTTTATCGGTAAAATTGTTTTTGGGCGAAAATCTGATTGTGATGGAAATTACTCTAGAGTTAAGGGAATGGATAAATCGTGACAACGTGGGTGGAGCAATTTATCCCGTGTCCCCTAATTCGTTAGTAATTCTCTGATGGCAATCAGCTTTAACTCAATCAGAAACAATTTAATCCAAATAAAGAGTCAAATTCAAGTGCATTAATACCTGGTTACATTAAATAATACAACAAAGGTATAATTTAATAGAAATTATAATTCGAGGTATTAAAAGATTAATTTTATTGGGAAAAATATATTAATTTTTTAAGGAAAAATCGTTTCAAATATTTTTGGAAAATTTGTCATTGCCAATATCCATTTCTTCACAACAAAATATTACAACTTGTCTTCTGACAGGAATACTTTTTTCTGTACCAATATCGATTTTATATCGAAATATTTTATTAGTTTGAAATGATACATTCTATATTTTGATTAGTTATTTTGACAGAAACGTATTAAAAATACGAAAAAAAATACAAAAAACTGCTTAGTATGTCATAGTACTCTCTCATCTGAATATATAGTCTAGAGAAAGTCGCCAAAGTATTTTCCAAATTTAATTGGATGTTTCTTAACATATGAGGTTTCTTACTTCGTGGGTAATGCCTAAAATGCAGTATTTTAAATCTCCCATGAAAAGTATACAGTTGTTTGTCATATAATTTATATTGGATTTAAATCTGGAGATGTAGTGGGCAATTGTATTCGAGCATGATAACCTAGCCCGATTGAGCCACCTGAATGTAGCTAATGTGTATACTAGGCACACCTACAAACAACATGTAATGCAACATACAATTAAATATTATTGTAAATTCGTCCGCTACGGACGTGTCTGCAAAAGACGCTCTCTTCTTCTCCTTGCATTTGATTCGTATTAGCAACAAGCCAAGTATACAGCTGTTTTTCATATAACTATATTGGATATAAATCTAGAGATGTAGTGGGCGATTGTATTCGTGCATAATAGCGCAGCCCGGTCGAGCGACCTAAAGGTCAATTCAACAGTTTTCTAAATTTGTCTGCTAAGAATGTATTTGCAAACGGCACATAATCGCTTCGTGTGCGGAGCACATGTTTGGTGTCGATTTTTACTGCAAATCCAAGTTGCAATTTATTCGGGAAAAAGTACAGGATTGGACGAATGAAAATTGTTTAATATCGTTTGACTATTATAAAATTCAAATGTTTTGTGAGATCCAAAGGATATAAACTGGTATAAAAACATGAATAGGTTGCTTGAATGGAAGTATCATTGGAGAGATTAGAGATTACCATTAGTGTTATGCGCTTTGTCTCGAGCTACGTGCAGTTTTAGCCCATTGGGCTAACGAAGGAGCCCAGGAGGAGGATAATTTGGTACTTTTGAGTATTCGGATTTTAGAGGGATTTGGGTATTGTATTAATTTTTCAGCGATACTTGTGACGAGTATTCGTAATATGAACTTGTCTAGGGCAGGCGTTCCTGTTCTATTATGGAGTAAATTTATTATCGTTGTTCTGGTGAGGTTTGCGACTGTTGTATTTTATCTTGAGTTGCCTGAAGTTTGTGTTGGTTTGTGGGGAAGAGGCGGGTATACCAAATGGAAGATTAGTATGTAAGAATTGGTAAATTTAGTTACTTGTCGATGATTATTCACCGGTAGGTACTGAAATTGTTCCGACCACTATTTTTTCAACTGTCTTCTCGGTATGAGTTAGTTCTTGCGCTTTGTTAGTACTAGGTTGGTGTTTTTTGTGGGTAGATTGTTAGCCCCTTTTGGTCGAAGAACTCGTACGTATGTTTGTTTTGTATTTTTATTATGTCCCTATTTCATGGTTTAGTCAGTATGACGGTATCAACTTCTTATGTCCTGTGGTTTATGAGCAAAGGATTATTGTAAACGTATTTTAGAGAAGTGGACATAGGGACTGACCCTGAGGCGCATCAGCGAGAATGTGAGTTAGAGTGAATATTCCTTATTGACTACCATTTGGAAATGGCGTCAAAGAGATAGGATTACTTTGACGGTAAGATTAGGAATTCCCGTAACATAGAGTTTGTATGAGTTTGTATAGCAACCTAGGATGCCGACTTTATCAAGTGCCTTCTCGGGGTCCAGGGAGACTATCCCTGTGTCAAGACCCGAATTGACATTCGTGGATATGATTTCGCTGACACAGAAGAGCTGTTGGACAGTGGAATGTCAGGCTCAGAACTCGTACTAGAAGGCGTCCAAAGTATGGTTGCTCTCGACGGGCGCTTCCATCAGGGAAAGGAGACTATCGTCAACGAGTTTGCCCACGTCTTGAAGAAGGCTTATTAGGCGATAACGGGTTTGGTACTTTCTGAGTTTGGTGATGAGAATAAGTTTTGCAACCTTCCACATCGAGGAAGACCGGAATTAATGATTTAATGAGGAATAGTATGGCTTTTTAGGGAGGTGCCGTAAGGTATATGGAAGGATGTTGTCTAATCCTGGAGCTTTTTTGGGATTTAGGTTCTTTGATTTGTGATTATTTTAGTAGGAAGAATTTTATTTTTTGTAAAGCTGGCATTACTATCGTGTCAGATGGAATTTATTTTAAGCTGTGCGATTTTCTTTGTAGACTACGGTTTATAGAATTCGGATAAAAGTGGAAAGAATATAACGATAGATGGTCAAGTTTCGCTGCATTAGTTATAGCATGACCAGTTATAGTTGTGAGGGGGGGATTAGTTGTATTTTATAAAGGAAAATTCGGGGTGGAAAATAGGAATTGTTGGGATGGGATTGTATGGTGTCGATCAGATTGGATTATTTGTGAATTTATGGTACTTTTTGCGATATTTTATATGTGTTATTTAAACTGCTCTTTCTTTTACACAGCTTTGCCAATGTTAATAACAAACCACTATGTATAATTAATATAATGGTTTCTACTACGTAGGCTATTAGTAGCTTGTTCGCCAGAGTATTGCTTGTAAACCAAGTAAAGTTCTAAGAGCCACTGACGTTCGCAAGATGTTCTAATTAATAAGAGTTGTATTGCATGTTACACATGTTCAGTTCACCTAGTGTATACATACCATAAGTATACTGTTAATGCTGCTGTTAAAGTTCAACTGTGTACTGTTAAGAGTTAGTGTTGTGCTCCTAAGGAAGCGTATTCAGTAAGCTGTTCATTTTACGAGGATATAACTCCTCAAGAGGGCTAAGTTTAAAAAATGTATACGTAACACCTCCTTAATCTCCTTAATGTTCATAAAGGAAACCACCAACTAAACATATCCATCTGCCATTTATCATATGCACCTACCATCATGCTTACGGATAATTCATAGCTATACTGGCGATTAAATCCACCTACTGCAGTAGCAGATTTGCTTTTTAGGAAAGTTATAATGACTCTTAAATTCAGCCTAAATTTAAAAAAATATGTCTTTTGTAATTTCGGAAGAAAATATAATTTACTCACTGTCACATACATGGCTCAGAATGTTTATCATTAAATGCACAACAAATCTGTATCTTAATAAATCAACTATTGGTAGACATGAAAGTTTGCCAGGAGCAGTTAGTTATACGGAGCCACATATTTTTTGCGATTAACATCATATAAATATACTGCGTTCAGTGTATTAAGAGTCTACTTCCAGTTTTTCTCAATAAATATTCTCGTCTGTTTCTCTCATTTCTACCGTTAAAGGGTCATTTCTAGAATTTTTTTAAGTTAACTTCTTTTAGTATTTTTCACAATAATCCATAATATGTTAAGTCAAAATTATTAATGAACGTAACTTATTAAGATATACACATACCAGTTCCATGTGGCGACGCTCTGTATTATTTTAATATATTCTACGTACAAAGTGATTTAAAATATGTTTAGGCAAAGTCTTCCTTAAAAGTGTCAAAACTGCATTGTAAATAATTGTACTGTTTTAAAGAAATTAATTTCCATGTTTTAAAGACAATTTCAGTCTTGTGGAATTCGCATGACTTCTTGACATAACTTTTTGGTAAGTTAATATATGCTACATAAAAGTAAAGTAAAAACAAATTTCTAAAAATGCTAAGAAAATATTTATTACGCACGCATCTCTCTCAGTTTCCATAAAACTGAATTTCTTATCAAAGATAATCAATGTAAATTCTATATATTTACAAAAATTGCGCAAAACTGATAGATAACTGACAATCTTAAGTATTAAATTTTCTGATCCACCAAAGACTTTAACTTCTAAGCGGTATGCATTAACATGTTATTTTCTGCCATGTTGATGATATATTTAAAATACATTTAATATCACAGCTTCATCTAAGTTGAATTTGGTGATATGAAAGTAAACGATATAAAAGCTGGTCCCTAATCAGGGATTGGTGACGTGACGAGCGACAAGGGTGCAAATCTTTGGGGGAAGCGCGCACATTAACAAAATCTTTTGTATTCAGTATGTGCGATTCGATTTTTGCAAGCTGTTATTGCATATTACAGGTTGAAATATGTTAAAATTTTGAAAATGTCTTGAAATAGGAAAATATATTTAAAAAAAGATAAAATCTTTTATAATTATTCTTCTGTTTCTTTTGTGCATTTTATGTTAACTACTATTTTAAATAATTTTTTTAAGATTATGGTATATTGTTATAATAAGGTAAAAATATATTTTCTGTAACTTTTCTAAAAAATTTGTAAGAAATATATGATACATTTACAAGTAATTGCATTAAGTGTTAAAATTATTTTATATTTTAATCACAATTACCATTTTCCCATAGTTGGAAATACTAAAGCGAATTAAGCTATTTCATTTAATACAACCGAACTGTGGTTTTCAGTCTCAGATCAAGTTATTCAAGTTAAATTTATATTTCTACTTGAGATGCAAAATAGTACCTACACATAAAACTCATTTGAAGTTGCTGTATAATTTTATGTTTGTTAACTTGAATATTATTTTAAACGCTTGATAAATATGTTTTCCTAATTTAGAAAATACTTTTCAGATATTTAGAAATAACTTAATTTGCAACTAATAAGTAATTTTTAATGTGTAATTTATGAAAAACTGAATGACCGGAAAATCCAGCGTTGCTCAAGAAAAAAATATTTTCCAACATCTATATCTCATCCTCTGATTAGAATCGTAAGGGTTTTGGATTTATTTTTAAAACAGTACTTAAATCTGTTTTTAAATAATATTTATAATCTTAAATATTTGTTTATTCTGAACCTTAACTGTAAATATTTGTTGCCCGGGAATCAATCCTCCATCGATCTAAGCGAATCGGCATTATTTTTTTGCAATAATAAACGTTACCCACCTAACAGTATACAAAAACAATTAGGCAAATATCGAAAAATAAGAATTCAAAATAGAGTCATATTCAAAACAAAAATTGTTTATAAAAAATTTTATACATGTATAAAATTATACTTTTAATTTATTTCTGAAGCAACGATTTTATAACATTGTACCCCACAGTAGGGGCGAGTGTAGGTGCACATTTACTGTACATATCTCTAATTTGCTTTTATGTTCAAAGGGAGTACAAGTTGTTTTCATTGTTAACTTTTTTCTCGCCGAACCAAACTTGCTCCGCCAACCCTGCAATTGGCGCCAGGCTTCGCGTGGTGAAATCTTAGGCAAGGATTGCGTAGTGGATATACTATAATTCAGAACGAATGCAAAGCTGTCGGTCCCTTTTCTGTTAAATGTTAGGCACGTTAAAGCTCCCTGCTGTTCGAAAGAGAAGAGGTTCGGCAAAATTCCTGATTGTGGGTAGCTCGTCTACAGGCGTCGGTGATAGGCCTCAGTAGCGGAAATAGGCCAACGTTAAATAAATACCCCATACGCTCAGTTTAATACTAAGAAACTAGACTTTGTTAATTTCATTTGACTTACCCATGTACGGAAAGCATTGCCGCCAATTCCAGAAAACACACTGCTGCAGGAGTACATGCCGGAAAATGCAGGAATTTTCAAAATACGTTGCTGCGTACGTTGCATGATATGGACTGTTTATGCTTTTTATTGCCTCTTTGTTTCTAGAGTTGTTCTTCTTAGTTTTCTATTTCTTCCGTCTCTGATTCCGATAGCATATATGTCACTGTAGTTAATTTATGGTACTTCTTATTTACTGTCCCATTCCCAGTGTATTTGATCCTTTCCTAGCTTGTTTATGACCCATTTAATTGCTGTTATCTACATTTAACATGGTCTTCCTATTTTTAGTTTGTAGCTGTTCAGGATTATCGATTTTTTTCAGTAGATGATTGCAAGTTTCTTTTTTCGTTTACCTTTATTACTGTTGACGTTTTCTCTGTTCCTAGTCGTGGTTTTAAGCATAATTGAAAAGTGTAGTTTTCGGCTCATCCTAAGCATCTTCTATTAACTCTTGTCGTTGCGCATTATTAACAGCGGTGTCACTTTTGGTAGGATCAGAGCTACGTATATTTCCTGTTCAGACTCCATGCTGGTTCATTTTTCTCGAAGAAAGGTAGAATTGTCCTTATAGACAATTCCACCTTTGTCCATGTAGATAATTGTACCTTTTTCAGTTGGTTTGTGAGTTGCATTTTTAGGTACCTATTTTAGATTATTCGCCGTTCTTAGAGGGTGTATTCTTCTCCGTTGATCAGCTGTCGGTTTTCGCTTCTTCACTCAAACTGAGCTTTTTTTATTGTACTTTGTATCATCTGATCTAGAACTATCGTGAATTGACAAGCAGAAGACATCCGTTCTTCTATTTGGTTGTCAATCTAACTATATTGCAGTGCTTTCGTGGGGGCAGACTCCAATTATCCTGTTTAGTAGACAGTACTGTGCCACTTTACTACAAAGGTTATTGACTACGACATCGGAATTGGTAGTGTCAAATCTACCGTGACTATATAGTTTTATTCCATCTGTCTATTTTCTCCTAGAATACTTCTGGTGGTATATATTTTGTCAATCTTTTTGTCATTTTGTCATAATTTGCCCCTGATTGATGCTGTCTGGTGCTCTTCTGACATATTTTCCCGGTTCTTGCAGCAGTATCTTTATTCTAGTCCGCAAAGTGGTATTCTTCCATAATTATTTATATTATATAAAGAATTAATTGAGAGATGTATTTGTATAGTAGTCCTGTTCCATTCCGTAGGTAGAGGTGAGATGCTCTGGCGATTATTTCTAAGATTTACTGTATTTGACAACTACATCTTAGAAGTAAGAAATATTAGGATAAAAGACGTAAAATAAAATAATGTAAATTGACCAAGTTTTTTTGGAATGAATGCTGAATTCCTACATTCCTTAACATTTATTTTGGGAGCAATAACCTCAGGTACGAGTTCCAGGTTTTTCGAAAAAATTTTGAAACTTAAATTTCAACAGTGTTCGAACATTCGGCATACTCTATCTGATACAATGAGACGTAATGTTTTTCAAAAATTGTTCCTGTGCTAGTTTAACGTATGTCCCGTCATTTTTAATAAAATATTATAGTATATTGTTCAACGAGCGGTAATGTAGGTAATAACGGCCCTCAGTAATAATAATAATATTGGACCGTTCCATTTTACCGTATCGGAAAGGTGATTATCTGCATTTAGTGAATTATAATATATAACTCACGCTTATAACTCATGCTATTTGGTTATGAATACTATTACTTGTTTGAAAGCAGTTGATTAATGAATATATGATCTAATATGAGTAATAATAGAATTAATTTTGTTTAATTTTCTTTATGTTGCAAACAAAATATCAATGGAGCATTCTTGTTTCTAATTAAGCCAATACTGTCGATTTTGTTTCAACCTGTAATGGAACAATTTGTTTTACTTTCTGGATTCGCCCTACTAAAAATATATTATGTTCCGATTTTTTGTCGGTTCTATAAATACAAGAGCATTACCAAGGCTCATATAAAATAAATAATAGTCTTCTACAAAGGACTTACTTTTGATTAAGTATTTACCACATATATAGGAAAGTACAAAAAAATAAACGGGAGCTTGAAATAAAACGACTTCAAAGGCGATAAAGAATAAAAGCAAGTATCGATTTGGTTTGTAGGTTATTCTTAATACTGTTTGCAAAAAAAATTAATATCATCATTATGTTCTTTCATTTATTTAAGTACCTAACCTACCTTTTATCAAACAAGCTATTTAAAGGAAAGGTCACAAGGAACTTCAGTTCAGTTGAAGTCATATTGGTAAAAACTAAATAAATCGTTAATAAATATTTTATTAATAAGTAATATTTTAAATTAAATAAATTTTGGAAATATTTGATTAACATTTCGATCAAATTAGGTATTAAGAGAACGCAAACCGTTCACACTTTTTTAGTTTATTTTTGAATCTTGTCTCAACAAATGCAATATAACGTACTTGGCAGAAGACATTTCTCTAAGGTGAACGAATCTAGATTTTGATTATAACCATTTTGGATAACAAATCATTAGTGTAGTATTTTTTTTAATACCAAACTCTATATGGATTTCGCTTATCTCAGGGAGAGATGTTGGAAAAAATTACGTAACATACTAATACTGTTTTCACTCCATCTACAACGTTTTCACTTTATTGACATGAAGTCCTAGGATACTTTCGAAATAATACTTACAATATTTTCTATTTAGTATTCACACATTTGTGGTAAGTTATTGGTTTCTAGATAAATTTTTGACTTAACTTTACAAGTTCTCACCATGTGTACGGACATTTTAAAATATTACTGTATACGTAACATAGACTTAAACCTTTGTATTATGTGAATAAATCTCCGGTGTTATTCAATTTGTAGTGAGGATCGCTTTAGCATTATATTAGGTCATATATAAGTATAGTAATTATGCTACTTAATGTGTGTAAAATTGCTAAATAGATTTAATGGGTCAGTCACTGAAAGAGTTAGAAACAATCATTCATGAATAATTATAGAATTGCACGTAATGTTTCAGTTGTATCTTGTTGAGAGACTTCCATAAGTGAAAATAATCTGAGTTTTACTATTTTTAAGTATGGACTATTTTTTCATTAGTATTTAAATAAATGGATACGTGATTATTTTTAGAATAAAAGTTCACCCTCAACTGCATCGAATCTGGGCTCGGTGCATCTTGTGAAAAATAGAAGATTATATTATGTATATTATATATATTATTAATTCTTTACATCAAAAATGTATATTTTAATCAGTAACTTACGATAAAAATTTAGTGTAGGTATTATATTATTTAATTAGAGTTCGCTGATAATAAATAACTAAACGGTCATACTAAAACATAGTAAATTGTCATAATGTCACTTGAATCCGATTTCTACAGTAATAGATAGATCTCATTCAATACAATTGTATACAAAAGATTAGATTTTTCAACGTTAGAAATATATTTATATTGCAGTTCTTAATTTTTCATTATAAACAAATACAAAAATCTCGGCACATATTTATCGCATATAATTGAGACAGATTGTTGAATGGCATCTCTATGCCATTCAACAATCTTTTGTCGTAGAGACATTGTATATACGATAAATATTTGCCCAGATTTTGAATCTGAATTTTATTGTAAAATAAATGGCAAAATGAAATGAATAAAATGGACTTTTCGTTAACTTAGTAGAGTTTAAAGTTCAACCATTTATTGTAAACAAACTCAAGAAAACTGTATAATACGACAACAAATATTATTGTGTGTTAATGGTCATAAATAAAGATTTATATCTGTTTATTTAAGAAATGAAACATAGTTCAGTTTTCAGCTTAAGTATTTTTGAAGAAGAGATCGTACTGAAAAAGAGTTAAAAGAGGCTAGCAGTATTGTTTGCTCTCAATGACACAATTTTGCCAAACATTAGCCCTTAATACATAATCATTTAAGCATAATTAAAAATCATTATCTGTGTCTTTTGAAGCACTCGATCAATTTAATTTAAAAAAATATATGTCGTAGATACCGTAGGGGCATACTCGTTAAAAAATTGAGCAAGATAATTGATAATGGGAAAATAATCCACACTTACAAATACTAAAACTCAGATTATGTAGGACTGCCTCGACAAGATTACAAAAAAGTTAGTTGCAAATTCATAGTTCACGAGATTTCTTTCCAGTGGTTGGCCTGCAATTGATATTGAGCAGAAGTTAGTAAGTGAGATCTTCATATATTTCTCTATAATTAGATTTTCATATAAATATTTCCATTCCGTATCAAATCCAAAAGAAAATAGATTTAGAGAAGTTTATTGTAAGTCTAGTTGTGTGAAATCCTGTACAATAATTCTTTTATATATCGCAAAAAACAATGTAAAATGTGTACACTTATACAAAAAAGGTCATTTTTGATTTGGACGCAATTATTTATATTTGTGATCTACTTGTGATTTGAGGCTTAGCTTTTGTTTTTCAAGGGTGAGAGTGTTTTAGACTTATTTGCTTTATTTTTACAATCGTTTTTATTTTATTTTATTTTTATATTATCTGTCAGTATTTGGCATATCTGTACTATTTATTAGTAAGAATTATGCTACACATGAGTCCGCTTCGTTCGAAATAATATTAAAAACTGAGAGTTGTTGGTGTTATTTTTGGCGACTTCGGTTTAATATTATATATTAATAAATGTATTGATGTAAGGCTTTTTAGCCATTAGTTTAGAGTAATCCACGTGGCCAAAAAATATATTATAGTTCTCATTAGCACTTATGTGTATTCTTATTTTTTTCGCTATCGTGGATTTTAGTTTTTTTTGTATTATGTAAAGGTGCCTTGAAAAACTTTAATTAAGGCAGATAATTTTGTAATATAGAATATAAATATTTTTCTATGTTGTCGAACTGTTCATAGATTATAAAAAAAATGTAAATCTAATGTGAGAGGTATATTTATCCTATGACTGAGTTTTGTGTTTTTCTTTCCAAATTTTCTAAAAGTTGTTACCCCAAATATACACCTTTTTTTAATAAAAACAGTTGTGGTATAAAGAAAGTAGCGTTTTATTTTCCTTACATACTGGCACTGGTGTCCTTTAATGAAGATTTATTATCGTTGTAACAGAAGCTATCGTTAGCGGCCCTACAATGGGATGATGCTCTCATTAACCCTAATAATGTATGAAAACATCATTTTACCTTATAATGACAATACCAAAAAACATGCTGGATTTTACCGACCTGTGTAAGTAACGACAAATTTTTATAGAAAATAAAAGTACTTAATTCATCATGTTTATTGTTTTATGAGTAACTAATTGTTAATATTCTTGTAACGTCACCTTATATCATTTGATTATGTAGATAACACTTATTGTGTCTAATATTCAGTTATTTTGAGCATTATAACGATTATTGGAATATAAAAGACCATCCCTAAATCATTTTGATTATATTGCTCCAGTTTTAACCAAGTTAATTGACTCATCTCTTGTCAATGTATATTCCCAGAAAACAACTATTGTCATTCCAATTTATAAGAAAAATGATGAATATAACCAATTATCGGGCAGTATGTCTTTTATGTCTTTTTGAAAGTATATGAAAATGCCTTCTATAATAGATTGATTAAGTTAATAAATAATAATATATCTTATAAATATCAGTTTGGTTTTCGTAAAAGGCTGTCAACACAAGATGCTATGGTTTCTTTTACCAATTATTATTGATAAAAATCAAAAAGTTGTTGGTATTTCCCTTGATTTTACATGTGCCTTTGACATGGTGGGCCATAGTATTCTATTAGAAACGGTCTGTAACTGTTGTATTAAAGAACCAGCCGGCTATGTTGCTACCTAACAAGCAGAACATAATAAATTGTTTTAAAATCTGGAACGAGGGACTACCATTCTGACCTCCGGCCCTTACGAGTAGGTGTTCCGCAGGACAGAATGTTGGGTCCTCTATTATTTTTATTGTTCAGTAATGACATAAATAAGAGCTGGAATTTTGGACATGTTTCGCTATTTGCGTATGATACAGCAACAGTCACATCAGATAAAGACTTTAAATCTCTAAGTCAAAAAGCCAGTAATTGTACTGCAAATATGGAAAACTACTGCAAAAATAATAGATTGATATTAAACACTACAAAATCAAAACTAATTTCATTTACGACAAGAGAAAATAATTGCAGTTTATTAGTTAGAACCTCTAAATCATTAATTCAGAGCCCGGCCGTCAAGTTTCTGGGAATTGAAATCGATTATAACTTTTCGTGGTTTCCTCAAATTGAAGCAGATTTGAAAAAATTATTAATAACCTGTTTTTCAATATGGCAAATGAGGAAGTTGGTTAATAAGCATACATTACTAGCATACTATTATGCGTACGTAAATTCAGTTCTTAGTTATGGCAATATAAACTGGGGTAATTCAACTAAAATAACTTAGTCGCGCAGAAATCTTTTCAAGTAATTGGATATTTTAACGGTTATAACAGAAAAAGACGCTTTGCACGACTGTTCTAGAACAAATAAGGAATAGCGATGCCGTGTTAAAGTAGTGGGTGTCCAACAGAGACTATGGTAAACCAGTGTTGATGTTGTCCGGGCCAAGTCCACAGGAGGTAACCTCCTTATATATACGAGTTTAATAACCTTGTGTGCTATTGTCGAGCTACTAGGTGAAAATGAAAAGTAACAAATTAAACTGCCTATTGAATCCTCAGGGTACTGGTTTTGTGGATGATGGTGAGAAGCAAACTTGGGATGGGGGGATGGGGAATTTATTCAGCAGCAAGAGGAATAACCGAAAAGGTTAGATCATCTTATTTGGTAATCTTTCGCGGATGTATTTAAAAGGAGCCTATAATGTAAATTATAAAACTTATAAAATAATAACAATGGCTACTTACTAGAAATTATAAGAATCTCTTGGTATATAAGGTTGGCTATATATGCCTCTCTCCATTCGAAAATATTAACAAGGACTATCGCGATCTCCTCGTGGTTTACATAGGTCCTTCATGAAGTCTTCGTCTAACTGTTAGGCCTACGCAATCATGTAACCCTCACTAAATATCTATTTTGTCTGTGAGTGGTTACTTTAAGAACACGATTTCAGCTTGACCTATATTGGAAATTTCTGTTATGCTGTACCTTCGAAGTGCAGTACCTATATAATAATATGCGACATATTATCTGATAGAGCATGTTTTTTCGTCCACAATCATTGATATAGCATTGAGAAGAATAACACTTTCTATCATAGCCTCTGATCCTCAAGTATTTTGTTTATAAAAAGGAACTCGCACACCACAAACGGAAATTTGGCACTCGTCAAATATCCCCAATTTTAATATGTTGCTCTGCTGATCTAGTAGTTCAAATGTCTCAATGGGCACGAATCCCAAAAACACAGCCTTTTGTTACTCTCTATGTGGGTGAAAAGCGCTGGTAAAAAATATCTGTAGCTTTCAGCACGGCAAAAATTTATGTCGAAGAATTTGATATGATTCAGGCACTTTTCCACCCTTTCCTGGGAATAAAAAATCACTAAAACGACTACGAAGTGCTTAAGGGTCAGTTTTGGATCCGATGCTGCTCCTTATTTACATGAATGACTTACCTAACGTACACTTGAACATACTGTCGATATGAATATGCCTGACAACGTAAAGTTCCCAGGAGTCTACTTAGACCACAGTTTGTCATTTGAATGTCATGAGTCTATGTTTACAAAGAAGTGCCCAGCAACATCGTTTTACTACGCAGTCTGATAAACATTGTATCACAGTAGACGTTATTAACAGATTATTACTGTCTTATTCATACAGCTCATTCATAATATGCAATTTTGGTTTAGAGACATTCACCTCAAGTAATGCATGTTTTCTCTGTGCAGAGAAAAGTGACAACAGTTATAGCAGGCTTAGGCTTTAGAGACGAATGTAAGGATAGTTTAAGAAACTTTCAGCATTAACATTAACCTACATTTTACATTGCGTCCTATGCATTAAATAACATCGGGATATATGCGTAAGGCGTGACTTGCTACATTTCTATTCAAAGAGGAATAATAAGAAAATCAACCATAATTTTCTGCGTTTGTCGAAGACAAGTAATGGCTCAGATTACTATGTCATAAGATTTTTTAACGTACTGCCGGAGAGTATTCAAAAACTGTGATATAATCGTTTTAAAAGTGCATTAAACAAATAGTTATACAATACAATTTAAAAAAGATATATACAATTTGAAATTCACAATAGTGCATATAACATATAACAAAATCGCAGTAATACTAGTATATTCCTGGGGTAAACATACACAAAATAAAATAAATATAACTAAATATACATGTATAAGTATGTCAGCCATAAAATAAAATATGAGATTATGGTATGCTTAACGTTGAGTTTAAAAATGACAGTTTACAATTGCAGCGAGAAGGTTGATGTATTTGTAAAGAAGCCAAGATAATCGTTGGCTAGCCTAGAGGACCTTGCAATAAATGAGTTAAACCCATAGTTGGTTCGATGAACTGGTTCATGATACATAATAGCTGAACGGGTAGTTCTTGACGGAACATGAATGCCAAATCTTTCCAGGACAGGAAACATTAGAATTCATTATGTTGAATAGTCATTTAAGATCTCTGTATTTCCGGCGAACTCTAAGAGAATTGATATGAAGATCATTTCCAAGACTTGCATAATCAAGATTTTTATTCGATTTAAAAGCGTAGCGTAGCGTAAAAATTTATGTTGTACTTGTTTTAAGTTCTGGATGTGTATATTATAGTATGGACTCCAAACACATGGAGCATATTCTAAGTGTAGCCTTACGCCTTACAAGTGAACAATAAAGTAGCTTAATAGAAGTAATATTAGTAAAATCGCGTGAAGTTCGTTTAATGAAACCTAACGTTTTTAATGATTTGGTAACAATTTGAGAAATGTGGACATGAAGGTTAATGATGGGTCGAGTATTGCATCCAGGTCTTTAATAACAGAAACATTATCAAGGAATGTATTATTAATGTAATAGATATATTGAAGAGGATCCCTGTTGCGATAGAACGACATAGTACGGCACTTACTTGCACTAAGTTCCATACCATTACGGTGACATCATGCGATAAGGCTATTCAAGTCTGTTTGTAATTTATTGCAATCTTCCAGTGGTGGTTATTTTAGAAAACAATTTAAGATCGTCGGCAAATAAGAGGAAACTACCATTAGTAAAATACTCATCAATGTCATTTATAAATAAATTAAAGAGCAAGGGTCTCAAGTGAGAACCTTGTGGTACGCCTAACGTGACTTGAATTTATTTTGATCTGAAATTATTTACGCGAACGATCTGTGTACGCTCAAGTAGGTAACTTTCGAACCATTTAAAAAAAAACCATTTATGCCTACCAATTTCAACTCGTCCAGTAAAAATCGGTGGTTAACTCTATCGAAGGCCTTTGCAAAGTCTGTATGGATGGCATGAACCTGATATCCATTTTCAAGAACAAGTGTAAGGAAGTCAGTGTAAGTGAGTAAATTCAATTCTGTGGATCTTCCTAAACGATTGTCGGTGATGGTAATATCAATTTGTGGTGTCGAAAAATCAGTAACAAGACTTTCGAATCGGTTTGGAATAGCACTCAAAATGCAGATGGGTCTATAATTAGTTACGTCTCCTTTATCTCCAATTTTGTGAATAGCTGTAATAAAGCTGACTTTCCAGAATTCTAGAAATTCACCACTTTCAAGAGACAAGTTGAACATGAACAATGGTCTAGCTAGGATAAAACTACAGTACTTAAGGATGATTGGCGGTATATTGTCAGGCCCAGGGCGTTTATTGATATCCAAGTTACTCAATTTCTGATAAATGTCGGATATACTAATAAAGTAATTTGAGATGTTCAAGGTGTCAGTTGAGAGTAGGGTCGTTATAGTCTCATTATACTTTTTAGAGTAAACAGAAGGGAAATATTCGGCAAACATATTTGCTTTATCAATCCCGGAACTACTCGTTAAGTTGTAACGAAGCATTTTTCATTACGGAAATCTGCATGAGATTCAAATTTATTTGTTGTCTGTATAATATTTTCTCTTAATGTAAAATCTATATTGTACCGCTTTAAGCGCACGATAGTATTTTAGCAAGCAATATTTACTATTTGAACACCGGAATATTTATTTAAAGTTAGACTATTTGCACAGTAGGAATTATTGTGCATACTTTAAAATAATTAATTCAATAATTAGTTATCTATGGCCGATTAAATCCATTTCTTTTTCGCAGTTGGTTAGAATAGTTGTCTGAAACCGATTTTATACATTACAAAATTCAGAATACTTTGTTTATACTAACCAACGCACGTAATAGTAATTTACCAGTAGTTTAATAAGTTAATACAGCCGTTCTCTCTGTCTTGTATTCAATACATTGGGTCATGCGCTATTCTAGAGCACGTGGGGTTCCTCGCGATACCCCTAGTGGGAATCTGGCTATAAAACTGACTGAAAGGACCTGTAAAATCAGAATTTGTTCCAATTCTCGAAGCAACCAGACGTCTACCAGTGCCCAGGGTCCACCGCTGCGATTGTAAAGAGTAAGAAAACTTAGATATATATTTGGCTAGTGCATTTACTATTCTGTATTTACTGATTGATAATTTTGTACTTAGTTACCGAAATTTTACTGCCTTTATTCTGATTGAAGTTTTTACCCTGTTTGAATATTCTTGGTATTTACTTCATATTTACTTATTGATAATTTTATACTTAGCCAAATTTCCGGTCTGTTTGTTTTATAAACTGTTTTTATTACTGTAAATAATTCTGTCTGCTTCGCATTTTCTGGTATCCTTACACGGCCTGCCCAACAATGGTTTTATCATAAACTCGCTAATTCCCTCGCTTGCACGCTTTCACCGCACGATTAACCGCTTCTACGCTTTTGCCGCTAACGTTACCACATTGCTTGCTACTCTCCCTCTATTATTATTGTATTATTGCTTATATATATATATATTTTTTCTGTTTATTTAGGACTGTAACCACAGGTTTACTGTAATATACTTAAATATTATTGAACTTCTGCGTTTTACTGTTGTGTTTGTGAAAGTCTATTTTCCCTTATTGACCCACTGGAATTAACCGATTCTTCACTGAGCTGCTTAGTCTCGCTCATTCGACTTGTGGGTAGTGTTGTTCAATCACTTTAAACTTGAACTGGCGCCCGAGTACTGAATAAAGCTCGAGTGTCAAAGTGACAGCCTTAGTTCTCGCACTGTACGAGGAAAAGAGCGTCACAAAGTTATTATAAGATAGCTTAATGGAATCTTCTTTACATAGTAATATGAAGAGTTTTTGGTCAATTCATGCAAAACTACTGTTTTTCCTAATGAGCTATCTTATTATTCTATACTCGGACTCGAGTAACGGCTAATAATAAGATAGCTCATTAGGAAAAACAGTAGTTTTGCATGAATTGACCAAAAACTCTTCATATTACTATGTAAAGAAGATTCCATTAAGCGAACATAGTCATTGTAACAATTTACAGTCAATCTTTTACAAGTTGATCGCAGATTAGCAAAAACATTGTAGTTTTCAATGGAATGAGTTATTTTATATCGCTTGTGCGCGTAACTAGAATGTGGCTTTTAAGCTCAGTACTATACCAACGAGGAAACTTTTTTTGATGATATTTTCTTAAGTGGAACAAATAAATCAAATGCAGTGTACATTATTTCATAGAATATATCAATCATTTCATTAAGGGATCTATTGCAAAATAACTCGTCCCAGGAAAACTGGCTTAAATAATCATTAAGTGCATTGAAATCGGCTGATTTAAAGTCACTATAAAAACCATCAGCGAGGGTATCATTCTCATCAGAATCCTTTGGGTTGTTGAGGACAACGTATAGTGGAGGATGATAAATATCTGCAGGTATTAAAACTTCATCAGATAGATAAACTGTTGTTGATTCATCTTGAGAGAGAACTAAATCAAGGGTAACATTTCGTCATTACGGATGTTGTTGACTTGAAAAAGATTCAGGAAGGCACAAAGATTAGATAAAATTTCTGTTGCTTCGACTTCTCTGTAAGGAGTATTTGGTGCTGACGTCGCGGAGGAGCTGAACCATACAGCATTAGAAAGATTGAAGTTACCAAAAAGACAAATCTGAGTATATGTTGGTCTGCAATATTATATAAGTTTTCAGCAAGGGAGGTATATACATTGCTAGGTGACCTGGGGAGAATATAGACACACCCCAAGATAATTTGAATTGAGATGAATAACTGCTCAATTTCCATAGAACATTTTAAAAGATTACAAGAAAAACTGTTATGTACTGCAATCAGCACACCACCACCTCTAGAGCAAGCACTAGTGTCAACAGATCTATCTTTTCTAAAGACTGTATAGGCGTCCATGTGCAGTTCTGAATCGTGGAAACCATCACTTAACCATATCTCAGTAAGGATAATAACATCAGGAAGAGAAGAATTGAGGGTTTGCAGTAAAGTTTTTAATTTCATTCGTAAGCCACGGACGTTTTGGTAATAAATCGATAGTGGTTTGATTTTCCTCTGATCATTGGGCGGTATCAGTTTTTTGAAATAAGTTTGGGAATACCATGAGTATATTTAATCTGAAGATCCGATTTTCCTTTGGATTTACGCCTGTTAAATTCCTCCCTGGTGGTTTTTCAAGTGCGTATAAGATCTGAGCTGATATCTACTCGAAAACCCCTTTTTATGATCTCAATGAATATTTATTATCTGACTTGTCTTGTGTAATCATTTGACATCGTTTTTTACATTTATTTGTTATTTCTATTTAACTGTCTTTAGATATTTGTCATTATTTCTTCTTATATTTTACCATCTTAGGAATTTCTGTAAATACACCAATGTATAAAACAACAATACATGTCTATCTAACGTGATATCATGTTAATTCCATCAAAATAAACTATTAATGCAGATTCTGCATTTAAAAGTCTGATTCTTTTACACTATGTAACGAATTTATTTCATGTTGCACTACCTAGTGTCAATAAAGTCATCTGCACGGATATTAAAAATGACACTAGGTAGTGCAACATGAAATAAATTCGCAATGATAATATAATACTCAGGAAGTTATAATAATTTGCCAAAATTTTTGCCACATATTAATGTAGTGACAAAATTTTTTTTAAGACAGTTTCGAGTTAAATATCCAAAATATTTTTTTAGCTACAGAAACAAACAAATTTAAAATGTAAAACCATACTAAAATCGGTTCATTTCTGTCAAATATACATCACTTGAAAATCGTAAATGCGTAAATTACATATCGATCACTTAATTTTCTGCCAACTATCATCCATATAATATAATCCGAATATTTTAAAATCTAAAAATAGAATGTATCAGATTCTCAGAACTGTGAAGGCGAGTTAGAAAATTATCAGTTTCGCAACTAACTGCACAATTGCCCAGAGTAACAAAAGTAAAACTAATCCGGAAAAACTTTACTAGTTAACGATAGTAGTCTTTGCTATAAGAAGTTAGTTAGTTACAATGTTTATAAAATATACCAGACCGAAAAGAAAAAGAACTGAAGAACTTATTTGCAACATTTTCTTTTATGGCTAAATTCATTTGATATTTTTTCGTCTTAGCATCGTAAATAATGGAATTATAAATTGTAGAAGACGCAGCATCTAACGGCAAATGGAGATAGAACCGTAATTAGACGCCCAACAAATGACTTAATCAATTGATGTGTGGATTAAAGGCAATTGGAATGGTCAGTGTAAAAATTTGTTGAAAAGAGAACAATAAACAAAGAAGGTTGCTGTGCCTCGAAGTTTTCCATCAACGAACACCTAAAAAGTATTAAAATATTTTTGCAGCAGTTAATCCGTTTTATCAATTTTTTAAATTTATTAATGAAGTTTTCTTTAAAAAATTAGGTACTAGGCTTAAACAATACTTCTTCATATGTTACAGTGATAGTAGCGTTTTTATTTAAAAAGAAAACTATGGCACATACCAATTGCATTCTAGAAGACACGCCAATGATTAACAGACTATTTCATCTCAATATATCTAATCGTTCCTTAAAGGAATATGGAAATTAAACGTTGAAATCAAATTAAAAAACATAATTTCCTTTAGAATTTATTGAAGACAGGAAATGAATTCACATTTACATTTTAAGTAAGTTAATAAAAAATTATTTAGGAAACAGAAAACAAAGATTAGTGTCAATGAAACTTACAGTGATCCAAGAACCACTGAGTTTGGGGTGCTACAAGGAACAGTGCTGGGGCCAGTTCTTTTCATTATTTATCAACTTTATTTTAGATATTCCTACATGTAATCAATTTTTTTCCTACGCAGACGATACAGTAGTTATGTTCAACGATAGTACCTACTTGGAAAACACTAAAATCTAAAGTCGAGAAAGACCTTGAATTACTCTCCGTAAACATAGAAGAAACACAATATACAGGGTGGACAATCTCTCGGATTTGGGTAAAACTAGTGAAAATAAGGTCACAAGTTCGTATATTTTTCTTTTCCCCGATGTACCCCTACGAAGATATTCGCTCTTGAAGTTGAAGGTTAAAAATCGATTTTTCGCGATAACTTTTTTATTGTTCAATCGATTTTAATCTTTTTTGAATCAGTCTCATATTATTTCAATCCAGTTAGGTCAGTGTATTAGAACCTTGGATAACATCCTTGGGGGCTCGGGGGCAGAGCACACATTGCCTTAATGAGTTGAGAAAGTTGAAATTTTCAGCCTATTTTCTTTTATTTCTAAGGTTATTTTCAAGTTTTTCAGCTATTTTTACGTAAAAAACGTATGCTTGTCTGATGTCGGTAATATGAACCGTTTTCGAGATAAATGCACCTAATGATGACATTGCGATTTTCAATCGCACAAATAATAGTAACTTTTAAAAATAAATAAACAAAGGCTATTTACTTAGTATTACTTTGTCATATTATGTATGACCATCCAGTCGATTATTTGAAAAAAAAACGACAAGAAATGGTGTCGCACATGCTGAAGCCCAAGTTCTGGGGTCAGCATTGAACGTGTTAACATTGATTTTTTTAAATATTTAAAAAAACAGCTACAACGTCTGTATCTATGTAGATAAGACGATGTAGCTGTTTATGTACAAAACCAAACGAGTATTAATGACAGTTTATGGTTGCCATGGATCAAAATATCAGATAATTGGAGTAACATAATTTTTCAGTATTAGCTTAATCCGAATTAATGAAGTAATTTATTGGTTGAAATATGGCTTAGACTAATAATGAATACATAGATAGGCATTTAATGTATGGAATGGCTTCTTGTAATGCTTCGAAAGCACGAAGATTATACGCTCGACGGTATCGCCATCGAAGGGTTCCTGATCGCAAAACTTTTGAACGTGTTGATCAACGGCTGAGAGAAAGTGGTAAAAAATATGATAATTTTTTTGAAAACAAAAAATCTAAGATTTATATCTTTACTTAAGTCGATTTGCGCCAAATGACGTAAACAGGGGTGCTTCGCGGACAACACGTACTGTTGAAGTAGAAGAAAACGTATTGGATGCAGTCGCTGCGATTTCACCTGTCAGTATCAGATCATTATCATTACAAATGAATGTCCCAAAATCGAACGTTGGAAGAATATTGAAAGAGCAACTGCTTCATCCGTACCATATAGAGAACGTACATGCCATTAGCTCAGATGACTTTCCTGCTAGGGTGCAATTTTCACACTGGTTTATACAGAAATATGAACAAAACCATGCCTTCATTAACTCCCACAACTTACACGTTTGGAGCAAGGAAAACCCACATGCCACAATTCAAACGCGCCATCAAAGGCAATTCCATATTAATGTTTGGGTCGGAATTATTGGCCGGTACTTGTTGGGCCCATACGTGTTACCAAATCGATTGAATGGGCAACTTTATCTTGGATTTCTCCAACAGCAGTTACCACAACTTTTAGAAGGCGTTGACATTGCACCTCGAGAGAACATGTGGTTTAAGCATGATGGGGCGCCCCCGCATTTTAGTCTTATAGTAAATGACCCCTTCATTTGAATATAGTATATCCAAACCCATGGATAGGTCGGGGTGGGCCTGTTCCTTGGCCTCCCCGATTATCCGATTTAAATCCCCTTGATTTCTTCCTGTGGGAGGCATTTATAGAGTCTCGTATACGCCACACCAGTAAAGACAAGAGAAGAATTATACGAGAGAATTATGTAACATTCAAATGCAATTAGAGAAAATGAAGGAATGTTGTGGCGAGTACAGCGATCGTCAGTTCGTCGTGGACAAGCATCCATTAGAGAAGGAGGTACTCATATTGAGCATTTGTTATGAAATTAATATACAGTAAGGTTTAAAATTTTGTGTTTTGTGTGTTCAAGATTTTTGTTTTTATAAGTTTTGGTAAGTACTTACTACAGAAATAAATGTTGTTTTGTATATAATCCTCGTGTTTATTTAATTTTTGAAAATCACTATTATTTGTGCGATTGAAAATCGCAATTTTATCGTGCATAATATTAAGTGCGTTTATCTCAAAAACGGTTTATATTACCGACATCATACAAGTATATGTATTTTACGTAAAAATGGCTCAAAAATTTTAAAATAACCTTAGAAATAAAAGAAAATAGGCCGAAATTTTTTTTTCAACTTACTAAGGCAATGGATGCTCTGCTCCCGAGCCCCCAAGGATGTTATCCAAGGTTCTAATACACTGACCTATCTGGACTGAAATAATATGATACTTATCCAAAAATGATTAAAATTGATTGAACAATAAAAAAGTTTTCGCGAAAAACCAATTTTTAACCTTCAACTTCAAGAGTGAATATCTTCGTAGGAGTACCTCGGGGGAAAGAAAAGTATACGAACTTGTGACCTTATTTTCACTAGTTCTATCCAAATCCGAGAGATTGCCCACCATTTTCGGAACACCCTGTATATTACGATGTACGCAAATGAATTTCCCTAGATTAATTCACTAAAAATTGGAAGCCCCCAATTTATTCAAATGGCAAACAGTATGTAAACTATCTAGGGGTGATTTTGGATCCTCATTTAAGGTGGGATGAACACCATCAAGTCAAAATAGATGCCTTAAAAAATATTTACCACTACAACAACTTCGATCTGTATACCTGGTCTATTGTAGAATCTCACTTAAGTTACGGTATAATTACACACAGATGAGCTCTAAATGGTCATATGTGTAAATTAGAAATTATAGAGAAATAATTTTTTTAATTATTTATAGATAAATGCCAATTATATTCTACCGATCATCTCTTTAAGGAAAGCAATATTTCTGATTTAAAAGCAAGTGCTTTTTTAAAAATGTGTACAAAAAAAATAATACAGTAGAAACCACCACCTACAAGATCGGGCTAACTAATAAAATAAATAGGTGCTCAAATTGACTTAAAAATCCAAATTCTGATATAAGTGATTATTGTTATATTTATAAACAGTCACGTGATATTTGGTTAAAACAAACTGTCTCTTATAACTTCGATAAATTTATAAATTACTTAGTTCTATTCGCTGTCGATTTTATCAGGGCCCTCGAGAATATGGTTTAAAGATATTTGAAATGCATGGCCTACTTTAAGAGCTATTACGCAATATCTCCGTTATTTGAAGAGATGCGATGAAAATTCTAAGGCGACATTTTCTTCCAAAACGGAGTACTTCAACGATGGTTTATCTAAATATTTCAAAACCGCTGTAGTTTTCTACTTTCTCTTCAGGATGTGAAAAAATTCTTCTGAACCTGGCGGGAAATGCCGGCATTAAGTAAAGTATGTACCTCCTTTTTTAGCGATATGCCACATCTTTTCATTGGAACTAAGCAAGTAATTATAAAAACAATTTTTTATAATTCTTATCTAGCATCATACTTGCCGTGGAAAGGTATGATTAAATAAAACGATTAAAAAATTCTATAAATTCTTCAAATCTTAACTATAATAAAATATTAACCTAATTAAAAAGAATAAAGTAAATTCAGTTAATAACAAAAACATAATAAACGTGAATATAGCACACAGAATATTAATATTTATGTAATCCTCAAGATAATTTTTAAAATGTCATATTACGTATTCAAAATGTCCACAGTGACTTCTCATGCACAATCGAGCGCGCCGGGGCACTGCATTAAAAAAATTACCTAGCATTTCAGGGGTAACTGTATTACATGACTATTGAATTCTAGCTTTTAGGTCCTCTACATTTTGCGGTGTCGTCGAAAACAACTTATTTATAATATACCCCCAATATAAAAAAAGCAATTGGTGTTATATCTGGAGAACGAAGAGGGCATCGAATAAATCCATTGGTACCTTTCCAATGTTGAAGCAAAATTTCGTCTAAATAATCTAAGCAAATACGGAAATTGTAGGGAGAAGCTCCATCTTGTTGAAAATATTGGAAAATTATGTCGATTCTCCAAAGGTAGGCTCATCTAGGAAATTCGTTTCTCAAAAAGTTTAGGTGTCTTTGGCTACTGAGGTAACCATAATAAGAATAAGGACCTATTAAATTGGCGTCTAAAATACATAACCACACATTTATCGAAAAACGATTTTGATATCCAGTTGTTCTATGCCGGTGTGTATTTTCAGAAGTCCATTTGTAATGAATGTTACGATCAAAAAATTCATTTTTGGAAAAATTTGCCTCGTCGGACCAAAGTATTTTACTACATATTAATAGATCGGCAAGCTTCTTTTCCAACAGCCACCTACAAAAATTCGTCCTCCTTGGTTTGTTCTCCTCTTGTAAATTGTCAACTTTTTAGCCCTATAACACCGGTAACAATTTTTCTTTAAAAATAATACTTGTTTTACTTATATGACAATTGAATTGAATTTCTCTTAATGATGTTTCCAAATTTTCTCCATTTTTGTTTCTTACATAATTGATAGCTCCATTTACGTTATTCACATTATCCTTGCTTTTTCCTTTAAGAATGAACCATTACTTTCTAGTTTTGAAACTAATTTTCTAAACAGAGTTTTATTCGGCTGCAGTGTTTGTGAACATCTGTGTCCATATTCTACTACAAAGAGCTAATCCAGAGTTATAATTGCATTGGCAATATGCAACGAGCATATTAATTATAGCGATCAATAGGAGTGAAAATCATTTTTGTAAATTTTAAATTCTTAAAAGATTGTGAGTCGTGATTTAACTATTTGTTTTTTTTTCTTAACCGCCTTTCAAGTTACCGAAGTAACCCCCTGGAAGATCTCAAGGATCTTATGTTAGGTGAGAGAGGTTGTGTTAGACGAGGCCCTACAGTTTAATGTGGACTCCAAACCACTCTTGGGGCAATTTTTTTAATGAAAAATTGTTTCGCCTTGCGGGAATCGAACCCACTTCGCTAGGCAACTCAGTTTGCGCTTTAACACACTGACCTACCGTTCCCCGTTAACTGAAATGATAAATTAAATTATCAAGTTTATCCATAGCCAACTATTTTAAAATAATTGAAATAACAGTGCAATTGGTTTAGTAGATAACATGAAGCACAGTTAAATGGATATTGTACTTAAATTAATTGACAAAGATATTTTAACTTTCTCAGCAAGGAATAACGTTTTTATGAATGGCCTTTATACATTGGCATAACTGTGAATACTCTTCTCATAATTGCTCTATGTTGTTAGTTGCTTTCCTGATTGTTAATTTTTTTTAAATCATAATTCTCAGCGGCAAGTATGATGAAATATATCGATTTAAAAATTTGTTTTTATAACTACCCATTTTAGTTCCAATGATTAAATATGGCATGTGATATATCACTGAAAAAAGAGGAAAATACTATATTTAATGTCCTATCTAATTTATCTAAAGTTTTCGAAAAAATTACAAGAAATCGAATAACAAATTTTATTGGCAGGTTCAAAATCATGTCTGATATGCAATTAGATCTAGGCAAGCTAAGTCAACTCAAGATGCTATAGTTGAACTTATCGGTAAAATATATAAAACAGTGGATGACAGTGAACCGGGTTTATGCATTTTTGTTGACCTAGCAAAGGCGTTTGATATGGTAAGTCACACAAAGTTATTGGATACACTGGAAAATATAGGTTTTCTGAGCACATTAGATAATATTATGAAAAGCTACATAACTGATATAAGACAGTGTAGTGTGTTAAAATAGATAACACATTTAGTGCCGAAATGACCGTTTCCTACGGAGTCCCACAAGGTACCGTTTTAGGTCCCTTGTTATTTACTTTATACATAAATGACCTATTCAAACCAAATTTGTGGTGCAGCGATTAGTTACGCCGATGACACGTGTCATTTCTTTTTAAAGACACTAACTCTCTGAAAATTAAGGTAGAAAATAATTTTTAAAAAATAATACACTATTTTGATTATAAATTACTTACTATTAATGAACAAAAAACTGATTTCTTGGCATTTACCTCCCAATCTTATAATATGCCGAATTTTGAGACTTGAGATATAGATCATGATGAACGAGAAATAGAAATTATTAAATACTTAGGTATAATAATGGACTCCCACATTAGGTGGGATTCACACATAAATAATTTAATAAAGACACTAAAAGGACTAGTAGCTAAATTTAATTATATAACAAATTTTATCGATTAAAACATTTGAAAACCATATATTATGTATTAATTCAATCTCAGCTTACTTATGGGATTATTACCTGGGCAGGAGCGATGAACTGTTACACATGCAAAGAGCCTTGAAATCATACAAAAATTATTTGTCAAAAAGGTGTATAAAAAAGTTACAGATATCCAAGTAATAATCTCTATAGTGAAACAAAACTGTTTGACATTAGACAATTGCTTTTCCAGAATATTTTGGCGCATCTATTTAAAAATAAAAACGCCCTTCATAATATAGACCATAACTATAGTACACGTTATAAACAAAATTCATTACAACAACCTCACGCGGTTAAAACAATCGGACAAAGATCACCTTATTATAATGAGCTATCGAGGGAAATAAAAATATTCAATTCATTAAGAATGTTTAAAAAGAAAATTAATAATTGGATTAATGCAAACCCACGGTTTTTAATTCACCATTTAATCGATAAAATAACATTTGCCAGTTATGATATATCATGAGATATAATAACCATAATTAATTATTCACTTTGTTTATCTAATGTTCCAAATATCTATCTCTCACTTACCTGCTTACCTGATTCAGCATTCATAGTGACTTAATCTCCCATAATCCGTCTGGATCTATTATGTTATGCACACATAGTATTTTCTCTTAAACTACTACATTTAGTGTAAGCTATGTGGTGTATAATTATATTAAATGTATTAGAATTGCTGATATGTATGTATATGTCTATGTGTGGGTGTATATGTGTATGTATGTGTGTATGTGATATATAAAATAAGATTTGTAAATACATGTATTCATAGCCCACGGTTAGTATAGATACGGTTGGATTAATGGGCGGGGACTGTGACGTCACAGTAGACCTTGGAACGCACCATATTTGTATCGTTTGTTTGGTCACAGACACGGTTTATCAGATACTCTGTGGTTTGGTTGTGCATTGTGAACTTATTTCTTTACTTTTGTGTATTCGGTGTATTTTAAAGACGCTTTAAAAAGATTATTATTAGGAAGTATTGTGGTTTGGTTTTGGGAAGTCGACTTGCCCTAATAAAAAGTAAGTACAAGTATTGTTGGTTCATTCTATATTTGTTGGTTAATTTTTTATTATTATTGTGTAGGTAAATATTGTTTTTTTAACAGTTATGCCTGGAACAAGGTGTGCCGTGGCTATATGTAACAATAGTTTACAAAAGACTAAGCAAGGAAATTTGGCTGTTTCTTATCATAAATTTCCAAAAGATGACAAACTATGATGTTTCAATAAAGACTTATTATTACTATTTTATTTAATTTTACATAATGCTAGATATATTTTTTTATTTTCATTGCTCAGATAGATATTCGCAGTCAGCAACGTTCGATTACCAAATTTAATATATCACCTAATATAAAGTTCGTTCGTACGTGAGAATACTGTATATAACATTTTTCTTATACTTCTTCGTATTTTTGTGTGCTATGCTAATACCTAAAACCTATATTTTGCTTTAAAATTATGATAAGATAGGACGATAGCTTACACGCTTTTAGGCTATGTTAAGATAAGAAATACAGACTTTTTGTGCAGTAACTTAAAAAAAATTTGTCCGATTCTAGTGCGTCCCTTTCTTATTAAATCAAATTTGCATAAAATAAATAATGCCTGTTTTTTTGTATTAAAATAAAATAATAATTGCAAGGTATATAAGTGGAAGCAATAACGACTTAAGAGACTATTAATGAGGGAGAACGAGAGAGCATTATATGCGAGCGTAAATGAGGTCTACTTTGACGTCAATGCACTAAACGTTTTCTGATTGGTAGGGGCGGGCATAATCCAACCGTATGTATAATAACCGTGTTCATAGCCTGCGTTTATGGTACTCAATAGCACGTTTGCAGGTTTTAGACATCTGTTTATTTATAATCATATATAATTGCTACCTGCCTTGTTTAGAATACCGCCATTTCTCGGCCAATTAAAAAAAAAATTTTTACGCGGTGGAGAGAAAATCTCAAAATACAGCGGTTTTGAAAATGTTTAGAAAAAACCTAGTTGAAATATTGTCAAATTTTCGTATCTCTTCAAATAAGGGAGATATTAGACTTAGATATATTCCGCATTTTCGATATTTTCCATCATAACTATTAATATATGCCATGGGTATTAAATGCCTTCAAACCATTTTGTGGCTTGTAGATTGTTTAATGGGGTCGTTTGGCTTCGAACAGCCTTACTTCACTTCGACCTAAAAGATCTTTTGTGATTTATCCTACATCTAGTTGTTGCCAAGACATTTTACAAAGCATGTGATTTTCCTGGATGCTAATTTTCCTATGTCTTCAGGCGTTAACTCCGCCTATTCTAGGAATTTTAGCCTAGTGCGAACTAACACCTTGCATTCACAAAGTATATGTTCCGCAGTTTCAGGTGCAGTATCGCAATATCTGCATTTGTTATCTACCGCCTTGCCCATATTCTTGAGATGCTATCTCAAGGGGCAGTGGCCAGTTAGAAGGCCTGTGATTAGTCTTAATTCGGACTTTTCAAGTTCGAGAAGTCTTGTGGCATTCTTTGTCGTATAAGTTATAAACTTTTTCGCTTGTCTTTGACCTATCTGGAGCATTCCTCCAGAAGGATTTTTTCTGCTCCTTTTCCCATTCTTGGGTCTCCTCCGTTATGTGTCCTTTGGCCAGGCCACAAAACGGTTCGGGTCTAATGAATGGTGCTTTAGCTCCTTTTTTGCAAGACTTTCAGCAAGTTCATTTCCTTGTACTCCCTCATGCCTTGGAACCCACATCAAAGTAACTTTGTTGTTGTTGGTCAGTTGCTTCGGGGATTGTCTACATTCCCAGGGAATTTTAGATTCAAAGGTGTAGGACCGTAGAGCTTTTAGTGCTCCTACCCCTTCATCTTAGATCCATTTTATACCAGATGGGTGATCCTTGTACCAATCGCAGTGCCTCTCTCTTGCTCGTCTGATGACTTTCAATTAGCACATCAAACGGTCAGTCAAAATCTTGTTTAATTGGCATTGGGTCAGTTGGTTTGGTCATATACTTCATATGGATTAACTCCAGAATCCTTAAGTGACCAACCAGATCGCCTGGTTTAAATTTATGTACCTGGTGCAGTAGTAAGGCACTGAGTGCTGCCTCATTCCCTACATGCAAGTCCAGGGAAGTAGGTCAAGCATAACCTCCATGGCTGCTGTGGGACACGAGTGCATTGCACCTGTAGTCCCTATACAGGCAAGGCGTTGCAATTTCTGCAACTTGCATGATGCGTAGGTCACCGAAAGATATGACCAATGTGTCATTTTCGGTCTTAGACCCCAAGTCTTACCATACAGCCTACGGCACGTCTGTATTGCCGATGTTGCTTTAGTAAGAGTCCTTTCCAGATGTGAGTACCAGGTAAGGTTTTGATCCAGAATTACTCCTAGATATTTGACTACACTAAAAAAATGTATTATCGCTTTTCTCCTTTTAGTGAACGGGACAATAATTGTTTTGCTCGGATTGACATTGAGCCCCTCTGAAGTACCATTTGGATATTATGTTTAAGGCCTTAATTTGCATGGAGATCATGACCTCATTTTTGCCTCTTACAGTGACGACCAGGGCATCTGCATAATCCTGGACGTTGAAGCCTGAATTACTCATTTTATGAAGGATATCATCGACCACCATTGACCACAGCAAGGGCGATAGGACTCCGCCTTGTGGACAACCCCTGGCTGCAGTCACCGTAGCCGACTCATCCCCTACACTTGTGGTAATAAGTTTGCCTCTAAGCATGGATTGCATCCATTTAATAGTAGGTTAGTTGTGGCTACAAAAATCGGCACAATTTTCGAAAAAATATTTTTTTTCCTCGACTGATATTAGTGAAATATTCTCGAGGGCGCTGATAAAATGGACACCCTGTATATTATAAATACGTGTTTTTATAATCCTGTTAATTTACAAGTTTCATAATTATGTTTTACTTGGTCACGGTTAGATGATACTTAATCCTCTTGTGACAATACTTTTTCTGGTTGTTTGCATTATCATCTTATTGAAGAGCATTATCATCTATGTATGTTTCAATTTGTAATAAATTATTATATGTTTACTATTTTATTTAATATATTGCTATAAACGGTTCATATAGGCATCCAATACACTACTTTTTCTGAAAGCTAATTTTGTCATCAATTATCTTAGTAAAAATAATGTTTGAAACAATATAGTAAATAAAAAGCTGGCCACCAATAACATATTGTCGTTTTCTATTAATTACAAAGAAATCAGTTGGACGAATGGGATGAAAAACGATAGGAAGAAACTGTTCACTACATGCGGCTTCGCTGTCATTTTCTTTGTTCTGAACTTCGTGAATGGCATGAGAAAAAGCTGAAAAAGAAAGTTGTGGCAAAAAGGGGCAGTTGTAAAAATTCCGAATAGATATTGTTCTTGTTTACAGCCATTGTTACGCAAGCTGTACTCCCATAATAAAGAGAAAGATATAAATTCGTTTGAAATACGTTCTACAACATAAAGCAAATCTGTTCATTACAATATGGTACGCCAGATAAACAACAATAAATCAGAAGATGTATTTGTATAGTATTATTGAAAAACTACAAATCCAGATGATCAGTATGGGAAGTAAACAATACGAATATAGTAAAGTTGTTCAATTCAATATCTAATGGAAATATTATGAATTAAATAATTTATGCCCAAGGGTAGAAAATCAAATACCTATCAGAATAACTCCCATGTGTGTTATCTGATTCTTTATCATTTTTGAGACATTCAAGCTTTACCGATTTTTTAATAGCCCCTACCTTTATCAATTTTTTTTTTATTATTGTTATTATTATTTTTAAAGTTTTTTTAAGCTTTAGTAATATCGAATTATAACTGATGTAATACAAAAAAAAATCTAAACTATTTATTGCGGCCTGTCATGAATCCTTTCAAATTTTGAAGCTTTTTTAAGGAACTTGTTTCTAAGTCTACCCAATATGTCAAAACATTGTACATCCAGCAGGCTTTCAGAAACCAAAATTAAAATAGACCGAAATTATTAATGACACATTCGCTGACGCATCACAAATTTTGCCAATAAAATTAATAAATCTGCAACTTAACTTTCTGGAACACACCTATTTCTCAGTCCATTTCATTTGAATCTACAAGTAAACAAGAAATATATAAGTTATTCTTAAAACCCATAACTCTGACTTTGATGATTTTTTTCAACATGCGTCTGGGCATTTTTTCAACGAAAAAAATCATTACAGCCAAGTGGTTGGGAGATAATCAATAATAATATAGGCACGAATAGAATTTAGAAAGAGGCTTCACAAAAATGTACTGATATACATAGCATTCCGGTTTTAAAAAGGCACTTGGTACTGTAATTCCGTCTTGGCTCGCTCTGTATACTTAAAAATAATTTCCGATTATAGACTTTTTTTATTACTAATTTATTTGCATTTTTTTTTACTTTCTAACACTTAACTTAACTAGAAGTATTGGCGTAATACTCACTTGCACTTAAGGTAAAGAACATATTCAGGTTAATTTGAGCTGTGTATAAGATGTTGTAAATAAGATGCATATTTCAAATGTGCTTTTAGAGGGCGGAATATTAAACATAATATTTTTAGTCGCAAACTCCTCTATAAATCCTTATTTTACTATAAGGAAGTAACCAGACTGCAACCAAAGTTACAAGTCTGGCGCGTTAAGTGTAATAATTGCATATTACCATCAAAACGCTAATGCTTCGATTGCAACAAACACCAGCCGAAAGACTGATCCTACTTAAAGGAGCTCTCTTGCCAGTCGTCACACACCACTTGCAGACTGCAGTTTCGAGCTGTTAGCTCTCGTCAGTGCAAGGTAGGCATGCGGCGACCGGCACGAGGATCCTTTGACTACGTGGTACATCCCGCTATTTTTACAATGGCGACATGTAAAATTTTCAGCAAGGGGTCTAGTGTCTGTTGCAATCGAAAAATAAATAGCCTGACTGGGCTTAGCATAGTTCAAATGTGCTTTTAGAGGGCAGAATATTAAACATAATATTTTTAGTCGCAAACTCCTCTATAAATCCTTATTTTACTATAAGGAAGTAACCAGACTGCAACCAAAGTTACAAGTCTGGCGCGTTAAGTGTAATAATTGCATATTACCATCAAAACGCTAATGCCTACCTTGCACTGACGAGAGCCAACAGCTCGAAACTGCAGTCTGCAAGTAGTGTGTGACGACTGGCAAGAGAGCTCCTTTAAGTAGGATCAGTCTTTCGGCTGGTGTTTGTTGCAATCGAAACATTAGCGTTTTGATGGTAATATGCAATTATTACACTTAACGCGCCAGACTTGTAACTTTGGTTGCAGTCTGGTTGCTTTCTTATAATAAAATAAGGATTTATAGAGGAGTTTGCGACTAAAAATATTATGTTTAAGATGCATATTATTCTGAGTAGAGAGTTACATGTATGTTTTCTGTTTTCTTTTATTTATTCTGTTTGTTAAAATATCAAGGTATTTTACAGAACACAGTTATTTTCAATAAATACGTACAATTTTTGTATTTCAGCCACTAAAGACAGATAGAGATGTTTATAACATACATTATGACTTAGAAATAGATTTGTAACTAATTATAATATAATTTAATGATAAATAGAACAGTTATTTTAAAGAGATGCACTCAATTATTGTTATACTAATTATTAAAACGTTTAAATCATCTCTAACTGTTTACGCATCTAATATGACCAAGTAGATGATAATAAGATTTTAAATTAATTTGTGCGGGAAATTGACACACTGAAAAAAAATCAGTATCACGTGACGATTAAATGAAAAGATAAGAAAGCAATTTGTTTTGTTAAGTTTATGTCACGAAAGATTCAAGTTGGTAGTGGAAAAATTGAAAATTGTGGGTTGCCAGAGGAGAGAAAATTTTGAAAAGAAAAGAATATTACAGTAAAATTGAGAATAGACTGCTGTTTGATGAATAGGAGAAAATAGATGGAAGAAAGAAAAGTAGTCAAAGAATTTTCATGGAATTAACAGAGAAATCGAGTTTTTAGAATTTTGGTTTGTAGGGTAAAAGAAGAGTAATGTTAATTATGCATTTTAAGAATAAGAAAGCGATTCCTGGTGGAAAACGGGATCTTCGTTGGAAGGTAAAAAAGCTTTAGGATAGTAAGTGAACGTCGGAGATAAGTGACACTGTGCGGCTGGAATTAATACTTCGCTACGCGGACTAACAAAAGTTGTAACAAACTATATATAAAATTTTATGCTCACCATTTTAGTATATATTCAATTGATAAATTAATAATTTGGAAATAATTTAAAATATTTTAAATAGGGATTTTTTTTTAAATTAACTTCATTTGTATAAAAAAAATTAGTTTCAACTCAATTATATCTAAATTATTTCAATCTTAGAATCCTAGTTAATTTATTTATCTAGATAGGGAAATTTTATCTTTTCGTTGTATGATATCTGTTATCATAATACATTGTTCAGTTGATTTGAATTTGTTTTATTGTTTATGTGACTCTATATCTGTTTTCTTTATTGATTTCGAACTTTCGACCTTGAGAATTAAATTTAGAAGTTATATTGTGTGGTATTTTAGCTTCATCAAGTGAGAAAGAATATCATAGCAACATATACGAGATGATATGCGAATATGACTATTTTCACTTGCAACTAACAATGCATTGCATTTAATAACTTATTGACACATTTCAAAAAGCTTAATACGTAGTTTTCACTCTATGAGAACCCAGCATCTTCTGAGACTTCTATAGCTTACAGGAAAGTAACTAGAATGATATGTCCATCAAGACTTTTGCTTAGGAAAGTCAAAGGAATTTCATACTGGAATTTGAACGAATTTGACGGAGAATCTATTTCCATTGCCACCTTGCGGGGTCCTTTCGAGGAAACTCTACTGGCGATTCATTTCTACATATTCAACAACCAAAAATACATTTTAACACATGTCATGTGATTACTGCTTTGGTGGAAATATAAAAAATAGTTCACGGTGGTACCGAAAAATGGGTCAAGTTGACAATATATCGAAAAGTTCTATTAAGGAAAAGTACTTAGAAAACAACGAGGACACCATATGTCAATTTTAAATCAGATATAAGATATAATAAAAAATACCTGTACCATTACTATAAAAAAATCATATTTTTCTTTAATTAAAAATATCTCTACACAACTAAATTACATAAAATTGTGTCAAAAGTAATCAAATATTTTTTAAGTAGATGCTTTTATGGATATAAATTTTAAAAAAGTCTAGTCGTGTCGCTATCTATTTTGTAGTCATAATAATAATAATCATAGATTTATTGTCCAACAGAGTATTCCAATTACAGGACAATATAAGTGGCCAATACAAAGATAGGAACTATGATATAAGAGAGCGTAAGCAGCAACTAACACACACTTAAATAATATATACACATTAAAAATAAAAATACCTTGAGAGTAACATAAATAGTGAAGAGCAATTAAATTAAACTCTACTATTAAAGATATAATAATAGTTTCTGACTGTTACATGTGAATTTCAATAAGCAGCTTTGAAGATCCTAATGCATTGACTTAAACGTATGTTAAATATATCACATTGATCGCCAAGGATACAGTTCCATCATAGAATAAATAGGAGACTTTTTAAGATGTTTGTACGACTGGCGGGACAATAAATCAGAACACTTTGACGTGCTTCTTACCTCGAGATTTTAAAATTAATTTTGATGATAACATTGGACAGTCTATCAAATTATTAAGTAATTTGTACAAAAATACTAATAAAATGTGAGTCTCTCTATTTTCTAAAGATGTTGTTACATGCCTAATGCATATGCGACCCGCAGCACACATTTGTGTTTCGCGGATCACATATCGTCAACAGCCGCGAGCCATTGGAGGTTTGGCTATTCTCCGCTAGGAGCGGTCGCGTGCTTCCAGCTGGTGGAAACAGTCTGGGTAGAAGGTGAGAAACGGTTAACTGCGTGCACGCTGCCGATAATTCAGAAAAGCTCGTTTATTTGAGCCATCTCAATGGTAAAATTTCCAGCATTTTAAGTCGTTACTGCTCGTCAGAATATTTCGTTGCTACAAAGGGAGATTAATCCGCATCTGTGCGGGATTTATGTGAGCACATGTGAGTTACATTACTTTCGCCATCTTATTCGACTTTATCCAAGTATTTCAAATATTAATAGGCTGGTTGATCGCTTTCCTTTGAGAGTATCTTCGCTGTCAATTGAGCTGCACCATCCATTCTACAAGAATTTTGGTGGATTGTGTCTCTCAATCAAATCAGAGGGTTTTTCTTGTGTGGATTATATCTGTTTTAAATCGCTCTCATTAGGCACATTTTATGTGCATTTCCGACTTAAAGATTAAATGGGTATATCTTGGAGTCCACGGACTGGGTTAGAACATTACACGGACTAGGTTGGAGAGTTCCACAGACTAGACTGAAACATTCCATGATTTAGGGAGGCTATAAACCCACCACGATAATCTGTACCGCAGTTACCACCGTAGGGCTGAAGTCTCATCACTAGTTGACGTCTGGGTATCGTACCAATTTGATTGATAGGTGTTATTGCGTCTTCTACCAAGAAACCACCCTCAGTGGTTCTGCGTAATAATATTTGATTTCTTTTAATTTACATTGTACATATTTAAACTAAGATTTTATTCATTCAAATTGATTAAGTTCTCTAATTCTTCTCTGGCCAAATTTATTTTTGGCCATCCTCACGCTTGTCAACCAAGTGTAGCAACACGAGGGGTATTTACTTTTATTTTATGTTGTAACACATTTATCAGAATATAGCCACATAACTGAACATCGACAGGGTCATATTAGAGAACCACGAATGAAATCCTCAGTGATTTTATGTTAAATAAGTAAACTAATAACTTCTAATAGTTTATGTCTAACTCTGAAAACTGATCAACATTTATGGATGATAGGTTACGTACTATGTCGGAAGATGGTACTGATCTGCAATACATTCTACCATATATTCTAGTAGTGGCCTTTTTATTATTTAAATACTACCAGAATTGTTTAGGGTCAATATAGTACAGTCATTCAACGTTAAAAATGGGCCAAATCTCCGAAATCTGAAGTACTGCTCCGATCTTCTTCAAAATTTAGAATTAAGTTCAATCTTACCCTCCTCTTCAAACCTAACTTGGTCGCCAAGTGTGCTTTTTGTTTTTAAGGGGTAAAAACTACCCCTTACTCCAATAAATTGAAAACTAATAAATTAACGCAGTGATGGGCTATAATTATGTTCAAATATGTTAAATATCAATTGTTTTTAATCATGGATCTAATATTTCAATATTTTACTATTTAACTACCCTTAAAAATAACCCCTCACACGAAAATTAATAAAAAAATGTGTTTAAAAAGCATGAAACCTTTTTATTTCGTATCGTAATAGGATAATTTTTCCCTTTAAGTATAAGAAATCTGATACTTCATTTTTTTAATGATGCAACCCCCAAAAGCCACCCCTAATAATAAAACTTAGGAAAAATTGAAAACTAATAGATGGAAGCAACGATAAGTTATCATTATGTTCAAATATGTTAAATATTTGTTGTTTTTTATAATGTAACTAATATTCCGATATTTTACTATGTAACTACCCTTAAAAACTACCCCTCACACAATTATTAAAAAAACGGTACAAAAGCGTGCCTAAAATATATACATGTATATAAACATACATGTAGAAAGAAACCGTTAGCAGGTGTTCATAATCCAAGAGCCCCTTCCTCTGTTGAAGGTCGCCTTCAGAGGAATTTCGCCTAGAGAAGCGCACCTTTCCTTTTCTATCTTTTACTCATATTATCTATATAACATCGTTTTATGCATGTGTTTATACATGTGGGAATCCAGATATGTATGTATCAAGAAGATACAGCATGTATAAAAGAATAAATGCTCCAAAACGTTGAAAATTTAGGCGCTCCGTAATTTTCCTACGTTATCTCTAGAAAAATGTATTTAGTTTTTTAACGATAACTCGGCTTCCTTTTAAGCTTCTTGCATTCACCCACACATCATTTTGTAGGGAATTTCATAAGCTATAAAGTCATGATGATTGCAATATTATATACCCTTTCGTTCAGAGAATTTTAAGGTTGAAGGGCTAAAAAGAGGTTTCCTTCACATAGAAATCAAAGCTTTAAATGCCCATATCTCGCTTAATTTTTAAGCTACATTCACTTTAAAAAAGGCAAAATTTTCAGTAAAAAGAAAGCTAAATTTTTGTTAAGAATACTTTTTTTCGTAAAACCATTATTTTTTGAGTTATTTTGAAAAAACAACGTATTTTTTGAAAAATTGAAAAAAGAAATTACTTAAAACAACTTTTTTCAAAATGTACATTCTCTAAACAATTTAAACTTTTGGAACGTGTTACTGGGACGTAAATAAAGTTAATTTTTCATGGGCTACGATTAATTTTAATTTTGCCGCTCATGGCGCCAATTTTATTGTCAATTTTTTTTCAAAAATTCCAGAGACTTATTTTCGTCATAACTTCCTTAATTTTCATGCTAGAGGCTTTTATAAAAGCTTATTTTAAAATTCTAATAAAGCACTTTAAAAAAGGTTATGAACATTTTCTCTGAAAAATTACTCATTTTTCCGTTATTTGAGTTTAAATCTTTAGATAAATTTATGACAAACAAAAATTCGCTTTCAATGACTCATAAGTCGCTTAATATGACCTAAAACATTAAAGAAAAACCGACGAATTGTTTTTTATAAGCTTTAATTTTGATAAGAATAGTTTTTTCCAGAAAACATTTAATTTTCGAGTTATTTACGAAAAACTGTTGAAAAACGTGTTTTTTATTGGAATTTTCAATCGCGAATAACTCAGAAATTATTAGGTTGTAGAAAAAACTTTATACTACATTTTCTTCTTAAAATTTAATCCTCTATCGATTCTCATTCATTCTCATTTTGAATTTTCAAATTTCCACCCCCGAGAAAGGGTGGCATTCACCCCCGGGGTGGAAGCACATATCGGCACTAAGTCAGGTTTGTTATTTGCATCATTTTTGAGCTACTGTCAAAATTTCAAACAAACCGGTTGGGTTGATCAGATTGATGCACGTAAGCTAATTTTATGGCGGACACTGTATATCGATACGTTTTTGAATCACAATGTACATATATTAATAAACGAAATGAATTATTAATAGTAAGCGCATAATGGATAAATCTCGTATAATTATAGTATTATAACAAAGCCAACTTTACCCGTTTACCAAAATTATATGGTCAGTATTATGAAGGAAAACATATTTCTTGTTAAGGGAATTACTTCTAGTTTTCCAGTTGGTATATGAACAGTGCACTAAGCTATATTGATTTTTAACCTCGGAGAGAGACATCTCGATATGAAAAGCCGAACTAAAACCTGTTTGTCAAGCTACTTGATTAAATAATACATCGTGAACTTTTCGCTTTCCACAAACTAAATAGCTTTGATCAGTTTTCTTTAATTCTAAGTAGTAAATCAACTTGGACTGCGCCATATTACAGAGGTCTACATAAATACCAAATTTTAAATAATACGCAACTTTTCTTAGCGCACCCCTAAATTTATGTTTTATATTAGGTTTCTGTAACAAATGTTACTTGCTCTTAGAACTGCTGCTAGTTTTTGTACTTAGAGATGGAAGTGGTTGGTACATTAAGTAAAATTAATGGTTTTCATAAAGGTTCATACATTATAAGTAGAGATAATTGGATAGGTAATTAAGAATAATATTACGTATTATTTTAAGCCCGGCACAGAAGGTCAGCTAATTAAATTGCCCAGTAGTAATGAATGTGAGTATATTTGCTCTGCTGTTGGAGTGGTATTATTTTACCTAATATGTTCAAATTTTTTAAACCGATTGAAAATATTATTAAATAAAGTACATGTTATACGGTAATATAACGTTTTAATTACTAAACTCCAGTAAAGGTGAAAATTAAGTTATTTACGTATTAAAATTTTAATTATTCAAGTCGGACATATTATTTACCACAAGGAAAATGAATATTAATAATAATATAGTAGCTATTCGGCTAATTCTTAAAGAACTGTGATCTGAATTTAAACGTGAACAACAACATGATGAAATTAGTGAATTTTGGAATACAAATTTAACCTCTCTATATGATGTTCACGCACCTTTTAAAAATGTTAAAATTTCAAAGGCCCCTGCTCCTTAGTCAACTGAAAATCTCAACTTATGATAAAATTACGTGACAAATCTAAATTTAAATATAAAAAGTATAGGACGAATGATGCTGCATGGAATCATTACAAGGAATAAGAAATTTTGTCAGCTAGCCAAAAGAAAGCTGCTTAGAACACAAGTTTAAAACTAATTCTAAAGAATATTGAAATGCTCTTAAATATTTAAATGTTAATGACAATAATTTAGCTCATAATGTGACTGACCCTGCATCTTTTAACAATTTTTTCATTAATAATGTGCCACAACCATCAGCAAATATTACTGACGATTCGGATATTCTTGATAAATATTTTTTTGAAAGACATCCCAATGTAAGTACAGAATTAAATTTTTCTGAGATTTCTGATGACAAAATTACCAGCATCATTCACAAAATCAAATCAAATGCTAAAGGAGTTGATGATATAAATTTAAAAATGTTACTTTTAATAACAACTTACTTAAATGAATATCTTACGTACACAATTAACAAGAGTCTTACAACAAGTGTTTGGAAATTTTACAATCTAATTCCAATCCCTAAAATTGAAAATAACTCTGAGCTTTCTCATTTTACACCCACAAGCCTCCTTTCAATTTTTTCAAAAATGTTAGTAAAAATTATTGCTGACCAACTAAACTTGTATTTCTCTAAAAATAATATTTTACCGTCCACATAATCCGACTTCCGCATCAATCATAATACAACTTAGTACTGCACTGCTGCAAGTAACAGATGATATAAAAGGTGAGGCAATAGTGCGTCGGACCTCGATATCTCGAGTTCTACGATAGCTAGAAATTTTTAAAAAAATTACAAGTAAACTAAATAAAAAAGTCTATAACTGGAAATTATTTTCGAACATACAGAGCGAGACAAGACGAAATTAAAGGACTAAGTGCCTTTTTTTTAATGGAATGCTATGTATATTAGTACATTTTTTGGAGCCTCTTTCTAGGCTCTATTCATTCCTATATTAGCATTGAATGTCTCCCAACCATTTGGATGTAATGAATTTTTTTGTTGAAACAATGCAATCTGCAGATGAATATTAAAAAAATCGTCATTGTCACAATTATGGGTTTTAAGAAAAACTTATGTAAAAACCAGTTACGAGACATCTAGTTAATGTTTTTGAATCATTTTCATTTCCTAAAAATGTACAGGGTGGCCAAAAATTATTTTTCGTTTAAGAACATTTTAAATTGAATAAAGAAACAAGTTATTGCCTTATACCTCTAGAGAAACAACAATGTAGTTACGGACACGTGTTTCGGAGTTATTGCTCCTCATCAGCGTAGCGTCGAATCGTACTGATTGCTCTCATTTGAGGCCCTAAATGTGGCACATAAAGTATGAAAGTACAAATCGAGTACTGTGCACTGTACTTTCCGACCTTTGTTGGTTTTGCTTGATTTATAAGATATATTCGTTAAGCTACGCTACGCTGATGAGGAGCAATAACTCCGAAGCACGTGTCCGTAGCTGCAATGTTGTTTCTCTTGAGGTATAAGGCAATAACTTGTTTCTTTATTTAATTATTTAGCCTCATAAACCCCCATCATATTTTAAATTGAATTTTCTCATTTTTTTCAAATGGAACACCCTGTATATTTCTCGACGATGTGATGTAGAAATGAAAAACGAACCTTTTTTGTAAGCACTTCTCAATGGCTAATTGCAACCATTTCCGCACAAGCCTCTGACATTTGGAATTGGGGGTTGTCTAATTTATGTAGTGTTTATTTATTATTTATTATTTAGTGAAATTATTAGTTCAAATTCGCAGTCTTCTCTTGAGAATTTTTTCAAATACTCTAGACTAAGTTGTTATTAAACATATTGGTCTGTGGTTAATTGCTTGTTGTTGGTCTCCGTTTTTATATATGGGTAAGACAATTGACGGTTTGAAAGCAGAAGGATAGCGGTCTTGTTCGAAACATTTATTTATAATATATGTTATATTAGAAATATACTATGATATATAATATCACCGAGACAGGCTTAACCTTCTCAAACATATCATGTTACAAATTGCGCAACAGCTCTTCTCTAATAACCGCTCACGTTGGCTGAGCTTAATGTTTCTTTCTTGGTAATCCCTTATCATGCTGAATTGCCAATTTAATGTTCTTTGTTCTCTTATATTATAAATACAACCAACAGACATTTGTACCTTCAGTCATATACTCATTTTCGACCTAATACATTCTAAATTTATTATTGTTCATTATTGTACCTAGAGTCAAGCTTGACTCCCAAGTAAATAAAGTTTTTAAAAAGTGATTTCTACAATCCATTATCTAACATTGGCGCAGTCGGTAGGATCTGAAAAACACCCTGTAACCCAGAGGTGGTGGATTTCAATCCTTCAATCAGCAAAGAATCTACGAGAAACAAGAAAAATACAATTTCAAGCAGACAAGCAACGTCTCAACAAGCTCACAAGAAGCATCATATACACATCGAGAAATAATTAGCAAGTAAGAAACATTCCTGGCCCCTGAAAGTCGGTGTCTTCGGCACTTGGAACACGTCACCGTGGATAGGAACACCTAGTGATACCCCTGACGGTACATCCCAGTGTAGCAACGCTTACGAAACCGCATTCGACCTTCCATCTGGACCCCAGGCATGAAGATAGTAATGTAAGTAATTTAAGAATCATCTCGATTTATTTTCTATTTCAAACTGCACTAAACATTTATATTTTATCATTCGTACATTGCATTCACATTTGCATTAAACCCACGACAGTTCTGCAATCTAATTTAGTTGAATATATTATCTAAATATCGTATTACTTTAGCCGATATTTTATTTTATTTTAACACATAAATATTTTCATTGCAATCAATATATTAATTTGACATATATCAAGTTTAATCTTTATCTTGTAACGTTTTTACTGCAATTTAATACTACTACTACTAATAAAGGTTAACGTATTGTTTATACCATATGACTATAATATCTGAATAAGTGCAAATACCATCGCAAAAATAATTTGTTACATGCTTTATACAGAAAAGAATACAATTTCGTTTCCTTTTATTCATTATTATTGCCAGTGGCGCACCTTTTACAATTAATTTTTATTATTTTTTGTGTGTACCAAATTAATTTTTGTTTGTTTATCTGAAATTTATATACAAATCTTAATAATACAAAATGGCGAACCAACCAAATACTACAGCAAATAATACCAATAACGCTGACGAAACCCTTACCATAGAACCCTACAGGTTAAGTGAGATTTTCTCAATAGTTCCAGAGTTCGACGGGAACCCCATTTTCCTACAAACCTTTATTTCCGCGAGTGTTTACGCATACGGTATGTCCATAGAAGACCAGCGTATTTTACTCACCCTGCATATTAAAAACAAACTTCGCGGAAAAGCTGCCGAATTAATAAATTCGAGGAACCCTGCCACTTGGGCAGAAATTAAAAGCCTACTTGAGGCGCATTTCGGTGATTCACGCAACTTGACAGCCCTTATACAAGACTTACAACGGATTCACCAACTACCTAATGAAACTGCCCTGACATTCGTATCTCGTTTACAAACACATAATGCCAAAATGCACGCTGCTGTGCAAAAACAGACTTTGACGTTGGAAGAAAAGACAGCCCAATCATCCCTAATTGAAACCATGACTCTAACAACACTACTTACCGGACTAGAACCCAAACTTGGACAAATAATCCGTGCCGGAAATCCCAGCGACATGCTAGAAGCAATCAATAGAATCAAACGCGAACTCCAACTGTCCTACTTCGAGTCACAAAAATTCCCAAAACAAACTATCAACAAAAACCCCATCCAGAACCAACAGAGGCGTCCCAACTCCCAACAATTCTGTAATTTTTGCAAACGTAACGGGCACAATTTTAATGAGTGCCGTACAAGACTACAATTCTCACAACAAAATCAGAACTTTAGACAAAACAATTTTGCCAGTCCTCCACAATTTTCTAGACCGAATTTCCAAAATTCTCCCAACCAGCAATATCAAAGAAATTTCACGCCGCAACAAGATTTTCAACAGAATAGGCCTTCTGTAATAAGACCTAATCCGAACTTTCAGAGATCCCCAAATCAACAAAATTCAAATTTCAATCCTAACTTTAACAGACAAAACCCGCAGAGAACACATCACGTTAATTTTGACAATCATTTCGACTCTCAAAATTATGATACTAATTTTTACAATGAAACTGATAATTTCAGTGACCCGCAATTCCATAACTTCGGAAACTATCAAACTAATTCTAGCCTTGATAATATGGCAAACATGCCACAAATAAATTATGAAGATTACCCCCATTTTCCGCAAAATAACGACGATAACATGCCATACCAAAATGAGAATTATACAGCTAATTCTCAGATGTCGCAGGATTATACTGCTAATCCTCAGGATTTTCCATTAGGCCCGGAGTATTCAATGAATACTCCAACCCAAGAAATAAATTTCGAAGTGGACCAAATGTCCAACCAAATCCAAACATTAAACCTGAACGACAATTACAACCCCCTACTGAATTTCTCAGACCAGAACTTCGCTTAAATTGGCCTACACACACACTATTGACCGTGAATTCTAGTAATCTTTATTTCATAAATGACATTTCGAACAAATTTAAACTCTTAATTGATACTGGCGCAGGTATTTCGATTTTTAAGCATAAGACAGCGGAAAATTTTAAAAATAGATCTCCAGAAAACGCGATTATACAAGGCATAACCGACGAAAAAATTAAAATTAGCGAATCTGTTCTTATACCATTTAACGCACGCGACCCGCACAGAGTCTATATTCACGACTTGGACATAGACTTTGACGGATTATTAGGTGCCGATTTCATGGAACACTACGAATGTAGAATAGATTTCAAAACCAGGCAACTAATTACAAATTTTAAAACATTGCCCATCTTCAAAGTAACTGACGATTCTCCAACACCCGAAATCAACAAAATCCGACAAAATTATAATTCTAGCCAAAATACTATCCAAATTGACGGTCGCACGGAAAAGGTTTACAAACTAAAATGCAATCTTAGAAACACTGACGCTGTACTGTCAGCGCAGGAAAACGAAAAAGTTCGTTTGCCTAATGCTCTTGTTAGGGTAAACGAAAATGGAGAATTTTTGACAACCGTAATTAATGCAAACGCCATTCCGAAAATTATAAATTTTTCTAATCTAAAATTAGAACCATTGCAAAAATTTAAATCGATTTTTAATTTAAATGTTCAAAATTCCGACTCACACATACAGACCGACAGATCATCTGAAATTATTAACCAGTTACGTTTAGATCATCTAAACTACGAGGAAAGTGAACTAATTACACAACTTTGCCTAGACTTTTCTGAAATATTTTACCTGGAAGGAGACAACTTGACTTTCACTAACGAGATTAAACATTCAATCGACACTAATAATTCTAAACCTGTATTTACAAAATCGTATCGCTACCCTCAATGCCATAAACAAGAAGTCAAAACACAAGTTTCTAAAATGCTGGACCAAGGCATAATCAGACCTTCAATTTCTCCCTGGTCATCTCCCGTTTGGGTTGTACCAAAAAAACTCGATGCCTCTGGCAAACAAAAATGGCGAGTCGTAGTAGATTACAGGAAATTAAACGAATTGACTATTGACGATAAATACCCTCTCCCAAATATTTCTGACCTTTTAGACCAACTAGGCAAATGCCAATATTTTACCACACTAGACTTAGCTTCCGGATTCCACCAAATAGAAATTGACGCGAAAGACATTCAAAAGACTGCTTTTACAGTCGAAAACGGTCATTTCGAATTCGTTAGACTGCCATTCGGTTTAAAGAATGCTCCATCAACGTTTCAAAGAGTGATGGATAATATCTTGTTAGGAATCCAGAATGAACGCTGCCTTGTTTACATGGACGACATTATCATTTACTCCCCTACTATTCACGATCATATTTCCCGACTGACAGAAGTATTCAAACGCCTAAGGAAAGCTAACCTCAAAATTCAACCCGACAAGTGCGAGTTTCTACGCAAAGAAGTCGCTTATCTAGGACATCTTATAACAAAAGACGGTGTCAAGCCAAATCCCAGTAAAGTAGAAGCCATTTTAAACTTTCCTCATCCCAAAAATCAAAAGGACATTAAATCTTTCTTAGGTTTAGCGGGCTATTATAGACGCTTTATTCCAAATTTCTCTAAGATTTCAAAGCCCCTGACCAAGCTACTACAAAAAGACACTCCCTTTAACTTTGACAATGATTGTATGAATTCGTTCGACAACTTAAAGCAAACATTGACGACGACTCCGATATTAATATATCCTAATTTTGATGAGCCTTTCATCCTAACTACCGACGCGAGCGCATTCGCCATCGGATCGGTACTCTCTCAGGGAAATATAGGCAAAGATCTACCAATTGCATACGCTTCCCGAACTTTATGCGGTGCGGAAACAAAGTATTCCACCATTGAAAGGGAATTATTGGCCATAGTATGGTCGGTAAAACACTTTAGACCATATTTATTCGGTAGAAAGTTCAAACTAGTCACCGACCACCGACCACTTACCTGGTTATTCTCAATAAAAGACCCAGGAAGTAGACTTGCCCGCTGGCGACTTAAACTGGAGGAATACGACTACGAAATCGTTTACAAGCCCGGAAAAATCAATAAAAATGCCGATGCCCTCTCTGGAATCAAAATAAACCATTTTTCCAAATGTTCTAAATTCCATTAATCTTAGCCGCGAATGAGGACACAGACGATGACGGGAATCCAGACAATGACGATGAAATCACAAACGAACAACTAATTCAAGAATTTAATACTTTCTCCCGACTATACAAGACCAAATCCTTAATTGACTACTCTAAAATTCGAACTTCAAATAAACAACTCTTGGACCGAGAAAACAAACACGTCATAACTTTCTTTCAACAAAATAACCTAAGAGATCTTCATCACCAAATTATTGATGACATTTTCGAGGAAAACCCCGAATTTTACGACGACAAAATAAATATCCTTTCCAGTAGATCGGTTAGACATAGGAAATACTATATCATTCCTCTACTCTTTGACCCTGAATCTGTAGTAGAACATTTGTTCTTAGCAATATTCAAAAATCAAAATGAATTAGATCTTTCTAATACTTACCATGTCGAAAATAACTTAGACCTCCCGATACTCGAAATTCTGTCATTTATCTTCGCAGAAAAGGACCTAAAACTCATTATCTGTCAAAACCTAGTACAAACACCTGACGAAGACCAAAAACCGATAATTCTTGACCAAAACCATACCGGCAAAAACAACCTGCATCGCGGAATAAACGAGACTATGCGTAGGATCAAAAATAAATACAATTGGCAAGGACTAACCAAAGATGTTGAAAATTTCATAAAAAATTGCGAAATTTGTCAACGGACTAAAGTTTGCCGTAAAAACCTTAACAACCCTCTAGTAATCACTGAAACTCCAAGAACGCCTTTCGAAAGAATTAACATCGACCTATTCGAATTTCCTACACGAAATTACGCTCTAACTATCCGTGACGAACTTACAAAATTCACACAAGCCTATGCAGTACCGGATAAAAGCGCAAAATCTGTGGTAAATACCCTATTGTTATATTTTCAACATTACGGTACCCCACTGAGGATTCACTGTGATTACGGCGGTGAATTCGACAACAACTTACTAAAAGACCTCTGTACCCTCTACGATATAAAACTGATATATTCTAGCGTAGGACATCCCCAATCTAACGGTTCTATAGAACGCTTTCATGCTACCTTAGCCGAAATGATCAGAATTCACAAAACCGAAAACCCAAATGAACATCCTTTTACCATATTGCCGTATGCAGTAATATGCTACAATAATTCGGTTAATAAAACGCATGGTTTTACGCCATACGAACTGATCTTTGGACACACAGCTAATAGACCACCAGAGACCCTGTACAACCAAAAAGACCTAATAACTAAATATGTTAGGGACTTAAATAATAGGATATCCCACTATTACCAAATTGCACGCAGTCGGACTGAAGCGCAAAAACAAAAAGCTAAAGTCAGATTCGACAGAAATATCCCAGAAAATCGCCCCACGTATAACGTTGGAGACGAAGTATATGTAAAGGAATCCCAAATCAAAAGCAAGTCACAAAATAAATTCAACGGCCCTTTCGAGATCAAAGAAATTTTCCAAAATTCTGCCACTTTGTTAAATCCCGAGACAAATCAAACAAGTAAAGTAAATTTTGATAGAATGAAACCATATACTGAAGATTAAAATTTATTTTCAGGTTTCTACTGCTGTTCGGATCAGCATTTTCTCAATACGAAATAACACCAATAAACAATACTATCGGTGTTTACTATCACAAAGACACGGACATTGTCATCTCACACAAGAAATGGACATTACTCGTACATAAAAATATATCGACCTTTAAGACAGCTCTTGACAGAAACGACAAAATTTTACAGACAATCCTTACTACCCTTGACCCAGCATACAAAAACATGAACGAATTCGCGAGTGAGGTTAAAACGCATTTAAGCCTCCTAGGACAAATCTCAAAATCCATACAAACTAAATTTGACGAAATACATCTCGACACGAAACGCTACAAACGCGGAATCATAAACGGAATTGGTTCAATATTCAAAGCAATTACCGGAAATTTAGACGCAGAAGACGGTAAATACTACTCTGACTGTATCAATAAATTAAACCAAGACGAACGTCAGATAGAAAATTTGATGAAAAATCAAATATCAGTTACAAATTCAGTTATTAAAAATTTTAACACGACAATTCAAAAACTACTAATAGACGAGGAGACATTCAACAAAGACATAAAAGAAATCGAATACGCAATCTTAGACATTACGTATAACGTACGAGCAGTTGAAACAAAATTAAAATTCTTGGAAATTTGTGAACAACTCATGGCGAGCTACCTATTTATAGAGGACAACCTCAACGATATTTTAAATTCGATCACTTTCGCGAGACTCAAAGTAATTCATACGTCTATCATTAACCCCCAAGATTTGGTAAACTCATTGCAGGAAATTTCACAAAACCTACAAAAGAACAATTTGCCACTCCCAATTAAACTTTCAAAAATTGCACAGTATTTAGATATTATTGAATTAAAAGCTTTCCAAATGAACTCAGAATTAGTATTTGTATTAGATATACCCCTAGTAGACCCTCAAACGTACTCCGTTTTCCAATTATACCCCATTCCTATCTTAGATAGTAGAACTGGTCTGTATCATATTTTGTCAACTTCTCAAAAATATATCGCGAGAGATGATGATTCTTTGATGTACATACCCATTGCTGACCTCAGAGAATGCAAGCCACTCCATACCAATACTAAATTATGTCCAAATTTGTTTGCATATCCAATTGACAACAACGCCATATGCGAAGCCCGCCTTTTCAAGGATCTACAAACTCTACCAGAAAACTGTCAAACGTCAACTATCATCGGCCAAGGATACAACATCCAAAAACTAGACGAAAACGTGTGGATGATCGTCAATACAGAGCCACTAAAGATGACTATCAATTGCCCGAAAGAGACCCCAAAAACCGACACCATCCTCAAAAATTGTATAATTAAATTACAACCAAATTGCTACGCCTTCATAGGTATCACGAAGATCCAAGCCAGCTCAGGCGAAACGACAGACATGAAGAACGACGCTCACCCTATACAAATCCCGTTCGAGTGTTGCAACCAGGTTCCGGACAAAGTTCGAGTGCCCAACCTGAAACCACTAAAACTAAGTGATCTGAACACCGAAGACCTCGATGTCGCCAGACACCAACTAGACCAATATTCAAAAGACTTAGACGACCTAATCAAGGAACCTTTCATCACGAGACACATTTCTTGGTTTACCTATCTTACCATAGTGCTAATTTTCGGACTCTTATTCTTGTATCTATTCTGTAAGTGTAAAGCAAGAAGACGAAGACTAGCCATCAACGTTTCCACGACTCCTCCATCTCCACCAAGGCCTAGTGAACCCCTCAGGACAATCACTAGCCTGTTTCATCAACGAAGACGACCTACCTTAAGAAGAGAAGACAACGAAGCCGAAGACATAGAACTTAACTAAAGACATTTTGTGCCTTTTTACTGACTTTTAGTGCTAGACTCTTCAGTGAATTTCATTTCATTTATTTAATCATTATACTTCATTATTTTTCTATCCTTTGTTAATTTCAATTTTATTAACGTTTTTACGTTATTTTCATTTAAACTTATCATACTCATATTTTATGCTTTTATATTAAAGCTATATTTTAACCCTGGGAATATTTTACCCCATTTTAAGACAAACTTATTATGTTTGTATTTTACGCTTTCTTGCTAAAGCTATATTTTAACTCTAACATTTTTATGTTATTTTATATTATGAATCAAGCTTATTGTGCTTGCATTTCATATTTTAGACACTAAGGTTATACTCTGTATTTTAAACTTTATGACAACATTTTTGTACTCTTTATATTTTTCCAAATTGTACCATTACCTTTTATATACATTTTATACTCATTTCAAAAGTTGCTGCATAAAACACCAACTTTTTTATAAGGGGGAAGCTGTTATATTAGAAATATACTATGATATATAATATCACCGAGACAGGCTTAACCTTCTCAAACATATCATGTTACAAATTGCGCAACAGCTCTTCTCTAATAACCGCTCACGTTGGCTGAGCTTAATGTTTCTTTCTTGGTAATCCCTTATCATGCTGAATTGCCAATTTAATGTTCTTTGTTCTCTTATATTATAAATACAACCAACAGACATTTGTACCTTCAGTCATATACTCATTTTCGACCTAATACATTCTAAATTTATTATTGTTCATTATTGTACCTAGAGTCAAGCTTGACTCCCAAGTAAATAAAGTTTTTAAAAAGTGATTTCTACAATCCATTATCTAACATATATACCAAGGTTCCGATATTATTGGTGATATAATTTTCAATAAATCTGCTTTTAATTCATCAACTCCTACTGATTTTCTACTTTTTAGTGACGTAATTACATCTCTCACTTCTACGGAGCTGGTGGGCGTTATAAACATAGTGTTCGAAATATTTTTATTTGCTGGTGCAATATAGTTTGGGTTAGGACTTATCTAATCAGTTAGATTTTTTCCGACTGCAACATAGTGATTGTTGAACAAATTTGTAATAGAGTTAATATCATCTATGACTTGTCCATTACTAAGGATTGTGTTTATTCTGTGTTGTGTTGTTTTTGCGTGTATGTTTCCTTTATAATATCCCATACATTTTTCGTCCCTTTTTTTATTAGCATTAACTTTATTTTTAAAATACTCAGTTTTGTTTTTCTAAATAAATCATTTGTCTTATTTCCGTATGCTAAATAATTTTCTTCGAGGATACTATTATTCGATTAAGAATTGACGACACATCCGATCCCGTTTATTCATTGAAGTTAGTAAACCCCCAGTGATCCATGTTTTACTTTTTTTTTACGTTTGTTGTTTTGGTTCATTTCATGATTTCACTATTTACTATATTAATAAATTTGTTTGTTGCAGCTTCATAATCATTTATTTAGTAAATTATGTTCCAGTGAATTTTTTGAGACACGATATTAATTTATTGTTATCAATTTTATAAATTGCATTGTTATAATATAGAGATTCATTTTTTACACTTGTATTTTGTATTATAATTTGTAAATATATAAAATAGTGATAAGTAAGTGTTGTTTTTATTATTATGGGAAGCATGAGTCTAGATCTGTTTTTGTTTTTACAAATATATGATCAATACAGGAGTTACTGGTTTCTTTGCACCTAGTATATTCATTTATAGTCGAGACAAGATCAAATTCACTCATAGTATTTAGATATTCAGTGTTTTGATATATCTATATTAATGTCACCAGGAAAAATAAAATAATCTGTTTTATTTTCATTACTTTCAATAAGGTAGCTTCTTATATCTTCCACAAACTCTGTACAGCATGAGGATGGGGATTTATATGCAGCTACTATACAAATGTCTTTATTAAAAATTTTAAATAGACAGAGATTATGTTGTTGTTAGTTAATGGTGTAACTTTGTATGAGACGTTGTATTCTGATTTAATATAGATAATAATGCCATCGTTCTGCTTAAAGGTACTTTCATTGTATATTACGTTATAATTCTTATAACTCACAAAATTGTGTAGTTTTTCTCATGTTAGTTTCTTCTACTTGTGAAAATCCCTCCTGTGTTGTCTTAATTATAGACATGTTCTGATCTACCATAAGCCTCCATGGGTTATAAAATGTTTTCTTAACTGCCTCTAAAGTTACTGAGGTAACCCTCTGGAAGATCTCAAGGATCTCGTGAGAGACGAGGCCTTACAGTTTATTGTGGACTCCGAACCACTCTTGAGGCAAATTTGTTAATGAAAAATTGTTTCGCTTTGCGGGTATCGAATCCACTTCGATAGGCAACTCAGTATGCTAGCCAAATACCAATTACCAATTGACGCTTTAACACACTGCGCTACCGCCGTGGCACCGTTGTTTCCTCTAGTTTTCCTTCATATTCAATCACATTTGTTGTTTATTTGGATTATGATTATTATGTTTAATTTATATCACCAGCCGAATTTCTGTGGCATTTATATATTAGTAACTGGCTGCATTTTTATAAATTAAAACAGGGAAGAAATATGACAGACCAGAAACTGGTGGTACGGTAATAAATTATATGGATCAGAGGTGCTTCATTAAAATATTCTTATAAGCAGTTCCTAGATTTAAGATAGTTTTAAAATCCAAAAATATCCAAGACATATTTTTATCACCGTATATAAAACAAACCTTGTTTTACCATGTTTAACTAATAAACGAATTTTCTGAAAGAAAGACTATAGTGCATTGTAGGATTATAATCGATGTAAATTGAATTGCGTTTTTTAAATGTGTGTATTGTTTAACGATATGGAACACAAACAAAGACGCTTGATGACGTTCAGTACATATGAGGGCAGGATAAATAAATGTTTGTGTTGATCGTTGATCAATATATTGAAATGGTTATATTGCATATTTGCAAGGAAGGAAACCATTACATACTGTTGTACTCAGTTAACATACGGCTGAACAAAGCAACGTTTACGTATTTGCATATTAATTTGTTGATGATGACTACCAAGATATTAGACATAAATTAAGGTACTATAACATCTTATTATTTTATTTTTCTTTCCTAGGGCGACATTAAAAAGTAAGTATGATAAGGCGTTACCCTGGAGTAGTCTCTATTTCTAGTGTCTAGTCTAGTAGTATCTGTTTTAATTTGTTCTGATGATAGCCCTGACCAGATTTTTCGTGATTCTGTGTCATACGCTTGTTTAAAAATCTACAAATATGTGATGCGTGTCAACATCAAACTAACTCGCCTTTTCTAATATTTGTCTAACCGAGAATATCTTATCTCGGTTATCTTAAAGTACTTTTAGTGTACCACAGTTTGAGCTATATGCAGTTTTTATCTGTCCCTCGGTGTAAATTTTTAGCGACAATTACGGTTTTCAGCTATTTGAATACCTACTCTGATTTGAAATTATGATTGAAAAGAGTACTATGTAGGCCCTACATTTTCACTAAGTATTATTAATATAATAATTTCGTCACTATATTTTTAGGGAGTAACGGGTTATGTCATCTTATACTAGTGTTAAGTGGGTATTCGTGTATTAAATTTTATCATTATCGTTAGAGCCGCTTCTCGGAAAAATATAATTTTACGTCTCTCTATCGGTTTTTAGAGATTAACTCCTTGTACATTTGAACTGGGATCAGGTAGAAACTAGTTGTAGCTATCCTCCAAAAGAAAATATAACTCTCCAGAAGAACCCTATAATGTAATATAAAAATTCTAAATTACTATCTCGCTACAACACAAATAGAGAACAACATAATATTATTAATATGCATATACCTTTTCCAATGGTTTCTTCATTAAACCAAATAGTGTTTTCATAACGAAATTCAAGACTGTGACCACAATGTGGTTTGGTGTACTGAGACAAATACTCCTCTTGAAGAGTTTGCTATTTCAAAAATGCTTATCAATCCAGATACTTCTTAATCCTCCACAATGGAATTACAATGAATACCTCCACAAAATATGATCCCTTAACGAATGAATAAAAATTCAGAAATATTGTACAGGAGCTGCCTCGAACACCAGTAGAAAGATGATAAGAGAGTGTCAAAATAAATTATCGCGATTTCCCATAAGATTCAAAAATCCTATATCGAAAAGGCGTCTTAGCTGTATAAAAGTCTATACGAATCATAGTAAGTATTTCTGTAACTCGTTAATGGATGTCGCACCTCGTAAATTCACTTTCCCCAGAAAATCAATTGTTAGGATGTAATAAACTTATGATATTGACTGTTTTTCCTTTTCTTTTACCTGTTACAAAAAATTAAGGTAAATGAATAAAAAGAAATTATTATATGTTTATTTATTAGTCAACTTTTAAATTCCCTAACTAAAGCGGGTAGTTGGTCAACCTGGGGTATGAATAGACTTTCTGCTTCTGTTCTATCTTTGATTTAATTTGACATACGTCAACAAAATGCAGACAACCAGCATTAATTTATTTATTGGAAATAATAACAATTATTGTGAAAGCCAGCAGGGAACACTATTACTTGTATTGAGAAATGTAAGTAAAAATAAACGCAGTAGTATAAACAATTTATAATAATTAAGTTATCTATTTCCTTTAGGTGTTTCAAAGCTTTACGGAGGTTTTTGCAGAACGAATAAATGATGCTATGATCCTACAAACTGTGAGTGATATTGTACAATAGTATAAACATTCTATTCATGTGAGGCAAAACTAATTGCCAAGTATGTTGTTGGGGAAGGAAAACTAAGGAAAACAATTTTATCGAGGAACTGCGTAGTACACGTAGTGTTAGAAATCAAACTTTAGAGATTAATCCCTCAAGTTCAAGGTATATGAACAACACTACAACAAAAACCTATATACAGGGTAGACCATTAATAATAAGCCATAGCTCAGGGCTAGATTCTTTGGTCCAAAATATGAGGATATAACCAAATATGCTTTAGTAAAATGTTGCCGTGGAAAAAGATACAAGGTGTCAAAGTTCAAATAATTTTTTAATTTTTTGCAATAACTCAACAGCCGCTTAACTGATCTTCGCCAAATTTGCTAGTGGAACTTTTTTATTCTAAGAAACAATAACTTATGTATTACATCACGTTAGATCATAGAGAGTGCAGCAGGACCTGTATCTGCTGATGAATTTTTGTCATTTTTTTTACGAAACGTTGTGGTACGATCGTGAGCAAAAAAATAGGACGTCTTATAACGGTATTTTGCTAATATTTAGTTGTGTACATCTAACTTTAATTTTTGTGATTATCAGTTAGTTGTCATAATTTATTGCAAGTGTGCAAAAAACTAATATGTCTCATACAAGCGATTTAGTTAAATCTGGAGTTGGAAGATGGACGGTCAATGAGACAAATTGCACTGCGTTATAATATTGACAAAAATTCGGTGTGTAGCTGTTACGGTTTAAAAAGCCACTTAGTCATATATATGGTATATATATATATATATATATTGGCTGCAAAGGAAACGCTAGTCTGTATAGCGGGTTGAGCTCAAGAGAGCATGGATGCTGTAAATTTATAGCAAAGCGAAAAAGTAAACACCTGGATGAAATATACACCAGTCTTGAAATTTATGTACATGTATTTACACAGTATGATATATATCTGCACTGTATAATATGGTTATAATGTGCTGATGTGATTCTTTAGCCACTCGCCGCAAACCACCTCCATATTTTTGTTTTTAGCCTAGCGTAAGCCGCCAACCTCTGTGTCTGTTTTTCTTTGGGCTTTCCCTGTGACTAGTGGTGTTGTGTGTGTTTTGGGGGTATGTAGTGTACGTCTTACTAACTTCTTCGTTTTGTGTTCTGTTTCATTTATGTTTGTTTTTTCCAGGACCTGAAACAGAAGTAAATAAATTAGGTCAGGTTGTAATTATAATAAACTATATGAGGGAAAGAATGATTAAAATAATTAAGTACCCTTGATTTGCTTAACAAGGCTGGGGTAATATGACTAAAGTTTAGGCTGTTTATATTTTGATGGAGTTTGACAGTTGACAAAGATTTTTAAAATCACTGAATGAGCGGGTCACAGTTTTTGTTAACAAAAAAGTTAGAGGAGAAAGTAAAAAGTGGGTAGCCATATTAGCTCCCAGATATCTTCTGGCATTTTCTCTCCTGGTTCTGTTGGAAAAAGACATCAGAACACCTAGGGTAAATGACCATGCTTTTTGCTGATTTTCAACCTAAGCATTGATTGGTAAATTATTATTTTAGGTCTTTTCTTTTCTTGGGTCTCTGTATTTTCATCATTGATTGCAAAGAAGGCAATTTTTTATAGCACCTACCTTCAGGTGAAATTTTGGAAATCATTGTCAACACCGTTATACACCGTCAGCACAAAGGGCAGTGCATACTTCTCTTTGCCACCCAGAACATTTCTCTTCATCCCGGCCCGAAATACCAGCTCAAAAGTGGACAAGGGGCATCCCATCGGTGAATTGCCGATACACCTGCAACCTAAACATTTTGCTTGCTGTTTCTGGGTCCGTATCTAATTTGCCATTCCGCAAGACTTCTCTTGGGATACACAACGACGTGACTGCGCTGAGCAAAAAGAAAGTCATTTCATTCCTTTCTCTATACGTCCCAACTGAGGGAAGCCTGAATTCTACTACTTCGTAATCACAACGCATACTAGAACATCGCATTCTTATCAGTGTGATAAATTTATGCCATTCATTTATTAAATACATTTCTTAGCAAATCGTGTAAGCTCATAAAACAGCTGTTCATGAGTAAAAACCACTGAACTCTATTACAGTAAATGGAACGCCATTATAGGCATATGCGCGTAAACAAAATGTGATAATCATGCGATTTAAAATGCACAGACAAGCGCCGACGCAGTAGGAAATCTAAGGCTAAAAATATGTCGGAGCTTGACTCAAACAGTTGTGTACGGAAGTTATGCGCTGACGCAAGTTTGTGTTTTATTTGTTTCTAAAGTAGGTCTTAAATTGAATGCGAATTACAGAGTCGGTCTTCGTGATTTTATCCTTTCGTTTGCGAAAAGTTGTGAGATATATTGGTTATTTTGTATATAATTTTGTGACTTATAAACAGTGTGTATCTTAATTAAGACAATAGGTGCGCACTTGTATGGTACTGTTTTGTAAGAACCGGGACGAAATCCCGAGTTTGTTACATTTTAAGTAAGTATACCTACTCAACTTTTGTCTGTTGTATTAAAATAAGCTACCATCTAAATATTGGCAAGACAGTCCGATTTTGGGTTTTTTTCTTTTAAAATGAGTACTTTTGCCTACTTAAACACGAATTTTTATTAAAAATAGGCTGTATATACTTCCCGAGATATCAGGATGCAAAATATTGTAACCTCACATTTTTTCATTGCTGCGATTTTTAAGTTTATTATTTGTGAATTGTTAAGTACCTAAATAGTATTAATATAAATACGTATTCAACATATTCGGGATAATAATACTGATTCCAAGATCTTTTTGAAAACACATAACGTTATCATACTTTTTGTAAATTAATATTACAATTTTATGAAACAAGCAAGTTCAAACTGTGAAATATGAGTCCAGTCAGCCAACGTGGTAAAGTTGACAATAGGAACACTCAAGTATATTACTAGTAAGTTAATAGAGTGCGGCAGCAAGGTATCTCAATTATTTGTGTATTATGCAAAATAAATAAGGAACACATTACCCTCCTTTGCTTAGCGCAGTCGGTTAAAAATAATGCAAATATGTGCCAAATGTTTATGGAAATACAAACAGAATGACAATGTTTGACATATAACAAAGTGTTTTGTGAATAAAAAGAGAATTTCCTGAAATTTTATAACTAATTTATATTTTTAGTTATGTAATAATTTATTTAAAAATTTTGTTTTAATTTATATATTTTACTAGCGAGACATTTTGTAATATTCAAAAAACAAGTTCTGCTATTTTTAAGCAGAAGTTTCATTTATTAAAATTTTTAAATGTTTTTTGCACACCATGGCAAGATACCACTGAAATCTATTATAACAGAACAGTTAAGGACGAGCGCAGCTCTGTCTTTATGGCATTGTACTGCGATACTAAATATAAAGCAAGAGGAGCCGCAGTTAGTGCTTGAATGGGCGACTTTCAGAGAAACGCAGCAATCTTGACTCACCTTCTAGCGGCTTGTATTTCAGTGTATTAAATGCTATTTAATTCTAGACGGGGATTGTGTAGTGGATATACCATCTTTGGGAGGGTATGTAAAACAGTTAATCCCCTGTCCATTAAATACTAGGCAAGTAAAAAAAATCCCTACTCTTTGATAGAGGTTTGGCAAAATTTCCAGTTTGAGGGTAACTTGTCTCCTGGTATTGGTTCTTGCCCTTGGTGGCGGTAATAGCCCGATGTTAAAAAAAATCAAGGAAAATAAAGCAATAGAGTTCAGTACAAAATACTTAATAAAAAGTAAGAAAATTGTTGCTTCCCTTGGTTCATGTTTACATTATATTTGTCAAAAATACAGTACAAGATTTTATCAGATTTTCCACGTTTCAGATGAAGTATATTACGAATTTTAGTTATTCAGTTACTTTGTCAGAAAAATTATTTAATGTAGCAAGTAAACATTTGGTATATGTACACTACTACCGGGAATGAAACCGCATACTTTTAGTCAAAATATAAATGGACATTATACTTTAATTTTCTCTTGCAAATAGAGAAGGAAGTTTTACGTAAACACCTTTACATATTCTTTTACAATTCATTGTCTCATGAGTATGTCATATTTTTATAAACAAACGAGTAAAACAATCTATCACTTATATATCAAGGCATTTGATCTTAAATAAAAAAGCTAAGTTATCTTGAAATTCAAATAATAATACCACACCAAGTATTTGAAAATAGTTTATTACCTTTTCTTCATTTCATTTGTCAATTCAAACATATTTGTGAATATAAAATGCATGATTTTAGTTTTCAATAAAAATTCACTAGTACCTACTCATATATTTACTGATTGATCGTAGAAAAAAAGTATAGGTTTTTTTCAGGCCTCAATTTTAGCTTTTATTAATTTTAAAATCATATTTCAACCCCAGAGATAGAAAATATATGACTGTTTTTTGTGAACTATATATTGAACTTATGATCATACATATTCGACATTTGCTACAAGAAATTGAAAATAAGATGATTGTTTTGGGAATAACGATAACTTTAATTTTTTTATAACTATCAAGGCAAATAAATTGTTATATTTATTTATGCGATTTCTAAAAAAAGTTAAAACTATGAAACACGCAATAAAAATAAGGCCGGCCCTGACGTACTTCATAGTGCGATTGCGCGCTAATATGTGGCCGCCATACTTGCGCGATATTCAATTGTACGTAGAAATTTTTGTGGGCATTGGCATTCCATTTACTGTAATAGAGTTCAGTGGTAAAAACAATATGTTTCTGTTAAACCTAAAATAAATATAATACTTTAATTTGAGTTACGAAAAAACATTGGCGATTACTTAATTTGTGTCATAGGGCTTAGTAGAATTTAATAGCTTACTGTTTATTTTGCTGGACATTAGCAACTATATTGCATAGGGACGTTTTTTTGTTAAGCATTGCACAGCAGATTTTGTCAGCAAGCAGGCATACGCCAGCTGTCAGTTTGAGGGTGCGTTCTTTAAACACGTAACGCAGGTTCAGCTCAGGGCCACGTTCGACATTTTCACTTTACACTCCGGCAGCAAACGTCAGTTTTAGTGTCATTTATGTTATATTTATACATTCAATTATTTACTTATATTTGTTTTACATTTTATTTATATTTCCATACTTGAAAAAGTTATTAAAGTAATTGTGAAAAAAAAAAGAAACGTCTTTTCCGCATGGAAGTTATTTCTTAAACTCCTCATCACTTCCTTCCTCGTCGTTTTTCGACTGGCGCCCTTAAGGCAATAGCCACCACTAGACCACCTAACATCAGGTAAGTACACCAAAGTAAAAACATCTGAACCCGAACCCGCGACCCAGCCACGAATAGAAGAGCTGCCGAGCGTGGCTGTCCATGTGTGACAATATCACGTCACATAACATTTTAAGAAAGTGGAGAATAAACGGTACGATTAGCAGAAATCCTGGATCAGGGCGAGGAAGGATATCAACTCAACAACAAGATTTGCAATTGGTAATTGCTTTAGTAGAAAATCCGTTTTACTCAGTTATTCAGGCTGCTGAAGAACCGAATTTTCCTGGATCGAGTAGTACTGGCCGCCGGCGAGTAAGAGAATCGGAGCTACGCTGTCATGCAGCAGCACAGAAATACTTACTTAAAGCTGAACATAAAGAAGCTCAAGTAATATTTGCGCTTAAATTTTTAGCACATGATGTAAATTTTTGTAACAGTGTAACAGACGAGAAAACTTTCCAGTCAACACACAGCGGTCGTATTCGTGTTTACCGCCCTCCAAATACTCGATTCGATGAGAAATATAAACATAAAACAATGATAAAAGTGGTAGATTTTTCGTCAATATGTGTGCTTGGATATCGGCACGTTATCCTGGTGTTTTCTGGCATATTCAGGAACGATTTAATAGTGAAAAATATATTAGGATTTTAGACAATATTATGCTCCCTTCTGTGTCACAATTATTTCCTAATAATGAGTTCATATTTTAACAAGACAATTGTTCCGTTCATACTGCTCATACCGTAACTAACTTCTTTCAAGATAACAACTTCAATGTTCTTAACTGGTTCAGTCATAGTCCAGATCTTAACCCTGTGGGAGAAGTATGGGGACTACTCGTAAGAAGTATCTAAAAACGAAATGTGAGACCACGGAATGCCGAAGAATTACTGGAAATACCAAATAATGCATGGGAAAATATTATTACTAATGATTATTGTCGAAGGTTATTTAATTCTATGCCAAACAGACTTATAGACTCTTCCGTACTGACCAAACCAAACTAAATACATTATCTTATTATGTCAGTCACCAATTGAGCCCCTTTATTTAGAATATTTGTAGGGGAAATTTATACCGTTACAACCTCTTTGGTTTCGGGGAACCTGAACACCTGTAAATTTATCAAAAACTCAAAGTCGATTTTCTGTACGATCACAATGCTTTTCTTATAAACTATGTATGTGGGAAGGTAAAAACCGATGGAGAGCATGTCCTAAAAGAGCAGCCCTAACCAGACGACTCATATTTCGTATATTTAAAGTCCTAATTTGACTCCACTGAATGGATTAAGACTGGATTCAAGAGTGTACAAATTATCTTAAATTACTAAAAGTTCAAAATAAAATTAAGATAAAAAACTATTTTAATAAAGAAAAAAATTCTAAATAAATAGAATGGATCAAGGTTTTATAAAAATGTAATGTTTAATGACTGCATTTGGAAGACAATTAAATAACTCAAAATCCTCTGTGACCACGAAAATGACGAGATGATTAGTAGATACTATGAATAAACTATATTGTGCTACCTAGTGCATTTTTTTAACATTTAGTCCTTATACTTGTGGTAATTTTTTTAGTTATCCTTGACCAGGAGACAAATTAATAATCCTTCTCAAATTTCTTGCATGCGTATTTTGCGTTGTCAAGAACCGACAGAAGAAAAACATCAGTAATGTTCTTTATGATATAATATTAATTACCATAGGGAGGTAGGTTAAAAGAAAATTAAATAAATCTACCTAGTTGTTGTTACAACATATCAAAATGAATTTCCTCATAAATAATACTTAATCTTTTGTGATAGCATAATTATTTGGAAAGAAAAGTAGAATGAAACTTATATCTCAAATCCAATTTAAAATAGATGAAGTAATATTTCAAAATATTCATGGTCCCAACCATGAGCGAGTCGCTAAAACTGTTTTATGAAACGCATTAAATAAAAATTATCGCTTAAATTTTCTATTTCCACGAAAATTTGCATAATTATTTTCTTCGAAGTTCTTTGAAATTGTTTCAATTTACTTTTATATTTTAATGCAATGATATCTCTGAGCTAAATCTCCATGATATCTTAAAAAAGCAAGCTCTGTGTCGAGTAGCAAGTAAATATTAAGCAAATTACTCTGGCGTTATGAATTGTAAATGGAACGGCAAGAATAAGAATTAAAAAACGCCTTCCCCGCTTATACTCACCCTGCTGAACGAAAGTGAAGCTGAATGCAATAATGTAATCCTGTAAAAGTTTTTCATCTTTAGTTTCTAAATATTGGCGAATTAATTAATTATTAATTGCAAAGGCATTTACTTACAGATACTGAACTCCATTATGTGCAGAATTCTCAGGCACTACTTGCAGCCTTACACACTGCTAATTATAAAATAAAAATTTGTAAGGAGCTCATTTTGCTTTTCTAATTAAATATGTATTTAAAGTTAGCTAACGAAATAAAAGAAAATGAGATAATTATCTTGGTAGAAAAAGTGCCTAGATAAATTTAAACAAGGTAATGCAAGGAATAAAAAATGTACCGTCGATTAAAGTATCTGGGTCATAATAAAAGTTTGAATTCAGCTCTGTATACAATAGCTGAAGTAAGCCGATCAATTCAGTAAAGTAAAATGTCTAGCTAAACCAAGAACTCATTTAGAGTATAACTTAATCGAAATATAACTCCTAAAATTAGCACTTAGCCTATGTAAATTATAGTTTGGCATATTTCTTATAGTCCAGGGCATTTAGATCAAAATCGCCCAAATAGCGGAAATTTTTAGGCACAGCAGATATAGAGATGCGGTTTTCTGCGTTGTGTTCAGGAAGGTCCCAGGAAACGACTCTACATAGTCTGGTTTAGCTATTTTTTGAAAAATGCCTTCTGGGCCGGAAAATGCATTTTCCAATTGCATCATTACTTGCACCATTATAGGAACGACTGGAAACTCGGAAAAATCGCTCGGAAATCGTTACTCGGGGGTTTTCGGGGCTGCCGAATTCGATTCTGGTATTGGAATTACCCGGGGGCGCTCGGGGGCGGCTCTTCGGGGGTATCCGGGTGCCATTCTGGGGGGGAAATTGCATAGTCCATGAAAATCGCTCCAAACTCGTTACTCGGGGGTTTTCGGGGATGCCAAATTCAATTCTGGCATTGGAATTACCCGGGGGCGCTCGGGAGACCCTCTGTGGGGTTGTCTGGGGGTCATTCTGGGGGGAGGAAATGGTATAGTCCATGGGAAGCGCTCCAAACTCGTTACTCGGGGGTTTTCGGTGATGCCGAATTCAATTCTAGCATTAGTATTCCTCGGGGGCGTTCGGGGGTCCCTCTGTGGTGTTGTCTGGGGGTGATTGGGTGGGAAATGGCAGCGTCCATGAAAATCTCTCCAAAATCGATACTCGGGGGTTTTCGGGGATGCCGATTTCAATTCCGGCATTAGGCTTCCCCGGGGGTGCTCGGGGGTGGCTCTGTGGGAAATGGTAAAGGAGAAAGTGAAAAATCACAAATTATGAAAATAATACTTTATTCAAATAACAAATAGGAGTTTTTATTAATGTTGAATTATTCATTATAAACTTCAATTTTTAACTTAAATACTAAACATCTTGTTCAAACTCTTCTTCTTCCCCTTCTTCATCTTCTCCCCCTTATTCGTCTTCTTCCTCGTCACTATTCTCGGCCCCGTTGGAAATGCCTTTTTGGTTTGAGCAATTGCCATCGCAATGCTTGCATGCAAGTGAGCACTCCAACCCACTTCGGCGGCACCCGCACCTCGTGCCACAGTCGGTTTGACAAGAACAAGAAATTTTGCTTAAAATTTTCTCGGGACCGACTTCCTGGGTCATGGTGACAGGACTGAGCTTTCCATCCACCAATTCCGACCCCCATTCCAACGGATCTAAGGTCTCGTCTTGACCTTGTGAACCATACCAAGCCTGTACTTGGAAATAGACACGCTTGATATGCTCGGTTGACGCATTGGCAGTCGGCATATTTTTTCTCTTCAGTCGATACAGAATATTTCCCTTCGCGCCGGTCCCCGTGGTAACGATACTCTACTCTCTTTATAGCTTTGGCGCCTTTTTCAAATCCAGTTTCAAGGCACAAAAGACTTCCAAAGCAATTGTTTTTATATTATGTGTAATATTTATTTATTTAATATTCAATCTAAATTTTTATTATTCATACCCCCAGGGAAATCTAATGCCAGAATTGAATTCGGCATCCCCGAAAACTCCCGAGTGACGAGTTTGGAGAGATTTTCATGGACTATGCAATTTCCCCCCCCCCCAGAATGGCCCCCCGGATACCCCCGCAGAGTCGCCCCCGAGCGCCTCCGGGTAATTCCAATGCCAGAATTGAATTCGGCATCCCCGAAAACCCCCGAGTAACGAGTTTGGAGCGATTTTCATACACGCTGCCATTTCTCCCCCAATTCACCTCCGCGCACCCCCACAGAGCTGCCCCGTGCGCCCCCGGGTAATTCTAATGCCAGAATCGAGTTCGGCAGCCCCGAAACCCCCCGCGTGACGATTTCCGAGCGATTTTTCCGAATTTCCAGTCGTTCCTATAATGGTGCAAGTAATGATGCAATTGGAAAATGCATTTTCCGGCCCAGAAGGCATTTTTCAAAAAAAAAATGGCTAAACCAGACTATGTAGAGTCGTTTCCTGGGACCTTCCTGAACACAATGCAGAAAACCGCATCTCGATATCTGCTGTGCCTAAAAATTTCCGCTATTTTTCCTAACTTCCCTGGACTATTACGTTATACGTAAGATTTAAAGTAAAATACATATGAATTATTGCTTGGCAAATGCAAATTCGTAATTATAAAAATAACTAATAATGGAAAATAATCCTGGTAACAGTATATTGTTCTATATGGAGCAAAAGTGACACTTTTTGTATCGAGGATTTACTTAAGACGCTTAAGGTGGGCATATCCAAGAGAGAGAGATCCGATAAGGAAATATTTACTGTTTTAGGCCATAACTAGAGTTGTTTTGCAATCCTCATATCTTGTAGTTTTAAATCAAGCAATTTTAATGAAGGTAGATTGATTCCATGTGAGTAATTATTCATTTTTGATGGAAAAGAAGAATCAGATCTCGTAAAATTCTTTTTACTGTGTTACCGGTTTCGAGAACAAAAAAAAAATTTATTTCACATCCTCAGACGCAAGACTACAAGAAAACAATTTTATAAAAAAGAAAGGATGTGGTCAATACATAGTTAAAAATAAGTTAATAGAGACTATTAAGTCTCTATTAACTTATTTTTAAATCTAAAATTAATTTATCTAAAAAGAGAAACTTATAACACTAATATATAAATAAGGAGTAAAAATTGAATTAATATGCAAAACTAAAGGCAAGGCGCGGAATACCTAACTAGGTACAGTTTAAATATAGGATAAAATAGCTTACTTACATTTTTTTTTAATTATTCAAGGATTGTTAAGGAATTTAATGTTTTTTTCAACATTTTCATAGTAATTTATTTGTAAGAAAATTAAAAATATGTAAAATAATAGTTTAATAGGGGCGAGCGTAGGTGCGTCTTTACTATGTACATACTTCTGTATGCGTTGTAAAGCAACGACAGGCGCAGTTAGTACTTGGATTGGTGACCATTCCAACGGAAACTGCGTTCTCGCCTCACACATCTTCCAGCGGCTTGTATATCAATGTATGCGCGGAAGCTATACAACCTTAGGCGAGAGTTGTATAGGAGATATACCATCCTTCGGAGGGGATGTAAAGCCGTCGGTCCCTTGTCTATTAAATGTTAGGCAAGTAAAAGACCCCTACTCTTCTTAAGGGAAGAGGTTCGGCAAAATTCCTGGTTGGGGGTAGCTCGTCTACAGGCGTCGGTGTTAGGCCTCAGTAGCGGAAATAGGCCGACGTTAAATAAATGTATAAAAAAAAATAGTTTAATAAATAAAAATTGTCGTTTTATCGTTAAAATTATTATGGACACAACTGACCATACTGCGACCAATAAACAGAATAAAATGAAAAGAAATGTTCTATAAAATTTAAAATATTTAAAAATAAAAATGGGGGCTGGTGCCCTCTAAAGAAATTCAAGTATTCAAGATTCAGTCTATATGGAGTATAATTAAGGGACTCTAGATGGCGTTAAATGACCGAAGTTTGAAGAAAAGTATCAGCAAACTTAACAAAATTGAAAATACTAAGAATATCGATTATGCCAAAAAACATATAATAAGTATTGTGTCTAAATAACATTAGATATAATATGGTTAAGAGAAATAAGATCGTATTAAATGACTACAGCAAAGGTAAGTGAGGACTGTGAATTTATTTGTGAATTGAGAGATAATGTGTGTGGATCTTTTAATATTCCCAGACTTTCGAGGTTATAAAGCAAATCACCTTTGCTCATAAGACTTTGAGACTATTGTCAAAGGAATGGTTATTGTCTACAAGGTGCTTTGCAAAATGTGAAAAAAGCCCGTTGATGAAGTGATACAGCGCAATTGTTCTTTTAACCGCGTTTTGAAGTTCCTGAATGTGCAACCGATATATGTAGCATTACACGTATTGCAAGAGAGTTTGTAAACCCCACATCTATCAAACGGGTTAATTGTATCCTTATTGTAAACAAATAATTTTTCTACTGAGCTTGAAGATTTGAACGAGATACGGTGAAAGTAGTTGAAACAGTTTGAAATTTTGTAAGAAACGGGACCAATAAAATATAGTGAACGATAAGGCAAATTAACAGAACTAGTGGTGGGCTGATCGATGTAGACAGCATTTTGAATATTTTTATTTAATCTTTTTGTGAGCAAATTATCTATTAAAGAAAGAAATATTGTAGTTGTGGGCAACTGCAGTCTGCTTAATGACAGAAAGTTTTTTATTGTAGTTTTCGTGTGATAAAGGAACCTTGAGTAACCTGTTGATATAACTATTGAAAGCCGCTACTTTATGTAAGGAGGTATTGTCATACCTGTGTGTAAGCTTTCTAAAAATATCAAATACGTATTTATCATCTAGTAATGTAATATTTAAATCTAAGAAATTGAGCGTGCGTTTGTCAAATCTAGAGTAAATTTAATCGTAGTATGAACAGGTCAAAGGGACCATGCCAAATAATTCAGATATCATCTACATAACTTTGATAATATCGAATATGTGAAATAAAAGGGTTGTTATGTAATATATGGCTAGACTCTAAGGAATGCATGAAAATATCAGCTAGCATAGGAGATAAGGAACTGCCCATGGCTAAGTCCATCTTTTGTATAAAGGTTTCATTATTAAAGTTGAAAAAATTTTGTTCTAAACAAGAGATTAATAAATTGTTAATATTAGTGCAACCTATGAGTCGGATAGAACCTCGAAAAATATGAAAGTTGTAAACCGCGTATCCGGCGTCTCCTATCAGCCAAACCTGTGTTGTTCCCATTTCCGAGGAGGATGCTGAGTACGATGGTGATGTCGATACCCCTCCGCGATCCCCGCCAACCCTCCAAATAGCCAAAAACCACCCCCGAAAGGGGTAAACCGCGAATAGGCCGTCTTCTCTCGGCTAAACCCCTGTTACCTCCATTTTTAAGGATGCTGAGCATGAGGGTGATGTCGAGACCCCTCCTCGTCCCCCACCAATCATCCTGACGACCAAAAACCACCCCCGAAAGTGGTGAATCGTGTATCCGCCGTCTCCTACCAGCCAAACCTCTGTTGTCTCCTGTTTTCGAGGATGCTGAGTACGATCTTGATGTTCGAGACCCCTCCTTAACCCCCGCCAACCCCCCAGATGACCAAAAACCACCCCCGAAAGCGGCAAACCGCATATCCGCCATCTCCGCGGTTCACCCTTTTCGGAGGTGGTTTTTTGCCATTTGGAGGGTTGGCGGGGGTCGAGGAGGGGTCTCGACATGACCATCGTGCTCAGCATCCTCGAAAACGGGGGCAACACCGGTTTGGCTGGTAGGAGACGGCGGATAAGCCGTTTACCTTTTAGGGGGTAGCTTTTGTCCGTTTGGGGGTTGGGGTGATCTCGTAAAGAAATTTCACCACCGCCAACTTCTTCAGCATCCTCGAAAACAGGGGGGCAGAATCTCGTTAGGCTAGAAAAAATTCATATTCCTGTCCGACTTACAGAACCCACTATTTCCAAAACCGCAGTGTCAGAATATACACTGTCGAAAATTCTTTCATTAACAAGGACTTCGTCTATGAAATTATTGAGTGAAAATTGATATCACTACGCCTGTCATAGTTCCCCTTAGGTAGTCTTATACTTTCTTTTACCAATATATATATTTCAAAATAGTTATGGCCAAAAATAATAAATATTTGCTTATCGGATCTATCTCTCTCTCTGTTATGCCCACCTTAAGCGTCTTGGAATTGAATCGAACAAATAATGTAATTGCTTTTAATATCACATGTTCTTTAATGCTTCATTACCGTATTAAACTATTTATACATATGGTCATAAGATAAAACAAGTTTTATTTTACAAAATTCTCATTTTACATTATAGTGACACCCGCTATTCCTATATGACTGTAGATATGTCTTGTTTTATACACTCTATAAATATATCATTTATTTCGATTACATCTGACAGATATGTAGTAATCCTTGTCAATTAGAGTTGAACCTAAAAAGACGTAGCAGATTTGTTATATAGGATTAGTTCCCTTCACCATACTCTGGTTTATCTGGAATTAAATCTGTTCCTATCTGATCTACATTTATCTGCTATTGGACTTTCGCTAATTACCATTAAGAGTCACAAATTCATAGCACATAATAACTTAAACAAATATGCCTCTAACAAACAGAAATAATTTCTGTTGCATTATTCAATATTCAGTATGTATATATTTACTTATATACACATATGTGGCATATATGTTTATTTATATAGAGCTGAGCAATGTAATCAAATTCCTCTTGTAGAATATAGACCAATGACACTTTCCAAACTAAAATTAAATGTAAGAAAAAAATAAATGGGACAAAATTTGTTCATGTCACAAAATAGTGAAAGTTTCAGTCGCGCGTATCCGACTACCGATACCTATTTGAAGAAAGAAAATAGTGACTATATTGGCTGTGTACTTTATCTCACCTCAGCATCACGTATAAAAGTAAATTATATCGTAGTTGAAATGTGCCTTTAGAGGGCAGCATATTAAAACATAATATTTTTAGTCGAAAACTTCTCTATAAAATCCCGTAGAGTAGCTGTTGGTTGCAGTCTGGTTACGTTCCTTATAGTAAAATAAGGATTTTATAGAGGAGTTTGCGACTAAAAACATTATGTTTTAAATTATATCGTAGTCGATTGTAATGTACATGGTTTTGCTATTATTTTTTCCATATAAAAGTCTTTAAGAAATAATATTATACTACAATGTCGTGTAATTGAAATCACGGATTGTCGTTCACGTCAATTCTTGTACTTATCAACGACATGCGATTTTTCTATCTTTGCAAATACAAAGTATATAGGATGTGAATAACAGAAAGTCATCTCTGCGAAGGCTACGACAGAATTTCCGAGCATAACGAATCGCTTTACAAATGAATATTACAAGCATTAGTCGTAGCCGCAATCAACGTTGAACAGTTCTCTGTCAACTCAGTAGTGTGCGGTGGATAAAAGACTGAATGCAGTAGCCAGAGACATGATGGTGAAATTAAACGAGTGCTTTAATCAGAGAAGTCGTAACAAATGTTCAATTTATCTTTGCATATTCATGAGGTGAATTGTAAAAGTAAATTCGGCAACGGATTTTAAAAGTTGCATCGCATGCTTTTACTGTTCAGATACTTTCATTGCAAAATATTTGTCTTTTGCATACTGTGGGGACTAGCCACGTAATTAAAATAATCTTCCAAGATAAAAAAATAATTTTTATTTGATAGGGTAAAATAAGCAGTTGACAGTAGCAAAGTTTTTATATAATGTCATGCTATTTCAAAATGTTGTTGTTATTATATTTTGTTTTTCTTCCCAAACTCCTTCCACTTGTTCTCCAGGATCCAGATGTGGACGTAAGTACGCTACATATGCCCCTCTGCCAAACGAAAGGTCATATCAAACAATCAATTTCAAAGCGGATGCGTTTAGGTGAAACCGGGGCTATGTGATCCATCTCATCGGTCAACAAAAAAAGATGGTTGACTCTGTCCAGGCTGACAGTGACAGCTTCACCCCGTTTAAGGATTGTCACAACCTTATCGGTACGTGAGACCACCTTGAAAGGTCCATCACATAAAGGGGAAAAATAGGTTTTAAACGAGGTTCTCGAGAGAAAACGTATGTAAAATTTTGTATATCGGAGCTAATAAAAGATTTTTTACAAAATTGCCGTTTAGTGGCAGTGAATTGTAAATTAGCAAAATACTCATGTAACTTAAAAATTAAATTAGGAACTTGTGGGTTAAAATTTTATTTAATAAAATATTCTCGGGGGAGGCGTAACGTTTTGCCATAAATTAGTTCTGCTGACGAACACTGCAAATCGGTCTTAGGCATAGCTCTCAAACCTAACATAACGATAGGGAGATCCTCGTACCAATTTGTAGTATTCGAACTCGAAAAGGTAATTTGTTTCAATAAATAATGTATCTTTTCATTATTTTCTTACTTGTTTAATAAAGAAACAAGCTCCTCATCTTCTTGTTGGGTTCTATTTAGTATTGATAAGTTGAATTTTGGAGAGCTTAACGAGTCTATGAGGGTTAAGGTAGCTCGGCCTAAAACATTTACGTCATCAATCCGTGAATAGCATCGGTGACAACGTTAGAACGGCCTGGAATGTGCCGTATATCATTGGTAAATTGCAACATGTACTCCAGATGCCTGATTTGTCGTAGCAAGTAAAAATTCGGCCTTCCAAGAAATACCTAAAATGTTTAATTGAGGTATAGAGTGGCAGTAACTCTCTGTCAAAAGCAGAATATCGTTTTTGTGCATCCGTCAGTTTGCGTGAGAAGAAACCTAACGTGAAAGTGGAATTTTGAAACGTTTGTTCCAGTACAGTACCTATGGATATTCCAGAAGCATCTACGGTTAAGAAAAGTGTGACACCCTCGTCAGAGCTAGGGTGATCTAGAACCGTGGCATTTATCAAAGCTTAGCCTTCTGAAAACTAACAGAACATTCCAACGGCCACAAACTAATAACTTTACTCTTATCTCGCAACAGATTAGCGTTTAATAAGTGTAAGAGGTTTAAAATTTCTGCAAAATTAGGAACGAATCTATGATAAAAATTAATCATACCGATGAAACATTGAAGTTGTTTAATAGTAGATGGTTGTGGAACGTCCTTGATAAGTTTTATTCTCCCCTCAGTCGGCACAATACCTTCGGGACTAATGTATTGTCCCAGGAAAGTCAAACCACTAGTTCCAAAAACACATTTGATTGGCTTTAAGTTGATGCGGTATTCATTCAGGCGCTTGAAAATAAGTCACAAACGTTCTAAATGTTGCTCATGACTTGCACTTGCCACTAAAATGTCGTCGAGATATACGAAAACGAATTTCAAATCTGGAGGCGAGCGTAGATGCGTCTTTACTATGAACATACTTCGATATGGATGTAAAGCAACGTTAGGCGCGGTTAGTACATGGATGGGAGACCGTTTCAAAGAAGACCGTGTCCTCGCCTCACATATCTTCCAGCGGCTTGTATATCAGTGTATGCGCGGAAGCTATGCAACCTTAGGCGAGGGTTGTGTAGGTGATATGCCATCCTTCGGAGGGGATGCAAAGCCGTCGGACCCTTGTCTATTAAATGTTAGGCAAGTAAAAGATCCCTACTCTTCTTAAGGGAAGAAGTTCGGCAAAATTCCTGGTTGGGGGTAGCTCGTCTACAGGCGTCGGTGATAGGCCTCAGTAGCGGAAATAGACCGACGTTAAATAAATGTATAAAAAAAAGAAATTTCAAATCTGAGAAAACTTCATTCATAAATCTCTGGAATGTCTGACCTGCATTTCTCAACTAAAAAGGCATTCGCATAAATTCGAATAAGCTGAAAGGTGTTGTGATAGCTGACTTGTAACTATCACATTATTCGACGGGTATCTGATAAGCACGAACTAAGTCAATTTTAGAGAATATTTTACAGGTCCAGTCTGACCCCAAAGTACTTCACGCATCTTTTGGTTGGAATTTGACTTCCCCGGATCGTTCACCCGAATCTTCCACCGACCGTAGTACTCCCTGACATGAGCCATGTGCGCCTTTAGCAGCATATTCGCTGCTTGAACGTTATGAGAATTTTTATACAAGGCTGTGACATCGGCGTACTTCGCCAGCTTTGCATTCAACTCTGGGAAATCGGAGATATACAAGTTATACAACTTCGGTGACAGGCACGATCTTTGCAGACTCCCGCACGAATATCCCGCCATGTTGAGTGTTTATTATTCACTCGAACTTGCAGGGATCTGCCCATCTGAAACGAGTGAATGGGTTTTATGATGTGAGTTTGGAAATTTCAGTCGTGCAATTTGTAGAATAATTCCTGGATCCAGACGAACGCCTTCTCAATATCGAGTACCATGGCGGTGCTCTTCCCGGAACTATATTGCACTTTGACATCGTTAACTATCCTAACGACTTGGTGCGCCGTGTTCCTGTCCCACTTGAAGCCAAATTGTGACTCATCGTCGATATGAAGCTCGTCCTGAACAGTATCGAGCCTGATCAGAATGACTTTCTCCACCAACTTGGAGATCGCTGACGATGGGCCTGTAGCTGCCGGAGAACTTGGTAATCGAACACGCATTTTTAAATTTAAAATTCTAAGGAGAAAAAGTATGGTCCATTTTTTAACGTTTATTTAACGTCAGTCTATTTCCGCTACACATGCCTAATACCGACGCCTGTGGATGAGTTATCCCAACCAGAAATGTTGCCGAACTTCTTCTCTTTCGAAGAGTAGAGATTTTTTACTTACCTAATATTTAATAGACAAGGTATTTACGGCTTTACATCCCCTCCGAAGGATGGTATATATACTACACAATCCTCGCCTAAAATTATATCGCTTCCGCGCATACAATGATATACAAGCCGCTGGAAGATTTGGGGCGAGAACACGGTCTTCCTTGAAACGGTCACTCACCAATTACTAACCGCATCTGACATTGCCTTACATCGCATATCGAAATATATACAAAGTAAAGACTCACCTACGCTCGGCCCAATTTTCTGTTAAGTACAATATCTCCAATAATATACTCGAGAATGTCGGAGGCTTAAGTAATGCAAGTTTGCTGTGGTATAAAATAAAATATATTGCTATTATTTTTTCTGTAAACTAGTAATATCTTTTCAACGAAAAGTAACCAAAACATACTTGAATTCTTTCTTTTAATACACTTAATTATATTAATATTCTAGCAGAGTCTAGCCACAGCTATCCTATACTCAACCAGGGCACATACACACAAACAGTGACACAACGACTATTTTCTACGTCATTGCTATCTGCTGAGACTTGAACTAGGGAGAGGAGAAGAGAGTCGTGTTGTCTTTCATACAATCGCCAACTTACATTATAATAAGCACAAAGTGGCGTTGATCGAAAAGGTCAAGTTCATTCTTATCATCTGTGACAAAATATCCTAAGGTGCTAGAAAATTTGTGCATTCACTTAACTTAGCTGATATTATTGAATCCGTGTTTGTTTTATAAGAAATATGCAAGAAGTTTCTCGTATACATACGACATTAGATTAGCTAGATTACAATAATGTTTACCCATCCAATAAAAAAAGCTTCTGTATTGAAAGTTGTTAATACCGATTACTAATCTATAAAGGATTCAACTACCAATCTGGAGAAACAAAGAAAATAATGTGTTGGGAATGTTCGAGCAACAAGATATGAAAATAAACTTTCCACTAGTTCGAGAAATGAAGTGAAACTTTAGATTATGCTTTAGGCTCTGCAAATTTTCCATGTCAAGCAGCAGCAGTTTATTTGTTCAATTTTCAGTGTGATGTTTCGAAAGAATGAATATGTTTTTGATCTTACGTATATATTTTTGGTCACGTAGCACTTACGAGCGCGTTATAAAATTTCCTTCTGCTTTAAAATTGCTTATTCAATGATGATTATCAATTTTGTTTTCGATTTGGATTGGTTTGAGACTACTGAGAGATGGCGATAGTTACGCTCTACGCTGCTTTGTAGGGCAGGGCATAGTCATGCAAAGCTACTAGTACTTTAACATCGTACCTAGACGATAATCACTAGACGATTGTTCACTTTCTGCAATTAGCACTTGATCATAACTAAACAATTCTAGCCTGTGTGTATATAATAAATGTTTTTTGTAAAAATTTTGCTTTAAGTCTGGTAATTTAATAATGGTAAATCTATCGTGTCTTTTAAGTAAGGAAATATTAACTTTTACAACTTTCAAGCTTTAAATAAATGTGGCTAAACAATTTTATCTTCTCGGCTGGGCAAGATAGTAAGTAACCGTAAGTGGCGCCATTTCTTATAAACACTCCGTATTCATTCCCTTTGCTCTCACCCAGAAAAACTAGCTGCCGCACGCAAAAGGAACCATTTCATGCAATCGGGTATAAAATCGGTTAATCATTGCAATTGCAAGGATTACGTCCCGTGGGACGGTTTTTTGTGATAAGTTTCAAAAGTAAAATTTTTGTTGCGGCTTCCAAAATCTCATTCTGCACACATGTCTCGAAAACTTTCATAGTAGTGCCAAAAATACCTACTACTTTTTATGCGGCGCGTGCGCTTTATGTAAAATATATTCGGATTTCGTTAGAGTTCCGAAAAATTCCCTTCGAAGGAGATTTTTGCTGAATTCAAGCAAGATGACTTTTAATAAGATTGTGTAGGTTCTTTGACAATACCACGTCAAGCATCTTCCAAATGAGAAGAGTTAAGTTATTTATTTATTTAATGGTATTAAACCTATACAAGGGCATGCACAAATTTTCAATTCTCCATCAGTGTCTCCTGCGAATATTATAATAATAAATAATATAAATAAATCGTTTATTTCCATTTGACTGACATTTAACAGTATGGGAATTGCCAATAAGGTTGCATTAGAGTATAAGTAGAATTATATAAAAAATCATTTAACATGAAATGACAATACACTACATATAAGTATAAGAACAGATATGAAAATTTTACTAACAAGCATTTACTCAGTACAAAAAATATTCATTTAAAGAATAAATGCAGTTTTCTTTAAAAAAAAATTGATTTTTGATTTGAACTGAGTGAAGCTCCTTTGGTATTTGAGTCTTGTGGGAAGATGATTCTATAATTTGACTGCTGTTATCAGAGGCCCCTTTACTAATAAGTCCTCAGAGTTACGTAGTTACGTGTATTGTAAGTGTGAACCTCTTTGCAATTTATATAGGAGTTTATGGTTTTTCCAATGTGACACAGACACTGGTAAATATACATATTATAGATCGTAAGAATACCTTGCTCCTTGAAATGAGTTCTACAGGAAGTGCCATAGGGTAGTCCAAGCATACTTCTGAGTATTCTTTTTTGCAAAACAAATATTTTTGAAACTCCAGTAGAATTTCCCCAGCACATCAGACCGTAAGAAACAACTGAATAAACTGATGCATAATAAAAGGTTTTTATGGTATCTAAGGTAACACTTCCTCTTAATTGTATGATCATATAATTTTTTGTTGCCAGATTTTTTGATAGGGTATTTATGTGACTGTCCCATGTTAAGTTACTGTCGAGCCACACGCCCAAGAACTTTACTTCACAGATCTGGTGCAAACTCAGAAGTTAGCAGAATTATTTTGTAGTAACATATAAAGTACTAAATCCCATAAATCTTGAAATGAATTGATGTGCCGTTTGTTTCAAAAGGACTAAAAAAGAAACTCTAATTTGATGCCAGCACGTTTGACAGGTGCTTTAATCATGTCCAGAATACGCTTAATTTACTGGGACATAATAGCTTCTAAGTTTTAAAAAAAATATTTTCCAGGAAAATTCTATGAGTTTAAGTGTGAAACGCACTTCCTAAACTGTCTCTCAAATACGTTCTTTGACGCCCCTCCTAACAAAAATGTTTAGTTTTGTCAAATTTTATAGCACTTTCTGAAAAAGACATATTTTGGTCAGACTAAATTTTGATAGACATTTTTCATGATAATACTGTCAAGCTAATTATAACTTTCTATTGATAAACTAGACTTAATGTGTATTAAATAAGCTGTATAAGTACTAATTACTTTAACTACGATTTTCCTGTGTTGTATCAGCTTACATCTCTGTATTGTACAGAAGACATTTCTTCCTTCATATAAATAGAGCTATTACAGAACTGTAATTTCCTTTAAGTATAATTACATCATACTTCTTAGCGAAAACATGAAACTTTAACTTGCTCTCTCGAAACTTAGATGCATTTTCTTAAGGATAAAAAATGACACAGTTTTCTATATGGCTTTGGATAAGATCCAAAATAATATGCGGGGTATTTGACCTCCTCACTTATCAAGTTAACTGCTCATTTGTAGTCCACATATAACGCTGAAACTTGACAATATTTCACTTGCAGATAACAGCAGTTTTATTGTCAAGATTATGTTTTATTTATTATTATTTTAGCAAATTTTATTTGACAAATCTACCGTTATTGTTCATTTAGTATATTTATTTTAAATAATAATAGAAATGAGCGGCAATCATCTCACTGTGACTAGTTAAATCAAAATAAAAAAATTTAGTCTCTACCGTATGTAATATTAGTACTTAGAGTCTTATCGACAAAAATTTTTATAGAGCGTAGTTATCTGATAATATAATGAGTGTAAATTAAATGATTTAATGTTTGATAATAAACTAACAATTTAAACGAACTATATTACTCTGTGCAACTAGCTCGAGAAAATATTAATGGATAAAATTTATAAGCACGAGTGGTATTTGGTGAGAATATTTCAAGTATTAATTAATCAAATACATAAAATGGATCTTTAATATTAAGTTGTTTTATAATATTAAACAAAAGCAACATTTAATTATGATAACGGATATTTGCACATGACGGCTGCTATGACAACGAAGAAACAAAGTAGCATCTTTAGACCCATAGCTATTGTAATCCATAGAGTGACTTAAATCCGCTTAATTTTTCCTGCAACAAGTTCTAGTGTATGCTTCGATCAATCACATGACGAGTAAAGAAAAAGGAAGTATTACTGCATTAACCAATATCCCGCCTATTATGTACCCATGGTCGCTTTATCAGAAATCGAAGTGGAATATATTGCTACGTTAATACATTTTTGACATTTGAAGAGCATTAAATTGTATTAATAAATCAATAAACTTTACATTAGGTGCCCATATCATCAGATTTGAATTGGTTGTTTTATTAATTAATATTCTATTAAATGCTACAGTACGACATTTTGGATTCGTAATCACACCATCTAAAAAATTACCGTACTACCGTTTCTAAGGTAATAAAAGTTTGTTTTTATTAATTATTGTTTACAAGCAACGCTCAAACCTCGCAAAGTTTAAAGAATCTTTATTTATTGTGATTTTATTATTACTATAAAACAACAATGAATGATTTAGATACCGAGAATACCTGGTTGGAATATTTAGGAAGTGCTTAGCACACCTTTATGGGTTGAGCTACCCACCAAGTGCGTCCCCGGGTGGTGGATAGGGGTAAGTCATGGAGACCTAACAGACCCCATGGTGAGTGAGTGTCATAAGCGGATTCCTTGGGACTAATATCCCGGTCGGTTCTAGCGAAAGCACTCCCGCGAACCAGCTCCCACGTGTTTGTGCCGTGTGTGGCGACCTGTGTCGTCGGACGAAGGGTACCTGGTGATTGAGCGGGCCGTGCCTGCAACACATCACTTTGGTCCGGAGTTCGACCAGACGGGCGGTCGAGAGCTAACCCACTTTTGATCAACAGGCTCCGTCGTCCGTTAGGGGGCCGGCAGGGTGAGTCCTTGGGGGCAGAAAGCGCGTAGGGGGCTGAGACTTGGGTGATGATTGACCTCGACATTCGGGGATGCACAAACTTCTCACGAAGTTGCCTGTATGGGCTTGCCGTGTTACATCCCTGTTATGTTACATCCCCAGCATGGGGCTCCGTAGCGGGTGGGGTGCTAAGTTGATGAAATAAAATGGATAAGCAATCAGCTTAAAATAATGTGGCGGAGCAGCAACGTTCGCTGCAATAGCCAGTGGAGGAGCAGCAACGCTTTCCGCAACAAAATGCGGCGGAACCACAAGGCTCACCGCATACGATCCTCCCACAAGGAGAATGCAGGAGAGGAGGAAAGCACGCGAAGAGGAGAACTGCGCTGCTGCTGCAGCGCACCCCTCAGACCGAGCACCTCTCCCACCACAGCTCAAAGTAAAGGCGGGGCACCCTCTAAGTGTGCCGGCCCCTACAAGTGATTCACGTCCCCAAAGAGGGCCGGGCACTCCGCCGAAAACACAGAGTAACAGCTCAATGAGGCCGCCAAGTGGTGGTCTCAAGGGAGATGCCCCTAGGCATCATCATCACCTATTTCGCAAGATTAGGTTGGTTGGAGGCCTAGGACAGGGGAGGATGTGTAAGGGGCCCAATAGGGTATAAGTGCTATGGTTTATTAATTTTTATTGACCACTCTCCCAACCAATTCCAGATTCCAATCGTCCATCCGAGCAATGACGTCGTATAGTGCACACCCGAGAAGTTACTGAATATTGAGGGGACCCGGATGAGTCGATTCTCCATCGTACACAGCAATTGGAGCTGTGTCCATCCAGCTTATGGAAGATTTTGTGGAATGATCTTGAGTTGCGAGCTTACAAGGTTTGGTTCGTTCACGAAATGAAGTGACCATCGTTTGCTGCGGACGTTCACGTTCGGTGAATGGGCCAAAAACAGTGGCTCCTAGATTGTTCTTGATCCTCATTTTCACCAAAAAATTGAGACTCATTTTTAGCTAAATGGCTTGTTATGTGGAATCATTGGTTTTTATTTCTTCTAAAATTATGTCGGCCTGAACGTTACTGACAATGGAGAGCGCTATACAATCAGGGTTACTGCCTTTTCAATTCCCCAGTTCAATGGCGTTAATATGAAAGCGCTTTGGTTCCAACAAGATGTCGCAACATGCCACTCAGCGCACGACACAACGAATTTATTGCAGGAAACATTTGAAGACCATATAATTTCGAGTCGTGAACCTGTGAATTGGCCTCCACGATCGTGTGATATCACACCTATTGATTATTTTCCGTGGGGACATATGAAGTCGCTAGTCTATGCCGATAAACCAGAGACGTTGGACTATATGGAAGCCAACATTAAACGAGTTTTTGCCGACACATGGTCCGGGCTGTTCAAAAAAGTGATCGATAATTAGACTTCCAGATTGCGCTACAGTGAACGAAGCCATATTTCAGCACTAGTAGTATAAAATTATATTTCCAATAAAGTCAATACCATGTGCATTAGCAAGATTTTTATGTGTTTTATTTCCTTTTAAAGTTTTATTCCTCTAAAGAAATATCACACAATATATTATTATGAAATTTTATACGTATAATAAAAGTTTCCCTAAACGACTAATATTAAAGTCCAATTGTCTCAAAATAATCTTTCCATATTTCAATACCCTTTACACTTTATAAAAGTTTTCTTCCACGTAAAATGCTAACAATTTATTTCCACTTACAACGAGATAACAAGTTAAGCGATATTATTAATAAGATATAGAAAATTATACTGCATATATAAAGAAAGAAGGAAAGAAGTAACCGTATCATAAAAACTATTTTCACTTTACAAAATTTTAATTCAGTTCTGAGCACATTTCACTCCAGAAAATACCCGAGTCGATGGAAAGATTTGTTAGAGAGCAAAGCGCCGTTACCGTCGCATTGCGGACACCCTCAATTTTCCTTGCATTTCAAGCGTTGAATACGGTTATTCTCAATACCCTCGTAGCAAGATTGACTTTTAACTCTCAGGTTAACAGTTATAGTTCACAGTTAAATCTATATAACGGTGTTCCAACCATTAATTTGTGTTTTAGGTATAATTTTTGGGGTCGAACCCTCCATTTATTTTGCCATTTCTGTACTGTACTGTACGTACAAGTTCCTGAACTCGAATTGAGAGCTTTACCGAAATAACAATAGTGATAAAAATTAATTTGGAAACTTACTGTAGTTATAAGTGTGCAGTTGGCTAATCTTTCGCAGTAATAACAATAATAATAACTTCATCTTTAATGATTATAAAGAAAATATATTACAAACGGCGAATTAATGATCATGTTTAGACTACAAGCTACAAAATATTGCATAAAATTTAATCTATTTAATCTAAAGAAATATTCAAGTAAATATACGGGTTTAGCAAAATGACTGTTTGTGCAGATCGTATTGCAAAATACGAAATTGAGATTATTGTTCATAAAATTTCGAACAAATATAGATCACTTTACTGAATATGTATTTAACTTTAAAAAACATTTAAAACATATACAGATTTTATTATTTATAATAACTTAATATAACAATATTAAATTATTAAAATATGTTCATTTCGGAACTTTATCATGCATTTATTTTTAGAGGATAATATATAAGTTACCTTGGTAGCAACTTATTCAAGAAAATAATATTGATAATAAAATAAGTTTATTAAATCAGTTCATACTATCTACATTTGATAAACATGCCCCTGTAAAGTGCTGCTTCGTTTACTCCTAATTTCAGATTACCTATGAAAGAAAGGGATCTTGCTCTATAAAGGTTTAAACAAACTAACTCTGTAGTTGATTATGCTCATTATAAAAAAAACTCAAAAATTTCTTGCTTTCTATAGTGAGGGGGGAGAAAAAAGCTTATTTAGAAGTTTATGCTTATAAAAATTCTCAGAAAATGTGGTCGGTTCTAAAAAACTTAAATGTCCGCTCTAATAAAACATATGCATTACCTGAACACTTGACTGATCCTAACGAGATCAACAATTATTTTTCTCCCTTTTTACAAAATACCACTGACAGCTGTAAAAATTAATTTTTATACCAACAGCACTTATGATGATAATAACCAGTTCTCATATAGCTTAACCACCATTTAATGCGTGAACAAAATGATAAGCAGTGTTAAGTCAAATGCCCTTGGCGTGGACAATATTTCGGCTATAATGCTTAAGTATTGTAGTCCATTTATTGATAAATATATTGTCAACACCGTTAATTGCTGTATTGAAACTAATTTCTTTCCTGATTGTTGCAAAATTTCCATAGGTAAACCATTACCAAAAATATCTAATCTCGCAAATTTTTCAGATCTACGTAATATAAGTATTTTTCATGGGGTCTGAAAAATTTTTAAAAAAATTTATATGAACAATTATATAATTACATAACTTCTAATAATATTTTGCCTCCTGGCAGTCAGTGTGGGTTTAGAAAAGGAGTAAGTACTGCAACAGCTCTTGTTAATGCTACCAATGACATTTTACAAGCATACAATAATACAGTATATAAGTATAAGTATGACTGGTGGTCGAGAGGTGACCGCACTTGCCTCTCACTAAATTAATTAGTTAGAAAATGATATAAATAAATTGAATTGTTATTTACAATGATCAATAAAAAAGTTTTAATTGGTAATTGGTACTTGCCTCTCACCCAAAAGTTCCGGGTTCGATCCCCGGTCGTGGCAGTGAAAAATACTGTGAGAGGGATTTTTTCCACTATACACGGATACTGGGTGTGTGTCCCTTGTCTCTAAATGTGTAGCCCTCTCCCACACAAGGCTCTTCCAGAGCCTTCCGGGATAAAGGGGGTCGTCATTACCTGTGGTGTTATTTATTTATTTATATCGAAGGCATCGGCTCATTTTTTTTTCAATTAAAATATTATGGTTTTAATACTTTATCTGTCAATATTGTCAACTGATACTTATTTAGAATACCCAAAATACCCAAATTTATTCAGGATTTCTCAGGGTTCGGTCCTTGGGCCTTTGTTTTTTTTATTTATACTTCCGATATAATAAAATTTTTAAGAACATGTAAAGTACAAGCATATACCGATGATACGCAAATATACCCACATTTTGATCATAATGGCTATCCTCTCTCTTCTACCCTTATCAATAACGATCTAAATTTAATGAATCACCTACTCTTTGAACATAGTTTGAAACTGAACCCCTCTAAATATGATATTATGTTGTTTGGAAATAAAAATCATATTAACAGCTTTAAGGAAAATTTAAATATAACTATTGAGAACACTCCTGGCCGATTATTATAATTCAATAAAAAACTTAAGCATCATTTTGGACAGCGAATTCAGATTTAAAAATCATTTTAAAAAACTACTTCAAAATCTATTGCATGTTTAAAATTATTATATGCTAATCGCAATTTCCTGAATTTACAACTTAAACAAAATATTGTGGTGGTTTACTTGTATTATCTAATTTTAAATATTGTGATTTTTTTCTATGGGCCTTACTTAGATTCTTTTGACAAAAATTTAAAAAGTTCAAAATTCTTGCATTCGTTTAATATGCAGTATAAGAAAATTTAACCGTGTTTCACAGAAATTGAGCGAATTGAACTGGTTAATTCCGGAGGAGCGCAGGGTGCATCATATTGGTAACCGTGTAGTGAATATTATACATAACGCCTCTTCAGTGACCATAAAAAACAAACTATTACCTCGAATTAATATACGCCCTGTACATATAAGACATAAAAATGAAATTAGTAGGCCTCATTACCGTACTGCTTTATTTAAATGGTCTGTTATTTATAATTCACTCAAGTTCAATTTAAGCGTAAATTTAAAAAAATATGGAACAATTTAAAGTGAATTTTCTCAAATGGAACACCCTGTATATTTTTCGATGATGTAATGTAGAAATGAAAAACTAATATTTTTGTAGGTACTTCCCTATGGCTAATTGCAACCAATTTCGTTTTATAAATAAATAAGTGTCAAATTCAAGAATAAACATTAAAAAAGAGGTTCCCTCAAATAATCCATTAGAAAAGTTTATAGTAGGTGTTCGTCTTGTTCGCCATTTTAATTGACACACGTCTTTATGCAATTTTGAAATGAGGCCATTTAGTGGGACCATTTCTCCTAATCTATTGAAATGAGTAAATAGTATTTAACCGGTCCTTTACTGTAATGTTTTTTTGTACATTTTTTTGTTGTTTTCGTTATTCGACAAGCAATAAAGCCTCAGTTTGGTATAAATTGTCGTGTACAAAGAAGCATTTATCACACTTATCGGTCGTTACAATTTGTATTGAATTTATTTATAATATTTGGAATTTTACAATATGAATTTTAATAAAGTGGAACTTGTAGACATAACTTTTGGTTTGGGCGAGTCAGACAGAAATTGTTTACTTGCCAATAGAATTTATCACCAACGTTGTCCTGAAAGAAGAATTCCTGATATTAGCAGCTTCCAAAACCTTTCGATAGATTTCTGGAAACTGGAAATGTCGAATATAAAAAAGTGAATGAATAAAACGTGTTGTGAACGAAGAAAACGAGTTTTCTGTGTTGCTGGCAACGGTTGAGAATCCCCATATTAGTCAAAGAGAAGTGACCTCCGTACAAGCCCCTGGCTTCTGGAATTGAGGGTTGTCTAATTTCTGTGGTGTTTATTTATTTATTTAAATAGACGGTCTGTGGGTAGAATCTTAAAAACAAATAAGTTGCATGCATATCATATTCAAATGCATCAGGAATTATTATCTGATGACGATTTTCAAAAGCGCCTACAATTTTGTAATTGGGCCAGAGGTGAAATGCAACATGATGTCAACTTCTTCAATACTTCTTTATTCAGTGATGAGGCAACCTTTCATAAAAATGGATTTGTTAATAGGCACAATTTCCATTATTATGCTTCGGAAAATCCTCACTTTCTTATGCAAGTTGATAATCAACACAGATGGTATATAAACGTTTGGGGAGGAATTATTGGAGAACATGTAATAGGGCCATATTTCCTTGACGGTACATTGACTGAAGGTATTTATCTTCAAATTTTGAAAAACTGTCTGCCACAATTACTGGTAAATCTCTCTGAAATAACTCTAAATAGGATGTGGTTTCAGCAAGATGGTGCTCCACCACATTATTTAAATGGAATTAGAAATCACTGAAATAATACCTACCCTAATCAATGGATTGGAAGAAATGGACACACTAAATGGCCTGCTAGAGCCCCAGATCTTACAAAAATGAATATCTTTTTATGGGGATACGTGAAGGAAATTGTTTATAGAAACACACCAACAACAGTACAAAATATGAAGGAAAGAATAATAACTGCCTTTACATCTATCACACCGCCAATATTAGGAACAGTGGACACCTCATTTTGAAAGCGCATAGAGATGTGTGTTAATCAAAATAGGCAACATGTGGAACATTTATTATAATTTTTTTCTAGAGTTATTTGAAGAAACCTCTTTTTTTAGTTCATTTTTGAATTTTGTAATTATTGCTCAATAAAACGAAATTGGTTGCAATTAGCCCTAGAGAAGTTTTTACAAAAAATATTCGTTTTTCATTTCTACATAATATCGTCGAGAAATATACAGGGTGTTCCATTTGAAAAAATTGAGAACATTCAATTTACAATGTTCTTAATTGAAAGATAATTTTTGACCACCCTGTACATCTTTAGGAAACGAAAATGATTCAAAAACATTAATTAGATGTCTCGTAACTGGTATTCACATAAGTTTTTCTTAAAACCTATAAATGTGACTGTGGTGATTTTTTTAATATCCATCTGTAGATTGCATTATTTCAACGAAAAAAATCATTACATCCAACTGGTTGGGAGATATTCAATGCTAATATAGGAATAAATAGAGCCAAGAAAGAGACTTCAAAGAATGTACTGATATACATAGCATTCCGTTTAAAAAAAGGCACTTGGTCCCGTAATTTCGACTTGGCTCGACCTGTACGTTTGAAAATAATTTCCAGTAATAGACTTTCTGATCCAGTTTACTTGGATTTTTTAAAAAAACTTATAGCTATCGTAGAATTCGAGATATCGAAGTCCGGCGCACTGTTGCCCCACCCTGTATATTTATTTGTATGTTTGTTTGCTACATTATAAAATTACGCCGTTTAGTCTCATGGGAGCATTTTTTAAATCTCTAGGCTGAGCTACACTATTCAAATGAAATAAAAACGTTTCGGTTCTTTAAATGTTTTTCCTTACAAGGATTTAGTTAAAAAATTTAAGAGTATTTATCTCTGCATGGAGAAGTTTGAATTCTACATCAACGTAACAAAAATCCGTGTGGGCCCTAAAACAAGCAAGGCAATTTATCATTCAATAATGAATAAAATATAACTTTTTCGAGTCAACTCTGAGACGCTGATACTCTCGTGATTTACAGCCTCAACCAAGGAGACACTCTAATATATAATCTAAATTGTAGGAGCTTCTTTTTGTTGTCAGCATCCGATATATCTTGTTTTCAATGTGTGATATATTTAGTATCACAACATATAATCCTTAAAAAAATATTTTAGCCTAATGGGCAAAAAATGGATACAAAATATTTCACAACAAGAATATTAACAAAAATGATTAGCAAAAACGGATTCAAGTTTCGATTACTAAAACGTTTACATTAAGGGACGGTTTGATAAGTTCAATTTTATTTTATACAATCAAAGTATATCCGAATATGACCAAGGATAATATCTACTAGCATTTCAATTTATTTTATAAAAGCAATTTAGTTGTGATTAATGCACTACCAAGTATGCGCAGGGTGTACCAGCTCTATTTAGATAAGCATTATCTCGGAAACGGTTAGACACAGAAAGAAATGTTCAATAGAAAAATTATTCTGTCTAAAAATATGCATTTAACCATTTTATTTTTCAAATGGAACATCCTGTATATTTTTGCATTCTTGGATTCTCCTTTTATTTCCGAACAAATCTGATTAACCATACCATTATCCATTGTTGAGATATTTGCACTTCATTTTTGGGATAACATTTTTTTATTAAGAAGATTAAGATATTATAAGAAATACCACAATACAAAAAAGAGTAAATATTATAATGGTTATAAAAGATACGCAAATTGTAGCCCGTTTGACACAATTCATACCTCCTTAAAAGTTTTCATGTACAAAAACTCCTTATGACATCTGGAGTTATTTGGCGGCAAGCATGAGTTATCCTATTTTTTAAATCATTAAGATTATTTGGTTTCTCAGCGTACACAACTTGTTTTAAATGACCCCATAAGAAAAATCTAAGGGGTTCATATCAGGTTACCGTGCAGGTCATTTAGCAGGTCCCTGATTACCAAACCAGTTTCCTCTAAATCTAGGAGGCGTGTTGCAAGGTTCGAATTATGCGGTGGTGCTCCGTCTTGCTGCCACCACATAGTGAGGCGTTCATTTATTGGAATTTGTTCCACAAGGCCAGGGATAATATTTCTTAAAAACCTCAAATACCTTCATAAAAGTATGGTCCAATTAATCGCCCATTAAGTAAGCCGCACAAAGCGTTAATTCCCCAAATAGTTTGAAAATGGGTTTCTCTTACCCAGCGGGGATTTTCCACTGACCAATAATGACTATTATGGCGATTAACCGTACCATTATTGTGAAATCGTGATTCATCAGTCCAAATAATTTTATTGACAAACTGACGATCATCATGTAACTGTACCATAAAGTTGGCAATGAATTCCGTACGTCTATTGTAATCATTAGGTCTTAAACCCTTCTAAATATTTCGAGTAGAGGCATGTAGATTGATTCCTATAAGCGCATGAACATTAATGACATTTTGTTCCTGGACGGGCATGCTGAACTCCTCTGGGGCTTGGAAAGGACTCAGTGCGCATTTTTCTTTCCACATTTCTAAATGTCTCACGAGATAGTACACGTCTATTAGGAAATCTTTTTCTATACTTTTGTTTTGCGGCTCGTGACTTTTTTCCACACTCACTATAAATAAGTAACATTTCAACATATTCATTAGGTGTAATAAACAGTGACGGCATATTACTGATTGGAAAATCAAATAGAGTCTTAAAATGAACAACTATCAGTGAAACTGCCACAGAATGATAGTTAATAATTTTTGTTTTTGGCTGTAATCAATGCCTGCCTTATTAGTTTAAGAATATGGAATATGACTGAATCTAAACCGTTGGTATATCGTAAACCGTTAATGATAGGTATGGCATGGTTAATAAGATTTGTTCGAAAATAAAAGGAGAATATATGGTGTTCCATTTGAAGAAGTAAAGTTGCACTCTTTTTGAGGCGCCTTGTAAATTTGAAAATGAAATAGTTAAACGCATCTTTTTAAACAATAACTTTTCTATTAAAGATGCCTTTCTATGTCTAACCATTTCCGAGATAATGCTTATCTAAATAGAGCTGGGACACCCTGTATAATTAGTTATGGGTAGCTACATACCCAAGTTGTTTGTTAACAAATTGTAAATGCCCATGTAGAATCCATATTGATAAGATTTTACATTTTATTAATTTTAGCTATAAATAAATTTCAAAAGAGACTCAATAAACAGCTTGTGCTATGAGTGTTTGTTTGTTAGTTAGCTTGTTTAGGTCAAATCTTGCAATCAAAATTTCGATTAGTTCTAATTAAGCTAGAGCTTTTGAAATTTTGCGCTTGTGTATAAGTCCGGTGACAATACACTTTAACATTTTCATATAAAAAAAAAATATGATGGCGGCTTCAAGATGGCGGACGACTTTACCGTTTATAATCCGATTCGATTCAAAATCGATATCTGGGGGTTTTCAAGATCACCAATTATGAATTTTTGGTCAAAATTTAGAAATTCAATATGGTGGCGCCAATATGGCGGACGACTTTTGCCATTTATAGTCCAAATCGATGAAAATCGATATCTGAGGGTTTTCGGGTTTACCAATTCGAATTTCTAGTCAAAAATTTAGTTCAGGATGGCGACTTCAAGATGACGGACGACTTTATCGTTTAAGATTGGATTCAACTCAAAATCGATATCTGGGGTTTTCTAGGTCGCGGATTTTGAATTTTTAGTCAAAATTCAGAAACCCAAAATGGAGGCGCCAATATGGCGGACGACTTTTGTCATTTATGATCCAAGTCGATCCAAATCGATATCTAAGGGTTTTCGGGTTTGCCGATTACGAATTTCTAGTCAAAAATTTTGTTCAAGATGGCGGATGGCTTAACCGTTTATGATACGGTTCGACTCAAAATCGATATCTGGGGATTACAGCAAGCATATCAAAACTCTAAAAAGTAAAAAATAAATTTACATAAAAAAGTATTTTTAGAAAAGCTTATATTTAAATGCTCTAAAAAGTAGTTTTACATAAAAGCTTGTCGCGAGCAATCTCCTTTACGCAGGAAAATCTCGCGACAGGCTTTTATATCATAAAAAAATTATATAATGTAACAAAACTATGGGTTTGATTTACTTCAAAGTTTATTTTCTACTTTTTAGATCAGGTAAGTAACAGCTTTTTTTTAATACTTTTTTTTAGAACTGCCGCTATTCTAGTGTCCAGCGAGCATGAGCGAACATGAGAAAGCAAAGTGTACTTACAGATAACTCACGCTCTAGATACAGTATTTTACAATTACTCGTGTCCAAATACAGCGCTGCCTGATGTTCCTTGGACTGACAGATACAGACTGGGTGAGACACCAATACATTTTGTGGGCTGCTCCCCTATAGAATTTCCAATATTGGAACAAAATGGCGACCAAACAACCCATGTGACACCATTTTATTACACAATAAGTTTAAGCTGGCTTGCCGTAACCCCTCGCACTCAGTATGCTGTTTGGTTAGGTAGAAATGGAGGTACGATATTTATTACTTATCATAGTCAATTTCTCAGGTGAGGTATAAATTTAACATAAGAGAAAAGACCTAAAAATATTGGAAAAACGTTGGGAACACACAAGGGTCAATAATGTTCTAACTCTAGAATAGTATAGTGTAGTGCCGCTGCTGCGGGATGAGATGGAAGAAGACATAATAAAACCTGCAATTGTTGCCACAGTGATAATTTTTTCTGTATTTTACTTGTACCGAACCAGCTACATCTACGCTGGCTTGGACTGAGATCATGCTTGTTGATAGTATGCCGCATATAGCATCGCGCATGGCAGAGGAGTAGGAGATGGGAAGTGTAGGTATTATGAGATGCGTTGTCGCATTGCGTCGTGATACGGAGTGTTTATGGTCCGTTTCACATCGTTGTTCTTTTCAGTAAGTTGCCTAATGTATGCAGTATAAGGTACATATTCCATCTTTGGTGGTGGTCAAGCGTAATACCTAAATACTTTATTTTATTGATTTGGCCCCATAAAAGCAAATTACAAAGTAAGAGGTTCCGTGATCGTGCCGGCGAGTTGATGCCCCCAAATTTCGAAATAATATGACCAAGAAACATTCTTCGCAAAATTGTCATAGAATTTTTAGCAGTGTAGGAAGTGGATCCGCCCTGCTGAAACTATATTCTTCGAATGTCTACACTGACATTACGTAGTTGTTGTTCAAATTTACGCAATACCTGTTGATAACGTTTTGACGTAATAATGGCCGTCATGTCATTTTTCTCAAAGAAGAAACGCCCAAGAAAAGGCTGATACTGTACACTACACAGTAACCTCTTTGCTATGAAGTGGTTCTTTGTGTAATAGCAGAGGATCTTCCGCCACCCAGTAATTAAAGTTCTGTTTGTTAACATACCCGGAAAGATGAAAATTTGTGTAGGACTTTATAGCACAGCTGCTAGCTCATAAAGCAGTACTGTGAAACTTGTGTACTCACTTTTCAATTGTTATTCGACCAGAAACTGAATCTCGCGGATTCAAATAAGTGACAACGAAATAAATGCTGAATGATTATAATAAAACAGTTATTAAATGAGCTTCAATCGCAAAATGACGTTGAATATTTGATCAATACTCCATATTCACAGCTAAACTGACATTTCTCGCAAACGCTTTGACAACTTCTCTTACATTTCATTTACATATACAAAGCATGACGACTTGATGTGAATTTATATCTCCTTATATTATGACATGAATTAAATTTTTTAATGGATACTTTATTCTGCCGAATTCGTTATATTACTGTTAATATACACAAGGAACAAAATTGAATCAAATACTCTGTCTTGTCGTACTCCCACGGTGTAAGTGAGAGGGTGACTATACACCTCATCAAATCTTACGCATTTTTTACTATTTTTGAGATAATTTTCTATAAGATATAATGCAGAACCACGTACACTAATGGAATGTTTTGAAATCCGTTTAATAGGTTTGATGTGACATGATATCGATAACTTTGACCAATGAAGAAATACAGCCATGCGCTTTATATATTTATCTAAGCTTAATATAATTTTCTTAACTTTATTTTCAGAGAAAAAAAATTTTAATTCTTTAAGGAAGACTATCTAATTTTCAAGAAACAACCAGTGTTATCATATCATACTGGTATTAAAGAAGTGTCGCTGTGCCAAATTTGCTCCAAGTCGTTAGAACTGTTTTGAAAAAAAAAATTTAATACTTATAACCTTACCCTTCGCAGTCTCCGTCCCTGCATTTTTAGGCCGGAACGGATCATGTCATCTTATTGTATATATTTTTAAATAAGAAATTAAAAGTGTGTATAGCTAATAATCTGTGTCCGTGTCCGAATTTTCACTAGTGTCGCTTTCATTACCAATAGAAATAATCAATGGTTCTGTTATAGTGTCCATGATTCAAACAATTTGCACATTTTTTCTTCCACTTTAATGACCTGCTCAAAACATTTTTTCTAATGAACGCTTGTAACATTTTCGATCGTTGCCAATAACAGTTCTTTGACTTCTATTAATTTAATTGTACGGTTTTTAGATGCCATTTTCTTTGAGCCCATATTAACTCGATCGGGTTTAATTCACAGTGATACAGTGGCAACCTCAATACAATTTTATTATTGCTTTTTTGCCATTTTATTAGTTACATAAATCATATTATTCGTTATGTACTTTAATTAGCTGTAGAAGTAATATTCTTTGACAATAACCAATTCTGCATATCTCTCTTCTTTGTTGATGTTGTTCGGAATTTTTTCTACTTTACGGCCGAGGTAAGATGCGTTGTCCATCACAATGACAGCATTATCAGGTAATAGTTATAATAACTTTTGAAACCATACTAATAGATATCTAAATTTTAACTCAAATCAGTCAATAAATATTAAAAGGGGTGTTGTAAAATGTTTATATGATAGGGCCAAAATAATTTCATCTAATAATTAAATATCGAGAAAAAATTTATCAAAGAGGTTCTAGTACAAAATTAATATCCTGAAGCCTTTGTTGATAGAGTTTTCATAAATGTTGAAAATAGGGACAATCAGGTACGACAAAAATCTGAACGTCATTATACAGCAATAATTCCTTATGTATACGGATTATCGGAAAAGCTACGCCGTATAGGGACAAATTTGATGTTAGGGCGATATTTCAAACGGGGAACACTTTAAGATCTATTTTAACAAAAACAAAACCTATAAACAGGGAGCAGAATTTAAAAAACTGTATTTACAATATCCCGTGCGAATGTGTTAAATGTTATGTGGGTGAGTCATCCAGACCTTTTAGTGTGAGGTTGGATGAGCACAAGAATTACATTAGAAAGAATGAAATTCAGAAATCAAGGATTTGTGAACATGCTTGGGAAAACGGACATAGAATAAACTGTGACTCGGCAAAAATTTTAACAAAAGAAGCAGATACCAAAAAAAGAAAAATTAAAGAATCAGCAATAATCTTATTAAATGAAGACAAGTGCGTATCGAATTGTTCTGTAGATATTTGTACAACCTGGCTACCGATGTTAAAAGCAGAACTTAACAAACTCAACATTATCGAAAAGAAAATATCATCAGTTCTATGTTCTGTGTAAGTAGTAAGTATCTATGGAAATAACATAAACAGAATCTTAAAGCTGTGTATTTGACATACACAGCAAAATAAGAATTCTTCCAAAAAAAGCTTTGAAAACGGAAAGAGATTACTTTCCGAAACGTCAGCAAAATACATTATTTCTGTGTTTATTCCGATTTATATTATTTGCAAAGCATAATCTCTGACTATTCCTTTGGCGTAAACGTCACGGGCGCAGAGGGCTTTTTTCCTATAATTCTATTATTTTGTAGATTCGGTGATTTGTTTTTGAAGAGGACAATAATGATTATTATTAGCCGTTACTCGAGTCCGAGTATAAAAATGTTACAGTCGATAAATTGTGTACAATAAAAAACAGGTAAAAGTTGTAGTCTGTTGTAATTCCCATTCATGTACGGTGCACACGACTATGGCTATAGAGGCCTATTCGAGAGAGCACATGTCGACCGCAGTCAGGACAAACATAGACCTGGTTAGGTCTTGGATTCGGCCTTCTTGCAGCAACATTTCCTTGATAGCTGGCCACAACCCCTCGCCATTCGGTTCTGTCCGCTGCAAGTTGTTCCCATTGCTCGTCTGCAATACCGCAAGATTTTAGATTTTCATGGAGAGCGTCTTTGAACCTCTTTCGTTGACCGCCACGCCTTCTTCTACCGCTTAGCAATTCACCATAAAGTGTACATTTAGGAAGGCGGTTATCATGCATACGATGAACGTGACCTGCCCATCTTAGGCGTGTTCTTGAAATAAGCACCTCAATTGGAAGGCTGTTTGCTCTCCTGAGTACTCCACGTTTGATATGTGATGGAACCAACGGATTTTCATCATACTTCTGAGGTGTCTTTGCTGAAAACGTTCTAATTCTTTCACATGACGACGGTAAGTGACCCAGCTTTCACATCCATATAGCAGTGTTGGAATGGCAACTGCTCTGTAGACAGCCATTTTCGTTGACAAAGCAAGGTCGTGGTTGTCAAATACTCTCTCTCTAAGTCCCCAGAGTGCTCTAGATGCAGCGTTAATTCTATTGCGAATCTCGCTGTCCATGTTTGCTTTGTCATTAACAACGTTGCCTAAGTAATTGAACTGATCCACCACTTCAAGAGAATTTCCATTAAGTGTAATGTCTATTTGGTTCACTTGATGAGGAGTTGACATAATCTTAGTCTTTCCAATGTTGATTTTAAGTCCCAAGGAATCATAGCTCTGGGCATACACATCTAAAAGCTCTTGAAGCTCTTCCGGCGTAGAGGCTAAAAGTGCACAGTCATCCGCATACTGGAGATCACAAATGAATCGTGTGCGTGTCTTCGTGAAAGCTCTAAAGCGCCCTATGTTAAAGAGATCGCCATCAAAACGGTATCTGAGACCTATTCCTCTGACTGTCAGTTTGTTGTCAACAATAATTGTTAGAGCAGTGGTAAACAAATTAAAGAGTAGGGGTGCCAGAACACATCCCTGCCTAACTCCAGTGAGGGTTTGAAGAGGACAATAATACATGTGGTAGAAAACCCAAATAATAGGAAAGAACATTCTAATGATAATCGCTAATTTTTGTACCTTTAAAAACTAGCAATCCCCATCAAAAAAAGCCAATTCAGATCATTGGATGTACAACTATAAGACGTTTTTCTTTCCTAGATGGAGTTTTTATCCTGTAGATAGGCCCTCTATAAATGCTTGCTTTCGATTTTTGACAGTATTGTCTAACTATATTTTTTCCCTTTTGTATGACCCTCACTTACTCTTGTTTCATCAAGATAGTAAATAGACCGCCCTTAACTTCTGTACTGTCTAATTATTGTTAAGTATGTTCGTCTTCATACAATAATATCGTGATGTCCTATTAATATACTTTTACGGAAATATATATAATATATAAATACATTATATAAAATAGTTATACTGTAAATATTATGCCAATAATATAACATAACAATTAATAAAATTAATTTGCTTCATAAATTTATATAATGAGAATGACACTTATTCGGTAAATCAGGGCGATAATTTATTTCCCGTTAAATTCTGTTCAAATTGTGCATTTTCTTTTTATAGAAGAAACTATGTATAATTTGCCGAACAGAGTTTTTCATTCGTTCATCATATCTTATAATAATTCCAGGTCATCCTCCAAGCTTTTTGGGATTGGCAAAGTTTCCAGTCTTTCTGTATTCTTTTATTGTCTGAAATACGGTTGATTTTGCAACTCCTAAAACAAGTAATAATATTTAAAATATGGTATAATTTACATTATAAACATCTTACTCAATGCATTGACAATTTTGCATACGATAGCAGTCATTTTAACATGTGGTTCATTATTTAACATCTGTTTATACATATTTACTATCCATTGCTTTTCAGCTAATGATAAAGCACCTAAATTCTATCGTTTACGTTTCTTTGGGGAAAAACTGCCGCCGAACTTGTACTTGGTACGGCATTCATAATTAAGAGTTTACGCACTATAAAAACTCCAAGTACTTTTCTATTTCCGATATAAAAAATAGTTTAACTGATAATTATTAATGTACAAATTGCAAACACTTCGAAATTGACCAGTAATTGACATGTCAAAATTTACGACTATTGTTTTGTGTAAAACTGGCGAAGGCGTATCCAATAGCAAATGTACGAATGTGAAACAAATTATAGTACGGTCGTGAGCAAAAAAAATAGGACAAATTTTATAACGGTATTTTGCTAATATCTAGTTGTGTACATCTAACTTTAATTTTTGTGACATTGTCAGTTAATTGTCATAATTTATTGCAAGTGTGCAATAAACTAATATGCCTCATATAAGCGATTTAGTTAAATCTGGAGTTATTGTTAAAGCAGAAGATGGATGGTCAATAAGACAAATTGAACTGCGTTATAATATTGACAAAAATTCGGTGTGTAACATTTTAAGAAAGTGGAGAATAAACGGTACGATTAATAGAAATCCTGGATCAGAACGACGCAGGATATCAACTCAACAACAAGATTTGCAATTGGTAAATGCTTTAGTAGAAAATCCATTTTACTGAATTATTCAGGCTGCTGAAGAAACGAATTTTCCTCTATCGAGTAGTACTGGTCGCCGGCGAGTAAGAGAATCGGAGCTACACTGTCATGCAGCAGCACAGAAATACTTACTCAAAGCTGAACATAAAGAAGCTCGAGTAGGATTTGCGCTTGAATTTTTAGCGCATGATGTAAATTTTTGGAACAATGTAATCTTTACAGACGAAAAAACTTTCCAGTCAACACACAGTGATCGTATTCGTGTTTACAGCCCTCCAAATACTCGATTCGATTCGAACAATGATAAAAGATTTTTCCTCAATATGTGGGCTTGGATATCGGCACGTGGTCTTGGTGTTTTGTGGCATATTGAGGAATGATTTAATAGTGAAACGTATATTAAGAATTTAAACAATATTATGTTCCCTTCTGTATCACAATTATTTCCTAAAAATGATTTCATACTTCAACAAGACAATTGTTCCGTTCATACTGCTCATACCGTAACTAACTGGTTTCAAGATAACAACATCAATGTTCTTAACTGGCCCAGTCATAGTCCAGATCTTAACCCTGTGGAAGAAGTATGGAGACTACTCGTAAAAAGTATCCAAAAACGAAATGTGAGACCACGGAATGCCTAAGAATTACTTGAAATAGTAAATAATGCATGGAAAAATATTATTACTAATGATTATTGTATAAGGTTATTTAATTCTATGCCAAACAGACTTATAGAAGTTATAAATAGAAATGGTGCAATAACGAAATATTAATAGTTAGTTTCTTGTTAAGTAGGATATTCTTTGTCCTTTGATCCAGGATTTCTACTAATCGTACCGTTTATTCTCCACTTTCCTAAAATGTTACACACTAAATTTTTGTTAATGTTATAACGCAATGCAATTTGTCTCATTAACCATCCATAATTTACTACAGCAATAATTACAGCATTAAAATAAAAAATAAATTAAAAGTGATATCAGTTTTATTTCGGCTACTCATTACATATTCAAATAGAGACAGATTTACATTAGAAAAAAAAATTTGTCCTATTTTTTTTCTGCTCACGACAGTACTAAAAATATTTAATTAATGCCCCTGTTTTAAAATTTTTTAATATCAGTTTTATTAACTTTTTTGATTATTATTATTAGCCGTTACTCGAGTCCGAGTATAGAAATGTTACAGTCGATAAATTGCGTACAATAAAAAAACAAGTAAAAGGTGTAGTCCACTGTAATTCCCATTCATCTACGGTGCACACGACTATGGCTATAGAGGCCAATTCGGGAGAGCACATGTCGACCGCAATCAGGACAAACATAGACCTGGTTAGGTCTTGGATTCGGCCTTCTTGCAGCAACATTTCCTTGATAGCTGGCCACAACCCCTCGCCATTCGGTTCTGTCCGCTGCAAGTTGTTCCCATTGCTCGTCTGCAATACCGCAAGATTTTAAATTTTCATGGAGAGCGTCTTTGAACCTCTTTCGTTGACCGCCACGCTTTCTTCTACCGCTTAGCAATTCACCATAAAGTGTACATTTAGGAAGGCGGTTATCATGCATACGATGAACGTGACCTGCCCATCTTAGGCGTGCTCTTGAAATAAGCACCTCAATTGGAAGGCTGTTTGCTCTCCTGAGTACTTCCACGTTTGATATGTGATGGGACCAACGGATTTTCATCATACTTCTGAGGTGTCTTTGCTGAAAACGTTCTAATTCTTTCACATGACGACGGTAAGTGACCCAGCTTTCACATCCATATAGCAGTGTTGGAATGACAACTGCTCTGTAGACAGCCATTTTCGTTGACAAAGCAAGGTCGTGGTTGTCAAATACTCTCTCTCTAAGTCCCCAGAATGCTCTAGATGCAGCGTTAATTCTATTGCGAATCTCGCTGTCCATGTTTGCTTTGTCATTAACAACGTTGCCTAAGTAATTGAACTGATCCACCACTTCAAGAGAGTTTCCGTTAAGTGTAATGTCTATTTGGTTCACTTGATGAGGAGTTGACATAATCTTAGTCTTTCCAATGTTGATTTTAAGTCCCAAAGAATCATAGCTTTGGGCATACACATCTAAAAGTTCTTGAAGCTCTTCCGGCGTAGAGGCTAAAAGTGCACAGTCATCCGCATACTGGAGATCACAAATGAATCGTGTGCGTGTCTTCGTGAAAGCTCTAAAGCGCCCTGTGTTAAAGAGACCGCCATCAAAACGGTATCTGAGACCTATTCCTCTCACTGTCAGTTTGTTGTCAACAATAATTGTTAGAGCAGTGGTAAACAAATTAAAGAGTAGGGGTGCCAGGACACATCCCTGCCTAACTCCAGTGAGAGTTTGGAAAGGTTCGGTTGCCTCATTATTATACATAACCTGGGCGTTGTTGTTTGTATGTAGACTGCGACATACTTCCACAAATTTTCTAGGGATACCTAAGCGGAACATAATTTTCCAGAGCACTTCCCTGTCCACCGAGTCAAACGCCTTGGTTAAATCAATGAAGGCCATGTGAATTTCTCCTTGATGTTCGAGTGCTTTTTCTTGAAGCTGTTTAAGTGTGAAGATTAAATCCGATGTGCCTCGGTTTGGTCTAAAGCCACTCTGTGTTTCAGGAAGTAACTTTTCCATAACAGGTGTTAGCCTATTTGCCATCGCTTTAGTGAGTATCTTCCCTCCAACAGCCAGGAGAGCTATACCCCTGTAATTTCCACAGTCCGCAGCGCTCCCTTTGTTTTTGAAGAGGTTGATTAAAAGTGTATCACGAAACTCCTGCGGAGCTTGACCACTTTCCCACACGATATCAAACAGTTTTTTGAGGTAGGGTATGAGCTCTGACGACACAGCTTTAAAGATCTCAGCTGGGAGTGAGTCGGCGCCGGGAGATTTGTTATTTTTTAGCTGCCCAATGGCGGTTAAGATCTCTTCCGTTGTTAGTGGTTTATCTAAGTCTTCGAAGGTGTCATATTGAGGGATAAGATTTATAATATCGTGATCGGCTTGACTTTGCTGGTTAAGAATGCTAGAGTAGTGTTCTTTCCATCGGGCTCTTATTTCCTGGTCTTCTTTGAGGAGATTTCCATTTAAATCTTTAATAGGGCACATATTTTTCCGACTGGGGCCGTACACTGCTTTTACTCCTTGAAAGAAATTCCTGTAGTCGTGTGAATCGGCGTACCTTTGAATTTCTCTGGCCTTGCTTGCCCACCACTCGTTCTTTATTCTTCTGATTTCGCGTTGCGTTTCATACTTAGATTGGGTAAAAGCTTCTGCTTTTGATGAGTCGTTGGGGTGGTTGATAGCGTTTTGGAAGGCAGTATGTTTGCGGTCAAGAAGTTCTTGTATAAAAGCTTCATTATCATTGAACCAGTCCTCCTGTTTTTTACTTGCTGCAGTGCCAAGAATTTCCTCACTCGCACTTTTTAAACTGTCTTTAATTTGTGTCCAGGTAGCAGCGACAGAATTGGTTTCTTCTAGTGCACTCAAATTCTCTTGAACTTTTTGCTTTAGCTGTTCGACGGTTTGTTGGTCACGCAATTTACTAATACAGAGACGGAGTCTGCGTTTTACTTGAGTTCTTCGGTGTTTGGGTCTCATAACAATTTTCATTTTAGAGACAACAGGACGATGATCGGTCCAACATTCGCTATCAATGCGCGCCTTTGTATTTTGGACGTCCTTGAGATGCTTCCTACGTACGATAACATAGTCCAGTAGATGCCAGTGACCTGATCTGGGGTGACGCCAGGTGCCTTTAAATTTATCCTTTTGTCGGAAAATGGTGTTTGTTATAACTAGATCATGTTCGGCGCATTTAGTTAGGAGTAGTTGACCGTTAGCGTTCATGTTGCCCAAACCGTTCTTGCCTATGATGCCTGGCCAGGTGTCTGCATCTCTCCCTACTCTAGCGTTAAAATCGCCAAGAATAACGAGTCGTTCCGTTTTAGGTATTCTACAGAGGGTTTCTTCCAGCTGTTGATAGAAGCTTTCCTTGGTTTCGTGACTTGCATCCAGAGTGGGAGCGTAGGCGCTTATTAGATTTACCGCGTTGCCATCTGATAGCTCATAGCGTAGCAGCATTAGACGCTCGGATAGGCCTTGTGGTACTTGTGTTAAGTTGGATACAAGTTGATTCCGATCGGCAAATCCTACTCCATGTTGTCTTCTTGAATTGGTGGGAAGACCTTTCCAATAGAAGGTGTAGTACTTTTCTGTGAGAGAGCCTTCCTCCAAAAATCGAGTTTCGCTGAGAGCTGCAACGTCAACATTGAGTCGGTGAAGTTCTCTATCTATTAGAGCAGTTCTTCTTTCAGGCCGATCGGTGCGAGTGCTGTCGTTCAAAGTACGAACATTCCAAGCGCCGTAGATGAAAGAATTAGTTTTGTTGGATTTAACTTGTCGGTGTTTTTTCGACATTCGATGAGGTGTCCCTGTGGGCACCCTCCCCCGGAGATCCGATCGGGAGGGTATTTTACCTCCGGATGATTTTGTCCCACTTGAACGCTCCATCATTTTTTAAAAGCCTTAATCGACTGAAAACGAAGCTGCATTTGAAGTTTTAGCTGGAGCAGGTATGCAACTGACCAGCTCGGTTGCGGAAGGCGAGTGGTGTGGTCCCATGGCACAGAAGGAGACTGCGACGATGGGGTAACCAAACGATTCCAAAAGCAACCTTTGTGTGCGGTGGGTTATTTTTATCGCACTCTTCGTGAGAAGGTGGATGTGCTCACGGCAAAAGATAAGGGTTATTCCGCCCTTACTCGGTCGTTAGAGCCTCGTTAGTGAAAACAGGGTGCACCAAGTTCACTTTTTTGATAACCCATTTTTGTATGTATCATTTTCTCTGAATTTCAAAATGATTGTAATTACCTGTAATAGCCGTTTCAATAATCTTAGGTTTAATTTTAATGCAAAAATATTGGTGTTCATTTTGCCTAAGAAATATGTCTTCTATAGTACTTTGTAAAGTTTCAGTTACTATGATCAAGAATTTATATGATGTATACAAATTCTCTGCTAATATATTTACCTAATTGTTGGCCTCTATTGAATTTGTGTCGAGCAAATTAATATTCCTGTCCACTAGAAATACTTCAATTATTTTAGTATTATGTAAATCAGTAATAAATTGTCCTAATTCAGTTACATATGTGTTCATGTTTATAGAAGGATGTCTCTATAACTTACTATATAAAAAATAAAATCTTCGCCTCATGTCAATAGAGACTTTGGGGAAACTGATGACTCAACTCAAAATGTTTAATCGCTTATGACAAAGTTAAGTTTCCTATATCTTATATTTTAACGGTTCGGAAAAGCCAATACAGCACGCCTCAAATATTTGCATGTTCTGCTCACTGCGGTAGAAGATATCTTAGTAGTGTCGTTCTAAATCCACTTGATTATGCCACGGAGAGAAAATTGAAAAGAAATGCACTGAAGAGATGATGGCTTTGATTAAAGTATAAAAGGGAGATTAGAGAAAATCACGAGTAAGTGAAAGGCTAGATTGAGAGCGTTTGATTCTTTTGTGAACGCTGGTGCAAGCTGAGATTTAGTTTTAATATTATAACCGGCAACAAAACCAAGACCCGATAGATAGGCAGTTTTTAGATAACATCAATTATTTCAGACGAACTCCAACTTCTAGCAGTGTTCCTTTTGTGCGAGTTTGTCGCAAGAAATAAAAATGATTCAGACAAATGTTGGGGTTGGTTTGAATTAAGACATAATTTATTTTTCAATTCGTACTTTTTACTAAATTAATGTATTTTTATAACTTATATTCATTGGTTTCTTTACGTTATATATTATTACTTTCTTAAAAAGTTGAAAAAGCTGTCGTTTCGGTGCCATACTTTATCATCTTCAGAGCAAGTAATAAATAAAGTAAAATTATAACTAGTGTTGCTTTAAAAACAATTTATAGAGATTCCAAGTGGTATGTATCTTCGAGTAATTATAAATAATGGACTGAAGATCCCTTGAAGACCTTGAGTAAATTTTTTTACAGAATGTGAAAAGGTAAAAAAAACATGTTTCTCAAATATCTTCTTTATTACAGACTTCATCATTAAAAATATCTATGTATGTACAAAATAAGGAACATATTCTACCAAAAAGCATTCTATGAATTTCCGTATTTCTGCTTTATTTTACGTGAAAACAATGAATCGATTCGCCAGTCCTATAATAATCATCTATCATAATAATAATAACATTAAAATATCTTTATTTGTAAGTGTATAATACATACATTACATTTCTAATGCATAAAGCGAAGTCTAGCCTACTCTACTTAACCTTAATTTGTAAGTTATAACAAATTAATATAAGTACAGGATACAAATTGAAACCAAAAGTAGGAGAAACATATAGTTATAATCGATTTATTTACTTATATACATCTAACAATTAATAATAAAATAATGGAAGAAATCGCAAAATAATTGCAAAAATTAACGTTTATTTTCTCAAGTAGGCCAAATGTGTCGCAAAATTATGAAAAGAAAAGAAAAAGTAAATAAATCTAAGTTGTGATATTTGAAATACTACTGAATTCTCATTATACAGGGTGTTGCATCATGAGAGGGACATAGCTTAATAGGAGGTAGAGAACATCAGTGGTAACCGGAACCTCCCATAGAAATGTCTCATTGGGCCTTCATTACGAAGTTACAGGGTGTTAAATAATTTTTGGCCAAACCTGTTTTTTGTCATAACTTTGACAGGGAATGAAATAACGGATTCATATTTGGTACGGCTAATGTACTAACGAGCCCCAAGAGGTACATGTATAAAAAAAAATATATCCAGGTCCGGACTCACTATAATTTATGTTTCTTCTTTGCATCAATAAAACATCACCCTGTATATATTTTTTTGAAATTTCGATACGATATTCGAAAAGAGCGAGAAAAAACAAACAAAATGGCCTATTTCATTTTTTTGTTACACCTTCGTGGTTATTTAAATACGTTGTTAAATGTGCAAGAAAATGGATTACAGAACCCTATTAAATGAGAGGCACGTGAAATAAATAGTTTTATAACTAAAATTTGCAAAAATTCTATTGAGCCTAGGTGGTCTGGGTGAATCCTAATTCCGGCACGTTTTAAAGGTCCATTTTGGTAAAAAACCGTGGTCCTAATAAGTAATCGGGTATGAAATAACAAAATTTTTAATCAATCACAGTAGGCTTGTTCAAAGTGACAGATAATAAAAAGAAATCTCCTAAACAGTTGAATAATTGTTTGTTAGTAATTTAATGTGTCAATAATCCGCATTTAGTTAGTGAAAACTTGTGAAAATATTTTAACTATGCCAGTAAAATTTACAAACGTGGAATATGCTGACATAATATTCATCTATGGTTTCTGTAATGGAAATGGTAGGTCGGCGGAAAGAGAATATCGGCTGCGTTTTCCTGGTCGTCGATGCCCTAATCATAAAACCTTTAGTACGGTGTTCCAGTATGCAAGACAACACGGAAAGTTTCCTACTTCTGCAGTTGTGGAGCGTGTTTTACAACAAGGTGTGCAGGAACAAAACAATATTATAAACGTAGTTCAAGAAAACCCAAATATGAGCACTAGACGAATCAGTTTGGCAACTGGTATTCCTCATTGGCGAGTATGGAGAACCCTAAAAAGAGAACGTTACCATCCATATCATATCCAGCAGGTACAGCGTCTTCAACAAGGCGACGATATCCCCCGCCTGGCATTTTGTCATTGGTTGTCTAACCATCGCCCAGTCATTTACAGAACCTTATTTACGGATGAAACACAATTTACAAGGGATGGAGTAAACAATTCACGAAATAATCATAAATGGCCACAGGAAAACCCACATGCGGTAAGCCAACGCCGTTCGCAACACAGGTTTTCTGTAAATGTTTGGGTCGGACTTGTGAATAGACATTTGATAGGGCCATATTTTTTTGAAGAAAGATTGAATGGTGAAATTTACTTTGATTTTCTTCAAAACATTTTACCGAATATGTTAGAAAATATCGGTATAAGAGGCATGTTGTTTCAGCATGATGGGGCCCCACCACGTTTTAACCTTCAAGTAAGAGAACACTTAAACAATGTGTATCCTAATAGATGGATTGGACGCGGGGGTCCACATGAATGGCCACCAAGACCTCCTGATTGTAACCCCTGTGATTACTTTTTATGGGGCCACTTAAAAAACGAGGTTTATAGCATTGAAATTGAAAGTAGACAACATTTAATCCAGCGCATCGTTACAACCTGCGACGAAATACGGAATAATCCAGAAATGATACGTCGAGCAATTGGTGACCTTTCTAAACGCGCAAGAAAATGCACAGAATGTGGGGGAGGACATTTTGAAAATTTACTTTAGTGTCAATTACGTTTTATTTTTAAACACATTTAGTTATTGTTTTGTTATTTATTGTTAATTGAATGGAAAATATTTTATTTATTTAGATTTTAGTTTGTTCTCTTTTCCAATTTTTATTAAGTATAAAATGTTGATGATTTTTTTGATCAAAGTAACTGGTTGCTTAGGCCTAAATGGTTTAAATTATCTGTCACTTTTATTCTTTGAACAAGCCTACTGTGATTGATTAAAAATTTTGTTATTTCATACCCGATTACTTACTAGGACCACAGTTTTTTACCAAAATGGACCTTTAAAACGTGCTGGAATTAGGATTCACCCAGACCACCTAGGCTCAATAGAATTTTTGCAAATTTTAGTTATAAAACTATTTATTTCACGTGCCTCTCATTTAATAGGGTTCTGGAATCCATTTTCTTGCACATTTAACAACGTATTTAAATAACCACGAAGGTGTAACAAAAAAATGAAATAGGCCATTTTGTTTGTTTTTTCTTGCTCTTTTCGAATATCGTATCGAAATTTCAAAAAAATATATACAGGGTGATGTTTTATTGATGCAAAGAAGAAACATAAATTATAGTGAGTCCGGACCTGGATATATTTTTTTTTATAAATGAACCTCTTGGGGCTCGTTAGTACATTAGCCGTACCAAATATGAATCCGTTATTTCATTCCCTGTTAAAGTTATGACAAAAAACAGGTTTGGCCAAAAATTATTTAACACCCTGTAACTTCGTAATGAAGGCCCAATGAGACATTTCTATGGGAGGTTCCGGTTACCACTGATGTTCTCTACCTCCTATTAAGCTATGTCCCTCTCATGATGCAACACCCTGTATATTTTTTAATTTTTTTTTCGGAAGCTACTTACTGGTAATGATTTAAGGGTATCTGGAATGGCATTATATACATGAGGAGCATCATAGGAGAAAGATCTCTTAAATAATGTTGAATGAAAGCAAGGTAGTGACAGCTTGTATTTAAAACAGAGACTTCTAATGTGACATTATATCTGAAACTGATTTTTTCTGTAAGACACAGTGGTGATGAGATATTCAGCAAAGAATGTATAAAAATAGATAGATGATATTTATATAAGTTTTCAAATCTAAGCCAATTTAGTTCCTTTATTTTATGAGATATATGGTCGAACTTTTTTAATCTGAATACATATCTATAACAACTATTCATAACTTTCTGTAAACGATATTATTTAGTAAGGTGGTCTAAGCATGAGTAGTAAATTATGTTACAGTAGTTTAAAATAGGTAAGACTAGACTTTCACAGAGTTTTTTCTCATTTTAAAGTTTTTGATATCAATATTAACATATAACAGTTTTAGGCTAACATAACATTTTTTTATTACCGATGATACATGATATTGTAATTTCAAATTAGTATCAAATAATGAGCCCAAATTATCGACAGAGGTTACAGCCACTAAAGGCCTATCATCAATTCTCAAATCCAAATTTGATGTCCAGTTTTGTTTATACTTATCAGAGCAGTATAAAATGAACGAACACTTACTTGAATTTAGCTTTAAGTTATTTTGATTAGCATAACTTGTCTTGTTATTGTAGAAAGATCTTCATTAATTTGTCGTGATGCTTGGTTTATTTCGTTTACTTTGGAAGAATGAAACAACTGTGTATCATCAGCGAAAGCTTGCATATTCATATATATTCAGAATATTTAATTACATCGGCTGCATATATTAAAAATAGAAGAGATCCCAAAACGGAACCCTGTTGTACGCCAGAAGTGATATTTGTTATGTCGGAATATTCCTTATTTAGCACCATTTGTTTCCGATTTGCAAAATAGGATGAAAATAAATTTACCCATGTGTTGTCAAAACCATAAAAGTTTAACTTCGCGCATATCAGTGCATGATCAAGGGCATAGAATGGTTTTGAAAAATCTAATTAGACTAATGCTCATGACTCGCAATTGTCCAAAGCATTAATGTCGGTTATGTTTAGTAAAAATGGGATGGTACTGTGCCCCTTTCTGTAGCCAGACTGTAAAGTTGAAACTATATTGTTTATTGTGACAAATTCGTAAATTTGCGCGTAAATTAATATTTCTAGGTCTCTTGATATAGCTGGTTTAATGCTTATTGGTCTTAAGTCAAGGCATAATTTTGAATCATTTATTTTTGCCAATGATTTACAATCGATACTATCCAGTTTACAGGAAAGTAACCTACTTCTAAGCAGCAATTAATTAAATGGGTAAGATTTCAGTGCTAATTCCATCAACCCCGCACGCATTAAATTTAATACTGTTTACAATTTTGTAATCATAAGTTGCAAACGTAAATTGGAAAGGTAATTTTCATCAAATTTGTTCGTGGTAAAATAATTAGGTTAGGACGATTGTTTGGCGGATTCTAAACGGTGATAAAGGAGTCATTTATTTGGTTTGGATTTTGTAGATAGTAATCTATAATTTATGTAATTTTCTTGATTTATATTTAAGGTGTCTCATCAAATGGATGGATGTATGTAATCCAGTCGTCATAATTTTTTGTCCTTTTACACTTACTAAGGGCTCTGTTGCATTCTTTCATCATTTTCTTAATGGCGTAAGTAAGCCATGGAGCGTATGGCTTTGTAACACGATTGAATTCTACATCTCACATAATTTCCACAAATGAAAACACTAATACTGCATTTGAGTAATCTACCGGCATATGTTTCGTCAATCATGCTGGCCTCATCTGCAGATACCACTATGCAAACCAGCTAATCATGTATTCTTAATTATTGAAACGACATATCGAATAATCATGCATAAATACAATTGTTGTTGAAAATTTCTTTTTTTGAGTTTCTACGAGATAACGATCATGCTAGTGTAACCTACCAGAAAATTTGTAGGACAATTTGACCAATAGTTAAAAATCAGCCTGTTAGTAATAAAATTTCAGACCTCTTTATTTTTACATATTGGGAGCAGATAACTCGGCGGTCCAACCCATCGCTTTTGTAGGATAAGCACAGCTCCCTGTTTTTTTCACTTTCCACGCTTTCCAGTCCTACGCCATGGGCGGTTGCGTAGAACTTTGCATACCTCTACCAATAATTTTCGCATAGAGAAAATTTGGGAGACTCATCAAAATGAAGTCACTCACGAATATTCAGTCTGTTAGTAATCACTTTAAAAAAGGGGCGTCGGACCCCGGACCATGTGTATTAAGTTTAATGAAATTTCTTGAAACCATACACCCTGCAACTGACACTAAAAAAGTATCCATGTGTCAGATTTTATCGTTAACATCGCTATAGAGAAACAAGTAGTTTAATTCTTTTAACCTTACCCCACATAGTATCTGCTAGCCAAGTGCGTTCGAGCCCAACCTACTGTGAATCAATTGTCAAATATGTCTCAAGAACTGGTTCGGATCCTACTATAAATTGTAGGGCCCCGTCTCCCTGTCGCATGTTACCTCCTTTCGCTTGTTATTTATCTTTGAGAAAGACTTGAGGCAACATATGCGGACGACTAGCTCGTTTAAGTCGGAGCAGTGAGCCGTGGGTCCAGAATATTCGTAAGAGTGGAGAAACTTACCCTTCTTGATATGTACAGCATAAGCGACAGATTTCTGTTTATTTCGAGAAAAGAAGACAAAGAAAAATTGATGTTAAATTGGGCACCATCTATAGTAAAATAAGCAAATAGTCTCTTTTTCTCGAATAACCAGTCTACTATGGTTCAGACTGAAATTGTTGGTAAGAGAAATAAAAAGATAGTTTAAAAATGAATGTTAAAATATATTACATGAATAATAGACAAATCGGTTTGTAACGACTAATTGAAATTTCAAAAAAATTATATATATAACAAATTTATACCAGGATCCTAGATTGACTACTGTTGAGGTGACTAGTTCTGGGACAGCAATCCAGGCCCACAATTGTCTCTTGTTGCGAGAATGGATTCTAAAGTTTCCTTGGCAATTTACGTCTCTTAATGAAATGGAGTGAAAATTGTATGAAAATTTATGAAAAGTTAGCGAAATTTTATCTATATGTAAGATAAGCTGTGCAAAAGCTATGCAGGAATGAAGAGGCTATGCAGAAACGTATACAGAAATGTATAAGTGTATATGTGCATAAACATATAAGTACATAAGTACATATAAATATATAAGTATATTATATATATAAGCATATACATATATAGAATATCTAAGAATTTAAGTATCTAAATATATATATGTATATATAAGCATCTAAGCGTGTAAGCATCTAAGCTGATTTAACATAAACTGTAAATTGCCAAAAAATGAATAATTCAAATTCACTTTAAAAATAATTGAAATTACTTCAAACACAAAAATAGAAGATTAATTAAATTTTAAATGAGTAATAAACGAAATTTACCTGGATGTTTTTTTAACGCGGGTGTAAAAAAATGTAATATCAATTACTGAAGTCCACAGTTAGAATTTATATACGTTCGAGTCAGTACAAAGGCTGCAAGCAAATGATCTCCTGGTGAGTTTTACTGATAAGGCAAACTTTTTTTGTCCTACTTACTGGGAAAAAATGCTACCAAAAAATAAACTTAAGAAATCTAATTCCCCAATTAAATTGAAAGCTATAAAATATAAAAATAGTACAAGTATGGCCATCTGTCAATGGTTGAGTTACGCGCAACAACTTGCAGGTCGCAATTCTATAATTTCCTTTACTCACAACTAAAATAGTGGCATATAATCGATAAAACAAATCTATAATAAAAGTTTTTATTACTTCCATACCAATGCCTTTGCCCCAGTTTGTAATTTCTAATTTGTACATAACCAACAATATGAACAGCTGTAAATAAATATTAAAAACGTATTGTGATAACTCAGTAAATATATTATATTTTATAGGATATACTATATATAGTAACGAGAAAAGGTAAGGAAAATAACCATATGTACTTACATAGTAAACAAAAATATAAAAATTGAAAAATAGATATCTGATGTAAATAAATGTTTTGTAGACAATTGTTTCCTGGAATAATGCTGTATTACAACGAAACAGAGATACATAATAGTTACTAGAACATGACTGAGTTCCTAAGATATAAAACTAAGTACATAAAACATTGTGAAATGGTTTAGCAGTTATACAAGTAAAATTCTGTTAGTTGAAAACAGTTTCACTTACAAAAACTGAATCGAAAATGTTATACAGATCGTGCTAAATTTAACCAAAACGCTAGTTTTTATATAAAACTGTTAAATGGACATAAGCCATGTAACACGCAGACAAATGGGGTTTTAAGAGGGTCATTCGGGTGATGCGAAAGGCGGTTAAAAAAACATTTACAAATCATATCGTATTACAAAATGTGAACATAGCCTTAGATGAAATACATTTTAATGTTACATGCGAATTTTTCACACACCGCAGAAATCACAAGATTATTTTACATGTATAATATACTGTTTAAATAATTCTTTAAAATGTCACTTTTTGCGGCTGGGTTTTCACCAAAAACAAAGAAAATCTTTCTTTTATTTTCATAACTGTTTTCAAATTTTACTTCCCTTATTTACCTGCTTTAAACATTTGATTTTCTTAATTGATTTGGGAAACTCCAAGTTTTGGTAGCCTGAGGGAATATGCATTTTTTATTAACAAGCAAATGAGTATATTATGCATTAAATTAATAAACTGAATTTTATCAATACACCCTGTTTTCAAAGTTTAAAAGGTGAGAGCAATTAATAAAAATATCTGAAAAACCAAACACACCTTTTTTAGTTTCGATGTGTGTAACGTACAAATTATACGTTAATTTAATAAGTAAGGTGGTGAAACTTACAGATAATAACACACTTCGGTTTACTGATAATTCTATATTAAACACCACACATTATATATACGTCTTGACATTTCATTTAAAACACATGCGCAGGTGCGCTAACTAACAGGTAGGGAACGGGGTGCACGGCTTAAATGTCAATAAAAATTTGAATACATTACAATATGTTTACCTGTAACTTCAAAATTTAATATACATTCACATTATTATAATAATAATTTACAATCCACAAAAAATACATGTTCGAGCAATATAGCAAGACATGTTTTATTGTGAGTGAGATATGCAGTTCAATTTGATGTCCAAAATGCTTGCTCTTGCATTCAACCTAAAAGATGAGACATAACTATAAAAACAGGTGTCGATCTCAGCTAAATTACAAACACTACGTGAATGAGAAAAGAAGAAAAAGAAAAAAGAATGGATTCCCATACCCATCCAGAAGGACACACTATTTTTCCTGTCCAGCAACTTTCCGACCATTTTGAAGATATTTACAGGAAAGGAGGACACACGACTCACATTTTAACCAACCTGCAACAGAGAATAGGATGAGAATTTCTATCTTAAAGGACCCCGCACAGAAACATGTGATTTGGGATCCAGGTGAAAATGTTCGAAATTGAGATATGCTGTAGTTCAGACCTTCCTGTGAAAAAGTTCAAATAAGACCAAGGCTCAAAAATCTTTCATTTTTGAGTTACAGCAAGGGCAAAAGTCGAAAATTCGTAAATTCGTAAAAAATCTTCAAATACATATATTTATGTGTACGTAAATATGAATACGCATACGATATATATGCGATATACATATTTTAGAATCAATTAAATATAAAAGCTACGTTTGAAACTCTTAGAAGATCGCTTTGATTTTACATTGTCTAGTTCAGGTTTTTACTCTTCCAAATCCATGCGTTTTATAAATAAGAGTGCTATAAAATAACTTGAACAAAGAACGCTATATGAACGGTCGATTTTATTCTATTTATCTGTGGTAAAATCTTATTTTTTCAACAAAATCCATTGTACATTTTTATTCTTGGCATGAAGATATTTTATTTTTTAATTTTTAGCTTCTTCTCTCTCATTTCCAACGTCAAACATTGAATATGACTAGTTCCTGAACTTGATGATCATAGCATATTTGCAACGGAAATTCCGTATTCGTATAATCTTATTTGCGCATGCGCTGCATATCTAGCAGACAACACGCTAGTTAATTTTAAATTTAAGTTTTATTATGATGTTAATGTCGTATGACTGTTATCTAGTACCGTATATATAGATATAAGGTAATAAGGTACAATTCAATGCAGGACGGGGTATTTACCCGCTGAGTAGTTGTTTCCTGCAAATCATGTATAATAACAGTATATAGGTTAAGTCCACCAAGGGCTGAAGATCGTCGCTCTCGGAACTTGCAAAATGGCAAGTCGTTATACACCATGGAGACATCTATGATGTTTGGTGTATAGTAGCATTAGACCACATGAGAGGATTCACTTACCTCTCACTACTACACCATTTACATTAGTCTGTATCAGACTAGCAGGTTGGCCATTGTCATTTGTCTGTTCCATGACCTATGGCGTACTGATGAGAACTAATAAGCTCGAAACCGGTATATGTCTGGTCAGGGAATTGACAAATGACAGTGATTTCTAATCTATCATGATTTGTAAGGTATAATTCAATGTAGGTCGGAGTATTTGCCCGCTGAGTAGTTGTTTCCTGCAAATCATGTATAATAAATATATGTATATATTTGATTTTTGAAGATTTGTCACGAATTTACGAATTTTCGACCTTGCTGCAACTCCAAAATAAAAGGTTTTCGAGTCTTGGTTTTATTTGAACTTTTCATCAGGAAATTCTGTACTACAACATATTTCAATTTCGACCATTTTCACCGAGATCACAAATCACGTATTTCTGTGCGGGATCCTCCCCTCCGCATTATGAATTATTTTTCAAAATTATGGTTTTATGAAGATTTAACATTAATAAAAAAATTAATTTAAATCTTAAGGACTAACATGTCTATAGAGTAATTTTTAAAGAAATTGTTGAAATTAATTGAATATAACAAAGAAGCTTAGTTTACTCTATCAAGAACAGTATAATTATTAGGTATTATTACAAGTAGATTTATAGCCCTGCATCTCATATAATTTATTTTCGGAGCACCTAGAGAACTGTAATGGGTAAAGGTATTGTTTAAGCTATGAAATTTACAACTACCGTTCCCTCGAGGAACTTATTATGCCGACCCTAGCACAAGAAAGTTATTGTGTCTTAAAAACAAATTTACAACACTTAAAATTATATCATGTTTTTAATTACGTGAAGCAAGATGTAATAAAACGACTTTACACACATAAATACAAATGTAATTTTTTACTACCTACCCGCACTCGCAAGTTAAATTAAGGGCACTATGTCTGGTTTATAGGCTATCATGAAAACAATAAATATCATATGAAAGATTACATTTTATGTGGTTGGTGATTCATTGGTTGAGAGAGTTTCATGAGATTTTTTCAAAATACGTATTATTTACAGGATATTTCTGCACCACTAACGCCAAAAATTATATAACTATTTCAATATATGATTACAATAAGAAACTTTCATTTAATCCTAAAGTCCTTTTAAGAATTTAAGTTAGTGTTTTCAATGTTTATCTGGCAATAAGTAAACGAGTTAAATGATGAAATATATTTTTAACATCATACATGATTTTTTTTTAAATTGTGTCCGCTTAACTTCGCCATTTATTTTTCATGTTATATTTTACGATAAAATCAATAAGTTGTAATAATAAAGACTTTTATTATTATTATTATTATTATATGGCTTAGAAATTCACAATTGTAATAACGCAATTTTTCTTATGGGATTTTGGTGTTTCTTTGAAAATCACCGTATGAGTTGGGTTATCGGCATCTTGAGACTGGCCATCGTTGGCTGGTGTGGCACCTAACCCAGGAGCATGGTTGAATTTTGGATTCGGTTGACACCGTAAACACGGCCTTCTGACACTGATAGTCATTTTGATGTATCTTATTTCCTGTCCTCCTGTTGCGTTATATATATTTATCTGACAATTACCTCTAACAAGGTAGGTCGTTGACATGATGATCCCGGTGTCCGTTTGTGTAACACCTGATATAATGATAGAAGATTTTTTGTTCGTACCTTGCAGTCATTAGGCGTGATAAGCTCGGTCTCCTTGTGCTGGCAACAATATTACGGTGTACCCTCTTTATATTTGTTATATTGAAGGCTTAAAAGTCATATGACCGCTAATTAGAAAAAATAACTTGACGGCCATCTATCCGATTTCATACATTCGAGTTACTTTCACATAATTAATGCAGAATACAATAGAACTAACCAATCTCATCTATCTAAAATTATACCTGGTTTATCTATCGTTGCTTTATTCGCTCATTTATTGTTATTCTGTGCATTCGCTTTAGTTTGTGTGTAATTTGTGTATAACCTTCGCTTTAATCATAAATCCTTTTAATAGATGAGAAGGATGTTTTTGGTAATTTTAGATTGTGTAGACTTTGTACAGTTTCCTGCTGTATTTGTTAAGTCTTCTTTTCCCCCTGACCCATTAAACATACCATATCTCCACTATGGTTACACAAGCCCTGCTTAGCTGACTTGTAGTGTACTGGCGCCTGAGCTAGTGTACCTCTACTGACTCTATACCTCTCCTCTACAGAAGCTGAGAAGGAAACGTGATAATTTTATGCAAACGGATTCCTATTAAGTGCATTTGAATTATTGAAATTTGGAAATTATACTGGGTGGCTGCATTTTGTATTGAACATTATTGCTATCTCGCATAACAGTTACAAAGTCGGTTAAATGGGAATAAAGCATTTTGAGGGCCAACGAAATGGGGGACAAAAATTGAAAATATCCCTATTGATTTCGGAGATATGCTGTAATATCTGAGATAGCTCGTTTTATTTATATATTTTTTACCTAGCACTGTTATTATAAAACATATTAAAAACATTATAGGCATATTTAACATATTAATTAGCCTTGCTATAACTTAAAATATTCAAATTTTTATCATGGCGTGCCGACTCTACAGGGCCACAATTTATATTTACTTTGTATACCTGAGAGGTGGGCAGTTAATGGTTTGTTAAAATACAATGTTCTACAAAAGAAGTAGAATTCTTTCATTTGTTTTATTTTTTACCTCGTTACGTTCCTTAAATTCTAGTTTTAGCATATCTTTTAATTTGACCAACATAATAATTTTTCAGTATTGTTAATATGTAATGTTAATATATTTAAATGTCAAATTTTATTATCTATATTTAACCTATTTATATTTCACTTAAGATTCATTTGAATGCAGAAAACTAAAATGTAATGAAGTACAACTTTAACCATTACATTCAAGAATTCCATGTAATTTTAATTAATATTTCACTTTGAGATTAACTAATAAAATATCTATATAGTCCTAAAAAGTCATATCTTTTAGCACCCTGAAGAAAATATACATATTGTAGGATCTTTTTGAGTAAAAATGATCATGATTTTCAAATTTAAAAGTTGAAATACGCCTTCGTGGTGCGAATATTATGAAACTCTACAGATGATGCAGATCAGCTACAAATGTTACGGGACAGTTTGCTAAAACAGGTTTAGTCGATATAAAAATCACGCACAAACGTTTAATGATGCCGAGTCCACTAGATGGTTAGAAACAGATAAAGCGGGACAGGGGGAGGTTTATCAACCTCCTTAATGTTTCCTGGCTAACATGATAGGGAGCGGTATTTCAGTCGGTTAATGCATCTAGCTTTCTCTTTGAGTATACCCAGTTCGGGTACGAGCCCCATCTACTGAGAAGTCATTTTCAAATATAAATTATCCCTAAAAAGTGGTTCGGATCCCTCTATAAACTGTAAAGGCCCGTTTCCACTACTCAGACAAATCTGGATCTCTTAGACTTAAGAAGGTCATTCCGGTGACCTGGAAAGCGGTTAAAATACATTTATAAACATATATCAGTAATAGTATCACTTCCTCGTAATTAGCTATTTATTTTACGCAACACAACCGATTCTGTATTCCAGTAGCACGTGAGATATTTTACGCCACAGAAGGCCGAGTTCACGCGATCTGTCATTTAAACCGATAGGTGGACCCAGCGAGTGGTGGTTTTTACATGATTTTTTATACCACCTAAACTGCCATGTCAAACTGTACGCCTAACACGTATCCATTACAAATAGCTGTCAGACGTGACATACAGCAAATGGAGACCAACTAGATAGTCCGTGGGTCTCGAAACGTGTGCCAGTATGTTGTAAAGAAGATGAAAATGGAGAAAATTTTAAATTATGTAACTACCCCAAAAATATAATTTTGTAATTAAGTCATAAATAAATAAACACCACAGAAATTGGAAGTATTCTTTGAAATATTCATATGATAATAATGAAAAGTTAAATAAAAAATTGTTTGTTGATATTAAGACACCATTAGAGACAATAATTAAAGAAATAAATGTCTTTTGAGTTGACCTTCGTCATAGCAAACAATGCAAGATATATAGCGAAATATAACTATCCACCAATATAAATCAAGGATAATCACTAGAGGACTACAAAAAAGTCATTACAAAATTCTACAGTGTAATAAATTTTAGCTGTGGGTAATATATTGAAACTATAAAACACAAACGCGTTAATAATCCTGCCAAGAAAATTGTTAAAATAAATAAATAAATGTATAGATTAAAACAGCAATGTACGTGTAACAAAATTCGTTATCAGCTTACAAACAGCAATTATTGCTTCATGTCATCAGGCAACTACGAATAGGCAATTTACGTAGGTATTTATAAAATAATAATTTACGTGATAAAATAAATTATCCATAATTTATATCCATTTAGCTAATATATTAATCAGACTGAGCACAATTCATTTAAACCGGGGATCTCTGAATGCAAAGCACTGCCTGCATTTATTTTATTTTTAAATTCATATTGGAAATGAAAAAATATTTTTCTCATCGGGATTGGTTATTTTTTTTGTTTTTTCGGCACCAAATTAGAAGTATCTCAATCGCCTGTTGAGAAAATTAAGTGAAATGGCACCACTTTGTCGACACTTGAATGTCACAATTTTTTTGCTGTGGTGTAGAATGTAACAATTATTATATCGCGTCTTCTCTTGCATAGTCATTGCCACACATTGAGAGATAGTCCTGGAATTTTATCACAAAAAGTGTGGTACTGTGCGAGGAAAAAAACATGTATTTAGCAAGAACTAGACTACAAAGTTCAATGAATAATTTCCTGTTGAACTGAAACCGAAGAATGTGGTGGTGATAAGTCAATGTTATCTGTATCGTAAAACAGTTTAGGGTCACAACCCATTATCAGCAGTTTCAGTAGAATAAGTTTATTTATAAAACTCTTCAGCATGATGTACCCCGCGAAAATGGCCTAGTTGTCGTTATTGCTGCGAAATTGAATATATAAGTCAAATATGAAATGATGAAATTATTTATCCAAAACATCAAGTTAATGAAAGGTAACGTTAAAAATTAATTACATTATATTTTTTATGACAATGAGGGAATGTATCTTTTTTAAAATTGTTTGTAACGTCATTTAGATAACTATATGCATGACTTAAATAATTTTGGTAAATTTCTGTATATAATAACGATATTTTTTAAAGGGTAAGGGATGTACTACAATGGCACAACCATGAAAAGATGTACGTCAATCAAAATGGGCAACATGTATAACATTTATTATAATTTTTTTTACTGAATTAATTGAAGAAACCTCTTTTTTAAGTTTATTTTTGAATTTTGTAATTATTGCTCAATAAAACGAAATTTGTTGCAATTAGCCCCAGGGAAGTACTTGCAAAAAATATTCGTTTTTCATTTCTACATCATGTCGAAAAATGGTGTTCCATTTGAAAAAATTGAGAAAATTCAATTTAAAATATTCTTAATTGAAAAATAATGTTTGATCACCCTGTACATCTTTAGGAAATGAAAATGATTCAAAAACATTAATTAGATGTCTCGTAACTAACTTTAGAAAATCCAGAAATAAAAGAAAATTATAACCGTCTAAAAAATAGCCATAAAAGAAAAATATGTGATGCAAAAAAGACATATTATAGTACTATGTTGGCATCAGCTTCTAATAAAAATAAAACAGCGTGGCAAATTATAAAAAAATAACAACAAACCGACTGTTAGTAAACGCTTCCCTGATAGATTTGTTAATGAAAATGGCTCTACTTTAAACACCTACAATGACGCAGTGCACGAATTCAATCGGTACTTTCTAGATCTCTAAAACAACTTGCGGACAATATGAATATTGATATTACGACACATCTTGATATACAGTGTTTCAGTAATATGTTTCTGGCACCCACTGTGGTCACCGATGTAAGTAATATGTTGAGAAAAATAACAAAAAAGAATTCTGCAGGTTCTGACAACATCCCTTGTTCATTGCTTGCTCATATTATAGATTATATCGCTGAACCACGCTGTAAACTAATTAATCTTTCTTTTGCCGAAGGTACTTTTCCGTCTTCTTTAAAACAAGCAATATTGGTACCGATTCATAAAAAAATTAAAAGGAACTAATTTCGAACTACAGACAAATTTCGTTACTCTCTGTATTTTCCAAACTTTTTGAGTTTGCATCTTAAATAAAGGAGGATATTTGACATAAGTTGCAGTCACATCTTTATATACATTTCTATTTCAAAACATTGACGAAAAAAAAATGTCTATTTTTTGATATGTCTAGAGCTTTTGACACGGTAAATCAAGAATTGCTCCTAAACAAAATGTGTGCTTATGGTATAAGAGGAGTACCTAACTCTTGGATTTAGTCATATCTAAGTCATCGTACCCAGTGCGTCATTTTAAAAGTTGATGGCAACCTGTATGAATCCGATGATAAACTAGTGCCAACTGGAGTTCCTCAAGGTAGCACTTTAGGACCACTCCTTTTTCTAATTTTTATAAATGATCTACAAAATCATTTAAAAGCAACGAATACATTCCACGTTATACAATTTGCCGATGATGTGGCGGTTGCATCTAGGGCAGACAATGTACATGAGCTGTCATCAAATGCAAACATATGCACCTCATTAATGAACAGTTATTGCAACAAATTTGGACTAAAACTTAATGGGAAAAAACTCAATTGTTGATGTTTGCTAATAACACTCCTGACCATAGCTTATTGGTAAAAATAGATAATTTATCAATAATAAATAGCCACTCTGTTAAATTATTAAGTAAAACTGTGGATTATAAATTAAACTGATTTGAACACATTGAAGACTTGTCAAAATAAGTTTCTACTAGATGTTATATCATTTGGCAGCTTCGTTCTTGTGTAACTTTAGAAATATTGGAAACTTATTACATTACACAAGTACAGTCATTATTAAATTACTTTATTATCTGCTGGGGCAACGCCAGCAAAATTTATGATCTCTTCATCATGCAAAAAAAAAAAATAATTGGGACTATGTTGTTCAAACAATCTTCCGATTCATGCAGGGATTTATTTGTATTACTTAGAATACTAACGCTGGCAGCATTATATGTTTTATCATGTTGTCTATTTATCAAGTCTAATATTAACCAACTTATTCAATATTCCGATCGAAATATACCATACAGTTTGAGACACACGAATAACATTATGTTGCCTAAACACAAGCTCTCTGTGGTTAGTAATGGTGTGACAGTTAAAACAATACAATACAATCATCTCCCTAATTATCTGAAAGAAATATCTGGCTTAAAACTGTTTAAATCAAAATTAAAAGAACTATTTATAAAAAGATCGATACTTCTTCTGATATTGTTTGGTTTTTTAATCAATTTATTAACCAAGTTTTCAAATAGATTTTGAACACCATTGTTTTTCTTTTTTTAATTTCTTTTTTAACTGTGATGCGTTTGCATATGTATTTATGTATATATGTATGTGTGTGTAAAGACTACTTTTTCTCATTTTTATCTATTTGTTTTTTTAATTTTTTATTTATTTGTTTACTTATCTGTTTATAGTAAATGTTGTCTGTCTTTTACTTGTTAAGCTGCTTGTTATATTTACTTCTTTTATCTATTTATTCATTACTTTTTGCTATTTTTATTGTATTCTTATCTTGACTTACCATAATATATACTATTGTATCATTACATATGGTGAATAAATTATTATTATTATTCACATAAGTTTTCCTTAAAATCCATAATTGTGACTGTGGTGATTTTTTAAATATCCATCTGCTGATTGTATTATTTCAACAAAAAAATTCATTACCTCCAAGTGGTTGGGAGATATTCAATGCTAATATAGGAATGAATAGAGCCTAGAAAGATACTTCAAAAAATGTACTGATATACATAGCATTCCGTTTAAAAAAAGGCACTTGGTCCTGTAATTTCGTCTTGGCTCGCCCTGTATGTTCGAAAATAATTTCCAGTTATAGACTTTTTATCTAGTTTACTTTCAATTTTTAAGAAAAATTTGTAGCTATCGTAAAACTCGAGATATTGGGGTCCGACGAACTATTGCCCCACCTGTATAACCAGGAGACTTTTGAAGAAACATTCTGTGGATCTGAATTAAATGTTAATAACGATAGATGGAAAGAAAGTGTTTTTCAAGCTATTTTATTAATGAAATGAATCGTTTAAGTAAGTAGAAAAATATATTGTCCAATACTGACCCTGCACAACATCTTTTTAAACTATTTTTTTAGCCACATTCTGTCTCATTTTTTGTTGAATATCTTCGATTATGTTTGTCATATCGAGAAAATAAAAATACGATCTTCTTCACAATTAAATTTATAATAAAACTTGGCCAATAAAAGTTGTTTCTGTTAATTTGATAAGTTGCAAAAAATAAAAACCAAAAGTACCTGATTTTTAAAATTTGTTTTATCACAAATTGTTACAAGCTATTATTCATTACATTTAGCGAAAACATTCCTTTTACTGAACCAAAGTATCTTGCCAAATTGGGACGAGTTTTTTTTGGGCCGAAAAGTAGAGCTTTCGATTTACTGGCATTAATAAATAAGGTAGTGTTCTTTTGATACATTTAAAAAAGATCTTAAATCTTCATTGATACGTATACATGCACCATCAACCTCAGCAGCATTAAATGAGTAATAAAGTAATATAGTCAACATAAATATGAATTTGTCAGTGTTTTAATCATGAAATAAATATGAATATAATTTTTCTTTTGCATTATCTCCGAATTTAAAGGCAATATTTTGAACTCTTAAGAAAAGTTTGCTTTTTCTAACCAAAATTTATAAAATACGCTGATAAGAAGCATTCAGTAAATTTATGAAGCATGAAAAATACCTTCTGTTTATATTTGCAGGTCCCCTCTACTTGTTCATGAAAAATAGAAGGGTGTAAAGTAATACTCCGCAGACACACAATATTCATGGAATAACATACTGTGCGGCGTGTACTAAGAAAATGTATTTAATTTCTCTTGCCTGGATCATTATTCGCAGGCGCCTCATGACTTTTGTACCTTTTAGCAACTTTTGTGCTTTGCAAATTACCTGAATAAATCATAATAATTCAAGGAAATATTTGCGCTGCAGATGTTAGAGCTCCCTGCAAGTAATTTTGCTAATAATAAAAAAGTTCTTATTAACCGAGATATGAAATATACGTAGTTACTTAGGAATAAAGAAAATTCAAATAAATTTTAAGAGACGGTATGAGCTAATAGTTCGTGATTAAAATAAATGAATAGGGAACAAAAGCATCCAATTTTTAATTTGTAATTGCTCCATTTGTGTTTCAAACTCAGTAGGATATTTATTATTCATTTAGATATGGAAACTGCCAATTGTTTAATAAAGGTTTTCTAATGACTAATACAGGGTGTTCCCTCATGACGTGCTAGTATTTCAGGGTGCGATTCCTTAGGCCATTTTGTGAAAAAAAGTTCATATAAACATATAATGCAACAGCTTAAATTTTTTGCTGCAGGTTCTTGATTTTTTTTTAAATCGTTATTTTTTAATATCTCAGAAAGTACTTTAGATATTATTTTGACTTTTGGTATGTGTAAATAGGACACACATTTTACTTAGAAAAGTTATTTGATTACTCCACCAGTGGCGTCCCTGCAAAAATATCCACTGATATTTTTTACCAAAATAGGTACTACTAAATAGTCAGGAATCTAGCATCCAAAAAGATGCGTCTAAAATGCCGAACCCTGAACTCGCGAGTATAAAATTTTTAAAAATGTGGATATCATCCAGAATTTTATGCCGAATTCGATTCCAGAGGGCGCGATATCGGCCAAGATTGCGAAATTGCAAAAAAATAACAATTTGGAAGAAATATTTGGAACTTAAATATTGCATTATCTTTCGTGTACATTGCGTTTACGAGCTTATTTATAAAGGTTTTTTAATAGTTCTTATATCAATCGAAAGCTTAATGTTTGTAGTTTCATACAAGTCTAATAGAGAGACATTATTTTCATTATAAACAACACTATAAATTGTTTAAACAATAAGTGTTCGGAAAGTGTAGTGTAATTTTCGGCATCGAGGTACTATTGTTATTATTGCAGATAGATGTGCAGTTATTTGAGACCGAATACATAGAATAGACCAACGAACATTTTTTATTAAAACAACTTTTTAATTCGCTGAGTAATTTAGGAGATATGATTTTTTTAAAGTGAAGTGCATTGTTTTGGTATACCGCGCGCGCGGTCTTGTCTATAGGCTATTTACACATGATTTCGAGGCGCAGCTGTTATAATAAAAGTATTTATTATTACGTACAGTGCTCATCATAATAATTTTGCCACGTATGGCAAGTTTTATTTGATTTATCAGTTATATAAATCAGCCACCCAAAAAGTCTAATAATACACACCAGGAGGAAATGTAAACAATTTCGAAAAATGTAGGTTGGCAAGATTATTGTGACGGGCAGTGTACATTATTTTATAAATTTTTTTGAAAGGTATAAACAACATTTTTGTAACGTCTTTCATATGAAAGTTGGTACAGATCATAAATAATGCTGACAAACAGAACAAATTATCTGTATTTAATTTAAGAACAACTACAATGAAATTAAAATATTTTTCGTCTTGACAAAATAATGATTGTAGTGTAAGTCTACAGAACTTTGTAATGCAAAAATTATTGGTTTGAATGTTTTGGAGATAGCCGAAAAGAACAACATCGAGAAGATACCGCCTGTAAAATTACAACTATTTGGCGATAAGATGAAAACTTCTACATCTGCTTTTATTTATTATATATTATATTTATATTATTATATTATATGAATAATTAATAAACTAGGGCCGATAAAATTCAGTCTTCTTTAGTAACCAGGTAAACTTTCATTACAAATTGATTGCAAGTAGTTTAATAATTAACGCTCGAAATAATTAACATTAAACCGGAGTTAAAAATAATATGTTGATTTAGAATTATAATTAGTAATACCGGGGCTATTAAATTTGTTCTCTTTCTGAAATCATATAAATAATTTATTTGCAATCGTTTCCAGTCATCCAGTAAATTGTTCAGAAATTATTGTTAGCACGGGGATGTTTTGCGGAGGCCCTCTGCTAACGCTCTCTTTGGTTTTCAACTGCCGACCTGACCAGTCGATTGTTTTGGTAATAATTCACTGTGTCGAATTCATATCTATTTTTATTTTGGCAATTTGGACTTAAAATATTTTCTGTACTGATACATATAACTTTAATTGGCCTTTGGAGGCGAGCGTGGGTGCGTCTTTACTATGTACATACTTCGATATGCGATGTAAAGCAACGCCAGGCGCAGTTAGTAGTTGGATGGGTGACCGTTCCAACGAAGACCGCGTCCTCGCCTCAAACATCTTCCAGCGGCTTGTATATCAGTGTATGCGCAGAAGCTATACAACCTTAGGCGAGGGTTGTATAGGGGATATACCATCCTTCGTAGGGGATGTAAAGCCGTCGGTCCCTTGTCTATTAAATGTTAGGCAAGTAAAAGATCCCTACTCTTCTTAAGGGAAGAGGTTCGACAAAATTCCTGGTTGGGGGTAGCTCGTCTACAGGCGTCGGTGTTAGGCCTCAGTAGCGGAAATAGGCCGACGTTAAATAAATGTATAAAAAAAAATTGGCCTTTGTTTTAGTTTGATAAATTCCGCCTTCAGCAACCAGTAGCAACTTTGAATTTAACGATCGTATCTAGCTTATTCGGGGAAAACATTCTACCGCGAATAATACCCTCAGGGGACGCTGCCTTGTAAGTGGGACACTCCAGAGTTGTTAAGCTGAAGCTATGAACTGTAAATTTCAAATTTTATTTTAATCTTGCCTAACGACAATTTAGTCCGTGAAATTCTCATTCGGGGACGCTGCCTTGCTTGTGGGACACTCCACCTGAGCCGAACAGTCATAAAGTAATATTTTACACGGTCATACTAAACGAAGACAAATTAATATTCAGTAAAGTAAAACTTGACGTTTGATCCTGTTTGTTATTTGATAGTTTAGCAATCACACCGGGTTATTTTCCGCGAAATTCTCAGTCGGGGACGCTGCCTTGCAAGTGGGACATTTCACCTGAGCCATACCGCACTGATTAACTATTAAATATTACTTTACCAGGTTCACCACGCCAAGTTATAAAGATTTAGTTATTTTTATAAAAGTAAAATTATTTGCTTTTAGTCAAAAATTTCTTCAAAATTTAAATAACCGCCTCTATATCACCAAAGAGCAGTCCAAGCCACTTTATATCACATTTGCCAAACCGCCGCTTTGCTTTGCTAGTCATATTTACCGCTTGTTTGCTTTATCTTTCATTTCACCCCGCATATTATCATTTACCTGCTTGCTACCATTTTCTACGTACCCTTGTATATCATAATTATATAGGTTTTGGTTTAAAAAAATTAAATATCTAATTATTACGTGAAACTTGGATAATTAAAAGTATTAATTTATTTGAAACGTTCTTTTAACTGTATTGTTTTCTGATTTTCCCGTAAATATACATACTTCTTGCAAATTCATAGCATATTTTACTTTGATTTATCTCTATTTTAAAGTGTCAATATTTTCAATATAATATTAAAACGTTTTGTGTGCCTTATTTTGAGTTTCTACTCTAATCTGTACTGTCCTGAAAAGGTAAAATTGTTACAAATATAAAATCTTTACAGCTGTCCATTCCTTGAGAACGACGGCCTAAGTTTCGACCCCTGGTAATAAACTGTCTTCACTGACTCTATCTAGGACCTTTATTATTATTTTTTTGTAATAAAGAAAGTGATGTTTCTGCACTTTACACATAGGCTGGCGCTCGAGGCAAAAACCCGCTCCTGCTACAGATTCAAGGATTCGATTTCTGTCACATTCCGCCATGTTGGAGATTCTTGAAACTAAAATTATAATAATAATAATAATAATAATAATAATAATAATAATAATTATAAGCAGGAGGGGCTAACTTCCATCTATTAAGCCTTTGGTGAGTAGCGCCACCACTTACTCCAGCTAGGGGTGCAAAACCGAACCGGCAGCCCTAGTGCACCCGGGAGGGGAAAGCATCTTCCCCTCTGGTGTCGGTCGTGGGCCTGCTGGGCTAACCACCCACAGGCTCTAACCTTTGGTTCCGGCAGGCCGAAGACTGGGCCCCCACGATCGACCCCGTTCGGATAGGGGTCAAGGGCAAGGTGGTGGGGCCCAACCGGATAGACCGCCCGTTGACGACGTACGCAATGAACAAGGACACTTTGAGTGGACAGATGAACTGAGGGATGAGCTTCTGCATTGTTATGAAAGCAGTGAGCCCGCGCGGAGGGGGTACATGGCGCGGATGCATGCTCTGTGGTGTGAGAGGCTACCAGAGCATAGCGCCTTCACGCCACAAAATCTGCGTGACTATGTATCCCATCTTCGTAGTAGGGGCTACGTGAGGGTTGCTCCTGGGCCGGTGAATGAGGTGGCCGAAGAGCCGCCACATTCACCGGTTGAGGACGTGGCTCTCCTCGTTCCGCCAATACCAGAGGGCCTCAGTACCAGAAGGGGGTTACACCGTCTGAAAACCCCCGGGCCACAAGACCTGGCCAGAGTGGACGCTGAACTTCGTACAGCGCTACCAGAAGAGGCTGACATCTGGCACATAAATTGTGCCGTGTATGCCGCTGCTCAACGCTCGTCTCAGGTGGAGAGGCGAAATACCTCGTCCCCACAGGAGAGAGCGCAGCGGCGCATACAAAAGATGGAAGCCAAGATCCAGTCGGCGAGGCAACACGCATCCCGTATCCAATGTGTGATGGACTATATGGCGGCCAGCAGGCCGTTCACGCCTAAAGTGCGTCGATTAGCCGCCATCTTAAGACGCGTCCATCACACACTCAATGAGGCAGTGCTGCGAACCACCAAACAGCACTGTCTCGACAGGATACGGATGCTAGTGACTTGCAAAAAGTCATTAGTGAGGCGGGCGAGGGGGCTTGCGGAAAATAAACTGTTCCGCGAGAAGCCCTCGCGCCTTCTCCAACCGCCTCCGCGTGTTGTAGACAATCCGCCGACTGCAGATCAGGTGGAGAACTTCTGGAAAACGCTGTACGAGGAGAGGCTTCCACTCAACCGAGATTCTCCTGCCCTTGCACACTTTGAAGCCTTTTGTCAAAGGCTTCAGCAACCACAGGAAGTGTGCGAACCAATAACCCCAGAAGAGGTTCGTAGGGCTCTTGAGGGCTCTAAGAACTTTGCTGCTCCAGGTCCCGATGGGATAAATAACTTTTGGTGGAAAAAGTTATCGAGCACCCACCACCAATTGGCCAGAATTTTTAATTCCTGGTTAAATGGGGAGCAGCAAATCCCTTCTTGGGTTGTTGAGGGGCGGACAGTGCTGATCCCCAAGAACGGAGATTTGTCCAACCCAAAGAATTACAGACCGATAACCTGTCTAAACGCATGTTACAAGGTGTTTACACGCATTTTGTACATGCGGGTGCTCCACGCAGTTCAACCGGTTTACGAACGGATATATGAGCAACGAGGGTCGAAGAGAGGTGTCGCTGGCTGCAAGGAGAACCTGTTGATTGACAGATGTGTCACACAGGACTCCATGCAGTATAAGCGGAACCTCTCTATGGCCTGGATCGACTACCCCAAGGCATTCGACATGACATCGCATGAGCTCATTGTTCACTTGCTCCGATGTCTTGTGGTACCCGGTCCCGTAGTGAGATGTATTGAAGAACTGATGCCGCTCTGGAGGACTCGCTTTACCATAACATCGGGTAACGATAGAGTCCAAACAGAGTCGGTAACATTCAGAAGAGGAGTATTTCAGGGAGATTCCCTCAGCCCCCTTCTGTTTTGCATCTCACTACTGCCATTATCCGTCTCGCTCCGGAAAACCCGTGGCTACAACTGCGGTACCCCCGGCGACACGAGGCATAAGGTCACCCATCTATTTTATATGGATGACCTTAAACTTTATGCCTCTGGAGAGAGGGATATCCAACAGTCCCTTAGGGTGGTACAGGAGTATACGCAGGCTGTCGGTATGCAGTTCGGGTTGGACAAATGCGCACTGATCCATCTCAAGAGAGGACGATGCGGTGACTATGGAGAGGACGCGCAGCTCGTGGACGGAAGCATCTTACACCATCTAGATGCCGGAGAGTCGTACACTTACTTGGGTGTCGAGCAACGCTCCACCCAAGAAGTGAGTGTAGTGAAAAACGCTCTCCGCGGCAAGTATCAGCACCTACTCCGACAGATCTGGTCTTCAGAACTGTCGGGGAAGAACAAGGTGTCTGCTACAAATATGCTTGCCGTTCCGATCCTTCTCTACTCTTTCGGAGTAGTGAAGTGGACTAGAGAAGAGCTGCGTCAACTCGATGTAGTAACCCGCAAGAAGATGCATCTCAATAGGAGCTTGCATCCTAAATCGTCCGTTCCACGGTTATATCTCCCACGACATCGGGGAGGCCGTGGACTCTTGAGCTTGGAGAGTCTCCATAGCAGGATGGTTCTGGATGGAGCATGTAAGGTCATCAGGAGTTCGGATCCCCTCCTCTGCATGGTCCGAGACCATGAAAATGCAGAGGTAGGAGCTTTTCTCTTTAAGGCAGCACGGAGAGCAGCCGATGAACTTGGTCTCATCTTCGACGTCGAGCGGGTAAACCCCGACTCTGTCACCGAGTTGGAACCCGTTCGACTAAAAGCCCACATTAGAGCTGCAGAACACAACATCCTTCTGCAGCTCCATAAGGATAAGCCATTGCACGGGATCTTCTATAAAAATATAGAAGACCTCGGCTTATCCGAAAGGCTGACCTTCGCCTTCTTAAGGTCAGCTGGGCTGAAGTCTGAGACCGAGGGATTCATAATGGCTTGCCAGGATGGTGTATTTAACACTCTCGTCTATCGACGTCGTGTCATGGGTATGGAGGTCCCTGATGTCAGCTGCAGGGCCTGCCGCAGGGCGCCGGAGACTGTAATGCACTTACTGTCGGCTTGCCCGACATACGCAGTCTCGGCCTATATTCATAGACACAACGCAGCATTACGAGTGCTTTACTATCATCTAAGGCACTCGTATGGGATAGACGAAACACCAGTGCTGCCTTACGTTCCGGGGGATATTGAGTCCGTTGTGGGGAATGAGAAGTGCCTAATTTATTGGAACTACTCGTTTCCCACCGTCAGGCAAATACAAGCCAACAAGCCTGACATAGTACTCCTCGACCACCAACTCAAGACAATGTATGTCGTGGAATTCTCGGCTCCCGCTGAGAGCAACATTGTCTTGAAAGAGGAGGAAAAACGGACAAAATATCGAGATTTGCTCTTCGAACTCCGCAGGCTTTATCCAGGCCATTCTGTTAAAATAGTGGTACTGATTATAGGAGCCCTCGGTGGAATGAGACAGACGCTGCTTTCAGAACTAAAGATTATACCGGCATGCCGAGATTCGGCAGAGATCTTAGCCGGCAGAATGCAGAAGGCTGTCATCCTCGGTTCATTACGTCTACTCAGGGCACACGATTCGCGGACCCGGTAGTCACTCACCCCACGGGCGTGTGGAGTGGCTATTGGTATTACCAGCTCCCCTCTGTGAGGGTCGGAGCCACAGAGTAGGGTGACTGGTTTTTTGTAAAAAAAAAAAAAAAAAAAAAAATAATAACAATAACAAGTTGGGTCAAATTGCGTTCCGAAGATTGTGGCTGATTCTTTGATTGCTATTTGAAACCAACATGGTTTATTGGAGACCCAACGCCGCTGCAAGTGGACGACATACTAAAAGTTTCAAGAAACAAAACAAAGAAACATATGAAAGTAGATTGTTAATAAAAATTCCACTGTTCCAAGCAGTCTGCCAAAGGGTTGGCAACTTTTACTTTTATAGTGGCACAGATTTTTATCTTCGAAACGTCGCTTGAATTAATGAAAAAAACAAATATGGGTAATTTCTAAATTAAAATGAATTGTTATGTAATTTGTTAACCTTATCTGTTGCAGGATTTAGATAAGCAACCTGGTCGCGATGCATTAACCAATGCATGATCATTCACATTTTCTGCATTTTGATGAAAAAACAGATGAGGGTAGATGACCTCAGCAATGGCTGGCAAGATCCCCCGATCTCAATAATTTCGATTTCTTTTTGTTGTTTCTTAAAGCCCTAATGTACAAAACTTCTATTAACATTTAAGAAGATATTATAAGAGAGCGAATGGCGAATAGTTGTTATTTCATCATAAATCCATGCTATTGAGTGGGGTGCTCTTCTTAACATGCGATATCTAATTATATAATAAAATTTCAACTGACTTGCCAAAGATAGAAAAGAGGAAGACTATTTGGAAATATTATGGTTATCCTAAAAGTTTTCAAATAAAAATGGAAAACGTTATATTCAACCTTTTCCCAAATTTGGTCTGTTTATATTCTTGCGATTTTAATATTGTGTGATATGTCTGCGAACAATAATTATCACCTATACCCATACTCTATCACGTACATAATTATTACTGCTATTATAGCATTTGTGTCCATCAATATATTTAACAGCAGCAATGTGAAACTGTCTTTCGTCCAAATTCATTCTCATCAAAAACACAAATATACTTGAAACATTTCATTCACCTCTTATATTAAATTTGTACGAATGGTAAGTGTATAGTAAACTTTAATATGAGAGACTGTTAACCTTGTTTACTACTATGCAAGATAAATGGGTTTATAACTAAAGTAACCTATATTAAATTGCGTATTGTCTAACAGCCCAACCATGATGTTCCAATTTGTCTCAGTAATATCATCAACACCTGTTTCAGCTACAAATACGTCTTCCCATATCTCGTAAACTTAATTTGAATAAACTAAGTGTTTCCGAACTGAAGGCTGTCACTACAACTCCTTAAAATTACAGTTGCTCTACAGAAGAATACGCAAGTTACTACATTATTGATAATTTACGATCGCAATTTGTCTGAGGAGCTTTATAATCTTTACTACCCAGATCGAGAATAAATTCGATGCTCTGTATCCCTTCAGTAATAAAGTCAACAAGTAATGCTGATACGATTGGTTTCCATCAATGCAACACACTTAATGTAACAAGTATTGGATATGGGGATGCAAATCCCGAAACGCGCATTTTCTGAAGACAGTTCAGCTGTTTTATTTCTCTTCCTTTCGTGTGTTGTTAATTTATTAAATCATTTGTTCAAACGATATTTTTATGTATTTACCGAGGCGCCTATAAGTGGAAGGATCTATTTAATCTAAGAAAAGTATATCCACTTTCATCGTATGCATATACAGGCTGTCCATTTTATCAGGGCCCTCGAGAATATCTCACTTAATCGATATTAAGTACTACCGATGTCGTACAAAAAAAATATATTTTTACGAAAATTGTGCCGATTTATATAACCTACAGTATGGTTTAAAGACATTTGAAATTCATGGCCTACTTTAAGAGTTATGGCAGAAAATATCGAAAATGCGGAAAAGGTTTAGGCCAAATATCTCCGTTATTTGAAGAGATACGAAAAAAATTCTAAGGCACAATTTTTTTGCAAAACAGAGTGTTTCAACGAGGTTTTATCTCATCTCAGTTAATACTTAAACTCTCACTCAATCACACTCGTTTAAGAAATTAGAATTTTCAAAAATGATTTTCACTCACATTGATCGTTATAATATGTTCGTTACATATTGCCAATGCAATTTTAACTCTGGATTAGCTCAAGTAGAATACAGAAACAGATTTCCACAAGCACTACAGCCGAATAAAACTCTGTTCAGAAAGTTAGCTACTAAACTGAAAAATAATGGTTCATTTTTAAAGAAGAAGAAATTCAAATTTCTTGTCATATAAATAAAACAAGTGCTAGAAAAATTTTAAAGAAAAATGGTTACCGGTGTTATAAAGCCAAAAAAGTTCACAATTTACAAGCGGGGGACAAACCAAGGAGGACGACTATTTGTAGGTGGCTGTTGGAAAAGAAGCGTGCCGATCTATTAATATGTAATAAAATACTTTGGTCCGACGAGGCAAATTTTTCCAATAATGGATTTTTTAATCGCAATATTCATTACAAATGGACTTCTGAAAATACACACGGCATAGGTCCTTATTTTTATGATGATCACCCCAGTGGTCAAAGGTACCTAAACTTTCTGAAAAATGAATTTAATGAATTCTTAGATGACCTACCTTTAGATATTCATTACAAATGGACTTCTGAAAATACACACGGCATAGGTCCTTATTTTTATGATGATCACCCCAGTGGTCAAAGGTACCTAAACTTTCTGAAAAATGAATTTAATGAATTCTTAGATGACCTACCTTTAGAGTATCGACACAACTTTCAATATTTTCAACAAGATGGAGCTCCTCCCCACAATTCCTAGATTTGCCTAGATTATTTAGACGAAATTTTGCCTCAACATTGGATAGGTACCAATGGATTTATTCGATGGCCCCCTTGTTCTCCAGATATAATCCCAATGGATTTTTTCTATGGGGGTATATTAAAGATAAGGTATTATCGACGACACCGCAAAATGTAGAGGACCTAAAAACTCGAACTCAACAGGCATGTATTAGAGTTACCCCCGAAATGCTGAGTAATGTTTTAAATGCAGTGCCTCGCCGCACTCAATTGCGCATAAGAAATCACGGTGGACACTTTGAACACTTGATATGATATCTTAAAAATTATTTTGAGGATTAGATAAATATTAATATTCTGTGTGCTATATTCTTTTTGTTATTAATTTGTTTTTGTTACCTGAATTTACTTTATTCTTCTTAATTGTGTTAATGTTTTATTATAGCAAAAATTTGAACAACTTATTGAATTATTTTATCGTTTTATTTAATCATGCTTCTCCATGGCAATGCTTGTTAAAAAAAATTATTGGTTTTAAGAAAATGTTTTTATAATTACTAACTTAGTACCAATGAATAAATATGGCATGTGATATATCGTTGAAAAGGGAGGAAAATACTCTATTTAATGGCGCCATTTCCCGCCCGTTTCAAAATAATTTTTTTAACAGCCTGAAGAGTAAATCTCAAAATACAGCGGTTTTGAAAAAAATTAGATAAAACCTCGTTGAAACACTCTGTTTTGCAAAAAATTATCGCTTTAGAATTTTTCTCGTATCTCTTCAAATAACGGAGATATTTGGCCTAGACGTTTTCCGCATTTTCGATATTTTCCGCCATAATTTTTAAAGTAGGCCATGGATTGCAAATGTCTTTAAACCATTTTGTAGGTCATATAAATCGGCACAGTTTTCGTAAAAATGATTTTTTCTGTACGACCGATATTAAGTGAGATATTCTCGAGTGCCCTGATAAAATGAACAGCCTGTATAAGCAAAAAAGCAACATATAATTTTAATTACTAAAACTAAAAAATAATATTATCACGAATAAATTTTCAACTTTGAAAACAATATTCGAATTATGTAGAATGTAGTTTCTGAATTAACAAATAAAAGTAAAAATAGAGGTAATATGGTAATAAAAAAAGATGATACACTGATAAAAACACCTAATACCTTCGCTAATGAGTTCAATAATTATTTTATCAATACACCTTTCAAGTTAATGAATAATTTACAAGTGAATACTAATTATCATAAAAAAATGTATCAAATAAAAATAGTATTATTAACTCTACTCTGTTGCTACAACCGTTTACTAAACAGGGGCTCCTCAATTTACTAAACATAAAAATGATAAATAAGAAATCTGCAGGTACCGATGATATTCCCGTCTTTGTCTTAAAAAAAGTCTTACATATAATAATAGGACCACTTACTTTTCTAATTAACCTTTCTTTTCATGCGGTATCTTTGCTATCAATTTGAAAACGTGTAAGGTCGCCTATTTATGAGAAAGAGGATTCGACTCTATTGGAAAATTATACACTAGTCACTACTACAGGCAATTTATCCAAAGTGTTTGAATACGCTTTTTGTGATTGTTTTCAAAATTTTATAAACAATCAAAATATTTTAATATCAAAACAACACGGTTTTCGTTCGTCAAAATCAACATTCACGGCATTAATCAACTTTTACGATGAACTAATAAAATGTATTAACGCAGCAAAGTGCTCTACTGTAGTATTTTGCAGTGCATTCGACTGCATAAATCATGATAAATTGCTTCGTATTCTAGAATCGTAAGTAATCGTTTCCATAAGGTACCAAAACGACAATCTAATCTCAAATGCTGTATCTGAAACTAGACTGGTTCGAATGGGTGCCCCACAAGGCTCCGCATTGGGATCGGTCCTATTTTTATTATATATAAACTATTTAGAGGCGGAAATATCTCATTCATAATTCGTTGTGTATGCGGACGATGTTTCATCATTTATCCCTGCTGAAGATACTGAAAACATTAAAGTTAAATGTGAACAAGTTATAACGTAACTTCTAATTTCTTCAATTCGCGTGATTTATATTTTAATACCAATAAGACACAAGTGCTGCGGTTCCATAATTGTAACAAGCCGATTTATCCAATGTCGGTACATGGAAGAATGTTTAAGCTGGAAATCACACTGTACACAATTGTTTTCCAAACTAAGTTGTGTTACATACATTCTAAATTCAAATACTCATGGTGCAAATACTAAATTTAATATGTTTTGTGATATATTCCTGCATAATTTTGAAATAACATTTCCAGTGAAAACAATGATACTAAAAAACAACCAGAACTCTACAAATAAATGGTTAACAACTGGCTTAAAAATATCGGCAAAGAGATTAAAAGAATTATATATATTAACTGTAGACGGAAATGAGGATACAAAATTGTTTTACAAAAAATACAAATCTGTTTATAGACAACTTCTAAAAAAGCGAAAAAAATTTATAATAATTATTTACTTACTAATACACAAAACAAAACAAAAATGGCATGGAGCATTATGAGGTCCAATAATCATAAAAATAAAAAAAATAATGATATTATTTTAGATATCAGTAATGTTCAAACGAATGATAGCGCAATTGTTAGCAACCACCTAAATACATATTTCAACGAAGTTCCTAATCTGTTACTGCCGAAGATTCTACAAAAAGCATCACAAGAAATTAATATGGAACAAAATCCTTTTCATTTTTTTTCGAACCGGCAACAGAATTAGACGTTTTGAGCATCGTAAAAAACTTAAAAAACTCTAACTCCTCAGGTGAAGACAATATTAGTACAAATTTATTTAAAAAATGTATAAGATCAATTCTGAAACCACTAACAGAACATTTGAACTGTTCGCTGAGTGAAGGTATATTTCCAGAAAAATTAAAAGTCGCCGAAATAATACCAATACATAAAACAGGTTGTACTCTTAAAGTTAAAAACTACCGGCCAATAAGTCTATTAAGTCCCTTCTCAAAAGTATTTGAAAAATATGCTGCAAAAAAATTTTTAAATAAACACAAATTCCTAAACAGCAATCAATTTGGTTTCCGCGAAGGTCTTTCTACTACAACTGCAATTATAAATTTTTTAAATAATCTGTATGAAAATCTAGATGATAAAAAAGCATCGGCATCTTTCTTGATCTAAGTAAACCTTTTCGTGCCATTCTACGCCCATTAAGAAAATGGAGAGGTACCATACCGTAAGAGGTCAACCACTAAATTGGTTCAAGAGCTACTTAAATGGTAGGACGCACTATGTCAAATCTTATAGTCTTGAAACCTCAATCGGAGTACCCCAAAGATCAGTCTTGGGACCGCTACTATACATAATATATGTAAATGACTTTCTAGCTGATTCTATATTATTTGCTGATGACTCATCATTTCTAATATCTGATCGAAAAATAGGGAGCACTATACATAAAGCTAATGAAACACTTTTACAAGCTAATGAATGGTATAATGAAAATAAATTTATTTTAAACAACAAAAAATTCTTATTTTTAAGATTTTCTAAAGTAAAAGCCATATATGAGGAAAGCATTTTAATAAAAACAAAAAGTGGCACAATTAGACAGGCACAAACTGTTTAAGTTTCTCGGTAATTTCTTATGCCATCATTGCCTGGGGGAGCTTCACCTGACAGCAATAGAGTTTTCAAATTGCAAAAAAGAGCAGTTAGGTTTATTGCTGGATTAAGGAAGAGAGATAGTTGTAGATATTTGTTCAAAAAATTAGGAATATTGACATTGCCGTGTATTCTGCTATTTAATTTAATATTGTATGCGAAAACTGAACTATACACAAATACAATTAATACTTATACATACAATACAAGAAGCGTCACACACAACACTTGAATACCATTGCATTGCATAGCTCAACAAAATATAAACAAAGTCCTAAATACTTGGCTATAAAGACTTACAATCATTTACCATCTCAATATAAGAATCTACAACAAAAGTGTTTTATATTAGAAATTAAAAAAAATTTAGTAAATAAGAGCTATTACTTTCTGAGTGAATATTATAGTGATGACACTCTGTGATTTTATTTAGATTTGTTATATTTATTATTGTAGTGTGTTCGTAATGTTATATATATTTCGTTTATATAATATATTATAATTATTATTATTATATTACATATATGTTTAAGATTAGTTTTGCATAAGCATCAACTAATAAGTATATAAACTGCTGGCCACTCGAACTTACACATAGAGAATTTTAGACAAAATTTAATACAAATTTTTGAACGCGGCTTGCAAATTTTAAGAGCTAGTTTTTTTCGGATTAAGATGCATGACGTATATTTATCGTAGGACCATAAGTTTATTATATACGGGGTGAACAATGAAGCCATGCAAAAAATCAAAAAGTTTGTATGAGTGAAATTTCCGCAAAAAATTTTTTTGGTCGGTACAATATGGTTCGTTAAGGTAACATCAATATCTCTAGACGGTTTTGTCAGTTTTTGGATTAAGGCCCTTAGGCCTTGTACACACTACTCAGCATAAAATTTGGATACCGAAATTTTTAAAATGCTATAACTTGACATTGGATTGACGGTTCTTGATGATTTTTGCGGATTTGGAATCCTTATTTCACGTAAATTTTCTATGGTCTAAGCATTTTATTTGAGGGTTGGAATTTACACATTATACCGGGTCGATAATAAACAAAAACGTAGCGACAAGAACAAGTTTATTACATTATATTCTACAATGTACAAGATTGCTTAACAACGGCCAAAAGTCAATTCTTAAAAAATTTATAATTCTAATTCTGGTAATTTTTAATAATTAAAAAAAAATTAACTAAAAAACTAAAAATGAATTTAATTTAAACTTAAATTAAAATTACCTAATTAAAATTAGGTACACTAATTAAAAAAAAGAGAAGCTAATATTTTGTTGGTCCCCCTACGCGTAATATTATTTCCTGACATCGATTTGGTAGAGTATCCACAAGAGTATTTATAAAATCTTGTGGAATATTCTCCCATTCTTCACGAATAGCGTCACTGAGCGTTTCTAAGGTTTCAAGGGGTACATCAAGAGATCTTACTTTAAGTTTTAAATAAGACCAAACGTGTTCGATGACATTAACATCCGGAGACTTTGCAGGCCAGTCCATCCTATTGATGTTTCGTGCCTGCAAAAACTCTGTGATCCTTCGCGATCTGTGAGGTCGAGCGTTGTCATCCACCAATAGAAGTTCTAGGTCGTAATGTCGAGCAAAAGGAACAACAATAGGTTCCAAAATTTCCTCCTGATAAACAGTAGCATTAATGGTTTGGTTGGTAATGAATAACTCGGTTTTACCATTTCTTATGATACCTCCCCACACTGTAACAACTCCGCCACCAAATGCTTCTTGAGGGTCCATATTTTCCTCCAAATATCGCTGATTTGGCCTTCTCCAAACTAAAATTCGGCCATCGGAGTGAAACAAATTAAATCTTGTTTCGTCAGTAAATAAACAATGGCTCCACTCTGCATTACCCCAATTCGCATACCGATTGGCCCATGCCCGCCTACTCGCTCTATGGTGTTGTAATAACCGCACACATTTTGCTCTGCGACGGGCTCTATAATTTAAAATGTTTGGCATTATGTTATGTTTTTAAAAAAAAAAATCTCACCTCAAGTTGTTTTTATTTAATGTTCTTCTCACTGTTCTGTCCGAAACTCTCACCCCAGTTTGTTGTCTTAAAGAGTCATTTAGTTTTCTAGAGTTCTTTGTTCTATTCCGCATAGTTTCTCTCATTAAAATTCTTTCGGTTCTTTCGTTTATTTTTTTTGTATGTCCACCCTCATGCCCATAAATATGATCACCAGTAGTTTCGACGCGGCGGATCAAATTATAAATTGTCTTTCGGCTCACATTGTAAATGTGCGCAATTTGCTGTTTTGACATTCCTTCGTTGAGAAGTCGAATGCAATTTTCCTTTTCTGCCGTGGTTAACCGCCTCATATTAATTAAACTTTACAAAATTGTAACATTGAAATGTGTCAGATTATTTCTAAAATAATGTAAACAGTTTTTAATTGCATAGCAACAAATTTGTTTTTCCAATGCCTACTTTGAAATTGACGCGTCGCGTAGAAATTACACCCGATCATAATTATGGGCTTGGGGGTGGACAAAGAACTCTGTAAAACTGAATGACTCTTTAAGACAACAAACTGGGGTGTGAGTTTCGGACAGAACAGTGAGAGGAACATTAAATAAAAACAACTTGAGGTGAGCATTTATTTTTACAAAAACTTAAATAATGCCAAACCTTAGAGCGCGTCGTACCCTACGTTTTTGTTTATTATCGACCCGGCATAATGTGTAAATTTCAACCCTCAAATAAAATGCTTAGACCATAGAAAATCTACGTGAAATAAGGATTCCAAATCCGCAAAAATCATCAAGAACCGTCAATCCAATGTCAAGTTATAGCATTTTAAAAATTTCGGTATCCAAATTTTATGTTGAGTAGTGTGTACAAGGCCTAAGGGCCTTAATCCAAAAACTGACAAAACCGTCTAGAGATATTGATGTTACCTTAGTAACGAACCATATTGCAACGACCAAAAAAATTTTTTGCTTAAATTTCACTCATACAAACTTTTTGATTTTTTGCATGACTTCATTGATCACCCCGTATATAATAAACTTATGTTCCTACGATAAATATACGTCATGCAGCTTAGTCCGAAAAAAACTAGGTCTTAAAATTTGCAAGCCGCGTTCAAAAATTTGCATTCCTGTTGAAAATATTGAATTTTAAATTTTGCCTAAAATTCTCTATGTGTAAGTTCGAGTGGCCAGCAGTTTATTACACCCAGGTCGAATCTAGGTTATGATACGGTGTCTGCTTGTAAGGCAGCTCTACCACGGCCAAATACGTTTTTACGTTAACGCTTACCTATTTATATATCATAATGATGTCTGTTTATGTATTTTCTGACAAAAGCAACGTTCAGTTTAATAAAAGCATTCATGACGTCAACACACAACAGAAAGATTTAATACATATGCCTTTTGCAAAATATAAAATTGGCATAAGTTATCCTTCTCACATGTGTATTCGAATGTTTAACCATTTGCTGATCTATATATAGTCTAATAAAAGTATAAATTTATTTAAAAGAAAGTTGAAATCATTTTTGTTAGAACGATGTTTTTACACCTTAACAGAATTGTATCTGTTTAAAGCTAATTCAATTTAATTGAATTTTATTATAAGCATTTTTATTTGTAATTTTTTTACTATTCCTATATAATTGTTTATTGTCTATTAAGAAAAATTTAATTTATTATTATTATTATTAAGTTATGTTAACAAAATGACAGAATTTACAAAATGGAAATGCAATCGTGCATCTTTTCAATCATGTCTTTTTAGTTCTTTATTGTAGAGGACCAGCTAAGTACTTTTTATAACTTATTTGTTTAGCTTTCACTTTTGTCTTTACCGTTTTAGATGTGTAGTTGGTTTGCCGCTTTTTACCGTTTTAACACTTATATTTTAATGGTGGTACAAGTTCCATATACTTTGGAGGTATGTTCTTTTTGTAATTAAAACATTCATTTTAAACTTTTATGTTATTGAGATTAGATTAAATGGCGAAGCTCATCCAAAAGTTAGATTTATTTTACTCAGTAGACAACTTCAATGGGATTCAATCTATTATATTAGGGGCTGTTATTAAAAATTTCAATCAATAACTTTTTACTGAAATAAACCATTAATTATAGGCCTTTATATATGATCAATTAAGATTTCGTTGTCATTACCTCACGAAAGACCCACGCTGTTATCTATCTTATGAAAAGAAAGATATTCCGTAAACCATCCTGTTGATTAATCTTGTCACAATTGACGCACCGCAACCGGTGACCTGGTGGCAGCTGAACTCGTGCGGTTACAGTACCGTTTCAACACGTCTCACCTGTTTTAGTCTACGACACCCTTCGCCCGGTTGACGGGTGGTCTTTCACACTCCCATCTCGTCGGATTTACACTGAGGTGGATCGTTAAACTATCACTTTCCTTATTGTTGGATAAAGATAGCTGACTTTTATTATAAATACCGTTTTGAAAATGAATATTCTTATTAAAATAGAGGTAAGAAGCATAAGACTACTGATTTTAAAAGAATGTTCTAAATCAGTACTTACGAATAAGTTATAAAAATAAAGTTATTAGAAAATAACTTGAATATACTCACTGAGGGAAATATGAGGCTTGAAAAAAGTAAGAAGCCTTAGTTTTTTCAATTTAGTAAATATTTGTTATCCTTTATTATATTTAATACAGAAAAATAATTATTTTCAAAAATTTTGTTCCGACAAGAATATACCAAATATTCAATTAGTTGACAAAACTAAATGATTTATTTCTGCCGTATTTGTTCTTCCTAAGTAAATTACTGTACGAAAATGATAGATTTAGTTGTGAGAAAGATATTTGCTTCTCCCAGATTTATTGCAATATTACATTTATTTCCTATAAATGAATATATCAGCAAAGAGTTAATCATAATACGTGAAGTAAATATTTAGTTCTGTATAGTAAATATTTACTACTCATTAATAAATTTACTTATGAAAACTAAATGTTCAAATGTCGCCCTCTGCCGTCGAAAAATTATACTGATGTGTACTTTATCGTTTTCTTAGACGCGATTAAGTGATCCCAGTTTTCCTCGCGATTCGTGGTGTTTTTAGTCAGTATATGGTTTTTATTTTTGAGAATGGATAATGGTGATTGAATTGAGTGAATTTAATGTAATCTTGAGGTCTTGGATGCATCCAGCAAATCTTTAAAAGTATATGAACTAGTCTAGCTCGACTGTTTGTGAGGTCGCCATTGTATTCATTCTACTATTAGTAAAAGTAAAGTTATCATGCACATGCATTATTAAATTTTCTATATTATATGTGCATTATATCATATCTGATTCTCCTAGAATGAATTATGATGATAAGTACGTTTACGAAAATCGGCCTACTTTGGTAAATTCTATCGCAGTTTTGGGACACAATAGAGTATACTAAAAAAGTTAAAAGTTAATAAGTACTATGTGTCCGTGTACATTTTAGATAACCGCAGTCTACTTATGTGATTTTAAATTTTCTTGTTCTGTAATTTTTTAAATGCAGATATTTTACAATAAAACATTGTAATATAGTATATTGTTTTATTTGTTTGTTTAATGCTTTATTTTAGTATTATTAAATCCAAAAATGTACTCGGTACTTATATTGTATATTAATTGCATTTTCTAACGTCATGCTATATTTAATTGATTTAAATAAACGGTGAAAGTCATCCTGATAGAGTATAGTGCATTAAAACACAGGTATTATATTTATTAACATTAGAAGCATATAGAGAGGGTGAAAAATAAAAAAAAATATATATAAACCTTTTTTAAGATCAAACACGTTATGATACTCAAATCAATCGATTCATATTTTCTTCCAATTGGTTTAAATATGTTTTAAAAAAAGTGGTTTAAATATTTCAAGATGAACTTTTATACACATCAGGTATGTAGGAATGTAAATCCTTATTTTTAAGGAGCAACATTTGTTTATCGCATATATAGTGTGTTCCCGGTTTGTGCGTCGAAGAGAAAGAAATGACAGTGCGGAAGAAAAGGTTTTATTTATTGAAAGGTAAAGAGTCGCAAAATGAAAAGCAGAATTTAATGTTAATTTATTGATTTGGTTGAAAATGTACATGTCAAAAAAAAAAATTAAGAAATTTCTAGCTAGATTACCTTCGTTTTTCGTTTACGACCAAATGCCAAATATATGTATATATTTGGAATGGCAAGACATAGTGCCCAGGGCGATTGTGGCTTTCTGTGTGACTTTTTGGATGTGAGAATTCCATGTTAATTTTTGGTCAAAAATGACTCCTAAATATTTTGCCTCACAGGCAAATGGAATTTCCACTCCGTTGAGCCTTAGGGCCTTTAGGCCTTGCAGTGCTCTTCTCCTTGTAAAATTGACGACTGTGGTTTTGTGGGGATTTATAGAAAGTCCTTCCTTGCAACACCATTTGTCGACAACATTTAGGGCTCTTTGCGAACGCTCCGTTATTGTATTCGCGAATCGCCCCTTAACGACTGTTGCTAGATCATCAGCATATCCTAAGCAATAGAAGCCCTCTGTGGAAAGTTTCCAGAGGAGTTCGTCAACCAGGGTTGCCCATAGTAGTGGAGATAGTAGCCCTCCCTGGGGACATCCCGTGCTCACTTTTGCCTCGATGGAAATCTCACCTAGATTAGATATTATAATCCTATTATCTAGGCTGGCTTTTATCCACCGGCAGATCGTTGTTGGGACTCCTCTCTTTGATAATGCGCTCGTTAGTGAGTGCGTTGTTGCGTTATTAAACGCTCCTTCTATGTCTAGGAATGTAACTACTGCCATTTCCTTGTCCTCGAGGGACTTTGCTAGTAGTCTGTTTAATTCATCCAGCGCAAGGTCTGTCGACCTCCCTGGCTGGTATGCATATTGACGTTCACTTAGGGGATTTTCCCTTAGTAGTTCGTCTCTAATGTACCTATCTATCAGTCTTTCCATCGTTTTAAGTAGGAAAGAGGATAGACTTATAGGCCTATATGACTTGGACGTTTGGTACGATAATCTACCTATTTTTGGTAGATAGATGACTCTCACCTTCCGCCATATTTTTGGTATGTATTTCCAGGCCAAGCAAGCTCTGAATATTTTACATAAGTAAGGTATCAATACCTCCAGCCCCTTTTGGAGCAAAATTGGATATATTCCGTCCACTCCAGGAGATTTGAGTGGTTGGAACTTACTGATTGCCCATCTGATTTTATCAGGTTTTATAACCTCGGTGGCCAACCTCCAGTCCGCAAGTTTGGGCCTTTCTGGCCTTTGGCCTGGATAATGCCTATCCTCTAGGTCTGTTAATATCAGTGAGCCCGGAAAGTGTGCCTCCATGAGCAATTTGATACTTTCCGTCATTGTTTCTGTGTAGGTTTCATCATCTTTTTTGATAAAGCCTATTTCGTCTGCAGTACAACCGTCCTTGGCCAGGACTCTATGGATTCTGGAAGCTGCGGGGCCATCATTGACCTCTTCGCAGAATCTCTTCCATGAGTCTCTCTTTGCCTTGCGGACCTCTTTATTGTACTGCGTGAGTTTTACTTTGTAGGTATCCCAGTCTTGGTTGGATTAATCTAATCTAATCTAACCACAAGTAAGCATATTTACTAGCAACAATTTTAGAGAGTACTCAGTAAAAATGATTTTTGTTAAGAAATAGAAATAAGAATACTTTGTTAATTACGAATTAATCAATGAAACTTTTGTGAGAAGCTTTGTTTATGAGAAATAAATCTTTATTTCTCACTCGTGAGTATTTGAATTTATTTGACAATACCAAATATTTAGTTTTCATTTTTAAATAAATGTATTAGTATCCCCAACTAAATGTTGCGGCAAATATATTTGCCTCACTTCGCCCCAGTAAGTAATGCATGTTTTTTGGAAAAAGCGTGCAGCACTTAGAATCTCTTCATAGCAGGTTCAAACCCTAGACTTTGTGGGAAAAGAAGATTCTCCCAAAGAGCTTATCATCAACAGATAAGGTTTTTATATCTCTCCGCTTGACCGTTCGCACATATCTGCCTCACTTCGCCCCAGCAAGCAATAAATTTTTTTCACCATAATGTAAGAAACTTAATCAAACTATAGACCGCAGAGAGAGCGAACGCTTAATGAAAGTTTTTCTGAGAGAATGCGAAGCAATTATAATTTCTTCGTGATATATACCTGTCAGGTTCGAGCTGTAGGCTTGTTGGAAAATAGCTTGTCACCAACATTGATTGAAAGCCATCGTTAGAATGCTGATCTACATAAATAATAGTCTCCTTAGAATAAGGTTATATGAAATACCGTCATGAATTGTCTTTATTTGTGGTGGAGTTCAGCAAAGCTCCTCTTCCACCCAACCACGTAAGAATAACAAATTACAAAATTGTACAATGTTTGTAAAAATAGAGAATAAATATAATAGACCAACTTAATACTTAACTAATTTAAAAATGAATAATAAATTAATAGAAAGTAATATGGGTAAATGAACTTCATTGCGATGAAAAGTAAAAAGAATAGAAGAAAGAAAAAAAGGAAATCTTAAGATAAGTTGTTGTGTCAAAGTCAGCTGATCAGTAAATACTTGAGCCACGTATTTATTTTTTAAAAGAACTTAAACTATTGGATTTTATTAATTTCGGTATTGAATTATAATTCTGTGCTGCAAAATAAGAAAAGGACCTCCTAAATAATGTAAGTGAGTGTCTTGGTATGTCGAGAATGTATATCGATCTTAAGTCACATATATCTTGCGTTTGTCGTGTAACAAGATGCACTTTTAGGTATGTAGGTTTGACCTATTGTAATAATTTTGTGGGTAAGACTGGATAAGTGTAGTTTTAGTCTATTTTTCATGCTAAGTAATTCTGCTTCGTTGACTTTAGGTGACACGTGCTCTCTTCTACCAAGGCAATATATGATGGAATGTAATTAAAAATAAAATCTTATAAAATTTAAAGATTAAAAAGAAAAGGATTAAAACCTTAATGCACGTCTTTTGCATTCGTTGTATTCTATTAATAGAGACAACATCGAGGTAAGGACCGTAGATTACATCACAATAATTAAGAAGTGTTAAAGTCAGTGACTGGTAGAGCATAAGCTTAATTTTTTTGTGCCTATTTGAATATAGATGTCTTAATATTGAGTAGATTTTTTGAATATTTTTTTTTATAATATGTCGTTTAAAACGTAATTTATTATCTATATGTAAACCGAGATTTCTGACAACATCTTTGTGTTCAGTCTGCTGTCCGGCGATATAAATTTTAACATGGTTCATGACATCATCATGAAACCTATCGTTACAAAAAACTATTACAGATGACTTTAAGAGCGTGATTTTGTGAAATTTCTGTTAGTTTGAGAATATATATATTAATTTGCTCAACGTGTCTCACTATATCGTGCGTATTACAACTGAGAAGTTCTTTTTGAAAGTCAGATACGTATATAATAAACAGCAAAGATCCTAGTATGGACCCTTGGGAACACCAGTTTTAATATCAATAAATTGTGAATATTGTTCATGAATGACAACTATTTGCCTCCTGTTACTTAAATATGATCTTACAAAATTCAATGCTGCGTTGTTTAAACCATTATATTGTAACTGAGGTTAAATGTTCTTAAAAACTGCATGTGGTCATACCAAAGGATTCACAATTACAGAAATGCATGTTAAAAAATTAAATCTAATTTGATTGAGATTAACATTGGTTGCATTTCTAATAACACAAATCTTCCTCGGAGACTGATAATGTCGAAGTGGATGTTATCTGCGTTTTTCTGAACAACTTAGGCTTCGTATTTGGAGTTGTCTACTAAATGTAGTCTCTTTATGACACGTTATGTTTATAACGACGTATGCCGTATGGAAAGTAATATAAACAACAGCCTCCAAAGCATTCTCACAGGTTTTCAAACGAATACAATTTTTTTTTTTACAGAACTCCCTCTATCGATTTTCTTATGATGCACTTACCAACCGTCTAGCTTAATATAATATTTCGTATGTCAGTGCATTGGAACTGGCAACGATTATTTCGAGTCTTTGATTTTTACTTTCTTGGGTATCGTATATCGATATGAATAGTAAAATTACTGGACTATGAAACTCAACGTTTCAGATACCATGACAGTCACGTCTGTTATTCTGATATAACATCGATTGCCGATGTTATTGTATATTTGATATTACACAGTACAATAACACTCAATGTTAATGTAATAATAGAGGGATATTTTCATTGTTCATGGTCATAAATACACATCTAGATTATGGTATAGTAGACTCGAGAGCGTATCTTCGAATACTTGACATGATTAGTTTCAATAACACAGCCCTTTGCATTATAAGCATCAGTAGCAGTATAGTTATTGAGCAAATATTTATTGAATCTATATCGTAATATAATTTTCTCTATATTCTATAATAGTCCAGACATCGTGTGGCAAAAATGGAAATGCAATGATATTAGTCAGGAATGAGTTGTTTTTTGCTAAATTTATTTAGGTCTCCTAAAAAGCCATTGTGAATTGAAAGTTAGTTCGAAATCCAAAAATTATTTTGAAAACGAATATTTCTTTTCATTGCATCTGCTTCTTTCTTTCCATGATAAAAGCATTTTCAAGGAATACGAAATGGACAGAATATTTCGTAAAAGTAAAAAAGAATGTAGTATTTGTCTCGAACGGATCTCGAAGGACCTGAAAACGGCATCAAAAGAAAGATAGTGAATATCAACAAAACCAATTGTATGCCCACAATACGGCCATTACAAAACTGCTTCTTAGAAGTTGATCAAAGTCAAATAGAGCCTGTCAACGAATTTGTTTACCTTGGTTCTCCTAGTAAATAGATGTTACTTCGGGCTGGCCGCACAACTCAGGTTACACAATATCTCAAGACAAACAAAATGCAAATTATATATAGTATTTTTGCGAGACTTGAACCTTAACAAAAAGTAATGAAGACCTTCTAGGATGCTTTGAATCTAAAGTTTCGCTAAAAATACTCGGAGCTATTAATAATAAGATCTGTGGGGAAGATGATACAACCATGAGCTACATAAACTCTATAAAGACAACGATACTGTCAAAACTATAGAACTCACCTAAGATGGGTAGGACACATAGTTAGAATGAATCCGGAAGCCCCTGCACGAATAGTTATGCTCCAAAGTCCAACGGCGCAAAGACTCAAGGAAAGGCCTAGACTACGTTTCCTGCATGACGTGGAAGGAGATCTAAGAAGAGTGGGAATAAGAAGATAAAGATCGAAGTGTTAGATAAGGACGAAGGGAAGGAAGTCCTAGAGCAAGTCAAGGCTCACAAAAGGCTGTAGCGCCATTTTGATGATGATGACTTACTTTATATATTTAGGTAAAAGGAGATAGATTTATTTATACTATTGTTATAGACCAAACCAGACCAGCTCTGTCCAACCATTATACCATGGCGCTTTGCATCGTGGTTGATGTACCGACTCTACACTAGGCTTTGGGAAAGCATTCGTAATATAATTATAAATAAATATACGTGGAGTTTAAGTTTTGGAGGAATCGTTTGCGTGCGTAGAGCAGGCTGCACCAATAATATGGCGAAAACCTATTTCGCCATTACGCACCATCACTGAATCGTTGTTCCGTGGCGCAGAGATATAGGTACTCAACTTCAAGTACTTGGTTTAACTTAGTACCCTATTTTGTTCATATTTTTATAGCAAAAATATAAATGTTTTATTTTTAAATTCTTCTATTTTCTATCCTCTGCCACTCAAGGGTACTCAAAGTTTAAATTTTTTTCTTTCGGCATATCAGAACTGCATGAGTAAAATTGCATAAGGCCGGACTTAGATATGATAATCGCAAATTATCCGTGAAGCAATTGAGGTCGAAAAACATCCAAATTGTCTAAACAAAAGGGATGACGGTCTACGAATTCCAATCGGTTGGCATCTGTTATGTACTACAACACCACTGCTGAAAACTGCCTTTCCGCTCTGCTGGATCCACCGATAAACTTTCAACCAACCAATAGACGCTATTTTAATAAATAACATTTCCTTACACACTACCCCCAAGGAGATCGAGAGGATCGAGAAGGCGCTTCACCGCAAAGAACTCGCAGCCGGAGCTTTTCTGGACATCGAAGGAGCGTTTGATAAAACCTCCTTTGGACTCTATTTGTGCCGCGGCCGCCTATCATGGCTTTGAAGACACCATCATTAGATGGATAAGAGCCATGTTGGTGGATAGGCAAATTATGGCTGCCAGTGGAGACATCTCAGTGAAGGTAGCAGTAAAAGGGCTGCCCACAGGGAGGCATTCTTTCCCCTCTGTTATGGTGCCTCGTCCTTAATGGCCTACTTAAGACACTTGAGGACAAAGGTCTTTACACGCAAGGCTACGCCGATGCCATTGTCATATCGGGAAAATTCCCTAATGCGGTCAGCGGGCTTATGCAAAGATACCTGAGAATCGTACAGCAATGGTGCGACGACCAGGGCCTTAGAGTAAATCCCTCTAAGGTAGAACTGATAGTTTTCACCAGAAAACATGTACTGGATGGTTTTGTCGAACCCATTCTTTATGACACTACTTTAAGGGTCTCCAGGACGGTGAAGTATTTAGGCGTCATCCTGGAATCCAAGCTGTCCTGGAAAGATCACATAGAGAGACAGATACAAAGGGCCACCAATACCCTCTGGGTATGTAGAAGGACCTTTGGAAAAACTTGGGGTTTGAACCCCAGAGTAGCAATATGGTACTACATCGTTATAGTGAGTGACTTGCCTGTTTGGGAGTCACGGGAGTTATTCGCACTACTCCTTCTGGATCTTGTGCCCCTTCATGTGCTGATCGAGGCCGAGGCTCGGAAAGCGGCCTACAGGCTGAAGTGCGGTGGTCAGTGGAAAGAAGAGGGAGAACGGCTAGGGCATACTAGGGCCCCATCTGACGCGGTGAGGACTCACTCCCGTGTTCTCCTTCTCAGTACCCTTTAAGTTTATTATTCCGAAAATGGAAAATTGGTACTCACTCGGGAATATACTCCGATCTGTCGATATCGTCTGGTTTACAGACGGATCTAGATCTGAGGGTGGTTCCGGAGCGGGGTATACGGCGAGAAACCCAGGGCAAAACTCACTTATGCTCTGGGTAAATTCGCAATGGTATTTCAGACCGAGGTATTCGCTATTTGCTATTCTAACAAACACACATGGTTTTAACTGATGTCAGGGCCTGGATGGCTGTCACTACATATATATATATATATATATATATATGTAGTGACAGCCATCCAGGCAAAGGATTCTGGCCTCTGGTCTGGAGTCCGGCCTGGATGGGGACATCCATTGATCAGTTAGCGGACGCATAACGGGCCACTAGACCTGAGTGCTGCGATTCATAATTGCACGGCTAAGAAGAAGAAGAAGACCCCAAGGAGTGGGCGGATTGACACCTTAGAGACGGACCATGATGTGACCTGAGGAGAAGGCAGATGTCCTGACAATTTTTTTCTGATATTTTGCTCTTAATCAGTATTCGGACCAATTTTCTCGTGAAAATGACTTCAAAACTGTGTTTGAAAAATTGCTTGATTTTGACTTACTAGTTAAGACAGAAAACTGAATTTATTGAGGATGCAGTCAGTGATGGTCCGACCAATAATAGAGTAGGTACTTTTTGTTATTGTCTAGTATTCGGAATTGTTTATTCCATTTCTGAAGACACTAACTTGAGATGAGTGTAAAACTGCGTTTTTATACCTAGTGGGAAAATATTTTTTTAATATTTTATATTTACTAACATATTTGACGACGGTAACACTTTCTAGTACTATGTAGTGTATGTAGTGTCAATTTTCTGAGAATTTGAAAGTACATTACTTAACATCTCCTGTGTTATTTGTCTGCACTAAAAATTATTATTTGGTGTTTACACATGTTATCAAGTAGGTATTTTATTAATTATTAACTTTGTAATAAATGAAATTGACCTTAAGGTAAATTACAGATGTATGCAGTCACCGAACAATAGGTCCCTATTGTGTATTTTCAGATTTACATCTTTTTCTGTTTTCTTGTTTGAAATAAACAACAAACCTTATTCTATCCCTTTGTGTTATTGTATGACGTGACATAACTTGTATATCCAGTATAAATACGTATTTTAATCACAAAGCAGGAACAAACCATACCATTATTAAGATGATCTCAGCCCAACTCGAAATTTCAACTCAACGATGTAAGTCGGAGGGGATGTTATTTCATATTCTAGAAACATTTTTTATATGACCCTTGGGGAATGAAATATGATACCCTACTAAACATTTCAAGCTGCCTTACAATATGAACTGCAGAAATTTCAAGCAAACATGTATTGCTTGTGTCATTATGTTTAACTGATGGCAGATAATAAGGCTACAGTTCGTGTGTAATATCATACGAGACAAGCTATGGAAAACAATTAAAAAGAAATTATATTTTCAAAAAATATAAATTAAAGCATTATATAACCATAATATTTTATTCTACTTATATTAGTAGTTGACATTGTTTTAAGTTTCTCATTGATTAAAAAATTAAAGTGTTGGATTTCTTTTTAATTGAAAGAAATACAATTTACATTGTACAATTATGTAACTATAGGATATAATTAATAAATCTTTAAGAAATACAATAACACCATAATTTATATTTCTTTAGTAATTATAATAAAAACATGAAATGTTTTAAAACATAATATTTTTAGTCTCAAACTCCTCTATAAAATCCTTTTTTACTATAAGGAACGTAACCAGACTGCAACCGACAGCTACTCTCCGGGCTATGTACCCCGCCGAGGACTGAATTACAAGTTACAAGCCTGGCGCGTTAAGTGTAATAATTGCATATTACCATCAAAACGCTAATGCTTCGATTGCAACAAACACCAGCCGAAAGACTGATCCTACTTAAAGGAGCTCTCATGCCAGTCGTCACACACCACTTACAGACTGCAGTTTCGAACTGTTGGCTCTCGTCAGTGCAAGGTAGGCATATGACCACCGACACGAGGATCACTTGACCATTTAGTACATTTCGGTATCCTTGGGATAGCGATATATAAAATAGTCAGCAGGTGCCATCTAGCGGTCCAGTGTCTGTTGCAATCGAAAAATAGATAGCCTGACTGGGCTTAGTATGGTACAAATGTGCTTTTAGAGGGCGGAACCTTAAAACATAATATTTCTAGTCGCAAACTCCTCTATAAAATCCTTATTTTACTATGTTGCGGACCTCTAGCGTATGCGACCCACCATACGCCTTAGCGTTTTGTGGGCCGCATAATAACAACTGCTACGTCCGTAACACATTTCGCTATTCTCCACGGGAGGGCGATACCCTTGTGGCACGTGGTCAGCAGAGAGCGCGGAAGACGGGTAGGAACCATTTTTGTTGGCGTGGTAGGTAGTTGATAATTCTGTGAACCTCGGTTTTATCCAAAGCATCCTGGTGGATTTTGGAATTATCAACACAAAAACATTTTCTCAATCTGTTGTTGTTCCGTTTAGCGGAATATTTTGTTGTTGTGAGTAAATTTTAACTGCGGAAGCAGGATATTTAATTACACAAGGTAAGCTAACCTCTTCACGCCATCTTACCCGTTCTCTACCCACGTTTCTCGCAAATTTGCAGGCTTTCCTTTGGAAATACCGTGTCAACTTGAAAGGCGGACTCGACCCCATTCATCCGACTGTGGCTTTCGAGGAGTATTGGTGGATTGTTCCCTCATCAGTGAGGTAAATTACGTTTCTTTTGTAGGTTAGGTCAGATTTGAATTGCTCACATTAGGCACGCTTCACGTGCATTTCTGACTTTGCAAATTAAATCGTGATATCTTTAGGGTTCTACGGACGGGGCTTCTACACACGTCAGTGAAGTTCCACGGGCGGGGCATCCACACACAGTGGAAAGTTCCAGGGCTGGAGAGGCTACAATCAACCCCATCCTTGGGTCCATTTCTTTTGTCCCGAAGACATCTTCGTAGGGCTACAGTTCTTCCACGTCGAAGTCGGTATCGTACCACCCTAAATAAGTGTGTTGTTTTGTTTTTACTTACCGGGGACCACCTTCATACGTTTGCATTTTAACTTGTACATATGTAAAAATTGTATGCATTTATATTTATCTAAGGAGGTTCTCTAAATCAGACCCGTTGTGGCAGAATTTATGACCATTTATGAGGACATTGTAAACCGATGTGTAGCTACACGAGGCATTTTATTAATGTTGTAACTTATTAATCGAGAAATTTGCCACACCTTTTGAACATCGCCAGGTTACATGCTAGAGAACCAATATCTGTAAATTGTTTAATATAGTGCATTTCATTTTTAAAGAAAGTGTCATTATTTCATCTGCGACCACTATGTATGGAAGCCTCAGTGATTAGCTAAGTAAGTAAACTAATGATTTGTCATAGTTTATATAAACTTGGGCTTAACGCCCTGAGATAGTCTGAGCTAGAGGAATTTTATCGTAGGCACGTACATCGCACTTATCCGGGTTAGGTTGTGTCCTACGACATCTGCTACGCTACAGTAGCCCAAGTGATTTCGTTATGTAATATCTTATAATCATTAATATCCAACTTATTTATTTGTTTATGTACATGTAATCGTAGCAACTATAAGGAATTTTATTAAAATCACTAGAGGAACCAGAAATTGTATGTCTTACTTAAATCTGGTACTCGATAAATGAAATCAACGTATTGTCCATTGAATCCTATCGGCTGGTAGATTTCTCATCTCGGTGTGACTAGTATGCAGGCGGGGTGGGAATTTACTTGCGAATAGACCTAAGTTTTAAATAAAAAATATCTGTGCCAAAAGAAGATTCTATATTCGAATACGCATGTGTAGAATTGTTATGTCAGTTATTATTTGATGTATTTACAGAACTCCCTCGACAAATGTAAATACTGAAATTCAATTTCTACTGGGAACAAATTCCCAGTAATATGTGAAAATTTTAACTTAAATTCTGGAGAATCTGTGAATGATACTAATTTTAAAGAAATAGTTAATAGCCTAGGCAGTTATGTCTTTATCTCTTACATATCAGAATTTAGTAGAATACAGGGTAGTACTAAATCAATAATAAGCAATGTCTTTATTAATGTAAATCATACAAAGAGTGAAAATGTCCACTCTCATCTTCCTGATCACATAATGCAATTGGTGTATTTCCCTCTCAAATTGTATAAAAATACTGTACAGAGTCTTACAATTTTAAATACATAGGAAATTTTAAAAGGTCCTTAAGTTTACTAAATTTTAAGATCTTGATCGAACAAGAAAATTGGTTGAAAATAAGTGATGGCAAAAATGTAAATGAAAAATTTCATATATTTAACAAAAAATTTTTACAAATAGTCGAAAATGCATTCCCCCTTGAATTCACAAAATATATCGCTAAAAGAAACAAATCTAATGATAACTCTTGATTAATCTCAACTGTAATCAATAAGAGGAAATGCCTGAGAGATACTTACAAGATGTGTAAAGAAGTTAACGATGACAAACTATGGCAAATGTACAAAACTAGGTTAGGAATACATAGACAAACAATAAGTCAGAGTAAATACGCGTTGTACTTGAATAGTTAAAATAAAACTAAAGCCACTTGGGGAATTATAAAAAAGGTTAATTTAAAGAACAGAGAACCATACCCCCAGACATTTATAGATGAAAAAGGGAATAAGATAGAAATCTGGGAGGAAATGGCAGACAAATTTAATACATTATTACGACCTAAAGTCAGGATAAGTAAACGAGGTCCCAGACCTTACGAATACATGTAGAGCGAACAATAAAAGGGACAAGTAAAAAAAAAACCAATTTATTATAAAAATCAAAGTACAAAAGTACAGTACAAAAGGAAAATATTTACGAGTAAAAATCAATCTTAGAATAAAATATATAACAGATATATCAGCTTAGGGTTTTTTAGCTTACACTACGGAAAATAATTATTAATTTAAATAATTTTACAATTCAAATGATATATATACTGCAATTACTTAGCTTTTACAAAATTTGGAGAGTTTTCAGGCGCTCCAGAGTTGAAGGTTGTTGATCGAGGTCCTTTCAGGTTGTAGAAATCTTCACAACACAATTAAATAGCGTTTTTCTCAATCGTGAAGTGCGAATCAGGGCAAATTCGTGAAAAAAATTCAAGAATAGCAAATTATCCAAAAGTCCAAAATCCAAATGATCCAAAAACAGAATAGTTGTACCAATATTGTCTAGGATACTACTTCTAGATGATAACCTGGTTATTAATCCGAATAAATCGAAATTTCAATTAAACAAACCAAAATATTAATTGAAAATTAAATTAAATTTAATTTCTGATCCGGTATCAAACCGACTAGCAACGACGCGCCTTTTAACTAAATGAATCCCTAGCAAAGTTCTCGGTTCAATTTAAAAGGTAGTTTGAAGGAACTTGCCTCACTTTTATAACTATTGTAACTCACAAAAACAAGGGGAAATGACAAACTGACAGTTCGACAGTTCGGCTGTCAGAGTACCAACTTGTGAAATGTTAAGAACTAAATCGATTTTTATGGACTATCGATCATCAACTACTCTCTTTACACTATTATTTTGTAGACAATTTCTATACACTAATTATTGTAATCGTTTATATTTTGGATTTCCTAAGATATAAACATCTATTTGATGAATTGGTATGTTTTCCTAGTGGGAGTCACCTGTTGGCGAAAAACTTAAAAGTGGTAACTGGATAGGGAATTAGAGCGTGGTGACATCTATCGCTAAACGTGTAATTTATTACTATAGATTGGTAAATTGACCTACTATTATTAACCTGCGGAAACCAGAGACAGATGGCACGTCACAACATACTTAGATTCTTTAAAGTATATTTCACAATCAGAAAAAACTCAATTGCAACGGGATATAAAGCTGACTGTTGTGTGTCTATGTTTCTCTCGCCGGTGGAGCCTGGGGAGGTGTTAGATATTATCAGGGATATTTCAAAAAAGGATTGCGCAGAAATTGATGGTGTTCCCTGCTCTTTGCTCTTGGATATTGCCGAGTTAATCGCCCCGGTACTAACTTACTTAATCAATGAATCATTCGGTGATGGGATATTTTCATCCGAGCTGAAGGACTCAATTGTTATACCTAATTACAAACATAATGAGAAAGAATGGCTTGATAAATATAGGGCTGTCCTTGCTTCCAGTTTTCTCAAAGATCTAAGCCCAAAAAAGAATAGTAAGAACAATCTTGTTCAAAAGACTAACTACTTCTGCAGAGAACTCTTTAAAGAACTCATTAACGTCACCTCAATATACATACTGGAAAGTGCCCTTTATGTTAGAAAAGACACTCAGTATTTCTTAACAGCAAAGGGCATGCCACATAACTATCCAATTTATTATTATAACACTTCACAGATTAGTACATACAGCGAATAGCAGTTATGTTATGCCCCTTAAAATATATATTCACCTCCCCAAGGACGTTAAGCAAATAACTAGCCAAATCATATTTAAGAAAAAAATTATAGCCATGCTCTTGAGGAATTTTAACAGAATGCATAACAATTATAGGTTTGAATGATTGGTACTAGTGGCATGAGTGAAAAGATTAGATTAAGATTAGTTACCTACAGTTGTACGCAGCTTATATCCTTGTTATTGATCTGAGAGTGAATTATTAAATAAATAAATAAAATTGTCATGCCATCAAATGATTGAAGTATTAAAGATAAATAATTCCAGAAAAATTTGTGGAACATGCTTTGGAGGTTATTCGTTGTGATCTACCAGTATAGGTTCGATATTTCTTCACCCGGAAATACTTTGACACCATTGTCCAAAGGATACATCATTTGTTAGAGGAGTGCTGGATTAGAAGAGCACAATTAACTGTTATAAGGAATTAAACGCCACTGCATCTTGCAAATGCAATATGAATGGATATCTACAAATAATTTATTCTTCCAGGAATTGGAGGAATTATTATACTTCTTGATGAGGATGCACCTATCACACAAGAACCATATTTTGTATGTATCTGAACATAATTGAAAACAAGGAAATATGACATAGGCAAATACTACACTCAGGTTTTTCTGCTATGCCAAGGAACGAGGCCGGTCAGGCATAATCGAAATATGCTCTAGAAGTTTATTTGCCATAACTTTTTTTTTATACATTTATTTAACGTCGGCCTATTTCCGCTACTGAGGCCTAACACCGACGCCTGTAGACGAGCTACCCCCAACCAGGAATTTTGCCGAACCTCTTCCCTTAAGAAGAGTAGGGATCTTTTACTTGCCTAACATTTAATAGACAAGGGACCGACGGCTTTACATCCCCTCTGAAGGATGGTATATCTCCTATACAACCCTCGCCTAAGGTTGTATAGCTTCCGCGCATACACTGATATACAAGCCGCTGGAAGATGTGTGAGGCGAGAACGCGGTTTCCGTTGGAATGGTCACCCATTCAAGTACTAACTGCGCTTGTCGTTGCTTTACATCGCATACCAAAGTATGTACATGGTAAAGACGCACCTACGCTCGCCCCTTGCCATAACTTATTTTACACATTTTACACAACTATTCTACGTAGAAATCTCTAGATTTGCAGTATTCAATAAGAAGATGATCCTATGTAGTAACCGTTGTTTCAAACATATGAAATAGTTATAAATAATAAGGCGCACCATGCCAATTTTTCTTTAATTCTATCAATGGTTTATAGTCCAGAGATTAGAGACCATATAGGGCCCTTACCTGGAAAAATTCATGATAGTTCTGGAAATAGGTTTACGTTTCTTGGAGCGCTGAATCCGAATTTTTAACTTTCCACCAAACATTCTCCCCGCAACTTTAAGTTACGCAACTCTGGTTAACTACCTATGTCGTTTACGTTCATTCAGTCTAAGTTAATTGAAATATTGAAATTTACAGTAAAACAAACAAAATACATACATACAATAATGTTACAAAGCAGTTGCAGCATGATTTAATAGTTCTGAGCCTAGTTTTTGTCCAAGTCTAACTAAAAATGAGAAAAAAGGAGAACAGAGATGCATTTGCTGTGTGCATTATGTCCTTAATTTGTAAAAAGAAAAGAAAAACTATTCACAAATTACGACAAATGTCAAATAAGCCTAAACCCTTCTCCGTTTGACTCTAACTGAGGGCCTAAGTTGATTCATGTCACTTTGGTCATCACCATCAAATCCATCAAATGTATCTCTATGGGTTTCACTCAGATCTGAAACGTACTAAAATATTTATCGGTCAAACTGTTGGGACGAAGAGTGACAAAGAGATAATTTATTTCAAGTTCCATTTTTAAAGTGAATTGATTGATTGATAAAGCAACTTTGGTTTATTGAGCGATTAATTCATTTGTTTGATAGAGAAAGGGAGAGGAAAGAGGAAATAAAAAATGACTAACCTGACAATTCGTCAGTATTTTCAGACACTGAGACTTTAAGGTTCACCTAGTTCCTCCAAATTTCTCTCATCACCTTGGTTCATTTTCTCGGTCAATAGTTCGAGTTTCACTTCTTGCGAATCATCTTCATCCAGATCCTCGAGGATATCTTCAGGAATATTCTTGCATGAATTGTTGCACTCGAGGAACATTTTAATCCTTCTCTTGTAGCTACACGCGACGCGGCAGCTTTTTTTACACCTGCAGGAGATAAGCTTCAGTTGGGGTGCAAAGAGGCAATGTTGTGTTTATTGTTCTACGCGATCTTAATGAAACACTGGTGTCTAAAACCGTTCAAAGTCTCGTTTCATACTTGCAACCATACAAACGAAGTAAAAATTGATTTCCTGCTTTTGCGATAACGTGTGGATCTGCATTTGAAGTCCGGAACAGCTGAGCGAGAGTATGCAAATCTGGGTCTAGGAAGAGGACTTTGATCAATTTGGTTTTTCCGTGGCCGAAAATCGTAGATATAGATTCACAGCCGCCGAAATCGTGTAAAAACAATATATTTTCGGTCGTGATATCTAAGTGGAAAGGCGGCACCGAGGCGCATGATTCGGGGCCCACTATTTTTTGGTTTTTTTCCTCAAAATTTCAGGGGTTGCGTGGGAAATATTTGGTGGGAAATTAAAAATTTAGATTGAGCGAACCAAAAAAACATAAAGTAAACCTATTTCAAGAACTACCATCAATTTTTCCAAGCAAAATTCTCTAATCCCAGAGTATTAGTATATATTAAAAATAAGTTTTAAATTTTGAATCTTATACTTCCAAAACTGAAAGTGGTAGAGATAAAATATGTAACATGTTGTCTTATTCCGTATCTGAGTATTAATGTATTATTTGAGGTATTGAGCATAGTAACACCCTGCTCTATAACACATTCAATTTATTGTCAAATATTGCCTTTGCAGCACTTTAACACAATCTTGTTAGCACCTTTTAGTGTGAGTTAATGGATTCGCTTAACAAATAATGCGCAGTCTTTGTCAGATTTATTGCAGTGCACTGCAATCATTTGATCGCTTACAAGGTTCCCTCTTTATCAGAACGAAGGATAAAACAATGCTACTAGAACAATGATAAATTGTTTGAAGCCAAGTTCTGTTCAAGAATGCGATGAGACCGTTTAATCTGCGGAAGGGAATCGATAATTTCAGGGGCGAACTAGTTTCTTGTGTTCTAGTTATTAGTATGGAATATTATCGCATATGATGGCTGCAGAATCGGATATGCATAATTTTAAGTCAATTTTTATGTCAAATGGAAACTTATGTACAAGATATGTATCATATTCAAACTAATATTTATGCAAGCTGACATAATACTAAAGCTGTATAGCTTTATTAAAATTATTATAAATTTTGCTATTCAGTTTAATGAATACTTAAATATTTAAAGATAGAGAGTACAATATAGGTTAAGGTATCAGTTGTTTCATATACGGAAGTATTTGGCTTAAATTTTAATTTGAAGCTTAATATATTTTTGTATAACTGCTGCGATTAATCGTCATTGTATATAATGCTCTGTTTTTTTTGTGGCTTTTTGCTCAGAGATCGTACAACCAGTCACAATATGTTAAAATTATCTAAAACAAAATGTAGTGGAGTGAAGAAGATGAACGACGAGAAATACAGGGAAACACGCTTCTCGTGCAGGGGTCTGTCAGTACATTAAGTTTGGCATCACAAAAAAAGGACCACAGTAAAGTCGGTTAAAACAAGAGGAAAACAAATCTTACTTATAGTTTGATATTAATATCTATCAAAAAACCAATGATCAGTTCATAGATTTTCTTGGTACCTATAGCAAGTAAATTGTATACGTTGAACGGAGCCATCATATTGCAGTAGATATTTTTAACAAGTGAATCTGTGGCAGTTTTGTGCTTATCACAAGCGAAGAAAAGGTGACCAAGATAGCCCTTAACCCCACATAGGTCATAAAGTTACGATATAACTATACCAATTTTATGCAAATAGGCGGAAAAGCAGGCATGACCAAATCTTAGTCTAATAGTAGTGGTAATATATTTTCGTGGAACGTTTAAACTGTCATGCCAGAACTGTAATGGGATAGTTGGCTGTATTCTGCATTACTGTGTTGAGCTATTTAAAACGTACTGTTCCCAGAAGTGAGTTCATTATTAGTTTAACTGAACATTATACAAATTAGAGCAAGTTTACGGTCTAATAGGGTCCCATTAATGGCTGCATCTTTGGCCAAAATATCGACGTGTTCGTTATGAAATAAGCCTATATTTGTTTTGACCCAGACAAATGTGACGAATTTACTAGCTTGTCTAATATCGTAAATGGCATATTTTCTTTTAAAAATATATGGGTTCGTTTTGTATGAAAAGAGTCAGTATATTTGACAGCTGAAAGAACCGAAAGGGAGTCGGATAGAATTTCTTATTTAGTATTTAGAGTTTATTTCTTTGATATAGCTTAAGGCTTTGTAAGTAACAATTGCCTCCAAGGTAAAAATAGAGTAGTTTATGTCAAGTTTGAACTAAATTTTTTTGTGTTCAAAAGAAATGAAGAAAGCGCATCCACTACCGTCTTTGGATTTTGAGACATCAGTGTAAATAATTGTTGGATCAATAAACTGGTCAAGGATATTAAGAAGTATTCACTAAAAATATAATTTTCGTTGTAGACTGGGATGACAGCACTAGGTTGCATACGCAGCAAAATTCAAAATCGTATCAAAAAACATTTTGCTGCAAGTTCTTGAACACTATACAGTATATATTACTTTAAGGGAAAGTGAAAAATATTTACAAGAGCGTTTTATAATTGAATAAAATTCATAATTATACCTTTTGCAGAACAACTATCAAATACTTAGCATCTCTTATAAAATGATATTACCATTTCTGTAATTCGCAATATTAATAGCAAATATTAAGAAGAATGGCTCCGACTGACAACGTAGTTTGTTTCCTATTAAGTCTATTTATGCTTCCCTAGCGACTCATCTTTTTAAACACTCAAAGACAAGCATGTACTTTGAATAAAATAAATTTATTTTGTGATCTTCACAAAATTTGTTTATTTTTACATTCTCTCAAGTATATAAATACTTGACAATTGTTTCGCTAGCGTAAATACTTCTTCAGATGTAAGCACTAGAAACCGTTCTGCTGGCGGAACAATATATAATTAAACAAATTTTAAGAAAAATAAGACAAGTTTAAGTTATATTTTGTTCAACGTTAAGATGGATTTTCATCAAATAAAGGCAGAATCAATCAAATGTGACCTTTACAAGAAATGATGAAAATTACTTTAAACATTTAACTGGTTTCTTAGAAGAAATGAAAATCAAAATATAGGTTAGCTTTGTTCCTTATGTCTTACACCTATGTATTATATATACCTCCTTACCGTAGTCTGATCTTGTGTGTGTATTCTGAAAAATGTCCTGAAGGATTCCTGGACGAGAAGCGTGTGACCCTCGTGTATCCTTCGTTTGTTATTTTACATTAGATATGTTGTTCGATAGATTAATAATTATAATATAAATCTTGTTTTAAACTGTGGTTGGCTGTATGGTTTTGTGCCTTAAAAAAACCTTTAAACATCAAAGTACTCGTTCTGCAGGCCTTCTTATGAATCCACGTTACCGTTTACCAGTTAGTAAAAAAAACTCCCTCAATTTAAACCTTTACAATTATTTGCCTACACAAATCAAGCAGTTAAATCTAGTTGATTTTAAGTCAAAAATTAAAAAATTCATGCTAAAATACTGTTTTTATTCTGTTGATGAATATTTACGAACTTCATACATACAGTGACCCTATAAGCATGAATGTTGTATGCATTTACTTGCAGAATATTTGCTATTTTATTTCATCTTCTCTTATTTGTTTTGTTTTTATTCAATACTTGTATGTTTGTTACCATTATTTGTTTATTTGTCATATACATAAAAATATTGTGATATACTTAATGTTAAGACATTATTTTAACTTGATTGTTTCTGTTAATTGCCGACTGGTAACTAACCAGACCCATGTATTCTGTTGACTTGCTGCAAATATTGTAAAAAAAATGTGAATGTAGTCAAATAAAGTATGTCTATCTATCTATCAAAGTATGTTAAAAAATTTAACATTCATTTTCGTACATTTTAGAGTTTATCTAGATTGCAAGTGTAGAATAAATAGTGACTATATCTTGTGTTAAAGGACTGTATAATGGACATGGATGATTTCTTGCATTCTAATGTATTGTTTGGTTTCGAGTGATCTATGTTTGTCTCACGTATCGGCTCGCTAATACGATGAGTAAAGTCCCTTCAGTCAGATAGATAGCTCAGGTTTAACACATCTCATCGATGAGGTGTAGTGAATGATCAAGCTTACTCATATTATCCACCTCTAGTGGTGTACGTTCTCTCGAAATCATGCAGTGCATTATTAGTATTAACTGAGGGACCACTATATAAAAATGCTGATTTTATTTTTATTACTAATATTCATAATTCTGTTTTAACTATTTCAGGTAGTCCTATGGTATGTAGTATTTCAACGAATCACTCTTGAATAGCACTTGCTTTTTCATAACGCAATTCTGAACGTTCCATTTTTGATAACACTGAAAATTGTTCAGGCTTCTTATTCCAGTCAATCGGTAAATTTATAACCCCAAAAAGAATATAAAATATAAGTGAAGATATTATTTTTGTATTTCAACTATGTCTTGAAGAATTTCAACCATTTTATTGATATTTCAAGTGGTAGCTTTTTTGGCTAGAGCGAATTGTGTGACAAATTCACTTATTCAGACTCTACTGTATTCTGAGTTCGATCCCTTTAATCAGCACTGGCAATATCGGTGGATAATGGATGTTGTCAGATTTTTCCAAGTGTGTAGCCTTCTTCCAGACAGCCTTGGTATTGGATTTGGGAATTATCTACTATATGTAAATCAATATATGTCTGTTTCAAATCATTTGCCAATTCGCCAACTTATGATTGAATATTATACATGCTACATAAATTATTTCCAAGTTGAAGTCAGCCATTGAGAGTAGCACCAACAGTGAATGTTTTCAAATCGTCAGTACACATGAGGCAGTTGACTTCAATGTGGGCTACGATATCGTTGATCTGCCATGGACCGAGCATGGACCTTTGAGGAACTCCTAATGTTGCTGGGTATTAGATAGACAACTCGGACAATCGGCCAAACCAGAGTGCGAATTTTATGTATTATTAGGTTGTGGTCAAGTCTGTCTAAAGCCTCAGAGAAGTCCGTATAAATTATTTCATCGTCTATGACTGTATATTAAATGACTGCCCTATGAACTGGGTGGCACAAATAAGATTCGTTCTTGTAGACCGCCATTCATAAATGTGTACTGGAAAACTGATATTTAAATCAAGATATAATTTTAATGCGGCTTATACCAAATTAATACTTAGCAACTGCAATTATATTTAACGTGATATTTATAGACATTTTTAATAACGAAAATATCATGATGAATATTCTATTCTACCGGTTTTGGATATATTAGAATGCATTATTGCCAATCTCTGGGTTGTAAAAACGTATTTTATATATTTTTCAAATCTCATGTTATCGTGTATATCCACTATGTAGATAACCAGTTTATGAGAATAGATAACCGCCGCTGCCTCGTAAGTTAACGCATTGCTCTGTGTTTAGTGCTTGGCAAAATTATATATCGTTTTTCCCAAAAATTTCTTAAATACCACTTAATTTCACTTAGATTACCAAGTTAAAAGATTTTTAATTTAAACATAATATTTTGAAAAAAAATTCGAATTAATCTTTGTGTAACGGTAGGTATTGGTAGTTGTTAGTGTGACGAGTTGATCGTATTTGTCAGATGCAAGGTTTTCATCCTCGCACACAAATTGCGCGTTTGCTTTTGTGTAATTATTAAATAAGTAAAACGGTGTTATTGATTTCTGAACTTCCGGTTGATATGTGTACGAAAATGTATATTGATTACAACAAAGTGCTTTGAAAAATCTGGATAGAAAAGAACGAAAATTATTTATATACAAAAATGGAAACCACTTACATTTATTGACATTTGATATCCGATTCGGAAAGTAGCTTTTATTGTAAAAAAATATGATTCTCCTTATAGCTATACCTTCATGCTGTAAACATAAAAAATGTTTCGAGAGCGAAGACTTTTGTGGAAGAGATCCCGTAATATGATGATATAAAAATAAATAAATGCAGTAGTTGTAACTGCTATAACAACTGAACTGTGTACGAAAGTCTTCAGGGTATTTCTTAAAAGAGTTGGATTCAAAATAAAAATATATTAGTAACTTTTTTATTAACTTTTTTGTATAGGTTGGCAATGAGACTGCGAGGATAAACGATATCAATTGAGAAGTACTTAACCGCGGGGAATCATCAATGTATAATAACAATAATGTTTAATAGCAAAATGCAGATAATTTATAAAATTATATGGGCAAACAAACCCAAACAAGTAAAAATAAACACGATGAAAATCACAAAAGTCTCAGATGAATCGGAAATTTATTATTATTATTATTAGAAAGCTATCGAATAGAACATAAGCCTAATCATTCGTTTTAACACTCACAGTTGGCCTTTTTTTTCAATATCTGGGCAGTCAGTAACAATCATGGTAAAAGATTTCACCAGGATATTTTAGAGATGAGAAGTTACACTATTTGGGGAAGTGGAGCCCTAATATAAAATATAATAATGTTTATTGCAGTAAAAAAAGAGTTATAAAATATAAGATAGAGGAAACTAATATATACAATAAACAAGAGTACTCTTAAGGAACACCTTGAACGAAGTATGACGCATGACGTTCTCCACCATCTTCATTCCTACGCGCTCACACATTTGTAATCTATTTTAATAAACCGCTAGAGAAAAAGAAAAAAGAGAAAGGATGTCGAAGTGCTCAAAACTTAGTATGTTAAATTTTTTTCTCGTGTCATAATCATGATAAATTTTTTTCAGAGCTGTCTCATTTAGATGTAGCCTAATGCTGGAGTACACAAATAAGGGCTGCCGTGGATCTATTGTGACATTTTCTTCGTATAATGCATCTGACGGATAGGTTAAGAGTTTGCTATAAATTATCAGATTATTTAAGTAGTTTTTTCCTGCGCCGCCCCAAGCCATAATACCATAATTTATGTGAGATTCGATTAATGAATAATATAGAATTTTTAGATGTTTCAAATTTATATATTAAGCACTGTATATTTTTATGACATAATTATTATATTTGTCCCACTTTAGATGTGCATCAAGCCATCCTCCCAGATGTTTCATCTCTGTAGCAGCTTATATAATAAATTGACTGTCAATATTGAGATTTTCAAATTGTGGAACAGTGGTTTTATTATATGCCATCGGTAAGTAAACCGTCTTATTTAGATTCGTCGTTAGCAATTTATAGTCAAACAAATCCTTTAGTTTTTAATGTCTGACTCAACTTTAGTTTTTACAGATTCCCAATTTTCACTACTTATCACTACTACTACTACTATCATTACTGTATCGTCAGCATAAGTGATTAGAGTACCACTGCTTTGTACAGAGAATAAACTATTGAAATTTTTTTTGAGAATGTGGCATTAATTCATTGGCTTTTTTATATTTGTCCTTATCATTGTTTATTTTTAACGTTTGGCACTGTCACTAGACAAATGATCTTAGACGTACTTGAACTGATATCCGATACTAAAATCTCTATATATTTATTAAGCAATATCGGCCCCAGCACCGATCCTTGTGGATCTTGATACTCAATTTGTTTGTAATCGCTGAGTATATTATTAATTTTAACACACTCTGTTGGATATATAGCTTTTTTTTATATTCCAATTTTTTCCAATGATTTCACAAGAAGGGCATGGCTAACCATATCAAATGCTTTTGATAAATACACATAGAGATGGTTCACCTCTATCCAAAGCAGCGTATATCAGTTTAGTGACATGGAATATGGCATTTTGGGTTGATATGCTCTCACGAAAACCATACTGACTGATTGATGGCAGGTTATATTTACAAATATATGCAATAAATCTTTTCTTTACAATTAGTTCATAAATTTTGATGTAACAAGTTACTATGGATATAGGCCTATCATTTGTTACAACTACACGATCCCCGTTTTTGTATATTGAAAGTACAACAGATGTTTTATAATGGGATGAGCAGTGATGATACTGACGACAACATGTTTTTTAAAGTCTCCGCTCTTAATCCATCGATTCCCGGCGCTTTATTATTTTTCAGGAACATAATAATATCTTTTACTTCTGTTGTATTAGTAGCAGACAAAAGAGTTTGTGGTATTTTTTCGTGGTCTATAATACGGATCCTTCTTTAATTCTTTTGCTAATTTCCGGCCGGTTTTGATGTAAGTATTATTAAATATATTAGCTATGCCTTTTATATCCACTATTTTTTCACAACTGTCACTATTTATAGTTCTGATATTATAATTGTTTTTGTTGTTGTATGGCATAGATTTTTTGTGCTGTTCATGTTTACTTCAATTTTTTCTTTATAATAATCAATTTTTGCTTTCTTTATTAGAAATGTTACTATGTTTCAATATTTTTTATAATTTAGCTTAAGAATGTCGTTATTAGGTTCGTGTAGTATTTGCTGATACATTTTGTCTCTCCTGTTTATTGAATTTACAATACCATTAGTCATCCAACATTTTGTTACGAATTTTAATATTTTCTATACAAGATATAATATTTTCTTTAATAATATATATAAATTTATTTGTTGAAGATTCAAATTCTTCCAGTTGATATATATAGTTCCAATCGATATTATTAAATTATTTTTTTAATTTATCGTACTTGATTTTTTGTACCTTGTTATAATTTTCTTTTTCGGGTGTCATTTTCATATTTGAGAATATTATCTGTAATAAAATTATATATATTGATTAGTTAAAGCACTTTTGACTTTAATGGGTAATAACAATTCAGCATGCAAATTATTTGTTTTTATGAAAATGTGATCTAAACAAGTTTTGCTGAGGATATCTAGTGTAGCCATTAATTTCAGAATTGCAGATATATAACCGTATTCCTACATAGTATTTAGGTACTTTAATGATACATCAGTGTTGAATTTATGTCACCCACAAATATACAATAGTCAGCTTTTTTATAATTTTGTAGACGGCGTTTTAAATTTGCAATAAACTCTCGTTGGATTACTTTGTTACTAATAGAAAGTTGTATAATTTCATGTGTGTATGCTAAATTTGACTTATATAAATAATTACACCGTCTTTTGATTAAATGTGCCCTCATTATAGAGTAGTATATCATATCCATCCATATGACATAAGTCTAAACCTTGTACTTGCCACATCTCAACTAGTTTATATTCTATTTCTGTAGTGAACTGTCTAATGCAACATTTAAATTCATCTAGGTTTTTGCCAATAGCACATATAATAAGAATAATAATAATAATTTATTCACAAATTTGTAGAATTTTACAACATAGCTATTAAAACCACAATTAAATAAATTTATTAAAATAATTATATTATATTTAACATCCATTTTAAGTTATAAAAACTTGTATTTGGATGGGTAGTTTTAATTAATAATAACAAAAAATATAATGTAGCGTACCTACGTAACATATTATGCCTCTAATTACATCATATTAAACTTATCAAATCATTTATATGAGATCTTTCTTGTTCCCTCAACCATTTATTAATTAGTCTTTTAAAGATAGCTAAGCTTTTACTGCCTCTTATGTTTATTGGCAGTTCATTGTACAGCCTCTGGCCCAAATAAATGAAGTATCTTCTACCTATGTCCTTTTTTGCCGCATCAGTTTTTATTAGCTGTTTGTGTATTCGTCTAGTACCATAATGATCAATTTGTTTTAGAAGTCTTTTGTTTTTATAAAAGTGTATTAATATTATTTTCGAATATATCTGTCTAATGTCTAATATTACTGCTTCTTGGTATAATTCATCAGAGGGAAATCTAATATTTTTATTGAACATTATTTTTATAATTCTTTTTTGTAAAATTTCTAGAGGCTTTAAGTGACTTTTTTTACGCCACCCCAAGCTATTATCCCATATTGGAGGATGGATTCAGCAAAAGCATAATATATTATTTTTAGTTGCTTGATGTTTAAGAAGCTTCTTAGAATTTTAAATTTATAGGATAAATGCCTGATTTTCTGCATAATATTTTGGACTTGGACATCCCACCGTAGATGGTTATCGATTGTTATCCCTAAGTATTTAATACTTGTAGTGGAACAAATTTCACGGCCATCTATAGTTATCGTGTTAAAGTCTGGTAAGTATTTTTTATAAGATGTAAATGTCAGGTATTTCATTTTATCCCAGTTTAGTGTAAGTAAATTTTTATCAAACCACTTTTTATTTTTTTTTTTTAGTTCCGTTGTTACGGCTTGTTGTAATTCGAGCCAATTTTCACCCACAAAAAATATTGCTGTGTCGTCAGCGTAGGAGATGATATTCCTTACCATGGACAGTGCAAGTAAATCGTTGATATAGATAGTAAACAAGACAGGTCCTAGAACAGTACCTTGTGGTACTCCATAAATCACTGTCCTTTCATTTCTTGTTACATCTTCAATCATAACCCTCTGTTTACGATTAGTTAAATAGTTTCGAAACAGTTCTAAAGAACTTCCGCGGATTCCAAGTTTTTCTAATTTTTCCAACAAAAGTTTGTGACTAACTGTGTCGAACGCCTTGGCCAAGTCTACAAACACACATATCGCTGGTTTACTATGGTCAATTGCATTATATATTTTGGAAGTCAAAGCGGTTATTGCATGTTATGTAGTATTTGATGTTTATCCAAGTAATTACATAGTCGCGTTTTTATAATTTTTTCAAAAATCTTTGCCAATGCTGAAACCAGAGATATGGGTCTATAGTTAGACATTTTTGAATGGTCGCCTTTTTTAAATATAGGTTTAATAACCGCTGTTTTAAAGTGATTTGGTACCTGCCCGGTTAGGATACATTGGTTAATAATATAAATAAGAGGTTCTGTAATGTAGTTGACACATTTTTTCAGAAGCTCTACTTATTTGATCTAACCCCGGTGATTTCTAATTTTTTAGACTGATTATAATACCATGTATTTCTTTATCATTAGTTGGAAATAGAAACATAGAATTCGGTGTCTTATTTTCAATGTTTATATAATCATTACCGTTATTAATAGGGTGACGAGTTTTATTCGCCAAACTTTCCCCGATGTTTATTAAAATTATTAGCAATTTTTAATTTATTATAAATTTCTTGAGAGTTATCCAAAGTAATGTTATTAATTGTTTTCTTTTAAGTTCCGATTGCCGTTTAAGCTTTCATTAACTGTGTTCCAGATGTGTTTTGAAGACTTACTATTTTGTTCTATTTTATTTTGAAAAAATTATTTTTTATGATTTTTACTAGCGAGTTTATTTTGTTTCTATACCTAGTGTACTGTTGTTTTTTTTGTTCGTTTGTTGGGTTTTTTAAGTATTCCTGGTAGAATTTGTCCTGGACTCTCATTGATGAAATAATTCCCTCAGTAATCCACGGTTTTCTTTTTATAGTTTCTTTTACTCGTATAGTTCTTGTAGAGTTAGTGACATGTTGTTTAAATTTATCTATAAAAAATTTAGTTGCACTTTCCACATCATTAGAATTATACATTTCAAACCAGTTTTCATATTTTAATAGGTTACTTAATTTTATGCCATCAATTTTTTGTATGGTTTTGTAGTTAACACCATTGTGTCTGGTACCTATGTTTTTTAGTATAGCAACTACTGAATAGTGATCCGTAATGTTACTTTTAATTACGGCAGCATAAATGTTGTCGATGTTTTCATTTCTAGCTTTCAGAAAAATGTGATCGATGCAAGATTTAGAATTTTCGTTAACTCTGGTATATTTATTAATTAATGACTTAAAACCATTTTCACTCATGACATTTAGATATTCATTGACGTAATCTATGTATTCTGAGAATATATCAATGTTTATATCACCAATGAGAACATTATATTCAGAGTTTTTATTCCTTAAGAATGTCGACAAATGATCAATAAAAGAGAGTGGAGACACGTTGTTGGGGATCTATATATACCTAGAATATTTATCATTTGTTTATTGAATTTAATGTTTACCTCTAAAGCATTAATATCACTAATCTTTACTGAAATACTAGAGAAATTAAGATTTTTTTTTAATATACATTATACCATCATTTTGGTTAATTTTATTTTCATTGTAGATTATTTCATAATTATTTATTAGGTATAAATTAATATCTATTATTTTCCATGTTTCCGTCAGGACTATAATATCAAATATTTCACTAAACTGAGAGAGAAATACCTGAAATTGATCGAAGTTTTTGGCAATGCTTTTAATGTTGGTGTGAAAAAGGAGAGATTTTTGTTGCTATTATTGTTTTTAGCAAACCTTGTGTAATCATCTGCCTCTATGTCATGAGTATTGTAATTTTCAACATGAAAGTCTCTTATAAACTGATCCATTTTATATATTATGAAATTTTTAAAAGTTATAAATGTATTTTAAAAATTATATTATAAAATTTAGGTACCTACGCAAAACGACATACATAAAAAACATTTTAAAAGAATAATATATAATAAAGTAATTAGCCAAATAAATTTAATTTTTTGCCCTGGAACCGCTTAGAGTACGTTTAAGATCGGCTCTAGTGTTTGCTTTGGTCCCTGTAGGCTTACTAGGTGTTTGCTCTAGTTTTCGCTTCCTTTCTTCTTTTGCCGGTATATTGACGTCAGCTTCTATATGAATTTCTGTTGTAGGAGTGACTGGCGTACTCCTGAAGGTTTCTGGATATATACTGCTATTCAAAATTTTTAGATCGCATAAATCAGATTCTGCCATGTCATCACATGGTCGTTGCTCCCTTAGTTCAATTTTTTTCAAATATTCATAGCTGTAAGTTTCTCCGTTTATTATTAATTCATTATTTTTTATTTTAGCTTCGTAATGTTTTTCTCTAGCTAATTTCATATGTTTATATAACAACTTTCTTTTTTCATAATCCTCTGTAGCATAGTCCTGGCTAAAATATACACCACATTTCTTTAGTTCATTTGAATATGATTTGGCATTCTTGATTATTTCGATTTTCAGTTGATAATTAAGAGCTTCAATTACCACAGGACGAATTTTCCCCTCAATGTTTTTGCCTATTCGATAAATGTCTCTTAGATCATTAATGGTGCAATTTATTTTTAGTTTTTCATTTATTAATTTTAAGACCGTCTCAGTAGTATTTTCTTCATTGCCTTGTACCCCATATACAACAATGTTATATTTTTTAAGTTTTCTTTCTATCTATTATTGTGTAATAGTTTTATGTTATCATTATGTTCATTAATTTTTAATACCATATTGGCCTTCATTGCAATTTATAACAATTTCGATTTTTATAGCATTTACTCTGAAATCTCTTATATATGATGGCAGATTATTGCTGGATAGCGAACAAACTTACTATTGAGGCCGAAAATTATATATCTCCACAATCTAGATGTAACGCTACGTAATATTATTTATAAAAGTAATATATTAGTTTAACCTAACAGAACAACTCTACAAATAGACCTAAATTTAACAGAAAAACTACCATAGTTAAAGTTAACTAAATTTATTTTTATCGTTCTTTCCAAACCAGTACAAAATTTTACTCCGTTAGAACATTGCAAATATCTCACTTATAGTAGAACTGCATTCCGTGGTTGCAGTGGTGATGCATTCCCCACAGTTTGCAAACTGCGGCGAACCGTCAGTGCTGACAAAGGAGTCGAACGGAGGGCATCTATCAGTGTCATCGACCCGCGGTGCACAACCGCGATTAATGGAACTTACATGAATACCAAGGATGAGGTATAAACAACCCTAATGGAAAACAAACCTGTATGGGTGGTTATTAAATGAGAATGCGGCTATTATTATTTGAGGCGATAGCATAGCGAATGTCAGCCGCTTTTAAATACCGCCGCCGCAAAATGACGTCGTAGCGTATTCAATACTCGGACATAAATCACAACTCCCGCTCACTAGTTAAATTAAAAACCACATTCGGAAAAATGCCACGCGAATGCGGCCGAACGGCCCTTGTATCTGATAAAGCCGTTTTATAAATTTAATGGCTTCATTAATAACACTCTAAGTTCTTACGGCGGTGCTATTTAATCTCCCAGGTGTGATACTCCACCATATTTGCATAATGTCGCCAAGTCGCTTGCTGGATCTTCTCGGCTCAATGATCCGACAACGAAATAATAGATCACAGTGAAAGAAACATATACATTTCAAATGAAAAACTGGATAGATTCGATTTTTTGTGGTCCATAATTTATGTTCTGCATTTATAAATCGAGGACAAGAAGAAAGATAAATGCCTTTCTAGAAATGGTATATATTAAATTTCTATTGTATAGTGTGAGCCTTTCGCATATTGCTTCTATAATTGGAATATATCAGTATCACATTATTTACTCTCTTTTGAATTTCCCTCGGAAGAATTAAATATCTTCTAAAAAACCTTTCGTAGTACAGCACCTGACTGATATAAGAATTAGCGTAGTTTATGGTGGGCAACAGAAATTAAGTAATAGTTATTTACGGTAAGAATATCGTAGCGTGTCATATTATAATACGAGATGGAAAAATTATCAAACGAGGCGAAAGACAGAGTTTGATAACCCATTCGGGATTATAATCGTTACGTAGATTGTACATAATTTTATCTACTTTCGTCAATTAATAAATTTAAGGTGAGAAATCTATTTGAACAACAAATATTCGAGGATTAGTTAGTGGATATACCATAATTCGGAGGGGATGTACAGTTGTCGGTCCCTTGTCTATCAAATGTTAGCCAAGTAGAAGATCCCCACTCTCCGAAAGAGAGGACGTTCGGCAAAATTTTTGGTTGGGGATAGCTCGTCTACAGACATCGGTCTTAGGCCTCAGTAGCGTAAATAGGCCGATATTAAACAAATGTTTAAAAATACCTACCTAAACAAATATTACAATATATATGCAACCCTCGATTCCGAGCATAGCCTATTCAAGGAAATAGTCTTAATTGTACTTGTACGTACGCCAGTGACTAAAGAGGCCAATCTGGGATGCAAATATTTTTCTACACACTTAGACGCGGATACTGTCTTTTTAGATTTCCCACTCTCCATCGCCCCAAGCGTCCTGTTGAGATTTGATGTAATTCTGTTTGTTGCAAGTTTCTCCCAGTTGTTTCCAATTCGCAGTTGTATCAGGTCTTCGTGAATAAGGTCTTTATATATTGTTATCTGTCCTGCATGTTTTCTACCATCCTCGATCAGTTCTCCGTATAAAAGGCATTTGGGAAATCGATTGTCTTCCATGCGTTTTATATGCCCAAGCCGTCGCAGGTGGGCTTTTGTCATTGATGCTTCAACACTTTCACTCCTAGCTCTCTTAAAAACCTCAGCGTTGGATACGCGGTGATATCATCTAATTCCCATAAGTCGTCTCAGCTGTCTTTGTTGAAACTTCTCCAATTGTCTTGCGTGCCGTCTATATGGAACCCACGACTCGCATCCATACAACAACATTGGAAGTATTATCGCACGATATACAGCTGCCTTTGTCTTTATATTTAGGTCATAGTTATAGAAAATTCTGTATTTAAGCCACCAGAATGCTCATGAAGCAGCACTTATTCTTTCTGAACTTCCTCATCTATGGTCCATGGCCTTTTTACACTTCCTAAATAATTAAATGTATCGACATATTCAAGGCATTCACCATTACTGTAAATATTTTGGTGTAGGGGAATTGTGTGTATTTCCGTCTGGGATACATTCAGTTTCAGGCCAAGGGCACAATAAGTCCAGTTGCACGCATTTAGAATCTCCTAAAGTTTGCTAACAGACTCTGCTACGTGAGCACAATCATCAGCATATGATAGGCCTTTGATGAAACGTATAGTGCATTCTGTAAGTCGGATAGGAATATGAATTTTTATTAGTCTAACGAGACTATGTCCCCCCGTTTTCGTGGACACTGAATACGTTGGCGGTAGTTAAAACTGTCTCCTAGCTCACCCGACCTCCCAAACGGCAAAACCACCCCCGAAAGAGATAAATCGCGTATCTATGCTGAGATGTTCTCTGGTACACATTATCCCGAGCAGCATCACCGCACCACCACTTTTACTCTAGCTAGTCCACTTGCAAGTTTCCTTCACTGCGTTGACTGGCATAAAGACAAGAACTCGGTTACTGTTAATGCCTACACGACTGACCTCGTGATAATTGTGTATTTTAAAAATAAGTAGCTGTTTAACAACTGCAAAAATGTAAGTACCAAATAAAGAGTTTTGTAATGTTGCAAGCTCAGTTCCCAGCCATGAGCAAGGTTGCAGAACGGGTCATCTTGAAGAGGCTTACAAAAAAGACAGAAGAGCTGAATATCATCCCGGATGAACAGTTCGCGTACCGAACAGGACATTCCACCGAACTCCAAGTACTTCGCCTCACCGAGGAGATTACTAAGGGGTTCAACCAGCGGCAAGTCACCGCGGCGCTGTTCCTAGACGTTGCCCAAGCGTTCGACAGGGTCTGGTACGACGGCCTCCTAGCTAAAATGATGAGTATGGGTTACCCCATCGAACTCGTCAAACTAGTGAGGTCCTACCTGCACCGCAGACAGCTAAGGGTGAAAATCTCGGACCAACTCTCCACTTACAGGACCGTGGAGGCGGGAGTCCCGCAAGGTTCGGTGCTGTCACCGCACCTGTTCGCTATCTACACCTCAGACCTCCCCAGGACCGACCACACAGCCCTGGCCCTGTATGCAGACGACACAGCAATAATTTCCAGATCCTGGAAAGCCAGGAACGCAACCATAAAACTCCAGGAAACGGCCACACTCCTGGAAGAATGGTGCACGAAGTGGAAAGTCGCCATCAACGCCGACAAAAGCCAAGCCATTCTCTTCAGACGAGTGCGGAAAGAAATTCCCACAGGACACGTCTCCATGAACGGCGAGGACATCCAATAGCACGACACCGTCAAATACCTTGGCGTGGTCATGGACAGAAGGCTAACGTGGAGACAGAACACGGACGCTATCACAGCCAAGGCCCGGCGCACGAGAGCCCTCATCTACCCGATGATGGGAAACGGGAGCCGTCTCAGCTTGAGGAATAAGCTCACGCTTATCAAGACCCTCATCAGGCCGCAGCTGACGTACGCCTCGGTAGCGTGGGGCTACCAGGCAAAGTCCTACATGAAGAAAATCCAGGCAGTGGAAAACGTCGCCCTCAGGACGGCAGTCGACGCCCCATCGTACGTGAGAACCGCAGATATCGTCAGAGACCTGGAGTACACCACGGTCACTGAAGTCATCCGGGAACGAGCGAAGAAGCTGTACGCCCAAGCCGAGGAGCATGGGAACCCGCTGATCAGACAGGCCACTGATTATGACCCTGCCGACGCCCCGAGGCATAAACGGCCGAGGGTACAGCTACTGGACAACGGGTGAGTATAACTTATATTTCCCGCTAACCGATCTGTTTCAGATACCCCAGGACGGACCACCACTATCAGAGACATGATGTTTTTCTACCCTAACCCAACCTCCTTGCGGGCGTCGGACAACATACCGTCCAACGCCCGTTGTCCCACCTGCTCCGTGCTAAAATAAGCACTTAGGGTCTCCACACTCCCGAGCTACACAGCTCATATCCTTATCTTTCCGATGATCCGGGGTAGGATATCAATTGATGTCCTACGTACCGGCAGTCAGTCCCAGCCAAAACTTCCTAAACCCAACTCGACCGATGACTACCCCCGGGGGTGACAAGCTGGCGAAGAAAGAAAATATCAAGACAAGAAGAGCGCCAGAAGAGACCTCAGCCAGCGAGGTTCAACAGCCAGGACCAGGGGAGGTCCGCAGAAAATACCACGACACATCTCGCATTTGTGAGCTGGGTCTGGTAGAAGTACGCGGGCCCACCTATCACGAAGGCCGGTCCAGGTCTACAGAGATAATCTAGGAGCAAAGAGTAGTAGTCCTACTCGGCCCTAGTTATTGAGACCGACATCCAGCCAATGGATATTGGCGCGGCGCGCAAGCTCAGTATATTGAGTAATTGTAAAAAGTATGGTTATACCAGAAAGTATATCATAAGAAAGACAAGCAATTCTACAAGATATCGCACTCTATTACTCTTCTTATAGTGTATAGGTTTTTTTCTTAGCAGCCTTTTCCTCTTTTGTTAATCAAATCAGCTGAATAAAATGTAAATTAGCTTTCTGTTTTCCCGATCAATGTAAATCACACTCGATATATACTGCGTGTATATTCAAAAAAAGAATTCTCACTTACAGGATCATGAATCTCGATTATTTTACTTTTATTATTCCTTCTCAGAATTTGATAAGCAGTTCCTGCTGCTATTTCCCGAACCATGGAAGAGGATGAAAGTACACGTACGTACTTCTTATATATGGAGCCTGGTAAACCCTGGCCATTTGGTCGGTGGGGGTTGAGGAGAGGTCTTGACATCACCATCGTGCTCAGCAGTCCCGAAAACGGGGGGTAACAGGAGACAGCGGATACGCGGTTTACACCTTTCGGGGATGGCTTTTGGCCATTTGGGGGTGGAGTGAGCTCAGAAAGAGTTAATTTTAACCACCGCCACCGTGCTCAGCATCCTCGAAAACGGGGGGCATAGTCTTGATAGGCTAAGAAAAATTTATATTTTTCGAGGTTCCATCTGACTCACAAAATGCACTAGTACTAGAGTTTTCGACCGAGGTTGAAGAGGCCGCCATCCATTCTAAATCGAAAGCCCAGATCGCGTTCCAGTAATTTTCTGTTCACGATGAGAGCTAGGGCTACCATGAAGATGTTGAACAGTGTTGGTGCTATTACGCATCTCTTCCTGACACCGGCGCCGGTTTGAGTCAAGAATGATTATGAAAGTTTTCCATTGTGCAGGACTGTAGTACAGTTATCCTGGTGTAAACTCTTGCATACATCAATGAATTTTGATGGAGTACCAAAATGATGGTCCAAAGCGTATCTCTATTTACGGAGTCGAACGCTTTGGTCAAGTCTACAAATCCAATGTACATTTTTGCTTGTTGCTCTCTATTCTCTCCTAAGTTAAAGATGGAGTCATTAGTTTCTCTGTTTGGGCGAAAACTGGTACGCCATCAGGGCCAGAAGCTTTATTGTTCCTAAGCTGGTCGATAGCGATCCGTATTTCTTCTATGAAAATAGCGTCACCGAGACTTTCTGATGTCGAATATTGAGGGATTAGCTGGAATACTGTTTGGTCAACATTGCTGTCCTGGTTGAGGATGGAAGAGTAGTGCTCCTACCATCTCGATCTCATTTTATCTTCGCCGTGCAGTAGATTACCATTTTTGTCTCTTATGTTACATATTTTTCTATGAACTGGGCCATAGACTAATTTGATAGCTTAAAAGAAGTTCCTATAGTCATGTGTGTTAGCAAAATTCTTTATTTCGTTGACCTTGTTCGTCCACCACTCATTTTTCAATCTTCTCAACTCCCTACGTAGTTCTATTTTAATCTCTTTGAATTCTGTCTGTGTGATTTTTTAAAACCATTTGTTGGGATTTGTATTTTCTTTCAAGCATAGGCTGTATATTAATAATGTTTATTTATAATTAGTGGATACAAATTCATTTCAAGTTTAATTTAGCACCTAAGAGCAAAGCGATCTTGAATGTGCTGTTATATATAGGTTAATGTCTATATTATATTTGAAATGAGCCCGCTTGATATGACATAATAGTTAACAAATTTAGTCTAAATAAGAATTATTTATTGGTCAGGAGAAATATTAATAAATATGTATTTAAATATATATTATATTAATAAATAAATATTATCTGATAAATTATTGTCTGATAAATTGGAGTCTTTGAATAACAATTCAGTGGGATATAAATAAGGTTTTCGAATATTATTTTTAAAATTCGTTTTTGAGTTATTCATGGTTACGTATCAATAAATAAATAAATAAACACCACAGAAATTAGACAACCCTCAATTCCAAAAGCCAGAGGCTTGTACGGAAGGGGGTTACACCATTACAACCATTTCCTCCGACAGTGCCAGTGCCGGAGCCAGGATTCGAACCCGGCGGTGCGATACCCGTGTGATTAATCGCGATTGCTACCTCACGCCTTAACCCACGCGGCTGTTGACCAGATATGGTCGGTATTGTTCCATAGTTTTCCGTGTAGCAGTCTTCTTAGATTTTTCGTCTACTTTCACCTAGGATTGGTTTGCTGACATTTGAAATGATTAATTCGTTCCCAGCATCGTTCCGGCCCATCTTCTATGTTAGTAGGTGGGAGTTCGTTTTTCAACCCATCTTGTAGTTTCACAATAGTTGCTTGTTCTTATAACTTTTCTATATGCAGCGTTTCTCTATAGTTTTGATTGGGTTGTGTGCGAAATTTTGGTTTCATGGTGGTTTTAATTTTGGAGATCACCAGACGATGGTTCGTCCAGCATTCAACGTCTATTCTAGCTTTCGTTTTTTGTACTCCTTTCAGGTCTCTTCTGCGTACTTTAACATAGTCAAGCAGTCAAGCAGCAGTTCTCCTTTTGTATTCATGTTGCCTATTCCGTGTCTTCATAAAGCTCCGGGCTATATCTCAGAGCCTTTCCAAACACTTGCGTTAAAGTCACCTAGTAATATGATATGCTCTGCTTTGAATATTTCTCTGATAGTGTCATCCGGTTGGCTATATAATGATTCTTTAGCATTATCATCCGCGTCGAGGGTAGGAGCATAGGCGGATATTACGTTGACGTAGTGGCAATAGGATATTTCATATCTTAGAGTTATTAGCCTTTATGAGATACCTAATGGAACTTGCCCTAGTTTTTGCAAGATGTTGTTTTTGATAGCAAAACCTACCCCGTGCAGTTTTTCCTCCTGGTGGACATCCTTTCCAAATGAAGGTGTAATCTTTTCTGTGAGGCTACCTTCATCTAATAGTCGCGTTTCACTTAAATCAGCAATATCGATGTTGAGTTTGTTTAACTGATCTTATAGCAGAGGGTGTAATGGGGTAGTGAAGCGCAAGTTATAGCCTCTCCTACTCAATTGTTAACCTCACCTTCACGATGAGTTCAATTTGAACTTGGTGCACCCTGTTTTCACTAACGAGGCTCTAACGATCGAGTAAGGGCGGAATAACCCTTACCTTTTGCCGTGAGCACATCCACCTTCTCACGAAGAGTGCGGTAAAAATAACCCACCGCACACAAAGGTTGCTTTTGGAATCGTTTGGTTACCCCATCGTCGCAGTCTCCTTCTGTGCCATGGGACCACACCACTCGCCTTCCGCAACCGAGCTGGTCAGTTGCATACCTGCTCCAGCTAAAACTTCAAATGCAGCTTCGTTTTCAGTCGATTAAGGCTTTAAAAAAATGATGGAGCGTTCAAGTGGGGCAAAATCATCCGGAGGTAAAATACCCTCCCGATCGGATCTCCGGGGGAGGGTGCCCACAGGGACACCTCATCGAATGTCGAAAAAACACCGACAAGTTAAATCCAAGAAAACTAATTCTTTCATCTACGGCGCTTGGAATGTTCGTACTTTGAACGACAGCACTCGCACCGATCGGCCTGAAAGAAGAACTGCTCTAATAGATAGAGAACTCCACCGACTCAATGTTGACGTTGCAGCTCTCAGCGAAACTCGATTTTTGGAGGAAGGCTCTCTCACAGAAAAGTACTACACCTTCTATTGGAAAGGTCTTCCCACCAATTCAAGAAGACAACATGGAGTAGGATTTGCCGTTCGGAATCAACTTGTATCCAACTTAACACAAGTACCACAAGGCCTATCCGAGCGTCTAATGCTGCTACGCTATGAGCTATCAGATGGCAACACGGTAAATCTAATAAGCGCCTACGCTCCCACTCTGGATGCAAGTCACGAAACCAAGGAAAGCTTCTATCAACAGCTGGAAGAAACCCTCTGTAGAATACCTAAAACGGAACGACTCGTTATTCTTGGCGATTTTAACGCTAGAGTAGGTAGAGATGCAGACACCTGGCCAGGCATCATAGGCAAGAACGATTTGGGCAACATGAACGCTAACGGTCAACTACTCCTAACTAAATGCGCCGAACATGATCTAGTTATAACAAACACCATTTTCCGATAAAAGGATAAATTTAAAGGCACCTGGCGTCACCCCAGATCAGGTCACTGGCATCTACTGGACTATGTTATCGTACGTAGGAAGCATCTCAAGGACGTCCAAATTACAAAGGCGCGCATTGATAGCGAATGTTGGACCGATCATCGTCCTGTTGTCTCTAAAATGAAAATTGTTATGAGACCCAAACACCGAAGAACTCAAGTAAAACGTAGACTCCGTCTCTGTATTAGTAAATTGCGTGACCAACAAACCGTCGAACAGCTAAAGCAAAAAGTTCAAGAGAATTTGAGTGCACTAGAAGAAACCAATTCGGTAGATGTCGCTGCTACCTGGACACAAATTAAAGACAGTTTAAAAAGTGCTAGTGAGGAAATTCTTGGCATTGCAGCAAGTAAAAAACAGGAGGACTGGTTCAATGATAATAAAGCTTTTATACAAGAACTTCTTGACCGCAAACATATTGCCTTCCAAAACGCTATCAACCACCCCAACGACTCATCAAAAGCAGAAGCTTTTACCCAATCTAAGTATGAAACGCAACGCGAAATCAGAAGAATAAAGAACGAGTGGTGGGCAAGCAAGGCCAGAGAAATTCAAAGGTACGCCGATTCACACGACTGCAGGAATTTCTTTCAAGGAGTAAAAGCAGTGTACGGCCCCAGTCAGAAAAATATGTGCCCTATTAAAGATTTAAATGGAAATTTCCTCAAAGAAGACCAGGAAATAAGAGCCCGATGGAAAGAACACTACTCTAACATTCTTAACCAGCAAAGTCAAGCCGATCACGATATTATAAATCTTATCCCTCAATATGACACCTTCGAAGACTTAGATAAACCACTAACAACGGAAGAGATCTTAACCGCCATTGGGCAGCTAAAAAATAACAAATCTCCCGGCGCCGACTCACTCCCAGCTGAGATCTTTAAAGCTGTGTCGTCAGAGCTCATACCCTACCTCAAAAAACTGTTTGATGTCGTGTGGGAAAGTGGTCAAGCTCCGCAGGAGTTTCGTGATACACTTTTAATCAACCTCTTCAAAAATAAAGGGAGCGCTGCGGACTGTGCAAATTACAGGGGTATAGCTCTCCTGGCTGTTGGAGGGAAGATACTCACTAAAGCGATGGCAAATAGGCTAACACCTGTTATGGAAAAGTTACTTCCTGAAACACAGAGTGGCTTTAGACCAAACCGAGGCACATCGGATTTAATCTTCACACTTAAACAGCTTCAAGAAAAAGCACTCGAACATCAAGGAGAAATTCACATGGCCTTCATTGATTTAACCAAGGCGTTTGACTCGGTGGACAGGGAAGTGCTCTGGAAAATTATGTTCCGCTTAGATATCCCTAGAAAATTTGTGGAAGTATGTTGCAGTCTACATACAAACAACAACGTCCAGGTTATGTATAATAATGAGGCAACCGAACCTTTCCAAACCCTCACTGGAGTTAGGCAGGGATGTGTCCTGGCACCCCTACTTTTTAATTTGTTTACCACTGCTCTAACAATTATTGTTGACAACAAACTGACAGTCAGAGGAATAGGTCTCAGATACCGTTTTGATGGCGGTCTCTTTAACATAGGACGCTTTAGAGCTTTTACGAAGACACGCACACGATTCATTTGTGATCTCCAGTATGCGGATGACTGTGCACTTTTAGCCTCTACGCCGGAAGAGCTTCAAGAACTTTTAGATGTGTATGCCCAGAGCTATGATTCCTTGGGACTTAAAATCAACATTGGAAAGACTAAGATTATGTCAACTCCTCATCAAGTGAACCAAATAGACATTACACTTAACGGAAGTTCTCTTGAAGTGGTGGATCAGTTCAATTACTTAGGCAACGTCGTTAATGACAAAGCAAACATGGACAGCGAGATTCGCAATAGAATTAACGCTGCATCTAGAGCACTCTGGGGACTTAGAGAGAGAGTATTTGACAACCACGACCTTGCTTTGTCAACGAAAATGGCTGTCTACAGAGCAGTTGTCATTCCAACACTGCTATATGGATGTGAAAGCTGGGTTACTTACCGCCGTCATGTGAAAGAATTAGAACGTTTTCAGCAAAGACACCTCAGAAGTTTGATGAAAATCCGTTGGTTCCATCACATATCAAACGTGGAAGTACTCAGGAGAGCAAACAGCCTTCCAATTGAGGTGTTTATTTCAAGAGCACGCCTAAGATGGGCAGGTCACGTTCATCGTATGCATGATAACCGCCTTCCTAAATGTACACTTTATGGTGAATTGCTAAGCGGTAGAAGAAGGCGTGGCGGTCAACGAAAGAGGTTCAAAGACGCTCTCCATGAAAATCTAAAATCCTGCGGTATTGCAGACGAGCAATGGGAACAACTTGCAGCGGACAGAACCGAATGGCGAGGGGTTGTGGCCAGCTATCAAGGAAATGTTGCTGCAAGAAGGCCGAATCCAAGACCTAACCAGGTCTATGTTTGTCCTGACTGCGGTCGACATGTGCTCTCCCGAATTGGCCTCTATAACCATAGTCGTGTGCACCGTAAATGAATGGGAATTACAATAGACTACACCTTTTACTTGTTTTTTATTTTACACAATCTATCGACTGTAACATTTTTATACTCGGACTCGAGTAACGGCTAATAATAGCAGAGCCGTACGTCTTTCAGGATGGTCCGACGTTGTGAAATCTACTAGTGTGCGGACATTTCAGGTGACGACAATGAAATCCTTGACGTTTTTTGTTCGGATAGGCACCCTCCCCTGGAAATCTGATTGGGAGGATATTTTTACCTCCGGAATGCTTTGTCCCATTCAAACAGTTTATCTTCGCTTATGCAACTGCGCAGGTTTTTAAGAGGTGATTCTAGTACGTAGCTGCTCACATTTGATCGCATTTTTGACGAGGTTGTTCTATGGCACAGAAGGTCTGCGACGACAGGGCATCTGGCAAGGGTTAAGCAATCGATCGAGAGAGCCATTTTCTACTATCTTTATAGGCAGATGGATAGTTATTGTCCCTAAAATAGGAAGGTAGGATTATCCCACCCATATTCGGTCGCCAGAGCCTCTTTTGCGAGAAACAGGATTCACAACTTGAAAGAGATGTTGGCATTTGCACAAGAAAACAAATCAAAACATCAAACAATCAATAGCGAAATTCACCGTTCGACTTAACAGGTAGATCAACAAAATTGGCTAATAAATATGCAGGTTTGACTACTAACTACTAACAGTAATATTCTTCCTACGTTTACGGATCCTAATAAGCTTATCAGAGCGCGAAATAACCAAGAAAGGACCTTCGTACCAAGAGGTCAAATTTGGCATATGCCTGTCTTTACAAAAACAAATTTCCAACGTCAGGACTGATAAAGTATGGTAGGCAAAACTACGTCTAGGACTCGTATATAGCAAATTATTAAAATAGTCCCGTAATTTACTAATGAAAAAAGGTACGTCTGTGTCAACGGTCCATTTAATAAAAAAATCGCCAGGAAGGCGTAAGGTTTGCCAGAAAACAAGCTCCGCAGACGAGCAAAGTAAGTCCTCTTTGGGCATGACCCGCAAACCTAATAGTATGGTTGGCAGTTCATCAGACTAAGCATGAAGTTAGCCCTGGCTAATAACGCAGTCTTCAAGGTTCTGTAAAACTATTCAACCATACCATTATTTTGAGGGTGATAAGTGGTAGTATGGAATCCTAAAAATTTTGAAAATTCGCGGAACAACGTTGACTCAAACTGGACGCCCTAATCTGTAGTGACAGATAACGGAATACCAAAACGACACACATAATTTTGAAATAGAGTTTTAGCGACAGTTTCGGTAGAAATGTCTGGTAACGGGTAAGCTTCCTGCCAGCGAGTGAAACGATCAACCACAGCGAAGATGTAAGAGAAACCATTCGATGAAGGCAATGCTCCGACAAGATCGATATGGATATGTTCAAAACGACTCTTAGTTACTTCGAAATTTCCATCTGGAGGGTTCAATATAACGTCATAAACATTGTTTATGATTTCTAACGGTAAATTAGCCAAGACATGGTCGTACGTTTTTCTATCGTTAGTAATACGTGCTGTACTAACTACTGAGCTTCTATCTGTGAGAACCATATATCCGGTTTGAAGATCCGAGATAACATTTATCACATTCGCACGGGATAAATGTTATGTGGGTGAGTCATTCAGACCTTTCAGTGTGAGGTTGGATGAGCACAAGAATTACGTTAGAAAGAATGAAATTCAGAAATCAAAGATTTCAAAATTTTAACAAAAGAAGCAGATACCAAAAAAAGAAAAATTAAAGAATTAGATAAGTGCGTATCGAATTGTTCTGTAGATATTTGTACAACCTGGCTACCAATGTTAAAAGAAGAGCTTAACAAACTCAACATTATCTAAAAGAAAATATCATCAGTTCTATGTTCTGTGTAAGTAATCTGTGGAAATAACATAAACAGAATCTTAAAGCTGTGTATTTCACATACACAGCAAAATAAGAGTTCTTCCAAAAATACCTTTGAAGACGGAAAGAAATTACTTTCCGAAACATCAGCAAAATACATTATTTCTGTGTTTATTCCGATTTATATTATTTGCAAAACATAACCTCTGACTATTCCTTTGGCGTTAACGTCACGGACGCAGAAGCTTTTTTCCAATAATTCTATTATTTTATAGATTCGGTGATTTGTTCTTGAAGATGATAATAATACATGTGGTAGAAAACCCAAATAATAGGAAAGAATATTCGTAGAATGCCACAAATAACTTTCAGACAATATTTAAAAATTAAAATTATCCTTGAACTTTTCTTCTCCAGGCAACCATCCTAAAATCGCAGTCACACAAGATGGCTATGGGGTGGTATTAGAGTGCTCTACCTAACACTATACGACGCTTTGACTTTCGTATCACTATCACTATTCCATATACCCCATAAATACAGTATGACCTTTATGTATATTACTTTTATTTAGAAACATTTATAAAGCGTTGCTGTAAAAAAATTACTTTTATTGAATATATAATATAAAAGTAAAATAACGCAGTATAATAACGTAAACATATTCCCGAGAAAGATGAAAATCTCATTCAAATATGCCAGTTACAGAACAAATTACCCTCCTTTACAAACAAGCTGTGCGTCATAAAAAAAGTGTAAAACTGTAAGCTTCGAAAACTATGTATTCAACATTTATGACCTTTCCACCAAATGTCATGCCGAGGCTACATCTTATCTGGCTACATTTGGGACTTTATGTAAGCCATCAAACTTTCTGTGTTTCTATCAGTGCGTAGCCATAAAGATATATTTGAAACACCGCACCCCAAGAAGATTTATGCCGTGTTTTGGAAGGAAAGTTAAAATCGATACATCAGAAATTACCGGATAATGAATGCGCATTTCATTTGCCGACTTTTCGATCTCTATTTTAGTCACATCGGTGCTGGTAATACATGTCTGATTTCCTTGGATTCTAAATTATATACTGTATCTTATTTTTCATGACTCCGGTATCATTGCTCAGTCACTGAAATGTAACTAAAACATAATTTGAGTTAAATATTGTTTACTGTCAGAAGAATTTGGACAGTAGTTACAAATTAATTGTCATCAGTGGCATTCAGCGTTATGCTTTTGAAATAAGCTGAATTCTGAAAAAGTTCTTAGGAAATAATTTGAACGAAAAATAATTTTATATTATGGTTTAACATACCCAGAAGCTCCCAAATTAAAAAACAATAAATTAGAAAAGTTCACGATGTATTTTTTTACGTAACACATGCTAGACTATTATTTTCAATTTAATGGATATTTTCAATACAAAATTGAATTTATATAAATAATAAATAGTATAATTCATATTAGTTTATATATTCAAAACGAATGTAATAATATATCGTAATTAAAATATGTAAACATTGACTTAATAATGTTATTATAACACTTGCTATTATTTACTGTAGTTGCAACATAATTCGATATAAACTTAAAATATATATCTATAACTCGACACAGAATTAAATAATAATATAATTTATGTTGTGTGGGGCGAGCGTAGGTGCGTTTTTACTATGTACATACTTCGGTATGCGATGTAAAGCAACGACAGGCGCAGTTAGTACTTGGATGGGTGACCATTCCAACGGAAACCGCGTCCTCGCCTCACACACCTTCCAGCGGCTTGTATATCAGTGTATGCGCGGAAGCTATACAACCTTAGGCGAGGGTTGTATAGGAGATATACCATCCTTCGGAGGGGATGTAAAGCCGTCGGTCCCTTGTCTATTAAATGTTAGGCAAGTAAAAGATCCCTACTCTTCTTAAGGGAAGAGGTTCGGCAAAATTCCTGGTTAGGGGTAGCTCGTCTACAGGCGTCGGTGATACGCCTCAGTAGCGGAAATAGGCCGACGTTAAATAAATGTATAAAAAAAAATTTATGTTGTGATTCTATTAAAATAGTGTAATTGTTTTCTGCCAATATAATAATAATAGTTTATTCACACAAACTACATATACATTTTTTTAAATACAAAATAAGTACGTATTAATTCACGAATTTTTCAATATGGAGGTGTAGACTACATGGAGGACGGCAGAATTTTTTACGTCAGGGATGGAATGACTCGAAAGCTATTGGTCCTAGAGGAAAAATTATCCTTACCTTTTTGAAAGCTGACAAAATTTCCTACATATTTTAATTTCAACAAAAGTTTCTATCTTTAACCATTAATGAGTTACCCGCTTCTGAAAATCGCCGATATCCGAAAAACGCTGTTCCGGATCACAATTTTCGTCATACTCTGCTCCTACCACCCCATGTCTTCTTTGTAAAATAAAATACAACCAAATCAGGTGAAGAGGATTAAATTGACTTATTGTTGTAAGAGTTATTAGCGAGAAATCAAAACAAGTCAAAATTTAGGGTCTTCCGGAAACCACCCAGCCACCTCATCTACTTTTTTTTTACATGGAACACCCTGCCAATTTTTCTCATTTTTAGAATCTCCTTGAAAAGATTATATCGTATTTTCAAATCCGGAAATGCACCGGAAATAAATACCTACAGAGCCATAGCAATTCTTGTAACCGATTTTATACCCCCTTTGTATAAAATGGTTCCTTTTCCGTGCGGCAGCTGTATTCTTGTGTGAGAGCAAAGGGCGTGAACACGGAGTGTGGATATGAGAGGGCGCCACTTGGTTGATAAATGGTCACTTACAATTTTGTCCAGACAAGAAGACAAAATTGCGTAACCACTCTTCATTACTTGAGTACTGAAAGCTATAAAAATTAATAATTACTCATTTAAAAAAAAGGGACAATAAGTTTACTAACAGATTACGAGACAAATCATCAGAAAGATGCAAGCATTAAAAACAAAATTCAACAAAAAGAACATTTATTATACACAATATGTACAAGAGCCAGCAAGGTTCAATTGTGAAGTTAAATCGTAAATGCAAATAATTGACAAAAATTGAACAATATGGATTAACGGGTAAATAATGTTTATCCCAGCATGTCGTGTAAATACGTTATTAAAGCACTAACTTTACATGATCATGCGCTGCTTTACAAGGCTTATATTTTCAAAAAATGTATGTCTAATTACTCATTCTATGAGCCCAATTGCTTGTATTTATTTAAATTCAAAAAAATATATTGCCGTAAAGTTGAAAATGTTAAATAAATGACAAAGTTAAATGATTAAAAAAATTAAAATTAATGACAAAAAAATATGACAAAAGGAAGATTAAACCTGCTCCATCGATAAGCTTGCTCCAGTAAAATGGAAAGGAAAACACGGTGAAAAAAAAAACTTGCTGTAGCAGCTCTATCGGCAGATCACAATTGACTTGAGTCCCAAACACTCCCCCCCCCCCCCGATAAGTAGAGAGTAGCGCATGAATTCCACAAAATATATACCAAAGAAACAGGAGGCTTCTCCAAAATAAAATGTTCATTCGACAGCTGACCAAGCTTCACAGAAACAAATATTGAACTTTTGGTTCACAAAATGCCCAAAACTAACTTGGTTGAGCCCAACGAAAAAAAAACGCGTCTTCCTTCCTAAACGTGCTTCGGCAAAGACCGTAAATTAGCCACCTTTCCCCCGGAAATCTGACGTCTTTCTTTCCCGTACTGCCAACTTAAACTTTCTCAAAAGATTTTCTGTAGCCAACCAATGAGAAAATATGTTTACATTAAAAGGGAAAACAACCCTTACAGCAAAAAAAAAATTATGAAGCTATAGAAATAAACAATGTGATATGAAATTAATTGTTATGAAACTTTTATAGGTTGATTTTGACGTCTTATGGGTAATGCGACACTATGTACCCTTGAGTGTACACCTGGTTGCATACTCAATGAACTCACAAATTAATAGTAGTATTTTAAAATGCTACATTCTTTGCAACTTTGTCAAAGTCTATTAGGTAAATTAAATATGTTCGGATTTAGTTCCCATTTCATAGGATATTTGAGGTCATATTTAATTAACAAGAAACAATATGTAATGCATGCATGTAATGTAATGTGTATGAATCTAAACTATTTACATCAACTTCAGGCGTACTTCAAGGTTCCAATCTCGAACCACTGCTTTTTATGTTGTTTATAAATGATCTCATAAACGTTGTACAATATGATAAACTACTATTTGCGGCATGGATGATTGAGAAAAACACTCTACTAATAATATCTTTATTTACCATATACAATATACAAGGGTAAATAGGTACCATTTCACCTAGCTGGTGTTCTTTCAATGGCCCCCAAACATAAAGGAAACGATTTAATTTAATTATTTACATTTAAAATATACAGAAAAATATAAAAAGAAAATATATGCTACGATGCGTTGCCAGTGGTGCAGGTGTGGGAGATCAATCAAGAACATTCGAATTTACGTATATTGTATAAATGTTAAAAGGTACGTGCAGGGAGGGTACTAAATATTTTGATTGGTATGCAACATACTTTTTATTTTATAGTTAAATGATTTTGCTGATAACTTTTTAATGTCAGGGTCTAACTTATTCCACATATGGATAGCATTATATGTGAATGAGTCTACTAGTCTACTAATCCTACGTAAAATCCAAACTTGAATACTGCTCGATAAGCTGGTACCCCCACTATACATATATATATATATATATATATATATATATATATATATATATATATATATATATATATATATATATATATGTATATATATACAGAGAAAGTTTCTGGAATTCTTATCCTTAAAAATTTAAGACTTTTACCCAGAAAGAGACTACCAACACTCCCTTTTACATGATGAATTTAATCTTACTTCTTTGGAACTGCGGCGTGCAATCAAGAACACCTACTTATTTATAGATTATGGATATGTATAATTACACATACATAGATATACATAGTTTGTTGTATTTTTATTATATATTTTATTTCAATTCTCTATTCTGTAATTCTATTTCATTTAATCAAAAAAGTGATCAAAAATTCGAATCAAAAATTTTTTTTTACAGTTGCCTTAAATTAAAATGCAACAATTTCTGTTTTCGCGCACATTTCTTGGTTTTGATTGGTTTTGATATGAGGATTTCACAATGGTGCAAAATATCAGCAACAATTAACAATTAAGGTTATTAGCTGTTTTCATTTAAAATTTTAATTGAAGATTATATTACTTACTATATAAGAGCTACATTTTCCATAAGTTTCATTTTTTCAAAAAACAGTAATTTGTTTCAAAATTACTAATTTTGTAATATTTAATTTTTCCTCATTAATAACAATAATTGGAGTGGGCTTTAGTTTGCAGATGTTTATTGTTCAACTGATGATGGTATTTGTTCATTTTTGTTAATTTTCGTAGTACTTATGGATCCTGAGATATTAAAAGCAGATGAAAACACGTTGTAAAAATATTTATTGTTTAAATAAACAATACGGCCATCTCTCTGAAATTGTAAAACTGAACTGCTGTGACTAGAAACTATTTCAATTCATAATCTTAATTTGACTACAGCACAAATACTATGTATTTAAAAAAAATCCGTTCAATACACTCTGATATCGAAAATGCAACCCCTACTATTTTACTGAGTGCAAGTATATTCCATTATCAAACTAATTCAGTAATATGATGCTATAAAATTTCTCACTTGTTAATTTCAGCGGCTACGAAAAAGCGAAAGCATAATATAAAACAAGCGTTACCACTCATTATAAATTTATCTAAAAGGAAGTGGAAAATATTCACAACAATGGTTACTTAAAATGCCGTACTCGATTCGCCGAATTCTGTTCGTTATGTCGCTCCGGTCTTCCCCATAATCCACATTTATTTTAACTGTTTCGAAGTAAATTATCTCAATAAAAAAAGTGAGATGGAAAAGTTTGTGCTTTAAAACTCCGGTTATATTTCAGCGATGTAGTATAAGGCAAGTCTTTTATTTTTCATTTATTGGCGGCTCCTCCTGCGTCGCCCGACTGATATGAGGCGATGTTACGAGTCCGATGGTGACCCACACTCCCATTACAAGGGTTGCAGCCAATTTAGATACCCCTATTTGGTGCCATATTTTTGCGATTCTACCAATTGATAAACGAAGCATTCTCGTATCGCTTCCGGTAGAAGAGCGACACTGATTACGTGCTATAATTATACTGTCATTAAACACGTTCGCACTAAACGAAAATCGTTTTTATTGCTTAACTAGTTTTAAAAAATTGCATTGAAATTATTATCATACCATCTATTTACGTTTGTCTCTTCATATAACTTTGTTATTTATTATGAAATGTGTGAATTTTATTATGAAGTCAACAAAATAAAACAAATTGATTTTCATGAAATTTCAACAAGTTAGATTTAATTATGCCATTAAACTAAAGGAGAGAATAATTAATGAATTAGAAGAAAAAGTGAATCCTATAAAAATCACACTGGTGAATAAAGAAAGTAGCACTAAAAAAAAACAAATTAATAGCATGCGAGGGCATCTTAAAAAAACAGTTGACAAGAACACTGTCTCTTTGGGAATAATGCAAACTGAAACTGAACTCAGTTTAAATAAGTACATAAACATTAACTTCATGCAGAAGCAGCCTAGTAATATTAATACCCCAGTAAAATTAGACCAATTTCCCTCCAAACCCGGACATTTATAATTACTAAGCGGGACCTTTTGGAATATGTTCGGACACCTTCCAGGATGACGCTCAAAAAAGTCCCACGACTTCCCTAGTGGGATAGCCGAGATATCCTGGAAAAACTGGAATTTCCAGGAAATTCCTGGAGCAGGCCTAAAATCGTTATAAATAACGCTACGAGAATAATTTTTTTTTTCATTCGGTCGTATTTTTTACGTACAAGACATCTAAGACTTCAGATTTACTCTCCAGTGCATTCCAGTGTAAAAAAAACTGGAAAAACTGGAATTTCCCTTGAAAAAGCTAGGATGGGTTTAGAGCGATGGCAGGACGCCATTTTTAAATAGTAAACGATAGTTTAGGGCACTTTGTATTGTTCTGAATATGTTGACGTTAAATATTTTCAGTTCCAGGACTGTGAGCCGATGCGGCTTCCCGACCCTCCGCCCACCGCTGACAAGTTGTGACAAGTAGTGCGTAGTGCCTTTCGCAGAGAATTTTCTTTTCGTTGTGCTTACCGTTCCTTCATGGAGAAGTGTGTATTATGTGATTATGTGAAGTGCGGTGGTGGGAATACGTTTAAGTGTGTACCAAGAGACATTGAGACAATCATAAAATGCAGTGAAATTCATAAAGATGGGGCCGGTGAACTATTTAAACAGAAAATATCGGTAGAGCTACATGTTGAGTGCTGCAAAGTTTACACTAAGCGTCCAAAGGCCCCTACTGTACCTGAACAAGTGCAGAAACCAACTCGCTCATCGATCACGGACTTCGACTTCAAGCTACATTGCTTGTTCTGCGATCGATTGGTGGATGTTCAACGCCCAGACCGTATGCCTTTCTGCTAGGTGGGGACTTTAGAAATAATACAGAGTATCTGTGAGCATGCTGTCAAGAGAAATGATCAGTGGGGTGAGAAGGTCACCACAAAGTTAAGCACGGTTTCAGACTTGATGGCAGCTGAGGGTAGATTGCATAGGGAGTGGTACAATTATTTCAAGCGTGTTGGGTCTTCCCTCCCAGGCTCATTTAGTGTACAGGGCAGAAAAGGCGATGCAGTGAAAAGTGCAGGTTTCGATAAATAATGCCAAGAGCTTGAAGAGGATTGTGATGACTGCCAGTATACTCTTGCACAGCTAATATTGAAAATGAAGCAGTATGATCCAACCCACGAGACTTACAGTGAAAAGCACCTTAAGAGCAAACTGGAGGACAAGTACGAGGAGGGAGTTGTGTTCACTGAAATACAGGGACGAAGTTCTGTTGTGTGTTTCACGGGCGTTGCCCATAAGATTTTAAGTGACAAGTGGTACAGTGACAAAAATGCGGACCCTCAAAGTGAGACGCTAGGGATCATCCTAACAGCAGCGCGTCTTCTTCGTCAAGACATACTCTCTAAAGCATATGAGACTTCTTGTTATCCACCTGCACCAGACATGTCAGGAGGGGGGCAGGACTTACTCCCCGACTCTTTTCAATTATTTCTAGAGGAGCTCTTGAAAACTAAAAGCAAGAAAGTGGATGCGAATAAACAGAGAAAGGCAGTAGCCATTGGCCAAGTGATAGTTTCTGCTCTTCGTCTACGTTCTTTTCTTTCCCCGCTATTGTTTGGACTTGGCGTAACTTTGCAGAGGCATTTGGTTCGAAACTACTCCTTGACATGCTTCACAACTTAGGTTTTTTTTCTTCGTACAATGAAGCAGGGAAGTTTGAGGATTCAGTGGCTCAAAGCGCTCCCGCAACTATCGATCAAAGTGCATATGTCCAAGCTGTCTTTGAAAATGCAGACCACAATGTGAAAACCCTTGATGGCCACGGCCCATGGCATACCATGGGTGGTATCTTGTGCGCCACGCCGAAATCTGCCCTGCATGCCGACAAACCTGTAACTGATTTCTTCAGAAACTGAACCAAACAGCTACCTTCCTGTACAACAGTATATCGCCCCAGATCACAACGGATATTCCAAGCTACTTGCTGTGGATATGACAAATGTGGATGTAGACTGCAACACGCAAGATTTGACGCGTTCTCTTGACTTCCCGTGGGTCTCTGGACTGTGGAGTGGAGCTTCGCCTCATCCAGGAGGGAGTGGATATATGGAGATCGCTCATCAATCTCAGCCCTATCAAGTGTCAGCTGTGATTCCAATGCCCTTCATTAACCTCAATCCCTCCAACAACTCCACCATATTCACCGCTGTACATAGACTGTACTTGCAGGTCCAGGAATGGTTAGGAAACCCTCTACCTCCTACTGATTGGAGATTCGAGACCAACAGAAGTAAGCCGGCTCCACACCGCCTTCTCGAGATGGTCTCATGCAACTGCACACAAGGGTGGGAAACCAGAAACTGTTCGTGCAGGAAACACAAGATGGTATGCTTGAACATCTGCGGGCACTGTGCGGGGCATGGATGCAGTAACACGTTAAGAGAAGAGGACGAGGACAGCGACGACGATTCGGACGAAGATCTTGAGCCGATCCCGAATATATAGTCTCGTCTCTTTCCTCTGTTACGGGATATGTTATTTTTTATTTGTAATATATTTATTTCAGAAACTGGTGATGTCGAACCCAGCCGAAGACTTCTGCTCGCGAACTGATAAAATATTTTTATTATTTTGAATTAGGTGGATCCTTCCCCTATTTATTATTTATTTCATTCCAATAAAACATCAAATCAATACATTCCTCACTCATTTCAGACGAATCATAATTATCCTGTAATATGAAAAGTTAATGAACATGACAAATTTTAAGGATTTTCAGAAATCCTAATACTGCAATACGCATGGGCTTGAATTTGAGGCCATGGTTGCATTGAGCGCAAAAAATGCATACGAATGGAAAAAAATTATCACCGTAGCTAAATTTTTAACGATTTTAGGCTCGTTCCAGGTAAATTTCAGGCACCCTGGCATCCTGGAATTGAAAATATTTAACGTCAACATATTCAGAACAATAAAAAGTGCCCTAAACTATCGTTTACTATTTAAAAATGGCGGCCTGACATCGCTCTAAACCCATCCTGGCTTTTTCAAGGGAAATTCCAGTTTTTCCAGGTTTTTTTACACTGGAATGCACTGGAGAGTAAATCTGAAGTCTTAGATGTCTTGTACTTAAAAAATGCGACTGAACGAAAAAAAATTATTCCCGTAGCGTTATTTATAAAGATTTTAGGCCTGCTCCAGGAATTTCCTGGAAATTCCAGTTTTTCCAGGATATCTCGGCTATCCCACTAGGGAAGCCGTGAGACTTTTTTGAGCGTCATCCTGGAAGGTGTCCGAACATATTCCAAAAGGTCCCGCTTAGTAATTATAAATGTCCGAGTCAAAACCTAATTTTACTGTACTATAAGGAAGTGACTGGATAAAACTCGATACAAAAAGGAGAAATAAAAGACAAACAATTATAAGAAGTAATAAAGACAATAAAATAGTACAGCGGTCCCAAAAAAAGCTGTGCTACATGTATAGCGAGTGAATAGGAATGCCACAGTCAAATCCCTTACAAAACTTGTAAAACAAAACTTCCCTGAAGTGGTAGTGAAATCAAAAACTCCAAAATAACCCGGAGATGTGCTGCATGGACAATTCCACTGAAATGACGTCTCTTATAAAAGAAAAAAATACGAACTCTTCAAAGACAAAGAAGAAGAAAAAAACTTTGACTATGAAATATGCATCATATTCTACGTAAATGTACAGTCTTTAAGAAACAAACTTAATTAAATTAATTGCTATCTATTTGATAAAAATTTTCATATTTTATGTTTTAGTGAGACATGGTTTTATCCTGCAGAGATGGAATGCCTGACCTTGGGAAAATATAATGTTGCTTCGTGCTTTAGTAGACAAGCGAAAAAAGGTGGAGGTATCGTCATTTTGGTAAAAGAAGGTTATCTGCTATAAATAATATGTCAATTGAAACAATAATTGAAATTAATGGTGTTATGGTTAATTCTTTAGATATATACTTAATCAATATCTATAGAGCGCCAAGTAGCGATTTTAAAATATTCCTTGAAATACTTGAGAAAATTTTATTAAATATAAATAATAAGAAAAAAATAATAATGCGCTCATTTATGTAACTTGTTGATTACATCTGGATTTCAAAAAAGGTAAAAAGTAAATACCAGAAAAAATAACTGCATTGACAATGTGTTCATTAATTTTGACATGGAAATGAAAATTTCCATTGTTGATTGTGATTTCTCAGATCATAACAGTATTATAATTATTGTACCTCACTTGAATAAAAACTGTACAGGAATTAAACAAAAAATATATAGGTCGATTACAAAAATGGGTAAGTTTACATTTTATAACCTAGTGAGAATATTGATTGGACATTTGTGGATAGAAGCTGAATATTAAATTCAAAATTTCAGATATTTTTAGACAAAATACTAGAATGCCATAACAGCATTTGCCGAAAAAAAAAACATAAATAGACAATGCAAATGGGTCACCCTGGTTCAATGATAAATTTAAAAATATGCTCGAACAACTTCTTGATTTAATAATAATAATAATAATAATAATAATAATAATGATTTATTTCACCATTTAGAGAAGATACATTTAAGTATACATGGTAAGTCAGTAAAATAAACATAATAAAAGTAATAAAATAAATAAACCAATAAATAACAATGAGAAAAATATAACACTAACAATGTATAAAAACGGATGACAAACAACATTTAAGCAACATGTAAATGTAAAGTCATTTGACTAGATAAAAAATAGAATTTATAAAAACAATAAATTAACACTAACAGAAAGTTAAACAAACAATATTCAGTATAAATAAAACAACTTTTATAATAATTCATGTGTTAGATATTCGCCAATATTGTAGTAACCATTTTTCAATAATATATTTTTAACAGTATTTTTGTATTTTGGTACTGTCATATTTTGTACGTTACTTAGTAACTTGTTATATAATACAATGCAATTATACTGGAGTGAATCTTTATATGTGGAGGTCCTATGTAATGTTTATCACACGCGATACAAACTTCAAATAAAGAGGGAAAAAAAGAAGCAAATGACAAATTGATAAAAAATGCAAGTAATCCAAATAAATGTATGCGGGACTAAATAAATAAACAAAAAATAAGATAACTAGAAATAAAAATAACGTCGACATAAAAGCGGACAAAAATTGTTATTAAGAAAGGCTACGGTATTCTAAATGATCTCTTGTAACAATTGTTTAGTGTAACAAAAATAAATTGAGGAGTATCAAAGTATACCTGATTTTTTTACATTTAATGATTTTAATAATGTTAATTTTAGTCCGAAATTTTCATTAATGCTATGACTTTCATCTAAAAGGTGATTAGCGTAACTAGAATATATTGTTTTGTTTTTAAATCTATTTTTATTATTATTGTTATTTTTAATTTCTAGCCGTTTGTCTTAGGACTAGACCCATATCTTAGATTATAGACTCCTGAGTAGTGTCCCTTATTTATTATTTTTTATTAACTTGGCAAGTGAGTAAGAATTGAGAATAATATAGATCATTATTAGTATACAGCCATTATTTAGAGCAATTTGTTTTGTTATCTAAATAAAATTTTAATTTTTAAAACTTGTCTTAAATGTACAGCCCCCAGTTAAAACCCTGAATAGATCATTTAAAACCCAAAATTGTTGCTTATGTACTTATAAGCAAACAGTATGAATGGAATTCCTTAGAACAAATAGTAGCAAAGGTGTGAATCCTTTTATTTTTTCTTTAGATGTAACTTTTTTAATATAATTTAATGACGCAGTTTTTCCTGCCGATGTTACCCTGAAGCATTCCTAAATTGTTCTCAAAAAATATGCTACTGGGTTATAACTATTTGATAATTATTGTGATTTTTGTAAAATGACACATAGGAGGTATTTAATTTTTATTGTTAGTAGGTTTCAAAACATACATTATTTGCCACCATTGTTCACAAAAACAATCCACAAATTTAAAAGTAGTTTTAACACCAAAATCATAATTTATTGTAGATGAAAGCAGCAGCTAATGTTCAGTGACGGTAACTTTACATTTCGCTGTAATTTCCAATTAAGTAGAAATAAACATGCAAAAGGCATTAACACAATAGGTGTGATCATTTACACAGTACACTCGTATACATTTCAATGAACATAATAAATCAGCTGAGCAACCATCAGTCAATGTGAACAAGTAAATGTTAAAAGAGGAACAGGGAACAAATTGCAAAGGTTTTTGAAACAAGATTCACCTCTATTTTTATATGGTATCCTGGGAGATTTTGTGGATGAAATAAACTATCAGTAATATTTCAAAATTATTTTAACATGTGATTTATATAAGGAATTCAGTAAATTGTTAGAAAATCTAGCAATCGATACGTTTCATGAGCTCTTTTTGGATGTTGTTATCGAATGCAATAACTCAGTTGTAATGGTTTATGCATTTTTCCAACCTGTAGAAATTTTATAGTTACAGAACACTAAATAATCATGTACCAGTAATTTTTCTAACGAATTAAAGTTAAACTTTAGTTTATATTTGAACATTTGGTTGATATGCATCCTGAAAACTGTACCCGGATATCCCTAGTATATAATAAATAAAAATTTTAGCAATTTATGAGAAATACGGTGGATATAAAGAAAAATAACTTAAACTACTGTATTTTACTACGCTAAGTTATGTTGCTTTTATGTTAAAAATAAATTTCAAGAGGTGCTATTTCATGCACACTATGTGGTTTACGTTCTCCAAATTTCATTCAGACTTTTATATGCGTCTGAAAATTTTCCCGCAGACCAAATTAGTTTTATTATAGTTTATTGAAAATTTTATGTGTATCTTTAATGAAACTAATAATATACCATTACAGTACCTGTTCACTAAAAATTATAAATCACTCAAGACCATGTTAAAATATATACCAATAGGTAATAAAATGATGCATTATTTTCTTTTCGACTTATTTTAAAATATTTACGGTATTACGTACTCAGGGATAATGGCAAAGTATCGATAAACTCATAATAAATTATTAAATCGATAGCACTGTTTCCTACTTCAAACTTTTAAGTTGGAAGCCGTCGAATATTTTGATTGATTGTTTTAATAGGGTCAGTGGCGTGCCGAAAATTAATCGTGGTTAGGCCCCATATTGAACTGCTACTAAAAATAAATCACTTTTTCTTCAATTAAGATATTTACTAATTTCGGAATGAAATTATACATCTGGATGATCAAATGAAATAAATATTTATTATGAAAGAAATTAAAAGATTTTAATCACAGAATTCTTCTAATCTGCTACCTGTTTTGTAAACGTGAATATTTACTTCACATCGTTAGGTAACAAAACTGCAATAAAAAGAAGGATAATGGTAGCTAAATGTGATAAATAATAAGTTAAATTATTTAATTTGAAAAATTAGTACACATTGACTCACAGGATGTAAAAATATAACAGATTTTTTTTTATATTAAATATAAGTTAAGAGAAACAATTTTTTAATAAAAAATAATTCATAAATTACTAAATACTCTATCGTAATGTTAAAGTTGGTACCTAGTTTTTAAACAAAGTAAGAATAATAAGGTATATACAATTTTAGGCCCGTTATCAAATAAAATATCATTTTCATATTTCTCTTAAATCGAAACCTTTTTGGTAAATAACATATATAGAACAAGTCCACTTGAGTAGGGGCGAGCGTGGGTGCATCTTTACTATGTACATACTACGATATGAGATGTAAAGCAACATAAGGCGTGGTTAGTAGTTGGATGGGTGACCGTTCCAACGAAGACCGCGTCCTTGCCTCACATATCTTCCAGCGGCTTGTATATCAGCGTATGCGCGGAAACTATACAACCTTAGGCGAGAGTTGTATAGAGGATATACCATCCTTCGGAGGAGATGTAAAGCCGTCGGTCCCTTGTCTATTAAATGTTAGGCAAATAAAAGATCCCTACTCTACTTAAAGGAAGAGGTTCGGCAAAATTCCTGGTTGGGGATAGCTCGTCTACAGGCGTCGGTGTTAGGCCTCAGTAGCGGAAATAGGCCGACGTTAAATAAATGTACAAAAAAAAGTCCACTTGACAATTCTGGTGTATACAGGATGGGGCAATAGTGCGTCGGACCTCGATATCTCGAGTTCTACGATAAACATTTTTTTTTTTAAATGCGAGTAAACTATATAAAAAAGTCTACAACTGGAAATTATTTTCGAACATACAGGGCAAGCCAAGACGAAATTACAGGACCAAGTACCTTTTTTAAAATTGCTATCTATATCAGTACATTTTTTAAAGTTTAGTGTAATAATTGCATATTACCATCAAAACGCGCCAGGTTTGTAACTTGCAATTCAGCGCTCGGCGGGCCACATAACCCGGAGAGTAGTTGTCGGTTTCTACAGTCTGGTTACATTCATTATATTAAAATAAGGATTGTATAGAGGAGTTTACGGTTAAAAATATTATGTTTTAATATTCCGCCCCCTAAAAAGCACATTTCAACTATGCTAAGCCCAGGCTATTTATTTTTCTATTTCAACAGACGCTGGACCGCTAGATGGCGCCTGCTGACTATTTTACATGTCGCTATCATAAAGATACCGAAATGTACTAAGTAGTCAAGGGATTCTCGTGTCGATCGTAACATGCCTACCTGGCATTGACGAGAGCCAACAGCTCGAAACTGCAGTCTGCAAGTAGTGCGGGACGACTGGCATGAGAGCTCCTTTAAGTAGGATCAGTCTTTCGGCTGGTGTTTGTTGCAATCGAAGCATTAGCGTTTTGATGGTAATATGCAATTATTACACTTAACGCGCCAGCCTTGTAACTTGTAATTCAGCGCTCGGCGGGACACATAGTCAGGAGAGTAGCTGTTGGTTGCAGTCTGGTTACATTCCATATAGTAAAATAAGAATTTTATAGAGGAGTTTGCGACTAAAAATATTATGTTTTAAAGATTTTACTCATTCATTATTATTTAAATACGGTCTCTAATGTAAATCATTGCGGCTATATTTATTATAATCAATCCTCACGCTTGTAAACCAAATGTAGCTGCACGAGGGGAATTTATCCTTCTTTATTTTGTAACATATTTACCAGAATGTAGCCATACAACTATACATCGCCAGATTCATATTAGAAATACAGTAATATAGTCCATTTCATGTTGAGAGAGAGAGTGTCATTATTTCGTCTGCGACCACTGAAAATGGAACCATCACCGACTTTACGTTAAATAAATTAAAAACATTTAATAGTTTACGTTAAACTTGGGTTTAACACCCTGAGATTTTTGAGCTAGTGAAATTTGTGTCGTGGACATGCTACTTCACTTATCCGGGCTAGGTAGTGTCCACGATCTGCTACGCACAGCAGCCCAAGTGTATTTTTCTTTTGTATATTCTTGCAACCCCTACTGCCTCACAATAAGAGGGGTGAAAAAACCGTAGTAACAAGCCAATCTGATCCTTCTTCGGAGGAGCTTTAAAAAAGAAAATAATACCCGATAGAAATATTAATGTCACAACTAGTTTATTTATTAAGTATAATTAATTCTTTAAGCGGCTATGCCTATGGTTGGTAACTAGTATAGTTCTGATTCAAGCATAAAATATTTTGATTGCCATTATATTTTATAAGAAATAGTGTTAAAAGTAACCTACTTATCCATTCTGTAATACATCGCTATATCTGCATTAAACGGCTTAAATCAATGAAGAAGTTACAGTACAGTGTCATCAGTGTATGCGAGTGAGGTAATTGCATTTTAATCCACCCATTTTATTTCTTCCAACTTTACTGCAAACTAAAATTTAGTACTACAGACACAAATAGAACAGAGAAGAGCGGATATCGAAAAATGAACGTTTAGCAACTTTGATACTATTTTATTTTTAATCAATATTGAAACAATGGCGATAATACCCCACCTCACGGACCTGGTGAATTTATTCCAAATTAAGTTAATTAATAAATATGGCACTAACGAACCAGTGGACATTCTGCATAGCAGCGTAGTAGTAATAACTATTAAATTCCGATGTAACTACGAAGAATAAATTGTTCCACATGCGGTAATTACAGTTAAATGGATACGGTTGACAGTTTATTTGCGACACCTACAACCCCAGTAATTATATCCCTGAGCATTTGATATAATTTCGTTTACGACAGAGTAATTAACAATCATTTTATTGGATTCTTACATACGACACTGATAAATTATAAATTTGATTTATTTGCGATAAAATAATATTGTTAAATTATATTGAGGCAAATATGTTGGTACTCGAACATGTAAATATGACTTTCAATCAGTTTTTACTTCATTTAGTACTTTGGTTATTGTGAATTATTACAAATATCAAATCAATGAAAATCAGTTCTATTTTATTTAGGTACTTGTTTTTATACATGGATCAAGAGCTATTAAAGTTTTGAAGATTTGTCGCAGAGCCTCATTCAGTTTGCGTGGTCCTTGAACTTAACAGTGCTTGAGGATCTTAGGCACAGTTCTCTATTACAAATTTATATTGTCCATTTAGTTCATCAGTATTTGCTAACAAATCACTCCTACATTGATTACAAAGTTTTATAGATTTTAACAATTTTTCTGCTGCATATCCTGGTAAATAGGATAATTTTCCTTTGTTAATAAATGACCATTCCGGCTGGTTGGGTAGGGTATGACGTGGATATTCGGATGGAATTTCATGTTCGTCGGTATTATCTGACAAAGTTTTCCAAAGAATGGAAACGAGACAAATCATCATTTCCACAATTCGATGGCGTTGAATGTGGAGACATGGTTATTTATAACCAGGGATTTAAAGGAAGCAAAAATGATTTACAATTTGTATTTATATTGCGTATACCATGACTTTTACTAGTCCAAAAAAATTCTCAAGCGGATCTTCAGAAAACTTATTAGTACCTTCTTATCGTATTTTTCGTATAGATAGATTGGGTCGTGGTGGGGTAATGTGTATTTTTATAAGAAATATTTTTTTCGTCAATTGACAGCAAAGTACCAACTTTGCTGACTAATGTCAATCAGCAAAGTGTCACTTTTCCTGCCTAGGCAGGAAAGTGAGAGCATTTTCCTGCCTAGGCAGGGATAGTGACACTTAGTTTCTATAGTAACCAACTAGTAACAATTTAATGAATTTTTATTGAATTTATTACAACAAAAATAAAGAGATTGAGAATTGTAATAATTTAATTATTTTAGAATATATTTAAACAATCGGCGAAAAAATTATATGTTCGACTCAGCAGCAAAATAGATTGACTGCCTTGGCTGAGTTACTGGCCTCGCTACGCTCGGCTAGAAATTATCAGCCGCGGCAATCAATCTACCATTTTGCTGCCTAGTCAAACAAATAACTATTAACTGCAAAGTTATTTTGAATGACTTTGGTACTATAGTCGATACCGAGCATCTTTGGCTCGAAGTTAAAGTACTAAGGCAAACTTTTCTTGTTGGAGTTGTATACAGAGCTCCATCATGTAATGTAAAAAGATTTGTTGCACATTTAGATGATATTTTGTCGTTTATATCTCCGCAATATAATATTACTATACTGAGTGATGTCAATATTGATCAGACATTTGACAATATCGTTGGTCAAACTATGCACACATATGACTTCAGTCAAATTATTGACCGACCCAACTCGTATTACGCAAACATCAGAAAAAATAATTGACGTAATTTTTATTAATAAAGTTGAGCTTGTTAAACAATCGGGTACTATAAATGCGGACTTGGTGTCTGATCATAAAGCCGTTTACTGTGAGTTAAATTTGACAGTCCCTCGTATAACACCCAACATAATAACCTATCGGAATTTTAAAGAGTTCTGTCATGAGGAATTTAACCGAGATTTGGAGTCTATTAATTGGGACTCCTTATTTTATTTTAATGATATCAATAAAAAAATTCAATTCCTTTCAGACAATATATTAAAACTATTCGATAAACATGCCCCATTTATTACTTCGCGTATTACGGAACCGTCTGCACCCTGGTTAACAAGCAGTGTTAGGGATCTTAAAAAACAAAGGAGCCGTGCCCGAGGCAAATTTAACAGATATAAAAATCCTCAAGATTGGCTTTACTTTAGCAGCAATTAGATCAGAAAAAAAAGCATTTTTAAATTCCCAACTTTGATAAGAAGTTATTATGGAAGGCTGTTAATTTTCTTAATTTAAAGAAAAAACGAGAAATAAATATTCCTAGTAACTTGCGCAATCCTGATGATGTAAATAATTATATTTCGTCCGTGTTCTCTCCTGTCAATAATTGTCCTAATGCATGTATTTTGTTTGACAATACACGTCATAATCCGGATATTTCTTTTTCTTTTAAAATGGCAACCATTAGTGAAGTTCACGATACGTTATTCAGCTTAAAGTCTTTTGCATATGGCCTTGATGACATGACATCAACGCTAAAATACTTCAACTCTGTTCACCTAAGTTAGACAAATATTTGACTCATATATTTAATTGTTGTTTGGAAACAGGTTTCTTTCCAGAAAATTGGAGTACTACTGTTGTAATACCACCAATCCGGCCAATTATAGTGAACTTCGTCCAATTAGTCTAATACCGGCTTTATCTAAAATTTTAGAGAAAACAGTATACAAACAACTGTTGGAATATGTCTTATCAAATAAAGTTATCTCGACTTTACAGACTGGGTTTAGGTTGGGGTATAGTACTACCATTGGGTTATCAAATGTTGTAGATGATATTCTTAGGACTATGGACGGAGGCGTTGCAACGGCTTTGGTATTGCTTGACTTTTCTAAGGCCTTTGACACCCTTGACCATGTTCTTCTCTGTTCAAAGCCCAGTTATTACGAATTAGATAATATCTCTCTTAGCTTCTTTAAATCGTATTTTAGTAATCGTCGTCAGACAGTAGTGTTAGATAATAAATATTCCCAGTTTGAGTTTAATACCTCTGGAGTCCCACAGGGCTCAGTACTTGGGCCGTTGCTTTTTGTCATATATACAGCAGATATCTTTCAGACCGTTACGTATGCGAATATCTCAGCTTATTCAGATGACACTCAACTTTCCCTGTCTTTTAATTGTAATGATATTCAGTCAGCTTTTACTAAAATTAATATTGACCTGAAATCTATTGCGGATTATTCTAAACAAAATAACTTAAAACTAAACACAAATAAATTCAATTTTATCTGCTTCTGTCCTAAAAACATGCAGACAAGAGTCCAAGAAGAATTAAATTTAAAAATTGAAGATAATCAAATAAATCATGTAAATGTTGCAAAAAATCTTGGCCTCTTTTTGGATACTAAGCTTCGTTTTCGCCATGTTACTCGTATGGTAAAAAAATGTTATTCTGCATTAAAACTACTTTATTCCAGTGTACGTATAATTAATTTTAAGATAAGAAAAAAACTTATTGAGACGCTTGTATTATCTATCATAAATTACTGCATTACTGTATATTACGCATGTTTAGACAAAGTTACGCAATATTGCCTACAAAAAATACAGAACAGTTGTTGCAGATTCATATTTCGATTAAAAAAATTTGATAGTTTCCGAAAGAATTAAACAGCTAGGTTGGTTGAATATTAGTAATACTTTTAAACTCCATATGAGCGTATTTGTTCATCGTTTAATTTTTACATCCTCTCCACCCTATTTACGCGACAAATTAATTTACAGAAGAGATATTCATAACGTTAATATAAGATTCCCTAGTACTTTATCTCTCCCTAATGTCCGTTCAGCCATGTTTACTAGATCTTTCACATATAATGCTTGTACTCTTTATAATTCACCAAAAAATGAATTTAAAACATATTCAACGGTTTCAGTAAATCCTGCCTTATCGCAAGACAATAATATATGTGTGTCTGCGTATCTGTTTACTAACATTTTTGTTTAATTTTTATTTTAAAATGTATATATATATATTTTTAATAATTTTCCTCATTCATATTTTTCGTGAATGTAAATTTATAGTGTTAAGTATAAAGTAGCTTTAAGCTCAACTTCGCCCTTTCCACATATATTGTGTTTTTGTATGTACAACACTCTGGAAATCAAGACTTTTTATTATTATTGTTATTATCTTGGGTGAAACTTCTTGGACACACAAACTTAAAACCACTGGCTTTTAGTTATGTCCAGATGTACCGAAATCTTTTTAAAGTATGTATCCAATTTTTAACTGTTGGAGGTATGCGGTTTTCCTTCTTATCATTAAAAAAATTTATAATTTGAAAAACTTCTATTGTCACCCAGAACTTATCATATCCAGAAGTTTCCGACACTGCACTTCTTAATGATTTTCTACTTACTGGTGTTACACTTGCGCCATTTACTCTGCCAAATGTTTTCTTTATAAATAGCAAGATTTCGCCAGTATCAACAGCTTCTTCGGGTTTATTCTGAGGACCTAAAAATAGGAAGATTAAAGTAATAAAATTGAAAAATGTATACTAAATAGAAATCTCAGTAGAAATACAATGGGTACAGGTGTACTATAAAATTCACATATCAATGATTACTCTTCTGATCGTTTAATATTATATTGCGAGCTACGCTTTTGATTGAGCAGCCACAAGTGCACTTAAAACTTGTGCAGCTACATTCACCTTCATTTTTTTGTGTTATATATGGGCTTGCGTCAATTTATGACATAAATTATAATCATCATCCTCGTCTTCTAATTCATATACCTTTTTAATGAGCTTCCAACTTGCTATTTTGTCTTGCCCATGCCTCCGAGTATAGGACACATCGTAGTCAAAAAGAGAATTCCTGATTCCCTTTAGCACCACTGCTTCTCCATCAATTTCAATATACCACTATAAATAGTGAACTCTTTAATATGGCAAATCAATTAAGTTCAGGTTAATATAAAAATGAAGTTGTGTTCTTTTAACATGTTTAAAAGCAAGAATTTATCTGATGTAAAGTAAGGTAAATGGATGGAAGGAACGCTGTAAGCTCTCAAACCCGCTCCACTTCGACCATACACTTGACTATCATCAGGAAAAGGGATATCACAAACCCTATAACTAGCTTGAATAGCTTTTATATCCTTGCCTTGTAATTTGCTGTTTTGTATTCGTGTTAACCAAGCAATGCATAGCTATAGCAAAAATAAAACAGATTCATTCGAGTGCCTGTTAATGCAACAGATATGAAAGATAAATATATTACTAGTTATTAACATTATTAGCATGGTTTGAACGAATTATAGATAAAAAGCAATGAAAATACAAATCTAGTTCAGATTATTATTCTAGTACACTTAAAAACCCGAAATACGCATTTGCTTTTGATAAAACATTTTAAAACATTATTGTAATAACTAGTGTAATTCAAAATTAAAAACGCAAATAAAAATAATTGTCATCTGTCTGAATTCTAACCAAGAGTATATAATTACAAACATGCGCAAATAGTAAACAAACCAGCGACGCATTACGGGTAGTGTCATATACTATTCAACGAGTTCTTGACCTTGGCCATATAAGTTTTTCAGCCGTAGTCACGAGCCGCGTCCTTGGTTAATATAAACTAGCTTTGTGTAGCAATAACAATTCAAATGGAAAAAATTCGATAGGATACCCAAGAAGGCGTGTTACAATGGTAATAGTATTTGTTTGTTTGTATGTAAACATATTTACACAGCGATATCATGACAATAGCTGTACCATCTCGATAATTCTGATGTCAACTGATTTTGCTGAACGGCCGTCCGCACAGCTCCCGAGCTATATCCAACCTCACTCAATACAAAAAAATATATTCATACAATTTGCAATTTTACATGCTGATTAAATCACTTTATACAATTTTTGTACCTGGCTGAAATTGTCCAAAATTAAATTATTACATTACTATGACCTCGATGCTTGAAGAGATTTATTTTTTACTTGTGTAAGTAAGAGATAAGTGAAATAACTCGACGTGGGAAAAATTTACATTATATGTGTGTTGTACAATATCGTGAGATCTAGTAATAAAATATAAGTAATTCAGACAGAAAGGGGAGTCTATATTATTATGAATGATTTTATATAAAAATGTAACACGGAAAACTAGCTTTCTGTTCTTTAAGGAGTTCATTCTATACAATTTTAAATTATGATCATAGTTATTACACTGTATCTCCTGATGAAATTTATAATTTAACTGGTGAATTAATTTTTTCTAAACTTTCTCAATTCTATTAATGTATTTATTGAATTTAAAATCTTTTCTTGATCTTAATATGAAACTCAGATTCTTAAACGGCTTTTATACTACCATCTCAATGTGATTCTCAAAACTTACTTTAATGTCTAACAAAACTACTATATCTTTATCTACTTTGACCTGTTTAAGATTTTCTCCATCCAGTGTACAATTAAATATTATTCTGTTGACCTTCCGCGTGACAGTGATACAGCAATATTTATTGACGTTTAGATAAATCCTATAAATCCATTCGTTTAATGCTTTTAAGTCTTTATTCAAAAGAATACAGTCATTTAAAGTATCTATATTTTTCTGATTTTGAAATCATCAGCTTATAAGGCACACTGTGAAAATTTAAAGCAATCAACTATGTCATTAGTAAAGATGGAGAGAAGCAGTGGACCTAGATGCGATCCTTGTGGTACGCCTGACGTGACTTGCATCTGCATTGTCAATTGTCTATTTTTATAACCTGAGTTCCACCCAGCAAATAGGACCGTAACAAACTAAGGGGGCTACCACGCACACCAAAATTCTAACGCTTAATAAACAAGGTAGGATGGTGTACCTTGTCAAGCGCTTTCGAGAAATCGGTATACAAGGCATCCACCTGTTGTCCATTTTCCATTGCCTCTAACACAGACTGAACAAATGGTATCAAATTTGTGTTTAATGATCTCCCTTATTTAGTTCCTAAATTATTTAACTTATTATCACCTGAAATTAAAACGATAGTAAACCATAATAAATTTTAAAAAGCAATATTACTTCACATTTTGAGATCCTTCAAAGTATGTTTAACTAATAAAGTGGAATACATTTTTATATAGTAGATATTTAAATTTAAATTTTTTGCAATTATAATTTCAATTTGTTGTAAAATTGTAGTCTAAAAATTGCTTGCCCACTCTTTTCCACCAAATTTAAATAATTCAATTGAATCTGCTGGAGGCTAATCATAGTCTCTAATTCAGTATTTAGTTTTACTTAATGTCATTATTTGTTCATTACATTGCTCTTTCTATTTTCTCAGCAGTTCTCAGTAGTCTAATTAAGGTAGGTAATATATTTATATAGAATAATAAATTGCAATACTATACGTAGATTTTGACAGTTGTATACTGTAACTTGGTCTATTTTCACAATACAGGTAGCTCATGCCTAGGTGATTGGACTAGGTTGTTGATTATTTATTTATATATGTGTTGTGAAATTATTATATGACTGATGTATTGAATTTTTCCAGAAATAAATTGATTTGAATGCTGAGTAAAACTTTTAAAAATCACAAGAAAACGCAACACATTTAGCGCGTTAGTGATAAAAAATGTCAGTTGTCCTTATTTAGTGCTCTATAAGATTATTTTCTTTTTCTTAATTGTGATATATAAAAGCATCATGGAATATTAACCAATCCTTTCAAGTATATAAAAAAAATCTCATTATTTCTTACATATGATTTTTTTTATAAAATCCTTCCCCCGGTAAATTATGCACTTCGCTTACGATATGAATTTCAAAGAATATTCATTACGTGAGAAAATTTTAGGGAAACGACAGAATTTAAATTTAACTTTCAGGGTATTATTCCAGTATGAAATACACCCCTGAAAACACCGCCTCAAAAATATATACGCTTTCTTGTATTTCACTTTACATAAACGGTTTTAAGTCTTCAATCTGAATAGCTGATGAGTACATTTATTTTCGGCGGGAACTGGAGAAGACTGATGTGTCATAGGTTAAAAAGGGCTTCCTCTTTAAAATGGGTTTTTTAATAGAGGATTTCCACACGATTAATTTAAATATGTAGCACTGAGAAAAATTGCAATATATAGATTATGAAAATAAATTGGCTTAATATATCATACTTTAATGAGAAATTCTATGTTGGAATTAGTTAAATGTTTCATACGTATGGAACGGAGAATGCTTTCGTATGAGATATTTTAATGGTATCAATTATTTGAAGTTATTTTGATTTAGGAGAATTATTATACGTTATATAATAATATATCAAACAAATTAAATAATAAACAAATGGCTGTGTTAAATGTTGTGGGTTTGATTGCAAAACATAATTTCATGTGCTGAATTTTTTTCATATAGAAGGTCTGGCGTTTCTAAGTCAGTTAAAATATTATACCATGTAATGTAACTTGTACTTGTAACAATATCGAATAATATAAAGTTATCACAATAATATTATATTTAAACTAAACTAATCATTTATTAGGTACAAGTATGTATGTTTGTGTAGTGTACACGTTTACTGTCGTGAGCAGAGAAAAATAGGACAACTTTTTTTTCTAATGTAAATCTGTCTCTATTTGAATATGTAATGAGAGCCGAAATAAAACAGATATCACTTTTAATTTATTTTTTATTTCATGCTGTAGTTATTGCTACAGTAAATAATGGATGGTTAATGAGACAAATTGCACTGCGTTATAACGTTAACAAAAATTTGGTGTGTAACATTTTAAAAAAGTGGAGAATAAACGGTACGATTAGTAGAAACCCTGGACCAAAGGACAAAGAATAATCTACTTAACAAGAAACTAACTATAAATATTTCGTTATTGCCACCATTTCTATTTATAACTTCTATAAGTATGTTTGGCGTCGAATTAAATAACCTTATACAATAATCATTAGTAATAACATTTTCCCATGCATTATTTACTATTTCCAGTAATTCTTCGGCATCCCGTGGTCTCACATTTCGTTTTTTGATACTTCTTACGAGTAGTCCCCATACTTCTTCTACAGGGTTAAGATCTGGACTATGACTGGTCCAGTTAAGAACATTGATATTGTTATCTTGAAACCAGTTAGTTACGGTATGAGCAGTATGGACGGAACAATTGCCTTGTTGAAATAAGAACTCATTATTAGGAAATAATTGTGACACAGAAGGGAGCATAATATTGTCGAAAATCCTAATATACGTTTCACTATTAAATTATTCCTCAAGATGCCACAAAACACCAGGACCACGTGCCGATATCCAAGACTACATATTGACGGAAAATCTACCACTTTTGTCATTGTTAGATATATATTTTTCATCGAATCGAGAATTCGAAGGACGGTAAACACGAATACGACCACTGTGTGTTGACTGGAAAGTTTTTTCATCTGTAAAGATTACATTGTTCCAAAAATTTACATCATGCGCTAAAAATTCATGCGCAAATCCTACTCGAGCTTCTTTATGTTCAGCTTTAAGTAAGTATTTCTGTGCTGCTGCATGACAGCGTAGCTCCAATTCTCTTACTCGCCGGCGACCAGTACTACTCGATCCAGGAAAATTAGTTTCTTCAGCAGCCTGAATAACTGTGTAAAATGGATTTTCTACTAAAGCATTTACCAATTGCAAATCTTGTTGAGTTGATATCCTTCGTCGTCCTGATCCAGGATTTCTACTAATCGTACCGTTTATTCTCCACTTTCTTAAAATGTTACACACCGAATTTTTGTCAATATTATAACGCAGTGTAATTTGTCTCATTGACCATCCATCTTTTGCTTTAGCAATAACTCCAGATTTAACTAAATCGCTTATATGAGCATATTAGTTTTTGCACACTTGTAATAAATTATGATAACTAACTGACAATATCACAAAAATTAACGTTAGATGTACTCAACTAGATTTTAGCAAAATTTTTGCTCACGACCGTACGTGCATTAAAAAAATATTTCCTCTCTAGAAAACGTTATATTTAATAATTGTTATATTTATACTTGTGTTTTTATGTTTTTCTGGAAATGTATATGTGTGTAGTACATTATCATGTTTCGAATTATAAAATTTAATGTACTTCAGTGAAAGACCTCACTGCGTAAAAACTGGAGCTAAAGTGGCTTCAAAACAGTCAAGTATGGAGTTCCACAGGGTACAGTTTAATGTCCATTACTTTTCATAATATGTTCAAATAAATTATTTGATATACCCATCAGTAGTAAAACAATCGGCTTCGCTGATGACACGACCATATTTTATAAGGCTAATAACTGGGATACTCTAAAAAATAATAGACCAAGGTCCAGCGCCCCTTTTTAAAGTTATTACTAACAGGCTGAATTTTCGTGAGTGACTTCATTTTGACGAATCTCTCAACTTTTCTGTCTGCAATAATTCTCGGTAGGAGTATGCAAAGTTCTATGTAGCCGTTAAACATGTTGATCATGGAACTAACACTTTCATGGTGTAAGACTGGAAAACCTGCTAGAAAATTTGTAGGACAATTTGACCATTCGGTTTCAAAATTATTAATAAAAAATACTGTACTACTTTATATAATTGTACACATGATTGTATGAAAGGAGAAGAATCGTTGTATACATAGTGCCTTCAGTCATGCGTACATAAAGATGATACATATACTTTTTAATACGACTTTTTACAGAAAAGTAAGTTTTTAAACATTTTTTATTTTCTATTTTTTAATCATAACTTTTGGAGGGTTTACCCCCTAGAGGTCGCTAAATAAGAATTCGTCTCTTAGCGATTTGTTTTGATTTCTCGCTCCTTCGGTTTGCGAATTTTTTGATTTTCACCCCCGCGCCCCCTACGTGCGGATATTTGCAAAATTAACGGTGTCAATACTGTATTGTCATCAAATCTTAGTAACTGTGCAAAATTTTATCAATTGATTATGTCAGGAAGTGTGTTAAATAAAGGATGCAAGATTTGAACAGAAACATTGTGCATGCATTGAGTTAAAGAAAAGTAAGTAAAAAAAAGGAAATTTACAAGGGTGCGGCACCCCATCCTGAGACACACTGTATATTTTTACCTAGAAACAATAATTAATAAAAAAATTAATTGTTTCAAACTAAAAAAGTCGAAGTAACCACCACCCAAAATATGACAATTGTAAAATTTACACATTTTTATATTTCTTTATGTAATAATTATTTTTCATTTGTGTTTACTTTACATGCAACATAAAAGTCTAACTAGATTTATATTCTATCGTGGTAAATTTTCAGCAATATAGTATCGATTAAACTTCCAAACAATATTAATATTTCAGTTATACAAACTACATCATGGTCAAATAAATATTTTAGTTTTACTAACTCTAGTGGAATAAATTGTGCGGGTGACCATGCGCAATAAATGTACAGGTGATATGCCATAATATAAAAAGATAATTTCGGCTACAATACTCAAATAACAACCACATTAAAAAAGTTTCATGTTACAGAAATAGAGAACACTAATGGGCTTCGAACTAAAACCAGTCTGTTATCAACATTCAACACGCACAGAAATTAATTGATTGAAGGTAATATAAGTATATTTACAAGTAAAGTAGATCGCGACGAAATGTGGTATGTGGCCTCTGACACCGTATGTGTAATAAGAAATATTGTTTCCTTTTTGATAATATAGTCCAATAAATATGTGCTTGCTGAAAAGTATGTCTTTGTATAAATTATCTAATTTATTAAAACCTATAACTATTATAAACAAACAAAACTTAATTTAAACAACTGGTACCATAATTCTTGGATAGAGATTGAAATTAAGTGGAAATATGCTGATAATTAAAATATAAAAACTATATACTATACTATACTTATGCTACCAGCACTAGGGTAGTTGAGTTGTTAGGCTGATATCTGCCTAAGGGGCATTGCCTTGGGGTAGGCAGCAAAAATGAAAAAAAAAAGAAACAAACACTACCACACGTATGTGCCCCGAAGTATACCATAGGGCTAGCTCTGGAGGACCTCAGGGTCTAGGTAAGACCAACGTCGCTGCCTAGAGAAAATACAAGACGTTCAATACAATTAATTTTATTTCAGTATCACATAACAGGGGAGCCAATATAGCGGTGCACACTCTTGATCAGCTCCCTGAACTATTGTTGACATTAAGACTAATAATATAACAAATAAATGTACGAAATTATCCACTTCGTGGCAATAAAAGATGCCAATAAATACTTACAATTATTGGACCCGAAGGTTTGATTTCCCAGGTATAGGCTACATATGGATTACAGGTTATATTTGAAAACAGTTATTTTATGATCGGAAGTAAAATTTTGAATGTTAAATCAGATAAACATAGCAAATGATTAAAATTAAACAAAAGTTTATAGGCGAAGGCTTATCTGCTTGCATTCCAGCAGTTGTTATTTTAATTTAGCACTTCCTTAGCTACAGATCTCCCCATCGAAGTAGTTTATAAATATTCCATTCGGAATGGGATCTTTAGTTCTGGCCCAAAAGAAGAACCCCAATTAGAAGGAAAAGGACATTTCACAAGCAATACCCAACATCGTTCATATTATAGTGCGTAACTTGGTTCGTTCGTTAGTATGTTTTTTCTAAGGGTCCTAATAATTCTGTTAAGGCTTTATAAATTTTAAACTTCCAAGTCGAAAGAAGAAAGAAAGGAGCAACACCCAAGCAAAACACTCTCAAAAAACGAATACGACAGAACACAGAACCATATTCTCTCAATCCGTACAGTATTGATTTTCTTGCAACTCACAATTATAACTTAGCCATTGCTAGATAATCCAAGAGGTCTTTAACAATATCTCCAGTGTCAATAAAATAATTATAGATTTAAGTGAGCAAATTTGAAACGATGAATGATGGAACGATTATTGTAGAACACATAATTTCAGACAAGCCCCTAGATAGCCGCAGGTTCTACAGAAGTTCACGCGGATTATCGATTCTTAGGCTGGTAAAGTAAACAAAACTTAAAAATTCCAAATTTAATTTACAACCGGCCAAGTGAATTTGCATAAAATTACAATGTTATAATGACATAACTCCGAAACTACTCAGCACAAAATAAACTTGTAACCCTTAGTCAAAGATTAAGTTGTTGGACCAAATTTGAATTGAATCGAGTGGAAACTTCCATGATATCGTCCAATTTGATCATGTTCCTCTACGCTGATGAGGAGCAATAACTCCGAAACACATGTTCGTAGCTACATTGTTGTTTCTCTTGAGGTATAAGGCAATAACTTGTTTCTTTATTTAATATTTAGCCTCATAAACCCCCATCATAATTTATAAAATTGAAATATTAAGCCCTAGAGCAGACAGATAGCCAATACTTTAAGAAACAAGTTCAATAGGCAACCGTAATTATAAGAAAAGTTTGCTTATTACCTACCCCAACTTCAGGTACCTTTGGTACATAGGCCTGATCCAAAACTGGTCAGTTATATTTTTCAGTTCTATTTTCCTGCTCAAACAATTCACTTCGCAGCTTGTAAACTTTTATATGTTAAACTTTTGTTAAGTAGTGTTCAATAAATACTTATTTCTAAAGAACAATTTTATTGGTTGCACAATGCAAGAAGTCAGTTTAATTTCAGCTTTAAAGAAACGCATTTTTCTTAGTACCTACTTGTTATATTTTTTTCATGAAGCTGGCGGCTAGGCTGGAGGCCGGGGAGATATGTCAAAAGCAAAAGAGGAATATCTAAATATTTTGAAACGGGTCTGTGAATGAAAAAGTTAATTTTACTTTTATAACATTGTTTGGGTAAAATTTAAAAAAATCATTTGCTTATCCGAATTTAAATTTATTTTAATTAATTATTTCCATTTCATAACACTACAAAAATAATTAACATTGAATTTAAATAAGTAGTGTTGTAGCTGCGATAAAACTATAACGGTGCAAAGATTCAATTAATTTGATTTACTAATTGTTATAATAAAGAGTTATTAAATTGCAAATATTACAAAATTGTTGTGGGCATGATAAAAAATAGTTTTATGGAGAATTCAGATCTGAGGGTTTCAAGAGTGTTATGTGTAAATGATATTGGTTATTGAAAACATTGTATCAGTTTTTTTTTCAATAGTTTATATGTTCTGAATTCATATTTATATTGTCTAATTATTATTCAAATAAAATTTATATATTTTTTAAATTGTGTTTCACACTCTAATGTTACACTTATAGCGCTTATGTCGCTGTGAGCCAGTAACTAACAGCATATTTTTTAGTTTCAGCTGATTTAGAGCTGCATAAACACTGACTAGACACAAGAATTGCCGTAAAGTTTTATAAAGGAAACAAATTTGTTAAGTAGGACTAAAGCAATTCATTGTGAGAAATAACAGCTCTCATGATAAATCATCGCTTGAAAACCTAGAATACTCGTGAGACTAATTCTCCTTTGTTGGCAATCCTGTTCGAACAATAAAAGAAAATGAAATAAAATTTTGCAACGATCGGCATAACTTTATTCAATGAGCTGTGAATCGTAAATAGAAAATACGTTATTTTATTACCGATTAACAGTAAAAAGTACAACGAATGCACAAATATTTGTATCTCATCATCCACAAAATCAATAAATGTGAGCATAGTAAAGAGTACAATTTTCAACCGAATGTTCTCTTTTTAATTATTTTAAGATTTGATGTGATTAATGCTGATTTCTACAATTATTTATTTACATTTAGAGTTGCCTTTAAACAACGTGCAATGCTCAAGCTTATAATACAGTAAAATTTAATTTCTGAAACTGTCAAAAACAATAGGCAAGAAGCTACTAACAAATTATTAATTCTAGAATATATTAAGGCAAATAACATATCCTATGACATTGGACTATAGCACAGGGTATTTTAAGCACGCAGTCGCTAATTTAAGGCTAATTTTATATTGCAAAATGAATGGCACTCAAAATCTGTTTACTTAAATTATTAACGATTTTTATTGAATGAACGTTATGCTACTTTTAAGTACGAGACTTATTTTATGCAGACCTTCTGGATACACCGTATTCACTGAAGCCACTTTGGATTTCGTTTTCTATTGAATAGAGTAAAGTACTGTTCCTACTGTTGTTAGTTTATTTAGAGTGAAAATAAAACACTTCATTAATTAATACTTGGTATTTATTTCTAAAAATGTTATTTTTAAGTAGCCATGTCTGTTACAGATGCATGTCTATATTCAACTAACTATAAGAATCACACTTACAAAGAACTTAATTTGTCAGCATATTATAATGTTCTCGAGCTAAGGTGAAAGCATAAATAATTTATATCTACGTATTGTATTTGTATACATAAAATATACCAATTCCAATTCCAACACCTGCACTATAAAAAGAAATTGGCACCAGAGTGTCAGAGGTATCAATGTAACAATGCACCCAGAAATCCAGCACTAAATAACATTTTAATTTTTTTTACTCCCTTTCATAATAGTGTGGGGTGGTATTAAGGGTGACAGTGGGGGAAGTGACATGCCAAAAATTTTTTTTGAGACCTTGAGACTTTCGTACATGCCATAAATTGCTATTTTATGGACTCTTAACTGCTTGCTTTGCCTATTTACCCTTATTTACCCCGTTTACCACGAAACCTTCAACGGATTTAGATCAAAATATAATCTAGTTCCAGATCTCGTTACAGTACATAAGTTTAGCAAATTTCAAGTCAATATCATAAACGGTTCCAGAATAAACGTGCGCACAAAAAAGTTACAGACAGACAGACCGATAGACAGGAAATTTTTTTGCTCAAATTTAAAATCTCGACGTTTCATGACAGTTTAAGTCTATTTAAACAAAAAAAATAATAATTTTTTTTTGCGTTACTATACTTCCACTGGACGTGAAAGTAAAATATATGTCACATCCATCGCTGATTCGTATAACTTGAATAAGTCTATCGCCTAAAACTGTATTTCACATTCCTAATTGTTGCAAGTTATCAAATAATAACTATATCCATCTGTGTTCGCAAGTTTTATAAAGTCGAGGCAAGAATTCAAGCGATGCACGTCACGAGTGATCTCATTAAAGAAATGTTAATACTAACATAATTTTCAATCATTAATTACGTTAAAAAGATTAATTCTCTAAACACCCGGTTATTAAGGTTTTTTCAGAAATAGGAACAGTTTAACGGGGCTTCATGATTCTTAGCAGTATTGTCTTATTTATAGAATCGATCTGTGACGTGCATCGCTTCAATCCTTGCCCCGACTAACAAAATATGTTTTTGGTAAATATAAAAATAGACTTCAAAATTAGGGTGGGAACATCAACACGATAATGTGTTTATGATGTGTTGCAGTTCGCTTAATTGTTAAACAATATTAATTAGTATAATGCAATAAAATTAAGGTGATACTGTAATTGAACGTTCAAGATACCATGAAGAATAATAGATAACATTTGTGTCTGTGCTATTCTACAAAGAACTATTTTTCAAGTTCTTCAGCACATCGTAAATTTAAAAGGAAAGCATTAAATCCTTCTCGCTGATCGTTTTCCCATAAACAAAATAGAGATTAGTAGAGATAACTAGATATTGGATGCTATTTATGTCCTCTGTTATAGAACTCACTGAATTTTACTGCTGACGGTACGGATGGTTTCAAAAATACAATCATTGATAAAAAAACGATTACGAAATAATTGGAGGGTTCATAATCCTGTTCGGTAAACAGTAATTGATACCATATAACATATAACAATGGCCATTTATAGTAATATTTAAGGTGGAATTTAGTTTGTGGGTATTGCTCATTGAGACTAATATTTTCGATTAAACAAAAATAGGATACCACTTCCAAGTTTCCTGGAAGTTGGTTTAAGTCAAAAATTTCAAATGGAGTCTTGTATATTACTTCCACGTCTAGTGGAAGTATAGTAACGTAAAAAAAATATATTTTTTTTAAATAGGCTTAAAATGTCATAAAACGTCGCAATTTTACATTTTGGCGAAAAAAAATTTCCTGTCTGTCGGTCTGTCTGTCTGTAACATTTTTGTGCGCACTACTCTGGAACCGTTTATGATAATAACTTAAAATTTGGTACACGTATATATTGTAACGAGATGTGGAACTAGATTATATTTTGATCTAATTCCGTTGAAGGGTTCGGGGGTAAAAGGGGTAAATAAGGATAAATAGACAAAACATAAGAGTCCATAAAATTGCAATTTAGGGCAAGTACGAAAAGTTAAGGTCTCAAAAATCTATAAAATCCTTATTTTGCTATAAGGAACATAATCAGACTGCAATCAACAGCTACTCTCCAGGCTATGTGCCCCGCCGAGCGCTGAATTACAAGTTACAAGCCTGGCGCGTTAAGTGTAATAATTGCATTGCCATCAAAACGCTAATGCAACAACCTTGCACTGACGAGAGCCAGCAGCTCGAAACTGCAGTCTGGAAGTGGTCTGTGACGACTGGTACGAGAGCTCCTTTAAGTAGGATTAGTCTTTCGGCTGGTGTTTGTGGCAATCGAGGCATTAGCGTTTTGATGGTAAAATGCAATTATTACACTTAACGCGCCAGGCTTGTAACTTGTAATTCAGCACTCGGCGGGGCACATAGCCCGGAGAATAGCTGTTGGTTGCAGTCTGGTTATGTCCCTTATAGTAAAATAAGGATTTTATAGAGGAGTTTGCGACTAAAAATATGTTTTAATATCTAAAATGTCTACGATTTTGTGACAAATTAAAAGTTTTGCAAATTTAATTAAAAACCAATAAGAAAAACATTTTTCATCTTAACAAGTTATTTGGAATCAGTTTCATAAATAACGCCAGGCTGCCACCATATTACATTTAGAAAAAAATCGGCAGATACTGGAAGCGGCTGGGACCTCCCCACCCGGAGTATCTTTGAAACCGAGAAATGCACATAGCGTGACAAGTTTCATGGCGCAACAGCTCCGCGCATCGACTGTGCCACGCGAAAAGCGATCTTATGCTTCACATTCATTTTTTTTTCACGGAAACCAAATCGAAAGGATGCAAGTGTGATATATCGCTGAAATCGGAATTTTAACTACTTTTCAGTAGTTCGATTGCAAATTGTAATTATAAAATAAACAACTTGTTGTGTCCAAAACAGCACAAACGTAATCCGATCTCAACCAAAACCTTTTCAGATCTCCTGGAGCACTAAAGAAACCATGCAAAGTTTCATCCAAATCCGTTTAGTAGTTTCGGCGCTATCGTGCTAACACACATACAAACGTAGATACATACATACACACAGATATTTTTCAAAAACCACTTTTTTGGGGTTCCTGGTATCTCAAAACATAAAGATTTGATGTTATCTCAATTTTCGATTTTGGACCAATTTTAGTAACCTTTCACAATTTTATTGTGGTGAGGTAAAATGGCTCCTATTCCGCCGTTTTGAAAACAATTTCCATCATGTGTTTTCTTGATTCCAATAGTGCTGAAGTTTCTTCAGAGCGAAGCTCTGTAGAGCTCCGTTTCCATAGAATGTTACTTATTCGAATAATTTAATAAAATAAAATCGTTTTTCTTTTACTACAGAAATATTATTGTTTCTATAGTAAAACAAAATTCAGGATTGAACAGAAAACGTGGAATGTGTATTTTACTAACGTAAAATGAGTCACTATACAGCAGAGTTTCATTTTTTATTTAACAGTACTTGCATTATATCTCTCTCTCTGAGATATGAAGCGTGTAATAAAAAAAGTTAGAGGACTTATCTCACTACTCTAAAAGTCCTTGATAAAACATGTCGATAGTGGCATTCTTTAGCTAAATGTAAACGTGACTGAGGCTATCGACAGGTTCAAAGTAAAGCCGATTAAAGTAACAGTATGGAGCACTAAACTGCTTTTTATTTATAATTTAAACTTCTTTATACACAACTTTACTTTTCTATTTAATGGATGTGATTTAAGAACCAATTGTCCAGCGTTAGTTCAGTTTCCAGTCCTAAAATTGGTAATTTCAGGGGGGTTATTAAAAGAGTTGACAAATTCTTAAGAATTATTTGATAATAACATTTTACAAATTATTCGCTGTGAATGCGTTAAATGTTCTGCATACTTTATCGATATGAATTTATACACCAATTTTTTAAAATTAATATTGAGATATATGGAAGACATATTACTTATTGTAAGTGGGTCAGAGTCAATAATGTATGATATTCTTATGTGTCGCCCTCTTACGGAGAGTAGTTTAATCGTCTGTAGCAGAGTAAAAGGAAAAGGAATTAGCTACCATAGAATAATAATTCATCAGTCGGCCCAGAAGGGGGAGCTGCCTCATAGAATATACTGGAAGAAGTAGAAACGTCTCGAATGACAGACTGGATGAATCGAGAATAAGCGGCACGGATATATGAAGCGAGGCCAGCACGTCAGTCAGTCAGTTCAGTACCGTTCTGAAATGAGCTGTAAATTATAGTAAATTTCCATAACATTCTCTTTAGAAACTAGTGCAGTTAAGTTCTTCCAATTGAAAAGGCTATAGACAATTTGTGACATTTCATTTTATTTCCTAGAACATTCTACTCCGGATTTTGTGGAAATATTTGTCTTGTACCTGATATAAAGTTTAAATAAGACTTGTTTGTGCTGTTTTGAAATCTTGTTAATGTAAACAAGAAGTATGGCTGCTGAAAAATAAATGCAAGGCATGTTTGCCGAACTGAGAAAAATGATGCTAGAACAGGAAAAGAGACGTCAAGAAGAAAAAGAAAGAAAACGTCAAGAAGACAAAGAACAGCAAGAGCAATGACGTCAGAATCGAGAAAAATGATGGAAGATCTGGAAATAAGACTTCATGGATAAAAACAACCAGATACGCAAGGAAGAATCAAGAAAAATTATACAGGTACAACAGGATACTGTCCTTTCAGGTACTGAAGGAATAAAAAATGAAATCGACGATGATAGATATAGATAGGTACCCCACGCTCAAATATTTTTGATATTTTGTGGAGTATCATGTTTATTTATATAGCGGATTGATACCTCATTGTTCAATGTAATTGTATGTATCATCTTAAAATAAACTTTATTAGAGACAATGTTGAACAAAAGGTTTGAAGTCGAAGGAGAAGTTGTAGCATTTTTATTTGCTACCTTTTGTTTTTAAAAATAAGGAGATTGTATCACAATTAATTATGACATGATACCACACACAAGGCATTGATATGTATTACTGGTTGCTTAGAAATAAAACATGTGATGGGATTTGTTGATGATGTGTATTTAATATTTTTTTTGCTACTCCTGTAACAACATTAATGACTAAACCATAATTAACATGCAAAAAAAATCTACTTCACCTTATTTAGGGAACATTATAATAGTTTAGTTTATTAACGTGTAGTTAAGCATAATAGAATGGAGATTTGTTTCTACATCCAACAAATTCTAATTCCTCGAAGACACCAAACATTCGTTATTACAGATTAGCACCATTAGTGTGATTTAATTTACACCCTGAGAGGTAATTTATTTCAACCATCTTTCTCTAATGTGTATCATCCGCCGAAAAGTACCTAGAAAACAACACGGATTATGGTATAAACTAGTGTCGATAGAACACTTACCTTATAATCACCTGTCTCCTTACTTCTCCTATTATATGTTTTCTTCCGTCCTCTTTTCTATGATCTTCTCCTCATATGTTTGGGTATTTTTCCTGTATTGTTGTGAGTTATTCCTTGAATTCCTTAGTATTGTTTCGCTGACATATTTTTGACAGCATAAGTTGTCCAGGATACCGACCGAGAATTCTTATCAGAGACTTGATTTTTTTTTCTATTGCTTTGAATTTCGAGAACATTCCGAACCAGACTTCAGGAGTGATAAGGTCATTTGTGGATTTGTGGTTTTGCACAGTTTTACCCTTTCTACGGGGATTTGAATAAAAGATTTCACAAAATAAGGATCTACACCTCACGCCGTGGTTTAGGAGCGGTTTTCCCGGAAAATAATTTCGTCCGATTTAGTGAAACCCCAGGTGGATTCGATATTCTCTCTAATTTCGTGCCGAGTGATAAGGAACTTCATTCAGTTCCACTATTACTTTAAAAAGAAAACCCTTCTAAGGAAGGGTTTTTACTTGGGATAAGAGGAATCTTTCTGTAAGATTATCCATAATTTTTTTTGTTGATTTGAGAACGCGGTCCGTCGTGCTGCAGTGCTTGGAGTGCTGAAAAAGAACCCCATTCTTGGGTTCACCCATCAACCCAACATCACCCAATCGCCGCCATTTTGGTTGCCACCGGGCTTCATTAGCAACATCAGCTAAGCACAACCTACAGGCAAGATATATATATTTTTTTTATTATTCATTATTTTTTTAATATTCATATATACTTATTATTAAATTTGTTTGTGCATAATATTATCAAATTTGACCTACTCACTATAAAATCATCAAATTTTTTTTGTTTTTGTGAAGCCATGGCCTAGTATACTAGGAGAAGGCGCTTTATCCAAGCCTTAAAAAAAACAATGTGAGATCTCATACATGAATTATTTTTTTTCATTTTGTATATATAACATATTAATTGTTTTTAATAAATATTCTATTGTCAAATATATATAATTACTATCTTTTGTTCATCAGCTCTCTCTCTCTCTCTCTATCTCTATTTAGCAACCAGAGGCTGAGTATTGTGTTTTGTCTTCCGTGACTTTGCAAAACCTAATTTATTTTAGCATAAAATACTTCCTTACTCACGACGCTCTACCGACGAAGGGCTGCCGCCCGCAAGTGAGGGTTACCATCCCCCCCAAAAGAATTTTTTTATATATAGATTGGCACCAATACATAAATCAGTATCGGGCACCCTGAAAAGTTAGTGACATTAATGGGAAAATTACTGACGTCGAAAGGAAAGTGATTATAGTCAAAGAAGAAGTAAGTGAAGTCAACTGGAAAGTAAGTGATCGAAGAAGAAGTAGAGTGACTTAAACGGTAGTTGACGGGAAAAGGAGGCTAGCTAGTAGTATCATCAAACCCTCGGTTACAAGCGCCTTTCTTTGACAGTCAAACTTCATGGACGATATATAACACAGTTTGAGGCAGCTGCACGCGCAAACAACTTTTCTTAAAAACTCCTTCAAAGCATGTGCTTCATTTGTTTTACTGAATATGAACCAAGTGTTATAAAATAAAAAAAATTGCCTGTTAGTGAAAATTCCACTACATTCATTCTAATTTCTCCAGTGAAAAAAAAATTGAAAATTTAGTATAATTAAAATAGTCATTTGAAGCGCTGATGTATCGGCTTTGAAATAAAAAAGTTCAATTTGATATCTCCAGTAGTTTTCGAGATATTGAGTGATATGCAAAGAAAAACAATTTATCTAAAAATTTTAACTTTTTGTCTTTTTTGTCAGTAGAAAGTTCGGTATCAGCCAAGAAAGTTTCAAATAGTCATTTTTCATATCCAATGATATACTCAACAAAGATATATCAGTTTAATCTGGCTCTACAACAGATTATTTTTTCGTCAACGAAGCATCTTTACTCTACTATTATTCAGTTTCTTCACTACAAGCTGTTCGGTATTTATCTAGATATTAAACTTTCATGGGATTCACACATCAACATGTCACTGCTTATTTACAAAGCCTAGTTTACAATTGAAAAGTACACTGAACAAGTTTGAACTACGCACTAGCTTACTAACATATATCTTACAACATAATATGCTGGGGAATTGGGTAGTTCAAAGACTGGAATAACAGGTACTATACAGGACAAATAAGTGACCATATTGTTAGTTTAGTTATGTAGACGATAGTTTCGTAGCGAGAAGTCACGGAGACCAGGAACTCAACCATTTGCTACGTCACATCAATAAAAATAGAAAAAATAAACGGGTTCCTTTCCTCGGCGTGCTAATCTAAAAGTAAGAAAATTGCAAACTGGGACCACAAATCCACAAAAAATAACCTATATGAATAAAGACTAAATTCACCACCCAGAACAAAACATAGGAATCATTAGAAGACATACAAGTAGAGCGATTAGAATGTATGCGCCAAAATATCTGCAGAATGAACTAAACCACCTGTAGACGGCTTTGCAAAACAACGGATACAATAGACAATGAATAAATTGAGCAGCAACAACAATAAAAACACATGACTCTAACATCAGAGTACAACAAAGTGTGAGAGGTTGGGTATTTCTAACTTTCAAGAAAGTAACAGACCGCATCAAGAAACTACAGGGGAAATATGAGATCGAACATACCGACCAGGACTAAACAGAAATACTTAGATCTGCCAATCAACAGAGTGCATCAAACAAGACTAATTGTTAACAGGGCTTAAGAGGACACAAGGGAAGACACGTTAGCAAATCTGTCGTGGAAAAATACATTCTTATATAGGACAACTATATAACCATGGTTTATGGCACCTAAATCTTGGCTAAAGTACCCCCCCCCCCGCAGAATTTCAGCCGAAAGAAATAAAGTCTCTGTTTAAGTAGGTTGTGGAGCCCAGCACTATGTCAAGTAAGAACGATAATCAGAAAGATACGATTGACCAATGAAACTCCTGAATGCCAAAATCCCAAGATAAAGCTAAGCTGCCGCTCGAATGGTTTACTGCGTGTCATTCCTACATTGTACTTTTAACCGTTTTATTGATACATATAAATGCAATGTTTTAATTAACAAACAACCTACACCTTGTGTTGTGGAAAGTTAAACACATCCGATCAACTAAAACGTCACTGGAGAAAATTAAAAATTTATATCACATCGTTATGCATTTCAAGGAAACTTTATACTCACTTAGATATTCTATAGCCAATATTAACATAGTTTAAGTATAATAAATGTCATCTGCTAACTTAACCTCATACCTAAAAGTTTCCTACGAACTAATACTTAAAAGTTTGCCAGAGTGTAGGGTGGAATTGACTTTGTCATATTATGTATGAAACTCTTGTTCCACAAGCTATGAGAATTTTAAGTATCCTGGTAACTGCCAACTAATTTGTTAACAATCATTTTACTAGAGTTGTTATCATGGTTGTTCAATTATTAATTTAATACAATCAAATTAATTTTATAATCATTGACGTTTAATTTAATCTAAGATTAAGTTTTCAAAATTAGATGTTACTTAAAAGAAATTGCTTTAAAACTTATTTAAATTAGTTTTAAGACTTCGTTGAAGATTAGTGCCTCGAGAGATTTTCTATAGTAACGGCTAGATTTCAAGAGTGTCAGCAGCGAGGAGGAGATCATTTCAATGATTAATAAATATAATTAAATAAATAACATTTCCAGTGTTTCTTCACGAACCCTGTGTTCAACATGTTAATAAAAATTTTGCAGTTAATAAAAACAACTCGATTTAAAATAGATACCTCATCCAGCAGGACCCGTTATTAACTTTCTGTAAAGAATATTTGATATTATTATTTGATTGATTCAATAATAAAGATGTAAGCTCGCATTCGTTTATTCGTGCATCTTTTAGTAAATAAATAAATAATAAATAAACACCACAGAAATTAGACAACCTCCAATTCCAGAAGCCAGGGCTTATGCGGAAGGGGGTTATACATTGAAAAAACGAGAAGAAAGATATTATTTCCTCCGACAGTGCCGGAGCCAGGATTCGAACCCGGTGGTGCGATGTCCGTGTGATTAATCGCGATTGCCATCAATTCAATTCAATTCAAAACAACTTTATTCAAGGTAAACTGAGTATAAACACTGCCTCCCCAGAACCCGTCCCGGGACCGACCCTGCGACCACCGCGTTGACGCGGTGGTGCATCGCAAGGTCGGGCCGAGGCGGGGCTGGTTTGGCGTAAGTAAAAAATGTAAATATAAAACTCAAAACTCCTTTCACCACACGGTGAATTAAAATAAGTAATATTGAATAAAAGGCTTAAAAAATAAAACTTAACAAAGATTAAAACTATCGCTCGGTTTTACCCGTTTGCGCACAACACTTTGTTTAATTTTGGCACTTTCGCTGACACCATAACTTGTACGGAGTGCCATCCGCGAATTATTCCAGCGACGGGCTGCGCAAGGCTGGCCTAAACTGTGATTCTAAATTTTGAATTGTTTTGGCATAAAAAATTTGGAAACTGTTACAAGATTAATGAGGGAAGAATGAATTTACAGACAAAAAGGTACAAACAGAAACGAAGGAACAACAAACAAAAATACACAAAAACAAAAGGAGAGGGGGACAGGAAAGAATTAAAAGTCGATGAAAGGTATGAAATGTCAGTGAAAGGTGGATAGTAGCAGGGAAAGTATAGCAGGTGAAAGTTTGGCTAGAGTGGCTGCCGGAAGATTGGCAACGTCTGGTAAGGTAAGGGGTATTTAATCCGAAATGGGGCATTATGCTGTCTAATTTGTGTAATGTGTCTTGTTAGCAGACTATCGCCCAGTTTGAACGAATAGAAGTTTTGGAAGATGCGCTGGACGTAGTCGGCTATCGGGGTTATGTCGTTGCAGCATTTGTAGAGGTCTCTGAGGGAGGTGTACCTTCCAGAATTGGAGATGAGGCGCATATATTTTCGTTCTAAAATTTCAAGTTTTTTCATTGTCGTGGCCGATATGCTGCACCAAACCGGCGCCGCGTATGTGATGGACGGCCTGACCACCATTGTGTACAACAGTTTTTTATTGTGTCTGTTTAGTCTGCTACCCCTAACCATGAGCGGATACAGACTCCTGGACAGGGAGTAGACCGTCCGTATGGTTTCGTTTATATGGGTGTTGAACGTCAGTCTTTTGTCCAGTCTCACCCCCAGGTACTTCACGCATCCCCTAACAGGAATTTGGTTGCCCCTGATCGAAATTGGTGTGATTAGTCGATTCTCTGTGAATCGACGCGTGAAGCATATCGCCTCCGATTTCTCGGCGTTGACCCGAATCTTCCACTGGCCGTAATAAGCCGTGGCGCGAGCCATGTGCGCATTCAGCAGCATGTTAGCCGCCTGCGCGTTGTGTGAATGCGCGTACATGGCCGTGTCGTCGGCGTACTTAGCCAGCTTGGTATTCGGGAACTCCGGGAAGTCGGAGACGTACAGGTTGTACAACTTAGGTGACAGGCGCGATCCTTGCGGGACACCCGCGCGAATGTCCCGCCGAGTTGACAGTTTGTTATTCACCCGAACCTGCAGGGTTCTGCCCGTCAGGAACGAGTAAATGAGTTTGGTAATGTTGAGTAAGCCCGGGATCCAGACGGTATCGAAGACCTTCTCAATATCGAGGAGCACCATGGCGGTGCTCTTCCCGAGGTTGTATTGTACCTTTACATCGTTAACCACCCTAACGGCTTGTTGCACCGTGCTCCTCCCCCTCCTGAAGCCGAATTGGGACTCGTCGTCGATGTGAAATTCATCCTGAATAGCATCGAGTCTGATCAGGATGACCTTCTCCACCAACTTGGAGATCTCCGACAGCAACGAGATGGGCCTGTAGCTGCCGACGAACCGCGCGTTCTTCTTCGGCTTCAGGATGGGGACGACCACGGCGCCTTTCCACTGGCTGGTCCAGTGCTGCAGTCGCAGGATCGCGTTAACGATGTAAGTTAATTGTACAATACCTTTCCTCGGGAGATATTTGAGCAGCTTGTATTCGATACAGTCCGGCCCGGGTGCCTTGTTGTTAGGTAAGTCTTTGACAATTTGTACTATTTCCGAGGGTTTGGTCATGACTTTAAGAAATTGTCGTCTGGTCAGTTGGATGTCATGACCGAGCAGTTCTTGTACGTTTTGTTCGATATGGTCGTGTTCCGGATTATTCGGTATGGTATTGTTATGTATAGTCTGAAAATGGTCGGCTAAGTCGTTCGCCTTTGCGATTGCCATTTCGCGCCTTAACCCACTCGGCTATCGACAAGATGTTTTTAAGTTGAAATCGTTAATAGCAGATATAATTTTAGGAGGCAATACGGCATGTTTAAGTAGGGAAACATCATTTATACGTGCTAATGTATCTGATATGATGTTTTCTTTACCTAGAACATATTGGATATCATTTTTAAATTGTGCGATGTATTCTAAAATGTCGAATCTGTTGAGAAGCCTTTTCTGTTTCGGAAAATGGGGCATTGACCAAAGGTTTATGGCCTGTGGAATAAATCTATAGCTTCTAAAAGATGTCTGAAGTACCTAGTTGTCGTATAAAGTAAAAGCAATTTCTTGTCAAATGCGGAAAAACATTATTGAGCCTTATTTAATTTGCGAGAGAAAAGGCTAAAGGCGTAGTTGAATTGTAATATCTTTATTCTAAAACTGCACCCATAGATTCATTCGAGCAGTTTGCAGATAATGATAACATGGCTTCTTCTAAAACAGCAGTGCAGCCATTAGTTTCGTTCTGTCAGAAATGTAATAAAGAGGGAACATGAAATACTGTACACCATATCTCAGTCTAAAGGATATATGCAGGCTCGTTATTCGTCACATTCTTCAACTGGGTGGCGGAGGTATATCTGTGGATCTTCACCAGCATCTTCACCAGCGAACATCAATTTCTCCGTTTGAGGGAGAAAAAACTACACGGCAGGTAAGTTTCCTTATATAGACTATTCTGGTCATAATTTTAATAAGATAAGAGGACATTTAGCTCCACTGTGTAAACAAATAAACAGAACAAAGACTTCTCACTATAATAAATAGAATAATTCTAATAGAAATAATTCTCATAATTTTTTATAAATTACCTATGCATAAAATAATTTAGATTGTAAAGCATCTCCTGTTGCATTTAAATTAAAAATTGAAAATATATCATATATATTCAATGTGGATACCTGGGCTAATATGATATCGGAGAATTTTTTAAAAACAAAACTTTTTTACCTGCGGATAAAATATTTAATTTATATTGGTTACGTTACATGCCAAGTAACTTATAAAAATAAGACTGGTAGTTATGCTTGTATATTTTTAAAAATGAATGACAGGCACTATTAGGGCGCGATTTTTTAAATTTATTTCACATATAGATTATATAGAAATTCCAGGATATTTACAATTTTTGTCTAATAAATAGAAGATTTTTTGCTGGGATGGGAACTTCTACGGAAGGTGACATTTCAATTAAAATGAAACACCATTTCCGTTTCCTTTTGTCAAATCACAAGAGGGAATTCATTTTATCAAACTTGACTTATCTAATGCATATCATCAGATATGTTTAGATGAATATTCCAAGAAAATAGTAACCATTTCGACAGATAAAGGCTTATTTCGGTAACTAGAGTGGTTTGTTTCCTCGACGACATATTAGCAACAGGACAAGATATTTCTAGGCTAGAAACAGTTTTAAGCCATTAAAAAAATACGGGTTTGAAACTCTCGATTGAGAAATATAGCTTTTTTTCAATGTAAGGTATCTTATTTAGGATATGATAATGATAGAAAAGAATTGTATATATCTGAAAGTAAAATCTTAGCGATAAGTATGCAGCTGGTCCTACAAATGTTACAGCTTCTAAAATCGCTTATTGGGATTATAAACTATTACGGTAAATTTATACCAAATTTAGCAGATATTTTACATCCGTTATACAATCTACTTAAAGCGAAATCAAAATGGGAATAGGCACTTGATTGTGATAACGCTTTTAAACAAATTAAGCAAGGGTTATCGTCAGCTGGTGCATTAAACCCTGATTTACCGTTGCGTTTGAATACTGACGCAAGAAAATTTGGAATATCAGCAGTATTCGCGCATATAATGCCTGATGATCGAGAAAACCTATACATATACGTCGCGCGCGTTGTTAGTTGTAAAACAAAAATATCGCCAACTCAAAAAAGAGGAACTTTCTATCATTCATGGATTACATAAATTTTATACATTTTTAGATGGTAGGAAGTTCACTCTTTATACGGATACAGAGCCGTATGAACATGGATGGCGGTCTGTAGGCAGTCATTGACGTGGATGTTCACTCATGACCGGTGATTTTCTGAAAATCAAGCGCAATAGCTCCCTGGAATCTGGGTGTAGATCATGAGGACCTTTTTATTTACATATTGTTTATTAACGCAAGATGAGAGCAGACACTTCGATAACTTATGGTAGAATTTGCGACAGATAAAACGGCCGAATGAAATATTCTTTAAGGGACAGGTACCTACACGTTTACTCATGTAAATAAAACTGAGCAGGCTCATGTTGGTATAATACGGATGGTTGATATAGTAGGAACTGCGTTCTTAACTGAGGGGCGGGAGATTGATTTGTCATTCCAAATTTCGAAATAAATCAGAAATTATTTTGTTGTTTTATTTTTTATTTTTAATAAAATAAATTTTCTAGGCAATTTGGTGGGGCTCCGAGGCAATACCTCATTGCCTTGGGGTTAATCCAGCACTGTACAGATAACAAACCACTTTCATATATTTTTCATCCCCAGATAAATATACTGCAGTTCTCATAAAAGCGGCTGCGCAGATCGGCAATTATATTGTTAAATTGTCGGTATGATATCAAATTTATTAGATCCGAGCAAAATGGCGCAGATTCGTTGTCTCGCTTGCCTTCCGATTAATTTTCAAATAGAAAAGGATGCTAAGTGATAAACTTTTGTCGAAAATTTTGAAATACAGGCTGTCCATTTTATCAGGGTCCTCGAGAATATCTCACTTAATATCAGTCGTACAAAAAAAATTATACGAAAATTGTGCCGATTTATATAACCTACAAAATGGTTTAAAGACATTTGAAATCCATGGCCTACTTTAGTAATTATAAAAACATTTCTTTAAAACCAATAATTTTTTTTCAATAAGCATTATACTTGCCGTGGAGAAGTATGATTAAATAAAACGTTAAAATAATTCAAAAAGTTGTTAAAATCTTTGCTATAATAAAACATTAACACAATTAAGAAGAATCAAGAAAATTCAGGTAAAAAAAATAAATTAATAATAAAAGAAATATAACACACAGAACATCTAATCCTCAAAATAATTTTTAAGATATCATATCAAGTGTTCAAAGTGTCCACCATGATTTCTTATACACAATCGAATGCGGCGAGGCACTGCATTTAAAACATTACTCAGCATTTCGGGGGTAACTGTAATACATGCCTGTTGAATTCGAGCTTTAAGGTCCTCTACATTTTGCGGTATCGTCGAAAACACCTTATCTTTAATATACCCCTATAGAAAAAAATTCATTTGGGTTATATCTAGAGAACGAGGAGGCCATCGAATAAATCCATTGGCACCTATTCAATGTTGAGGCAAAATTTCGTCTAAATAATCTAGGCAAATTTGGGAATTCTGGGGAGGAGCTCCATCTTGTTGAAAATATTGAAAGTTGTGTCGATTCTCTAAAGGTAGGTCATCTAAGAATGCATTAAATTCATTTCTCAATAAGTTTAGGTAACTTTGACCACTGAGGTGACCATCATAAAAATAAGAACCTATTAAATTGGTGCCTAAAATACCTATTCACACATTTATTGAAAAACGATTTTGAAATCCAGCCGGTATATGCCAGTGTGTATTTTCAGAAGTGCGATTAAAAAATCCATTATTGGAAAAATTTGCCTCGTCGGACCAAAGTATTTTACTACATATTAATGGATCGGTGGCACGCTTCTTTTCCAACAGCCACTTACAAAAAGTCGTCCTCATTGGTTTGTTTTCCGCTTGTAAATTGTGAACTTTTTTGGCTCTATAACACCGGTAACCATTTTTCTTTAAAAATTTTCTAGCACTTGTTTTATTGTTTTATTTACATGAGAAGCAATTTGAATTTCTCTTAATGATATTTCCACATTTTCTGTAGTTTTATTTCTTACATAATTAATAACTCGGTTTACATTATTTACACTATTAGTATCACTGTTCAACCTTGTCTTCTTCTTTAAAAACGAAGAATCATTATTTTTCAGTTTCGTAGCTAATTTCCTGAACAGAGTTTTATTTGGCTGTAGTGCTTGTGGAAATCTGTTTCTATATTCTACTTGAGCTAATCCAGAGTTAAAATTGCATTGGCAATATGTAACGAACATATTATAACTATCAATGTGAGTGAAAATCATTTTTGAAAATTCTAAATTCGTAAACGAGTGTGATTGAGTGAGAGTTTAAGTATTAACTGAGATGATCTGTCAAAAAATTAAATTGTCAAGTTTGTTCATAGCCAACTATTTTAAAATAATTGAAATAATAGTGAAATCATGAAATACAAACGAATGGATATTATACTTAAATTAATTGGTAAAGACATTTTAACTTTCTAAGCAAGGAGTGACGCGTTTATGGAGGACCTCTATACATTGGCATAACTGCGAATACTCTTTCCATAATTTCTCCATGTTGCTTTTTTGATTATTATTTTGTTTTTGTTACCTGAATTTACTTTATTCTTCTTAATTGCGTTAATGTTTTATTATAGCAAAGATTTGAACAACTTATTGAATTATTTTATCGTTTTATTTAATCATGCTTCTCCACGGCAAGTATAATGCTTGTTAAAAAAAATTATTTGTTTTAAAAAATGTTTTTATAATTACTAACGTAATACCAATGAATAAATATGGCATATGATATATCGTTGATGTTTCGTGTTTGGGTTTTACGTGGACTTATCCTGTATCGTGAGTGGACTGTAATTTTAATAACTTTTCGAATAAATCCACCCCAAACACAATATTTTGTTTGGTTGTTTGTTATTTAGTATAAAAATACAAAATTGTATTTTTCGTTTATGACAATTTATTTCTTTTCTTACAACTTGACACACGCCACCTTATATTTTTGCTTAAGGTGATGCGTTTATATATGAATATATAGAAACAGGAGCATACAATGAATAAATAAAAAACAGGAGCTCAACATGCCGCCACCCTTGAAAGGATGCAGGTCTTTCAACAAAATGTACTCATACATTATTAGAAAAATAGAAACTAAATAGTTGATTTATGAAATTAATTAAACTAATACTAGCAGTCGAACAACAAATTGTCCTTCGTTAACGTTAGTCAATCGGTAACACACACACTTTGGCGGTTGCACGTTTAACAACACCATGAGGGGTCTTGACACTAACAACCCGAACTATATTGTCTTTGCCTGGATGTAGAGCTACGATGCGCCCCAAATGCCATGACTGAGGTGGTCTGTTTTCTTCTTTCAGTATGACAAGGGAGCCAAGCAATTCTGGAATTTGCTTTTCAAATTTCCATTTGGAACGCTGCTGAAGACAATGTAAATAGTCCCTGGACCAACGCTGCCATATATCTTGGACAATCTTTTGGAGATGCCTATATCGAGATACATGACTAATCTTGCTATCAATGAGATTTTCTTGGGGTACTGCATTTAGTGCTGTTCCAATTAAGAAATGCCCAGGGGTCAACGGTTCTAGATCATTTGGATCTGATGATAGAGAATGCAGCGGCCGGGAATTCATTACTGCCTCAATTTGGGTTAACAATGTATAGAATTCTTCAAATATAAGATTTGCATTTGCTGATACGCGTTTTATGTGATATTTAGCTGACTTTACAGCTGCCTCCCACAGTCCTCCGAAATGAGGAGAACGTGCGGGAATGAAGTTCCAAGAAATTTTATTTTTATTTAAATAATTATGAAATTTATCCGTTTTCTGAATTTGAAAAATTCGCTGAAATTCATTATCAGCACCTACAAAATTTGTTGCGTTGTCGGAGTAAATTTGCTGACATAGGCCACGTCTTGATACAAAACGCTTTAAGGCATTTAAAAAAACCATCTGTGGTTAAGTCGCTAACAAGTTCCAGATGTGCAGCTTTCGTTGAGAAACAAATAAAAATGCATATATAACATTTAATGAACTTTCTGTTTCGAAATTTGCTGTCTTTTATCATAAATGGTCCAGCATAATCCAGCCCACATATGGAAAATGCACATGTGGGTGTGACCCTAGGGGTAGGTAAGCCTCCCATTTGATTATATATACAAGAAGGATTTGCTCTGAAGCAGATATTACACTTTCTTAAAACGGATCGAACTGTTTGCTTACCATTTAATGGCCAATATTTGGTTCTGACATTGCACAATGTAGCGTGTGCACCGGCATGAAAATTTCTTTCATGCTCATGACGAATAATTAAAGTAGTTAATGGATGCTTTGCTGGCAATACTATTGGAAACTTATGGTCGAATTTTAAATTAGAGTTTTTTAATCTCCCACCATCTCTTATTAAACCTTATTAAACCTTTATCGTCCAAAAATGGATCTAGTGAGTTTAATTTACTATTTTTAGGAATAGATTGTTTGTTTGAAAGTGCATGTAATTCAATGAAAAATTCGTGATTTTGTGCTAATTGTGTCAATCTAATAGCGCTCTCATTTAGCTCATCAAGAGTTAACTTACCAAGATTTTTTGATTTTAAGTTTATAGTTAAATTTGCTTTAAAACGTAAGCAAATATGCTGTCATTCGCTGCAACCTTAAAACTGATGAGTATCTAGTAAAAATGTCTGAGTCGATAGTAGTAATACAAGCATGAGTTACTCTCGATTCAGGAATATTTATAGGATTGATCGGTTCATATTTATAATACGGAATGACTTCTTGATACAGCCATAACGGACCATGCCACCATAATGAGGATTTAGATAACTCTGTAGGGTTTAAGCCACGAGATATAATATCAGCTGGGTTGTCTCCTGAAGCAATATGATGCCATTGGGAAATTTTTGAAAGTTGTTGTATCTCGGCTACACGATGTGAAACGAATGTTTTAAGTTTTCCTGGTTCCGTTGCAAGCCAGGATAAAACAATTGTCGAATCTGTCCAGTAATGAATTTCGTTAATAGAAATATTTAAAGCAGAAATAACTTTATTAACTAATTGTGCCATGAGAAGGGCAGCACTCAACTCTAACCGCGGAACAGTTATAGATTTTAAGGGAGCCACACGAGATTTAGCTGTTATTAAACGATTCAGAATTTGACTTGAGGAATCAACGGAGCGCATATAGACAGATGAACCAAAGGCAATCAACGAGGCATCGCTGAAAGCATGAATTTGAATATTGATTGGTTTAGAAACCATGATTTGACGGGGAATAGTAATACCATCAAGAAATGATAACTGACTGTAGAAATTGTTCCATTTTGTAAATAACTCTAATGGAAGTGATTCATCCCAGCTCAACTTTAATAACCACAACTGTTGTAATATAACCTTTGCTGTAATAGTAACAGGACCAACGAGTCCCAATGGATCGAAAATTTTCGATATTATGGAGAGAATTTGTCTCTTTGTAATGTTTTTCTTATTATGAGATTCTGGATTGGTAGTGTACTGAAAAATGTCTTGCTTTGCATTCCACAATACGCCCAATGTTTTGCAACTTTCATCATCAGAAATGATGTAGTTTTCCAAATTAGATATATTTTGATTTGAGAAAATTTGAACATTGTTTGAAGTCCATTTACGCAGGTCGAAGCATGCGCTATTTAATATGGTAGTTAGATCTTGTATTAATATTTTGGCTGATTCTTCATCACCTGTAATGAGATCATCTACATAAAAATCGTGAAGTATTACCTGAGAAGCTGTAGGATACTTTTCCTGATTTTCTTTTGCCACTTGCTGCAAGCATCTAATCGCTAAAAAGGGGGCCGAAGAGGTCCCGTAAGTAACCGTGTTAAGTTGAAAATGAGCTAAAGGTTTACTGGGATCCGACCGCCAGACAATACGTTGCAGATTCCTATGATCTGGATGGATTTCAATTTGTCGATACATTTTGGCTATATCAGCCTTTATAACTATGTTATGTTTGCGAAAACGGGTTAATAAAGAAACAAGGTCTTCCTGAATTATGGGACCTACCTTGAGCACGTCATTTATTGATAAGTTAGAGGATGTTTTGCACGACCCATCAAAAACTACACGCAGTTTTGTGGTAAGTGATAATTCATTCATTCATTCAATAAAATGTAATTTTATCTTGAGCGCAATTGGGATTAATTTCAGACATATGACCTAACAATTTATATTCATTCATAAAATCATTGTATTGAAGACGAAGTTGCGAATCTTTCAATAATTTACGTTCTATTGAATAGAATCTTTTAATTGCCGTTTCTTGAGAATCTCCTAAATGTAAGTAATTGTCTCGGAGAGGTAGCTTTACCGAAAACCTACCAGTCATTTGGTCTCTACTAAAATTATTCAAAAAATGTTGTTCACATTCAGACTCTTTTTGAGTATACATTTTTTCTGTAGGACCTTGTTCAATCATCCAGAATCTTTCTAATTGCTTGTTTATTTCTGAATTGGTAATTAAGTTACAATGATGATTTTGCATTAAGCATGTATTCATGGGACCAGATACAATCCACCCAAAAGTAGACTTCTGTAAAATCGGTTGGTTAGGACCTAACTTTATTTGTCCCACACACATTAATTCATAAAAAATGCTAGCACCAAGTAAAATATCTATTTGTTGTGAGTCATAAAAATTGGGATCAGCCAGTTTTATATTATTTGGAATGTTAAACGCAGAACGTTTGAATGTAAATTGAGGAATGCTTTCTGTTATTTTATCAATGATTAAAAAAGAAATTGTTACATTATAATTATTATGAATCGATTGAACTTTGGCTTGAGTTTTTTGTGATATGTTTGTTAATGATGAATTTATGCCCATAACTGGCAAATTAATAGAGATTGATTTTAAGTTTAATTTTTTGTACAGTTCACTAGTGATAAAATTTGACTGCAACCCACTATCAAGTAATGCACGACATTTGATTGGGTTACCTTGAAAATCATATATATAAATCACTACCGTTGATAGTAATATGAATGATCTAGAACCTCCACTACAATGAGTTGATATTGTTGGTGATTGTAGGTTCTCCTGGATTGTATTCTCGGTTGTAAATGCATGATTTACCGAGTGCGTATCTGTTTGAGAATTACATTGTGTTTGTGTATGAATCTGCGCTTGTGAATTATTTTCAAAATGTAATAAAGAATTGTGCTTTTTATTACATGTGCTGCATGTTCTTGAATGGCATTTTTTAGTCGAATGTCCACGTCTGAGACAATTTGAACATAACCTTAATTTTTTAACTTCAGAGTAACGTGTTTGTGGACTTAACTCCAGAAACTTTTTGCAAGAATGAATGAAGTGATCTTCTTTGCAAAATGGACAAATAATTGGTCGATCAACTGTGCTGTATGTTTGTGATTTAAAATCTTGTTTTCGATGGGTTATATTTTGTGTTGTTTTATTGTCCATTGATTCTAGAAGTTGGCACCTTTTTGATATAAATTCACTAAATTGATTTATTTTAGGTGACTCTATATCATTTGAATGAATTTCCCACTCCTTCTTTGAATTGGGATCTAATTTTGAAGTTAATAAGTAAATGAGAATTTCGTCCCATTTATCTACTGGCAGTTTTAAATTTTTTAAAGACTGAAAATGTTTTTGGAACTTATCTAAAAATTCTCTCAATGAAGATTGTGAACTTTTTGTTACATTTGGCAGTTCAAAAATATGTTTTATGTGAGTACGGATAATAACTTTTTTATTTTCGAATCGCGACTTTAGTAACGTCCAAGCCATATCATAGATTGCATCTGATATTTCAAGAGAATGTATTACCTGGGCAGCCTCTCCCTTCAGGGCAGCTTGCAAATAATGAAATTTCTGTATATTACTCAATTTCTTATCATCGTGAATTAATGATTTAAACGTATCATAGAAATTATACCACATATCATAAGCGCCAGAAAATTCCGGAAGTTTTATTTTTGGTAAAACTATATTTCGCTGAACATCTGAAACTTGCGGGGAAAATTGTTTTGAATGTAAATATGGTTCTGCTTATTTATTTATTTATTTATTTATTTATTTATTTATTTATTTATATAATTCATCCAACGGGTGAAACCCAATTACAGGACAAATAACAACAGATTTAAATAAAATATCGATAAATAGAACAATGTGGTGTAAGTAAAAGGTACACAAATGACACAAATATAAAATGTAACAACTACAATCAAAATATATACTCTAGTAAAATAAATATATATATATATACATACATATACATACATATATACACACATACACATATATACATACATATACATACATACACATACACACACACACATATATATATATATATATATACATATATATATACATCACAAGTGTAACACAGAAATATAGACAAGAGCGTGTTTAAATGGGGTTTAAGTAAATGTTCTTTATGTCAGCAATATTACAGTTAAATATATCCAGGCTAGCCTCAATACTATTATAATTTAAACACATTTGATGTAGGGGAGATGATTCTAATATATTAGTGCGTGGAGTAGGAAGCATGAGTACATTATTTGTTCGAGAATTTAATCTCGGAATTCGATACCTAAGAAGTGAGGTGAGGCAGGTGCAGCTAATTTTATTATTGATAATTTTGTGTAAGAACATTATTGAATGCATTACACGTCTCCTTATTAAGCTACTCATACTAAATTTATTTAAAAAAAATTCTTGTTGTGTCCCTCTCATTGGATATGTGCCCTCCAGAATAAAAGTTGTGGACTTAAAAAATCTTCGTTGTACTTTTTCCAAGGACGCTATGTGAATATTGTAACTAGGACTCCCAACAATGGACGCATATTCCAGTTTGGATCTGACAAATGTAACAAATAACATACGTAGAGTAGATAATTCAGTAAAATCTTTGCTGTTTCTCAAAACAAAACCTAAATTTCTAAATGCACTACTGGTGCTTTCCTCGATATGTTTAGAAAAAGTTAATATAGTATCAAAAACAACGCCAAGATCTTTTATAAACTCAGGTCTATTTAGAGTGCAGTCGTTTAATTTATAGTTAAATGAAATTTTATTTACTTTACGTGTGAAAGACATGACATTACATTTAGCAGCATTAAGAGGAAGATGGTTATTAATGCACCAGGTACTAAGAAGATCCAGGTTACGCTGAACCCTCAGGCAGTCATAGTCGGAATTTATAGGAAAGTATATTTTTAGGTCATCAGCATAAAGCAAATAGTGAACATCCAAGTCATCAACAATGTCATTGATAAACAGTACAAAAAGCAATGGTCCAAGTACCGAGCCCTGTGGTACTCCAGATGATTGGCTATAATGATCAGACCGATAACCACGATACTGAACATATTGAGACCGATAGGACAAATAAGACATAAATAAATTTAGTAGCGAAGTACTGATTCCAAAGCTTTCTAATTTAGTCAATAAAATGCCATGGTCTAGTCTGTCGAATGCTTTAGAGAAGTCGGTATAAATTACATCAACCTGACCCTTACGATCTATGACTTCAGAAATAAATTGGGTGATACATACCAGGTTTGTAACAGTTGACCGACCGCCCATAAAGCCATGTTGTTCTTCAATTGTTGAACTTTTAGTATGGAAGGATACGTAATCATGCAATAAGAATTCAAAAATTTTAGAAAAATTGCATAAAATTGCGATGGGACGATGGTTCTCTATTTCATTTTTACTGCCCTTTTTAAACACTGGACAAATTCTGGATAGTTTCCACTTATCAGGGAATGTTTCTGTGCTTAAGATTAAATTAAATATAATACAGAGAGGTTTGTAAAAAACATTAGCGCAATCTCTTATAATAAACGCGGGTATTTCATCAGGTCCTGTAGTCATGTTTGCCTTGAGTTTTTTAATTGAGTTTAGGACTTCGCTCTCCATGAATATTCGAATACGCATAACATTGTTATTATATACACTGTCACCAGGCAAATAGTCACTAGAATTAATATACGCATTAGAGAAAAAATCAGCAAAGGAGTTAACTATATCTTGGGGGCTTTCAAGAGTGGCATTGTTGTAGTTCATAGTACTAGGAATAGATGTGGCATTATTTTTTGAATTAATATAACCCCAGAACTTATTTGGGTTAGATTTTATGGCATTCTCGGCATCCCGTATGTATGCAGCATAAGCATCTTTTATAGTCATTTTTAGCAAAGCTCTTAATTCATTGAACATTATTAGATCATCCTGGTTTTTAGTCCTTCTGTATGTATTACGTGCCCTGTTCTTCTGTTTAAGCAGTCTAATTGTATTGGAATTAAACCAGGGGGGATACTGTTTGTGTGATGGTGTTTTTTTAGGGACGTGTTTCTTAAAAACAGAATATATTTTGTCATAAAATTCAAACACAGCTTCGTTTACTGCCAGATTAGAAATAAAACTCCAGTCAACTAGAGCTAGCTCATTGTAGAGTGCGGGGTAATTAGCTTTTTTAAAATTAAACGACTCATGACTAAATAGTGGAAACTTATTAGTCGTAAGATTTTGTACACACACATTAATACAAAGAGCAGGATGATGAAGATCTTCCGCTAACAAAACTGAAGTTGATTTTTGGACGTTACAAGACATATTACTTAAAATGAGATCTAATAGTCTGTTATTAGCGTTGAGTATATTATTTTGTTGCTTTAGATTAAAAAAGTTCATAAAATGCAGCAGGGAATTGTATTTCCGACTGGGAGTTTTTGAGAAATATTCAGGGATGTTAAAGTCGCCAATAATGAGAATGTCGGATCCATACAGGTCATATAGTGATTCAATATTATCAAATAAACACTCATAATCCTCACAGGTAGCGTCAGTGGGAATATATAAAACAAAAATCAGAAAATAGTGATTACATGTTTTAATTCTTACACCCAGTATATCGATGCTCTTGAGATTATTAAAACCTGGACATAGGGAACGAACGTCAAGTAAATAAGCATTGTATTTAATTTTAAGTGCGAGTAATACTCCACCTCCTCGCGTTTTATTACAAGCTTGAAAATCCCTATCAGCGCGAAATACATCATATACATTTATATCAAACAGTTCGGCATTTGACAATCCCGCATGAGCCCATGTCTCGGTGAGAGCAATACAGTCACACTGGTCAACGAGTGAATTAGTAAATAACTCATTAGTTTTTGTCCCTAGTCCACGAACATTCTGATAATAGAACGACATAAAATAAGAGTTCTTAGCCATTGCTTTTTCAGTGTTTATAAATGTTTTTGTGGTTAGCGCATAGTCGGAACTTAAAGGAGCTGATTGCTACCGAATACCTAAAATATTATTCCTGAACTTTGTAAGATTTTGTTGGAAGACAAAGCAATTTTTATCCCATGCTGCATGATTAGTATTAACTATTGAGTCTTTATTACCCTTATTGAAGGTTAGGCAGTTGATACAACAAAGATCTTGTGATTTACACTCTGAGATGTTATGTTTTTGAGAACAACGCGGACAGATCACATGCTGGAGGGCACATTTATTTGACAGATGGTGAAAACCATTACATTTAAAACAGCGTCTCATTTCAATAGCATCAAAAACATTACAATAATCATAGCCAACGAATAATTTACCCTGCTCTAATATATTACCATATGTAGTCTTATCTACTTGAAGGATAGCCTGAAATATTTTGTTGTTTTTTTTATATGTGACACAGATATAACCTTACACTCACTGTTAGGCACAATAACATTTTTATTCTGTGATGTTAGAAAATTATGGACAGTTTCAGCATCTAATTCTTCCGTGATTCCGACTACACGCACACGCGGGTGTAGAGTCGCCAACTCCTCAACAACATATTTATCAGAGAGTCTTTCAGCAGCTAATTCTTTGAATTTTTGTGAGTCAGTAATATCACAAGAAACAACTAGGCCTCCATCTTTAGCAGTTCGAACCTTACTTAGACTTATACTGGAGCTTACCGGGTTGATGTTCTGAAGCATGTCCGATTTGGTAGTAGAAACAGTTTGCTTATGCATTGGTTTAATAAAGAATGTTTGATTAGCAGCAGCAGTAGCATAAGATTTTTTGTTAACAGAATTACAAACAGATGTCGAAATGTTGTCTATTTTTGGCTTAAGTTCATCAATTTTGGGAGTAACCAGTTTATCGATATTGTGGTGGATGACTTTCTGGACCTCGGTTTTGATTAAGTTAGTAACTTCGAGCTTAATGTTATCAATCATAGAAGTAAACCCAGCAAGTGCTGCATCTATGTGACCCTGGACCTGGGAACTAATATTGGTGACTGTTTCATTAAGAGCAGTAAGATTCTCGGAATAAGCAGAAACTTCAGTTTTTTCAAGAATTTCACATGTACGCCTGCATTTATCACACAGGTAGAATAAACGTTTGCTTTTTGAAAGCATTCCAAATTCCATGTTAGATAGGCCAGCACATGAGTAGTGAAACCACTTATTACAGATTCCTTCACAGCCTACAAGCCCTTCACTTTTATCACGGGTACACGATGAACAGCCCGACATGATTGGAGATGAAACTGTTCCGCCACTGGCGGGCAGTTAGGGTTAAGTAAAAATAACGAATCTTCTAGGACACAGCATTCACTAACTGATGTTTCTTAATTACAACAACGGACTGCCAATTAACTTTAAGCTTTTTAATTTCGATTCATTCGGTTGAAAACCAACTTTACTTGAGAAACAATTGCACGGTACCACTTACTACTTTATATAATGATTATTATGCAACAATTGCAAAATATTTGTTTTCGAATGAATCCCGTTCTGCAGATTGCATATCAGTTTCATCCATTAACTCAATTTGAGTCTGTATGTCACCAAATCCACTCCAGACTTGCTCTAATTTGGTTAAACGTGGCCGTAATTCACCTATTTTTGTTTGATTATTTGCTAATTCGTTGACAAAAGTAGTAAATTTGGTGAGCTGGGCCTTAAAAATCCCACGTTTTGCAATTAACTCCTTCATATCTGCCATATCGCCTGTTAATTAAATTATTTTTGACTAAAATTGTTATTTTTAGAAAAACTATTTTCCAAGATGTTGATGATTATTGATTTTATATTTTAAATGTCTGAAATGATATTTAAAATACGTGTTTTAAAGATGAGCTAAATATCATATATCATGTGATTACTAATACTAAATAATGAAATAAAAAACAAATTGAGACAATAAATGAAAGAAGACAGAAAACTTGCCTGACAATATGTTTTCATTTACTCCCAAAATCGAAGATTCAGGATGCAAGTCGGTAATTTCAATGTATGATAGAAAATTATTTTCCGATGTCTGAAGTTTTTTCCTAGATTAAACTTCGTTAGAGTCTTCCATATTCCAGTACTAAATCGATGAATCCAATAGTTAAATTCCTTTTTGCAATTTATGATTTATTTTTCCAACACTGATTATCCGGCTCGAAGGACCATGTTTCGTGTTTGGGTTTTACGTGGACTTATCCTGTATCGTGAGTGGACTGTAATTTTAATAACTTTTCGAATAAATCCACCCCAAACACAATATTTTGTTTGGTTGTTTGTTATTTAGTATAAAAATACAAAATTGTATTTTTCGTTTATGACAATTTATTTCTTTTCTTACAACTTGACACACGCCACCTTATATTTTTGCTTAAGGTGATGCGTTTATATATGAATATATAGAAACAGGAGCATACAATGAATAAATAAAAAACAGGAGCTCAACAGTTGAAAAGGGAGGAAAATACTCTATTTTTTAACAATCTGAAGTGTAAATCTCAAAATACAGCGGTTTTGAAAAAAATTAGATAAAACCTCGTTGAAACACTCCGTTTTGCAAAAAATTTTCGCCTTAAAATTTTTCTCATATCTCTTCAAATAACAGAGATATTTGGCCTAGACGTTTTCCGCATTTTCGATATTTTCCGCCATAACTCTTAAAGTAGGCCATGGATTTCAACTGTCTTTAAACCATTTTGTAGGTTATATAAATCGGCATAATTTTCGTAAAAATATTCTTTTTTTGTACGACAGGTATTAAATGAGATATTCTCGAGTGCCCTGCCCTGATAAATGGACAGCCTGTATGCTAAAACATGATTGGTCGAATAATTATGATGTGACCTGTAAACTAATTGATTACTAATTGGAGGTCATCCAATAAGGCTATTTTAGTAAACTAGGCTTGGTCTAATGAACCCTAGCATCATTTACATTTAGATTTTATTAGTCCATTTTTTAAAAAACAATTTTTAATTTTCTGAGACGCACATATCACACATCGGGGTATACCCTATGCATTCCATAACTTCCAGCTTGACGATTTATATTGTAAGATCTAGTTTTGCACGTTTTGGATTGTCATTTGGTTCCAATAGAATATTTTATTATGAAATAACATTCTGCATATCGCACACAAATATATTATTTGAAAATATCTAAAAATAGTGCTTATTTGAAATAATATTAATTATTTTCAAGATGAAAGAACCAACCACATATTGGGTGTGGTGTAAGAGAAATTCACTTTAACTACACACATGTTTGCATGTTGTACGTATATTATCCAAAATGCCTAAAATTATTGTCCCGTAGGTTTTAGATATTTACCAGTAAATCGTTATTCTTTCTTCTATAACCATAATATAAAAAATATTATATGTTGAAACTTAAAAAAGCCTGCTAATGGTTCTAAACTGTGAAATTGGAACGTTGCGATGTACGATTTGAAAATGATTTACTAGAGCGCTTAAAGTTGCCGAAAATAAGGGAGTGACAAATAGGGTGGTAAGAACGAGCCTTTCACATGTTAATTTTTCTTTGAAATAGGCATCCTGCAGAATAATTCCTCATTTATAATGTAAATTTCAACTGCAGACACACAATGATGTATTATTTAAGGCACTGTATTTTAAAACATAAACTATTCCAGATAACTTAACCCAGACGCGTAAAATATAATATGTAATATTAATGTTGCAATAGAATGTTATTCAGTCTCTTACAAAACAAATCAATATTCCTTTTTAATAGTGCTTGAAAATTTTATCCGAAAAAATGAAAAAAGTACCTGCACAAGGAAATTATAACGTCTTATTTTATATTTATTTTATCAGTTTAATAAATTAACATAGAGTTAATAATATGTAATTAAATAGAACTGCTGAAGAAAGATGCTTTATCTTTGTTTATAAAAGAAACTATTTACTTTTGATGAGCAATTATAAGTTACAATATAAAGTCTAGTAAATGCTTTTTTATAATTTGACATGCTAATCTACAACAAAGAAATCGTTCACAGTATTAATCAGTAATCTGGCATCCTGTTGTACTAAAATTATTAAATTAAAAAATAGAAAGAATCTTGTATACGCATATGAAATCTTATATAATAGGTCTGTCCATAACATTTAGTTTTTAATTGAAAATGATAGATTTATGAGTATTATAAACCCCTACAAAGTTTTTCTTAAAATGGTCATTTACTTTCGGCGTTATTGGAGGTATTTTAGTAAACTAGGCTTGGTCGGAATCGAGGCTAGAAAATGCTCCCTTGGCGCGAGGCTAGGCGAGTGACGTCACATGCTTGCAATGCGATATGCGCTGCGATACTCTAGGTGTTGCTATAATGTATAATGATGTAGTTAATTTTGCGATTGTCATGATATTTATCATAGTCGTATTTGTCTGTGCTTTGAAAATAATCGGATATCGTACGATCACCTACGTTCGGAAGAGTATACAAATCTCCTTTCTGGAAAACCTCCTCCACATTTGACAACAATAAACAAACTCTATTTGATGTTTTAAATAGTAAAGGCACTGTTACTTCCGTGAATTCAGACACGGAATAAACCATAATAGGCCACCAATAAATTTCCATGTAGACGGATGCTCTGCACCCAATTTAGCTTGAAGACGATGATGTGCAGCCTCCACATAATTATGTGTGGCATTTAGACTACTTTCGTAGACCATTCCATACATCAGGAGGAAACATTGCTGATTCCATCTTGCAGTACTCCGACAATTTAGTCTTCCAATGTAATTTTCTTCGAAATAGTTCAACAAGGGCAAAATATCATTCGGTAGATATTCCGCAAGAACATCGATTGATTCATCCAAATTTGATATCGGCACAAGAACTAAAGCATTAACCTATAAGGAATTACCATTTTATACCTATTGTGTTTATTGTAATATTACCATTTTTACTTTAAGAGAAAATTCAGGATTGTTGTATTCACGCACATGCCCCAGCTCAACTACATGCTCCCTCATATTTCAGATGAAATAAACATCCCATTATAACTGTATTTGGGAAACATTCCCTAATAGCTGTTAAAACACCTTGCTCAAAAATCGCAATTTATAGCAGATGGACTTATATTTGGCAGTTTTTCTTTAATCATATCTAACATTCGCCGGTAGATTAGATTAGATTAGGTTAACAAAGGAGCTGGTTATTTAACCTTCACCACGGCGATCTTTCCAGGTCTATTGTGTTGCTCCTAGAATACATTCCTTATAGTACCTCATCCAGCTTTGTCCTTTGTACTAGACTCCACAGCTTCGATAAAGGCCCTTTTGTATAGCTGTCCGCCTTTAGTTTTTCTTCTCCGAGTACTTGGAATCTCAGTCTCGCCAGGCCTTCACAGTGGCACAATACGTGAACTGAACTTTCCTCTTCCTCTTGACAGAACCTGCATGTTGCGTCCTCTGCCAGGCCCATTTGACTCATGTGTCTATTGAGCCGGCAGTGCCCAGTTAAAAGACCTACTATTACTCTGATGGCCTTCCTATTCTGGCTTAGTAGATCTTCCGTAAATTTGGCCGAACGTTCTTAAATGAACTCATTGGCCTGTCTCTATCTTGGGAGATTCCTCCACCATTCCAGAGATTTATTTTGCACTCATTCCTTAACGGCTACTCGTATGCATGGCTTTGCCATGCCACAAAAAGGCTCGGATCCTATTGGGGCTTCAAGTGCGCCTTCCTTGGCCAGTTGATCAGCTTTTTGGTTTCCTCTGTGTCCCTTGTGTCCTGGTACCCATGCTAGGGTCACAGCTCTGTAAGCGCCGTCAAACACCGATCTTGAGTTAATTTGCATGGAACTTATTGCTTTTATTGCCGCCTGGCTATCAGAGAAAATAGCAATCGACTGGTTAACAGTGTCTTGTCCTATTATCTCCCTTGCGCAACAGTGTATGGCGGCCACTTCACCCTGAAACACCGTTGCGTATTTTCCTAGACTTATCGGGATACTGTCTTTTCACCTTGTCCCGTAAATCTCGTCTCCGGCTCCTTGTTCTGTTTTGGAGCCGTCAATGTACCAGACTGTTTGCGCTGTTATGGGAGGACCATTTTTCCAGCCCTCCCTGTCCGGTATTACAGTATCAAAGTTCTTATTGTAGTTATACCTTGGGACCATTACGTCCGTGGGCATACCTAGAATGGGATCTGCCCTCATCTACGAGTTTAACTTCTGGTACTCCGTCCCGTGTTGCTGGCTAATTGACGTTTGGCCTTGCATTAATCTGTGCACCACTGACCGAGCTTCGCCTTGTATGAATATGTGTAATGGTGGCAAGTCCAAGAGAACCTCAAGTGCAACCGTAGGAGCAGTTTTTATGGCCCCCGTAACGTACAGGCAAACAAGCCTTTGTATGCTACTTAACAGCCTTATTGTAACCAATTCAATTCAATTCAAAAAGTATTTATTAATAATAATGATAAAATAGTTGCCTCACCAGGACCTGCTCCGGAACCGATCGTGCAACCACCGCATTAACGCGGTGACAGATTGCAGGATCGGACGGAACAGACCTGGGTCAGCGAAAACAACAATTCAACAAAACTAAACCTAGACTCCTTTTTAAATATAAAATAAAAATAGGTCATAAAATTAACAAAAATGCTTGAAAACAAGCTCAACAAAACTTATATACTACACCAATTTTTTAAAAAACACTAGCGCATAAAAAACATTATTAAATTTGGTATCTGGACGCAGGCACCACAACTCGAACAAGGTGCCTTCCGCGAGATATTTCAGTGCAGGGATGCGCAGGGCTGGCCTAAACTTTGATTTTTAAAAATTTTTATTTCGAAAAGGTTTCAATTTTTTAAAAGGTGTGAAGCGAATTTAGAAACAAAACTGTACAAAAAGAAATGGAGAGAACTAAGAAACGCGACAAAAATACACAAACAGAAAGGAAGAGGGGGACAGGAAAGATTTAAGGATAATTAAAAGGTATGAAATACTAGCGAAAGGTGGATAGGATTAGAGAAAGGTATAGTTGTTGAAACTTGGCTATAATGGTTGCCGGAAAATCGGTAACTTCTGGTACGGTAAGGGCTGTTTGATCCGAAATGGGGCATTATGCTGTCTAATTTGCGTTATGTGTCTTGTTAGCGGACTATCGCCCAGCTTGAACGAGTAGAAGTTTTGAGAGATATGCTGGACGTAGTCCGCTATCGGGGTTATGTCGTTGCAGCGTGCGTATAGGTCTCTGAGGGAGGTGTATCTTCCTGAATTTGATATGAGGCGCATGAATTTGTGCTCAAGCACTTTTAGCTTTTTCATTGTCGTGGCCGGTATGCACCTTATTGCACCCGACTGCACCGTCTTAGTCCACCATACCACTGATCTAGAGGTTATCATGGATCTCACTACCCTGGTGTATAACCACAGGTTCATTTTGGGATTTAGCCCCCAGTTTTTTCACACATTTATTTTACCTACACCTTCCCAGGCGATTGTGGCTTTCTGTGTAACTTTTTGAATGTAAGAGTTCCATGTTAATTTCTGGTCAGAAATGACTTCTAAATATTTTGCCTCATAGGCAAATGGAATTTCCACTCCGTTGAGCCTTAGGGGCTTTAGACTTTGCAGTGCTCTTCTGCGTGTAAAATTGATGACAGTGGTTTTGTAGGGATTTTCTTACAACACCATTTGTCGACAACATTTAGGGCTCTTTGCAAACGCTCCGTTATTGTATTTGCGAATTGCCCCTTAACAAGTATTGCTAGATCATCAGCATACCCTGAGCAATAGAAGCCCTCTGTGGAAAGTTTCCGGAGGAGTTCGTCAACCAAGGTTGCCCATAGTAGTGTGAATAGTACACCTCCCTGGGGACAGCCTGTGCTCACTTTCGCCTCAATGGAGATCTCATCTAGATTGGATATTATAATCCTATAATCTAGGCTGGCTTTAATCCACCGGCAGATCGTTGTTGGGACTCTTCTGTTTGATAATGCACTCGTTAGTGAGTGCGTTGTCGCGTTATTAAACGCTCCTTCTATGCCTAGGAATGTAACTACTGACATTTCCTTGTCCTCTAAGGACTTTGCTAGTAGTCTGTTTAATTTATCCAGCGCAAGTCTGTCGACCTCCCCGGCTGGTATACATATTGACGTTCACTCAGGGGATTTTCCCTTAGTAATTCGTCTCTAATGTACCTATTTATCAGTCTTTCCATCGTTTTAAGTAGGAAAGAGGATAAACTTATAGACCTATATGACTTGGACGTTTGGTCCGATAATCTACCGATTTTTTAGTAGAAAGATGACTCTCACCTTACGCTATACTTTTGGTATGTATTTCCAGACCAAACAGTTTCTGAGTATTTTACATAAGTAAGATATAAATAGCCTCTTTCGGAGCAAAATTGGATATATTTCGTCCATTCCAGGGGATTTGAGTGGTTGGAACTTACTAATTGCCCATCTGATTTTATCAGGTTTTATAACCTCGGTCGCCAACCTCCAGTCCGCGAGTTTGGGCCGTTTTGGACTTTGGTCAGGATAATGCCTATCCTCTAGGTCTGTTAATATTAATGAGTCCGGAAAGTGTGCTTCCAGGAGCAATTCGATACTTTCCGTCATTGTTTCCGTGTAGGTTTCATCATCTTTTTTTATAAAACCTACTTCATTTGCAGTACAACCGTCCTTGGCCAGGACTCTATGGATTCTGGAAGCTGCGGGGCCATCACTGACCTCTTCGCAGAATCTCTTCAATGAGTCTCTCTTTGCTCTGCGGGCCTCTTTATTGTACTGCGTGAGTTATACCTTGTAGGTATCCCAGTCTTTGGATTTGGCCCTATTAAATAATCTTCCAACTTCATCCCTAAGGCCTACTAGGTGATTATTCCACCAGACTGTTTTCCTTGTTTTCTCCGGACAGCTTTCCTGGTAGGCAGCTACTATCACCTCATTTACCTGTTCCACTGCCACTTCAAGGCTCTCTATGTTTCTTCCAGACCCTATTCCTCTCTGGAGATACCCTCTGAGGGACTCTAAATATCCTTCTAGAAGATATTTTGAAAGTCCCATCAATGTACCAGTGCTTGAAGTGGATAATTGTTCAAATCAATCTTCCTTACCAAAAATTATAATTCTATCTGATCCAGGCTCCGAATCACATATCAAAAAGTTGATTGTAACCCCAGCTTGAGTCACATATTGTTGGTATAACTCGGTATGATCGGCTCTTCCAGATTGACGGGGTCTGCTGGGACACAGGTAATTTCGTTGCATTTTCTTCTTATAATTTTTCATAACACTCCAACATTCGGTAGAACAGTTCAACAGTTTCCTGTGCTCAATTTTTTATTCTTGTTACCACTCTCTTCACTTCAACATTGGCATCATGAGAATGTTCATTATTTTTTTAAGGTGTGAATTCGAACCTTGCATCGACCTCGTTCTTCACATCGCCAAAACTTTAAATTATCATCTCTTGCACTTACTGTATCAAAATCTTAGATCCAGAAACCATCTTTGTCGTATGCTGCCACTTCGCGAAAGTCAACTGGACCAGTGGCGAAATGGATGGTGGCGAAACGGCTGGTGGCGAAAAGGCTGGGGGAAAACACTAGTGGCAAAACGGCCGCAGTGAATCGGCGGCGACGAAACATCCCATTCCGTAATTTTAGAGCAGCGTGGTTGGTTCACTTGCATTAATTGCCAGTTTTACTTAATATATTACGGAACATCTTGATGCAGCCGGTCAAGTTGATGTTGTTTATGTTGATGTTTCAAAAGCTCTTGACAGGCTGAACCACGCCATGCTATCGTATAAATTGGCTGCCTTAGGCTTAACAGATAACTTTCCAACTTGTTAATATCACTTCAACCTCGGGAATGCCGCAAAGTTCCGATCTTGAGCCTCTACTTTTCTTTATTTTTATAAACGACATAACTGCAAACCTGCAACGCAAAACGTTACTTTACGCTGTTGACTTAACGATATACCATACGACTAATACTGTTGACGACTGTTAGAGGCTCCAAGACAATTTCAGTCTACTAAACAACTGATGCATGTAAAATAAAATATACTTAAACCTAAGCAAGGGCAATATTATTATATACTCTAGGATATAAATGCCATATAAATTTTTTTATACAGCGTGCCCCATTTTGCTTGTAACCACTCCTATAAAAAGTTTATTTAATTGCCGATTTAGATATATATTTTTGAAATAAGATCTTTGAAAAGGGCGTCTTTGTGTTACATTAAATTTTACAAAACATAATAGCGTGGCCTACTATGATTTTTTTTCGGGTCAAAAAATGGTAAAGCTTTATTAGCTATTTTTTATTAAAAATCTGAGTGCGCCACTGGATTCAACAACCCTCCAAACGTGCGATCTTTTGTGATTTATCCTACATCTAGTTGTTGCTTAGGATTCCAAAACTTTTTACAAAGCTTGTGATTTTCCTGGGGGCTAATTTCCCTATGTCTTAAGGTGTTAATTCCGTCTGTTCAAGGAATTTTAGCCTAGTGCGGACTAACACCTCGCATTCACAATGACAAAGTATATGTTCCGCAGTTTCAGTTGCAGAATCGTAATGTCAGCAATTGTTGCCTGCCACCTTGCCCATATTCTTGAGGTGATATCTCAAGGGGCAGTTGCCAGTCAGAAGGCCTGTGATTAGCCTCAATTCGGACTTTTCAAGTTCGAGAAGCCCTGTGGCAGTCTTTTATCGAATAAGTTATAAACTTTTTCGCTTGTCTTTGCCCTGGAGTATTCCTCCAGTAGGACCTTTTCTGGTCCTTTTCCCATTCTTGGATCTCCTCCGCTATGTGTCCTTTGGCCAGGCCACAGAACGGTTCGGGTCCAATGAATGGTGCTTTAGCTCCTTTTTTTGCAAGGCTGTCATCAAGTTCATTTCCTTGTACTCCCTCATGCCCTGGCACCCACATCAAGGTAACCTTTTTGTTGTTGGCCAGTTGCTTCAGGGATTGTCTACATTCCCAGGCAACTTTAGACTCAAAGGTATAGGACCTTAGAGCTTTTAGTGCTGCTTGGCTGATCTGATAATATATATATCTTTACCCTTCGGATACCTTTATTTAGGCATTGCTGGGCACACCCATCTATAGCGTAAATTTCTGCCTGGAAGACGGTTGGAGTGTTACCGAGAGCTTTGGATAGCCTACATTTAGGCCCTGCTACGCCCACTCCTACCCCTTCATGGATCCATCTGCATACCAGATGAGTGACAATTGTTCCAAACGCAGTGCCTCTATCTTGCTCGTCTGACGACTTTCAGTTAGCACGTCAAACGGGCAGTCAAAGTCTTGTTTGATTGGCATTGAGTCAGTGAGTTTGATCATGGACTTCTAATGGATTAACTCCAGAATCCTTAAGTAACCAACCAAATAGCCTGGTTTAAATTTATATGCCCGGTGCAGTCGTAAGGAAAGCAGGTCAAGCATAGCCCCCATAGCTGCTGTAGGACACGAGTGCATTGCTCCTCTAATTCCTATACAGGCAAGGTGTTACGTTTCTGCAACTTTACCTGTGCTATTTTTTCTTCTGTTTTTGGCCACCATACGCATGATGCGTAGGTCACCATAGGTCTGACAACCGAAAGATAAGACCAATGTGTAATTTTCGGTCTTATACCCCAAGTCTTACCAAACAGCCTACTGCTTTAGCAAGAGTCCTTTGCAGATGTGAGTTCCAGGTAAGTTTTGATCCAGGATTACTCCTAGATACTTGACTTCACTGGAAAAATTTAGTATCGCTCCATTCAGTATAGGGGTTCTAAGATTGAGTTTTCTCCTTTTAGTGAACGGGACAATAGTTGTTTTGCTCGGATTGACATTGAGCCCCTCTGACGAGCACCATTTGAATATTATGTTAAAGGCAATTTGCATGAGTTTGGATATCATGACCTCATTTTTGCCTCTCACAGTGACCACCAGGTCATCTGCATAGCCCTGACGCGATAGGACTCCACCTTGTGGACAACCCCTGACTGCAGTCATCTTAGCCGAAAGGGTGGGTTTCACCATCTTTGATCAACCCCCTCGGTAGTCCCATGTAAAAAACATTTTTACAGGAAAATTTCCGCATAAAAACTGCGCCTCTACTTGTTAACCTTTTGAGTTTGATTATTGATCAATAGGGGATGAAGGCACGTGTTTTCCACCCTCGGATCTATCACAATCAATTCTCCGCCCCCAAAAAAAGGATGAGAAATATCTTTTAGCCCTGGGGTAGTTTTCACCCTCTTGACTGGAAATAAGGGATGTGTGGATGATTTTACCTCCCTCATCCTCCTCGATCTTTTTTTAGTTACATTCTCACCAAACAACGTGCAAAAATTAGTTACGAAAGTTTTTTTCTGCAAAGGGGTGGTTTTCATGTCCTTTGATCAATCCTCTGGGTTGCCATTTTACAGGAAAAATCCGCACAAAAACTTTGTCTCCACTTTTTACACCTTTTGGGAGTGGTTCTTGGCCAATAGGGGATGAAGGCAAGTTTTTCCACCCTCGGACCTATCGCAATCGATTCTTTACCCCAAAACACGGGACGAGCCGTGGTCCAGAAGTGTCCAACTGTCCGTTTATATGCCTGGACAGAAAGTAAAGGAGAATTGGCACTGTACCTAGTGAGTTTATTATAACTCACGCTTATAATTCACGCTATTTGTTTATGGATTTATTACATGTTCAATAGTAGTTCATTAATGAATATATAATCTAATATGAGTAGGATATTAAGTCATAAATGTTTTTAGGATAACCACTTCTGTTACTTATACACTTTGTACTCTTGAAAAAGGCCTGAAAAACCGAAACATTAGTAGAGAATTTTAAAAATTTGATACACCTAAAGCAGCGTTTATTTAACACCAATTATTAGTAATTTTAAACTAAATTTTGTTTTTTGTAAAGTTCTCTTTTCGATGTAAGAAATTATTGTTATTTTTTTTTCAACGAACGATATTATTAATTAATATCAGATACAAGATGACTAGAATCTCATAACAAATTAAATAAGATATATGTTTTAAAGTAAATCATCAAGCAATAAATATATTAGTTCTTAAACGACTGGACTATTTAGACAAGTTTACAGATCCCTATTCGTATATATATATCTTAAGGAAACCCCGATAATGATTTTTAAAGCCTTTTTCATTACAACGTAATCGTGCCCAAGCTAAGGAAATCCGCTAAGTAGGCTGGGGGATTGAAGCACTTGATAAATATTTCAATCTTAGCAAGCTCTCTTAAGACTTTCCTTTTTTCTTAAGACGGCAATTTAAAAATTGATTATCATTAGTCTTGGTTTACAGTGATAATATATTTTAAGGAGGTAAAGTTTTTTACAACTGATCTTAATGAAATTCTAGCACAGAAGTAAAAGGATACGTAATAAAAATTATATAAGCTATTCGAGACATTTAAGGAAACACTTTGTTTGTTCCGCATAATTTGGACGAATGAGTTTTATATTTCAGGATCAGTTTTTTAACAATAGGAATGCCGATTCTGAATGGAACGCGTTTAATTTGATGGGTTTTTAACATTAATAACATTGCATGATATACTTACAACTGAGTTTTTATCGAACAAAAACATTTTATTAAAGGGTGCTTTAATTAAAATATGAATTCAGCTATTATATATAATAGGAAATGTACAGAGTGACTGTTAAAAAGCCTATGAACTTGCCCAAATGGCAACTCGGGCAAAGGGGATTTTGAGGTAATGCAATACAAATTCACTTAGAAAAGTTTTTTTTCTTCTTGAAATATACACAAACACGCAAACTTTTTATTACTCTTTCCAGTCTGAGATATATTAGGAACTATAACAAAATTTCAATTGAACATGTTTTTCGAGGCTGTAACGAAAAGGGCAACACGACAACTCATTCAAGATATATGGCCGAGGCCCGACGCCCGCTTTTTAAATGCTGAATTTTCGTGAGTGGCTTCGCTTTGACGAGTCTTCCGACGTTGTCTCTGCGAAAATTTTCGATAGAGGTACGCAAAGATCTACGCAGCCGCTAAACATGTTGATCGTGGAATTGACGCTTTCATCAGTGTAAAAATCAACCCATTAGTGTAAAAAAAGGGTGATGCGCTTCGCCTACAAAAGCGATGGGTTGGACCGGCGAGTTTTCTGCCCCCAATATGTAAAAATAACGAGGACTGAAAATTATTTATTTAAATAAATACTACTCCATTGAATACAATTCAAACAATGTATTTAATCTGCAATACCAAGTTTGTTCTAATATTTACACATAAACATAAAAATTTATTGATTATAATACAGCACGTGCAAAACACAAGACAAAAATATAATTTAAAAAATAACAACACAAAGATTTATAACATATTATGGTCTAAAATTTTATAATATTTTACCTGTCTATTTTATGCAATACGATAAGAGGACTATTCTGTGAACTGAATAACAAACAGAAATTCACGAAATTATTGGTACGTAGCTAAAATATTGAATATTTAAGGAATATAATAATGACCATATATTTCGCTTATGATCGTTGTGTAAGGAAATTTTAAATATTAATTAGTAAATAATAACAATAAAGTTTTACAACATAATTAAGTTGGTACACTACATAAAATTAACGAGTCATTATTTTCCTAAATATTACTTTGTAACTATTGAATCGTAATTGAAAAAAAGCAATAAATTTGACTGATTGATTATATTTCGATTTATGATAGACGACAATTTTTCTGCAGAAATGTAAATCAGTTCCCACCAGATTTCAACGTAAGTTTTGAAACATTTGATCTTGAAATTCTTTACGAATTTGAGAAAGTTTTCTCCAGAAAATATCTTGAAGAACTACAAATCCACCCTTGTAGAAAATACCTTGCGTAAGTATCGGCGCTACATAACCTCGCAAAGAATAGTTATTTATGTACAGAGGGTGATATAGAAATGCTTATGCCCGCGTGTGACGAATTTCTATACGAGGGCTTTGGCCCGACGGTAAAAAGTCACACAAGGACATAAACATCCTGTATTCCCAGTAGAGCATACAATGTTTTATATTTCACTCTACTTTAGATACCTACCTAATTTAATTTTAATAAATGAATTTAATTTATGAAATAGATATGGCTTTGCAGTTGCTAGTCCTTGCGTTTGTTTTTGTATCTATAACGATGCCACTATTATTTTATTCATTTCTGTCAGTGAAGTAGTAAAATTTGTTGAAATAATTCTAAAAGTGATCATGCAGGATAAAGAAATTCCACAAAATGAGGCACTGCTACCAAAAGAAAATCCCGATCACTGTATGAGAAAGAATATGAAGAGTTTCAACAATGGGCTAACAGAACTTCTGTAACTCTCAGCGAGACAGTTCTAATGGCTTACTTTATCAACTATTGTAATTTTCAACTTTTTGTGTTTTCTGATAAATTATTGTTCTTACATACTTCTTATATTTTATAGGCGGAAACATTCTGCCCGAATACATTGTGGTCAAAATACTCAATATGCTGAAGGCAACATTGTTGGTGAATAGAAAAATAAACATAGGATATTATAATCCACTGGAGGTCTTTCTGAAACAATCTTCAAAAGGATATCTTTCGAAAAAATCCAAGATATTGACACGGGTGGATGTTTTAAAATTCAAATATTATTACATTTTGTATCTGTGTTAGCTAATAGCATTAAAGAACCTTAAACGAAACGTCATTATTAAAATAGCTTTTTAAATGTTTTTCAATGATTTTCAAAAGTGAGTATTGGAGGGCATAAATAAGCGGGCGTAATCATTACGCCTGCTCTTTTTGAATCTAGAGAACATGTTACCTCCTTTCCCTTATTATTTATTTTTTGGAAATGATTGAGGCAACATATGCGGATGACTAGCCGGTTTAAGTCGGAGCAAAGAGCCATGGATCCGGATGATTCGTAAGAGTGGACAAACTTACCCTCTTTGAAATGTACAGCATTCATGACAGATTTCTGTTTATTTCAAGAAAAGGAGACAAAGAAAAACTGTTGTTAAATTGGGCACCATCTATAGTAAAAATTGTCTCTTTTTCTCAAATAACCAGTCTACTATAGATCAGGCTGAAATTGTTGGTAAGAGAAGTAAAAAGATAGTTTAAAATGAATGATAAAATATATTGCATGAATAGATAAATCGGTTTGTATAAAGTGAAATTTTGAAGTTACTTAGTAATATCGGCTAATAAAGACTAACTATAATTTGAAGGAAAATATATAACGAATTTATACCAGGATCCTAGATTCCGGGATTGAATATTGTTGAGGTAACTGGTTCTGGAACAGCAATCAACCCCCACAATTGCCTCTTGCAAAAATGGGGTCTAAAGTTTTCCTTGGCAATTTAGTTTACGTCTCTTAATGAAATGAAATTTGAAAATTGTGGGAAAATTGTCCAACTATGTGGTTTTTGAAAAGTTAATGAATGCAGTAATTGTGGATGCTCAAAATTTCAATAAAAAATATATAAAGCTTAAATATAAAGCTTAAAGCATAAGCATAAAATAAGAAGAAAATCAAATTTTCAATATGAAGAAAATTTTTAAAGTATCTATATGTAGGAAGATATACATAAGCTATGCATAAGCTGTGCAAAAGTTACGCAGAAATGTATGCAGAAATATACAAATGTATAAGTGTATAGAAATGTATAAATATATAAGCTAAATTCGTAAATTATAAATTGCCAAAAAATGAAAAGAAAGAAAAAATATTTTAAAACCATGTGGTACATATAGTATTTTAACTACTTATTAAATTAAAAAGAATTGAATTTGAATTTAGATTTATTTTAAAAATAATTTAAATTACATCAAAGACAAAAATTGAAAATTACTGAAATTTTAAATTTCTAATAAATTAAATTTACCCGGATATTAAACACTTGCTAACGCGGCTATAAAAATGTAATATTAATTACTGAAGTCCACAGTTAAGTTTATCTACGTTCGAAGCAGTACAAAAGCTGCAAGCAAAATGATTTCTTGATGAATTTTACTAAAAGGTAAACTTTATTTGTCCCACTTACTGCATAATAATGCCATCACACAAACTTGAAAAATCTATTTCCACAAATTATATGGAAACTGTAAAACGTAGAAATGGTACAGGTATGGCTATCTGTCAATTGTTGAGTTAAGCGCAACAACCTGTCTTATGTAGATTCCCATAGTCAAACAAATTACAGAATCGATAAAAGGAAACTATAATACCACATACCACAACTGACTTAGATTTTAACAATTTTTATTTTATATTTTATACATAATCAAAAATATGAACTTCCATAAAAAATAGTAACACATATTGTGAGAACTCAGTAAATATATTACATCTTATAGGATATACTGTATATAGTAATGAGAAAGGTACGGGAAATAACCATATGTACTTACGTAGTAAACAAAAACATAAAAATTGAAATATAGGTATCTGAATCTAAATAAATGTTTTTAGACCATTGTTTCCTGAGATGCTGTAATAGAACTAGAACAGAGATACATAATAGTGTAAAAAAAACATGACTGAGTTCCTAAGATATAAAAATATATACATAAAATAGTGTGAAATGATTTAGCAGTTATACAAGTAAAATTCTGCTAGTTGAGAACAGTTTCACTTACAAAAACTGAATCAAAATGCTATATAGAGCGTGCTAAATATAAACAAAATACTAGTTTTTATATAAAACTGCTAAGTGGACATAGGCAATGTAACAAATAATGGCTTTGTGTATATATCTCGTATCCAAGCAATAATAACAAATTATAAGCAAGTGAAATATAAAAATTATTTTGAAGGACGTTTAGTACTGTTTCTAAAATTGGTTAAACTCGAATATTGTTATAGTTCCTAACGGGAACAAAAGAAATTCGAAAGGATAATGAAAATATATCTTTCTGTTTAGGCCCCAAAAGGAAAGAATTTAAACCAACTTTTTGCTGTAATTTTGAAAGGAGTGATTTCTAATAAATCTTTCGTAAGTTGATTTTTGTTAGACTCTCAAATATTTTCATGAAAGCATTTTTGTATATGTCACGCCATTGGAAAATATCTGTTGTTAGATTTCATTGTAGTTGTTGGAAATTTGTCTGAAGATTTCCATCCCGTGTGAAGTAAACGGTTTTTATTGAATCATGGTAAGTTATTTGACTATAACACCAATCGGATTAGAAAATAAATAGGAAAGAGATTTGCTGGTATTGTACGCTTAACAGGAAACTACTACAGATGGCGTAATGGTGTTAGTAGTACCATACAGAACGACGAAATAAATGTAAAATAAATAGTTTTCCGTAAAACTCTGAGAGATACCAAGAATACTGAAGAGAAAACTTTTGTTGTGTATTACATACAAATTTGGTTCAAATAACTTCAATAATAACGACAATATATATAGTAATCGATATTTTTCTGGGACTGTAACACTCCGCACCTCCAGGACCTCTATTCTGTAAAAGCGTGAAAGCACGTTCCCGTGAGAAGTGGACGAAGTTCACTTGAAAATGTATAAAAGTCTATTCTGTAACTACGGGAGTGATCACATCGTGCGAAAAATTGCATGAACTTACTTCTACTGGTAAATTGAACGGGAATCCGCCAGTTCCCCGGAGGAATGTTAAAAAACACGGTAAAACCCTCGGTATACTTTTCGACGTAGTAACAAAATCCGACTTAGGAAATATTTCGCATGAAAGCCTGCTTCACGTAAAAATATCGTGGAAGAGGTTTTTAATATTTTTAATCATATTTTCGCTCTACGGAGCGATTTTTATGCAAAAATTTCCATAACTCCTCAAGGAGCGTCATTTTAGAATGTGTTGTAAATGTCGCTGCACAGGGACGTAATGTCGCCCCGACCACTAAACTTTAGAAAGTATAACAAAATCTGACTCGGAAATTTCAAAATTAAAAACCCTTTTACGAATCCACGTTGTTAAGCACTGCAACTCATGCGCGGTATTAAATATGAGGACAAGTTAATCCAGCTTCTATTCAAAGTATATCGTGAGTTTTAGCGAAAATAACCCTCAGTGACATGGGACCCCCATCATTTCCTAGTAGTCGATTTTGACGGGGAAATGATGAGTTTTAACGGGATTTGCCCTAAACCGGTTCCTCAGTGATTCGGTGTCAGAAAAGTATCTTTACCATGTACTCATATGTGCACCGCCTTGCCTGAACGTATTGAAATTGTAATTGCCCAAATATAATTCAAGGTCGTTGCGATTCAAGCATTTTGAAGCTCCGAGGAGCGACCAAAATCGATATTGAAATAAAAATACGTGAATAGACAGGCAAGTAAAAGCCCACCAAATTTTAGAAACATTGAACTTTTCTTGAATCTTTTTGTGTAATCGTTAGCTCAAAAACTGCATATTGGATGGTAGTTGGTACATTATAAATCGTTCCGTTCCTCACCATGTGTTGTACACGGGCCAGACTATTGTTTGTCAAACATATTTCTTAAAAGTTGGTGTAAAACATAAATTTTTTGAAGAGATTTAATATATATTTTTGAAATTTATATTGTCTTTTAATTGCGTTTTTTTAACAAAATTCCTTTTCAGGTATAATTTTAAGAAAGTGTTATAGTACTTCCAGTGTTAGGTTTATAGTGTTACGACGTCCAATAGATACCATCAGAGCAGCAGTTAAGCAAAAACGAACAGTAAGTATATATTTTCATATTATTCTCCATCTGAAACAGTCGTTTCAAACCCTTATTTTGTGAACGTAAACATTCATTTTTGAAATATATAAAAAGTCCTTCAGACCACAAAAGATGGATCGTTCACAAGAACGGCGATCCTAACCGTACTTTTATGACAGTTTCATCGGTCAAAAGTTATTGTTGTCAAATCCGTGAATCAGAATGGACATTGCGGATTTGCTCACCGCCAACGAGGTAATAATAATATAATTCTTAGCAAATATTACAATTACTCTTTTAGTTTATTATAGTCATATTTTTTTAAATATATATTACCAATAACGAGGGTATATCCTTACGGATTTTTTGATCAATAAAAATTTATTCTGTCACCTTTTACCTAATTTAATTAATGACATGTGACACGACAATGAAAACAACTGAGCACTGAACAGCTGTAGCTTTTGCGTCAACCTAATTTGATGTAATATCGGCTATTCTCGTTAAATCCCTTCACATTCACCACCTATCCACTGCACTTACAGAATACAGTCTAGGACGGTCGGGTGAGATGCGCGTGATGTGAGCTCTCGCTTCGCACGATGAATGCTTACTCTCCCCATAATTACAGAATAGAGGTCCAAAGCGAAGCAGTTTTGAACACCTGTTTATAAGAGATTTAAAAAAGAATTAACTAAGGAACAGGGGGTATTCCCCCTAAAATATTTTAATGCACTGTTGCACTCTGTATAGTATCTAATTTATTCAGACTGATTCTTTTAAAATTGAATTGACCTAATGTTCCAGGAAGCAGACACCGTAAAACCATAACAGATGCTTTCAAAATTTGCTAACTATCTCACAGCAAGGCGTACCATCCTCCGCGAGTGGAATAAATACCACGTTGAAATCCGATAATGTATTCACCAATATATCTATATGAGCGTAACAAAAACTGTCAACGTAAACAATAAACACGTAAATGTAAAATATTCATCAATTGGGGATGGATAGAAATAATATTTTTTATTGAATTATGAATGATCCCTTTTTCAGGTATATATGATTCAACCTGTTTGTATAACGTTTCAAATTTTTCATGTATTCAATATTGTTTAACCAAATACACAGTTGATTTGAAATTTTATTTTTTCTACTCGCATACTTTAATTGATTTATTAGATATTTATTACCAGTCTATAATGATATTCATGATACAAGTTTATTACCAACAACAATGCAACATCACAGCAATATCCAGTCAATATCAAATATTGCCATGGGTATGACAGATCTAAAATTTATCAATTTTGACAAGTCATACTGTACTGTTTACCTAGCAAATATTATCCATTATATGCGAGTAGAATACTAGAATTTGATTACGACTATTAAATATTTTTATTATTACTATATTACTAATTTACGAATAGACAACTTTATTTAACGTTTCAGAAACTGAAGACGATGTCATTAAATGCTCATGGTATAATATACTATTTAAGGTTATATTTCAGCTGTTATAGATGTGAAAGTTTACGCAACAAAATTTCATAAAAATACGTATGATAAAGGTAGAATGAGTATTCATTTTCTCTATGACCATTAAAAAATATAGATTTTTTTAATTTATTTTAGTATGAGAAATATTTCTTTCATTACTGTTTACTGTTCGATACATCTTCCTGAAAAAAAGCCTATTAATTGTATATATATATTCCCAGAAGCTTCCGCTGTCGTTGGTATGAAAGGTACTAGGTTCTCGGGTTGAACCACGTCTGAGATTATTAATGTCGCGACGTTTCGGCTCCCGTCTTGGAGCCATTTTCAGAGAGAAAGGGAGTCAAGAGAAACTTGTTAAAGAAAATAATGCTAGGAGTTCGTAGGACTTCTTCGATTCCGGGGGCTCAATCTGCCTACTGCCCAGACCTCACCACGATCCGTCTCTAAGGCCTCAATCTGCCTACTCCTTAGAGCTCCCATTGGAGCTCCTCTCACTTGTTTGTAGTAGTTGTCTTGACAGAGAAAATAGGTGTTGGACAGACAATGTTCTAGAAGGGCCAGAGTGCTTGGAGAAATATTGTGTTTAGGTTAGAGAAAGTTTAGGGCTCAATGAGTGGGATATTGGTGAATAATGACGCAATATCGAAACTGACTAGAATGTCATTCTGGGAAATAGAATAATTTTGAAGATCACCTCTATCTCCCGTCATAACCAATATCTACATCGACAACTTCGAAACCCAAGCCCTGAATTCATCCGAATTGAAGCCTAACTGCTAGCTAAGGTACGTAGATGACATCTTCGTTATCTGGCCACATGGTAGAGATTCTCTAAACAATTCTCATATTAATCATATACACCCTTAGGTCCAGTTCACTATTGAAATCTAAAACAATTGTTCTATCCCTTTCCTAGACGTTCTTATTACAAAACAAAACGACAATCAATTCTCCTACTCTGTATATAGAAAACCAACCCACACCAACCGTTACTTTAATTCAAAATCACATCACCATCCATCACAAATAAATTCCGTTGTCAACACTCTTGTAACCAGATCCCTCAGACTAATAGACAATCACACCAGACAATCCGAACTGCAAATTTTAGAACAAGCACTTCTACAAAACGGTTACGACAAAAGATATATGGCACGATCCATGCACAGAGCACAAAATCCTTCCCAAATACAACAAACAGAAACTCCTCCTCAGCAAAAAACCTTTCTACCCTACGTCAAAGGTATCGCAGATAATATTTCAAAGGTTCTCAAATCCAATAACATTAAAACCATATTCACAACACAACAAACAATTTCCAGTTTAATCAGAACCCCAGAAGACCAAATATCTAATGATTCCCATGATGTATACGAAATACCTTGCTCAAACTGTCCCCAAACCTACATTGGACAAACAAGGAGACAGATTAACAATAGAACATATGGACATCGTCTTGCAGTTACAAAATCCGATCCCACACAGCATCACTTGCCCAACACCACCTCCTAACAGGCCATAATATAGATTTAGACAACACCAAAACCATAACACCCTTATTTTTCCAGAAACCGCGAATCATCCGCGAAGCAATTGAGATTGAAAAAGTTCCCAATTGTCTATTCAGTTATTTTATATAGTGGAACGTGGGATATGTTTATGGTATAAAAGGACTTCATTGAAACATCGCATTTCTGATCACGTGACATCACCTTCAAAATCAAATTTATAAATCGGACATCCCGTATATTACTAAATTTCTGTGAAGGTTTTTCTAATACAATTTCAACGTTACCATACTTGTCAGGGTCTTTTCAGCATTACAGTGGAGATACAGATCATTTCTTTATTTTCCTATAAAAATATAGATAGCTTAGAAATAAAAAAGTATCCTAGAAACCGTTACAGTTAAAACTCAAATTGATGTCCACCTTCAAATTTTGTTTAAAGATTCGTAGTGCTACTGCCCTAATCATTTCTGGCGTAACACTTCAGCACGCTGCTGTGATATTATCTCGCAAATCGTTTAAATCTGTAGGCTATCTTTTAAATACTCCAGGGGAAGAAATTAACAGTTATATCTAGGGAACGAGCCGGCCAATGTATTGTGCCATATCGCCCGATCCATCTTCTACGGAAGGTAGCATCAACATATGCCGTAACTTACCTGGCATAGTGACGAGGTGCACCTTTCTTCTACCACAACATAGTCTCTCGTTTAAGGGAATATCTTCAGGAAAAGCTGGAAGTGCGTTCTGAAAAGTATTATTACGCCGTTAAAAATTCGTCCATAAAAATACGGTTCAATCAAGCAGCCGTTGAATAAACCGCACCATACATATACGTCCCAATTGCCTGAAATTGGATTTTCAGCCAACCTGTAATTAAAATTGTGTCGATTAGTACCGTCGTTGTGAAAACGACTTTCAACAGTCCACGATCTTTTATTTAAAGCTTTTATTTATTTCACTGGATATTAGTTTCTCACCACTTCCACATATTTACACTAGTATCGTCAAGATACATTAATACATGTTTAAAAGTCCACGATTGTAAGTCACTCAGTTTTAATAATATACTGATGATGCTAACAGGGCTAGCGAAATAAGGGTCGAATACTGCATTCGACTGTATTAGTTCAAACGTTTTTGCGTTTTGTAATAGCATTTTTTTGACATAAAAGATATCGATTTGTGCTATAAAAGTTGAAAAAGGTTCTCGGACGCTGATTAAAAAATTCGGTAGCTCTTGTTCTGCACGTGCAGAATTTGACTTGCATTTGACCTGTTATTATTACTCTATAGATTCTATGGTGCGATATAAAATTTTATAAAAAAATATATACAAAGTATAGACTAACCACTTAAATACACGACCTCAAACATTGAGATATTATTATTGTTACACAAGAGAAAATCTGAGGGACTGCCGTATTAAGCTCAAATACAGAAAAACTTAAATATGTTAAAATAATAAAAAATATAATTTATATCAGTAATAGTGCAGGTTGATAAAACATAATTATAAAGAACATAGTGTCAATATAAGCATATACATGTACAAATATTTAGAAACAACAAATATAAATATAACATGGCACAAAAAGGAATAAAGAAATCAAAAACCCCAAAGAAAGCTATCAAGTCTATTTTTGAAATGTTTGACGGGGCGTTCATGACTTCACTTGTTAGCGAATTCCAATGCATTGGAATTCGCTGCTAATAGTTAATGAAGAATTTTCTACATCTGGTGTCATAGAAATCTTGACGTAGCTTGAAATCGAGTCGTGATCTCTGAGCCTATTATTATTGTTTAAAGAAAACAAATTACTCAGATTTAAATAGTACGTATCGTTTAATAATCTGTATGTCGTGATAATGTCTCCGCGTGTTAATCTGTTCATGAAAGTACTTAGACCGAATATGGTTAGCCTCTCGTTGTATAAAATAGGTTTGAAACCGTGGATCTATTTTTAACGAAGCCGTGTTGATGCACACTGATCTGCCCCTCTATATGTGGATATAGCACGTTATGCAGAGCTATTTCACAAACTTTTGCGAAATTATAAATTATAGTAATTTGCTGATAGTTTTCTACATTGTTTTTTTCGCCCTTCTTGTAGACCGGGTAGATATGAGATTTTTTCCATATATCCGGAAATATACCAAACTTCAAAAACATATTAAAAATTGTACGGAGGGGCTCTACAAAAACATGCACAATCCCTAACAATAAAAGCTGGTACGTCTTCAGGTCCTTTCGTAAATTTGGTGAATCATTTTTGCTACAGATGATCAAGTTCTCATACTTATCAGGTAAATGGGATAATAAATTACATAGTATAGTGTCTTGATCAAATGTAGTTAACGGAGTCTGTAGACACAGCATATTACAAACAGATATTTGAGATTTAAGGCAAGTTATATTAATATTTGGATACACTATTATCATTTATGCTGTCAGTATTACGTTGTATATAAAAGACATCATATCAGGCATAATATATAGATATCTATTTAATCACGAATATAATAACTTACAAGACATGAGAAAAAATGAAATTTATCTTCTTATTCTATGTTTAATTTGTGGTGTTTATTATTTATTATTAACTATCCTTATTCTTATTATTAATTATTCTAATACTTATGCCTGACGAGAAAAAATAAACTCTTTTAATTTTAAATGAAAATTATTATCAAGAGTTAAAGCCGGACCTATAATCAAACAAACAGCTACTGGGATAGAATTTCAATAAATATTGCTGACTTAATTTTTTTATACATTAACACGCCCGGTATATTTTTTAACATAATGGCCTGCCCTCTCTTATCTTCATTGCACGCTACTTCTATTATATTTTTACTACAAGCTCAACACAAAAGAGTATCTAACTGCCTTCGAGTGGACAAAGAACAAGTATAAAAGTTTTTTAAAATAGAGAATTAAGCTCTCAGCAAATGCTAATTATCAATCTAAACAAACTTTACTAATTAAAGAATAGTAAATGAATGAATTTTTTGAATTTGGTAACTTTAGATCATCTTTATTTTTATGGATCTTTCAAATAAGATTTAGATAAAACTGGGAAGAAGTATTATTTTGCAGAATTCCCTTTCCGGAAATATACATCCCAAGATCCTGTGGTTTTAATCTCAAGGCTGTAGACGTTTCTTTGAAACAATTCAATTCTCGACGGAGTTTATATTCCATTTTTATATTCTGGGGAAATTTTACTTATTGAATTTTGCAGCGGAAGTTAAACTTAAAGAAATTTAAAATTCTGCATGGTACAACTATTTATATTTGTTTTCTTTGATATGAAATATAAATATGATCTGATGGACTAAATGAAATCATTTATTTACGATATTTCATAAAAATATGTATTGCATCGATTTTTTTTTCGTATTTGGGGGTAGGGTTTGGATGTACTTTATAGTTTAATTAATATATCATGCTGTTTAACAGTGCAAATTATGACATTTTATTGACAAGTTATAACACAATTTCCCATTCATAAGTGTTTCCGTACCAGTGTGTATAGAATACTCAGATAAGGCAAGGAAGAGAGTGTATTCAAGCTACTAGAATTCAAAAATGTGTTATAGAATAAAATAGAAAGTTTATTAAATAGGATAACGTTATATACATATATGATCAAAGTAGATAAAGCAGTATAAACAAATTTAAAAAAATGAACATAGCAGTGCACATGATCCAAAAATTTTAAACCATTCAACTGCAAAACAGTTAGATATAACAATTTTGAGATTTAATATATTGCAGTAAGTTGTTCTGAAATATAATCAAGCTAGCCGATTCCTTTATAATATTTGGTAACATGTTATATTCCCGAAAACTGTCATAAAATAATGTGTGCATATATTTGCTACAATTTTTCTTTTCAATGTGAAGTTGACCATTTGATCTAGTCAAACAATTATGAACCTGATTATTAAAAATAACGTATTTGTCAAAGTAAGATGGTAGTAAGTTATTTAATATATTGTATATAAAAATTAGAGCGAAATATCTTCATCGTTGCTTCACATTTAGCGGATCAAGTGTTAACACCATTGTTAAAAATGGAGTATATCCATTGCATCTTAAAATGATTCGCATTCAGCGGTTTTGCAACTTTTGGAACATAGCAATACAATTATAAAAAATGAAGAATACTTGCACAATAATTAAAGTGAAGTTGGATTATTGATTTGTAAATAGTTAAACTAGTTGCCACTGAAACACACTGAGATACTCTTAAGAAAAGGAATAACTTTTTTCGATATCTTGTTTTATATATCAGATATAAAATGATTTTTTAAACATAAATCATTACTAATAAAAAACCTAAGTATTTAATTTCAGTGATCACTTCAAGTTTGTTGTTACTGAACTAAATATTAATATTATTCACATAATTTGGTGTAATTATATTTTTTTGTTTTATTAATATTTAGTTTTATTTTATTTTCATTTAGGTATTGTGAAAGTTTATCAAGTTCGCTTTTCATTTTATCAATAGCAACATTAACATTAGTGTCAGTAACTGCAATCAAGGTATCATCAGCAAATACGTTAATGAAGTCACAATTAAAGGCCAAACAAAACAAAAATTTGTGAATCACGGACCGTTGACATGCCAAGCGAAATTCGCTATAAGATACGTTGGATACACGATATTTATTGAGTTATTTAGGTAGCTTTTCTACAATTCCCTCTATACAGAGTCATCTCGTTTTTTGTACGTGAATATAAATATTTTTAGCAGTTTGACAAATAACACGCCCACTATCGACGTCACTACTATACGAAGTATTTTCTAATAAATGGCGAAGGATCCGGTGAAATGACTTGTTGCCTTATTAAGCCTACATTCGTCACAACAATTAATAGTGGCAACCCATTCAAATCGGCCAGTAGTTTTGAAGTTATAAGACAAAATCTTCCTTTTGAAGTTGATTGAAAACATATTGACCATTAACATTTAAACTTGTTTTATTTCCTATATTGTGACTGGTAATGTGCTGGAGTTCTGCTTGATTCGCGTTTATTATTTTTCTTTGATTGACTGTGATTTCCGTTAGAATGCCTCAGCTGTATGGGAACTGTGGATAATGTCAACAGTTTTTATAATGTATGCGAGGAATCAACTTTTGAATTGCAAAATCGAAATTTCATCCCACTGGCTAGAGCGGAAAGCTTTTACGAACTTTATTTTTGGAGTTTTCTTGAAAATAACTCCATAAATAATAACTGTAATTGAATTAAATTCTACAAAGAAATAAAGAAATATAATGCAGCATGCTTTTAAAAAATCATTTTCTAAATTTTTATTGGGATTTTCACAAAATAATTTAGTGGAGTAACTAAGGAACTTGGGGAACGGTTCCATCAAAACAATGCTGCAAGAGAAAAGAAATATCAAGGTAAATAGGGATTTAATTTTCTTGCTAGCTATTCCTGAATGTTAGTAAGAGATGCCCCAGAAGTAAACTATCGCCGTAAAATAGCCCTCTGAGGCAGGGTAAATTTTCATAAAATACATATAATACATCGATATGGCCCCTACAAAGCAAATCAACAATATCTTACTACGAAGTCTACATGTGATTATTTAAAATAAGGTTCATTTTAATGTTTACCTTCTTCCGGCGTCTCTTGGTGCTAGAGTTGCAGTTACTTTAATTTTTTAATAATGTACATATTTCTAACACAAGGACAAAAATTAGGCTTTACTGGACGAATGCGGTAAATTGTCGAACTAACCAAAAGTGAATTCTACAACCGCTTGAGTGCGAAAAGCATTTCCAATTTATTCTCTGTTTGTTTGTAAGAAATGGAAAGAGAAGCCGAGCGAATACATATTTGCTGTTTGTTATACATATACAACGTATAATGATTTTATGTTACCTATGACGATCTATCCAACTACTACTAGAAATAAGTAAAAGTCTGCCAACATATTTTTTTTCGGGTATGTAAATGTCGTCCAAGATTATCGACAACAGATAAAGTAAATATAAAATATTTTTCCAAATATATTTTGTTAGTACACTTGGCCAACTTATCGCAAATACAGAAATCATCTATCTTGTTATCATTTTAATCCGTGGTAAAACTCACGATAAATGTTAAACATAACGTTGACATATATGAGTTCATGAAATTGCGAGCTTTTCTAAAAAAGTAGAAAAATTGTTCAAGGAAATGAAACATTCTAATTAATTTTTTACTATATCCCACATGATAAATATTTAAGGTAAATGTATTTGTATATGTTGTATAAATAAGACAAAAATAGATATTTGTGTATGTTACAAATATAAGTGATCTACGGCACGAGTTAGATACTCATATTTATTTATTTATTTATTAGCCGTTACTCGAGTCCGAGTATAAAAATGTTACAGTCGATAGATTGTGTACAATAAAAAACAAGTAAAAGGTGTAGTCTATTGTAATTCCCATTCATCTACGACGCACACGACTATGGCTATAGAGGCCAATTCGGGAGAGCACATGTCGACCGCAGTCAGGACAAACATAGACTTGGTTAGGTCTTGGATTCGGCCTTCTTGCAGCAACATTTCCTTGATAGCTGGCTACAACCCCTCGCCATTCGGTTCTGTCCGCTGCAAGTTGTTCCCATTGCTCGTCTGCAATACCGCAGGATTTTAGATTTTCATGGAGAGCGTCTTTGAACCTCTTTCGTTGACCGCCACGCCTTCTTCTACCGCTTAGCAATTCACCATAAAGTGTACATTTAGGAAGCGGTTATCATGCATACGATGAACGTGACCTGCCCATCTTAGGCGTGCTCTTGAAATAAGCACCTCAATTGGAAGGCTGTTTGCTCTCCTAAGTACTTCCACGTTTGATATGTGATGGAACCAACGGATTTTCATCATACTTCTGAGGTGTCTTTGCTGAAAACGTTCTAATTCTTTCACATGACGACGGTAAGTGACCCAGCTTTCACATCCATATAGCAGTGTTGGAATGACAACTGCTCTGTAGACAGCCATTTTCGTTGACAAAGCAAGGTCGTGGTTGTCAAATACTCTCTCTCTAAGTCCCCAGAGTGATCTAGATGCAGCGTTAATTCTATTGCGAATCTCGCTGCCCATGTTTGCTTTGTCATTAACAACGTTGCCTAAGTAATTGAACTGATCCACCACTTCAAGAGAATTTCCGTTAAGTGTAATGTCTATTTGGTTCACTTGATGAGGAGTTGACATAATCTTAGTCTTTCCAATGTTGATTTTAAGTCCCAAGGAATCATAGCTCTGGGCATACACATCTAAAAGTTCTTGAAGCTCTTCCGGCGTAGAGGCTAAAAGTGCATAGTCATCCGCATACTGGAGATCACAAATGAATCGTGTGCGTGTCTTTGTGAAAGCTCTAAAGCGCCCTATGTTAAAGAGACCGCCATCAAAACGGTATCTGAGACCTATTCCTCTGACTGTCAGTTTGTTGTCAACAATAATTGTTAGAGCAGTGGCAAACAAATTAAAGAGTAGGGGTGCCAGGACACATCCCTGCCTAACTCCAGTGAGGGTTTGGAAAGGTTCGGTTGCCTCATTATTATACATAACCTGGGCGTTGTTGTTTGTATGTAGACTGCGACATACTTCCACAAATTTTCTAGGGATACCTAAGCGGAACATGATTTTCCAGAGCACTTCCCTATCCACCGAGTCAAACGCCTTAGTTAAATCAATGAAGGCCATGTGAATTTCTCCTTGATGTTCGAGTGCTTTTTCTTGAAGCTGTTTAAGTGTGAAGATTAAATCCGATGTACCTCGGTTTGGTCTAAAGCCACTCTGTGTTTCAGGAAGTAACTTTTCCATAACAGGTGTTAGCCTATTTGCCATCGCTTTAGTGAGTATCTTCCCTCCAACAGCCAGGAGAGCTATACCCCTGTAATTTCCACAGTCCGCAGCGCTCCCTTTGTTTTTGAAGCGGTTGATTAAAAGTGTATCACGAAACTCCTGCTGAGCTTGACCACTTTCCCACACGACATCAAACAGTTTTTTGAGGTAGGGTATGAGCTCTGACGACACAGCCTTAAAGATCTCAGCCGGGAGTGAGTCGGCGCCGGGAGATTTGTTATTTTTTAGCTGCCCAATGGCGGTTAAGATCTCTTCCGTTGTTAGTGGTTTATCTAAGTCTTCGAAGGTGTCATATTGAGGGATAAGGTTTATAATATCGTGATCGGCTTGACTTTGCTGGTTAAGAATGTTAGAGTAGTGTTCCTTCCATCGGGCTCTTATTTCCTGGTCTTCTTTGAGGAGATTTCCATTTAAATCTTTAATAGGGCACGTATTTTTCCGACTGGGGCCGTACACTGCTTTTACTCCTTGAAAGAAATTCCTGTTGTCGTGTGAATCGGCGTACCTTTGAATTTCTCTGGCCTTGCTTGCCCACCACTCGTTCTTTATTCTTCTGATCTCGCGTTGCGTTTCATACTTAGATTGGGTAAAAGCTTTTGCTTTTAATGAGTCGTTGGGGTGGTTGATAGCGTTTTGGAAGGCAGTATGTTTGCGGTCAAGAAGTTCTAGTATAAAAGCTTCATTATCATTGAATCAGTCCTCCTGTTTTTTACTTGCTGCAGTGCCAAGAATTTCATCACTCGCATTTTTTAAACTGACTTTAATTTGTGTCCAGGTAGCAGCGACATCTACAGATTTGGTTTCTTCTAGTGCAATCAAATTCTCTTGAACTTTTTGCTTTAGCTGTTCGACGGTTTGTTGGTCACGCAATTTACTAATACAGAGACGGAGTCTACGTTTTACTTGAGTTCTTCGGTGTTTGGGTCTCATAACAATTTTCATTTTAGAGACAACGATGATCGGTCCAACATTCGCTATCAATGCGCGCCTTTGTAATTTGGACGTCCTTGAGATGCTTCCTACGTACAATAACATAGTCCAGTAGATGCCAGTGACCTGATTTGGGGTGACGCCAGGTGCCTTTAAATTTATCCTTTTGTCGGAAAATGGTGTTTGTTATAACTAGATCATGTTCGGCGCATTTAGTTAGGAGTAGTTGACCGTTAGCGTTCATGTTGCCCAAACCGTTCTTGCCTATGATGCCTGGCCAGGTGTCTGCATCTCTCCCTACTCTAGCGTTAAAATCGCCAAGAATAACGAGTCGTTCCGTTTTAGGTATTCTACAGAGGGTTTCTTCCAGCTGTTGATAGAAGCTTTCCTTGGTTTCGTGACTTGCATCCAGAGTGGGAGCGTAGGCGCTTATTAGATTTACCGCGTTGCCATCTGATAGCTCATAGCGTAGCAGCATTAGACGCTCGGATAGGCCTTGTGGTACTTGTGTTAAGTTGGATACAAGTTGATTCCGAACGGCAAATCCTACTCCATGTTGTCTTCTTGAATTGGTGCGAAGACCTTTCCAATAGAAGGTGTAGTACTTTTCTGTGAGAGAACCTTCCTCCAAAAATCGAGTTTCGCTGAGAGCTGCAACGTCAACATTGAGTCGGTGAAGTTCTCTATCTATTAGAGCAGTTCTTCTTTCAGGCCGATCGGTGCGAGTGCTGTCGTTCAAAGTACGAACATTCCAAGCGCCGTAGATGAAAGAATCAGTTTTCTTGGATGTAACTTGTCGGTGTTTTTTCGACATTCGATGAGGTGTCCCTGTGGGCACCCTCCCCCGGAGATCCGATCGGGAGGGTATTTTACCTCCGGATGATTTTGTCCCACTTGAACGCTCCATCATTTTTTTTTAAAGCCTTAATCGACTGAAAACGAAGCTGCATTTGAAGTTTTAGCTGGAGCAGGTATGCAACTGACTAGCTCGGTTGCGGAAGGCGAGTGGTATGGTCCCATGGCACAGAAGGAGACTGTGACGATGGGGTAACCAAACGATTCCAAAAGCAACCTTTGTGTGCGGTGGGTTATTTTTACTGCACTCTTCGTGAGAAGGTGGATGTGCTCACGGCAAAAGGTAAGGGTTATTCCGCCCTTACTCGGTCGTTAGAGCCTCGTTAGTGAAAACAGGGTGCACCAAGTTCAAATTGAACTTCTTGCGAAGGTGAGGTTAACAATTGAGTAGGAGAGGCTATAACTTGCGCTTCACTACCCGTGGTGAACACGGGCACCGAATTTGAAATATTTAAATGAGTATTTTAATCATTATTTAACTGACATGTAATAGCAATACTTTATTTCATACAGTGCTTTTGACATTCCGTGGTTTAGCTAATCCCACCACATAATTTGTACTTTTGCAATTGAAATAGTTGAAAATTCAATCTATATCGTTGTAGTATATCCAAAATTATTTCAGAATCCCTAGGAGCAATATAGGTGTGTCCATAATATTTAGTTTTTAATTATCGGAAATGATATATTTGTGGTTGTTATAAACCCCTACAAAGTTTAAAAAAATGTAGTCAATTACTTACTGCATTATTTGTAATAGAAATTACCTCAACGCGTCGAGGCCAGGAAACGCTCCATTGGCGCGAGGCTAGAGAAGTGATACACATACCTACTACGCGATATGCGCTACGGCACTTTAGCAGTTATTATAGTGACATAGTTAGTTTTTCGACTGTTATGAGCCAGAACGGGCCGGATATTTCTGCTCATATTTATATAATCATCTCTTGTGCCATAATAAATTTACAGAAACCAATAATAAAACAATAATTCTATATTGTAGTATATTTTTAATAAACTAATACTATTTTCCCAATCAGTATTTTTATACATTAGTAAAAAACTATAGTTTTATTCAGTATTAACTATATTTAGTAATTTAAAAATGTCGTAAATATTGTTTGAAAGTTATTTGTGGCAATCTACGAATATTCTTTCCTATTATTTGGGTTTTCTACCACATGTATTATTATCCTCTTCAAAAGCAAATCACCGAATCTACAAAATAATAGAATTATTGGAAAAAAGCCTCTGCGCCCGTGACGTTTACGTCAAAGGAATAGTCAGAGGTTATCTTTTACAAATAATATAAATCGGAATAAACACAGAAATAATGTATTTTGCTGACGTTTCGGAAAATAGTCTCTTTCCGTTTTCAAAGCTTTTTTTGGAAAAAGTCTTATTTTGCTGTGTATGTCAAATACACAGCTTTAAGATTTTGTTTATGCTATTTCCATAGATACTTACTACTTACACAGAACACAGAACTGATGATATTTTCTTTTAGATAATGTTGACGTAAACGTCGCGGGCGCAGAGGCTTTTTTCCAATAATTCTATTATTTTGTAGATTCGGAGATTTGTTTTTGAAGAGGATAATAATACATGTGGTAGAAAACCCAAATAATAGGAAAGAATAAAAATGTTGTTTTTCCAAACTGTATTGCAGAGTTAATAAAGTGTTTCGTGAATTCTGAATCATATTCTACGTTAACAACAGAAATTTCTTCTGTAGTCTCAAAATCTGGGTATGCTACGCAAAACATTCCTTTTTTAACACCTCTTACTAACATTTGCTAGTTTATTTGAGCCAAATATTTTTTGCTATTTCATTTTATAATTAACATACCGCGAAAAATTGTTTCTGAAACGGGACATATTATTTCATCTACAACTTACTGCTTTAAAATAATGAACCCAGCTTGCTTCACTTAATGTTGATTTTTTTTCAGCTCACAAATCAAAATTTTTTCTAAATTTCTTCCTCGTTTCATGGCTGGTGTGATCATAACGAAGCTCAAACAAACCAAAACGAGTTCTCGCTTTGAGTATGTCTAGATTTGCTGGCATTTTCAATTTCCTCTTTGGTTAAAATAGTTTTACAAAAATAAATAAACCCATCTGCCGGTGGGATAAGATCACTTTTGATAAAATGTTCTAGTAAGTGATAGACTGAAAACTTCTTGCTATCACTCACTATACTGTTATGTAAATGTAATGGATATACGTTGCTTTTTTGTATTCTAGTCATTTCTAAAACATCATAGAGAAAACTGTCGGTGATTGGAAGGAGTTTTTTAAGGCTCTTCCATTATTTTCGGACTTAATTAATTTAATTGTAGATCCTATCTGCGATAAATTTGATTTTTTCCTCTAACAAGCTCAAAATCAGTATTTGACGAGAGAAAATCGGATACGATAACCGCGTCTACGTTCGGCAAATTATGTGAATCTCCTTTCTGGAACTCCTCCATATTTGACGACAATAAACAAACTATATTTAACATTCTAAATAGTAAAACGGAACGGAATAAACCTAACGCAGTGTACAGGTGATCTGGCGGCTGCCGAGCCAGCAAGCTTGTGACGTCAAACCAATGAAAACGCGTTTATCTGAAGCAATTTCTGCGGCCGCTATTGTAGTTTGGATTGAGTTTTTTCAAATACAATTTCAATATAGTTATTGTTAGGCCAAAATCTTTATTTTTCACAATTTTTAATGCATATTATTTTTTGCGGGCAGAAGTAATTTATTCTAGAAAATGGCGGAGGAGCCGGTGATATTTATAAGTCCTATTCAAAGTTCCCTTCCCCTTTCATGCCAATTTATCGACTTTGCGGAAGCGATGGTATAACATTTCTCATTTTGAAATACTTACTGAGTACCTAATCAAGTGAGTGTTACAATATACGTTATAGAATTCAGATACATAAGTAAAATTATTTACTTACCTCAGATTTTCTAGTTGCTGTCTTATCTGTTCTCATATTTATGACATACATATGTTATTCTACATATGATTATTAATGTTGATGAAGTGTATTTATTTATTATCCAGAATACCCAATAAAAATAAAATAATTTAAATGACGTAGTACTTTAGTACCAAAAAATTTTTTAATATAAAATTTTAAACATTTATTATTGTGTCGCCTTCTTCTATATATATTTCCGTCGTTTTTTTTTTCTAAAGGGACAGATATTCTTCTATTGTTTCCATTGCATGTATAACTCTGTCTTATGAAAAATTTTATTAAAGCTAATGGCTTCATCCATCAAATTTGAGAAAAAATGTTTAGTGAACTGTAGTTAAACTGAAATTCTAAATGAAAATTTGCTTAAATTAAGTTATGAAATCACATTTATCGTATCCCAATACCTTAATAAATTTTTTTACAAGACAAGCTTATATGTAACGAAAACAAAAGAATTTCTTCAGGGTCCAGTAAAAAAAAACCATGTTTTTTCACATAATGTTCTGCTGTCACTCGAATTTCCCAAATACATAAAATACTGCAACTACTTGATTTCCCATAAAAACTCCACTTGTAGTTATTATACTTGATGGATTGTGGTCTGAGTAACTTCGTCTCGTGAACACTGAACTTTCGAATTGAATCAAATGGTTCTTCATCGACTAGAAGTGTTTCTGTATCTTACATGATTGGTACAATCAATACGGAAAGACTCTTCTGGCCAATAATACATAGCATAGTATATGTGTATATGCTGCAAAGATAGAATTACAATATAGTATAATAACAATACTCAACAGCATGTTAATGTCTCGCCTCTTACGAAATTTGTAGTTTTTGCTCCATATCTGTCATGGAAGCTATGTGAGGCTGTGTGTTTATTATGAAGAGGTCCGAGGCAGTAGCATATAATAAAAATCCGGATTTTATAGCAAAATTACGCTAAATATACCGTCTATACTGTTGTTTCTAAAGTAAACTAGACAGCTATGAGCGAAAATATATGCGTGTTAATTTCTTTTGCAATCGTAAATTAAAACCTTAATTGCATAAAGTGGTTTTTGTATGTCAGTGTAATTCAAATAATCAAAACATTTAAAATAATAAAATACGCAAAATCCAGATAGGCTCTTAGCTACAATGAAACAAAATTCTTTTAAAAATTTTAACAAACTCTGACGAGTTGTTGGCGATGCTCTTTATTCAGATTATTACAATTTATTTCGCCTACTAATTTTATAATCTTTTCATTCTGATATGTAATAATGTACGTTGCCGAATTATACGGTACTCGGAGCTAATTGTGCTGCTCTAGTTAATAAATAGAGTTACTAAATTTTATAATATATTCTCCTCTAGAAAACCTAAAACGGCTATATATTTTATTCATATTTCCGTAACGAACCAGACCTGACAAGCATAAGCATAATACTCTTCACGAGAAATATATGCAATTTGGACATCATGCGAAAATATCGTTTTGCATTACAAAACTATGACATGATAAAAGTAGAATAATTTGGCGCATATATGAATGTAGTGAAGGTGCAGTGTTTACATTGAAATAGCGGAAAACCTGATTTTGATATAATGACTCGCTTCACGAAACAAAGTGTACATTTTTAATCCGATGTTGGATGTTTTGAATATTTATTAAAAATTTATCCATGAGTTATTTTCACTCTCTAACCCAAACGTTTAGCTTACTATTTAGTTTGACTTTAACTATTAAAAATGTTTTTTTAAATATATTTCACAAAAGTGTTTAATTTTATACATACAATTTTAATAAGAATTGAGTACAAGTCACTCATTTTTCAAATGCATACAAAACTACGTTTCAGAAAAGTATATTTTTAAAATGTACACCTAAATAAAGAATAAGTCATACTATCAATATATACATTTCTCTTTCAATACACATATTAACACTCGGAATCTCGGAAGATCGCAAGGCTTATATATTTGTATTTATGCCGGATGTAACAGGATCATGGTATACCACCTTTTCTCCTTTAGTTTTGAAGATAATTGATTGAAATTTAGGATATACTACATACATAATAAGCGGCACTTTTGACATACAATTGATTTTTTTTACTTCCGGTTTCGCCGGTAGTTACACTAGCTTTCAATTTTTAAATGGAACAGCCTGTATATTACTGCATTTTTGAATTCTACATAATTTTCTTAATCCAACGATGACATGTCAAACATCAATTTCTTTTATAATATCATTTTTAATTTCCCATTTAAGTGTGCCATGACGGTTCCAATTTATTCTAAATGACCCGTGTAATGCTACAAAAATAATTGAAATCCCGTTAAACGCACTAAAATTACGTGATTTGTGAGCAAATAAAATTCACCAAAATTGTTTTTGGCTCAAAACTTATTTTTTTGTAATGGAACCATATCGGTACCGTGATACCATTTATTAGTACTATTAATAAGAAATGTATTCATATGTCGTATTAAAATGTGCGATAAATACAAACAAAATTATAGCTAAAAGAAAATACAATTTTATTCTAATTAAATGTTAAGAAGTAACTAAGTAAGGAAGATGCGAGGCCTCCTTCATTTCGCAGGATGTCACTAACTGCTTTTGGGTCTCAGCAGCGTAGTGCAAATAATACCTCCAATACCTCCTCCTCGTAGCTTTCGAGCATTCCAAGTCATTGTATTTTAGTGCTAACTCTGTTTAGACAAAATACGCAAATTTTACCATATAATTCAGCATTCGTAAGGGGAAATAGCCGTTTTGGTCCTTAGTTATATAAGGCACTTGCAGATAGGTTGGAATATTATAATTTCTATATTTTATATTTGTATAAAATGTTCTGCTATAAAATTGCTTATTAAAAAGAATTAACATACTTACCACCATTAATGAACAAAGGCCCCTGGACAAAAAGTTTTACTTACCTGGGACCAAAACTATATAATAAATTACCTAGTGAAATAAGCAGTTTAAAGTCTAGATATGCATTTAAAAAACATCTAAAAAGATATATATTCTCTATACCCCGCCATGAAGTACATAACATGATTGAATGTAAGTATATAAAATGAGAAAAGCAATGAAACAATAGACAAAAATAAAATATCCAAGAAATATATATATATTGTTATTGTACATGATTTGCAGGAAACAACTACTCAGCGGGCAAATACCCCGACCTGCATTGAATTATACGTTACAAATCATGAAAGATATATATATATATATATATATATATATATATATATATATATATATATATATATATATATATATATGGATTCATATATTGCTGTAGACTTTTTTTTTATACATTTATTTTACGTCGGCCTATTTGCGCTACTAACACCAACGCCTGTAGACGAGCTACCCCCGACCAGGAATTTTGCCGAACCTCTTCCCTTAAGAAGAATAGGGATCTTTTACTTGCCTAACATTTAATAGACAAAGGACCGACGGCTTTACATCCCCTCCGAAGGATGGTATATATCCTATACAACCCTCGCCTAAGGTTGTATAGCTTCCGCGCATACACTGATATATAAGCCGCTGGAAGATGTGTAAGGCGAGAACGCGGTTTCCGTTGGAATGGTCACCCATCCAAGTACTAACTGCGCCTGTCGTTGCTTTACATCGCATACCGAAGTATGTACATAGTAAAGACGCACCTACGCTCGCCCCAGCTGTAGAATTAATATAACCTTTTAAATGTGTGTGAAAACGCGTGCGTGTGTCAATATGAGTATGTGCGAGAGTGTATAGATATGTGTATGTGGTCATAGTTATTATAAGTTTATAATTGTATTACCCTAAGCTATTACTATTTTTGTTGTTATTACCTTTCTTTCTTAAAGCGTCCCTCTATTGACTAAGTTTTGAGCACATGGACATCCTTTCTCTCTTTTCTTTTTCTCTAACAGTTTATTAAAGTAGTTTACAAATGTGTGAGTACGTAGGAATGAGGCTGGTGGAGGACGTCATACGATCATGTTCCGTTCAAGGTTTTCCTTAAGGAGTTCTCTTGTTTATTGTATATTATAATATTAGTTTCATGTATCTCATATTTTTTAATTCTTTTTTTTCTTACTATAATAAACATTATTATATTTTATTCTATCATTTCATATTTGAATATTGCATTCTTGACATATAATAATTGATATTGGCTAATGTTCTGGTGTTGTCGAATTCAGTATGGTGCCCTGCTGTGCGATGTTTTCTCTTTTCTTCATACTGTATTCATATTTACTTTCATTCTTGCACTTATATGGCAGTAACTCAATCATGACATGGCATTTCGTATACTTCTCGATTCCTTATTGGAATTTTAAGTTTCTGATTACGGAGAACTATGCTGACTTTTCTGTCTATATTGAATACAAAATGGATAAGGTACATACTCCCTCATGGAATTTAGGTAAGTTTTTGTCGCTGGTTTCTCGGATTCTTCCTGAATTTTTGCTCTGGTTGGTTATTGGGACTTGTATCATACACTGAGAAATACATTGGTGCTTTCTGAAGTGCAAGAGGGAAATGTTTTGTGGCGTGCCATCTTTTGCTGGTTTAGACAAATTAATAATAACGGTAAAAATAAGATTTTAGTAGATCAACTCGTCAATCATAGTAATAAATTAAACATTCAACGATAGACGTCACCACGCTGTATTTCCCATCCAAATTGCCGCCTAAATTCAAGTTTCCGCCTAAAGATGGCTCTCATGGAAAATAATTTGCTGAATAGAAATATTAAATATAAACTATTATTATAATTAGTGCAATTGTCGATAAACTAATAATGTAAAGAAAGTAGTAATGATCGAAAAATCTATAACGATCGATTTAGTTTTAAAATTTCTGAGATTGGCACTCTATGACAGCTGACTGTCAGTTCAAACTCATATCCTTTTTTTGTGTTTGTGGGTTAAAATGTTTATAAATATCATATAAGTTCCTTCAACTTTCCTCTTTCGATCAAGAAATTAAGCTGAAAATTTTGATAAGTGATTAATTTGGTTTAAAAGTACGTGGTTGCTACTCGATTTGGTACCGGATCATAAACTAAATTTCACATATTTTCAATTAATATCTTGCATTATTTTAATTGAAATTTTGATTAACTTGGATTTAATTAGCGAGTATCGCCCAGAAGTATTCTGGGTAAGTTTTAATTTCTTATATTTATTATAGACACGTGTTCACGTTAGGGGTTAATTTTGAGACTAATTTTGTAAATTTAATTATAGACGATTTGGCACAGTTAGAACTTGCTAACTGTTCTATTTTTGACTATTTTGGATTTGAACTTTGGCATCATTCTGCTATTTTTTGACACGATTTTTGGTATTCTAATTTGCCCTGGTATACACTTTACGATTGAGAAAACCCTATTTAATTATTTGTGAAGATTTCTACAAAATCTTCAAAAGCTAAATAATTCCTGTATATTATTTTTTTTGTAAAACTGTTTTCTAATTCTTTTCCTAGCGTTAGCTGAGGAAAACCCTAGACTTTAATATTTATAATATTATTGTAAGGTTTTACGTTCAAATTTTCTTTGTTTGTATGTACCTTGAATATTGTTATAATAAATTGTATTGTTTTATTGTTTTATTCTCACTATAAAGATTCTTAATAGCTTGGACCTCGTTTTCTTGACCTCACTTCTTACAAGTAATATATTTAATATGAATATTAGAAGAAAAAAAAACTCATTCACAGAATCTTTCGATCTAGCCACAAAATGAGACATTTTTATTTAAGAATCAATGAAGCAATTTTCATACATTAATAGCCATTTTGCCTTGTACCTAATGCTACAGGATCAAACTAAATGTCCACTGCAGATTTCAACGTTAATAATTTTTGCTATTTAAGCAAACGAATGCGATTATTCAGTTTTACTATACGCGCTGGAAAATCTAAAACGAATGCATATTTCATTCAAATTTCCATAACGAACCAGACCTGACATGCATACGTATTATACTTTCGCGAGAAATATTAGCAATTTGGCAAATGTGTGAAGAGATCGATTTCTATTAGATTAAAAAACTATTACATTGCATGACAAAAGACCAATAATTTTTAACGTAGCTATATGAATGTGGATATTATAACAAAGAGCTATTTCGTCAGAATGGCCTTTTAAGTTTTTGTAAGTATGGAGTATAATAAATATTTATCAATTTATTACCTCCATATATCTGTATTCACATCTAGCGGTGTATACAATATTTGTATTTATTATTACTTATTAAATAACAAACAGATTGACACAATTTCAGGATCATCACAAAATATCAGCGTGTCCTAAAAGTGGGAAATAGTTTACCTTGATAACAATATCTTTAGTTATTCCAGCGTATAGTGCCATCATTGTTGATTGGTGATAGTTTTTCACGTTTATTTACATTTTTTACATAAATTATTACATTTAGAATTAATGCATACAACTTAATCAGAAGTTATTATTTACAATTTAAAACTTTATTCTTATAAGTATCTGCAGTTGACAAAAGAGTTTTACAAGCTTAAAATATGTTTTGTGGCATATTTTTGTGATGTACATAGTATTTTCTTAAATAATTAAGTCAGTGTCTTTGTCTAAAAATTTATATAAAATTCTATAGGCTTCTCTTACAAATAAATATTGGGTTCAATACTTGTAGAGACCTCTATCCATTTAATGTTGAATTTCTTTAGTGATATCCAGTTTTTAAATCTGAGGGAAAAAACTAATTGATAGGAACGGTCGATAGTGTTCGATCGCCAGCATATGGTGCGGTACTGATTAAGTAAAGGAATTATGCATAGTTTTGTTATAAAAATATATATTATTACAATCTTATACAAAGTGCTGGTTGTTGTTGGAAGGCATGTTATAAGATTTTTGGAAAAAATTGCAAAGGCATTGCATATTTTATCAGGATCGGAGATGTTTGTAACATCTAATGTCAAGTTGTTAGATATACCAGCGTGTGAGCCCTTTTTACTGGTAAATTTCCAGAAGTTATTGAGATACAAAAAATGTAAAATTAATCATACATTACAACAACAAAATATAAGACCCTGAGGCCATGGAGCATAAAAATACATCAATGTCCAAAAAAACAAATCAAGATTTCTTTAAATTATACGGTATTCGAATACTCAATCAAGTCGATAGATAGAATAACTAAACTAATAATCCAGTAACATAATCATAGTAACAAAAGGTAATATACAAGAATGATAAAATCCGGAGAACATAAAAAAATAGTTAGATACTCCGACATTAAGACACAATTAAAATTCTTAGTCAAAGTCACGAAAGGAGAGTTGGGCGCCACGGATTTAATTTTTTTGGTAAAAAGCCGGAAACCATTCAGAGAACTTAACTAGAACGTACTTATAGTTTATGTTGCACTTTGTCACTTGAGTCAATAACTTGGCACTGACGAAAATCTTCCAAATACTTATTTGGAGGGCATATTGTTCGAAAATGTACCAATTAACCCCTAATTCGCTAAAGTTTGCACACACTAAATAAGGATCTAGGCCTCAAGGAAGTCTTTATTTCACTAAGTAAGTTTCTAAAGTTTACACTTTGATAATATAGTACAGTATACGAAATAATACTGTAAATTAACAGAACTGAACGGCAGAATCTGGTATTGGTGTACTTGCCATTTACATTCTAAATACATGGCGGCTTTCACTAGCTAAATAAAACTCCTCTCTAAACTGGAACTTATGAAGATAGTAAAGCCATACTTTAACATCAAAGGAATCTACCAGTAAGTAACTGAACTTTTCACATTATTTCACGGTATATAACACTTGTAATGCTTCTTTTTAACCATTTTTTAATTGCGATTTCGCTTTGCAACTGTCGGCAAAACCCATCCCCTCGACGGGAATCTCCTCGTCTCACTTGCTGATCTCGGCGTACACTTTTCCTAACCTGATCTGACTCCAACTGGGACCTCGCCTAGCGCGTCCTCTCTTTTTCATCAAAACGACGTTAAAATACCTGAACCAATCAGGGCCTCGGATCCAAAAGTGCACCAACTATAGCCTTAGAGTTAAATACAAATAAATCGGTTACTATAGGCTTTGTTCTTACAGATTTGTATATGACATGTTACTAATATTTAGTTAAATTTACACACGCTAAAAAATGGAGCGTTACAGTTCACATATCAAAGTTGATGTCAAATGATTAGTAATACAGTGGGATAAAACCACCAAAGTCAGAATTATATTCATAAATCAAATTTGACATCAGGATCAATGAAATAAAATCAGTTAAGGCTCTACTAAATTATTAAATACTTTTTGTCACCAATTTATCACAAATCGTTCACGTATTTAACGTGTTTAACAAGAAAAATTAAAAATTTTATTTAAAAAAAAAATTGCAACTACTGAGTCAATATTGTGCATAGGCAAACAGTCATATATTACCAAGTAAGCAACTCACATAAGGTAATGAGTTATTTCTTCATTGGACTTACATTAAACCCAGAGATAAAAGATTAATAGCAAATAAACAAATTAAATAATGTAAAAATCATAAACAATCAACAACAATAATTATTTAATGACAATAAGAATACGTAACAATAACTTCAAATAAAATACTAAGTATGTGATAAAACATACCTTGAATGAATTAAGTGAATTTTCCGCATGAGGTAAACAACTGTACTAATTATTATTAATGATACTGTTCCTGAGGTTCAGTTCTTAGTGGAATAAATAAGTTCTAAATTTCTTACTTATATGCTTGTTGAATCCAGTGAGTCAGCTTCCGTGAAACTTAATTAATACAATCACACTTTTATTGCTAGTTATTAACACTACACAAAAATATAATATAATAATTTGTGCTCAGGAACTTAAATTAAATTTCTGAAAATGCAATTTATACTCAAAATAACCAGCTAATTTGGAATTAATCTGTTTAAAGTAATTATGTAATTAACCAGATAACTTTCCCTATTTTCTTTCACATTCCATCAAACTTAATTTAATTTTAAGCCTCATTAATTAAAGACTGGCGTTATTAGAGAAAAGTTGGCCAAGTAATAATTAATTTTGAATTTTTGTTATACAAGAAGGAAGTTTGAAGTAGATATTAATTTTTATATATAGCAGTGTTTTATAATTACAGCGTTAAGTAGCGTAGAGTATATTTGATTTCAAGATAATAGCGTCAAATCAAGAACAATATCCACTTAATTTTAGTTTAATATTAATTGATTGCCGCGAGATTACGGTGGTGGTGGAAATTAAAGCAGGTACTTACAGCGGAATTAATATGAGCAATATGAGGCAGCACATTTACGGCAATGTATCAATAGAAGTTAAACGTTAGTTAACAATTTACCAAAGTGAAGTAAGGTAGAATCATTAGTATCTTAATATTGTCTTTATAGCCAGGACAGCTCTGGACCGACACGTTCAATCTATAATTTCATGTTTCAATTTTTAATATTTGATTTCCTTACATGCTCCTATCACGATTCTCATAAAAAGGGTTAAAATAGTTTAAAGTTTTCAAAGGCAGCAATATTAGTGTATTTGCATCAAATTTTAATTTGTTTCTAATTTACCTAAATGGACTAGGAACATACATGGCATTTCGGATGCATATAGTTTAGGTCAAAATAACAATGAAAGCACCTATATCTTTTTATAGGACGCCCTCCTTCGGAGATATTCACCTCTCATGGTTACATACTGAAGACAGGTTGTCACTCTTAACGTCAAAATTGCTCCATCGATTTTAATAAAATTTGGTCAGCACGTATAATAAGTAAGTAACTTTGATTCAGAAGTATGGCGCCTCTCATAGATGTGAATCAAGATTCACCTTTATGAGCATACAAAGATATATATCAAGCATTTATTATGGGTTTCAGAGAAAAGGTAAATAAATGGAAGTCTAGTGGATTTTGTGAACTCTGTGACAGATGCTTTGGCAAATAATAATCAAATGGATGAGATCTATACTGACTCTGCCAAAGCATTTGATAAAGTTGGTAACTGCATATTGTTAAATAAACTTAGAGATTTCTCAGCCTCTACTGATTTAATAACATTTATGTCTACCTACCCGATAAATCGACAACAATATAAAATGATAAATAATTTTGAGACGGATTACCACACATCAGATTCGGGGGTTCTTCAGGGTTCAAAGCTAGGTCCACTTTTGTTTTTAGTTTTTATAAATGATATTGTAGATACCATAAAATATTTATCAATTAGCTATGATTTGAAAATATTTAAGCAAATAGAAAATTATCAAGACTGTTTGCAATTATAAGATGACATCAAAGAAATATTTACTTGGTCTGTTGAAAATGAATCATCCTTTAATATTGATAAATGCAAGGTAATGACATTCACGTTGCGTAAAGGTATGATTGATTATAAATATTAAATCGGAGACAAACATCTAGAGAGGGTTTTTACAAAAACTGATTTGGGTGTGGTTTTCTACTCCAAATTAGCACTTAATGATCATTTAATTAATATTTCAAGTAAGTTCTATACAAATTTAGGGCATATTCTGCGTAACTGCAGATCATTTAAGTGTGACAAAACTATTTATCTGTTGTAAGATCCAAACTAAACTACTGATCCATGGTTTGGAGTCCTTTCTATACCAAATATATACTAGTGTTGGAAAATGTGCAGAATAAGTTTATAAAGCATGTTTCATATTACAGATAAGGTATACTAGTAACTACTGTTTGTTACTTGGATCATATTTCTATGTATATTTATTGACACTAAGTAACAGAAGAACTTATCTTGACATTGTTTATAAATAAATATATAAGTAAGTAAGTAAGTAAGTAAGTAAGTAAGTAAGTAAATAAATAAATAAATAAATAATTGCTACTAACTGAAGAAGACGAAGGATGCGACTAATGACCTCTGCAGTCGAAATCGCTATATAAAAAAAAATTGTACATTGTTGAAATAACAATCAATATTCAAATTTATTTTGAAATTATGTATTGTTATTTCTGTTTCTCTTAAAATTATTTAAGGTCCCTTTTTCCCATAATACGGAATGACAAGGAAACCCAGACCCGAGAATACTTTTGTCTCGATTTTTTTATATATTTAAATCTACAATCAGCTTCTTTCTGAATACCATGTATATGTCAAAAATTACAAGTACACCAACCTATATATTAGAATCTATTTAGTTCCTAGTTATTATATACATATATATATATACATATTAGGAAATTGCGACGATAACAATCTGTTTAAATCAATCGACCTCAACAGAAAACACCCGACGTATTTCGGAGGACACCAAGTGATAGATTGGCTCTAGCCGCCTAGCCGACTGTAACCGCCTAGTTTAGTAGACAATTAGCATGAAACCGCAAACTACGATTGAGTTGTAATTCATATATTACCATGAAACTATTAATGCTCTGCTATAATCGGCTTTCTATTTAAAATCCTTAACACCTCCTTTTTTTTACAAATAACCCTTTATTAGACAATACAAATTTTATTCATCTTTTAAGCTACATCGAGTGCAGATAAGATAAGTCACGTACAATACAAAAAGGTATGATTAGATTCAATAGTAAAATCCAATAGTGAGTAATAAAATATATTAAATAGTAAAAGAACACAAATAAATAGATAAAAATAGTCGATGGAGGTAGCAATTGGGTTCATTAATTAATGAGCCGCTGTAGAGGTTCCATTGATGGCCTGTATGTATTCATCAACAATGGTGTAAAAACAGCTTGAGGAGAGATACTCCTTTAATTTTATTTTAAATTTAAGGAAAGGTAAACCTTTCAGGTATAGTGGTAATAGGTTATACAGACGGATACCTGAGTATAAAGGTGACTTTTCATATTTATAGTGAATATGTGTATTTTCATGTGTCATTTTCCCCTCTGATGTTGATTGTGTGTATGTTAGAAGGTTTAGTTAGTGCAGTTTTATTTCCATGAATGTGTAATCGAATTTTTAGTAAATATATGATGATGACTGTTAGAATTTCTTTTTGTTATTTTTTTAAATTTTAATGCCTTGTTTACATTTACGTCCTGGCGGAGATTAGCTGCAGCTAATCCTTCACCCAACCAGGACGGCAAAATGAGTGAGCACACAGAGGACTCCCGTCCTTGGAAACTTGTCAAGGAGTGTAATTTTAGAAAGTATGATAAATGTCGCTGCACGTGGACGTAATATCGCCCCGACCACAAAATTTAGAAAGTATAACGAAGTTGTACGAATCTACGTTGTGCAGTACTGCAACTCATGCGTTGTTAAATATGAGGACAAGTTATCCAGTCTCTAGTCAAAGTATTTCAAGAGCTTTAGCGAAAATAGCCCTTAGCGTCGAAGGTGCCCTATCATTTTCTAGCAGTCGATTTTGACGAGAAAATGATGGGTTTTAAGCGTATTTGCCCTAAACCGGTTCCTTAGTGATTCGGTGTCACGAAAATATAGTTACCATGTACTCAGAACGTGCATGGGACCGCCTTGCCTGAACGTATGAATTTATAATTGCAGAATATAATTCAAAGTCGTTGCGCTTCAAGCATTTTTAAGCTCCGAGGAGCGAACTAAAGTGTTATTGATCTAAAAATACGTCAATTGACAGGCAAGCAATAGTCTACCAAAATTATAAACATTGAACTTTTTACTGAATCTTTTTGTGTAATCGTTAGCTATAAACCGCACATTGGATGGTAGTTGGTAAATTATGAGTCGTTCCGTTCCTCACTATGTGTTGTACATGGGCCAGACTATAGTTTGTCAAAAAATTTTTTTTTAAAGTTTTTGTAAAACATATTTATTTAAAGATTTAATACATATATTTTGAACTTTATATTATCTTTTTCTTGTGTTTTCAAAATTCCTTTTCAGGTTAAAATTTAATAAAGTGTTTGTACTTACTGTGTTAGATTTATAGTGTTACGACGTCCAATTGGTACCATCAGTGAAGCAGTTAAGCAAAAACGAACAGTAAGTATAGATTTCGTATTATTCTCTGTCTGAAACAGCCGTTTTGAACCGTTATTTGTGAACGTTTAATATCCATTTTGGAAAGTGTAATAAAAGTCCATCAGGCATGTAAATATGGATCGTTCACAGTAACACCGAAGAAACTGACTTAGCCCGAACTCGCCGGGCTTGGTTATTTACACTCTCGTCGGGGACACGACGATGAGAGAGCTGAAAAGGTCCGGAAAGTGCTGTATACGTCCCCACAAATTCCGTGCGGGAGAGGAGGACTCATCGATTACTCAAATTGCACAACATTTCGCAATATTGCATCAGATCAGAGAAAAACTTGAAATTGGGAAATGAAAATTATATCATCGGATCGGCCTGAAAAGGGGGAATCTTTTGATATTTGAATGAATTCCGAATCACTTTGGGTTTAAGAGTTATTAGCGAAAATCTTATATGAAAATTGGAATGACCCCGTAAAATGGTATCGAAGGTCCGTGCGTTGGAAAGTTGAAATGAAATGAAAGTGTGTCGATACGCGCTCGGTGAAGGGAATGACGTGGACTTAATTTGATTTGATACATATCGTATGATTCTGGAAAGGAGTTTTGATATTGATGGGGACAAGAGCAATGATCCTTTATTTTAGCATTTTGAAAGGGGACTGATTGTGTGTGGATAAATTGAATGCGAAAGTGAATGAGTGGTGAAATTTGGCAGAAGAATATTTTATAAGAAATTCATTTGATTGAAATTAAGCATTATACAGGGAGTATGAATAGTGGCATTGGAATTTGTTAGCCTGTTAGCGGAATAAATGGAAAGAGGTTAGTTTTGTCGTCGACTAGAACGTGTGAAATGGAAAGTAAGTTGAATAAATGACTAACTGACGTTTTGGTAAAATGAACTAAAGGTCTTTTAAAGTGCTAATGAAAACTTGAAAGAAATTTAAAATATCTTATAAAATTTGATAGAATTGAAATAAAAAGTTGTGATTCGGGGTATGAAAAGTCAATATGATATAGATCGGGTCAGTGAGGGGGCTGTATTATTGGTTGCTGTTGTTTGTAACTTTTTCGTTACAAAATGACTGATGTGAATGGTTGAGGTGTGTTTTTGATTAAGATAGATTATTTCTGAATTATCGAGACTTGTGAATTTTTCTAGAATTTTTCTGAGAGAATTGTAGTTTTTTGTAATTTGAAAATTTTAATGACTTTTTTATCATAGTTTGACAAGTTTAGAATGAATGATTGATTTTTTGACAAATTTTGCCGTTTTTCCTAGCTCCCGTTTGGGGAATCTACTACAACATCAGATGACGGTACCTCACTTCGCAAAAGGTTGTTCTGCATGAGGTGTGAATCTCAAGATCGAAGATCATTCTTATGACACGTTTTTGTAGAACGAGGATTTTATTTATATCCGAGGACCGCCCCCACACAATAATGTCGTATGAAATTACTTGCGTAAAAGTTTGCATAATATGATGACATTATGGAGTCTGTCTAGTTTATTTTTCAGGTTCTTTATAATGTAACAATATGTAGGTTCCAATTCATTTGACTATTAACTGTAGTACCTAAAAATTTGATATAATTTGCCAGGGTTTAAGTAATATTTTGAACAACCGGGTGAGGGTTAGTGGATTTGTCAATACAATTGTAGAAAATAATGAGGAGAGTTCTTTTTTAATTTATCATTAACTGATTTTTTGTGCACCATTCAAGAAATTGTTTTATAATGCTAATTATTTTGTGTTGTACTTCTTCTGAGCATTTTCCTGAGGTAATTATAGAGGTATCATCTGCATATATAAAATTTTTCCCCCTGTGATATGCTGGGGGAGACCATTGACATACAGTAAAAATATTAGTGGACCAAGGACACTGCCTTGCGGTGTGGCTCTGTTTATCATATATTCTCCCGATGTCGTGTCGCTATGTTTTGCCATAAATCTCCTATTTATTAATTAGGATGTTAGTAAGGCGCTGATGTTCTAATTTTTGGATACGAATTTAATATTTAGCATGTCAAATATACGAAATATGTCAAAAAAATGCCGGTGGTAGTTTCATTTTGGTCAATTTTATTATGTATGTGTTGAACAAATTCCAATGTTGCTCTTTCAACCATCTTTTGGTATTGGTATTAGAAATGCAAGTTTTAACAATTCGGAAAATTGACCTAGTCAGATGGATTTGTTTATGTTAAGCGCAATTGGACCTGAGCGCACATGACTACATTTTTTCACTAGATCGACAGAGACCTCATCAAATTCAGTGAACTTTTTGTTGGGTAGTACAACAATAACTTTCCGGACATCGTTTTTCATAACAGGTATACAGAAGAAATTATGTAGGGGCGAGCGTAGGTGCGTCTTTACTATGTACATACTTCGATATGCGATGTAAAGCAACGTTAGGCGTGGTTAGTAGTTGGATTGGTGACCGTTCCAACGAAGACCACGTCCTCGCCTCACCCATCTTCCAGCGGCTTGTATATCAGTGTATGCGCGGAAGCTATACAACCTTAGGCGAGGGTTGTATAGGAGATATACCGTCCTTCGGAGGGGATGTAAAGCCGTCGGTCCCTTGTCTATTAAATGTTAGGCAAGTAAAAGATCCCTACTCTTCTTAAGGGAAGAGGTTCGGCAAAATTCCTGGTTGGGGGTAGCTCGTCTACAGGCGTCGGTGTTAGGCCTCAGTAGCGGAAATAGGCCGACGTTAAATAAATGTATAAAAAAAAAAGAAATTATGTGCTGTATGATTTGTATTAGTACAATTTTTAGATAGTTTACCATCAAAGTGATTGCCTAATTTGTCTTCTATGATATTACAGAAGTCATCGCCAAATTGATCAACTATTTGTAATAGTTTCATTATTAACAGCGATACTTAAAGCTGAACATAAAGAAGCTCGAGTAGGATTTGCGCATCAATTTTTAGCGTATGATGTAAATTTTTGGAACAATCTAATATTTACAGACGAAAAAACTTTCCAGTCAACACACACCGGTCGTATTCGTGTTTACCGCCCTCCGAATACTCGATTCGATGAGAAATATATATCTAACAATGATAAAAGTGGTAAATTTTCCGTCAATATGTGGGCTTGGATATCGACACGTGGTCCTAGTGTTTTGTGGCATATTGAGGAACGATTTAATAGTGAAACGTATATTAGGATATTAGACAATATTATGCTCCCTTCTGTGTCACAATTATTTCTTAATAATGAGTTCATATTTCAATAAGACAATTGTTCCGTTCATACTGCCCATACTGTAGCTGACTGGTTTCAAGATAACAACATCAATGTTCTTAACTGGCCTAGTGATAGTCCAGATCTTAACTCCGTGGAAGAAGTATGGGGACTACTCGTAAGAAGTATCCAAAAACGAAATGTGAGACCACGGAATGCCGAAGAATTACTGGAAACAGTAAATAATGCATGGGAAAATATTATTATTAATGATTATTGTATAAGATTAATTAATTCTATGCCAAACAGACTTATAGAAGTTATAAATAGAAATAGTGCAATAACTAAATATTAATAGTTAGTTTCTTGTTAAGTAAGATATCCTTTGCCCTCTGATCCAGGATTTCTACTAATACATACCGTTTATTCTCCACTTTCTTAAAATGTTACACACCAAATTTTTGTTAATGTTATAACGCAGTGCAATTTGTCTCATTAACCATCCATAATTTACTATAGTAATAACTACAGCATTAAAATAAAAAATAAATTAAAAGTGATATCTGTTTTATTTCGGCTATTCATTACATATTCAAATAGAGAGAGATTTACATTAGAAAAAAAAAGTTGTCCTATTTTTTCTGCTCACAACAGTACACACAATAGAACTCCTAAAAATACAAAACTACCATTAATTTTTATTTATACGCATATAGCCATAAATTTTTATGCAATTAAATGTGTGCTTACCTCCAATGCCGAATTCTCTAACAAAGAAGACGTTAAAAAACTATTCGTAAGTGGCTATCAGAAAAAATTGCTTCAAGACGGCGCCAACCCAGCAACAGTATCAAATACGACGTCGACGTCTTATTTTGCTAATCATGGTGAGAAATATCATGTAATAACCAAATTTTACTTTCAATCACACACCAACTTAGCCAGCCATTTTTTCTATTGTCTCTCTCTACCTACAATTTATTCCAATCGATCATTTATTGATATTGCTAGCTGTTAAATTTAAACGTAAATATATTCCCGCCGATAGATATCTGGAATAGTATTAAACTGATATTAAAATCTGACTGGGTTAAAAATAATTTATAAATATAAAGGTATATTTCTCCACAAAACCGTAACCTTACTATTAAAGCTCATGTTCTTTTTATTTAATATAATTATATATAGAATTAGGATCTTGGCTGGTTCTGGATTTGGAATGACCGAAAAAAAGGCGGGAAGCCGCATGTCCAAAGTCCTTTCGAGGATTTTGTTTTTCTCCTTAATCTGTCTATGTCTCCAATTTGTAGTTCAAACATTTAGAATATGTATTATCGAACTTCCGGTGAAAATTAAGTTCATCAAGTTATAAAAGCGCCATTGTAAAAATATAAGAAAATATTTATGTCAAAATATGATTCGTTTATATCATTCATGAAGAAAACTAAGAAATAAACCATAGTCCACGAATATCAGAACTCTGACTAGTTTTATTTCTAAAACTCGATCAGAGACTCTCCAATTGTGTGCGTTCGTGGCACAAAATATTCTCCAAAATTAGTAACCAAATTCTTTATCGCTATGTGTTTTATCGAGCAAGGAATGCAAAATCAAGATAATTCATTAAGAGTATTACCATCACCAAACCCCCCTTGTATTCAAGCTTTCTGCTTAGAATGCATTTAAAACGTGTTGCTAGTTACTAATGCGGTATATAAATTTACATACAACTTAAACAGAGCAAAATATGTAAAATTTTCCAGCTACTTTGAAACTTACACTTGAATTGAGTTATCGACAAGACTTCTATATAACCCATGGGAATAAAAAAGATTTATTGCCATTCAGATTAGATACTTGCCAGACACTTAGCAGAGTAAAGTATATAATATTTATTGTATAATCTGAATACACGACAAGACCATACAATTTATTCTTTTTTAAGTGAGTTGGGTAACTAAAATATAAAAATTTCAGATGATTTATAGGACGTTGTGATACGCTCATAAAAGACGACTAACATATATTTCTCTGGATGTGAATTTATACTATAATTTCCAGAATAATATATATTATTATTTGTCTACGCACACAGTTATTTTATTACACAACTTGAAAAAGAATTGCGCCATTAAAGTCTTGTTTATTTTAAAATGTAGCTATAATGAACTATAAATATAACTGGTGACACAATGTAATACTGTATTTTTAATAAATCTAGAGCACTGAATTATCAAATAATATTGACAAGCTTACAAATTGATATATTTTAAAAATAATTTTTCACTAGTTGACTGTACACTAAAATAGGATACAAGCTATATACAGGGTTGTTAATATACGTTTTCCGTAGCTAAACTCATTTTTTTGAAGTACGAATGGTATACTAAAGGAAATGTTGCCCTATTTCGATCTTGAAATTAATAAGAAAAGTTTATGTATATGCGAGTAACATACAAGTGGTTTATGTTTTCAGAAATACCCGTGATAGTTCGAGAACCAGGCGGAATTTGATTACCCTGCCGAGTGAAAAGTGTTTAGAAATATTTTTAGTTTGTACATAAAGCAACGATGTTATAAAAGTGAGTTACAAAATTCCAGTTGTGGAGAATCGTGTGGTCAATATGGCTTCCACTCCATAACGTAGCATCATGTTTAAGTATCCACCACTTTTCACCCTTTTATGCTACAGAGACAATTATTTTTTTAAAATAATTTAAATGTTATGATAAATACTTTTTGAAATTACAAGATTTCTAATATATCTGAGAAAATTTCGTTTCAATGTATAAAACTTTGTTAAAATTCTATGCGCGAATTTTATCTATAATTTACTCAATATTTATACTAACCAAGTGAACCAAATAGACATTACACTTAACGGAAATTCTCTTGAAGTGGTGGATCAGTTCAATTACTTAGGCGACGTTGTTAATGACAATGCAAACATGGACAGCGAGATTCGCAATAGAATTAACGCCGCATCTATAGCACTCTGAGGACTTAGAGAGAGAGTATTTGACAACCACGACCTTGCTTTGTCAACGAAAATGGCTGTCTACAGAGCAGTTGTCATTCCAACACTGCTATATGGATGTGAAAGCTGGGTCACTTACCGTCGTCATGTGAAAGAATTAGAACGTTTTCAGCAAAGACACCTCAGAAGTATGATGAAAATCCGTTGGTTCCATCGCATATCAAACGTGGAAGTACTCAGGAGAGCAAACAGCCTTCCAATTGAAGTGCTTATTTCAAGAGCACGCCTAAGATGGGCATGTCACGTTCGTCGTATGCATGATAACCGCCTTCCTAAATGTACACTTTATGGTGAATTGTTAAGCGGTAGAAGAAGGCGTGGCGGTCAACGAAAGAGGTTCAAAGACGATCTCCATGAAAATCTAAAATTCTGCGGTATTGCAGACGAGCAATGGGAACAACTTGCAGTGGACAAAACCGAATGGCGAGGGGTTGTGGCCAGCTATCAAGGAAATGTTGCTGCAAGAAGGCCGAATCCAAGACCTAACCAGGTCTATGTTTGTCCTGATTGCGGTCGACATGTGCTCTCCCGAATTGGCCTCTATAGCCATAGTCGTGTGCACCGTAGATGAATGGGAATTACAATAGACTACACCTTTTACTTGTTTTTTATTGTACACAATCTATTGACTGTAACATTTTTATACTCGGACTAATAATAATAATAATACTAACCAATAAAAAAAGTTACATTTTTCAATAAGGACTAAGAAAATATATGATAATATTCGTTTTACTCTATCATTTGGGAGTTTGTGAGTGATACCATATTATACCTCCTTTCAAGGATGTACAATATTAATAGATACGCATTTACACAGGCTGTCCATTTTATCAGGGCACTCTAGAATATCTCACTTAATATCGGTCGTACAAAAAAAATTATTTTTACAAAAATTGTGCCGATTTATATAACCTACAAAATGGTTTAAAGACATTTGAAATCCATGGCCTACTTTAAATATCTCCGTTATTTGAAGAGATACGAGAAAAATTCTAAGGCGAAAATTTTTTGCAAAACAGAGTATTTCAACGAGGTTTTATCTAATTTTTGTCAAAACCGCTGTATTTTGAGATTTACTCTTCAGGCTGTTAAAAAAATTATTTTGAAACGGGCGAGAAATGGCGCCATTAAATAGAGTATTTTCCTCCCTTTTCAACGATATATCACATGCCATATTTATTCATTGGCACTACATCAGTAATTATAAAAACATTTTCTTTAAAACCAATAAATTTCTTTTTAACAAGCATTATACTTGCCGTGGAGAAATAGACAGCAAGAAAGCAACATGGATCAATTATGGAAAGAGTATTCGCAGTTATGCCAATGTATAGAGGCCCACCATAAAAGCGTCACTCCTTGCTGAGAAAGCTAAAATGTCTTTACCAATTAATTTAAGTATAATATCCATTTGGGGAATGGTAGCTCAGTGTGTTAAAGCGACCGGCTAGCAAACTGAGTTGCCTAGCGAAGTGGGTTCGATTCCTGCAAGGCGAAACAATTTTTCATTAAAAAAAATTGCCCCAAGAGTGGTTCGGAGTCCATATTAAACTGTAGGGCCTCGACTCTCTTTACCTAGCACAAGATCCTTGAGATCTTCCAGGGGGTTACTTCGGTAGCTTGAGAGGTGGTTAAGAAAACATTTTTTTTAAGAAAACATTTGCTTGTATTTTATGATTTCACTATTATTTCAATTATATTAATATAGTTGGCTATGAACAAACTTGACAATTTAATTTTTTGATAGATCGTCTCAGTTAATGCTTAAAGTCTCACTCAATCACACTCGTTTAAGAATTTATAATTTTCAAAAATGATTTTCACTCATATTGATCGTTATAATATGTTCGTTACATATTGCCAATGCAATTTTAACTCTGGATTAGCTCAAGTAGAATATAGAAACAGATTTCCACAAGCACTACAGCCGAATAAAACTCTGTTCAAAAAATTAGCTACGAAACTGAAAAATAATGGTTTATTTTTAAAGAAGAAGGCAAGGTTGAATAGTGTTACTGATAATGTAAATAAGGTAAACCGAGTTATTAATTATTTATTATGTAAGAAATAAAAATACAGAAAATTTGGAAACATCATTAAGAGAAATTCAAATTGCTTGTCATATAAATAAAACAAGTGCTAGAAAAATTTTAAAGAAAAATGGTTACCAGTGTTATAAAGAGCCAAAAAAGTTCACAATTTACAAGCGGGGGACAAACCAAGTAGGACGACTTTTTGTAGGTCGCTGTTGGAAAAGAAGCGTGCCGATCGATTAATACGTAGTAAAATACTTTGGTCCGATGAGGCAAATTTTTCCAATAATGGATTTTTTAATCGCAATATTCACTACAAATGGACTTCTGAAAATACACACTGGCATAGACCGACTGGATTTCAAAATCGTTTTTCAAAAAATGTGTGGATAGGTATTTTAGGCACCAATTTAATAGATCCTTATTTTTATGATGGTCACCTCAGTGGTCAAAGGTACCTAAACTTTTTGAGAAGTGAGTTTAATGAATTGTTAGATGACCTACCTTTAGAGAATCGACACAAATTTCAATATTTTCAACAAGATGGAGCTCCTCCCCACAATTCCCAGATTTGCCTAGATTATTTAGACGAAATTTTGCGTCAACATTGGATAGTTACCAATGGATTTATTCGATGGCTCCTTCGTTCTCCAGATATAACCCCATTGGATTTTTTTCTATGGGAGTATATTAAAGATAAGGTGTTTTCGACGACACCGCAAAATGTAGAGGACCTAAAAGCTCGAATTCAACAGGCATGTATTAGAGGTACCCCCGAAATGCTGAGTAATGTTTTAAATGCAGTGCCTCGCCGCACTCGATTGTGCATAAGAAATCGCGGTGGACACTTTAAACACTTGATATGATATCTTAAAAATTATTTTGAGGATTAGATAAATATTCATGTTTTGTGTGCTATATTCTTTTTATTATTAATTTGTTTTTGTTACCTGAATTTACTTTATTCTTCTTAATTGTGTTAATGTTTTATTATAGCAAATATTTGAACAACTTTTTGAATTATATTATCGTTTTATTTAATCATACTTCTCCACGGCAAGTATAATGCTTGTTAAAAAAAAAAATTATTGGTTTAAAAAAAATGTTTTTATAGTTACTAACGTAGTACCAATGAATAAATATGACATATGATATATCCTTGAAAAGGGAGGAAAATACTCTATTTAATGGCGCCATTTCCCGCCCGTTTCAAAGTATTTTTTTTAACAGCCTGAAGAGTAAATCTCAAAACACAGCGGTTTTGAAAAAAATTAAATAAAACCTCGTTGAAACGCTCTGTTTTGCAAAAAATTATCGCCTTAGATTTTTTCTCGTATCTCTTCAAATAACGGAAATATTTGGCCAAGACGTTTTCCGCATTTTAGATAATTTCCGCCATAACTCATAAAGTAGGCCATGGATTTCAAATATCTTTAAACCATTTTGTAGGTTATGTAAATCGGCACAATTTTCGTAAAAATAATTTTCTTTGTACGACCGATATTAAGTGAGATATTCTCGAGTGGGCAGCCTGTATATAAAAAAAGATTTTTCTCTAGATTTTTTAAAAATCATATGCCTATCAAGTAATTCGTTTATTTCGTATATTTCCAGCATATTGACTTTTTATAGAATTTTAATACTTTATTTTCACATTTAACAATAATATGTATTTTAAATACGCATAGAAGAAAACTTGTATGAAACTAAAATTCTTCTATAAAATATGTGCCTATCTATAATATATATTATTATGTTTATTTAATAATGCTTAATTTGTTTTTTGTTTCTTGATTCCTTCACGTTCGGGAGTCAAAATAAGATATTACAGTATGTTTTAATATAATGATAATGAGTAGTATATTTTAAATAAATTTTGAAAGTTAATTTTATTTGATATAGTTATTTGAACATGGTTCTCAGGGTGTCGTGAGTTCCTTGGGTCGAAAACCACAATTGTTATTTGAAACTTTGCCTATGTATATTTACATGGTTGCATAACCATTCATTCAACCGATCAAATAATAAAATATTTGTCGACTTGAACATATATAAATTTTATTTTATCCAAATAATTTGTTAACGCGATGTGTATCTACGTACAAAAATCTTAAAACTACACTCTAATCCTGCGATAGATAAATCCTGGATCTTAAATTTATGTTGGCAATGATATTTAATAGTTATTTTAATTTCTAAAATTGTTATATATGAATGTTTACTATTAAAAATAAAACTGGCCTCAAAGTTACTTCAGGTAAATAATCTAGTTAAAAATTGAACAAATTGCATTAAATATTTATTAAAAGTCTCGTTTTAACCTGTGGTTATATCCGTGTGTTCCACGATGTATCTCAACTGCTTTGTCGGTGCCTGGCATGATGTCATTGATATCCTCGAACATGATGATTTTCTTGTTTAAATATATTTTTTTAAATATTACACAATGCTTTATATACTAATAAGGTAAGTTTATTACTTTGTTTACTTTTGTAATTTATAACTTGAAAAGCGACAAAAATTATTTTAAGGTTATATTTTTTTAACACTGGTTGTTAGGAGTTATTCGTCAATAAAATTTATCTCTCCCGACGTTGATACTGACTTTTCTTATACAGTTTTTGACCTGGATATGCTTTTTCCGTAATTTTCTTCCTTGTGTCAAGATCCTTTTATTTTCATTTCTGCTTATATGTTGTATACGCTTGTCCTTTTCTTTACTTTTCTTGTTCATTAATTTTTGCTTAATCTTTTCCTCTGTACATTCCTGAATACATGTTTTAAACTATACTTGCATCTCACTCGACTATTTCACCTGTAGCACTAAATTTAATCCATTTTCAATTAACAAATTCGACTGGTTTTCTTAAAATTCTAACATTGTCCATTTTGGGGTCCTTATTTTATGAGTAGGTGCTTCCACTACTATTTAATCAATTGAATTATGGTTATGACAAGCTATTCCGTAGTTCTGCTATGTTTTCCATATAAAATTTATTTGATTATTAATTTTTTCATTAACCCTTGGAATTGTGTCCTGTAGTCCTCTTTTAAATTTGTTTTATCTAACTTTTTTGAGTGTATCATAATGTAAATTTCTTTATATTATAGTGTAATTATTGCTAAACTATAATTAAGTTTTGTTTTAATTCAATTTTTGAGTGAATACATGTTTAAATTTGTTTATTCTTGAGTACAATTATTAAATTTTACCTGTTATTCTTGCTTATACTTATAATATTATTTCATATCATTAAACATTTCAAAATAAGTTTCTATAATACCAGTATACAACTTTATTTTGATTACTGTGGTGGGTTGTAAATTTATATTAGTGACTTTTTGTGCAGAAACGACAAAACCAAGGATTTAGTATAACATTTGTATACAATTTTTATACCAGTATTTCCCTAATGTTAGGCACTTTACAGTGATTATCTGTTTCTTAAAGACTCTACCAAATATTAATGATGTTCATTTTGTAAAATATTAAATTGTCCATTTTAAAAGGAATTTTTAAGTTCTAAATTTACGATAGTATAACTAGAGGCAGCAACGAACTGGTTTAAAAATGATGCATCTTGCCGGAAAGGTTTAAAACTATCGGATACCTTTGTATTACTAGCGCAGTAGAATTGAACTCAAATGAACATTTCCGACAACAATATTCTAGGCGAAATTTTCTTATCGATTCCTGTGTAATTTGATCTACTAAGTATAAAAAAAATGTTAGTTGTTTTGAATCGTAGGTATTCTAACATACCTTAAGACAATAATGTTAAATACTATATTTTTTTCAAAAATAGTACATTTTGTTACAAATCTTTTTTAACCGCCTTGTTAAAATTAATGTCTTGCCGAAGCTTAACATTAACTCTTCCACCACTCAACCAGGGCACACATTCACAGACAATTATACAACGACCATTCCCTACACCATTGCCATCTGTCGTAACTAAGACTACAATTCAGAAGAATTTAGTAAAAGATTAGTAAAATGTGTACTAAGAGGTCTATATAGGTCTGTTAAGCCAATAAATTATGGAAACCAATTTCTGACAATTGTCGACGTTTCGATTTATTATTAAATCATCCTTAGGACTCTGTGAATACAATAAATAGTAAATATAACTTGTGGTCTATACATTAAAAATCTATACATAATATCTAAAATACTTTGAAATGGACTAAAATTTGATTATATTATAGTAAAAAAGTTATATTTGACAATGAAACTTTAAACTGAGACAGGTTAAAATAGTTAATAAATAATTACAATAATTATAAAACAATAACTTTTATATAATATTTTGATATACAATATATCACACTACAAAACAGAAACATAATAATATAAGCTACTCATAATCATAATGCTTTTCCGTGTTGTGATTGAATAAATAAATAAATTTACAAACAAACATTTAGGGATAGCAAAACAAATAAACGGATAACAGTAGAATATTTAATGGTCAAATTCAGAATGACAAGCGTATTTGGTTGATATCAGTAAGATGTTTCTTGCAGCGATAGAATGTTATAAAAAACAAATCAAAAAAATGTTGGGTTATGAAAAAATAATAACATCAGGTTCTTTTTATTTTGTCAATTAAGTTAAAGTAACTTGAGTATAGATTCTCCAGATCCGTTCATTTATTCACGGAATTGTTGTACTTTTTTATAGATATCATTTCATTTAACAATATTTTTTTTAAATTTGTTGTCTAACTATAATTTTTGTTTCATCAAAATCAAACTGGTGGAGATGGTTCAGGCTATGTTCTGCCAATGGCGTAGGATTAGTTTTTTCCTAAGAGGGTTGTACATATTTTGTTCATAATTTTTATGTTCTTTTATCCTTGTTTTTAAGTATCTACCCGTTTGACCTTATACACCTGTTCCCAAATGCTATATGGTATTTTATAAACAATGCCCGATTCCAATTCTTGATGTGTTTTAGCTTTCACTTTGGTAAAAAAAAAATTTTTGTGTTTCCACTTTTTTGTAATTTGAGTAATATCATTATTTAATGTTCTACATATTTTTCCTTATGAATGGTGTTTTATAATTTTTTTAAATTGTATATTTTGTTTGTCTGGAACTTGTTCATTTCTTTTGTTCAATATTTTCCTTACTAGGTGAATGGGATAATTATTTTTTTCCCAAAGGTCTTCATGTGATAATTGTAACGCTCTGCATTTTAAGTTTTGAAATATATTAATTTTTTGTGTCATCGGATGTTGTGAATGATAATTGATGAATATTTCAAAAAAGGTAGGCTTGTGATACAAATCAGTGATTAGGACATTATTCTTTCATATGACTATTGTGTCTAAGAACGGTAGTTGGTTATTTTGCTCTATTTCACTTGTTAATTGTAACCTACTGTGAAAACTATTAGAAATTGTTAAAATTTCTTCTGTATTGTCTTTGGGTACATCAGTAATTATGTCCTCGACGTATCTTTTGAAGAAGGATATATTAAAATTTAGTTTTTTAATATAATTTTCTTGTAACTCGGACATGACTATATTCGCACAAATGGGAGACAAACAATTCCCCATACCAAGTCCATTTGTAAATATTGGTAAATTTTGGAATTTATAATCATTATTATCGACACAAAAATTAAATATTTGTATAATGAACTTCAATGGAATATTAGTGTGACTCTCTTTTAAACTCCACCTCTTTCCAATTAGTTGTATTATTATATCCACTGGTACATTTGTAAATAAAGATTTTATATCCAAAGATATTAGGATATAATTATCTGGCAAAATTATGTTATTTATGTCTTTTACAAATTCAAAAGAATTTTTAACATATGTTTCGCCGTTAGTGAAAGAGTATTTTAATAGGTCAGCTATAAAACTGCATAACATATAAATGGGGCTATCTATTAAACTTACAATAGATCTTAGAGGTTTATTATCTTTATGAATCTTTGGTAGGAAATGCAATGCTACTCACTGGTTGGTATCACTAGCCCACCTTTTCTGAAAGATTCCTCAATTATCATTCACGACATCGGATGACATAAAAAATTAATATAATTCAAAACTTAAAACACAGAGCGTTACAATTATCACATGAAGTTCTTTCGGAAAAAATATCTAGAACATTAAATAATGATAATATTCAAATTACACAAAAAAGTGAAAACGCAAACATTTTTTTTATCAAAGTGAAAGCTAAAACACCACAAGAATTGGAATCGGGCATTGTTTATAAAATACCATGTAGCAATTGTGAAAAAGTGTATATAGGTCAAACGGCTAGATACTAAAAACAAGGGAAAAAGAACATAAAAATTATGAACAAAATATACATAATCCTCTTAGGAAAAAACTAATCTTACGGCATTGGCAGAACAAAGCCTGAACAATCTGCACCAGTTTGATTTTGATGAAATAAAAATTATAGGTAGACAACAAATTAAAAGAAAGATTGTTAAATGAAATGATATCTATAAAAGAATACAACAATTCCGTGAATAAAAGATCGGATGTGGAGAATTCAAACTCAAGTTACTTTAACTTAATTGACAAAATAAAAATAAGCTGATGTTATTATTTTTCATAATCCAAAATTGTTTTGTTTTGTTTTTTATAACATTCGATCGCTGCAAGAAACATATTACTGATATCAATCAAATACGCTTGTCATTCTGAATCTGCCCATTAGATATTCAGTTGTTATTCGTTTATTTGTTTTGGTGTACCTAAATGTTTGTTTGTAAATTTATTTATTTATTCAATCACAACACGCAAAACCGTCCTGATTATGAGTAGCTTATATTATTATGTTTTTGTTTTATAGTGTGTTATACTGTTTATCAAAAAAATATTTATAAGTTGTTGTTTTACAATTATTGTAATTATTTATTAATTATTTTAAACCCTTTTCAGTTTAAAATTTCATTACTAAATGTAACTTTTTTACTATAATTTAATCAAATTTTAGTAGCTTTCAAATTTTTTTATAAAGATTTTTAATGTATAGACCACAAGTTATATTTACTATTTACTGTATTCACAGAGTCCTGCGGACGATTTAGTAATAAATCGAAACGTCGACTATTATCAGAAATTGGTTTCCATAATTTATTGGCCAATTCCCGTCAACACAACCCATATACAAGAGTAAGGCTATTATTATACTCAACATCAAAATATTTTATTTTTAAGAAGTTTTGTTAATTTTGCAACTGAACTCCGCATTTAAGTTTCTGTTCATAACTGAAAAAATAAAATTTTTAGTAAGAATGTGAAAAAGTAGTTTACTTACAGTCGATTTCATATTTTTAAATTTTTAAATACCCTGTATAATTTATCTTAAGTTTCACAACTCTTTTTCATTTCCTAAGACAAGTAGAGCTTTTTATAAAGAATATTTACAAAATGTGTTACCCCATCCGGAGACACACCTTAAAATAATAATTAATTTTTTTCTTCTAGACTCAAAAGAAATAAATGTATCTACGTTTTTTAAGTACGATTCTCACCGAAAGTAATTTGAAGCTCCAGACGTTAGCGCTAATAGTATTTCACCAAAGCCGAGTTATCAGGAAAAGTAGCTTACAGCGTAATTATAATTCAGGTTTACTGTCAAGAAAATGTCCCTAAGTGGAGTGTAGGTAACACCATCTTGTGGTAAATAGCACCTCTGGCCATATCATGTAGTGGAAATTGCCGCAATATCTCTATATTGCATATCCCTTATATTGCATTAAGTAGTTTCTGCTACAGCATCATGTGCTAAACATCGTGGCGTAAATTCTGAGTGGGCATTGATCCGTTGACGAGAAACATTTCAGCCGCTTGAACTTAAATGTCTGTACATTCACCTTCAAAACCTAATTATACTATTTCACGATAATAGAGTGAAGATGATGGTAGATATTTTCTTTTTCATTCAGTTCTAAATAGTGGAGTCAAATTAGATCAGAGATACGCTATGTTTCGGAATAATTAGGGGAAGGTTAGATTTCCGTTAAACATATATACTTAAAATACGATACGGTACGATATAGGTCAGTAACCCAGGTAGGACTTACCACCTTGTATAATAGTTTAAGTACAATAGATTGGAATTTCGTTAATGACGAAAAACTGAGTACTGATGAAAGGTTCCAAATTTTTATGAGTATTCTTGTTGAACATATTGATGCTGCTTTTCCAATTAAAGTAAAAAAAGTAATTTCTGAAAATTCAAATATAGAATGGTATAATGACGAGCTACGAGAGATGCGCTATAATCTAAATTTTTTCCATTACTTAAAAAATCAACATCCAAATTTAACAGGCATAGATGATAGGTTGAGACAATACAGATGGCTCTATGGGAGAAAAATTGACTACTACAAAGAAAGCGAACGAATCTTATATTTCTCGTAGTGCAAATATGTCAAAAGCATCTTGGGATATAGTCAATTCTAAACGTATAAACAAAAGAAGTACAAAAAGTGATTGTGATTTAAATTCAAAGGATTTTAATAATTTTTTTGAAAATGTCGTCTTCGATACTACTAAAAACATATCAAGTACTATATATCCCATCAGTTTCATCACAACAGATACTGTAAATAAAAATTATTTTGATTTCTCCGAGGCTTGTATATCAGTGTATGCGCGGAAGCTATACAACCTTAGGCGAGGGTTGTATAGGAGATATACCATCCTTCGGAGGGGATGTAAAGCCGTCGGTCCCTTGTCTATTAAATGTTAGGCAAGTAAAAGATCCCTACTCTTCTTAAGGGAAAAGGTTCGGCAAAATTCCTGGTTGGGGGTAGCTCGTCTACAGGCGTCGGTGTTAGGCCTCAGTAGCGGAAATAGGCCGACGTTAAATAAATGTATATAAGAAAAAAAACATAATATAATACGTACAAAGATATTATTATTATTCCCTTTACAAAATTGGTTAATTTGTGCATAAAAAAATGGAATTTTTCCACAGTGCCTCAATACGTCAAAAGTAATTTCACTTTTTAAGAAAGGCGATGTGAAAGAAATGAACAACTATCGACCTATGTCAATCATACCTACGTTGGGGAAAATAATAGAGAAAGTTCTGTTTCGGCAACTTGTTACTTTTCTTGAATGCAATAATCTTTTGTCAAATTGTCAATTTGGTTTTCGCTCCGGAAAATCTACGGTTGATGCAATTAACAAAATGGTAGAAAGCATAATTGTGGCATTCGAAAATAAAAGTTTTGCTGGAAGTACATTTTGCGATTTGTCGAAGGCATTCGACTGTGTACAACATGATATCATGGGTAAAAAACTTCAAAAATTCGGGTTAAATACTTCAGTTGAAAACTTTATTCAATCATATCTTACGGGTAGAGATCAGATAACCGTATATAATGGAGTATCGTCGTTACCAGCAAAAGTAAAATTCGGAGTAGCTCAAGGGTCCGTACTCGGGCCCCTACTATTTTTAATATATGTTAATGATCTACCTAATTATGAAAATGACACTTTACTAGTATCATTTGCTGATGATACTACCATGATCAATACAAATTACAGTGAAATCAATTTATTACGGGATATGCAATGCTCACAGTTAAAGGCATCTGAGTAGTTAGATCGAATAAATTACATCTTAATGAGTCAAAGACACGAACTATGTTTTTTTTTTCAACCAGGGGCCTACATCATTTTGACAATCCTGGAAATGCGAAATTTTTGGGAGTAATCATGGATCCACATCTATGCTGGGATCAACATATCGATTACCTATGTGGTAAACTATCCAAAATTGTATTCTTGATAAGAAACTTAATGGTGGAACTGCCACCAAATATTATAAAAACAGTTTATTTTTCCTTATTCCAAGGTGTATTCTCTTATGCAGTACTTACCTGGGGACACTCCTCTCATGTACGCAGAATATTCTTGTTGCAGAGACGTGTTATGAGAATAATGGCACAACTAAAGTTTAGGCAAGATGTAAAGCAAAAATTTACAAAGTTAAATATCTTAACAGTTCCCAGTTATTATATTCTTCCGACAGTCATGCCTGTTAAACAAAATATCAATAAATATGTTCCACACAGGGATATACATGAATATAATACCAGACATAGAGACCCAATTTGTTTAGATTATACCAGATTGTTTAGAAGCCAAAATGCAACTATTATGGCTACTACTACTTTTTAATAAGGTACCACCAGACATCAAGCAGTTACCGGAAAGAAAATTTCGCTCTAAGATTAAACAAATTCTGCTGAATGGAGCATACTACTCATTAGACGAGTTTCTGTTTGATGTTTTCTATTAATTGTATGTATATATATATATATATATATATATATATATATATATATATATATATATATATATATGTATATATATATATGTATATATATATATATATATGTATATATATATGTATATATATATATGTATATTGTTGTTATACATGATTTGCAGGAAACAACTACTCAGCGGGCAAATACCCCGACCTGCATTGAATTATACCTTACAAATCATGAAAAATTGGTAGCCAATGTCATTTGTCAACTCCCCGACCAGACATAGACCGGTTTCGAACTTATTAGTTCTCATCAGTATGCCATAGGTCATGGAGCAGACAAATGACAGTGGCCAACCTGCTAGTCTTATACAGACTAATGTAAATGGTGTAGTGGTGAGAGGTAAGTGAATTCTCTCATGTGGTCTAATGCTACTATACACCAGACATCATGGATGTCTCCATGGTGCATAGCGACTTGCCATATATGTATATATATATATGTATATATATATATATATGTATATATATATGTATATATATATATATATATATATGTATATATATATATGTATATCATTTACGTGTCCTTATTATAAATAAATTATAAATATGGATTTTTTTGTACATTGCAGAAGACAGATTTTGATAAACTCTGACTAATGCGTCTACACAACCTTATCAAATTCCAATAAATTTGTTCATTGCAATGCCTAAAAAACAATATGTTAACGTAATATGGTTGTATGTCCGCATTTTTCAATATAAAATCCCCTTCCGCATAAGCCTCTGGCTTCTGGAATTTGGGGTTGTTTAATTTCTGTGGTGCTTATTTATTTATTATTTATATGATAGAGTTCGATTTTGACTCTTTTGACAGTAATTGTACTCCACTCTTACAGTATATCAGAATATAAGTGTTTACTACCTACAGGCATTCAGAGAAAAGAATTTATAATGTATTGCCAAACATCAGTCAGTTGATTGCAGGCTGCATTTAGTTAGACATCCCATTATGCTATTTGTTGATCGACATGTCGAACAATCTATGGTACGATCTGCTGAACTATGCATGAGCAATTAAGAACTTGCAATGATTTATTTTACAACATTAACCGATAGTAGTGAACCGAAAGCAAAGCAAGATCAAATTAAAAATGAATCTACGATCTATAAAAATGATAATAATCGCAATTCTTCTAAATTAATTTTAGTTACAGACGCTTTTTAATCTCAACTTGATAAAGAATAGAAATCTAGAAAGGTGTTAATATTGTGGAGAAAATTAATTATTGGATCTTTCATAATGTCATGTCACAGTGCATTTTCTCTATATTCAGCGCTGATCCCAATACCTCTCTTTTTTCCAGATTTGTTTGATACAACAGATTTGAACATTTAATAACACATCTTTTTATTTAGGGGTAGTTCCCATGCCTTCTGTGAAGTGAGCAAAGTATAGAAAAATAACCATTCGATACGATAGAGAAAAAACAAGTGATACAATTTTTATGTAGAATGATTTGAATATTACAATTTTAGTATCAATAAATTAGTATCTTAACATACTATTTATTTTTAATATTTGTACGATGAGTAGATAAAGTATGTCAACTTAAAGATGGCAAGGCATTCGAACTTACAAGTACAAGTTTGAAAAACTTCAGGCAAACATAACGGACTCAACCTGCACTGGACATCAAAAAGACCATTGTAAATTTAATGGACCACTAATAGTGGAATGGATACCAGTGTTAGACAACGGTATGAACTTTACTGCTAGCACTAGTTATAGTACCAAAAGAAGATGTTATATATCTGAAGTGAAAAATGCCATTGAATGGTTAGTAGTTGAGGAAGCAGAATAAGTAAAATGTGAAACATTCCGTGTATATCAGAAATCAGAACTACACAACTCGTGAGGAAGAGAAGAGATATTCGTAACAATCAATATATCAAGAATCTAATACCAAATGAAGACAATAAAACAGTCTTAAGTCAGATAAAAGAATATCAATATAAACTAAAATCTTTCCCGATTCGACACAGATACAGGCAAGACAAGCAGCTACGTGAAGAATTGCAAACACTTCTTGGAAATACTAGAGAGTTTAGTGATAACGAACAGTGAGTTTAAACGTAGGATCTTTTGTTCATCAATCAATCAAGAAACGGTTGACTTATTGTGTCCACGACTGGTGTCCAAAATATAGAGAAGACAATCTGTATCTGATGTTATTCAAAATTTAACGTAGAGTCTAGCTGATGCAGTAAATTTGTTGCTTCTTTTATAATAGGAATAATTTTAATATTTATTATAATATCAAATGATATTGCTGACAATTTTTCAGTGCCTTGAACATGCCTATTAACATAACCTGCAATTTTTCAGGGATTAATTTTAAATTATAGTTAAATGAATTAATCTTTTTAAGTCCTGATTTATTAAAGTTAAAACATCTTGCCTCTCTTGGATATCAAACTATTTATATATCTGCGAATCATCTGCTTACTTAACAACTAGTGACCACATTTGATATGTCAGAAACGGACAAAGTAAACAAGAGTGTCCCCCAAAATTGAACCTTGAGGCACACCTGTATTTAAACTTTGAAGAGCAGATATAATTCGAGAGCTATCGTCCTCTCTAACCACATTAGATGTATTACTATTTTAGATAAACGAGGGTAATGCAGTTCTGCTAATAGCATAAAATAGTCTAAGGCTTTGAGAAATTTATCAATACCAAGTATATACATTTTCCACAATCAATGTATCTAAGAAAATCATCTACTAAATGCGTTAATGGGGTTGCTGTTGAATAATTTTTTCTGAATCTCGGTTGTATACTTGAAGCTAAATTATTTTTGTTTAGAAATTCAATTATTTGGATATGAATATGCCTCTCGTGTATTTTAGATAAAACAAATAGTAAGCTAATTAGCCTAGAATTAAAAAAAAATCAGTAGGATTATTAATTAATTGTTTTTGGCAACAGGCTTCACTAGTGCTTGTTTCCATATGAAAGGATTTTATTTCAATTATTATTTGATTTACAATATGCAGTATATGAGCAATGCAATATGGTATGTACAGTATAATATCAATTATTGAGAGATCATCTACCCCGCTTGCATTCGTTTTTATAGAATTAAACAAGGATACTGTATCGCGTAATTTAAATGACAATTCACTGTTAATATTTGGATGAATATTATTTTAGTAATAATTTAATGTAGGGTCACTTAATGTTGAAGGAAAGTTTGATGATGAGATGATATGATCATTAAATAAATTAGGGTTCTTTAAATTTGTAAGTAAAGAGAAATTTGGTGATTTTGTTACATTAAGTTTCTTGATTGCAGCCCAACATTTTTTTTAATCATTTTTTAATCAGTTGAAAAACGTACGTTTTTCTCTACGAATGGCACATTTTGTGTAATTTCGTAATAGCTTATAATATCACTCTCTATTATCGAACTAAAATTATAATTAATATAAAAATAATCAGTAAGTTAAATATGCAGCCACACCAGTTACAAATAGTATGTGAAAAACATTTATTTAAGGATTTTATGGAACACTCATTGCTTTACCCATAACTTCGCTATATTCATACCTAAATATTTTATAATATTTTAAAATAATTTCAAAACATTCAATTTATATTCTATCCATATTTGAGATTCAAACAACATATTTCGTCTTGTAATCGTTCGAACACCTTATTTAAACTAACATATCTTTAAATCTGTTCTTCGTACAGAAATAAAGAGAGATCATTTTTCACTTTATAAGCTCATTTCTTGCACACTACTTTGCCATTGTATTCACGAAAAACTGTTTCGAGGTAGCAGTTTCTCGATGTCATAATTTCATTTCCAAATCGTTATAACGAAGAATATTAATATTCATGAAGGCACGCTACCTTCTTTTCTTCCAATTTTTGCCCTGTAGCATGTCCAGTGGCAAAATTTTTAATTTTTGTTTACAAGCAGGTGAGTATCCTTAAGTGTCCGACTTTGGTACAAATAATGTACAAAATCACAAAAGGTTTCGAACTGACTTATTTAGGAAAGCTGAGTTTAAATGTTGCTCTAACGATAATAGTCTAATTACACGCTTCACCTGAATGTTTGTTTGTATCATGATGTATGTAAACTTTTGAATCTTTGAACGTCAAATTAAGAAACTTTGCACACTTATCAAGGACCGACGACAATACAACAATTTGGCAATTTTGTCCTAATGTTCTCATCAGGAACATCAGGATAAAATAAAAATTAAAAAAAAGGACTAATCTACTGTCGACATTTTGCCGGAGGCGCCGGTTATTAATATCGGGCCTCTGGGAGGGTTTAATTGTCAATTACTCGTGCGAAACACGCCAATAAAAATATAGTAGAAAGCACCCCACGCTTTTTTACAATAAAATATTTAAACATTATTTTTTACTTTTTAGTTCGGTTTGCTATTAAAGCGTGTTTTTAGTTTTTTTTAAATTATAAATTTTTTTTGAAACAAACTAAAATAAAATAGATAGCCTTCATTACTCTCCTCTCCACCAGATTTATTTAATTTGAATGATGCAACAATTAATTTCATATTAATATTTCCTGTCAAACTCTTTGGTAGTCTGTTGAAAACTGGCAATATAAATGGACGGACACAATTAAATTGATACATACTGATAATTTTTATTATTTATAAAAAATAATAATTTTACCTCTATGAATATTTTCTATAAAATCATCACTATGTCATTTGATGCCTATATTTCAATTAATTCATCTCTATAATATATTTGTTAATTAATAGTTGAAATTTGAAATAGCAAATGCAATACCAATTATCCTGGCTCAATATTTAAATAATTATTATCATATCATATTATTTTAATATGCTGCTAGAAATCTAAAGTTATAGTACAACCTTGACACGGGCCTTCGTCTGATTATATGGAACTTTAATGAAAATAGACACCTAATGATACCTAAACATCGAAACAATTATATTCACGTATATTAAATTTTACTTCTTTCAATTTCGTTGTAAAGGATGTACATACACCTGATGATGCTTATTCAATGGGTGAAGAGAATCAATTCCATGAAAACACCGGTAGTTCAACTTCATGATGCCTGTTCGAAGTAAAAATTTTATAAACCAGGCATCGGATATGATCGTTTGCCGTGAAGTTCAAAAGGGCCATTAACTTTGTATGATTTCAAGCGAGTAAAAATTTAAATTCATTAAAAAATCTATCAATCAAAATCATAAGAGAGCATAGATTTGATAAGTCAATAAATATCCGTATATTACTTCCTTCGTGTTCATGGCATTAGATATTAACTTGATGATGTCCACTGAACAGGCGAACTGAATAAATCTCATGAAAACGTCAGTACTTCAATTATTTGAATGATGTCTAAACGAAGTGAAATGTTACTTGAACTAGGCTATGTTACTAAGCATTAAAAAATTTGATCGTGTGCTGTAAAATGTCAAAAGGGCTTTACCCTTAAGTTTGTCTGATTTCAACTAAACGAATATTTATTTATTTGGTAATGCACTCAACAGGCAAGCCCTATTACAGAGTGATATGGTACATTTGATATTTACATTAACCTAAAACTAACTTAATACTAGCTTAATTTTAACATAATATTAGAAAGCAATGGTTTAAAACAATGAATTTAACATGGTTTTTAGTTTTTTTATACTGATATCAAATATATCACAGTTGGCTTGGATCGTATTATAGTTACTACATATTCTGTGGAGAGGGGAATTGATTTGATAATTTGTACCTGCCAGGTCTAAGTGGAAAGTTCTATAAGTTCTAGTAGGATAGTGGGGGACGCTTAAACTTATCATGGACAGGAAACTACTATCGTCTACATTGCCATGTAACAATTTATGTAAGTATACAATATGCCCGTATTTTCGTCGATTCTCCAGTGTTTTGAGATTATATCTTTCCCTTAATATATCTTTATCTATATCGAAATCATATAAACCAGTCTCTTTATAATTTAAAAACCTTAAAACTTTATTTTGTATTGTTTCTACGCTATTTTTGTGTATTTGATAAAATGGATTCCAGACAATTGAGCAATATTCCAACTGAGATCTTACATACGAAATATATAACCGCCTAATAGCTCCTGTATTGTTAAACATCTTCGTATTGCGTACTATGAATCCATACATTTTATTAGCCTTATTTATCATGGTGTAAATATGGTTACTAAATGTGAGCTGGGTGTCAAATGTTACGCCTAGGTCCCTCATGGTTTCAACCCTAGCCAAATCTGTATTATTCATTTTGTAATTGAATATAATTGGAGTTTTTCTTCTAGTATAGGTCATAATGAAGCATTTATTAATGTTAAGATACAATTTATTTTGAAGTGTCCATTGATATAAATTATTAATGTCATTTTGGAGCAGGAAGCAGTCCATATTATTTTCAACTTTAATGTAAATCTTTAAATCATCTGCAAATAACAGATATTTGGAGGCTCTAATTATTTCAGTAAGACTATTTATGAACATGAGAAATAACAGTGGTCCAAGATTGGAACCCTGAGGGACTCCGGACATGGCAAGAAACTGTTTCGATGTATAACCACTTACAGACACATACTGTTTTCTATTATGTAAATATGATGTGAGGAGTTCTATAAGATTCTCATGGAATCCAAATTCATTTTTAAGTTTACAAAGTAGGAAATTATGCGACACCGAGTCAAACGCCTTTTGAAAGTCGGTATAAACAACATCCACCTGATTTCCTTCGTGTATTTCTTGGGATATGAACTGAGTGATATTAATCAGGTTACTAGCAGTTGACCTTTGTCTCATAAAACCATGCTGGTGAATGGATATGCTATTGGAGACTGATCTATAGATATCGTCATAGATAATCGATTCATAAAGTTTTGCTGGGACTGATAGTATAGCAATAGGCCTATAATTCTTAATGTTGGTTTTATCATCTTTCTTGTGTACTGGGCAAAGACGGACTTCTTTCCAGATTTCAGGAAATACTTTGGTTTTTAAACTTAGGTTAAACAAGTAGTGAAGCGGGTATACAAGAAAGTCGATACAACCTTTAACGATGTAAGAGGGTAACCTGTCGGGTCCAACTGCTTTGTTTGACTTTAGTCTCTTTACAGCATCACGTATTTCATTTTGTGTAATAGAGTTTACAACTACTTCATCCATGTGCGGATTTAGCTTTATGTGTGAGTCATCTCCATGAAAATCTACATTGTATACACTTTTAAAGTGACTTGCGAATGCATCTGCAATTGCCTCCCCGCTTTTACATTCTAGGTTATCTAGGTGCATAGTATTTGGGAAGGAGACTGCCCCTTTTTTGTCCTTCATAAATTGCCAGAATGTCCTTGAATCATCGCTAATATCCTTTTGTATTTTATTTATGTACTGTTTGTATGCTTGATCAATATCCTTTTTTAGTTTTGCTCTTAAATTACTATATTCATTTTTTAAATCATTTGATTGAGAGAAGTTATATTTTTTACGAATTCTGTCCTTTTTTCTTAGATCTTTTATGATTTGGTTGTTAAACCAAACTGGATATTTCTTGGAAGTTTTTGTTTTTGGGATACATTTATCAAATATATTGTATATAATGGAATAGAAATATTCTACAGCATCATTTACATCAGAAAACCTTCCAATATCAGTCCAATCCGTGTTTCTAAATAGTTCATATAATAGATTGAAATTCGCCTTTTTATAATTATAGGTAGATTTTAATGGAGACGACAATTGCGTTAATTTATTGATTACTAAAGAGACCTCTATATACAAAGTTGGATGATGTGCATCCTCATCTACTAAACAAAATGGGCTACGTTGGACTTTATTCGATATTACCAGATCTAATATACGGTCTAAATAATTTGCTATTTTGTTATACTGCTTACAGTCAAAAAAGTTTTGAAAATTTATAAGTTCTCTAACATACTGATCATTTAATGTATTGCTCTTATAATACTCATTCAGTTTGGAGATATTAAAATCTCCCATGATTAGGAAATTATTGTTATAGAGAAATGGTAAATTTTCCAAAAAATTATAAAAATTACTTACAGTGTTGATGTTACAGGCCGGATCGATATATACTAAGATAACATATAGTGCATTAGACTCAGATGTATTTACTTTTACACAAACCGTATCAATAAATCGATCGCTAAAAATCCATATGTATTTGCTTTGTACTATATATGTTTTTGACAGCAAGAATTACTCCCCCACCCTTGGTTTTTCCACTAGTTTCACGGCATCTATCCTTTCTGAACACCAAAAAATCACTGGGAAATACTTCATTTTCATATACACCTTCGGTCAGCCAACTTTCTGTTATTCCTATGATGTCATATTCATCTATGGTAGCACTAATATTGTTTAATAATGTGGAAGTCTTTGTATTAAGGCCCCTTACATTTTGGTAAATTATTGATAGGTTGCTCCTAGACGCCTCTTCAGGTGCCCCAAGAGAATTTTGACTTTCACTTAGGTTACTGGTATTTTGTATATGTGATTGCTATTCCTTCGAAAAGATAGACAACTTGTGATGTTCTAATTTTTTTATATAAACTGTACATTTTGTTTTATCACATGCGAAATGATTGCTCTCCTTTAACCCTGCATTTACACAATTTACACATTTAGGCAAAGATGTGCTAGGGCATTCTTTCACTGGGTGTTCCAAGGAACATTTTGGGCACACAATTTTGCTATTACTGCACGACTTCGCGACATGACTTAGTCCACTGCATTTGTAGCACATTTTGATATCGGTGGCATCATAAATAGCACAGACGTCATAGTTCACAAATAAATTACCTTGCTTCATAATTTTACAGAATGTTTCTGCATCCACTTCTAATATAGCTTGAAAAATATTTCTTTTGTTTTTTGTTGCCCATATTTTTATCACATTGCAGACACTTTTCTCCGTCCAGACATCATTTTGAGATTTTACAAATTTTACCAGTTGCTCATCTTTATATTGCTCTATCATACCTACAATTTTTATCTTAGGATTTGTATTTTTTACTTCTTTCACTTCATAATTTCCACACAATTTATCATTTGCTATCTCTCTAAATTTATTTGCACCTTCCTCACTATTACAGCCAATTATTATACCACCATTTCTTGTGTGTTTTATTTTAGACATTGGTATATTTAAATCGGCAGGATTTAATTTTTCCATGATGTCGGACTTTGTTTGGATGTTTGTTTGCTCTATATTTTTTGGTTTTATAACTACCATAGATTGTTTATTTACAATTTGTGAGTAAAGTGGTTTTGTTTCCGGTATATTTGTTGACGCTGCAATTTTTGAGAGCTTATCGTTTGCTATTTGAACTATTTCAATTTTAGCATTGTTAAATAGTGTCTCCATATCTTTTAAAACATTGTTCAGCTTACTTTCAATACTATTTTTCATAACTTTTTCATACTCATTTTTTACTTTCTCACATTCATCGCAGTACCAGTGTAATCCAGGTGTCTTGATATACTTTATTATTTCTGGTGGGATTCCCACACAGGTAAAGTGAAACGCCTTACCACAAAAGCCCGCACAGTTTATGGCTGTTGTCTTTCGACGTTCAATTGCCGATTCACATTTATGACATATATTAGACATTCTTGTAAATTTAAGTACCAGATGTTTAGTGCCTGGTACTTTATTACGGTGGCCCGCTTGGGTTTTTACTCCGAGCCCTTCTGGGAAATTTGCTTCAGATCTAACACAAAGTTTGATTACACGATCTAGATTGCACGCACTGAATCACAATTTTTAACTGTTTATTAATTGTATATTCACTTTATTTTTTTGTGAACGCCACTACAGATTCTTCGGATTTTGGTACATTGTGTTTGAATTATATCCCTTTTAATCCAGATTTTACTTTATATTTTGGGATTTTTACTAGAGCGATGTTACGCACAACTGACCTGCACAACTGTCTACTGTCTATTGATTCAAGTCAATTGAGTCAAGATCTACTGAGCAAAAGAATGCTTTTGATAAATTATGAAATAATATTGGCTACCTGAGGATGCATTTTTGACATACTACCTCTTTCGAGTTCATTTCAATAGAATTTCTAATTAAAAAATAAGCAGCTACTGGAAGCGACTGGAACCTCCCCACCCGGTGGATCTTTCAAGCCGGAAATGCACTAAATTGTGTGTTCCAATTCAAAAACATTCTAATTACCCTATAAACATTACAGATTCGTAAAGTAACAAACTGAATATTGGTAAATCTATCTATAATAAATTCACCAATGTAGGTATAGAAAGCATCTGATATTGCTATTCTTACACCTACCTTTAAAGTTCGTGACAATCCAGTGGTGCACAGTCACATAATTTAAACGTTTTCAATACGCATGAAATATTATTGAGAAAAAAACTATTGTGACGTAATGAATTTGAATACTGGAGGCGCCTTGAAAAAATTAAAATTCGGATTATAATGAAAATGTAGGTCTTGAAGTCGGACAATAATAAATATATCCGAAATGACATATCGTTGTGTGTCTGTCAGTCTATTTGTCTGACAGTATGTCAGTCTTTTCAGTCTGAATAATAAACGTAAATTAATTACTAAAGTTTTTAGTATAATATATTTATTTTAGACCATTATTCACACCTTATTTTACGAGAACGCGGGGAAAGTAAATTAACGTAAATTAATAATTAATGTTTTTTATAATATGATAACAAAGTAACAAAAATAAGCGAATAATTTTTTTTAAAAGTAATTATTGGACATATTAAACACAATAATTATTATAAACATTATTCGGTTGTATTGTTGATTCTTGGCGATGTTCAATTTCTGTGAATTAGTTTGTAGCAGCTGTATCAAGTATATTTAACTAGCCTATGAGTCTTGCGCAAAGTGAATTTTTAAACATTTTTCAAAATTAATTCGCTAGTAAAACTTCAATGTGTCATAAAGTTAGATATAGGGTTTAATATTGTGAAAGAAAGAGGCAGTATTTGCATTTAATTAAGTGCTATTTTTATTTATAAAGTATTTGAAATTATTTTTGGAATACAAAAAACACACCAATGAAAATCATTTTATTTTCTATATTATAGCATTAATGTTTATTTAGCTTTAAATTAGATATATAATAATTGGCTTATTTACATAGATAAAAATAGTCCCAGATGAGAAGGGAACTCATACTGCATTGGAAGATAATAATATTTTATTAAATATATACTGTCTTTATGACAAATTAGATAAATTATTTTCTGTCTAGCAAATATTATTAAATTCAACATTAACCGTAATGAAACAAAATATTATTATTAATGTACATTTTTATTATAATATTGTTTGTTAAAGTTTTACGTATCAGCTTTTACTTGAGAAATTCACGTAATTAAAATTTTCATTAAATTAATTAGTGGCAAATTATTTTATGTATATTTGCCTCTAAATCCAATTAGTGACGAAACAATAGAACATACGAACAATCACCGTTTGTTAATTTCTATATTGATTTTGTAAATATTTGTATCGATATGTAGGTGTATTTTATTACTATTGTAATACTCGTATTACTATTCGAGTGATACTAATAAATGGCAAATTAATTGAATTTTATATATATACAGCGTGTCGCAACTTTCATGGAGCCACTCTTATATCTCAGAAACTGCTCGTGCAATTTTTTTGAAATTTGGGTGATTGATCACTGCCCGCAATTAGAACTTAATGACGTAAGAAAATTTGATCATCATCATTGGCGTACCTATACAGAGGCTTACGTAAGAGGTGATTTTTCGAGAACTTATATTAGCGATTTTTTAAGATAAAATCTAGTTAGATATTCTTAATCAGCATCTTAAAAAACCCCTTTGTACCATTTCGTTATGATAGGTTCAACGGTGGTTGAGATATAGGCCGCAAAGAAAAACTTTTTCAACGAAAAATTTTTTTTATTTGCATAACGGTTACCCAAATGTGAAAAAAATATTCTTAATTTTTTTTTTTCAGAACAATGTATTTTATTAATATGATTAGATTTGAATGACAAGTTCTATTTTTTAATAATGCAAAAATTGGAATATAAATATTATAGCTAAAAATAAAGTAAGATCGAGAACAAGAATACAAGAAAATTATATTAATAATAGGGAACTAAATAAACTTAAATAATTCTCTCCATTTCTATAAAACCACCATCATTTCGAATACATTGTTCAATTCTTTTTCTTGTATGTCGTATGACTTTCCGAATTTCACCAGGAGTGATTTCAGCACATGCCTGCCTGACTCTGTCCTCTAATTCTTCTTGGCTACGGGGTCTGTTCTTGTAAACTTTATTTTTTAAATGACCCCACAAATAGAAGTCAAGAGGTGTGAGATCGGGAGCCCTCGGGGGAAACTAATGAATTGGACTTCTATAACCTATCCATCTGCCCGGAAAATTTGTTTCTAAAAATACTCTTCCAACGTAATGAGCTGGAGCACCATCAAGTTGATAGTATACGTTTTCTCTAGCATCTTGTAGCAGATGGTTTAGAAATGGGGCAATTTCATCCCGCAACAGATTTAAAAAGGCCTCCCCATTTAATCTTGGGATGAAGAATGGCCCAATGATCCAGTCATTCCATATGCCACACCAAACATTGACTTTGGAAATATATTGCCGTTTGGTATTGAAAACCCATTTGGGATTTTCGCTAGCCCAAAAGCGACAATTCTGGGAGGATACTACCCCATTTGTGGTAAAGGTAGCCTCATCAGTAAAAATTATATTTTTCAAAAAATTGGTGTTATTTAAAAATTCGCCCTGTGCCCAAAAACAAAAATCTAATCTTCGCTGTGTATCCCCATTCTCTAAAGTATGTAATATTTTTGGCTTGAAAGCTATTTGCTAATTTTTTTTTAAACAACGCCAAACTCGGTCTTTACTTACATTACTTATTAATTACTTTCATCTGATTAGTGCTGAAAATTTTAGCTTCATTGATAATAATAATATAGACGTAAACAAAAAATGCGATACATTTGTAAATCTCCTTATACGCAACTTAAATGTCTCCTGCCACATTGTTTCAAAGCAAGTAGATGACAAAAACAAGAAATCCTTACACAAAATAAACTGGACCAGCAAAAGACTATACAACCTGTGGGAAAATTTAGGGCTTCTATTAGAAATTAAGAAAAACAGACTCAGTGACTATATTCTACAGGAAATAAAAACAGTTCGAAAAGCATATAAAGCAGAGCTATCCCATATAAAAAAAGAATCGAATGCAAATTATATTAAAAAATGCGAAAATCTTCAAAAAGGTATGTGGAATGTTATTAACAATAATGTAAATAGGCGTAATAAAAATAAAAAAACTAGTTTAAATGCAACCGACTTCAATATTCATTATGTTGAAGTTGCAGAAAATATCATCAAACAGCTACCAAATATAAATCACACAGCACAAGATTACTTATCCATACAAAATTCAAAGTTAAATACATTTAATTTTAGAGAAGTAGGATTTATTGAGGTAAGGGAAACTTTAAATGAGCTTAAAAGTAATGGCAGTAAAGATATTTATGACATGAATTACAAAATAATTAAATACGTCAAGGATATCCTAATTGTACCATTAACCAAATTATTCAACATGTGTATTAGAGAAGGCACGTATCCAGACTGCTTTAAGATTGCCAAAATAATCCCAATCTATAAAAAAGGGGCAGTAGACGACCCAGTGAACTACCGACCAATATCATTATTGCCAGTAATTTCGAAAGTATTTGAAATTCTGCTAAAAAAGCAAATCTGTGAATACTTGGAAAAAAACGCGTTATTAGTTGAAAACCAGTTTGGTTTTAGGAAAAATCGCTCAACTTCTTTAGCTGTTTTAAAATTAATAGATAATATCGTGGATGGATTCGAAAATAAATGCTACGTAGGGTCTATTTTCTGCGATTTAAGTAAAGCATTCGACTGTATTTCCCACGATATATTATTACATAAATTACAGTTTTATGGTTTTAATGAGCTTAACTTAGAGTTAATAACATCCTATTTGTCAAATAGAAAACAAAGTACTTCCTTTAATAAAGTAACTTCTGACTTGTTATCAATAAATCATGGCGTACCACAGGGGTCGATCTTGGGACCACTACTGTTCATTGTTTATATAAATGATTTAATCTATGCAAATGTAAATTGTAGTACTATACTATATGCTGATGATACGACAATAATTACTACGGAAAATGACTTAAAATATTTACTACACGATATGGCAAATAAAACAGCAGATTTTCAAAACTGGTTCACAGCAAAACCAATTATTATTAAACAATGAAAAAACAATGAACATGACATTTTCATATCGTAATTTAGATAACGTCAATAACTCGAAGTGCATAAAGTTTCTTGGAGTGTACTTAGATCCTCTTCTTACCTGGGAACATCAAATAGATTCTATGGTTAAAAATCTGAATAAAACATTGTACTTAATAAGAAATCTTGTGCATGTAGTACCTATGCAAGTGGTAAAAATAGCCTATTTTAGTTTCTTTCACTGGGTACTTAGCTATGCAATAATTACTTGGGGTCATTCAGCACATACTGATCGTATATTTTCTATACAACGCCACGTCATTCGTTCTATGTGTTTTATGGGTTTTAGAGAGGATGTTAGGGAGAAATTTAAGGATTTAAATACCCTCTATTTATATTTATAAATGTCTTCTGTTTATTAAAATGAACTTAAATAAATATAGCCTAGTAAGTGACACGCATCCTCATAATACCAGAAATAATTATCACGTTAAAATTAATTACGTCAGATTAAATCATAGCCGAGGAGCTAAAAATTATTACGGGCCATTATTTTTTAACAAACTGCTAAATACAATAATAAATCTTAATTTAAAGTAGTTTAAAAACAACATAAAAAATATTCTTATAGATAAGGCTTTTTATAGTTTTGACGAGTTTTTAAATGCTGAAATATGAATTTTATGTATTTTAATTTTGGTATGACACCATATCTGCCGATATGTAATTTGATTATGTAATCAAGTTTCTATACTTTATAATTATATGCATGTTTTCTTTTTTTATACAATGTGTATATATGTGTGTATGTATGTATAATTTGTGTATTTATATCATTGTGTAGAATTATTATTATAAATTATATTATCTTTTTATATATTTATATTGCTGTATATTGACTTGTCTGATTGTGTAATTACACCGAAAAGACAAATAAAGAATCTATCTAATCTAATCTAATCTATCTATCATTAAGATCTACTGCTGCTTGTCTTACACTAGATTCTGGGTCTTCTCTAAAATATTGTAAAATACGTTCTTCCTCTGGATATTGTCTATTTTCTAAATCATATTTCTTTTGTCTTAATTTGCGTACGTTTCCTGTGTTTTTAAAATTATTCATGATGTTTGCCAGCAATTTATGCCGAACAGGAAAGGACTGCTCAGGATGCCGTGCGTTAATTTCAGCAGCAGCTTCTCTATAGGATCTGGCATTAGCACCTATTTGAAATACACTCACGTACAAATATAGATTTACAAATTGATGTACTTTCAATAATAAATTGACACATGTCATAACTTTTGTTTTCATTGCCTACTTGGGTTTGTATTTGTTAATAATAGAATTTTTGCATTATTAAAAAATTAGGAATTATCGTTCAAATTTTTCGTTGTAAAAGTTTTTTTTTGCGGCCTATATCTCAACCATCTTTGAACCTATCATAACGAAATTTGGTACAAGGGGGGTTTTTAAGGTGCTGATTAAGAATATCTAACTAGATTTTATCTAAAAAAATCGCCCCTTACGTAAGCCTCTGTATAGGTACGCCAATGATGATTATCAAATTTTTCTACATCATTAAGTTCTAACTGCAGGCAGTGATCAATCACCCAAATTTCAAAAAAATTGCACGAGCAGTTTCTGAGATATAAGAGTGGCTCCATGAAAGTTGCGACACGCTGTATATATATATAATAATCCAAAGGATTATAATCAGGACTCCTTGGTGGCCAAGCAAACTCATTTCGTCGAACGATCCATCTGCGTGGGAAAGTATCATCAGGATAATTCCTGACTACAATAGAGAAATGAGGGGGAGCTCCATCTTGCATGAACATATATATATATATATATATATATATATATATGTTAGATAGTGGATTGTTTGAATAACTTTTTAAAAAGGAACTTTATTTGTTACACTGGAGTCAACGTTGACTCGTTAAGAAAATACAATAATAATTTAGAAGTAGTTTAATCGAAAGTGAGTATAAAACTGATTACAAAAAGGTTGTTGGTAATATTTATAATGTTTTGGGAACAAAGGAAACAGTGTTGCTGATTCAGCACAATCAGGATTACTTAGAATTGAAATACAATGCTCATGCAGCGTGAGCGGTTATTGAGAAGAGCTGTTACGCAGTATGTAATACGATATGTTTGAGAAGGTTAAGCCTGTCTCGATAATATTATATATCATAGTATATTTCTAATATAACAGCTTCCCCCTTATAAAAAAGTTGGTGTTTTATGCAGCAACTTTTGAAATGAATATAAAATGTATATAAAAGGTAATGGTGCAATTTGGAAAAATATAAAGAGTACAAAAATGTTAAATCGTAAGGTTTAAAATACAGAATATAACCTTAGCGTCTAAAATATGAAATGCAAGCACAATAAGCTTGATTCATAAAAATAAAATAACATAAAAATGTTAGAGTTAAAATATAGCTTTGGCAAGAAAGCGTAAAATACAAACATACTAGGTTTGAATTGTAAAATGAGATAAAATATTCCCAAGGTTAAAATATAGCTTTACTGTGAAAGCATAAAATATAAGCATGATGGGTTTGAATGAAAATGACGTAAAAATGTTAATAAAATTGAAATTAACAAATGATAGAAAAATAATGAAATATAATGATTAAACAAATGAAATAAAATTCACTGAAGAGTCCAGCACTAAAAGTCAGTAAAAAGGCACAAAACAGTTTGTCTTTATGTAAGTTCTATGTCTTCGGCTTCGTTGTCTTCTCTTCTTAAGGTAGGTCGTCTTCGTGAAGGAAATAGGTTAGCAAATGTCCTGTAGGGTTTGCTAGGCCTCGGTGGAGATGGGGGTGATGCAGAAACATCGATGGCTAGTCTTCGTCTTTTTGTTCTGCACTTACAAAATAGGTACAGAAATAACAGTCCAAATATTAGCACAATGATAAAATAGGTGAACCAGGATATGTGTTTTGTTATAAAGGGTTCGTTGATCAAATCATCTAAATCTCTGGAGTATTGGTCCAACTTGTGTTTGGCAACTTCGAGGTCTTCCGTATTGAGATTGTTTAATTTTAGTGGTTTAAGATTTGGAGCTCGGATTTTGTCTGGAATATGTTTACAACATTCAAATGGAATTTGGATTGGATGAGTGTCGTCTTTTACATCGGTTACTTCATTGGTACTGGCTTGAATTTTTGTGATGCCTATGAAGGCGTAACAATTTGGTTGTAATTTTACTATTGAATTTTTGTAGATGACTTCAGTTTTTGAATTTCTTTCTGGACAGTTGATGGTTGTTTGTAGAAGTTCTGCGTTAATAACTAACCATGTGTTTTCGTCTATTTTTTGGACGTTGTAGCCTTGGCTGATGATAAATGACGTCTGGCAGTTTTCTGGCAGAGTTTTGAGGTTCTTGAAGAGACGGGCTTCGCATATGGCATTGTTGTCAATAGGATATGCAAATAAATTTGGACATAATTTGGTGTTGAAATAAAGTGGTTTGCATTCTTCAAGGTTCGAGATAGGTATGTACATTAATGAATCATCATCTCTCGCGATATATTTTTGAGAAGTTGATAATACATGATATAAACCAGTTCTATTATCCAAAATAGGAATAGGGTATAATTGAAATACTGAATATGTTTGAGGGTCTATTAAAGGTATGTCTAACACAAATATTAGATCCGAATTTGTTTGAAAAGCTTTTAGTTCTATAATGTCTAAGTACTGTGCAACTTTTGATAGTTTGATTGGAAGCGGTAAATTGTTCCTTTGTAGGTTTTGCGAAATTTCCTGTAGAGAATTTATTAAGTCCTTTGGATTTATAATTGACGTGTGAATTATTTTAAGCCTCGCGAAAGTGATGGAATTTAGGATGTCATTTAGGTTATCCTCAATAAATAAGTAACTTGCCATAAGTTGTTCGCAGATTTCAATAAATTTCAGTTTTGCATGGATGTTTTCTGTGTCTTTAGTCATGTCTAAAATTGAAGTTTCGATCTTTGTTGAAAGTTTCCTTTTCAACTTGCAATTTTTGAATAGTCGCGTTGAAAATTTTTTTATTACTGAAGTTGTAACAGATATTTGTTTTTAATTAGGTTTTCGAGTTGATTGAAATGATTAATTTTGAAAAGAACATTACTTTTTAAAAGTACCGTTGTCATTAAATTGTTTTGCAATTTATTTTGACATCTGAGATTATTTTTAGAAATAGGTGTTATTGTCCGTTTAGTATTTGGTCAATTCTTGAAACGTGGTTATCGAAACGATTTTTAACATTTCTTTTGTTTTGGTCTCGTACGCTAATTAATACACGCTATTTCGTAAAATAGTGTACCAATCATGTATTTAGTTTCTTGTACGATTGTCGTGTAGTCGGGGATATAACATATTAGGACAATAATCATGTTTATGATGTATTATCGCAATATTTTAATGTTTCGTTTCGAACGTATGTCACAGTAGTTGCTATTCATATGTTGAATAGTTTTAACAGGGTTGTACACTTGGAAAATCATAATGTTTAGTTATTCGTTTCCCTTGATTACATAGGGCTTTAAGATTGAGTTTCATAGGGTGGACTGAACTATCTGAATGTTAGAAAACTTTGGGATATTTTTCTTGCGTGACAAATTTTCTGAGTGGGAAAATTACAGAATTTCAGTTTCTGGAGTAGCGTTAAAGATGGGTAGTTACCGCGTGTTCATTTGATATGGAGTTGTCAATATAAGAATAAGAGGATTCACTTATTAGTTTATAATGCGAACATAAATGATTGTCATAAGTCTATACGCATTATATTTCCGAGGTAATGAAGAGATTGACTGATGGAATTATTCGGAAAATTATAGATGAGATTTTTGAAGGAATAATTGTTTGAAATTAAATTCGTGAAATGGTTACTACTTGTCAGAATTAGGGTGACGTACGTTTCGGATAATAATTCTATGTAAATGTTACGAGAAAATAATTTCTTTTTATTTTAAGAAGTTGGCCAGGGAATGAGAGAATGTAAATGTTCCTGTTACATGATTATAGTGTCGAAATTGTAACATAAGGATGTTTACGATTGATTTTACAATCTTGTGTAGGACAGTGTAAGCTGTGTGAATTTGTCAATTTTTTTTGTACGTGTCAGTGAATGTTTTGTGTGAGAATTGAAATGGATCGATATTGATTTGTCGAACGGTGCTTTTTGGGGTTTTGGTGATTACCAAAGGATTGTTAGGATCCTTGCGATTTGGTTTTCGACAAATTTTGCATTTTTTTTTTTTTTATAAAACTTGACGTGGTTTGTTAGTTCTTGCCAATTATATTTGTTTTTGATGTAACCTATTTTTATAAACGGAACCTTATTTATCAGGGGTTCTTGTTAGGTTCTGATTAGTAGTTGAAGTATGATAAATTTTGTATATTGGTCTAACATAAGTTTTGAAAATTTTGAGGTATTGTTTTCAACATGTTTTTCTTTTGAAATCCCTAAATTGTTTTGATTTTTAAAATAATGTTGAGAATAAATGTCTTAACATTGATCCTAAAGAGAAATAATTCTGTCCGTCTGTGTTTTTTTTTTGAGTTAATGTTGGTTTTGTTGTTACTAAACTATAGAATAATTTCGTAGTTTTCTTTTTATAGGGAGATGTTTTAGTGAAATTATTGTGTGGAAGTAAGTTCACAATTTTTCGATATAGTAGTTGTGTGAAATTTGTAGTTTTACGTTTTGTTTTCGTAATCTACTAGAAGTTTTGTCTCGTGTAAGTATAAAAGTTGTCAAATGGTGTAAGGTGTAGGGTTTGTTTGTAATTTGTATTTTAGAGTAATCTATTAAAGATATCGTTTTGTAAAGTCAAGAAAATGTGTAAAATTCTTGGGCAATTTGTTCGTTTGTACTTAGGGTCATACAAATTTAATTCTGAACATTTTTGAAGAAAGGTTGATTTTTCAGTTCCTGAAATTTCTTTTGTATATTTGTGAAATTTCAGGATTTTCGAGTGATTCAATTTTTTTAATTTGAAAAGGTATGTTCTGAATTTAGGTTCTAATTTAAAGTCTAAAAATTTCTAAATGTATATTATTTAAATTTCTGCCCTTGCTATTAATTAACAGCTGTTGTTACTTGTGCTTGTAAAGCGTTTATGTTGGTGTAATGAAATATCATAATGAGTACAATGCAATATTGAGGTGTTGGATATCAGGCATTTCTTTTTAAAATGTTTAAGTTCATAAACATACAAGACGTGCTTCTGTGCAAAAGTTCAAGGCACTGTTATCAAAGTAGTACTATTATTATGAATTTCTTCGAATTAAATGTAAATATTTTATGTGCATTTATTTAAATGAACAAAAGTATTTCCTTATGATTAAGGTTTTGTAGAATTTATTACAGGAGAAGAAATGTCGAAATATCCTAGTAATAGAGGAAAGGAATAAAATTATTTACATAAGAAGTGTTTTTGATCAATAATTGATATATCGTACAATTATTTTTTAAAGATTTTCTACTAATATTAATTTAGAAAAATTTGAGAAAAGTGGAGAATATCTTTAATATAAACTGTTAATTTTAGGTAATAATATTGTAAAAGATTTCGATTAGGTGACTAAAAATTTGTGAGATAATTTTGAAAATTATTTTGGGTTGCAAGTTTTTGTGTAAGTGTTTTATTTCGCAGGGTCGGCATATGGTTGAGACGAGAATTGGTATTATTGTTATCAATTAAGTTTAAATATAGATTTGAATTTTTGGACTGGTTCAAATTTTAAGTTAGAAAATTCTACTATTTTTGGAATTGTTTTTTCAGGAGACACAAATGGATTTTGTCGGTACATTTTCCTGATTGTGTGGGGTGTATAGATTTTTCTATTGTTTTGATTACGCAGGATTGTATGCGTGTTTCTTGAATTATTCTTTACCTTGTTTGTCTTTCGAATTTTCGATTTCCTGAGTATTTTATTACTAATTTTAAATAATGTTTGCGAAATAGACATTTTACTGTTCAATGCTTTTGGTTTTACTTGTTTCGAATTATTTCTTGAAATGTTTAAATTTAATTTTACCAATTTAGATTTATCTATACGGCATGATTTTGTTTTCGAAAGGCTTATTTTTTGTGGGTTAACGTTAGGGGTTACATTTGAAGTTTTTTCTGTTTCTTGTACTTTGCTTTTAAATATTTTTTTGATACGTGGTTCGGTAAAAGTAGAATTTTGATTTTTGTTTTCACAGGACATGTCTAAAAGTTTAGAACTTTTGTCTATTTGATAGGTGTCTGATTTTTGATAATTTACATTAGATGTTGTCTCAAAAAATTCCCTTTATACGTTTGTCTTTGCAGAGGTGTTAGGTAGGCGTATTTTTTCTTGTTCCTGAGCTAGCGGTATAGCGTCAGTGTCACAATAAAATTCAAATATTTCTTCAGTGTCTGGTTCGAAAAACATAGGATTTTTATTAATGGTGTTATCTGAAATGTGATTGTTAATATTTTTGTTTGAATTTGTAACTGGTTGTAAGGGTAAATAATCGTTAACTTCAAATAGAGGTATAGTTTCAAAATTGGTAATTAATTGATTATTTCCGAAATCTATCCTACATTTATAATGTTGTAGAAAGTCGTTACCTACAAAACCATCAAAGTCTGTATCTAAATCGTATACATAAACTTTGTGTGGATCGTTAAAATTGAATGGTATGAGAACAGATTCGGTGGATTAATGTTTTGACCTGTTACTTGTATATTTAAATTTTCGGGGTGTCTTAGATTATAATTTTCTGTTGTTTTGGGTTTGAAAATGGAAATATCTGCACCTGTGTTGATTAAAATATTAAATTTGTTTTTTGGATCTTTCATGAAATACAGGTTTGCTGAACTTACTTTAAATGGAGGGTTATATGGTAATTTTATATGAAACATTGTTCTGGGAAATTCAGGTTTGGGTCGAGATTGTCTTTGAGGTTTATCGCTTGGACTTGGCGAGAAATTTGGTCTAATTCGTCCGTTTGTTGTGTTGGAGTACTCGTGGAATACTCCGGGCCTATGCAAAAATCCGGAGGATTAGCAGTATAATCCTCGTGCTGTTGAGATTGAGAATTAGCAGTATAATTCTCGTACTGTTGGGGTTGAGAATTAGCAGTATAATTCTCACATTGTCGGGTTCCAAAATCGTAATCATAATTGTTTTCATTAATTTCGAAATTATTTTGGTATTGGTAATTGGGAGAATAACTTGTAGAATAGTCTTCATATTGATTTGTGCTATCGTAAAATTCTTGGTTCAAATGATGCGTTTTTTGTTGATTGAACCTGTTGAAATTTGGGTTTGGTTGGATGGCAGAAGGTCTCTGCTGGTGGAAGTTAGGATTTGGCCTGATAACTGAGGGCCTGTTCTGTTGGGAATAATTTTGTTGCTGGTTAGAGAAGTTTTGTGGTCTATGAATATATGTACTCTGGAAATGTGACCTTGGAGGCTGTGCTTGATTAGAATAAGCATTTGGTGTGAAATTGGGAGATGGGGACTGATAGATTTGCCTTGTGCGGCATTCGTTAAAATGGTGTCCGTCTCTTTTGCAGAAGGTGCAAAATTGTGGGGAGTTTGGACGTCTTTGTGGGTTTTGAATGGGATTTTTATTTGGAACTCTATTAGAAAATTTTTGTGATTCAAAATAGGATAATTGCAATTCACGTTTAATGCGGTTTATTGCGTCTAACATGTCGCCAGGGTTACCAGCCCTAATGATTTGACCTAATTTGGGTTCTAATCCGGTTAATAAAGTAGTCAATGTCATATTTTCAATGAGGTTACATTGAGCAGTTTTTTCCTCTAGAGTTAGAGTCTGCTTTTGCACTGCTGCGTGCATTTTCGCGTTGTGCGTTTGTAGTCTTGATACGAATATTAGTGCGGTTTCGTTGGGTAACTGACGAATCCTCTGCAGATCCTGAATCAAAGCTGTCAGGTCGCGAGAGTCGCCAAAATGGGCTTCAAGTAAGCTTTTGATTTCTGCCCATGTAGCAGGGTTTCGGGAATTTATTAATTCTGCGGCTTTTCCGCGTAATTTATTTTTTATGTGAAGCGTTAATAAGACGCGCTGATCATCAACAGCGATCCCCTGAGCGGTTATACAGGCTGAAATAAATGTTTGCAAGAATATGGGGTTGCCGTCAAATTCGGGCACTATGGAAAATATTTCGCTTAACCTATAAGGTTCAATATTTATTGTTTCGTTTGCAGCGATTGAATTGTTGGCATTTGTAGTGATTGAGTTGTTTACATTGGAATTTGTAGCCATTTTATTTATAATATTTAGATAATTAAATAACTTAAAACGCCTTTTCCAATTTAAGTTAGTACGCTACTGGTGTTTAATAAGAAATTTTTATATGAAATGTGCAAGAATTTATTCTGTAATATTTAAAATTTATATTATAGAATAGCTAGATTAATTCGAAAAACGCGTTTGGTTTAAAAAGCGTTTTGAGATTGGAAATAGTATATCTCTGATAATTTTATATTTTGCACACACGGTATTATAGAACACAAGCTTGTCTTACGGCCTTAACCTTAACCTTTTATGTGGTATGCAATATTATATTACGATAAAAATGCAAAGATAACAATGGTACGTGATTACAGTTAATTAGATAAATTCGCACTTAAAGAGTATATGATATTACCATAAAAATAATGTTACGATAGGAACAGTGTATGATTACGGTTATTTATATAGGCCACACAAATTATAATCAAGATATTTTGTTTCAAGTTTAAATAAAATTACTACCTTAGATATTAGAGCTGTATGTAGCAATGCAATGTATTTTGATAAAATAAAATGTAAAATTATGTCGTTGTTTGCAAATAAATGTTTGCGAGATGATTCAAAAATGACTTACCCTAAATTTTTCATTCCTCGTGGTCCAGTTGAATGCGACTTCGTGAGCTTAGCTTCACCAAAGGTCTCTCTCTGCCAGGGGCGTCACTGGGTGTTCCTTCCACAGGGTTGCCTTTGATGCCGAAGACACCAACGATGGGACGGGATGAAATTCTTACTTGCTAATTGTTGAATCGTGTTGATTTGAAATGTTGCTTTGTTGCTTGTATTTCTTGATAATTATTATTGTTTCGCTTCTGTGCGTTTGAGAATAATGTAGGTTCTTCTGAACAAAGGATTGGGATCCACCACTACAGCTAAGAAGTTCTCCTTGTTCCAGAAGCTCTTTTCGTCCGGTTAGGCACCTTTTTCAGATGGACTCCTTGTTCCCTCGGATATGTTTGCTACTGGTTAGGCTCCCGAACTGTGCGTGTTTTTCAGATCCGCCACGACTGCGCCAATGTTAGATAGTGGATTGTTTGAATAACTTTTTAAAAAGGAACTTTATTTGTTACACTGGAGTCAACGTTGACTCGTTAAGAAAATACAATAATAATTTAGAAGTAGTTTAATCGAAAGTGAGTATAAGACTGATTACAAAAAGGTTGTTGGTAATATTTATAATGTTTTGGGAACAAAGAAAACAGTGTTGCTGATTCAGCACAATCAGGATTACTTAGAATTGAAATACAATGCTCATGCAGCGTGAGCGGTTATTGAGAAGAGCTGTTACGCAGTATGTAATACGATATGTTTGAGAAGGTTAAGCCTGTCTCGATAATATTATATATCATAGTATATTTCTAATATAACATATATATATATATATATATATATATATATATATATATATATATATATATATATATATATGTATGTATATGTCCAATTACTTTAATAATAAAATAGTAAACATAGTTGATGTAAAATATAATATATATAAAACAATTTATCATTTGTATTTATGCAAATTTAAATTAAATGACGGAGATGAATTAATTCTAATTCTAATAGTAGCATTATTGCATAGTGAGCACATTATTACTGTTTGTGTTAGTGTATGTTATTACATACGGTTGGTAGGTTAAATTCTAATTATATTGTTCACATAAACTATTTGCAATTTATGTCCAAATATATATTTCATTGACTATAGTAACTTAGTTCTCATAATAGCTTAAAAGTACATATTTCATAATGTCAAAAAACCACAACTGTAAAGATTATGTCATCGAGCAACAATACTTAAAGACAAAAACTAATAATTGAGTTATTGAATTGGAGGTGCAAAATGGGGGCTGGGGGTGAGTGCACTAAGTTTCAAAAGAATATATTTCAAGTCTTTACATTGAAGTAGTAAAGATTAAGACCAAAATGCAGTGACTTTCTCTACTAATATCTATATCGTATAGAGACTTAAAATATGAAACATGGTTACATTTCTAATTATTTTTTTTAATTTAAATTATAGTAGATATAAAATGGTTATCAAACAAGTAATATTTTTCCTAGCAGTTTTCATGAAAATATTGACTTTGCTGGACTTAAATTTGTGTTCGTGGACGTCATCAATCCATTACTCGGAATAAATAGTAGAATTATTTGCAAGCAAGAAACAAAGATATATTTTGCTAACCTTAATAGCCAGATATATTTCAAAAAGGACTAAGTGGTTTCAGGCTAAGGTAAATAATGTGCGGCTGTTAAATGAAATTTTTCTTTTTATTTAGTTAGAGAAAAGCTCCCGCGATTCAGGTAGAGAAAATAGAGATAGAAAGCGGTTGGTTATCTGTATTCCGGGATTCTGAATAAGATGCTGGACCGCAGTCCGCGGGGAGCAACAACTCCAAGGGGCCTAGGAACCAATTACAAGCGCTAGGACCGAGTCTTTTCGAGCAAACAGCCGCATAAATACATGTCTTTTTTGATGAAGTGGGCCCCACTCTTTGTTATTACCGGAATCGCAAACAATGCTGTGAAATTTTTTATTTGATATGCTAAGGTCGCTATTGTTTTATTTTATGGGGTATCAAATACCTATAATATCTCTTGATCGAACTGTAATAATTCCCTTTTCTATAAGATAATATAATATTATAGTTTTACCTATGATAGTGCACATGCATAAATATACAAGTGCACTAAATTTGTTGTTTCTTGTTGGATAATAAGCCTATTCTGTGAAAAATGAACAAAATTTTTGTTATCTAAATTATTGATGCAAAACAAAACAAATGGCAGTTAGTTGTAATGTTAAATTTCACAAATTATAAAATAGACAGAAATTGAGACGTATCGCTCTTAAAAGATGAGAAATTAAACATTGATAAATTCTATAGACTCTGATGTACTTTGCAGCAGTGAAGAACAAATTTTATTGGCTTAGACATTGATCTATTCGAATTAGTTTAGATTGCAAGATATATAGTGCACAGATTGTTAAATTGCTTGTCGTCATAAATGAGTAAATATTATTGATTTCCATTTTAATGTTATTTTCACTGCTTTAATTTAACGTTCGTTTTTTAATAAATTAACTCAGGCTACAAATAAGACAAAAAACATATGGACAATTATTAACAATAGACCTGGTAGATGTAAAATAGTGACATATCGATAATCCTAAAAAATTAAGACCAAGGTATAACTGATTAATATTTGGTTCAATGTAGCTGATAGAATAGGTTTACAACATTTTGGGCAAATCTTAGCTCTATCCTTAGCCCTTTGCCTTAAGCATTTATGCTCAATTAGAGAGTAATAATATATTTTCAGACATTTTTCAGCATGAATTTAAATCAGGTAAGTCAATACAAACTGTATTATAACATATACTAAATCACGTATATTAGTATGTATTCGTATCTAGATACGAGAAAAATATGTTATAAAGACGTACCTCTTGAGATATTTTGGTGTAATACTAGAAAATTGAATTTATTATTTGCTTGAAATAGAACGCACTTCTAATGATATTTCAAAAGGGGTTCCTGCTTCTCTGCATACTAAAAGCTAAAAGTATTGAGTTTATATTAAAAGCTCAGCTTACTGCTTTCTTAGACCAATACTCAATTTTAAATGGTAGTCAGTTTGGTTTTCGTCGTAAATACTCTACAACTATTGCGATACAGAGAGCAGTAACTGATATAGTGAGGGCCTTAAAGATGCTAAGCGCGTGGCTCTTACCCGATGTGACCTTTCCAATGCCCTTGACCCTATCTCTCATTCAATTTTGGTGCAGAAATTACTTCACTACGGAATCAGGGGCAAACGTATCAGTTTATTAGATACTTATTTACAAAGTAGAGCTAAGCGATTGAGATTTAACAGTAATTGTCCAATGATGTACCTATTTCTCATGGGGTGCTTCAAGGCTCTATCCTGGGCCCTCTCCTTTTTCTTTTATGTGTTAACGGTAAATTTCACTTTCTGTTGACTAAAAAATGTGTGGTTTATGCAGATGATACATCGTTGCTTGTCTCTGGTAAATTTGACTTGGTACAGAGTAGTTGTGTTCAGTTATTGGATGTTGTCTTGGATGACCTTATTAATTGGCCCTGCCATGTAGATCAACTCGGCAATAAACTATCTAATATTATATTTTTAATTCGTATTCTAAAAGAATATTTAGCAACAGACACTTAATATCTTGATATTTTTCTCTACTCTACTATTGCGCAAAAAATTTTCTGTCTACAAAGAAAGGTAATAAAAATTTTAGCCGATGCAGGTTTTCATGATCACTATCAACCTCTCTTAATTCTCTTAGAGATTATGTATCTGCCCTCTATATACATTTATTAGCATCCTAAAAATAAAATCGAGCCCAATATCAACTCTAATTACCAAAACTATAACAGAAGATTTGGGGACCATATAAGTGGTTCACTAAGATAGTACTTAAATGGAAAATCATTTATTGTGAGATACAGTGAGGCTATGTCAACGGTGCATATAGTTATTATGAGAGGCCCTCACGGCTCTATCTTAGGACCTGTATTTTTTATATTGTATGTAAATGATCTCCAACACTTTATAACAAATGCATATGTAAGCATTTGCTAACAACCTAAATATTTCTGTATCGTCAGGCACACAGTACGAATTACAAACTAAGGCCAATATAGTTATATATGACTTGAGTGCATGATGAAACACAAATTAACATTGAATAATGATACGACGCATTACGATATTTTCTGTGGTACATTAATTATTTCTATAGACCTTATTTCTTTGTATTAGCAAATTTAATTTTAGCTGCTGATTTTTTATTACACTTTATACCTTACACTTTACACTTATCGTATGTTATCATTGACTATGTACTGTGTGTTTGTATCTATGATGTATAAGTTATTTTAACCGTATACTTCATTAGTATTAGTTTTATTACAGTATATTGATTAACTGTGAAATTTGTCTATTCTATTCTATATTTTATATAATTTATATTATCATCCTTTAAGTTTTTATTATTTACAAATGTGTATTAATGACTTGACTGTATATTAAATGGATAATAAATATGTTTGTTATTATTATCTCATTTATGATTTGAAAGCAAAATGTGACAATAAACCAATAATAAAAAGTTTCTATTAATAATTTGAAAATGAAACTGATGTGGCACTAGTAAAATTTAATTTAGCCCTATTTTCTAAAGAAGCATATGGCTAGGTATCACGATAACTGACGAATTTGGAGAATTTCTTTCTACATTGACGATATACAGTCATCTAATTTTAATAAAAGTTTTTGTATGATAACATTGCCATTAGGGTTTGCTAATATTTAAGACATTTACCTAGTTCTTGGTAAACGGCTAGACTGCTTTCCATCTCTCCCCAGGTTTCGGTAAGTGAATTATAGCTCCTTTCTTCCCATCCTCGATTAACAAGAGCCAAAAATAAAGTTGTAGAACAACTTTAATTCAAAGCATATTACTGGTGAATTCTCGGCTACAGAGGTTCAATTAATCCGAGCTGGGTGGGTTTGGTGTAACCCTGGACCAGCTCAGCTTATATTGATCTAGGTAAGGTTTTAGTTGGGGAAATTTAGTAACTAGTTCAAGATTCTCCAGTTAAGTAAGTATGAGCTGCTCAGCGTAAGCCCAGCCAAATAGTGGACCAAAATTCGTCGTAAGATGTATTTTTATACAAAAATCACAGTTGCATCCAAACACCAGACCTAGAAAGACATAAAACGTAAAAACCAGTATTCAATAAATTTATTTAAATTATAAATTTTCTCTGACGATATCCTTTAATTTAATGACCGAAATCCTAAGGATATATACACCAATCAATATACTAAAGTAATAGAAATTTAATGCCCACTATGAAAAAACGAGTGAAATCGCCGCAAGCAGCCAAAAGTCATAACTGAGGATTTAAACTTCTTCGAGCCACACACTATTCACTCAAACGGTGCGGCGCTCAGTTTTCAGACTGGCAGTTTTTGAACTGCAGGCGAACTGAGATTTCATCACAAACACAAGCGGTTTGACAGTTCGATCGCTAATGAACGATGTGTTTTAAAAGAATAAAGCTAGCAGCATTTCTTGTACTTTTGTTATTATCAAAGGCAAACAAATATTTTTGGGTAAAAAATTGGTTGCTGCAACTTGACGTTGGTGTGAAATTTAAGAAGTAGCGCCAAAGATGACCTTAAGAACGCCTTGATTTTCTCACTTTTTTGCTCGATTCTGCCAGTTTGTTACAAAGTTAATACGAAATTTTTTAACAGGTTTAAAGTTGGAAACTTAACATTCAAACTGTCGATTTTTGTCCGTACACATCAGTCTATCGTACGATTCAATAAACTGCAGACTCACATCTGTCGACGACCTGTTTGTATATTGACAAATTTTAACTGACGATATGCAAATCGGCAGTTCTGGACTTCAGGCGAACTCTATGTGAATGGATACCTTAAGAATTTAAAGTATTTAACAAAGGCTATACATTACTTGCAGCACGTTCTTTTTTTTTATGTCACAGTTGAATAATATTGCTCCGTTGCATGAGACTGTGAAGTTTTCTTTGATGTTTTAAACTCCTCATATAGAAATATTAAATTTGTCTGTTTAAGTATTAAATTTGAACGAAGAGTTGTTTCTGTTTAATTATTATTCTGCAACAAATAATTTTGGATGTTGTTTTTAAAGCCTCGAAAAATAAGAAATCGTTTGTAAAAATTTTTTAAAAAATATTTGCTTTTCTTGCAATTATTTTTTATTTTTAAATACGACTTGAAGAAAAGCAAGTTTAAAAAAACATATTTTTTTATTTTCTAACTTTTAGTCACACTTTAATTATTTATAACATATAGAACCAACTTACATAAATTCATTCATTGGAGCTGGGTTCCGAGGTATTCCATTGTGTCATTGGAATTAATATCGTACCATTTGTACCTGAAAAACCTTTTGTATTCTACGTTTTGCCGGAGGTGCCGGTTGAGTAGTATATTTAATCAATTTTCACCCCCGCGCTCCCTACGTGCGGATATTTGTAAAAATAACGGTAATAACTTTTCTAGCCAATAGCCACGTTGGTTAAGGCGCGAGGTGGCAATCACGATTCATCGAAAGGCTATGGCGCTACCGGGTTCGAGCCTCGTCTGAGGCACTGGTACTGTCAGAGGATATGGTTGTATGTCCGCGTTTTTCAATGTGTACCCCCCCTTCCGTACAAGCCTCTGGCTTCTGGACTTGGAGGTTGTCTAATTTCCGTGGTGTTATTATTATATTATTATAATACTGTATTATCATCCGATCTTAGTAAATGTGCAAAATTTCATCATTTATTGATTAAGTCAAGTGCGTTAAATAAAAAATGCAATATTTGAAGACAAACATTGTGCATGAAAAATAATGCTACATTGTGTGCTAAAGAAAGGCAAGGAATAAGCGACCTAAATACAGATTGCTTTAATGCTAAACTCATCGTATCAAATCATGTTAACATCACTACAGGTAAGTCCCCGAATGTCTGAAAAAAATGATGCAGATGCAACAAAATTTTGGGCCCTTTCTTCAGTGTGGATGAAGATCTATCTTAAACATTTCTACACGAACGTTCTTGAATATTTAAATCTAATTTCTCGAAATAGAAGGACAATTTCAGGAGCCATGATCGAGTGTTTAGCAACATTTTTAATTCGATGATACTAGACTATTTTTATACAGATTAATGTTTAAAAATTATGATGTATTTGGATTGGATAAGCTCAAAATTTTTTACGATTTATAGTTATTCAAACTATTTATTACAAATTACACCAAACTGAAACGATTTTTAAATTTAATCTCATAAATTTACTTTATAAAATAATTATTTAGATGTAACTATTCTTATGCGATATTTTCTTATTTTGCACTGTCATACCGAATTACTTTCTTGGAACAACAAGTAAGGCAATCTGTAGCAAGAAGACAACGCAACAAATCTTTCCTGATTTTTTGAAGGGCATATCTGAGGGTTGCTCTTATGTCAAGTAGAAATATATTGGTACTCAAGGAATGTTAGCTGTCTGACTGTTTATTTTACCATTAATCATTGGAGCTTATTCCTATAGTGGATTGTTATGTTTCAAATAACGTTCTCTGCGTGCTGAATAAAATTTACTGATTTTTTTTATATATTTTATCGTTATTCTCATTATTCTAGAAGACTCAATAAATGCGCCACTTAAGTACTGCGTAAAGAAAGCAACTCCATTAATACATAAGTGGATACTAAATATAATTGTATACATTAGAGCTAGAACTGAAACCTCTCTTCAAACTTTTATTATACGTTAAATTTAATATAAAAATCGCTTGAAATATTAATTTATAAATTCACGCTTCCTATCGGCGTGGGCATTAAATATTTAGTACTTGTGAAGAACATAATTTTTTATTGTAATAGAGTAACATTGAGTAGAGGGGTAGCTTGTCTATAATTAATAACGGTTATTTGATATGATAAGTGTTTATACAGCATTTATATACATATATTTGGGACGGTAGCTCAGTAGCTCATCCCATCTACCGCGAAGTAATTCTCAAATAAAAATTATTTACAAGAAAAAATATTTATATTAAAACAACCATTTTCGAGATGTTTAAATGGTTGTAAAGGACAAGTCAACCAACATAATATCATGATTTAATTTTTACTCGCCAAACGTTATAAAAAGTGGAGGTGGAACAGTCATCATAAGAATCCCATAACATTTTAATAAATTGGATAATTTATGAGTTACAAAATTTGAACCAGAAAATTTTATATTTCTATAATCCCGTTATCGATGAGCAGCAAAGCGCATAACTCCGTAAACCCGGATAACCTCAATACAGGGGGAATTGGCATTAAAAATGGCTTGGAACGGACTAGTTTTTTTCCAATTTTTTTTTGTGATAATAATAATAATTTATTAATTCCAAGAGACCAAAGTACAGAGGTATAGGAAAAGTCATCGGTACAAATGTACCATTTGAAGAACATGATAGTTTTATCGACCTAAAATACAAAAGTATGCAACAATAAACAAATTAAATATTACATAAGTAAACAACAACCGTAAGGAACACGTTAAAATTAATTTAAAAAATCTATGTAAAACAGTACTATTATAGGCGAGTATACAATCAATAAATATACAATAAATAAAATGAGAATAAAAAAAATCAGAACAATTTTTTAATGATCTAAAAATTCTGCAACACTATAGAATATATTATCATGTAAAAATTCAAAAAGGTTCTTTTTAAATACTCTAATATTGTTTATAATTTTAAGATTATTTGGTAGTTTATTAAAGCACTTTATTCCAAGAAATTTTGGTCCTTTTTCAAATACTAATAAATTATGAACTGGTATCACCAAATTTATATTATTACGGGTATCGTGGTTATGTAAATCACTATGGGTAATGAAATCCGATAAGTTACTTTTTACGTACACTAATATTTCGTAAATATATATGCATGGTAGAGGTAAAAGGTTCAAATTCTTGAAAATAGGTTTACAAGATTGAAGTCAACTTGCACCAACAATGTTTCTTACTGCCCGTTTCTGTAATTTAAACAGTCGAGATGCATGTGGAGAAATACCCCAAAAATATTATTCCATATCTCAGCCTGGACAAAAAGTTAGAATCATAAAATCTTAAGCATGCGTGACTTCTCTAAGCCTGTATAGTGCGAAACATAATGAGGATAGCTTATTTGATAAATTTTCGACATGAGATTTCCAACTCAAATCGTTGTCAATATAGAGACCAAGAAATTTTGCGGTTGGTACCTGTCTTAATGATGTGTGGCCCGCCTAAATTAAACAGCTTTCATATATTAAACTATTCCTTGATGTGCAATTGATGAAGACTGTTTTCGATACATTTAAATGCAGTTTGTTGGAATAAAACCATTTAATAAAGCGAGTTACCATATCTTGTAGCTTAAGTAAAACTTCAGAATTTGATTCATCATAACATAAGTAAGTGTTATCGTCGGCAAACACAACAATATTATTTTCAGGGTCAAGGTTCGGCAAATCGTTAACAAATATCAAAAATAGAAGTGGTCCCAAAATGGACCCTTGCGGAACTCCGATATTTCATATTCATTTCACTCGATTTCATACTGTTAATATCAACGATCTATTTTCTATTTGAGAGATAGGATGATATCCACTGATTAACTTTACTCCTGATACCATATTTACTAAACTTTTCAATGAGTAATTTATGATTCACAAGGTCAAAGGCCTTGCTTAGATCTATAAATAAACCAATACTTTTGTTGTTATTATCTAAATTATCATATAATTTTTATACATTTATTTAACGTCGGCCTATTTCCGCTACTGAGGCCTAACACCGACGCCTGTAGACGAGCTACCCCCAACCACGAATTTTGCCGAACTTCTTCCCTTAAGAAGAGTAGGGATCTTTTACTTGCCTAACATTTAATAGACAAGGGACCGACAGCTTTACATCCCCTCCGAAGAATGGTATATCTCCTATACAACCCTCGCCTAAGGTTGTATAGCTTCCGCGCATACACTGATATACAAGCCGCTGGAAGATGTGTGAGGAGAGGACGCGGTTTGCGTTGGAATGGTCACCCATCCAAGTACTAACTGCGCATGTCGTTGCTTTACATCGCATACCGAAGTATGTACATAGTAAAGACGCACCTACGCCAGCCCCTATAATTTATTTATAAAACTTAATATGGCACTACAGGTATTTTTTCCCTTTCGAAACCCATGTTGAAAATTATTTAGTGTATTAAATTTACCGAGAAAATGTGTAATTTTGTTAAAGACGATCTTTACTAAAATTTTTGATACTGTACTTAAAAGAGATATTGCTCTATAATTTTCCATCTCATTTTTACTATCCTTTTTATGTATAGGTATGATTTTGGCCTGTTTTGAAAATATCTGGAAATTTACCGTCAGCTAATGACCCGTTTATTAGAAAAGTTAGTGGTCGAACAATAAAGTTTATAGCTGCCTTTAATAAGTTTGACGAAATTCCATCTACTCCAGATGCATTTGACTGTTTTAGACTTTTTATTGCAATATAGACCTCATGGTTTAAAACAGGGGTAAAAAACATTGTTGAGAAGTTAAACATAATATTTTTAGTCGCAAACTCCTCTATAAATCCTTATTTTACTATAAGGAAAGTAACCAGACTGCAACCAAAGTTACAAATCTGGCGCGTTAAGTGTAATAATTGCATATTACCATCAAAACGCTAATGCTTCGATTGCAACAAACACCAGCCGAAAGACTGATCCTACTTAGAGGAGCTCCCTTGCCAGTCGTCACACACCACTTGCAGACTGCAGTTTCGAACTGTTGGCTCTCGTCAGTGCAAGGTAGGTATGCGACGACCGACATGAGAATCTTTTGACTATAGTACATCCCGGTATTTTCACAATAGCGACATGTAAAACAGCCAGCAGGCGCCATCTAGTGGTCCAGTGTCTGTTGCAATCGAAAAATAAATAGCCTGACTTGGCTTAGCATAGTTCAAATGTGCTTTTAGAGGACGGAATATTAAACATAATATTTTTAGTCGCAAACTCCTCTATAAATCCTTATTTTACTATAAGGAAAGTAACCAGACTGCAACCAAAGTTACAAATCTGGCGCGTTAAGTGTAATAATTGCATATTACCATCAAAACGCTAATGCTTCGTGTGTGACGACTGGCAAGGGAGCTCCTTTAAGTAGGATCAGTCTTTCGGCTGGTGTTTGTTGCAATCGAAGCATTAGCGTTTTGATGGTAATATGCAATTATTACACTTAACGCGCCAGATTTGCAACTTTGGTTGCAGTCTGGTTACTTTCCTTATAGTAAAATAAGGATTTATAGAGGAGTTTGCGACTAAAAACATTATGTTTAATATTCCGCCCTCTAAAAGCACATTTGAACTATTGTTGAGAAGTGTTTATCGGTTAAACTGTAAATATTATCCTCGGTTGGAAATTTTGAACTTAAAGATTGCGATTGTTCAATAAAGAATCTATTAAAGTTACTAGATATTTGTTTAGTGTCTGTTATTATATTATCTTCAACGTGAATTTCTGTGATTTTATTTTTTATTTGACTTTTTCCTATAGTTTTATTAATTATATTCCATGTAATTTTGCTTTTATTATTAGATGTATCAAAATATCTTTTGTTATCTAGTGCTTTTGAAGCTTTTATAAACTTTTTGTAAGTTTTTTATATTTTTTTAGAAATCAATGATGTTCTGATTATTCAATACAATTGATAGTTTTTGAAGATCTTTCAACTTCTGAGAAGATTTTCTTATTCCTGTAGTTACCCACTGTTTGTTGGTTTTTGCTATATTTTTCAATTTTTTTAGAGGAAACGAGATGTAAAAATAGTGTTGCAGAATATTTATAAATTTAGTGAATCCATCATCAACAGAATGACTGATAAATTTCGTCAAAAGTCTCATTACTGATTAGTTTTTTTTTATACATTTATTTAACGTCGGCCTATTTCCGCAACTGAGGCCTAACACCGACGCCTGCAGACGAACTACCCCCAATCAGGAATTTTGCCGAACCTCTTCCCTTAAGAAGAATAGGGATCTTTTACTTGCCTAACATTTAATAGACAAGGGACCGACGGCTTTACATCCCCTCCGAAGGATGGTATATCTCCTATACAACCCTCGCCTAAGGTTGTATAGCTTCCGCGCATACATTGATATACAAGCCGCTGGAAGATGTGTGAGGCGAGAACGCGGTTTCCCTACCCATCCAAGTACTAACTGCGCCTGTCGTTGCTTTACATCGCATACCGAAGTATGTACATAGTAAAGACGCACCTACGCTCGCCCCATTGATTAGTTTTAAAAATGCCTCATAGTTACTATTACTAAAAATTCTTCCATAACCATGGTTAGTCTGTTTAGGATCATATTTTATTCTTAATGTTTAAGCTAAATGATCTGACACTATTTTCTCGAATAGTACAACATTTTTTATCATCTGACATATCAATATTTGTGCATATGCAATCAATTGCACTAAAAGAATTTGTGTTGTATATAGTAGGTTTGTTAGTCGGACCCCCTTCTATCATCCGGAAAATTTTTCTCTCGAGGAGGGGGGGAAAATGTAAAGATAGGGAAAATCAATTTTTCTAACATAACTCGCTTTGTTTGATTCTGATCGAACAAGTGTATAGACATAAAATGAAGGGCTCGCGAAAGCGCGTAAACTGAATTTTGACTAGTCGAAATCGGTCTAGCGACTCCCAAGATATTGCGATTTGAAAGTACGGATTTTATACGGATTTTTGCTGCGGTGGAAAAGTGCCGAGAGCCGTTTTCGCGTTTTTTTTCGGAGAAGAAAGTGACTTGGCGACTTTTCTTCCCCCGATAAACAATCAGGACTTAAGTACTGTGTTCAAATTTCAAGTCGAGGGGAAGGGTAAATTTAAATGAAATTAAAACTTCCTCAATTTTTTTTCGCAATTTGCACAGCAAACGTGACATTGTGTACTAATGTGCCTACCTTGAGTTCCGCTCATGTATTGTTAATTTTAGTCATAAATAAACAAATGTTTGCGAAATGACCAATTTCTTGTTCTTATTATTTTTAGAAAAAGTCATATTTCGCCAGCAAAAAAAGCGGTGGGGGAGAGTTTTTTCCACCATCGACTGTAGAATTTTTTCTTTTATTTTTAAGCCCGACCAGATTGCGATCTAATTATTAGGAGAGGAAAGGGGGGCCCGCAAAGTTTTTGCCCTGTAAAAGGGTAAGGGAAAGTGTTGGGAACTTCGGGCTCGACTCATTTTCAAGGGCTATCAATTCTCTTTCAAGATTCAAGATTGTTTTACCCCGAAGCTCTAATTTCATTAGGGCCTGCACGCGCGCGTGATACATTTATAAAAACGAGCAGAGCAATTCAGCAGCCGTGCAGCGAGATTCCGAGGGAGGAGCCTAGCGTTCCCACTTCTATCCTCACAAATACACGTCCTACTGCGCTCCTCTTCGCGAAAAGTTCGACCAAAGAATTTTCCGGATGATAGAGGGGGTCCGACTTCATAACATCACAAAATAAATCTAAAAAACATGTCCCTTTGCAAATCCAGATCGACCCCACTAATAATAACATGACCCCGGGAGTTATGCGGACAGAAGGAAGGATATATAATAACATACATTATCTTCAAATAATCTGTGTAGTGAGTTCCACTTACACTTCCTAACATTTAACAGAAGCCACCCAATACATTTATATTCCATTTACCCTGGTAATTACGTTCCATTTCTTTGAAATCTTGATGAAGTCTCTCCTTGCTCTTTGCTGTAATCCCCAAGATTTTTTGGGAAATAATTAAGAGGTGAATAACGGAAAAGGGTAATTTGTAATTCATCAGGAAACCCAATTCCCGGTATTTTTTAAGCATATTAACAACTAATTCTTGATAGTTTTCATACCTAAAGGGTGTTCAACCACCTTTTTATAGCAGCTTTTTCTTTGGCATTCATTGTAGCAACGAATGCTTCATCTCTCAAAATCAACATCGAGGATTACCTCTTTCAATTTAGCATCAGTTATTGCTTAAAATTTATTTGCCAAGTAACAATAAATAATAAATAAATAAATAAATAAACACCACAGAAATTAGACAACCCCCAATTCCAGATGCCAGGGCTTGTGCAGAAGGGGGTTACATATTGAAAAAACGCAGACATACAACCATTTCCTCCGACAGTGCCAGTGCCAGAGGCAGGATTCGAACCCGGTGGTGCGATGTCCGTGTGACTAATCGCGATTGCCACCTCGCGCCTCAACCCACTCGGTTATCGACCAGACAATAACATGAACTATCCTTATTTAAAACTTTGGCAAATTATTTCATTAAACCGAATTTGTTGTGAATAGGAGGATGGAGAATCTTTTATGGTTCTACTAAGAGCCTGTTGATAATATTTTTTAAACCGAGTTCCATGGCTTCACTCACAGACCAACGTATTTTGATGTAATGGCTTTCAAGCTCTCTGCTATCCTTTAAGGATAAAAAGCTTGGAGACTTCGTGAAGTCTAATTGCTGACCTAAAATCATAGAAAGAGTCTTAGAATCATCTGAAATTTGAGTTTTTTGAGCTATTTTTTACTCTCTAAACTCAAGACCTTGATCTTTTATAGAATACTTTAGGCTAGTACGTGGTAGTCGGTGGAGGTGTTGTTGAGTTCATTTGTGTGATTTGTTGTGGATGTTGCTTTTCATAGAGGCCCGTTTCTGTCTTGGGTCGAGCTAATCGTGATGTTACAGGCACTGGCTGGACAAACAGCGTCATTGGTGTTGCTGGTGGGCGAATTCGATCCTTCATTGTCCTGGGTGTGGCTTGTCTGGGAGTAGCATGTCGCTTAACAGTGAACCTGAGCATTATATTCCAGGCTGTATGGGAAAGTCTTGCCATGGCTGCCTTGGCCATTGACTGGATAATGACCGCACCTGCGTCGGCATCTGGTGGGGGAAAGACGCCTGGCTTCGATGATGAGCGTCGTGTATTGAATCTATAAATTATATCAAAATGTGTGGTATCTCAAGAGAACGGTCTCTTTGCGTTCTATTAAAGAATAAAGGTACAATTAAAAACCAAATCATTGGTGTTTTTGCCTGATTTCTTTTGCTACCGATGACACTCTGTTGCATATTATCTAACTGTGTTCACAGCAATACTTATTTTTCAATGCCTTATTTATACTAATGTCGTAACAGAGTTTAGCCACAGTTATTCCTTCACTTGATTAGAATAATACATGCAAAGACAACGACATAACAACTCTTACATGCGTTATTGTCATCTGCTTCAGCTGAATGCTGAGAACTTTGGAGTGATAAAGCGACTAGCAGTGTAGCCGCTCACAATATAGTTTAGTCCACCACTGTAACCATCTCGATTGTGCATTAATAATATCGCTAAACTAAACATTCATAAGAGTATTTGAGTGGAAGAGCAGCGTTGTCTGAACTCCGCCGTTTTTTAAAATATATACTTTAAAAAAATAAAGGCAAATTATTATTATACTCTAGCCGTGATTCGAACCCAGGAACTCTTAGTTTCAAGCCTGACATGTAAACGTTGAGTCACTAAGGCACTGTTTATCACTATTATGTATTTATTTGCACCCTATCTGGCAATACATTTTTATTGTACTTGTTTTCATACCGTTAATAAACTTTTATATTAATTAATGGATATAGTTATTAAATAAGAATCTGTGGAGATATTTATAAAAGAAAAATGACAGGTAGAAGAAAAATTATTCCAATATAATAATTAAAAGCTCCTTTAGGATATGATTTATTAATCATTTTAATGAAAAAATGATTACTTGAAAGCGTATAAATACATGTCACTCTGTCTCAATAAAAAATTGCTACTATCAAAGGACATGTTTTTATTGCAACTAAAAATGAAATTATCTATACCACATGTCACCGTTTTGTATAGTTCCCCTTTTACTCAATTTGTTGCGGTCAGCATGTCAAGGATGCAATTTCTCACATGGACCTTAAACAACTGTCGCTATCCTCTGTCTTAATTTCGCCGTCTTTCAGCATCCTGTTGAACCCTTAAGTTGAGCCCATCTGTTCCCTGTAGCAACTACGAGTGATCCTGATCTCTCAGTTTACGTCTGAGATCCAGGTTCATGAAAATTGTTTTGTAACAGGGAGACGAAAGCGGAAAATATGCATTATAGTTGAAACTTGAATTCGACTTGTTGTTTAATATATAGTGAAATGTGAGTGTAAAGAAAATTTTAAAATGATTAGAGATTTTGGATATTTAAAATTTAAATGTTTAGGACTGATCTTTCAGCAAAAAGTAAAATATGTAATTGATTCAATAAACTAATAATATGCAACACATAAATACTTTAAATAAACCTGAATGACTTGACTCGTATTGATTGTGAGCAAATATATTTTTTAAAGGAATTTTATATCTGTAAAGCAATGCTGAAATATCTTAGTGAAAACTGAAGACATGGCTACCCTACTTGTAATAATTTTTAACTTTTTAAAAAATTATCTTTTTACTTGTTTTCCTTGTAGTATTCTTCAGTTTTCAGGCACAACAATGTTTGTCTTCAAATCTGGCATTCTTTATTTAACACACTTCCTGATATAATAAATTTATGAAATTTTGCACAGTTACTAAGATCGGATGACAATACAGTATTCCAACGTTACTTTTGCAAATATCCATATGTAGGGGGCGCAGGGGTGAAAATTTGATAAATATAATATCCAACCGGCACCTTCGGCAAAACTTAGAATACAAAAGGTTTTTTCGCCTGCTCAGGGACTTCTATGTCCGTTTTTCCCGTAAAAATGGTACCTAGTTCCGGTGACATAATGGAATGCTATTAGGTTTATACCTCGGAACTCAGCTCCAATGAATGAATTTATGTAAATAAAGGTTATAAATAATTAAAGTATGACTAAAAACAAGAAAAAATTAATTTTTAAATTGCTTCTCTTACAGAAAAAAAAAATTAAAACATCGAACAAAAAAAGTCGTAATAAAAGGTAAAAAATAAAGTAAAAACAAGGCGTACGCACGTTGTATATAAGTATGTCATGGCTAAATTCCTCATCGATATTATCAAACATTATTATTTTGGTTTGATACTCTTCAAATATATTTGTAATATTTATAAAAAAGCAATTCTGCTATGCAGACAAGGTTACCAGCATAATAGCTGACATTGCCCGCACCCTGCCGATCAGAGAGCCGTCCCCTAGAGCTTTTATTTGATTTGATTAGGTTTGTATTTACATTTATTATTGTATGGTATTATTTTTATGTATCTTTGTTAAAATTTGTATCCTTGTTTATTTGTTGAATTAAATGCTGTTATTGTTTACACCTGTTTTTATTAATTTAAAATAACTTTTCCCTCACAATTCGCGCTAGGTATGACATTTGGCGGAGGCGCCGAGCAGAGTATACACGATATGATGGCAAGCACAGACATGTCGACTGTAATGAAGGGGACAAGGTAAAAGTATTTATCCCAGTGAGAAAAGTAGGGCGGTCGACAAAATTGTTACTGCGACGGTCTAGTCCGTATTATATTAAGAAAAAAATCGGAGAAGTGGACTACGGTATCCAGAAAGGCCCAACGGATAAATCGAAAAAGGAAATCGTGCTTGTCAATCGAATATTGCCATATAACGACCCATGGACTCCAGAGGTGGTTCCAGGGCCGGATTAAAAATAATTCTCTAAGTATATAATCGTTGCCAAAGTGTTTCTTAATAGTGATTATTTTACTAATTTCTTCTCTGTTTATTATATATCTTCCTCGTTATCCACCTAGCGATGGCCAGTCTAATTAAATCCCGGATTCTAAAAATAAAGAATTTTTTGGCAGGCTCTGTAAGACATGGTAACTCCGATTGGAATCATAGAAGAACAAGCGTACCCTGGAATAAGAGCACAGTAGTAGACACATTCCACATATGAGTAAAGTATAAATGTGAAAAGTTATAAATATGTAAAACTCTTCGAATTTTGAAGTATTTATGTTTACTTTATTTTGCTGCAAGTTAGATGTGTGCACACATATTTTATTATTTTTCATTTCCTCCCGAAGGAAATTTAAAGAGGATAGTTTTCTATCGAATGTTATATCTGGAATAAAGGTACGTACCATGTTTATAAGCTAAGATTATCGTAAAAATCTTAGATAAAAAGCCAAGTAATTTGCAAAATATTCCAAACAGGTAAGACACAAGTTGGTGACTATTTACTGAAATACATATATAAAAAAGACGAAAAATAAAGAAACCTCTAAAATGCCGATTTTTACGCAGCAATAATTTATTTTCCTATAAATAAGAAACTGGAGAGGTAAATAATTAAATAAATATTTATTTACTTAGGCACAAGGCACGTTAGAGTTTATTATTTTATAATACTTTTATGTTCACATATATGTGTATAAAACAGCACGAGCATTTGCTGTAGGTTGTGTTTGTTTAAATATAAAAATCTTGGTAAGGGCTGGCCAATTGTGTGGTAAAATGAACTGGGAGTCATAAAGATTTGATGATTTATTTTTTAAATATTTTTAAGCTTATTATCAATGTGGTATTACGTTAGAAAATAAGTAATTTGAACTAGGGTAGTTAAGATGTAAACATGTTGATTTTGTTGATTTTTATATTTTCCAAATATTTGTAACTCTAAGATTTTAAATTAATGTAAGTACTTTTGTTACATGTCCTTCAAATGAGAGACCACACTCCCAAGCGCACATGGAAGTCATTTGTGAACAAAACAACCACCCTCCCCATTCACTGACCCACCAAGCGACGTCCAATAATGAATACAAGGATATCCTTTAAAGGGAAAAGTTTGTATAGTCATCTCTGAGCTATTAGCTGGATCACCTACTTCAATGCGTTAGAAGGATGATAGCCTCCCACAAACGAAGCCGAGTCATGACTCCTGGAGGAGCCTGTTTACGGCAAACCGTTTTATTCTTTGCAAAACTACCTCTGCTATACATCCCAAGGCACAAACAATAAGGGCTTTATCATTCGGCAACTTTTCCTTCTGTAAATGCAGACATTTTTAGCCATCTATTTCAATGCCCTTGTCTATGAAAAATTCCTTTTACCTTCTTTCTACCTCGAGTAAAACATCCCATGAAGAGATATCCTTAATACTAATGCCACCCAGTTATGGTTCTGCCACGAACTCACCAACTGGGCAGATATGGTCGGAGTCAACCTGCTAATCAAGGAGCAATAAGACTGGCTGGAATGAAATGCTGCATATTGGGGTTGGATCAGCCACAGATATTAGCGAAGTCAGTGACAATGTTATTCGAAATTTGGTATGTGTGCGCTCTAAAACTGTAATAAGTGTGTTGGAACTCTTAAAGACTTTGTTATAATTTGTAAATTCGGACTTTTAAAAGTTGGGGACCAGCTTTTAAAGGGCGAGGGAAATGTGTCAAACCTAATTCTTCATTCATCCCATTAATATATTATTGTAAAAACACAAGCATGTCATGGCTAAATTCCTCATCAATATTATTATTTTGGTAGGATATTCTTCAAGTATATTTGTAATATTTATAAAAAAGCATTTCTACTGTACAGGTAAGGTTATGTAATCATTTATCTTAGTTATTAAAATAATCTTGTGAATGAATATCGAGGACTGTGTGTCTTTCGGACGCTTGGAAACACGCTTGCACCCTGCTGATCAGGGAGCCGTCCCCGAAAGCTTTCATTTGATTTGATTAGGTTGGTATTTTCATTTATTAATGTATGGTATTATTTTTATGTATCTTTGTTATATTCGTCCTTGTTTATTTGTTGAATTAAATGTTGTTATTGTTTACACCTGTTTTTATTAATTTAATATAACTCTTCCCTCACAGCTCGCGCTAGGCGTGACTTTATGATTGAAGGCAATATGTGTACAATGATTCCACTCCTTTCATACAAACATGCGCACAACCATACAAAGTGCGCACGCCTTGCTCTTCTTGCAAATATGTGACAAATGAATTATTTTTTACTTTTTAGTACGACTTTTTTGTTTGACTTTTTTATGGTCTCTCTGTAAGAAAATCAAATTTTAAATTTTTTGTTCTTAAATGGGTTCTATTTTATTTATTTCGGTATAAGAATAAAGATATATAGCGTGTATATTTATAATTATAGTTTTTAGATTTGATAAACCTAAATAAGCAGAACAAATTTCTTATCTCTCCTAGCAAACATTATGTTTTACATAATATGACAATGTCTGTAAATATAAGACAAATTTTATCTTAAATTTGTTTTCAACGAATCCAAATACATTAGAATTATCTGAAAATTACTATATCAAAAATTTTGCGTTATTATTGAAATTTAAAAAAATATATTATTGCAGTACTTCAATAAATAATGTATTTAGGAAAAGATTTGCTTTTATATTGCAGGTAATACAAATAAAATTGCCATGATTATACATCAGGGGTGGTTTAGTTTCCGATCGTAACTGATACAGAGTTATTAAACTATATCCAGTAGAATAATACTTTTACAAAATTCAGGTGTTTAAATAAATATTTATTTTGTCGTCCAATGTTATTTCAGACGATTTAATCCTTTGTATCAATGAATATATATGAATATATATGAACTGAATTGATAAATCCACATCGAACCTAAAACTTATTTCAAATTTCCCAGCTCCAGTTCCCGATACACAGAAACAGTATTTCGTCGCTTAGTTTTCCAACAGCTTAAAATTTAAATAAACAACTGTGTATCAGCTTGATTTAAAATCTGCTGATGTTTGGTTTTCCACCCTTCCTACATAAATATCGGATCGGAGTTGAGAACACTATTAAAATGTACATTTTTATCTCTTGTATAGGGAGATAGCGAATCGAAGAACCAACGATTTCAATTCGGTTAGTTCTATGTAGAGAATTTGTACATATTATCGTTTCACTGTATATTTTAATGCATTTTACGACTCTTCTTGTTTATTTTGTCAATTAATGTACAGTATAAAATCGATAATATAGCGACCAGGAATAACAATAATATTAGTAACAATAGAACCGACTATTCTGATAAAAGGACGCAAAAGAACATTATACTATTGTATGTACATATTAATTTCACAATATAAGTTAATGATAAGGTAACACAAGAAACGCAGCAATGTTGTTTGTGCCGACGTCAATAACATGTTACCAGAGATGGTACATATTGGCTAGAAATACACTAAAATAATTTCGTCGATTGTTAAAAGCACGCTACTTTTCTAGATGTGAGGTGAACTAAAGAATATAAAAATTTAAGAAACCGATTAAATCAGTATAGTTAGATCTACCCTGACAAAGTTTATGATGAAAAGAAACTGCTTGGAAAAGCATTTTCAACTTTCCAAAGAGGTCATTGAAAATCTGTCTTGGAGAGCTTCTTGTGAGAAGTTTATAATAGGGCATACACCGACTAGTTTAAGGAATGAAACTTTAAGAATATGGTGTGCTCCGATGTGGATTCTAAATAAGGTGTGTGTGTATATACATGTTTTGAACGAACAAAGAAATTATATAAAAGTTTGATAGCTTTACTGTTGGTTACATTATGTCGTACAGTATTCTAGTTATCAGTTATATAACTCGAAAATTATGGTCATCTGTTGAGTTATACTTAACCCTTTAAACATGTGTGTCAATTGTACATACATTATACGTTACATGCTACTTGGGAACAAGATAAGCTGTATAGGCTATAAGCTGAAGACGCCACGCTTAGCATTGGAAAGAGGTCATGATGACTTCTAACCAGCAACATAACTAAATGGACCAACAAGGCAAAGCAAGTTATGTTAGGTCTGGTTAGTAAGTATATTATATGTGGTTCGGTTATAGAAATAATAAACATAAAATATTGTAGAGCCGCGGGGGTAACTTTACATCTTTTTGCAGTTACTCGGTTGGTTCTTGACCTAAAGTACTTTTGAGAGGCCGGGATCACCCATATTTTGACTAGAGTTTGTCAATAGTCACATCAGAATAAAAGTATTTTGCCTAACTTATTACAGTATATTACAATAGATTATAGATAAACAGACACACAGGATAAAAAATATTTAGATCAGTTGCATTAATCAAATTTACTGGGACCTCATCTCTGTGCGGAAGCTCGCGAAGATTCTTCGGCATTGCCACTGGAAAGAGCTCCTCCCCGACGCAGCAACAGAGAATGCAGGAATACGAGAGGAACACCTAGTGATGCTTAAATATCGAATCCACATTTACATGCTTATACATGAAACATCTTTTCAGTTCATGGCAAAGGATATGAACCTGAAGATCCGGGAAAAGTGGATGAATTCTGTTAAAATGCCGGTATTTCAATTTCATGGTGACTGATCGAAGTAAAGTTTTACGTTAATATGCCAAGCATTGAATACAATAGTTGTCATATAAATACTTTTTACTGTGTCTGATTTGAACCGGACAAAGAACAAAATCTATTATAGAATTAACTGAACAAAGTCACAAGTGATAATATTTTTAATAAATTAATAAATGAAACTATTTGGCCACCTAATGTTGGCTAAATATAAATAGTAAAAGAATATTACATTGTTTGAGTTTATGACATTGAACATCAATAAAACTTGAAATATGTACCTTACGATGCTTCAAAAAGGGTTTCTAAAATTTTTATTAAGTTTCAAACTAGCAGCTGTGTCAAGTATTTTCCATGCATCTACCATACTTGAATAAAATGCAAAGTCTGTACAATTTTTATATACTGCTAAGTATATAAAATATAATTTAACATATTTAATTTATATTTACTTCAAACTCCATGCCTACCCTTCTGATTTACCCATGGGGCGGGGCACTAAAGTGCCTCCTGATACTATCTCTGACAGCTTGTGATATTAAGGTATAACATTCTCTGCACTAAGGTATTTCAAAAAGCGGATATGAGCCTACTGGAATAAAGGAAAGCCAGATCAGACCTTCAGTAGATGATCGATAAGGTTTAAAGATCAAGTAAAAAATTTGGATCTAAAACATTTAAAAAGTATCCTCCATGGTTCACCCCCAATATACTAAAACAAATAAAGCTCAAGGCGCAAAAACTAAAAGAGTATAAAAAATTGCGATATGATAGATTACAACAAATTTAAGCAACAGAGAAATAAAATTAAAGCCGATATAGACGTAGCATATAAAAATTATGTTAGTGCGGTGGAAATCAGAATTAGAGATAATCCTATGAAATTTTGGGCATTTCTAAAAAATAAAAATGGATCAACTACTATTTCAAATGTCATGCAATATAACGGCAATGAACTAAATGAACCCGTCCAAATATTAAATGCGTTTGAGGACTTTCTTGGTAACTCATTTACTCCTCATAATGAGAGTGTGTTGGATATAAATAGTGAACATAGCTATGAAAACAACCCTCTAGTTCATATACCAGAATTTAAAGAAAATGATGTGATAAAAGCATTAAAAAGAATTAGAAACAAAATAAGCACTGGCCCAGAAGGTATAGTAGCTTTTTTATTAAGATATTGCGCATGTATTTTTGCTACTTAGGCAACGTTGTTAATGACAAAGCAAACATGGACAGCGAGATTCGCAATAGAATTAACGCTGCATCTAGAGCACTCTGGGGTCTTAGAGAGAGAGTATTTGCCAACCACGACCTTGCTTTGTCAACGAAAATGGCTGTCTACAGAGCAGTTGTCATTCCAACACTGCTATATGGATGTGAAAGCTGGGTCACTTACCGTCGTCATGTGAAAGAATTAGAACCTTTTCAGCAAAGACACCTCAGAAGTACGATGAAAATCCGTTGGTTCCATCACATATCAAACGTGGAAGTACTCAGGAGAGCAAAAAGCCTTCCAATTGAGGTGCTTATTTCAAGAGCACACCTAAGATGGGCAGGTCACGTTCATCGTATGCATGATAACCGCCTTCCTAAATGTACACTTTATGGTAAATTGCTAAGCGGTAGAAGAAGGCGTGGCGGTCAACGAAAGAGGTTCAAAGACGCTCTCCATGAAAATCTAAAATCCTGCGGTATTGCAGATGAGCAATGGGAACAACTTGCAGCGGACAGAACCGAATGGCGAGGGGTTGTGGCCAGCTATCAAGGAAATGTTGCTGCAAGAAGGCCGAATCCAAGACCTAACCAGGTCTATGTTTGTCCTGACTGCGGTCGACATGTGCTCTCCCGAATTGGCCTCTATAGCCATAGTCGTGTGCATCGTAGATGAATGGGAATTACAATAAACTACACCTGTTACTTGTTTTTTATTGTACACAATTTATCGACTGTAACATTTTTATACTCGGACTCGAGTAACGGCTAATAATAATAATAATAATTTTTGCTCCACTTTTAGCTAAAATTTTTAACTAAATATTAAAAATAATAATGAAAAATTTTAAAAACTTTCTGTAAAAAGTCGTACTAAACAGTAAAAAATAAAAAAATACTAATGTACGAATGCAAGAAAAGCAAGGTGCAAAAACTAAAAAACTTTAAAATAATGGCGATATAATATATTACAACAAATTTAAGCAACAGAGAAATATAAAACCAATATAGACGTAGCATATAAAAATTATGTTAGTGCGGCGGAAATCAGAATTAGAGATGATCCGATGAAATTTTGGGCATTTAAAAAAAATTATAATGGATCATATACTATATCAAATGTCATGCCCTGCCCTCTAGTTCAAGTATCAGCATTTAAAGAAAATGATGTGATAAAGGCATTAAAAATAATTAGAAACAAAAAATACCAATGTACGAATGCAAGAAAAGCAAGGCGTGCGCACTTTGCATGATTGTACGCATGATTGTATGAATGGGGTGGAAACGTTGTTGCCTTCAGTCATGCGTACATTAACATGATGCATATACTTATATATAAAGTGCGCACGCCTTGTTTTTTCTTGCATTCATACATTAGTATTTTTTAATTTTTTACTTTTTAGTACGAGTTTTTACAGAAAAGCAAGTTATTAATTTTTTTTTTATTATTTTTCTATTTTCTACTTTTTAGTTATACTTTTTGTGGGATATACCCCAGAGATCACTCAATAAAAATTCGTCTCTTGACGATTTGTTTTGATTTCTCGCTCCTTCACTTTATCGCTCCTTCGTTTTGCAGATTTTTTAATTTTCAGCCCCGCGCCCCCTATGTGCAGATACTTGTAAAGGTAACGGTGGAATACTGTATTGTCTTCCGATCTTAGAAGCTGTATAAAATCTTATCCATTAATTATTCCAGGAAGCATGATTTGAACATAAACATTGTGCGCGCATTGTGAGTTAAAGAAGAGCAAGTAAAAATCGTATATTTCAAGATACGTGGGAACGTTCTAAAGTATGTCCGATTTTTAAAAAAGGAAACAAATCTGACATAACCAACTTTCGTGCCATATCGATAATATGTAACTTTGCCAAGGTATTTGAATTTCTTTTGCATGTTGCTATTTATGATAAAATTAGTAATGACATCACTATTCATCAACAAAGTTTCATGAAAGGACGCCTACAACTACCAATCTGTTTTGTGTTACGCAACTCATCTCGGAATTCATTGATAATCAGTCGCAAACTGACATAATTTAGACTGACTTTTCCAAGGCATTCGATACACCTGACCATACTATGATGTTTAAAAAATTGAATGATATTGGCTTTTCAGGAAATTTGATAACTCTATTCAGATGTTATGTCAAACAGAATAGAATAGAGGATTTAAGTCTGTCGAATACGTTGCTACATCTGGAGTACCGCAAGGTTCAGTTCTTCGGCCACTATTGTTCATCATATTTATCAATGACATATCGGGCGATTTAACACACGAGGTTAACTATTTAAAGTATACTGATGACTTAAACCTTTTTTTAGAATTCATAGTGTTAATGATTGTCTTCAACTGCAGAAAAACTTGGATAGAATTAGTTATTGGTGTACAAAAGAAAACCTTAAATTAAACTCGGAGAAATGCAATGCTTTATCTTTTACACGTAAGTCTTCTCCTATTTCCTACAATTATACCATAGATAATAATATATTTCTCCAGCCTGAAGCAGTACGTGACTTAAGCGTATTAACACCATAGTCTTGGAAGCCAGCAAGACTTATGGGTTTATAGTTAGAAATTCTCGTAACTTTTCAAGCCCTAATACACTGAAGATGCTCTGTTGTTGCTACGTTAGATCGAAACTTGAATGCCCGTCACTTGTTTGGACCCCACACTGTAATGTACATGTTAAAAATCTAGAATCGGTACGAAGTAAATTTATGTATAAGTACTTATCTAGCAATCGGTTTTCCACAAGAAGACCTGCTCGTTATGTACTCGTTAGGTAGTTTGCATCGTAGGCCAGAATGCATGTCTCAAATATTTCTTTTTAAAATTATTAGCAACATTATTGACGCACCACTATTACTATCAAAACTGCATAATCGGGAAGAATATTCTGTCATAGTTTAGTATTTTATCTAGTTACGCCTCGTAAAAATATCTTAAAACTATCACCTGTTTATGTAATATGCGACAATAACAATACAATCTGCAGTGATATAGACATTTTCAATTGCTCCGTAAACACCCTAAAAACCTATTACTACAGGCACTGATTTAACATGTTTGTTTTTCTTTCCTATGATCTCTCATAATATAAAATGTAGAAAATCATGCTTTATGTTTTTCATTTTTTTATGTCTTTGATTAGTTACTAAAATCTGTTTCACACATTTTTTCTATATATTAGTGTTATTGTTTCATTACATATCTATATTAGTTTACCGTACCGCACTGTCCTCTAATTGGGTCAAATACCCGTTGGACAGTAGCAGATAAATGTGCTTGTCTCCTAAAAATTAATATTACCAATTGTTTTGTAAATGAAACTTAAAAATGAACTGAGATATACTCTAGAAAATAATTAAAATATTCGAGAATATTGAGACATTTACATGTGAATTACTAAATGTATATGTATACAATTTACATCCGATACCAATGTGTTACTTTAGTTTATTGGCATATGCTTCTTTCTATGGACTTAATAAATTTGCATTGGATAGTAATTATTAATTATGTAATCTTTCAATGAATCGGTATTTTTCTATTTTGCAATTAGTTTATCGCATTAAAAAACTATATTTAAAATATAGCAGACGCTACGTGTAACTCTCAATGGATTCCAAATTAACTTTATTCTGGTTTGCAATTATTAATTTGAATAAATACCCAATGAAATTATATTAGCGGTGCCTTTTGTGATGTGAGTTAGCAAGCCGCAATTACAAAAAATATATCTTTTGATATGCTAGTTTTTACATATTATTCACATGGCAGCATTTTCATCAAACTAAAATATAGGATAATATTTAGTTATATGTAACAAACTTATTTTATTAGATTTACACATGCATATTTCTCTTAAAAATTAAATCTATGTGTTTAATACATTTGCATGAAACTGGAATTATTTCCATAAAACTTTATTTACATATTTTGTTTTAAAGTAAATGCTCATACAAGAAGCTTTAATTTTATAATCACTATTTCAAAAATAAAAGATGTTTTATGAAAATTAATTGAAGCATACGAACTTACTGTTAGACAGTTGAAAAATTATAGGTTACAAGTTAGTAATCTTAAGACCCTAAAAGAACTATTTGTACACAAATATTTGAACAGACATTTTCTTGAATAACATAAGAACACACCGGGTAAACATTGGTTTTTACTCTCGATATTGCTATGTAATTATGTATTTCAATATTGTTGTTCTGTTAATAGGCGGCAGATATATTCCACGAAGGAATGTGTTTTCATACGAAATTTAATATAAACATACTGCATATTTTGCGGTTTGGGTTGCCGAACTACAAAGCGCGAACCGTTCGTGTCAAAAAGTAAATATGTTGATATTATTTCAGCAAATAGATTGACATGCAAGGTACTGTATGTATTGTTGACAATACCGAGAATTAGCTAACGCTGTATGTGCATTTATACCTGAATTAATTTAATTTTGTGACGTAAAATGAGCCTTTTTAAACAAGATTTAAATTAAAATTCTTATGTACCATATGCTTCTTTTCGTAAAATGAAATTTCTGATAACCATCCTTCTTAAGGAGGAATAATAAACGTTGAGATACATTTATAGTCCAGGCGATAGGTAGTTGAATATGGAAACAATTCCCAGAAAGTTGGAAATTGTTTTAGTCGCTGTATTTGTAGTTCGTCCTTAACAAGACTTCCTGCTTGTGCAAGGTCTACTTTAGTCGCCATATTGTCAAAATGAGAAGGAAAGTTCCGGATTTAATAAAGTATGCAAAAACGGAATATAGTGATCTAATCAGTATCAGTCCGGAATAAACAGTAATGTGTCAACAGGGTGGAAGGTAGGAACCTATAGCGCTGCAAGGACCAAATACAGGTAAGGGTGAAAGGCAGAAGGAAGTCAGAGAAATAAGCATAATATCAAAATATCTATCAGTAAAACACGGAATAAAAATTGCACTAGCCAACTGTGAAACAACAACTGCCTATAGCTCTTGTTGCCGTCTATTTTATAGCCGCGCTTGCCTACCATGGAATCGCTAGAATCTGCACTCCACGTGCATCCAAAGGTGTGCATGCTACAAGATAGCGATGACGACTGCTTAGAATTATTGAATGTACTGGTAAGTTATTATTACGTGCGTCAATTACGTATACACAAAGTATCCTAAATATTGTAATACTTACAATCGGTTTTAAATCGGCCACCGATAAATAATTACCAGATTAATTACTGAAAATAATAATTTAAATTAGCAATAATTCCTAGCTTACAAATATTCTTATTCTAAATAGATGACTATGCACTCAAATAGTACTTATTTTCTGGTAACGTCCAACAATTCGCTTAAGGCGGAACACCATATATTTTATTTTAACAGTAAATTAGAGGATGCTTGTATAGAGTACAAATAAATATAAATAAAAATCTAGATTCTGCTCAAATTTTGGTAACGAAAAATGTTTCGTTACAGTAGGTGACACATTAAGCTGATTAGGGGTTGATCTTTACGTTTTGTGGCGTTTGCCTACTCGGTAGCATTATAAAAGTGGACTTTAACCAGTCAGATGGAATATGGCCGGTATCATTATTATTAAAAAGCTTCAATGTTCCCTTTATCCACTAGTTTTATTGCCTCAGTATTAATTTCATCTGGTCCTGGTGCCTTATGTGATTTAACTACTTTTATTTTATATAGTATTTCACTCCGCATTGTACAAATCCAACATTTACGAATAATATATTGTTCTATATGCAGTAAAAGTGAAAGTCTTTGTCTCGAGGATGTCAAGCAGCAGAGACACAAGAAATCACTTTACTCCACATATAACACCATTTTGCCCTCAAATCTCAATATGAATGGAATAAATAATGTTATATTTTCTTCAAAGGATTTAGCGCCGAAATGATATGTTTAAGTTCATGAAACTTGTCATCTTTTTGACTTTTGAAGAGAAAATATTACTTATTGATGAAACCGACTCAATCAAGATCACGTTTTCATAATTCTAATGTGTCATTGAGCAGAAAACCCTTTCTTCGAATGGAACTACCAGGAATATGTTCAATTAATGACTGCCTGGCTCATTGTTGTTTTAAAAATTAATAATTAAGTGTAAATTGGAAAAATCTGTTTCTGCTTTCAATAATTCTTAATTTTAATAACAGCCACAAAAACATCCTTAACGAACTAGCCATGAGTAATGTTCTGTATTTCCAAAATAAAATGTTATACTGATTTAATATTATTTGTAAGTAGAGTTCGATTAATTGTACACTATAACAGCCTCATTAGAACAATTAATCCTCGTAATTACCACATTCTGAGACTGCCTCTATAATATATCTTCAGAGACCAATTACATGCATATAGGGTTGTAGCTACCAGACTAGACTATCAGGTATAGTCCCTTAAGTACAATATCTGGAAAATGTGCTTTTAAATACTATAACAATACTGTATAATACCTAGATAATATATTTCTTTAATATTTTAAACAATTTATCTTTTGAACTTTGTTTCTTATTTTTGTTAAATATCTTCGGTTGCATTTATCATATCGAGAAATTAAACATATGGACTTCTCACCAATTATATTTCTGATAAAACTTTTTCAGTAAAAGTTGTTTTTGTTTGTTCGGAAATCTCTAAAAAAGCACCAAGTAAAAAACATAATATTTCAGTCGCAAATCCTCTATAAAATCCCTATTTTATTATAAGGAACGTAACCAGACTGCAACCAACAGTTACTCTCCGGGCTATGTGCCCCGCCGAGTGCTGAATTAGTGTAATAATTGCATATTACCAACAGAACGCTAATGCTTCGATTGCAACAACCACCAGCGGACTGATACTACTTAAAGAAGCTCTCGTGCCAGTCGTCACACCATTTTCAGACTGCAGTTTCGAGCTGTTGGCTCTCGTCAGTGCAAGGTAGGCTGTGACGACCGGCACGAAGAACCTTCGACTATTTTTACTAGTGAAATAATTAATTGTCGATCGATTACAGGTTATATTGATATTCGGAGTCACAGGTCCTTGTCATTGTGATGAGCTGTTAAAATTGAATATAAAAAAATGTCGAGGATTGTGGAACATTAATTTTAGTAATAATCCCAAATATAAAACTAAAAATCCACGGTCTTTTACTATTATCGGTAACTTTTATTTGAATTTATGCCATCAGAATATGAAACTTCGCCCAAAAGATAACCTTCCAGATTTTTTATCAAATATCAAAAGAAGATATGACATAAAATACTAATGGGTATACATAAAATGCCAAATGCGGCAAAAGAAGTTGCTCTGTACTTAAATTTATCAAATCCATCCGAATACACAGGTCAGTGTCTACGACGAACGTCAGCAACAATTCTTGTAAACACGGTGGAGATATTTCTTCCTTGAAAAGGCATGGGGGCTGGAAGCCAAGTTCCGTAGCTGCAGGTGTTACTTTTGATTTTGTCGTAGTAGGGACAAGTACTGAATTCTACATTTGTTTTGTAAATTAATATAAACTTCACTTATCAATATCATTTTCGTTAATTATATTTTGTTAGTCAAGTAAATTTAGTCTTAATGCTTCTTGTAATTTTTAAATTTTATTAATCATATTCAACAATAGTTCAACACTAAATATATAAAGTACAGAAAAAGGATATAATTGTCAGTAAGTCACACAGTGAATATAGCTTTCATTGTTGTTTTATTAATTATATTTCAAATCCAGTTTTTCATTAGTAAGAAACCTTATATATTTTCTTTGCGTTTTGTTGTCTTGGCAAAGTTTAACTATTAAACATTCAACTACTGAGAAATCGTACCCTAGTTTACTAATAGCTTCTAGTTTATAGAAGGTATAGCTTTGACTGGCATGTTTGGCTCTGAAAAGATTAAGCGAACATTTTGTATATCATAAACAAAGAGTATCCTACCTGTACATTATACATGCCTAATGTTGAATTAGGTTTGTGTCGGCTATATAATGGGGTATATGTCATCTAGTTCTTGCAGTTTCGTTGTCTTGTCTAGAGTACCTGGAACATTGAAAAATGTTAGCAACTACAACATAACCACAATCGTAGCACTGTATATGTCGGGATAATTAACGTATTGCTTCGAGTACTTACTGTAGTATTCAGTAGTATACAATTATTATCGTTTATTCTTTGTAATGTTCAATTTCTAGTGGAAGTTAAGTTTCTGTTGTCAACCTAGCTGTCATTGCTTTCTAAGTATATTCAATTAGTTATTGGTTGTAACACCATTGGTTCAGTTCTGTTCTGATCTGTTAACTTGATGTTACTTATTTTAGTTTGGAAGTATTTTCTTCGACTTTGACTGGAAGTGTACATCAGTTTAACAAATAAAGGTGAGACAATAGATCGGTTCCCTCGTATTTATTTCATTTAGTGGAGTTTAGTGAATTGGAGAGAAGCTAAAAAATTAATGGATCACACCTTAACTGGGTGTTGGTTGTCGAACGTTGGTATCCTATCGTAGCGCATGTGCTGCTTAATAACCTGTGGCAATTTGGTGGTAATTTTCGTCTTCTCCGTTGATAGCTATCTCACGCGTTAGACGTCCTTGCTTTTTCTCCTGGATGTGTGTACTGAAGAATAATTTAAATCCGAATTAATTAGTGAATCATCACTTTATAATTTTTATGTTACGGGAATAAATTCTTCAGCCTCAATTAGATATTTTGAATATCGACAGCTTAATGTTGGATAATATATCATCTTTGGGAAAATGCCCTACACATGGAGGGTAAGTTAAAACGTGTTCATATGTCCATCTTGTATTAATTATTCTTACAACTTTTAGGCGATTTACGTTAGATTTATGTTGGACTTACATCTTGATTTACCCTGGATTTACCTTGGGCTTTGTTGGCGTAAATGTCGTGATGCTTTTATGACTGGGTCGATTTGTTGGTAGGAGTTTATCATATTTCTTTTCGCGAGTAAATAATGGTCTGTGGAATAATTGTTGGAGATCAGGGAATGCCAAAGTTTTAAGGAGCACACCACGCTGGAAATTCATGGAGTCACAGTGAGGTTACAAGCACCTACACCTTAACCACCACTCTCGGAGTAAAGATAAGTTTCTATTGTCAAAAATTTTAATTTCAAAATTCATTAGTTTTTTTAATTTCATGTATGGTATAGTGATATCATAATTTTAACCTTCAACTATATATTTTTTATTAATACTTAGTTAAAGGATGTAGTCCAGTCTAAGTAACTATTTGAAGTTGACGTAACAGATTGTACAGTTAGTATGTTACAGTGTAAATAATTCATGGGAATATATCTATAGTAAATAAGGGTTATGTAAACTACGTGCAATTGCATTTGGTAACCGATTTGGTAATTTTTTTGTTGTTGTTTGTTTAATTTGGGGTTTAAATATTGTACATACGTCAATGTTTGTATCACGTCTGGTACATTTAATTATTTCCTACAATTTTCAATTTATGTCGTCCTGCTGAATAAATTATTTACTCGATGTGAGTTTGTTTATTTTCAACAAAATTTAAACCAATGGATAAGGAAACTTAATCTGATCTTTTATTAACTTGCTTTTGGTTTAACCTAGGTCACTTACTGATAGACCAGGTCACGTGTGAACCTGGAACCCAAAACCTGGGAGTACGACGAGACTAGCCGAGGTGTGTGAAGGTATCAGAGTAGGTTAGTGACCTGAGGTTCCTTTGGGTTTTTTGAGGTTAGAAAGAAACGTAAAACAGGTTATATAAAGGAATCTATAACTAATAAAAAAGCAGACAGCCGAAAGAATTCTAGCCCCGGTCGATTAGGGGTCGTTCATTAATTACGTAAGGACGATGTTGGCCACTTGCGCTTCCAGGTGAATTTCGATTTTCAGTGAAATATTATGTGAGAATGACTTTTACCACCCCCCACCCCTCCGTGGTGTAAGACCACGTAGAGATTTTTAAAACCGCTCCTTCCTCTCGGGACCCTTACGTAATTCATGAAAGAACCCTACTACTTCTAAAGACATCAATTAGAGTCCCTCTAATGAACTTGCTTCAAATGACGAATGCACCACAACAAACATCTTGGAACAAACTATAATATCAGTAAAATTATGGCCATAGAGAGTGAAACAGCGGCTTGTAGTTTCAACTTACAAAACTACATTTATAATAAATAAATAAATTATTAACAGACTTGAAAAAAAAAGTATGTCACACAGAATAGAACGCCTTTTTTATGTCTCGCCCAGTTTGCAGCTTCGGTTTCGGCTCAGCTGAAAATCCTGGGCTCGACACAAAAAAGAATGCATTCTACTCTTAGTAATATAATGTACTACTTTATCTAGCTACTTTATACGCGGAATGATATAGTTTTTGTAAATTCGGAATGTATTTGTTGTATGACTGGTGGTCGAGGGGTGAGCGCACTTGCCTCTCACCCAAAATTCCGGGTTCGATCCCTGTCGTGGCATTGGAAAATACTGTGAGAGGGATTTTTTCACTATACACAGATATTGGGTGTGTGTTCCTTGTCTCTAAATGTGTAGCCCTCTCCCACACAAGGCTCTTCTAGAGACTTCCAGGGGTCGCAGAGGGTCGCAATTACCTGTGGTTTTATTTTTTTTATGAATACAAAAAACCAGTCACCCTACTCTGTAGCTCAGACCTCCACAGAGTGGCGCTGGTAATAGATACCAATAGCAACTTCCCACGCCCGTGGGGTGAGTGACTACCGGGTCCGCGAATCGTGTGCCCTGAGTAGACACAATGAGGATGACAGCCTTCTGCATTCTGCCGGCTAAGATCTCTGCCGAATCTCGGCATGCCGGTCTGATCTCTGAAAGCAGCGTCTGTCTTATTCCACCGACGGCTATTTTAACAGAATGGCCTGGATAAAGCCGGCTTAGTTCGAAGAACAAATCTCGATATTTTGTCCGTTTTTCCTCTTTTTTCAAGACAATGTTGCTCTCAGCGGGGGCTGAGAATTCCACGACATACATTGTCTTGAGTTGGTGGTCGAGGAGTACTACGTCAAGCTTGTTGGCTTGTATTTGCCTGTCGGTGAGAAATGAGTAGCTCCAATAAATTAGACACTTTTCATTCCCCACAACGGACTCAATATCCCCCGGAGCGTAAGGCAGCACTGGTGTTTCGTCTATCTCATATGAGTACCTTAGATGAAAGTAAAGCACTCGTAATGCTGCGTCGTTTCTGTGAATATAGGCCGAGACTGCGTATGTCGGGTAAGCCGACAGTAAGTGCATTATAGTCTCCGGCGCCCTGCAGCTGACATCAGGGACCTCCATACCTATGAAACGACGTCGATAGACGAGGGTGTTAAAAACACCATCTTCAAGGATCGGAACGGCAAGCATATTTGTAGCAGACACCTTGTTCTTCCCCGACAGTTCTGAAGACCAGATCTGTCGGAGTAGGTGCTGATACTTGCCGCGGAGAGCGTTTTTCACTACTCTCACTTCTTGGGTGGAGCGTTGCTCGACACTCAAGTAAGTGTACGACTCTCCGGCATCTAGATGGTGTAAGGTGCTTCCGTCCACGAGCTGCGCGTCCTCTCCGTAGTCACCGCATCGTCCTCTCTTGAGATGGATCATTGCGCATACCGACAGCCTGCGTCTACTCCTGTACCACCCTAAGGGACTGTTGGAGATCCCTCTCTCTAGAGGCATAAAGTTTAAGGTCATCCATATAAAATAGATGGGTGACCTTATGCCTCCTGTCGCCGGGGGTACCACAGTTGTAACCACGGGTTTTCCGGAGCGAGAGGGATAATAGCAGTAGTGAGAGGCAAAACAGAAGGAGCTGAGGGAATCTTCCTGAAATACTCCTCTTCTGAACGAACCAAATCATAAGACATGAAAAAATCACATACTGAAATGCAAACTAGTGCGATGCGACGTCCAAACGAATCAGTATTTCAATGTGGCAATGAAATGAAAAATTCGCAATAATTGGAAAATATTGGAACATAAGTAGAATCTCTCGTATATATATACTTTTATATATTCTTTTTCACTAGAATACTAATTATTATTTGCAGACTATGAAATCCCTATTCTTTACTGCCACTAATAGAAGGTGCATTAAAAATTCACTTTGAAAGAATTTATCTCCAATGCCAACTTTAGCTAGGACGCGGCGTCGATCCTTGTATGTGGAGGTGGAAAAAAATTGATAAAATAGTATTTTATCAATTTTTTTCCCAATCCTATCTGACGAGGCACTGATTCCGGATGAACTCCTAATACAAATTAACTGCACTTGCAAAATTTGTTACACATGAAGATGCAGTTGTAGAGAATTAGAACTAAAGTGCAATCAGTTTTGCAAGATATGCAAAAGAAGCGATTCTAATAATTGCGATTCTGGAGAAATAATTCTGGAAAATAAATTAGAGAATAATAATGCTTCAGAATTTTTTAGTAGCATAAATAAATACACTTTATTATATATCTACAAACATACTTTTCATGATAAAATGTTTTCACTTATTGCACCATATATAGTCGCATAAATGAAAATATATGTATATGTATGAAAAAACGATATTTTTCATATAAATACATTACATATATAAAAGGGCTTCTCACTACCTAAGAAGCATGCGCATTACACACCAAAACCTAGACGTAGATAAAGTGCTACATGTCGCAATTTCTTCGGAAAATTCTATTTCGTCTGGACTATTGTTTCAATTTTAAATTTCTCAGTTATAAACGAATTAGCTTATTATTTCATTCTCGAATTCAAATGAAAACTTAAAATATGACTTAATAGCACTTTGATAGACCCAAATTTAAAAATAAAAATAATATAATTTTATAAACTTGCTTTTCTTAAAGTCGTACTAAAAAGTCTAAAACAATTGCAGAAAAACAAGGCGTGTGCACTTTATATGATTGTACGCATGATGCACATGCCTTTTTTTCTTGCAATTATTTTTTTACATTTTAGTACGACTTTAAGAAAAGCAACTTTTTGAAAAATGTTTTATTTTTTTGATTTTCTATGTTTTAGTTATACTTTAATTACTTATAACGTATAGAACCAATTTACGGCATTCCATTATGTCACCGGAACTAATATCGTACTATTTCTATGGCAAGAAACGGACGTAGAAGTCACTGATCAAGCGTGAAACCTTTTGTATACTACGTTTTGCCGGAGGTGCCGGTTGGATAGCATATAGAATCAATTTTTCACTCCCGCGCCCCCTATGTGCGAATATTTGCAAAAGTAACGGTGGAATAGTGTATTGTCATCCGACCTTAGGAACTGTGTAAAATTTCATCAATTGATTATGTCAGGAAGTGTGTAAATAAAGGATGCAAGACTTGACAAACATGAAAACTGAAAAATACTACATTGTGAGTTAAACAACAGCAAGTAAAAAGATAAAGTTGCAAAATGTTGATTTGGGGAGGAAATATGGAATTTTTTACTTGCTTTTACCAATAATATCGTCACTGTTCTTATGTGGATTGATATTTTTTAAATTTCTTTTTATTTTAACCCCTTATATAGATTAGCGTCCTGGCGGAGTTCAGCATTAACTATTCCATCACTCAACCAGGACACATACACATAGACAATTAACGACCATTCCTTACGATATTGCCATCTGCCGCAGTTGAGACTCGATCTTAGGAGCGGTAGAGCAACTAGCCGTGTTGTCTTTTACAATACATCATCTAGTTCACTGCTACCACCTCGGTCACACATGAAAAATACAACTAAACAGTCATACCTTAGTCAGGACACGAACCCGGGACTCTTTGGTTGCAAGCCTAACACATAAGTGTTGAGCCATTGATATATTTCCAGTATTGATTCGATTATCGAATTCAACATCGATGGTTCTTTCTACTGTGCATTCACGTGTCACATTTAAAATACATTTTTAATATTGATATGTTTGTCCCTATGAAGTTTTTAAATTTTGTTTAATAAATTAGTATTTCGGATCCGCTACATATCATCGCGATAAAATTTTGAGGACTTGCAAATAAATATCTTCTACTCTCACTTTGAAACTGCCCATACTACAGAAATGCCTGGATGACCTAATAACCTTTCCGCATAACACAAATTAATCATAAATATAATAAACACAGCGAGTTTCACAATCGTTGGGTACATTTTTGGTTGTATAATTTGAGCTTGAGTTTTGGATCTGTGGCATCTCGCAAAGAATTGGTACAAACCTTTGCTCAGGTTGGCATTTTAAAAAAATTCTGAACAACTCAACCTTCACCTAAAAAAAATAATAATAAACATGATGTGTTATATGGTTTTGGTATATTGATATATTTTCATTTATTTCTGAGTCAGTCTTATAGACACGATTTATTGTGTTCCTCATTTTATTATTCCTTCTTACGAATACAAGCACATATATGATGTATAGACCTAGCATATCCAATAGGTATGTCAAATTCGATAAGTATTGGATGTATTGGATATAAATTTAGTCTATTAAATATCGTTTTGATTGATGTTTTTGAACAACCTCCAAGTCAGTAAAATTTTGTTGTATATGCGCCACCCTAAATTTTAATTCCGTAATTAATAATAGTCTCAATGACTGATCTACAAACATTAACAAGTGTTTTTGTATTATCGAAAAAACTATTTTACAAATTTTCTATATAAGCTTATATAAGCAACTTGCAAACACGTGTTGAAAAAGAAAACGATGTATGATTTTGCGCAAGCAAAATATTATTTATAAATAGATATATGGCCCATATGAAATGAAAGCAGTATGCTTTTATAGCACTATGAGGCTCCATATTCATATCGTGCACTATAGAAACAACAGATGTAGGAAAGTGTTGACTTTTGTCGGTAAAGCATTAAACGACTTTGGCGCTCCAAGATTGCCGTCGTCTTTTAAACATGGCGAGAGTTTCATACAAAATAAAAGATTCATCTCATAAATAATCAAATATTTCAGTTATATTATAAGCTATCGCTATACTATCAACGTGGTTTTTTAAAATATTGTAATTTATCCAGATTGTTTAAACTTTTATTATATTTGTATATAAAAAAGCGCAAGATTTATTTATTCATCGGCCCTATTACCAAATATCAACTATAATTTTAACGACTCGTTATACTCTTTTAACTATGAAACTCAAAAAAATCCTGTAGTATATTTTAAGAGCAAGTCGATAAATTTTTTATTTACTTACCTAAAAATTATCTATTGTAAATTATTTTATATGCTTAGGATGGTTATACTGCCATATATTTATTTATAAACTATATCATTTATTTGCAAGTTATATCCTTTAACAGCATATAAATGTATATCTGCATACCCATATTCGTATGTAAAAAACCTAACTTCGCCTTTTAATAATAAATATAGCATCCGAAGCAGTGTCCAACAGCTTAAAATACTTCACTACATTGATAATCTGTTCAACACGCGATCCACTAACAATGTTGGCATTATCTGGAGATGATGGAAATATATTTATAAATATACTATGTGAGTTGCTTATGTCTCTTTTCTGTCAACATGTATTGAATTTGTAATTATTTATTGTACTAAAGACTACTCATTTTACCGTTATTTCGTTTTACCGGCAGAGGAGGCATGAAAATTATGTAACAGAAACTTGGAATTTAATGCGATAGAAACAGTGGCGAAATTTGAAATTCACAAAAGAAATGCATAAAGTATAAATCCATCCATAAAAGTTTCATTACACCTTATTCTGTCATTCTAAGGATAATATGGTAGATACAATGTTAATATTACATATTAGTAGCCAGAACTAAACTTTAAGATCTAGAGTAGACGTAGTTCATTCGTGATATAATTGCTCAACAAGGAACATCTCTGAGAGCTTTCTATTCAACCATAAGACGTAAATGTAAGACCATGTAATCTAGCAGAATCCTAAAGACAGTGGTCCACTAAGTTTCATACAAACTAGTACAATGTTTGCCATGTAATCGCCTGAAATGGAATAATAAAATGTAGATATTGGATTGGTCTAATAATTATTATTTTTGTTTAATTAGTGTCTTCTTTGTCTTTGATTTATGATATGAATGTTTATAAATGTAAGCAAATAACTTTACCAACCAATATTTGTAGATACTAATATTTTATATTATATTTCATATCTTTATAGAAGGTGTTTCATTCACAGACGTCCAAAACGAACAGAGTGATAGAAGATCTCAAGACAAATAATAATGACTGACTATTACATAATATGCGGTCAGATTCTGGACAGTTTAAAAGTTTTTTTATACATATTGTCCGAGTATAAAAAAAATATTACAGTCGATAGATTGTGTACAATAAAAAACAAGTAAAAGGCGTAGTCTATTGCAATTCCCACTCATCTACGGTGCACACGACTATGGCTATAGAGGCCAATTCGGGAGAGCACAAGTCGACCGCAGTCAGGACAAACATAGACCTGGTTAGGTCTTGGATTCGGCCTTCTTGCAGCAACATTTCCTTGATAGTTGGCCACAACCCCTCGCCATTCGGTTCTGTCCGCTGCAAGTTGTTCCCATTGCTCGTCTGCAATACCGCAGGATTTTAGATTTTCATGGAGAGCGTCTTTGAACCTCTTTCGTTGACCGCCACGCCTTCTTCTACCGCTTAGCAATTCACCATTAATTGTACATTTAGGAAGGCGGTTATCATGCATACGATGAACGTGACCTGTCCATCTTAGGCGTGCTTTTGAAATAAGCACCTCAATTGGAAGGCTGTTTGCTCTCCTGAGTACTTCCACGTTTGATATGTGATGGAACCAACGGATTTTCATCATACTTCTGAGGTATCTTTGCTGAAAATGTTCTAATTCTTTCACATGACGACGGTAAGTGATCCAGCTTTCACATCCATATAGCAGTGTTGGAATGACAACTGCTCTGTAGACAGCCATTTTCGTTGACAAAGCAAGGTCGTGGTTGTCAAATACTCTCTCTCTAAGTCCCCAGAGTGCTCTAGATGCAGCGTTAATTCTATTGCGAATCTCGCTGTCCATGTTTGCTTTGTCATTAACAACGTTGCCTAAGTAATTGAACTGATCCACCACTTCAAGAGAATTTCCGTGAAGTGTAATGTCTATTTGGTTCACTTGATGAGGAGTTGACATAATCTTAGTCTTTCCAATGTTGATTTTAAGTCCCAAGGAATCATAGCTCTGGGCATACACATCTAAAAGTTCTTGAAGCTCTTCCGGCGTAGAGGCTAAAAGTGCACAGTCATCCACATACTGGAGATCACAAATGAATCGTGTGCATGTCTTCGTGAAAGCTCTAAAGCGCCCTATGTTAAAGAGACCGCCATCAAAACGGTATCTGAGACCTATTCCTCTGACTGTCAGTTTGTTGTCAACAATAATTGTTAGAGCAGTGGTAAATAAATTAAAAAGTAGGGGTGCCAGGACACATCCCTGCCTAACTCCAGTGAGGGTTTGGAAAGGTTCGGTTGCCTCATTATTATACATAACCTGGGCGTTGTTGTTTGTATGTAGACTGCGACTGGAACTAAAAAATTTATCAATGTGAAGAAAATAACCAGTGCAACCATCTGTTTTTTTACCTAGGATATTTCATTAGTGTAGTAGTCTAACCAAGTACTATTCATTCACTTACTGTTACAGTAATCAATATATTTTTTTAAAATGCAAAATTTTGTGAAGTATTATAATTTTTCGTCATACTTCACAAGCGATTTAAAAAAAATAATATTTAATAAAAAAAGTTTGCTATTTTGAAAACTACCTTATTATGTCCCGAATTTAAATTGGTAAATAATAGGTAAATAAAGCGAAATAGTTGGTAACTGTTAGTTGGTAACTTCATGGATTGTTTGAGTAAATAGCAGTGGATTGTAGTTTTGTATATGGCAGGCGTAGTTAATAATCTTATGCATTGAATTGTGAATTTTACTGCTGTGTGCGTGTGAAAGTCTAATTTCCCTTATTGACCCACTGAGTATCGCTTCTCCACTTGAGTTACTCAGCCTCGCGTATGTAACTTGTGGGTAGTGTTGTTACAATACTTTAAACTAAAATTAAAACCGTAAATGACATAATTTATTAATCACAACAGACTTTCAAAATGCCTACTTTTAATTTTAATGCAAATTCTGCTACTTCTCAAAAAACCACTTTTCAGAGATCTAAAAGCGCGTTCATTTTAACGAATTGTGTTATCGGCTCTATTTTTTAACGCAGTTCTATTTCAGTTCGATATTTATTTGCATATTCAGCCTCTTTGTAGTACCCCATACAAAGAAGTTTATCTAGATTTCAATCGGGCGAACGGGGCGGCCACTGTATGGGTCCACCGCAGCCAACCCATCGGATGGGATATCCTTGACTTAAATGCCGTCTTCTAGCAGCAGTGGAAGGTTATTTTCCAAAAAATATTTATACGATTCTCCACTTAATCTTTGTGGTAGCTCAAATCGTCCTATTAATTGTCGGTTTATAATTCTGTCCATACGTTTACCCCGATCTGGTGTTGGAAATTCCAAGCTCTCACTGCGAATGGGTTCTCTATTGACCATATGTGGCAATTATGCATCTTGAAGATATCATTTCCTTCAAAATCAGACTCGTCCGGCCATAGAATATTATCAAAAAGTTTGGGTCCACCCTCGATCGCCTGATCATTTTTTGACAATACTGAACTCTTTCGGCATAATCAGTTAGAATTAAACTTTAGATATCAATAACACATCAGAAATACATATGCTGTTAAAATAGTCTTGTACTATGGTGATTTGTCACGTAGAGATTCAGCCTCAAAACTTGTCCCTATATCGAATTTACCTTCCATTCTTTTCTCTAATGCGAACAATGCAGCATGATACAGACAATTATCACCTGAAAGAATCCACTCCAGGTTTTTTTTTCGTGCCCACCACCAAGTTTCTCCAATTTTTTGAAGTTCTTTTTAATTTTGACTTGCGAATTTTATTTACTGTATCACACCAAATATCCATTCGCTTATAATATTCGCCGAAAAATGTTGCCAAGCGATTTAGTAATCCAAATTTTTGGTTTGCAAATTATCACAACTGTCTGATATACGTAAATTTAAGATATTGGCGCAGCACTGTACGTAAATGCTGTCTTTCGCCAGTCCCTGAATTTGTTTTTGTACTCCAAGAACCTCACCTCATATATTATCAGGCTGTAAATTTTTGCTCTATTGATTTGTGATTGTAAGTATTAAAGTATTAAGTAACGAGATTTTTAACTCGAGGGCACGACGAAATCCTCGCAGGCCCAGTGGTGCCAGACCGTCCCTGGATCACAGCACTGATGTGACCCGACTAGATCAACAGCATACAAAAAGTATATATATATATATATTGGCTACCAATTTTTCATGATTTGTAAGGTGTAATTCAATGCAGGTCGGGGTATTTGCCCGCTGAGTAGTTGTTTCCTGCAAATCATGTATAATAACAGTATATAGGTTTAAGTCCACCAAGGGCTGAAGGTCGCCGCTCTCGGTACTTGCAAAATGGCAAGTCGCTATACACCATGGAGACATCTGTGATGTCTGGTGTATAGTAGCATTAGACCACATGAGAGGATTCACTTACCTCTCACCACTACACCATTTACATTAGTCTGTATAAGACTAGCAGGTTGGCCACTGTCATTTGTCTGCTCCACGACCTATGGCATACTGAGGAGAACTAATAAGTTCGAAACCGGTCTATGTCTGGTCAGGGAGTTGACAAATGACATTGGCTACCAATTTTTCATGATTTGTAAGGTGTAATTCAATGCAGGTCGGGGTATTTGCCCGCTGAGTAGTTGTTTCCTGCAAATCATGTATAATAACAATATATATATATATATATATATATATATATATATATATATATATATATATATATATATATATATATATATATATATATATATATATACATATATGACAATTAAAGTCAACTAGAGGAACGATAGATGTTAAAATGCACAAAGGCACGTTTCGTCATATTCCTCTTGAAACCTAATATTTTTATTAGGATGTGCGCTCTGAATGGTATTTTAGTTACCAATTACTAGAAGCGCAGTAAAGTGTTTATAGCAGATACCGGTGAAAATACCCATTATTAAAACAGAGGAGTTCCCCCAGCATCGGCAATGTCCAGAGTCATCTGCAGACCGGTTTCGAGCTTTTGGCTCTCATCAGTGCAGAGCAGACCCAGACACTGACCATGCTGCGGTCTCCTGATGTTATATATTGCAAGTAACACCATATCGGCGACCTACAAATAGTACAAATAGGTCCCTCCAACGACATCTGCCACAAACACTTTAAGAAGCCCCGACTAAGGCAAATGTGACAAATAAAGTCAACTAGAGGAACGATAGATGTTAAAATGCACAAAGGCACGTTTCGTCATATTCCTCTTGAAACCTGCGCTCTGAATGGTATTTTAGTTACCAATTACTAGAAACGCAGTAAAGTGTTTATAGCAGATACCGGTGAAGGTACCCATTATTAAAACAGAGGAGTTCCCGCAGCATCGGCAATGTCCAGAGTCATCTGCAGGCCGGTTTCGAGCTTTTGGCATATTAGGTTTCAGTTGCGTTTTGTGAATTTCAAGCAAAACAGAATAAATATAAAGTGATGGTAGGGACATAATTTCTAACATAATAAACAAAGGCCGAAATGTTCTCTGTAGTCAGCTTTAGCTATTATCCTAACCAGTTTCTTTTTCTGTCTAAATATTTTTATGGCAAAACTAGAGTTTCCCCATAACAAAATGCTATAACTTATTTGAGAAAGGAAAAGTGAAAAATAAGTAATTCTTAGAGTGTCTATATGAAGTGCGACTTTCAGTTGTCTAATTAAAAAGGTTATATTGCATAATTTGTATCTTAATTTATCTACGTGACAACTCCAATTCAGTCTATCGTCAATGACTATGCCAAGCAAATTAACATTATCTTCATTAACAAATTTATTATTGGTAGAAAGGAATAGCTGTTGAGTCTTGTCCTTATTTAACATAAGCCTAGTGCTTGAAAACCACTTCTTGGGCTCATTTTTCATAGGCTTTCGATGAGTCTTTTAAATCATTAAAATTATTATCTGAACAAATTAATGTTGTGTCGTCTGCAAATAGAACACAGTTACTAAGTAAAAGGAAGTTACATATATCATTGATATAAATGATGAACAGTAATGGCCCCAAGGTTGAACCCTGGGGGATACCATGCTTTACAACCTCAAAACTAGACGAGACATTATCAAAACTGACACACTGAACCCCGATTGATAAGTACGAACTAAAAAGAGCGAGGGCTAAACCTCTTATACCGTAATAATTTAATTTTTGTAAAAGAATATCAGGAGGGACACATATATATACATTGTTTTTCATATTAAAGATTAGATATTGGTACTATTTTTTGAGATTGATAGAGGCTACTGATAGGAGGATTGGTCCCTAGACAATCTTTTTCAAACAATGAAATATTGTAATTTCAAAATATGATAAGAATTAGAAGAAGTAGTTTCCCTTTTTTCTTCTTTTTCGTGGTAATTATTATTGGATTAAAGAAACATAGAACTTATCTGCTAAATATCCAAGTAATTTGTCAATAACTCTTATTATATTATGACCCTTAGCTGCTTCAGAAACTTTTTAAATTTTCCTATACATTCCTTAAAAATAATCACACGAATTTACGTACATCTCGTATGTTCCAAAAATAAATAGTATTGCCCATGTGTGTTTTTATAAAATCTATTTTATAAATGCTGCATGCAATTGTAGTGCAGGGAATAACCGGCAGAATGATGAATGTGTAAGGCGGCATTGCGATGTATCTTGAGGGTTGTAAATTATCAACAAGCGTAGAGTTACGAGCAAACCACAAGGAGAGAACACCAACTAGATGAGAACAATATATAATTGTTGCATTTCAGAGTGGACAAAGTTGGTGTGACCTATTTAACAGCTTTATTCCTCTAGTTCTAACATATTATTGTTGTTTGCTAGCTTGGGATGCTAGTTAAACTTCTCACGATAATGGCAACTTTTAATTAAACATTTTAGAAGTTTGACTGGATTTTCTATGCTTAAAACATTTCAAAATGCTCTCATTATATAGATGGACGTGTCACTAATACAAATTCATTTTTATAGTATAACGTAGAAAATAGTAGAATTTAGCAGGTACAATCATAATTCACTAACTTATTGCTCATTAAATCAACAGAGAGAAAAAATTATATACAAACATCAATTTAGTGAGCCTCCTCATTTTTCTGGCTTATGAAAAATTCATAAACAAAATATTCCTTTAAGGCGATTTGTTAGTTCCATTAATTCGACCCATCATAATTTGACAAAACTTTTACTTGAACGAATTTATCCATTATCTGGAAATGTGAACTTGTACCAAAAATTTTAAGCATTTTAGAGAAAGGAATTGTGAAAACGATATTTATGAATCACACCTGGTGGTTAGTTTCGATGCAGTTAGTTTTTATCAATGTTCCAGTAGATAAAACCAAAAGTTTCTCTCACCTTGGAAATAATTAAAGACAAATTGTTGGTGAACCATAATAATTTCGAAACTAGAAGTAAATCAATATAAATAAAAATGAAATGCTATTCGTTGGTATCGCATCACTTGAGAATGGCTGGACCGATTTGGCTAATTTTTTTTTAAATTTCGTAATACTCCGAAGAAGGTTTTCAGCGAAAGAAAGTTTTAAAAAGTTGTCCGAAAAGTTAGAAAGAGTGCTTTCTGTGATAGGGATGTTTGTTGCGACAGGGATATTCGTAATGGTCCTAAGAAAGTTTTTAGGGATAAAAATATTGAAAAAATTTCCCGACAAATTGGAAAATTCTGGAAAAATTGAAAGTGCTTTTTGTGACAGGAATGTTCGTTGTGACAGGGATGTTCCTAATAGATCGAAGAAGGTTTTTAGGGAAACAAAATTAAGAAAGTTGCCCGGTAAATTGGAAAATTGTGGAAAAACTGAAAGTGTTTTTTGTGACAGGACAACATTGTCGGGTCAGCTAGTTGAATATAAATTATAATATGAGTATAAATATCATAATGATATTAACGATATGTACACTTACAAACAATTTTCAACTGGATTTGCGTCTTCTGAATGACTATATTTAACAGGTCAAACAGAAAATAAGTTGATAATAATTACTGAATAACCAATTTTAAAGCAAAAGGAAATTTTATAAAAATATGAAATAAAGGAATTATAATATTCCACTCTATTTGCAAGTGCCTTGTGTAAATAAGGACTCAACAAATTAAACCAAAACAACTATTCCCCCTTACGAGCGCTAAATTATATGGTAAAATTTGCGTATTTTGTCTAAACATAGTTAGCACGAAAATACAATGGCTTGGAATGCTCCAATTCTACGAGAAAGATGGGAGGCCTCCTTCATCTCAGATAGGTTGGAATATTATAATTCCTATATTTTATATTTTTATAAAATTTCCTTCTGCTATAAAATTGATTATTCAGTGATGATTACCAATTTTATTTTCGATTTGGATTGATTCGAGACTACCGAGAGATGGGGCTCTACTTAAGTAAGTAGTGTCATCTGCAAATAAAGTTAAGTTATTATCGCCAACAATTGTTTACAGATCGCTCTCAAATAATATAAACAATAGTGGCCCCAGGACTGAGCCTTGGGGCACTAGCCGAGACAAATTCAATACATTAGGGAGGTGACAATTTATTGAGACTTGCTGCCTTCGATCAGAGAGTTAAGACCTTAACCAGCAACCACAATGGCGCCTAAAACCATATTTACAAAATTTTGGATCAATATCTCATGGTCAACAAAATCGAAAGCTTTACTTAGGTCCATGAATATTCCAATACATTTCATATTGATATTCAAATTCTCGTATAGTTTGTCTAAAAAGTACAGAATAGTTGACTGTGTTGATCTGCCTTCTCGAAAACCATGTTGCATATCACATTAGATATTGAATTTCAATATGAAAGAAGTCATTTTATCAAACATGACCCTCTCTAATATTTTAGCGACAGCCGATAAAACTGAACTAGGGCGAAAATTATCAATGAATGCCCTATCACCTCTTTTATACAAAGGATCGACCTTAGCTGTTTTCAGGACATCAGGAACTGAGCAGCAACAAGCTAGAAACAGGAAGTCATGCTACTCGTACATGTTAATGACAATAATTGAAAGAATCATGAACAATCTAGGAATGGACCAAGCACACAGGATACAAACAGCAGTCCAACCCAGCATAGACGTAGCCGGCCCAATAGTGTAATTTCCGGGAGTGGCAGTTTTGCCTACCGTACGCTGGTATATCAAATCTAATCAATATTCTTTTGTGACAAAATGTAATTAGTTTATATATTAAACCAGAGCCTTATTTAATTGTTGTAAGGTTTCACATTGCAGTCAAATAACTCATAATGCTCTGAAGACAGTGTTGAGAGAGCTGTTACGGTTTTCGCCCCAAATTATTATTTTTTTTTCAATGTGTAGAAACACAATTTTCTATATCAGCAGAGTGGTAGATGTATATTTTGCTACTAACAGTTAGAATTCGATCGTAACCAGGGATTGTTGTAGGGTATTTTCCCTACAAGACAAAAAATCAAAACAAAATTTACATTAACAAAAAAATCATTTCGATTCACGTACCATGGCAAACCGTGGTAAAAAGCCAACCAGATACCAGATTTACACAAAAAAAAACACATTCAAGGTCAGTAAAATCTGAAAAAATTCATGAACAGTCGATAATTCTAAAATAACCTAACTTCATTGGTATCAAACTTTCATTTTAGTAATTTTACATAGGATTCATTACAAAATACACCCCTAAAAAATACAGCCCCCATATAATCATCAACAAGACCCAAACTACTATCTGTACCCAAAATTACAACGTTTTACTTCATTTCGTTAACTTTCTATAAACTATTTCACATTCTAAATTTTGCTACTTTTGATAACCCTTCGTATACGCCAAATTACGTTCTGTACCTCAAGTCATAACATTCCATTTCCTTTCCTCAATTTCCCGCAACCCAATTACTATTTCAAATTTCACCACTTTTCGATCACCCCTCGTATCACATCCCCTTGCGACCGATATTCAAACTCAACCCGCGCCTATCGGGAACATTCTCGTATCTTATTTCCAGTCACCTCGCATCTATCGGGAATATTCTCATATCATTTCAACCGTAAAACATCGGATCCTCGTGTCAAATTTACGAGGTCGTTTCAAATTATTAAATTTCCAATCAATCAAACTTCAATAACTTCCAAACCCGAACAGATTGCAACTTCGGTTATATACAAAAAAAATTCTCCCTTTCTTTGCCGATTTTTCCATATCTTTTATTTCCGAAATTTAACTCTTTGCAAAACTATTGCGCAATATTGCGTAATATTTCGCAATCGTGCCGATCCAGACTTGACGGTACCATTTCCAGCTCTAAATACGAGGTAAAAACGTTCGTGCCTGATTCACGGTGCACGAAATATACCGGGACACCGCAAGCCCAAAGCAAGTTCAAGTTTTGACAGTGACTCCAATGTTAAGTTTTCGCGAGTGGTAACGCAAGTAGTTGTTTTAAAAGTGATTCTAAAGTATAATAAGCTTATATACTAGTGTAATCGGTTCGGTTCTATTTAACTGTTGTAGCTTCCTACCGTCTTGTTAGGCTTCCCTATTTTCGGTCCCAGCATACTTTTCGTGACAAAGTATTTGAGATCTAGCTTCCCAGGCCGAAACCTGTTTAAAAATAATAGTTTTAAGTTTTCACCTTCGCGACCCCAATTAATTTTAATAAAATCATTTCGCCTTCGCGGCCCAATAATTTTTTAATTCGCCTTCGTGGCCCCAGCAAAAACTGAATTTTTTCAGACAAATTTTTTAATTTTTCGCAAAATTCAGCAAGACAGAATTTATGCCGTCGAATAGTTACCTATTCTAAAAAGAAACTTGTTAAATAAAATACCCCACGTTCTAAACTCTGTTAAATAAATATTTTGTTCGTTCCGTTTTAAAAACAAGTGTTATTTTTTCAAGAAAATCATATACACGGTGTAGCCTTCGACCCTGTTAGAACTACAAAAGACTATACAGTGCTAAATAAATTGAAATTTTCAAAAGTGCTACACAGTTCCAGACGATATTATACAGGGTTAGCAATTGACCCTAACCATAACTACAGAAATCAAACCCCAAGGCTTCTCATAATGAAATTAAGTGCACTAACGCCCTCAAAGGTCTCAACTCTTGCTCTCCACTCCAAACTTTTTTATATTTTCAATCTCAGAGGGCTAATTACTGTTCAGGATCTAGGTATTTGTCAATTCTGAAGGAATGGATAACCTCGACCAATTATATAGAGATAAATACTTACATTTTGTAGAACAAAATCAGGTCTGAAAACAAAATAAACAATAATTTGATTTACCATATTATACTCACGGTGAATTAATCACCAGGTGTATAATTTTAAACTTATTCTGAAATACGAAACGATTATCGCAAGAATAAAATTAAAAATCAATTTCTGATTTTACTCTTCGCAATACCATAAAATTAGAGTTCATAACAATTTATGGTGAATGAAAATTTATGGTAAATAAAATTTGCTGCTTAATGCTAAAGTAAGAATTAATGTTTTGCTGAATATTCATGTACTTAGAGCGATAAATATGTATTAAAATTCACCCAATAAAGTACGTATCTATAAATTATATAACTTAAATCATAAGCACTACTAGAGATTAATAAAATAGAGGAGAAACGTGTTCATTCAATAAAAATGATTTAACTGTTATTTCATAAAATTTTCCTGATCTATAATGAATATAAGAAGTCATAAATACCTTCCGCTGGAATATTTAATGTAACCCTATCCGTTTCGTTGACAATGAAAAAACTAAAAGCTCTTGAACGCAAATTTTTACGCCTGATTTCGATTCTTAACAGGTACACTGTTATTGGCCTATGACCATTTAACAATTTTATATAATAGCCAGTATTTTATTTATATTTAGCACGATCTGTATAGCATTTTGATTTAGTTTTTGTAAGTGATACCCCGCGCCTTAACCAATGCAGCTATCGGCCCTATGAATAGTATTATGTAATATTTTCACCAATATCATATAAATTGTTAAAAGTAAAACTAATATTTTATCCTATATTACGTAACTTATTTATGGAAAGGTTGCGTGAAGCACGCCTGAAAAACTGTTTAAAACTTAACTTCATCAAAATTTTTATTTTACCATAGAGACTAGATCCTTTGCCAGATTGCGATAATGTTGATGTTCCACAAGTTTACTAAAAGTCTACTCTTTCAAACTATATAAAGTTTTACCAAACTTGCACTATAAAGCACAGTCTATCAAAAATGTGTGAAGTATTATACTGTAAACTGAGTTAGATCCAATAGTAGGATGCATCAGCAACTATGGGAATAAAATTAATTACCTAATAAAACATATTCTCAAGGATTTAAAATATGACTGGATTTAACTTAATCTTATCTAAAAATTCTTAATATGATACTGATAATAAATAAGGTTCTTACGGAAACTGAAATAAGGTAAAAATTAAAAAAAAACGTTTAACTATAGTGAACGAATTAGGAATATTACCAAACGTTTTATGTTTGGTAATATTGCTGGATTTTTGGTCGTTAATAGTAGGTTTCTAAAGATAAAATTAATAAACGTTTCTTCAACTGTTTATCCAATATATTTTAAATTTTGTTTGCATTTAATCAACTGTTATTTTTGTTTTTAGCGGTCGTTAAATCTTATTATCGGCCATACTTTGGCTATTAAAATGATGCTGAATTATTTTTTTCAAATTATATGAATAATTGTTTGAATTTATCCACATAACATTTGATGAATTCTAAATTTTGCTATACCTCGGATAGGCGTTTGATGGTAAATCTAGCCCATAATAAAGTGTTTAAAAATGAGTTGTTATTTAAAATTCAAATGCATTTTTATCCTTTACAATATATATTCGGAAAAACAGTTTTACGCACTTTCTTGCTATTACATTAGTACTAAACAGAAGTGTAAAGGATAAATGGGCTGAATTAAAAAAGCTTAATATTAGTAAAACTAAAAATAGGGTCATTCCAAATAACTCGAATAATGTGGATGAACTAAACATATTTTTTACTTCCTCTGGTAACACTACGCCTCCAAAGTTAAATTTCCATGCTGATAATATCAAAAATAATTTCAACAGTTGATTTTTCTTTGAGCCAACTACGAATTTAGACGTTTTAAAAATTATATTATACGTAAAAAGTAGAGCCTCTTGGTTGTAATCATCTTATCGTCGTTATGATCCATCTCTGCTGTTCTTTTTTATTACCATTTAGTTTTCATATTTTAAATGAATGTTAACCTACTTTCTCTAATATCTTAGAAAAAATCATCAGAGCCTCAAATTAAACCGTTTTTGAGTTCAAATAATATCTTGCCCAAAAAACAGTCTGGTTTTCGGCTGCGCCTCTGCTCTTTCTGACATAACTAATGACATATTCAGAGCCTGTGATGACAATAAAATTAGCACTTTAATAATACTGGACTATTCTAAAGCCTTTGACATGTTAAATCATGATATTTTCCTAAATATGTTATATTTTATGGGGTTTTGTAATAGCACCCAAGTTTTTATGGCCTTATTCCTATCTGATAGAGCACAAGTAAAAATTGGTAGTAAGATTTCCAACACGTTAATAGCCTGATCCGGAGTGCCGCAAGGCAGCATTTTAAGTCCAATATTATTCACCATATATACCTCTTATTTTCATGAATCCTTACAATTTTGTAAAAATTATAATTATTATCATCTATAGGCGGATGATACGCAATTATATTGTTCGCCTAAGCCTGAAGATTTAGAATATTCCTGTAATATGATTAAAAACGATTGAAATATCCTCTATAATATTTCCAATGATTACCTTCTAAAAATATATTCTAATAAATCATCGGTTATTTTGTTTGGAAATAAGAATTTTACTAATTCCGTTAGGGCAGAGGCTCAGTTTAAAATTGGTGACTCATTAATATTCTGCGACAGCTCTATAAGTCTTAGACTTGTGATTGACTCTGACTTGCGTTTTAAGAGCCATGTAACATACATGTTAAAAAAACTTGCACCTCTTTAAAAATGATATATTGCCATATACACCATTTGGGGAAGGAAACTAAAACGTGACTCTCTGGTACTACTGCTACTATTTTAATCATTGTGACAGTTGTTATGATCCTTGCCTTGCTAGTGTTGATACCGGACGGACACAAAAAGTTCAAAATTTATGCTTGCGGCTAATTTTTGGTATTAGATCAAGATAACTTATATCTCATAAATTTATGGACGCTAAATGGCTTAATATATATGTATAAGTTACACATGATATATTTTTTTTATAAAATCATTAATAGTCATAATTTAAATAATTAAATAATTAATCTCCATCTATTATCAGTGAAAAATTATCTTACCGAACAGATGTAGATAGAATTAACATACGCAGAAAGAATCTGCTTACTATTCCATACCACACAAGCAAATTTTTAAACGGTCATTCTGTTATAATATTGCAACTTATATCAACTCCACTAATGTACCTAGTCTCGCACTCTGAAACATAACTTTTAAACACAAATACACTCAGTATCTCGTAGAAAGTCAGTAGGCTGTCTTCAATTAATTTATGTATGGTTGTGTGTGCCTGAGGATGTGTATGCGTATGCCTGTGTACATGTTCTGTGTGCATGTGTATATGCGCATCTGCGCATGTGCACTGGGTGTGTCCGTCATTAAACATTAATCTTGTATCATCTTTCCTCATATTTCTCTCTCTTTCTTATTTTCATCCTCATTCTACTCTATTTCATGTCATTGTGACATTGATTTATATACATCTTGAGGCTTGTATGGAAGATCAGTCTCTGTGCACGCAGATGATTGAATACTTGCCTTTTATCTCTCAATTACAACACAATATCACATCATATGTGTAAGCTAACTTTGTAATTTAATAGACAGTAAATGTATTATTATTATTATGTCTGCAAAATTATTATTTTGTTATTTAGAATGGGAACATCATTTCCATGTAAACCGGAAGTCACTTTTAAAATGTATATGTATTTTTTTACTTCCCGTTAATAGTCAGTTAAGAACATACAAAAATTCGCCATTTTAATTTCTTATTCAACCGGCTTTTCGGCCGCAATTTTTTCTTTACTGCTCGATTATTTGTTTCCTCGCGGCATTGCATTACTCGAGAAAAATTCGTCAGGCTGGCTTTTCAACAAAAAAAGTATCTCAAACATTACAGAGTAATTAGAACATAACGTGTTAATCTGTGACGCCTATTACATTGAAAACATTCACACATACAAATGATATTCTCATAACATCCATATATACCTTAAAACAATATACAAGGCTGTTTATTTGAACCTCGAATAGTATGATATATAAAGAATAATGAAAGGTAATGTAATTTAATAATAATTCTACAATGATTGATAAATAGACGTTATAATAATTTGACAAATAGTCATTAAAACATTTAAGGTTGTGATGAAAAATCTTCTGTAAAAAATTCTTTAACACCGTGCACTCTACTAACTCCTAGTCGTCATTGAAAAAAGTTCGTAAGAAAAACAACTTTTCAAAAATCCATCGATTCCCCAAGTTTCCCCATTTATAATTAAATCACCCTGTATATATTATATACAAATAGTGTAGTCTTTATTTTATTGATTATTAACATAGTTTGTTATTTATTCGAACTGAAAGAAAAAAAAAAAGAATGTGTCGATGATATCGACATTTTGTACGTGTCATCACAACCCTGCTTCTGTATGTATCATAGTTGACTACACAATGAAGTACCTCGCATAAAAAAATAATCACACACCGTAGCACAAGGTAAATGTAAGAATTGTTTCGTAACATTACATTACAAAAATCTCTAGCTGGAAAATTATTAAATAAACCACCATATAAGAAATAATTATAACATATAACGTTTATGTTTGACATTTAACAACTATAATGTTAATTCTCTACAGTGGTGGAGGTCGATACTGATGCGGTGAAATTTGTTCGGTTAGCTAGCGGTAACAATGGGAGCCCTCTTGAAAGTTTCTAAATTTCTTGGTAAAGTGAGAGATTTCGATGACCAAATTACATCAACTACGATTCCTTGGCGGGTAAACAGCAAAACAGAAATACGGGGGTAAGTAAACAGAGAAACGCTTAATGAAAGAAAAAATATTAACCAAGGATTATAGATCAATATTTTCACCGACAATTAACTACTATGGACGAGTCATTTTTCTAGCTTCAACGTATCCCAAAAAAAAAAAATAAAAATTACAACTTAAGATGTAAATTTATTTACGTAAATATTCTCCTCATTTTATTTGGGTCACAGTTTTTGAAGTGAAACTATATTGTCAGAAGACACTCAAAGGCCCCGCCCTATACAAGAATGGGGAAGGTCGCCGTGGAGTTATTACTAAATTTGAATTAAATATATACAAGGTGTCTAACCGGGAACTGAGTTGATCGATATAGAGAAAAGTACGCATCAGAAAATTTTAAAAATTTAGATAATTACTAATGTCGGTGTGTCCAATCCAACTAAGATCATTACAAGCATCTGGCACTTTCGCTTATACCGGAAGTCGATACCAACTTACTGATTTCAAATGGAGCACCCTATATATTTTAGGGGTTTCGAAAAGAGCACAAAATTCTGAGTCGAGAATATGTAGCATATCCTATACCTAAACCTATCCGTTTCAGAGATATTTCTTGTCACATAAAAAGAACACAAGAATAACTACGTTATACAACTGAAATAAATTCAATAATATCATACCAAGTGTTCCGTTTTTCGCGTTACATTTTGTCAACTTCAAGCCGCGAAAACTTGTTTAGTTCAAATGGAATACCCTGTATTTTTTAACGTCAAGTTGTGTAAAATCGAATTATTTTTTTTTTCTGTAGCATTGTGGGTGTTTAAGTTACAACTTTTTGAAATATTTGCGATTTCATTAGAAAATCATGAATTGTTGTAATGATTTCATCAAAATAGCCATGATTAGAAATAATCAGTCATTATCTTATGTCAAAAAATGCCAGCACGTTTAAATTATACCAACGAAAACTTTTTAAATTTGTTTATTATTTATGGAAAATTTGATAAAGTAAAATCAATAACTTGCAGCACATTTGCTACTGGATATCCACAAAAACGCAAAATAACACTAACACTGTAACATGCGTATTAATTGAATTGAAGATATGGCATGAACTAAAATAGCAGAGATAAAATCAATTTAAAATATGATTTCATTTTAATTTAATAATTACTCAAAATTCCGTCCTCGAACCTCGACACATTTTTCGCACCTTCGGATTAGTTCCTCATGGGTAGCTCTTCTAATTAAATCTTGTGATATGTTTTGAAATGCATTTCTTACTCTTTGCATAAAATCTTCAATGGTTGTTAATGGGCTCTCATAAACTTTATTTTTAATAGTTTCCCAATTGAATTAATCCAAACTGATTAATCGGGCGAGCGAGAAGGCCATAAGAAAGGTCCATTATTGGCAATCCATTGATCATAAAACGTTTCTTGTAAATAATTATTAGGTAATTAAATATGCGTTATGTGGGGGAGCACCATCGTGCTGATACAAAATGTTTCTATGTTCGGCGAGAGGTAAATTTTCTAAATAGTTATTATTCAAATTTTATAAGATATTCAGATATCTTTCACCTAAAAAAAAAAACAAAAATTAACGAATACCTATTAGCAAAAGAGGAAATTTAATTTACCGTTTAAATTTTCCTGATAAAATTGTAATGCCACCATTTTATCGTTTCTTATGGCACAGTAAACATTGAACTGCCAACTCTTCTGAAAGTTTCGCTCTCTGAACATATGAGGATTTGAGTCACTCCAATAATGCGATTTGTGTCTATTAAAAAGTCTATTTTTAGTAAATTTTGCTTCATCTCTCCATACAATATTTCCCAAATAAGAATCGTGACCCTCAGACCTTATTAGAATAGACTCACAAAAATTCTGTCTTCTTAGGAAATCTGTTTCTTTTAATCCTTGAACCATATGGAATGAAAACGGGTGAAACTTATCTTTTAATAAGATCCGTGAATTAAATCATTGCATAGTCCCGATTCCAGAGCAGCTTGTCTCAATGACATCCTTAGAAATGCATGAAAATATCCCAAAATAACTATTTCAATGTTTTCGTTATCAACAACAGGCTTTCTTCTTTGCATTTTTGCTTTGACAGAGCCATAATTTTTAAGATTTTCCAGTATGCGGTTTACAGTGTTTGGTGACGGTTTCCGTTTTTCTGGATATCGAGTAGCAAATGTGCTGCAAGTTCTTGATATTACTTTATCACATTCTCCATAAATAATAAACAAATTAAAAAGTTTTCGTGGGTATAATTTAAACGTGCTGGCATTTTTTGACATAAGATAATGACTGATTGTTTCTAATCATGGCTATTTTGATGAAATGATTACAACAATTCATGAATTTCTTATAAAATCGCAAATATTTCAAAAAGTTGTAACTTTAACCTCCACAATTCTAATATCAGAAAAAAGAGAATTCAATTTTACACAACTTGTTGTAAAAAAATACAGGGTGTTCCATTTGACCTAAACAAGTTTTCGCGGTTTGAAATTGACAAAATGTAATGCTGAAAACGGAACACTTGGTATGATATTATTGAATTTATTTCAGTTGTAGAACGAAGTTCTCCTTGTGTTCTACTTATGTGACAAGAAGCAAATGAGGATCTTTTACACGAAGAAAGTTATAACGGTTCTTGGAAACTGTTGCACCTGTCAAATTTTCTATAAAATGTCAAATATCTCTGAAACGGCTAGGTTTAGGTATAGGATATGCTACATATTTTCGACTCAGAATTTTATGCTATTTTCGAAAACCCTAAAATATATAGGGTGTTCTATTTGAAATTAGCAAGTTGGTATCGACTTCCGGTATAAGCGGAAGTGCCAGCTGTAATTATTTTAGTTGGATTAGACACACCAACATTAGTAATTATTTAAATTTTCAAAATTTTCTGATGCGTACTTTTCTCTATATCGATCGATTCAGTTCCCGGTGAGACACCCTGTATATATGACTAAAATGTAATATAAGCCTATGTTATAACACGGTGAATAAAAAAACACGTTTTAGAAGAAATAAAAACGTCTAAGTAACTCTCCTCACAGTCATAAAGAATTTAATCGATCAATAAATGCCAATATATTATGTCATAGATATCTTTTTAGTTTCATCTTAGTTTATCAATAGTTTCATAATGGTCAAAAGGCAAGAGGTGTAAGAGACTCTCGATAGAACCTTTATTTTGTATAAATCGATAGGAAAACCTTCAAAACGAATGCAAGCGAACGAATTCGCACTCTTAGACATGAGTGAACTATTATTTCCTAGATATATTTCTATAGTATACAGCCTCGTAAGATAATTATTGTTTGTATCGTGAAAATGGAAATATGAAAGTATATATTTACTAATATTGTGTTTTATTTTTTCTATGTAAAATCCGGGGAACACGCTAAGAACAACAAAAGAAAAGTAAAGGAGCCCTCACCACCACAAAGTCATACTATCTAGAGTGAGCCAAAGGGTAACATCTGAATTCATGGGACTGGCCGCACAGATACCTAAACGCAAATGGAGAAATCCAGCTAACAGAGAGGATCCAAATATTCAAATTCAATTCAGGCCACCAAATGTACCAAAAATACTTTATTATGACAACAGGTGTGTCATCCTGTACATGGTAGAGGATAAAACTGCTACAATTCGTTCGTTTCCTACAGAGCTGAGCTTTAAGTCGACTTCACAGAAATTTTAAGTAGATATCTGTGCAAGGCCATATCTGGGATAAAATAAATTACCACCGTAAGACAAGTGTTAAGATAGATAAGTGTTATATTTCAACCAGTGCAAATTATAAATACTTTATAACAAATGACTTACATTTTATAACACTGGTAAATCAAATAAACTCCTATGAATAAACTGTTTTTATCTTAGTGCGGTCATCTACTCTCAAAATTCAATAAATAGTCACAAAATACTGTAATTTCCAGTGGCGCGTAAAGACATTAACTTCCAGGGTTCTTTAGAAGAAGAAAAATTAGCGCGTTCTGTCTTGATTATCAAAACTAATTTCATAAATTAAAATTATTCATCCGATATTAATGACAATATTTATAAACAATTTAAAATACAAAACATAATTATAATGTGAACAATATTTATAATTTGTTGCATGGGGTAACTTCTATTCTACTTCTTAATTTCACATTAATAGTGCACATTTAAGTCAAGAATTATTACCTAAGTTAATATTTTTTTGTTCATTCTTTTATTTGTTTTTCCTTTCGTAAACTTTACAGATAGTGCTTCATAAATGAATAGTGGCTGACACATTTGATATAGATAGAACATGAGGGGGAGGCAAACACAAGCAAGATGCATTATTTCTTTAATTTAGTTCTATAAATGTACAGTTTAGAGAAAATTTGCATTTTTGGGGGCCAGTAATTTTGAAGGTGGAGGTAGTGTCAGAAGTCACTCAAGGGCTCCGCCCTGTAGAAGAATGGGAACGTCGCCGTGGAGTTATTACTCAACTTGAATTAAATATATATATTTTCATATTTGACAATATATTAGAAAATGAACATATAACTCCACGGGCGGCAGCAATAGGAGATTTCCCGAGGCGTATATGAGAGTCAGCATTCTAATAAAATAATACATCATAGGATATTGCTGACTTGGACATCGGGCCAGCGGAAATGAGCAGAAATGTATGAAAAGGAGAGTCGTGAAAAAAATTGGTAGACAACTTCGGAAGGGGCAAATTTAAAGTGGATAGTAAATTTCCGCAAGGGGTAGTTTCTGAGTACCGCTATCTGGAAGGATATTTAATATTCGCGTCTCATTCCCTAGAAAGGGCAGATAGAGTGACATGCCGACGTTGTTTGAGAAGACCCCGAAAGCTAGACCATTAGTGTTTGTATCTTCCCCCCCATCGACATATCCTAGCACAGCCAACACCAAAAGATGAGATATCCGCCATATTTGATCATGTAAGTTGGATTTCTTTTATTAGTTTAGTTTATTAGTGTAATATATACATTCAGTTTGACAAGGTCCTATTTTTCGTTCGAAAGTTAGTGAACATGTGAACGATTCATCTTTTGGAGTCTGATGGACTTTTAATTTATTTGAAAAGTGAATGTTAACGTTCACAAAATTTAGGGTTCAAGATGACTGTTTCAAACGGAGAATAATATAAAAATTTATACTTACTATTCGTTTATGCTTAACTGCTGCTCTAATGGTATCTACTGGACGTCGTAACACTATAAACCTAACACTGGATGTACCACACTTTCTTAAAATTATACCTGAAAGGGAATTTTGTTAGAAAACACAATGAAAAGGCAATATAAAGCTCAAAAATATATATTGATTCTTCAAAAATTTATGGTTTTACAACAACTTTTAAGAAATATGTTTAACAAACACTAGTCTGGCCCGTGTGCAACACATGGTGAGGAACGGAACGATTCATAATGTACCCACTACCATCCAAAATGTAGTTTTGTGAGCTAACGATTACACAAAAAGATTCAAGAAAAGTTCAATGATTCTGAAATTTGGTGGGCTTTTGCTTGCCTGTCTTATTCACGTATTTGTATTTCAATACCAATTTTGGTCGCTCCTCAGAGCTTAAAAATGCTTGAAGCGCTACTACTTCGAATTGTATTCTGCAATTACAATTTTACGTTCAGGCAAGGCGGTTCCCATGCACATATGAGTACATTGTAAAGATACTTTTCTGACACTGAATGACTGAGGAACCGGTTTAGGGCAAACCCCGTTAAAACTCATCGTTTCCCCGTCAAAATCGACTGCTAGGAAACGATGGGGGTCCCATGTCGCTAAGGGCTATTTTCGCTAAAACTCACGATATACTTTGGATAGACGCTGGATTAACTTGTCCTCATATTCAAGACCTCGTATGAGTTGCAGTGCTTGACAACGTGGATTCGTAAAAGGGTTTTTAATTTTGAAAATTCCGAAGTTAAAGTCAAATTTTGTTATAGTTTATAAAATTTTGGTGTCGGGGCGACATTACGTCCCTGTGCAGCGACATTTACTGCACTTTCTAAAATGACGCTCCTTGAGGAGTTATGAAAATTTTGCATAAAAATCGTTCCGTAGAGCGAAAATATGATTACAAATATTAAAAACCTCTTCCACGATATTTTTACGTGAAGCACGCTTTTCATACAAAATATTTCCTAAGTCGGATTTTGTTACAACGTCGAAAAGTATACCGAGGGTTTGATCGTGTTCTTTAACAAACACACCAGCGCCAAATCTGAGGAGATCCCGGCCTCTACAAAGCTATTCCAAGTCGAACGTCAAACGAGTCATCCTTAAAAAGGGGTGGAGCTACTCCCTCTGTCTCGACATTATGTAGAGGAGTCCGAATGTGATTTTTATTCCATATTTGAAAATATCAAGATATATCGGGCGATTCGCTCTTCACATTTTTGGTTGTCATTAATTACATTATTATTTAACGACCTTGCTTTGTCAACGAAAATGGCTGTCTACAGAGCAGTTGTCATTCCAACACTGCTATATGGATGTGAAAGTTGGGTCACTTACCGTCGTCATGTGAAAGAATTAGAACGTTTTCAGCAAAGACACCTCAGAAGTATGATGAAAATCCGTTGGTTCCATCACATATCAAACGTGGAAGTACTCAGGAGAGCAAACAGCCTTCCAATTGAGGTGCTTATTTCAAGAGCACGCCTAAGATGGGCAGGTCACGTTCATCGTATGCATGATAACCGCCTTTCTAAATGTACACTTTATGGTGAATTGCTAAGCGGTAGAAGAAAGCGTGGCGGTCAACGAAAGAGGTTCAAAGACGCTCTCCATGAAAATCTAAAATCCTGCGGTATTGCAGACGAGCAATGGGAACAACTTGCAGCGGACAAAACCGAATGGCGAGGGGTTGTGGCCAGCTATCAAGGAAATGTTGCTGCAAGAATGCCGAATTCAAGACCTAACCAGGTCTATGTTTGTCCTGATTGCGGTCGACATGTGCTCTTCCGAATTGGCCTCTATAGCCATAGTCGTGTGCACCGTAGATGAATGGGAATTACAATAGACTACACCTTTTACTTGTTTTTTATTGTACGCAATTTATCGACTGTAACATTTCTATACTCGGACTCGAGTAACGGCTAATAATAATAATAATAATTTAAATTACCATTGCACTACCGGACCATATTTCGCAACTTTATTTATAATATCTACAAGGGTCGTTAAATCTTTAGAAGAGAAAATTTACAGAAAAGGCGAAATATCATCCTCAAATAGATGTATTTGACACTTTTCGACAGATATTATGATATCACTAACATATGGTAAAAATAGCAGCGGCGCTAGTGTACTGCCCTGTGATACCCCGTTATTATCTAATGTTTCTTTAGATAGTTTACCATTTCCTTTCGTTGTACAGTCCCTATCATTACACTTTTATCCTGTTGTTCTTTCCAGTCGTAAAAAATATTTTGTGCTACAGTGTCACAACTGTGTCCTTTTCTAAATCTAATTTTCATTGTACGTCCATAATTTATATAGTTTCTACTATAATTAAGTTGATCTACCGTGTTATTAATAAAATAAATTATATTCCATGAAAATTTTGGCAATTTCATTTGTTTAAACATCATCACAGATTATCAAATATTTGTTGCAAAATACAATGTATGTTTATAACTTGACAGTAACGTTGTTTAAGATTGTGTGTTATTAAACTTTGAATAAGAGTAAATAACTATAAAAATGCCAACACCAAAGTGGGAAAGTTTACAAATAAAAGTGAAAAACAATTTTGGAATACGGCAACTTAGCACATTAAATCACGCAAGGCAGAAACTTTTAGATAAACCCATTCGAATCTTTAAATTAATGTTTTTAGTTTACTTTGGATATAACCTGCTTGAAAATTATGGTGAGTACGTGACAATATCAGGTTCTATATCTGTAAAATCTCAGCGGGGCGGTCACTTGTGAATTTGACCATTTATAATAACTATGTTCTACTTTAGAGATGATAATATAAAAGCTTTTTACAAAGAATATCAACATATTTTTCATCCAGTGCAATATATTGCAATAGAGATACAACTGCCTTGTGATAAAAATAAGAATGCAACAAAAAGTAGTTATTGTAATACTTACATTATTATTTCTAAAATGTAGCATAGGAAACGTGATTGCAATAAGCCACAGAGAGGGTTTACCCAAGTCAAGGAACTCTTGTATAGCAGGCACATTGCCAACTAGCTACTTCTGCTTAAATGTATATCAGGATCTGAAGTGCATTAGCTTGCATTTGATATTTGGTTATATATGAATGTACGAATTATTTTTCATTCTATTCGTGTTATTTACAAGAATTTGGGAATTAATTTTATTAGTTGAAAAATTGATTTTAAGGAAATTTCAGCTATAAATAAACTTGTCCTACTTCTTAAGAAGAAACACAGTTACGCACAGTTTCTCCTTTGCACGTCAATGGCAACTTTATTTAGATAAATAACATACACAAATTATATATAAATCGATGGAAAAAAAATCGGCAACTACTGGAAGCGGGTGGAACCTCCCCACCTGGTGAATTCTTGAAGCCAAAAAGAGCATTAAAGTGTGTGCCAAAATGGTACTAAACGTAATCCAATATCAATCAATACCTTTCAAATCTTCTGGAGCACTAAATAAACCCTCAACCTGATGAATTTACAACACTCGCCTGCGGCTCGTGCTGCAAATTTCATCTGCGCGAGTTATTAGCTACATTATTGCTCGTTGAATAATATACTAACATCAATAATAGGTTTAAACATCATTTGAACAACTAAGAAAGCCTAGTCACCCTAAACATTACAGATTCGTAAAGTAACAAACTGAAAATAGGTAAAGTAATAATCTATAATAAATTCACCAACGTAGGTACAGAAAGCATATGATATTGCTATTGTTACACTTACCTTTAAAGTTTGAGAAAATCCATTGTGCACAGTCACTAAAAGTTACAGATATGCCGAAATCTTATTAACATGACATGACACCAATATTATCTGATGACAAACTATTATAAAACATGGCCCGGGAAACAAACGATAATCCTCAAGATTTGCTCATTGCAAACTGATCGCTCATATATGTCATTGTTAAATGAAATATTTTTCAGTAATTTGACTAGATGTTAGAGAAATATTTGTAGTGTAATTCTTCGATTTGTCTGTATAGATATATAAATGGCACTAAACGTAATCTGATCTCAACCAAAACCTTTTCAGATCTTCTAGAGCACTGAAGAAACCCTCGTGAAAACTTTTATGTAAATCGGCTCTCAATTCAAAGCATTTGAAATTAAATGCGACAGTAAATCTGTATACTTGTTGTTGAATAGGAATGCACGTGACACGTGACGTGACGAGTTTCACGACGCAACGGCTACGCATACCGACCATGCCACGCGATCTATCCTTCACATTTGCTTTGTTTTTAATTTTTTCCACGGAAACCAAATCGAAAGGGTGGAAGTGTGATATATCGTTGAAATTAGAATTTTAACTGCTTTTCAATGGTTTGATTTCAAATTGAAAATAATTAAAAAATAAACAACTTGTTGCGCCAAAACGGCCCTAACCGTAATCCGATCCCAGACAAAACCTTTTCAGATCTTCTGGAGCACTAAAGAAACACCCATGCAAAGTTTCATCCAAATCCGTTCAGTAGTTTTGTTAAAGAACGCTATAACCCCGATATACTTTTCGACGTTGTAACAAAATCCGACTTAGGAAATATTTCGTAAGAAAAGCGTGCTTCACGTAAAAACGCCGTGGAGGAGGTTTTTAATTCTTGGAAATATATTTTTGCTCTTCGGAGCGTTTTTTATGCCAAATTTTCGCTAACTCTTCGAGGAGCGTTAATTTGGTAAGTGTAGTAAATGTCGCTGCACAGGGACGTAATGTCGCCCCGACCACCCAATTTTAGAAAGTATCATAAAATTGGACTTGAACTTCCAAATTTCCAAGATTAAAAACCCTTTTACGAATCCACGTTGTCAGGCACTGCAACTCTTACGAAGTGTTGAATATGAGGACAAGTTAGTCCAACGACTATTCAAAGTATATCGGAAGTTATAGCGAAAATAGCCCTTAGCGACATGGGACCCCCATCATTTCCTAGCAGTCAGATTTGACGGGGAAATGATGCGTTTTGACGGGGTTTGCCCTAAACCGGTTCCTCAGTGATTCGGAGTCAAAAAAGTATCTATACCATGTACTCACACGTGCATGGGATTTGCCTTGCCTGAACGTAAAATTTGTTATTGCATAATACAAACGAAGTAGATACGCTTCAAGCAATTTTAAGCTCCGAGGAGCGACCAAAATTTATGTGAATTAATAAATACGTTTATAAAGACAGGCAAGCATAAGCCCACCAAAATTTCAGTTACATGAACTGTTCCTTGAATCTTTTTGTGCATCGTTAGCTTTTCAAACTGCATATTGGATGGTAGTTGGTACCGTATGAATCGTCCCGTTCCTCACCATGTGTTGTACACGGGTCAGACCATTGTTTGTTAACATTTTCACTGAAGAAGTTGTGTAAAAACATAAATTTTTTTTAAGATTTAATATACATTTTTTGAACTTTATATTGTCTTTTACTTGTGTTTTCTAACAAAATTTCCCTTTCAGATTTAATTTTAAGAGAGTGTTAAACAGACAGTGTTAGATTTATAGTGTTACGACGTCTTCCAATTGATACCATCAGAGCCGCAGTTAAGCATAAACGACAGTAAGTATGATTTATTCATTAATCTCCGTCTGAAACAGTCACTTTGAACCCTAAAAATTTTGTGAACGAAATATTTTTATTTAGTATTTAGAAAAGGTTGAGGAAAAAGAAAATTAATTTTTTCTTTTTCCTATTTTTTTTTAATTTTTCTAAGTTTTTCGAGCAGAAAACACGTCCTTCAGACTTCCATCAAAAGCATGGATCGTTCACATGGCGCCCGAGCAGGGACCATGCCGTCCCCAAACCCAACAAATCCTTTCTCATTCATGGCGGAAGACTCCGAGGGGTCGACCCCAAGAGAATTTTATGAGCGAGTCACCGCACCGCTCGTCGACGACGGTTCTAGAGGGATAGAACCACAGCGACTGTTTCCGGAGGGAGACAATGTTAATTTATCAGCTTCACAGCCACAAACTGCTTCGATGGAGAGTATGTTTCTGAAAATGGCAGAGGGCTTCGTGCAGGCGATACAGAACGTGTCGACCTGTACGCCCCATGAGAGACAAAGATGTCCGAACGTGACGTTCCATGGGCTTGATCATGAAGATCCAGAAGCATTTCTGAAAATTATGGAGGAATTTTTCGACAGAGCTCGCATAAGCCACGACTATGATCGCCTCCATAACGTAACCGGCCAACTCAAGGGCGAAGCTCAACGATGGTCCGAACAATTTAGGACGTTGACTACTTCGTATGCCTTATTCAAGGAAAGATTCCTTACGAGATTTAATTCTCCCGACATACAGTCACGAGCTATTGCTCAACTGTATGCCATCAAGCAAACGTCTTTAGACGACACGGCAGTGTTTATCACAAGGAAAACCTGTCTTTTTGATCGTATTGATCCCTTCAAATCCGAAGCCATCAGAGCTCGGGTCATCATGGACCAACTGCGTCCAGAAATTAGGTCACGCTTGAGAAGCAACCTAATTTCAAACACCGAAATGTTAATAGCAGCGGCTACTAACGTCGAGCGGGATTCAGCTGACGAACAGACGTCGCTAATCCAGCTTATTGATCAACGTCTGTCCCGCGCGTCTTACTATCGAGAGCCGGGACACATCAGTCCACAAAATTCAAGTATAAGGAGCAATGGAAGCCCAACTCCGACAGCACCGAGGGTGCATTTCCGAGAGGACGTATCTCGACAGGACGGTCCAGGCAGAGCGCCTGGTCGTCCTATTTTTATGCCTAATTTATCAAGCGGATCAGTGAATCCTGACCGCAGGCAAAACAATTTTAATGGCGGATCGGGGAAATTCCGAGTACCCGACCGACCGGCTACCCCGTGCCGATACTGCACAGACACAGTGCAGTGGCACTTCCATAGTCAGTGTCCGAATAACCCTCATCTCAACAGGAGACCGGGAAACTTTCGAGGGGCCAGAGACCCAGGCCAGGGTCCATCTGCAAGATCCCCGGCACAACGGCCGAACCAAGGCGGCAGCAATGTCCAGTAATTTTTTCCGATACTCATGACCACTACGACGCTCCTCTGCACAAGACAAGAGAGTCAATAAATTATATGAGCGAAGCGTTCCCTTTGCCTCGTATAAAAGTTCAAATAAATGAACATGCGGTCGACGCACTGATAGATTCAGGCTCGACGCGAAACGTTATCCATCCGAGGATGTTGGATAATTTTAAAAATCTCACGACACGTCGATCATTTGCTATGGCGTGCGGAGATCGAATGGTGGACTCTCTTGGCACGACAAAATTACAAGTAATAATTTCAGGCACCTCTTTTGAAATTGATTTTCAAGTAATCGAAAATTTAAACGAAACGATAATATTAGGATCACCATTCTTATATATGAACAATGTCGCATATGATTATGGCAGAAAATGCCTATATGCCGGCACAGAAGAGCGTATTACCGTCTTCTGGAATCAAGCTTCTCAGAGGGAGAGACAGCAGGCAAAGCTTCCTGAAGAGCTTGTTATTAAAGACAAATTTCTACGGCCGCTGTTCGAAGAATTTGTCGATCTGTTCACTGCGGAACCGACTCAAGCAACCACAGTGACTGTGAAACACAAAATTACAGTGAAAGACACGAAACCATTTAATATCAGACCATATCCGATGTCTCCGAGTACTAAGAAAATTATGTACGACCAAATCGAAGAGATGTTAAAAGCTGGCGTCATCGAACCTAGCACTGCCCAATATAGTTCACCACCAGTGATAATAAAACGCTCGGACAAGAAACCACGATTTTGCATCGACTATCGCCATTTGAATGAAATGACTGAAGACGAGGCTTCCGTCTTACCCAAGATACACGAAAGTATTAAAGATTTAGGCAATTCGAAGATTTTTTCTGTGTTGGATTTAAAAAGTGGATATTGGCAAATACCGCTAGATGAAGCATCAAAAGATTTTTCGACTTTTACCACTCCTGATGGGGCAGCTTACAGATTCAATGTCATGCCTTTCGGACTCAAGACAGCTCCCTGTACCTTTCAGAAATTCATGGCAAAGGACGTTTTAACGGGTTACCTGCACCATTTCTGTAAAGTGTATTTAGATGATATAATCGTTTACAGCGTAAACGTGAAGGAGCATATGTCCCACTTGAGATTAGTCTTTGAAAGACTACGTCTGCATAATCTGAAAGTGTCACCGGAAAAGTGTGTAATAGCGACGAATGAAATCCAATATTTAGGCCATACAATTAGAACCGATACTTCCCAACCATTAGAAAAACATGTCTTACAAATTCAAAATTATCCCGTTCCAGCTACGAAAAAGCAGCTACAAAGTTTCCTAGGGCTTTGCAACTGGGTACGAGAATATCTACCAAATGTGGCGATGATCACGAAGCCACTAACGAAACTTCTTTCGAAGGAAAATCGTTTTCACTGGAACCATACATGCGATGAAGCGTTTAGAAAATTAAAAGAATTATTATCCGGACCGCTGGAACTCCATCGGCCGGATTTTTCACGTCAATTCATTTTGCAAACAGATGCATCACTACAAGGCCTTTCGGCCGTGTTATATCAATTAGGCGACAACGGCGAAAAATACATAATCTCGTATGCAAGCAACACGTTATCTCCAGCAGAGAGACGTTACCACATAAACGAGCTAGAATGCTTGGCGGTGGTGAACTATATTAAAAAGTACAAGATGTACTTAGCAGACAAACCGTTCTTGGTGAAGACGGACAACAGGGCGTTACTTTGGTTAAACAAACATAAGGACGACAAAACAAAATTTACTCGATGGTCATTACTATTGCAAGAATATGCATTCAAAATTGAACACTGTCCAGGAAAGGAAAATTTATTAGCAGATTTTCTAAGTCGTAACCCACAAAATCATTATGTCGAGACAGACGATGAAGAGGAAAGAATGTTCCTACCAAATTATAAGTGTCCAGAACGTATTTCTGTATTAACGCACTCAGAAATATACGAAGATATCGTACAGGCTCAATTGAGTTCAAGAGATATTCAAGACAAGATCCGCCGTTGGAATGATCTATTTCAACAGGAACAACGTTCCGATGCGGATCTTATTTTTATGCAAAATTTTCACGTCCAAGACGATGTACTTTTTAAAGATTGTGATAGAAATTTTAAATTAATAGTTCCAAAGAGGAAAATAAAAGAATTGATTTACCATTATCATGACCGAGATGAAGCATGTCATCCAGGAAGAGACGAGACTCTCAGGAAAATAGCGAAACGCTACTATTTCAATAATATGGCCAGGATCGTAGGCAGATACATAAACGACTGTCTGATATGCCAGTCTGTCAAGACAAGACAAGCCCAACACAATGCTCCACTTAGAAGTCATGCACCCCAAAATGCATTTGAAACCTTGAGCGTCGACGTAATTGGCCCGCTGCAGAGGACTAAAGACGCCGAAAACAGATACATGATTATCGTCGAAGACGTTTTCAGTAAATGGATAGAGGCAAAGGCATACATTCAGGTCGACGGCAGAACGATAGCCAAATATATCGACGAAGAAATAGTAGCAAGATTCGGAGTCCCTCGAGTCATAATATCAGACAACGGTGGTCATTTCAATTCCGAATGGTACATCACATTTTGCGAAAGGAATGGTATCGAACGATACTTAATTCCAGCATATCACCAACAGTCCAACCCCGTGGAACGACGGGTGCAGGAATGCAAGAAAATTTTAAAGACTCTTTTATTCAAAAAGCCAAACGACACTTGGGATCGCTACGTGCATCAAATGACATATATATTAAGAAATCGTAGGAACGCCGCTACAAATCAAACACCTAGCATGGTTGTGTTAGGATATGATCCAGCCGAAAGAGGCGAATGGGATTTGTATGCCTGGAGGCAAGAAAGAGCCAAGCAACAAACGCTTCCACGATACGAGCGAATCAAGGAAGCCCGTCAGGCCCAACAAGATTATAAACAGAAATATGCGCCGAAAGAGGCCGTCACTCCGATCGTCTACAAAGTAGGAGACAGAGTCATGAGTAAGAGAAAAAAGAAGGTACATACCTTCACGCCGTCTTGGTCAGGCCCAACCAGAATTCTGAAGAAGTTTTCAGACGAGGTGTATCTCGTGCAAAAGGGAAATGCAACGACAAGAGTACATGTCGATGATTTGAGACCAGCCCCGCCAGAGGAGCACAACTTGGAAATCGAATCTTCCGATGAAGAAAATGCTAGTCCAGGCGGAACATCACTCGATGGAAATGATTCCCCGTTCTCAGACGATTCCACAGAACCTCTACCGCCGGAGCAAACGGTTGTACAAATCCATGCACCGCCACGAGATGCTTCCACTTCTGATTCAGAATCCAGTTCTGGAGATTCAATCATCTTTTTATAACATTTTTCAACCTAGGCTAAGTTTTAACTTAGTGCTAGGTTTATTTTATATCAAAATTTCCATACCAACTTCTTGTCGTGTCAGGCAAAAGTTGGTATTTTTTATGCATTTTTTACAAGTTATTTTCATCTGAGGATATTGTATCCAAATACAAATCTTCCAAATTCACTGCAGCAACTCTGACCGTGTCCGGCAGAGTTGGTATTTTTTATGATTTTTTCAAAGTCCTCAAATGTTATTAAACATTCATCTGTAAGCAGAGTCCGACCCAAAGGGTCCAAACAAATGTTCCATTGGCACGGCATGGAAAGACGACAACTCTGACGCAGAGCGCGATTCAGACGAGTCTAGCAACTCAAGGGCGAGATGCCGCCACGTCTGCTGGAGGGGCAGATGCAACGATCCGACGGATGCAGATTCTGTCGCAGATTTCTCCCAAGAAGAGATTTTAATAAAAACTATTTCAATCAATATAAGTCAACAAAATTCAATGTTCCATTCTCAAAGACGACGATATGTTATCGGTCGCAGATCCCCAGACGGGATGTAAACAAACATTTTACTAAAATTTTGTTTTATTGTTTCATATAAACCGAGCAGAACCAATGTATAGCTGGAGCAAGCAGTCCGAGGACCACCTAAGCTGTTCCAGAAGGCAGTTCGACACCGAAGGTGATCGACGAGGCATAGACACGAGGAGGAGCAGACGCAAGCCCGCATTAGTGGAAGAACACTAAGAAAGATAAGTGCGTCGAAAGTGTTTGTGTTGTGTCATCGAGAATCTGAGGATTTTCGATTTTTTCTTTTTTTTATGCCATTTTGAAAGCCAATGTTCAATTATTCAATCGAATGCTATGCATCGATATATGTTCAAAAATTTATCACCATTTTAGATTTGCATCTATGTTTTGTTCAGATAGGCCGGTCTGAACGATAACCGAATACAACACATGGGAGACTACATCCAATGATCCATTTTATTTTCAAACAAACAATTTACCAAACGTTACACAAAAAGATTCACGGAAAGGAGGGGAGTGTTAAAGAACGCTATAACCCCGATATACTTTTCGACGTTGTAACAAAATCCGACTTAGGAAATATTTCGTAAGAAAAGCGTGCTTCACGTAAAAACGCCGTGGAGGAGGTTTTTAATTCTTGGAAATATATTTTTGCTCTTCGGAGCGTTTTTTATGCCAAATTTTCGCTAACTCTTCGAGGAGCGTTAATTTGGTAAGTGTAGTAAATGTCGCTGCACAGGGACGTAATGTCGCCCCGACCACCCAATTTTAGAAAGTATCATAAAATTGGACTTGAACTTCCAAATTTCCAAGATTAAAAACCCTTTTACGAATCCACGTTGTCAGGCACTGCAACTCTTACGAAGTGTTGAATATGAGGACAAGTTAGTCCAACGACTATTCAAAGTATATCGGAAGTTATAGCGAAAATAGCCCTTAGCGACATGGGACCCCCATCATTTCCTAGCAGTCAGATTTGACGGGGAAATGATGCGTTTTGACGGGGTTTGCCCTAAACCGGTTCCTCAGTGATTCGGAGTCAAAAAAGTATCTATACCATGTACTCACACGTGCATGGGATTTGCCTTGCCTGAACGTAAAATTTGTTATTGCATAATACAAACGAAGTAGATACGCTTCAAGCAATTTTAAGCTCCGAGGAGCGACCAAAATTTATGTGAATTAATAAATACGTTTATAAAGACAGGCAAGCATAAGCCCACCAAAATTTCAGTTACATGAACTGTTCCTTGAATCTTTTTGTGCATCGTTAGCTTTTCAAACTGCATATTGGATGGTAGTTGGTACCGTATGAATCGTCCCGTTCCTCACCATGTGTTGTACACGGGTCAGACCATTGTTTGTTAACATTTTCACTGAAGAAGTTGTGTAAAAACATAAATTTTTTTTAAGATTTAATATACATTTTTTGAACTTTATATTGTCTTTTACTTGTGTTTTCTAACAAAATTTCCCTTTCAGATTTAATTTTAAGAGAGTGTTAAACAGACAGTGTTAGATTTATAGTGTTACGACGTCTTCCAATTGATACCATCAGAGCCGCAGTTAAGCATAAACGACAGTAAGTATGATTTATTCATTAATCTCCGTCTGAAACAGTCACTTTGAACCCTAAAAATTTTGTGAACGAAATATTTTTATTTAGTATTTAGAAAAGGTTGAGGAAAAAGAAAATTAATTTTTTCTTTTTCCTATTTTTTTTTAATTTTTCTAAGTTTTTCGAGCAGAAAACACGTCCTTCAGACTTCCATCAAAAGCATGGATCGTTCACAGTTTCAGCGCTATCGTGCTCACACACATACATACATACACACACATATATATTGCTATGATATCTCTATATAGATACTATATTAGTTAAGCATTTAATTATTCATGAGACTCTTACAGCAGCCGGTTCTCAGAAATGATCACAAATCCCAGAAATCATTAGCATGCCCCAATGAAATGTTCTGATGCCAAAAAAATTAACAATATATTGACTTTTTTCCAAAATTTACTTATTTCTACCCTACTAACTTAATCTAAATTTACAAAAAAAGGAAATACCTATATTCAATTTTATGTAGTAATAAATTTGTAACCTTATCTTTTTTTGTCCTTTCCCGCGAGTGAAAATGTACCTATGTTCTAGTTTCCACGACTGTCCAACTTATTATCCAATATGCCCATTGACCATCCTACCATTTAATATGTCCGTTAACTATCCGACTATTAACTTTTCTGCTTCTGCTTACTCTGATTTTTAACTTTTCTAGTCTGGAACCTGCCAAACTATTCTTGAAAAGACAGCGTGCTTATATTTGTACGCACTATTAAACACGTTAAGGGCCACTAGTATGTTTCTATAGAAGTGCTACTGAAGATTACATACTTTTACGTGTTATTAATTATATCTTTATTACTTATATATTATTTTACTTATTTCAGTTTTAATATTTTTTCCGTCATTTATGACATTTTTCATAATCATGCGTTACTATCTTTATTTATAATAATCATTTCCGTTACTATCGAAATTTCGTATGTTTCAATATTTTAATGTTATCGCGAACTTGTGTAATAACCACATTTGTCCACAAAACTAGAATCTATTCCGCCACTTTACAATTTTATATATATTGGTTGCATTCCAATGATTTCTGAGATTGTTTATTTCCTTAAATTCATTTCATTTAATCGTGAAAGACTACACTTAACTATTATGTAACGTGTATTGAAATATATAGCAATATATACACACACATACACACACACAGACATTTTTCAAGGACCACCTTTCTGGGTTCCTGGGACCTCAAAACGTAAAAATTTGATGTTATCTCAATTTTTGTTTTTGAACCAATCCAACCAACCTCTAAACTTTATTGTGTGAGGTTAAAATAATTGTCTTCAGTTTTATATCTTATAGAATTTTGATTTATCGGACCATTTTAGATATAGCAGAACATGTGTTATTTCCAGGCTTTGCCCATTTAATTTTCCTGTGAGGCCTTACATAAGAGAAAATAATAAAACATAAAACAAGAATCTTAGTTTTATCCGCTATCGAATGTTATTCATATCATTTCTCTATCTCTTCCCATTTTTAAGTAAAAACCGCTGCCCAAGGAATCACTACATCCACATCCAGATTTTGTACCCAAGTCTTGTACACACTAAATTCCAATGTAATATTTTATTCCTTTTAATAATAGGGTGGGGGTGACAATGGGGGTGGTAGAGGGGTTAGCTAATGTAAAAAAAATTGAGGTCCTTAGTTATCCTTTTTTGAGGGACAGGGGGAGCTTGCATAATTTCTCTAGGCGGGTCCAACCACCCCCAAACCCAAAAACCACCCCCTCGTTTTTCTTATCTGGGCCTGTGCATGCGAGGACTTGTCGGATCGGTATCTCTTGTTTAATTCCAGAAAATTAAACAACTTTCGACCACAAGCCACCTCGCCCCAAAACCACTATACCGTCAAAATCTTTGAACAGAAATGGATATCCCCGTTTTTATCGACAAAAAAACCATGGTGACAATACATGTTAATTACTTTTACGTATTAAGCAGATTTATTTAGCAGTCTTTGCCATTTCCGTTTAATTGTACGTAATTTCGCATTTACTTTTGCGATTGTTACTTTTTCCAAGCCGCATGGTTGGATAATATTTATCTGCTTTTGTTAGAGTATTTAAGCCCTCGATATTGTATCATTTTCACAATCTTCACACATAAACTTCCTTTGAAAAACGCAGTCTTGCAAGAATAAATTGCCAAATATACTTAGATTGGATGTTGCACGAGACAATTGGGTCTGAATTGCAGTACTAGAACTTTCCACCTTCAACCATACTTGTATGGAAATCTAGGAGATTGATATAATATTCACTATTAAGTTTTTTGTATTAAATATTCTTTGTTCGCTATATTCTTTCCTATCGTTTGGGTTTTCTACCACATGTATTATTATCCTCTTCAAAACAAATCACCGAATCTACAAAATAATAGAATTATTGAAAAAAAAGGCCTCTGCGCCCGTGACGTTTACGCCAAAGGAAAAGTCAGAGGTTATGTTTTGCAAATAATATAAATCGGAATAAACACAGAAATAATGTATTTTGCTGCCGTTTCGGAAAGTAATCTCTTTCCGTTTTCAAAGCTATTTTTTGGAAGAACTCTTATTTTGCTGTGTATGTCAAATACAACATAAACATATAAACATAAAATTTCACCTAAATTTATATTTAAAACAACTTCACATTATAAAATTTATTTATTTATGTAATATATTTCATCATTCTGGTCGATAGCCGCGTGGGTTAAGGCGCGAAGTGGCAATCGCGATTAATTACACGGGCATCGCACCACCGGGTTCGAATCCTGGCTCCGGTACTGTCGGAGGACATGGTTGTATGTCCGCGTTTTTTCAATGTGTAACCTCCTTCCGCACAAGGCTTCTGGAATTGGGGGTTATCTAATTTCTGTGGTGTTTATTTATTTATTTATTCATTTTACACAATTTTTTAAATTTCACTTACCAATAATTTCAGTCTCGTCTATAGGAGGCTGGTTTTACGAGAAAAGGGTCGACTAATTATCAACTATAGATGGTGCCAAAATAATATCAATTTTTCATTGTCTCCTTTTCTCGAACAAAACAAAAATTTGTATGTTATACATTCAAAGAGGGTAAGTTTCACATCTCTTACAAGTACTCCAAATCGACAAATCTTTGCTCTGGCTTAAGCCAGCTAGTCGTCCGCATATGTTGCCTCAATTCTTTTTTAATTCTTAGTATATAATCAGGGAAAGGAGGTAACAACTTGATGCATTTTATTGATACGATATTATATTTGTTTTAAGTGTTACATTTGTTATTGTTGTTGTTTGCAGTTAAGGTTTAATTGAAAACAATATATTTCATTTCTGCTTTAACAATAATTATTGAAAACTGTATTGGGTATTTGGCAGATCAGATTATCTAACGTCCAAAGAAATTTTGAATATGATTTCTGCAACTGCAAAAGTGCCAAACAGTTTCACGCATTTGCAGAACAGCAGGGATTTGATATGTTTCATTATGCAGCCAATACCAAGGAGTATCTTGTTTGAAATAAATTGTATTGCTCTTTTTTCAACCGGATATTAAACTATTTATTTCTATTTGAATGTAAAGAAAAACTGAATAATATATTTAACTGAATTTATTTATAAATACACCAAATCGATTCAGAAATCCCGCTTTACGTTTTTTTCAGTTTTTTTATTATAACTTAGTGAATTTTGGTCGTACAGTAAAAGTGAGAAATCAAATTAAAGATAAATATAGTTAGTAGCATTTGAAAATAGTGGTTCCAATCTCCGGATGTGAGATGTCAAAATGCCGGGCTTCAAAAGTATAAAAATTGCTGTACTTGGTATTTTTCTTTTGGATGTGAATTTGAGAGTGAACTCCCAAAAATATTTACTTGAACTTTTTGTTGTTCATTAGTGCCCCAAACACTAAGGAGGAAAGAAAAACCAAAGTCACCAAAAAATCAGAAATAAAAAATATATATATTATGTCTTTTACATCAGAAGTTTTGTCGCGATTGTAACTACTAGTGACATCGTATTGCTCTTCAGATGAGTACACGGGTCGTTTCTTTTACTGATATGATAATGGAAACAGACCTCTTGGAGTCTACAAATCCTTTTCACTTTATTGTGGTGTTTTAATGCTTTGTTCATTCCTGTTTTTCAGTGTACACTCAAACTGAATGCCGAATCTATTATTATGTCTTTCTTATTTCTTTTAGCTATTAGCAGTTAGTAGGTCTTATTGTTGTTACTATTTTTATTTCGCATATTCTATTTAAGATGTTTTTAGGAACAAATTCGATACAAGTATAGTGAAATCAAGATAAATTTAGTTATTTGAACCAATATCAATTGTAAATCACAAAATAAAATATTTTATTCAAATTATTTTGAAAGAGATATGCAGAATCTGCATGTTTCTATAGCAAAAGCCGTTCCAGAATAACCTGATTTAAGTGAATATCTAACAGAGAAATTAATATGCCAATCATGTTGGGCCTGACGTTTAATATTCATTCAGCATCCGCGAAAATAGGCCAGCAATTTCAAGGACAATTGTATAATTTGTACAAAGTAAAATCTAATTCAAAATAATAAGGAATTACTAACTATTGCGTATTATCTAATAATCCAGTCAGTCTAATTAAGAAATCACCTAAATTCTTTACTGAATGTTCTGACAACATTTACAGCAGGCTAAATATATTTAAGAACTATTTCCTTCTAGAATTCTGATATTAAAATGATATTAAAGCTACACAGAGTTATTACTTTTCAAGTATAACCATTGGGATTATACAAGCTAGAGTCTAGTAAACTCTAAACTGGCATGTGTATGAGTTTATAATGCGCGTACGATTTCATTTCTCTCGCACACAAAGTTAAAGTAGCCCAAAAATACTGTCGCGTATGTCTGCCAAGCTTCTCTCTCACCTATTTTGAGACAGAAATATTGCGATATACACTGAAGAGAGAGATGAATTTTATTCTACGTTTTCAATAAGTTCAGCGATTCTCAAACTCTGAAGATTTGTCAATGGTTATTTAACAATCGTCTCATATTAGAACTAAATTCATCTTTATATGAAATATATGAGCTATTTTTAGTGGTAGTGGATATTCATCCGACAAACGGACATTGCCAAACCACTATACCTAGGACTTGTAATTTTATTGTATCTACATATTACATGAATTGTACGTCGTGGAATAGTTCAGTGTGTAAGTAAAGGGAAGTGTGTAAGTTATTTGTTATTATTTTTATTTTTTGTTGTTTTCTTCTAAATTCTTTTTAAACCCCCTTCCATAAAATCATTAAAATTATCAAAAATTTCAAAAAAATCACAACATTTTGAATCACAATTTGAGTGGCTGGGATGCTGCCTTCACCTGCATTGTTTCAAACGGGTATTTGTCGTTTCTCTGTATCTACCCGTTTCAACAATCAAAATCGAATCAGCGAAGTCCGCGAGTTTTAGTTTTAAATTTTAATTGTTTTTGTCCGTCTTTTTGGAATTTTAAATGTTATTCATCCGTTTTACTCATTATCTTTGTGTGAAAGGTGATGGATGTTTATGTTAGTGTCTGAGTCTATTAGGGTATTTTACGTTTAGACTTAGGCACTTTTGTTAACAGTTTTAATTTGAAGCAACCTCGCCCCATCCAACCCGTCATTTACCGCGGCGCTTCGCACCACGGTTGGCGGATTGGCTCTGGGCCGGGGCATGGCAGTGCATTGTATTATTTTAAATAGTAAATAAATATATTGGTGTTGGTATTGGTATTGGTTGGAAGTGTTTAATTAAAGGGAATAAAAAATCCGGGTTCAAATCCTGTTGCCTACCGATTTTTTAAATTTTATTATATTAAAAGTTAAACATTTTTCCTCTAAACAATTTATTTTATTAATCCGCGCCGCAAGTTTTGTTAAAACTTTCTTTTCGTTAAACATTTCTGTTGTATTATTCCGCGCGAGTTTATCCCTTGGTATTTAATGGTCTGGTTATTTATTCGCTTGTCAGACGAATATCCACAGCCATTTTTTAAAATTTATTATACATTACATAGGCCATAGGCTCTCAATCCTTCGTGTTTTATTTCTTGCTTAATAAATAGTTAGACCGAACAATTTACCGCGGTGTGCCAAAGCTGTAGTATTTTTAAGGTATTTTTACAGCCCATTCCTATATCACCTGATGATATGAACGTGGCGTATCTATAGTTTTTATACAATAAACAGGCGTACCATCTACAGTTTGCGGTTTGGAGGGTCGCTAAGCCGGTCATTCTATTTAACATTAAATGTGTCCGGGTTTCTAAATTACATACGTGTTTAAATATTTATTTCGAATAACAGTAAATTATGAAAATACAATATTTGGTAAATTTGGTCACTAAATTAGGCGTCTTAAATGAACAGTCAAAGAAGTTGGTATTAAATTTAAGTGATTATTTTACAAAAGAAAAGGAAAACAATGAACCCTTGATACCTCTTGAACGAATTCATGAAAGAGTTGGTATTAAATTTAAGTGAAGCCTTAAACATAAGTCTTAGAACAGTTAGCAGAATTAAGCACCAACATATTAATAATGTATCCTTGAAAATAAAAAAAACGAATTAAAAAGAAACCAAAAACATTAGATGTACGTTATGGCGTTAAAATGCAAATAAGGGAAGTAATTTATAATTTTTATGAATCGAAAACACATTTTACATTAGATACTTTGAAGGAAATGCTAAAAAATAAGGGAATCATTGACGTCTCTAAGGTAAGTCTCTTAAGACTATTAAAATATTGTTTATTTAAGTATAAAAAAGATTGTAACCGTCGCTATTTATGTGAACAAATGCAAATAGTTCAGCAAAGGGTTGTATTTTTAAGAACATATATGGAAAACTATGGCAGTAACCTTCGAAGGGTTGTATTTATAGATGAAACATGGGTATTTGCCAATGGTAGTGTTCGAAAATCGTGGCAAGATTTATCAAAAAAAAACTGTCAAACACAAAAAATCAACTGTAGGAAAGCGATTTATTATTTTGCATGCAGGAACATCAGATGGCTTTATTCCGGGAGCAAGCTTAATTTTTTCTACTACCAATAAAAGTATGGATTATCACGATAACATGAATTGGGACAATTTTGAAGAATGGATATAACAGCAACTACTGCCAAATCTTGAAGAACCAAGTTTAATTGTAATGAATAATGCTTCGTATCACACCCGACAATTAAATAAACAACCTACTTGTCAATGGATAAAGCATGATATTGCAGAATGGTTAACTAAAAATAATATTCCTTTTCCTTCTACAGCATTGAAAGCAAACTTGTTAATTCTAGCTAGGAGTAATAAGAAGGAAAAAATGTACTTTGTTGACGAACTGCTGCGTGACAATGGTCATGAAGTTTTTCGTTTACCACCTTACCATTGTCAATTTAACGCTATAGAATTAATTTGGGCTAATACAACACAATATTATGACAAACATTTAAAAATTAATGGAACTGATAAGGACGTTTTAGAAACTTGGGAAAAAGCATTAGAACAGTGTACAAAAGAAGACTGGAAGAAGGGTATCAATCACACAGAGGAATTAATTAAGCGATGGTGGCAAAGAGAAAAACTTTTGGATATTCATGTCGAACCATTAATTATTAATTTTGACGATTCTAATTCTTCTGATAGTGATGATGTCAGTTATAGTGACAGTGATTAAAGTTATACATATTTTTATTTTTTAATACACCAATGTCAAAACGCGCGTCGAATAAAGTGTTCGAGTGCATAGTGTTCGTTGTTTGTGAAAATGCTTTATTGCTAATGTTGTTCTGTGAAATTAAAACAGCCATGGAAATCATTTTAAAACAAAATGACAATATAAATAAATAATTGTCAAAAAGCGGTTCCTGTTTATTTATTGTGCGATTTTAAGATGGAAGTGTTGAAAAGTAGTGGATGCTGATATTGAAGCAGTATTTTCTTGTGCAACATCAAATATTCTTCAAAAAGTGGAAGCAACATTCTGCTAAAATAGTCGAAATGTTTTTACGACAAAATGTACAGAAGCTTTATGTACTGGCGTATTAAAAAAAAAGACAACTTCTTTTTCGGAAAACATATTACTGGCCTATTTTGCAGAATTAGGAGAAAAATATAAATCTTCTTCATTATGGTCATACTACTTAATGTGTGTTAATTTTAAAGCACAACGTGAACATCGAAAAATATAGTAAACTGCATTCTTTTTTGAAACAAAAATATGAAAGCTACCAAGCAAAGAAGTCTGAAATATTAACCCCTGAAGAAATTAAGAAATTTTTCTCACAGCAAGTAATGAAGTTTATCTTTTATATAAGGTAATAATTATCGCATCTCATGTTACAATTTGTTATAGGTTATATTAATTGTTGGTAATATGCGATTATTACACTTAACGCGCCAGGCTTGTAACTTGTAATTCAGCGCTCAGCGGGGCACATAGCCCGGAGAGTAGCTGTTGGTTGCAGTCTGGTTATATTCCTTATAGTAAAATAAGGATTTTATAGATGAACTTGCGACTGAAATATTATGTTTTAAGATTTCTGCCATCTAGAAGCACACTTTATATATATATATTTAAATTTGCTTTCCTTAAGTCGTACCAGAAAATAAAATATATTTGCAAGAAAAGCAAGTCGTGCGCACTTTGTATGATTGTACGCATGATGCGCACGCCTTGCTTTTCTTAGAGTTATTTTTTACTTTTTAGTACGACTTTAAGAAAAGCAAGTTTAAAAAAAAAAAATTTTTTCTACTATTTAGTCAGACCTTAATTGTTTATAACGTATAGAACAAATTAACACAAATTCATTTAATGGACCTGGGTTCCGTGGCATAAACATAACGGAATTCCATTATGCCACCGGAACTAACGTACAATTTTGTATTCTATGTTTTGCCGGAGGTGCCGGTTAGATAGTATATTTAATTCATTTTTCACTCCCGCGACCCCTACGTGCGAATATTTGCAAAAGTAACGATGGAATACTGTATTGTCATCCGATCTTAGTAACTGTGCTGTTCACCAGATGATTATGTCAGGCAGTGTGTTAGATAAAGGATGCAAGATTTGAAGAAAAACGTTGTGCATGACTACATTGTGAGTTAAATAAAAACAAATAAAAATGTAATGTGAGCGGCAAGTAAGGCTCAAAAAATGATCCTATCTTGGCAAGCATCTAATCTGCTACACATTCCACAGAATAGAACCACCTTCTTCAAGTCATGTTTCTCTTATGCTGCAGTTAATAATTACAATAAAGTGCCGACGAATAAAAGCATGACCTACAATAGCTTTAAGAAAAAAGTGCTTGCTCTTTGACACGTTTGGAATTATATTTCTGTTGGAGCAGCTCCAAATATTTCATACCATTTAATAAACCTTAAATCAATAACGGAGCTACAATTCCAGTCCAGACGTTAATTTTCTATGGAAACTGGGTATGTGCTTCCATCATCGGCGTGGATTTTCATGTGACCAATATTGACAATTTTGCCTATGTGTTTTTTTACTCGTGTGGTTTATAGCACTTGCCTTCGGCTCGTACTATACGCTCTACTTGTAAAAAAACACCATTTTAGCCACTCTTTATATAAAATACTATTATTTCAACCTTTACGTACTGTATATTGGCTTAGGACTAATCATAAAGAATGTCAGTTAAAAATTAAGTATTTTACAAGAATTAAATTCCAGCACTGTTATCTTTTAGATTTTAAACCGTTGTCATAAAACTGTAAATTAAGTACAAATGATGCTAGGTGCATTAAACTGTTTTAATATTTACCTATTTACAACGTTTCATAGGTATAAAAGAATATTCATTATATTTATCCTCATAAATTCTTTGGAAGATGTGTATGCAGTATTTAAATTCTACTTTATTACAAACTGGTATTATATGATTAGCCGCATAACAATGCGGGACAATGTTATGGGATATTTTAACAGTTCTAGTTAAAAATTCAGACCATTCCTACATAAAATTTTTAATTATCTGCTTTAATAAAGCAATAAGGCATTCTTTTATGGAATTTAGTCAAACTCCCAGGGAAATTATTTACTCGTCTTGTAATGGTATACGACATCCAACATAATTATTTGTTCTGCGAACAATGCAGTTATTTTAGATAGTTAAATGTAAAAGTGCCATGATGCGGAATTTAATATCTCTATTTTGCTGAAGTAATATAATACGGTCCAACAAGGCTGCATATAGCAGGTAATACATATTTATACCAGGTGACTCCACGGTGTTTTGTATTTGAATGATCATGTTTCTGAAAAATACTCGGACCTATCGATTTTATTGTGGAGAAGGACACGTCTATTTACTATTTTCATCTATTCAACCCTTAAGTAGCGGTATGACCCGCCCCTAACATTTTAAATGGCAAAGGAGGTCAAGCAGCACGTCGTTTTCAAACTCGTTAAATTTTCTTATAACGGTATCTTATTTTTTAAACTTGAACTAATAGTTCTCGAGAAGTTGCACTATAAAAAAGAATTTATTGAATTAATTCTCATGTAAGTGCTCCTTAAGGTTTTAATACATTTGCTTTACTTTTCCATATTATAGACTAACAACGGTAAAACGTTTAAGTGATATTAAAAGGGAAACCATTCAGTATGGATTCAGGAGCACTAGGCGAACTCCTTTTCTGTTGTAGTTGAATGGACGATACTTAAACTCTATAAAGTATACCGAGATAATACAAGATAATAATGATGACAATAATACACGTCTTTATTATTATCCATGAAAACATTACAACTAGATATTGGTTTTATAATAAAGTAAAACAAGATGATTAAATAGCGAAGTTAAGCGGGCACTTAACCAGATTAAGTACAAGATGTTCAAAATCGATGTTCTTGATTTTTACACCAAGTACACAAGAAAAGCGAAGTTTGTGCATCTTAAACAGAACAAAATAATAGTATTAAATTAATTATATATATTTTTGAAAAAGATAAAGCTGTAAGAATGAAATAATTTACACTTCAAATATACTTACTGTTAATTAATTCTCTACATGCAGGGGTATAATAATCATGTACATTGACTTTGGAACGAATATGACTAATATGTCTTTTTAGATATAGTAATGCTGTTTTTTTTAAAATAATTACTCAAACCATTATAAATTTCACTAAATGATCTCTTAAACAGTTCAGTACGATACTGCGGTGGACTCAGAAGGCCTTTAAATTTGAAAGTTAACGTTCCAAATTTAATTTTTTGACATATTTTTTGTTTATTATTCCATGAAAAATACAAATTTTATGGTAAAATCTTCGGTTGTGCATATTCAGTCATTTTACCTTATTAAGTTTGTGGAAAATTTTCTGCTTTCCATATGAGTCTGAGACATGAATTTTGCAATAATAGAGCTGTGTGTCGTCCGCATATAAATCTACTTTTCAACAATTTAATTGGTTTGTATACATAGTAAATAATAAGGGACCGAGAATTGATCCTTGGGCAACGCCTGATCTTAGAGTTAAGCAATTTGAAATGTTAATTTTACTCGTTTCCAATTTCTTAGGTTGTCATCAAATAATTGTGATGTTGATTCAGAAAGCCCTATGCAATGCAAGATATTATAAGTATTTCATAATTAATAGTATCAAAATTATTAAAATTAACTCTGCTGAAAATTTCACCAATTTGCATCCTATAAGTTTGCTGCCAGTTATGTCAAAATTAATAGAAAGACTCATGTATAATCAGATCGTTAGTTACGCGACAAAACATCAAATAATCTCTATAAGTCAGTCAGACTTTAGGGTATACCATAGCACTACCAGTGCATTCCTCAAAATATTGGACTACAATTAGATATTATGATAAAGGCAAAACGAATACTTTAGTGTTGCTTGACTACTCCAAAGCGTTCGATACTATTAACCACGGATTATTATTATCTAAACTGAAATATTACGGTTTCTTTAACAATATTCTGAAAATGATAAAATTTTATTTTACTATTTTGGGGCTCTTGTTTTTTATTCTATATGCTGCTGATTCTTTTATTGCATTCACAACTTGTAAATCTCATTTTTACGCGGATGCTTCCCAGATTTACAGCACTTTTGAACCATTACAAGCTGAGCATTCTGTTGAAAACCTAAATCAGCATATTAAAAACCTTGTGAAATATTCTCGTAAGTATTGTTTGCAAAAAAAGTCTGCTGTTATTGTTTTTAGAATGGAAAGTAATAGACAATTTATCATACATAATACTGAGATTTTTTGACCATAACTTCAAATTCCAATAGCATATTAATAACCTCATGAAAAACACCTATTCAGCATTGAAAAAATTATACTAATGTCGTCGTTTTCTAAATGAAAAATTTAAAAAACTAAATAAATCACTTGCTCTAGCATTTTTAAACTATGGTGATATCGTTTAAGGTCCTTAACTTAAACCAAATTAATACCTACAGGATACAAAAGCTCCTAAATATGGGTGTAAGGTTCATTTTAACTTGAAAAAAACTGATCGTGTGTCTTATAAATTAAAATCCCTAAAATGGTTAAATATGGACTCTACATGAAACCTACATCTTACATGCTTGATTTTTACTGAAAATCATTCATACTTAAAAGAGCTATTACTTCCCAGATCCCTTATTTATGATCGCATCCTAAGGTACACGGAATATCTAACAACTCCTAAATACTCGACAACGTTCTTTAACAAATATTTTGCATACTCTGCCGTGAACCATCCCTGCTAGCATTAAGAAACTCTCGGTTAAATCTTTCGAAATTAGTTATGAAACATTCTTTCTTGACCAATGAGCAGAGGTACAGAAGTAAAAATACGTATTTGTTTTATTTTTATTTTGTATTGTCAATTGCATACTATCTATATATTGTATACATATTGTATTCATTTGTCACATAATTCCTGTAAAATTTTTGATGGTTGAGTATCTGAGCAGCTCCTAGGCTGGAATCCGCCATATGTTGTTAAATAAAAACACTTTATCATTATTATCAAAATCCTTACTGAAGTCAAGCAAAATTAAGCTTGAACATAAATCTTGATCAGTAGCCCCTATAATACCAGCTATTATAGGTGAGAGGGCTATGATGCAACTGTCTTTGGGTCTTTTGCAACGTGATATTGCTTATAGACATTGAAAAAGCCTACGATTCGGTTTGGCTCAACGGCTTAATTTATAAACTTAAAAATGTTTGTAAATTTCCTGTGCATCTTGTTTCACTAATGAAAAGTTATTTGTTTGGCAGGCAAATAATAGTAAACATAAATGGTACCCACTCGGCCCTTAAACGCATGTCAGCCGGCGTTCCGCAGGGGGCTATATTGTCACCTCTGTTGTATAATATATACCTCGCGGATACGCCGACAAGCCAGTCAACAGACATAATTCTATATGCCGACGACACGGCAATCTACGCCAGGTCCTTTTATGCCGTTACGGCGTTACAAAAAGTGAGGTACCATTTAAATACTTTACTAAAATACCACCAAAAGTGGAAAATAAAAATAAATCCTGAAAAAACTGAAATCATTACGATGCACAGGAAGTTTACAAATATTAAAACTTTCAATAAAATTAAAATTAATGACACGGTTATTGAGGAAAGGAGCACGGTCAAGTATCTAGGGGTAACCCTGGATACGAGACTACGCTTCAGACCTCATATAACCAGAGTAATAAATAGTACGTATGCTGCCTTAAGTCGACTATATCCATTAGTCAACAAAAGGAGCACATTAACTAAGGATAACAAGCTAACCCTTTATAAAGTTATGTTAAAACCGATCCTTACCTATGCATGCGCGTCTTGGAACACAATTTCAGATGCGCAATGAAATAGACTACAAAGGACACAGAATAAAATCCTTAGATTACTTACAAGCACAAATAGGTATACTCCTATAGAAACACTTCATAGGAGAGTATAACATCCCTCTAATTAGGGATTATATAATAGAAACTTCGCAAAAATTCTTTAAATTAAAGATACATAATTCCCCGCTTACCACTAATATGGTAGATATACGGGAACATCATAATTTTGAGCATACCCATAAGCTCATACATGAAAATCTTCCGATTTATTCGGACAGATAACAACATTTTAATTACACATAATTTTCTTGCAGGTTAAGCAGAACTTTGATGATTTGAATTGGTTTTGAGACATTATATTTATTCCTTTTATCCTAATATTAAAAATTACTATTTTTACCTGAATAATTGTTTTATTTCTTTAAATTTTTATGTATATAACCGAAATAATCGGTGAATTTTTAATTGTATATATATTCCTTTTTTAAGCAGGTTTTTTCTTTGGTTAAGTTTCCTGCAAATTAAACACTCAATTATATATATCAGAGAATTTATCATTTATTTTTGTATTTTCTAAAACTTTTAGTAATTGTAATGAGATTTAGTTCAAACTTTTTAAGAGGACGTTGTTTATTTTATTAACTTTTAATTCTATTTAATTTCATTGGCATAAGATCGGCCCCCCGCCTCGTTTCTAAGCAACAGCTTACTGTAACGCGTCGGGTACTATATATTATGTATTGTAAGTAATAATATAAATGAAATTAATAAAATAGAAAAAATGATATGTACATAAAACTCAATAAAGCATTTTAAATTGTAATTGTAATTGTCTTTGGGTCTAAATCCTAAACAGGTGTTCTCTTAGCTGTTGTGCCATTACCATTTCAGTAAGTTCTGGCATAATTGGTAATATACTAATGGCTCAAAGATCTTTGAATTCTTCTAGATTATTTCTTACATTAGAATTCTTCCACATTGTTGAAGATTTGTATTCAGTTAAGCAAAAATTAATTATACGATTTAAATGTAAAATTATATGGGGACAACACAATTTTAATCTGTTAACGATTAAACCATCACATCCGGCTGCGGTAGTTTTTATTTAATTTAAAATCTTATATATTATGTATTCATCGACACGCTGAAATTTAAAATTTATATTATTTACAGATGACGCTCATTCACAGATGCATTTATTCAAACTAGACAGTTCTTCAATATACCAATAGGCAACTCTGGAGCAAGAAAGAATATACTTATTATGTGTACTGCTGAATATGTCTTGAAATATCAGTAGGAACTCAAGAGAGCAAATGAATTCAGTCTTCTATTCGACTTTAACCGAGGAACCTAGGTCGAGCTTTCTTTAAGAAATATTGCAGATCGTATAGACCGTAATGCAGCAACGATAGTGCGCTTTGAAAAGGGGAACAACGTAAATCCTAGTGACATATAGATCAACTACAACAACAAAGGCTGGATTACATACCAGATTACTGAAGAAGGTGAAAAATTGAAGAGGCTGTTCTGGATTATGACTAATACAAGACTTCCTGAAATTAAAGATCTGTACAAAACTAAAAAAAGGAACATAAATTCAGTACCAAATTAGCTAAGTCAAATTATTATAACAAAAAAATTACTAATTCATCCAATAAGACCAAAGAAACCTGGCGCATAATTAATTCTAGATTAGGCAAGAATAACAGTGACATAAAAACTGTTGTCATTAATTACAACGGCATTTGTATAGATAGCCCAAATGAAGTTGCTAATCTTTTCGCCAGCCACTTCTCTAATGTAGCTGAGCAAAATGCCCTTAATCATTTTGGGCAGAATTTGGCACTACCTTGTACATCAATGCCAAATATGAACATCACAAACCTACATATTGATCCTTTCACTGAACAAGATCGACGCCCTAGATCAGATTAAAAATAAAAAATCCATAGGGACTGATGAATTATCCTTGATTACAATTTCTGGTATTCTAGATCTAATTATGCAACCACTGCTTTATTTATTTAATCAGTCTCCGCACCAAGGTTGTTTTCCTGACGTGTTTAAAACAGCCTTAGTTTTACCAACTCACAAGAAGGGCGACTTAAATAATATTGATAATCACAGACAGATTTCCATACTCAATTCGTTATCTAAATTATTTGAAAAAATTGTCTGTAATAGGGTTTTCCCACTAATTTTATTTTAACAATTTGTGTCGTGAAAATGATATAATAAAACATTTTATTAATTTACAACAATTTACTTTTCTAACCAGGATTATTTCTAAGAAAATATCGTTAAAGCAACTTGCTGATAATTTCATTGCTTTTTAAAACGGGCATTTTACGCGCCAGAATTACGTATCTACCCGGAAAACCCATGAGATTATGGATATAATTAGTTTGTAACAGATTCTAACTGTGTGTTAAAGAAAGCTTTCCTCTAAAACTTCTCAGAATTTCAATTTGTAATGCTTGTACTGTGATTGGTCTAAAGCAGTGGACGTGTAAATATTGGCCAATTAGAATCCAGATAAATGCGGCATAAGTTATTCGTCAAAGCGTCGGACGTTAATATTTTATCCTGTAGTTTAGGTTTAACCTTCACTGACATTACATATCAGATGATTAACCTAAAACGTTAAATTTATATTTTTATGTTTATATTGTTTGGAGTGAAAATATTATTTTATCAGTTTCTGGTTTATGCTTTATTAATTCTACAATCAACATGGAATCAGGTGGAAGAGGGATATGTTAGAGGTGCCGCTGATAATTTACCTAAAATAGAAAAGTGCTGAGTGCTGTCAATAAATAGAGGTTATGTTATGTTAACAGAGACCAAGATTAATAAACAATCTTGATTGATTTCAGGGTGTTGCCGTCACAACGCGCCAATTTATGGCTGTTTAAAATGAACCCAACTTCAAGTTTTTTTTGTTACTATTAGTAAAATTAATAAGATAATAAATATGCCATAAATCATTTTTTTACGTGAGTTAAGTATTTCAGCAATAATTTTTTTTCTGGGAAAACCCTATTGTCTCTCTGCTCATTTGGAGAATAATGCATTACTGACCACGTTTCAGCATGGTTTTAGGAAAAATAGATCTGTCGAATCAGCCACCTGTGAATTGCTAAATTTCGTTTACCTTGAACTGGACAGAGGCAAATATGTGGCCTCACTGCTATTTGACCTCTCCAAGGCATTTGATTCTGTATGCCCTAATTTTTTAATAATGAAACTTAGCAGATATAACTTGTCAGGCAACATAATTAGTTGGATCCAACCGTATCTTGAGGGATGAAATATGGTCATTGATATTAATTGTGTCAAGTCAGCTGTGCATGATGTTAAACTTGGTGTGCCACAGGGATCTGTGCTAGGTCCATTATTATTTTTACTATTTATTAATGACTTGCCGAATCATATAAATGGGGGCCTTGTTACAATGTTCGCTGATGATACTACCATAACCCTGTCAGCTGAAACACCCCAGCAGTTGGTAAATATGATTCATGATGCCACCTGTGATCCAAGTACTTGGTGCGAAAGAAATAGACTAGTTTTGAATAAAAGTGAAACAAAATGTATACACTTTTTTAAGAGAAGATACATTCCTAATAAAAACCTGATTAGAGATATCCAATTCTCGCAGTCGGTAACGTTTCTAGGTACCTGCATAGATGACAGACTTACCTGGGATGCTCATATGGATGGTGTCTGTAACAAACTGAATAAAGCCTTTTATGCCATTTTGCAGATGAAAGATATCTTAACTGTTCCAGGACTTCTAAACATATATTACGCTATGGCATACTCACATATTTCTCTGAATATAGTTAGCTGGGGTGGTGGGAGAGACTTCAAGAGAATATTTGTAGCTCAAAAGAAACTTCTAAGACTAATTTTTAATATGAAGTACAATGAAAGTTGTAGACAGATTTTTGTAAATAATAAAACCCCATCAACTTATATTTTCAAGTGTGAAACGTTTGTCAAAAGTCACTACAATTTATTCATCAGCAATTCATGTCTACACGACCACAGTACTAGACACGGTGAATTATTGCGTATTCCTTACCATAATACCTCTACATATAAATATTCACCTAACTACAAATGTATCAAACTGTATAATAAATTGCCCACTAACCTCAAAAACGACGAATTTTTATTAGCCTCCGTTTGTATGTTTGTATTCTCTTTTACTTGTATTTTATTTTTTGTATGCTTGCTTGTTTGTTACTTTTTTCTATTTATTGTATCATGTGACTTTTACATATAGGTATATGTTTTATATTGACGTTTCATATCTGTAAAATGTACAGCTCTATATGAACGAATAAATCATTATTATTATTATTACGGATGCGAAAAAAATGTGAACTATTGACATTTTGTATCCACCTATATATTCACTAAAATTCATAAACGTATTTTAAAGAATTAGAAGGCGGTTAAATAAAAATAGGCAGATAAAAATTTCTCTACTAGAAGTATCATATGCCAGACACTTGAAAAAGTTCTTCGTCTTCCATACAGCAACAGTAAATCACAGATAATAACAAGAATTATAAAAAACTATGACCATCATGACAGTAATTTTTTTATTTGTCTGTCACCTTTAGATAATATAGCTACCAAAATTTAAAATCGTATAAAATCTGTCGATAAATTTATAAAGTTATTAGACTGAACTATATTATCACTGTAAAATACTGAGAAACTTAAAAAATTTCATGAAATGTATTATCATAAAAAGATCATATTTTTAAACGGGCTACCTATAAAGACATTTATATAAATTATTACCGATATTATGTACCTATTCATAGTGAAGCTGTAATATATTTATTTTTTTTCATATAAGGTCTATCTGGAAAAAGACAAAAAGTAGGCTCGGAATTGTTTCTTTGGAGCTTCTGCATCACGTCAAACAAAAATAACTATTTGTTGACATCTTTAAATTTAATCTCTTAATATAAAAACACGAGAGAAACATGATAAACAGTGTACGCCAAGAGCAAGCGAACGTCGGGTTCCCTTAAGAATAATTATATGATTTGGCGCCTACGCTGCTCTCAGGCTTAAAGAGTATATCGCTATCGATTACACGTTATGCAGACCTTACCAGAAGTACACATCTTGATCCTGCTAAATTAATAAGACATTTACATGTAAAAAAATATTGTCTACAATCCCTAACCCAATCATACAAAGATTTTCGATTAAGAAAGTATACATATGTACAAGATAGTTATTTTTTCAACAACCGTTGATGAAAAGATAACCTTACCCCAGTTTATATTTCAGTCAAAATTAACCGAACAAACATTTCTACATTCATATAAATAAAGATTACGAGAAAAAAAATAGAAGGCCAATTCTACCATTTTAAAAAATACATAGGGTCACATTATGGGTACAACTTTAGAAAATACGAATTCAGCAAGTCTGGCAAATCTAACCCAATCATACAAGAGGCTATCAATTAAAAAAATAGATATATGCAAGCTAGTAATTTTTTCAACAATCATTGTTAAAAAGATAACCTTGCACCAGTTCGCGTTTCAATCAAAATTAACCGAACAAACATCCATATAAATAAAGATTATGAGAAAAACATAGAAGTCTTATTTCGCCCGTTAAAAGAAAAAGAAAAATATTTATCTATCTGTCTATTAAGTCTTAATTTCAGAATATTTTAAAATATTTTTATGAATTTTTGTAAATATATAGCCAGATACAAAATGTCAACAGCTTCATATTTTAACTTATTAAGTAAATGAGCAGATTGGATGTTTGGAAAATATCTGTAGTTCTTTTCATTTCACCTGACCTTCCATCTAATTCTATATCGAAAAACAAATTATTATTAGTAATTATTGCACTATAGACAATGATAAAACTAAAACTTTAAAAGCTTCGACAAAAAATAATCAAGTAAACAACGAATCTCTTCTATATGTATTTTAATAGCTCATTAAACTTTTTATCACATGTTCAATGTTCAATACTATCTATCAAAACGGCTAGCTACTTGTATTTATATGATAAAACAACTCGGCAATAAAACAACAGTAGACTGCTTAAGACTGGTTTATTTTTGCATTTTTCACAGTATAACGACTTGCGGATTGATGGAATGGGAACAATCATGCCATTTACATAAAATATTTAAATTACAAAAGAAAGCTACGTAGTAGCCCAAATTAAATATGAAGGTCATTGTAAACCCTTCTTTAAACGTCTCTAGATATTAACTCTGTCATCGTGTTTCATATACGAATGCATGTAACATTAAAAAATTAGAAAATGATTAAATCACCAAGCAGGAAGATATGCACTATCACAATACCAGAATAAAAACAAATTAAAGGTTAGGCAAGTACAGTTTGAGCAAGTCGCAAATTTAAATAAAAAATTAGAAATATTCTTGTAAATAAAGAGTTTTATACACATATGATGAATATTTTGCTTATTTTTATGCTTTGCCTGATTTATCGTAAATCCAATAACTTGTAACATTCTGACTATTGACTATTTGTACTGTTTTGAATTTTTAAATTGTTATTTATTTATTTTGTTTCTCTGTATTTAAGGTACTGATTTTATGACTTTATATTTATTTATTTTTTAACGTCGGCCTATTTCCATTACTGAGGGATAACACCGACGCTTGTAGATCGTTTACTTGCCTAACATTATTTAATAGAAAAGGAACCGAAAACTCTACGTTCCCTCCGAAGGATGGTATATTTACTACGCAACCCTCGCCCAAGATTGCATAGCTCTTGCGCATATAAGCCACTAGAAGATGCGGGATAAGGACAAGTGTTCTTTTGAAACGGTCACCCATTCAAGTACTAAACGAGGCTGACCTTGCTTTACTTTACATATCGATAGGTACAGTAAAGACGCACCTTCGCTCGCCCCTATATATTTATTTTGTGTGTATTTATTTTATAATTGTCTTTACATTACTCTGTATCTCAACTGGCGTATGTGAACATTATTTATATGTATACCACGAATTTTTATTAAAATATAATTTTGACGTGTATCAAAAATAGTAAATCAAAGAAATTATGCAAAGAGAAATTTAATACAAAAAATTATAGTTTAAAAAACTAAAAAACATGCTTTAATAGCAAACTGAACTAAAAAGTAAAAAATAATGTTTAAATATTAAGATTTTGTTCAACAGCTATAGAAAGTACAGTAACTCAATATAATTAAATGATTTTTAATAAGCTAAAAATAAGAGTGATGTGATTGACAAAAAAAATTCATTTTATTGTAAAAAGTGTGGGGTGCTTGATATCAATTGTTATAAATATTTTATTGGTAGCTGTTGATAAAAGTAGAATTATAATAAAAATACAATAAAATGATTTTTTCTTGTCAATCATTTCATTTTTATTTTAAACTTATTAAAAATAATTTAATTATATTGAGTTAGTGGACTTTCTATCGCTGTTGATAATATTTAAACATTATTTTTTACTTTTTAGTTCGGTTTGCTATTTTTCGTCAATCACCTCTTTTTAATCGTCTGTAACGTATTTGCCGTTGTATAAGCCCTTGTTAAACGCTAGTTCCAACTCTAATACATACATTATGATGTAGTATTAATTATGTACCACTAGCGGATACTCCGCGGTTTCGAAAAGCAGGCGGGTATCAGCTGGTTTCTATATGTATCGGTGTTCATGATGCTAATTCTAAAATTCACCCAATCTAATATATTGGTGAGAAACGTGCCGAGGGATGAATGGTAAGAGGGTGACTAAAAATGTCATGTTGCTAGCATGAACCTCAAGGAACCGGCCACACCCTGTTGTATAATAGCCTTACCCTTCCATCGGACGTCTGGAAGGGTTGACAGTTTGTAATAAAGTATATATTAATATCAGCGGCGCCTCCGGCAAAATGATGACAATAGAATGGTCATTTTTTTATTTTTTATTATTTTATCCTCATGATCCTGGTGAGGACATTAGGACAAAGTTGTCAGATTATTGTATTGTCATCAGTCCTTGACAAGTGTACAAAGTTTCAGTTTAATCTGACTTTTGAAGTGGGTGAGAATCGCGTTCAAAAATTCCGTTACAAACATACAGGTGAAGTTAATAAAAACGTGTTACAAATAACAACAGAAGATATAATTTACCAACGTAGTCCTATTGTTACAAACTGTATGTGAGCGAAGTTGGACAAGTCCTGGTACAGCAATTCGGACTCCAATTGTCTTGCAGCAAATCTAAACATTATTTAGCAATTTAGTTCTATCGCGAGAAAGCATATGATTCCAAAGAATATGCTTTTGTGGATTTGAAAAATTATGGAAAACTTCGTGCATTTAATGTATTATTCAAATAGATTATTGGTTATTTCGATAACCAAATATTAATTAATAATAATTAGTTAAAAAAAACTGAAGGCTCATATTAGTCTAAGCCTAAAAATAAATTATGTAACCTCACGGTTCGATTAAATAATGTATTTAATATTATTAGGTAAGTAAGTAAGTAGCTAGTTCTAGACAATTAAAATATTTCTAGGTAATTATGAAGGTGATAGATAATTACAAAATTCTTGATAATCGCAAAAGTGCTGAACGATTATAAAATTGCTGATTGTGAACAAAATTGCCAAAAGAAATAGAAAAACAATGTTTTATTAAAATTTAGTTAAGGAATTGAATCTAATTTTCTTACTTCCACGTCAAGTGGACGCAAAAAAATTTTTTGCGTTATAGGTTTAAAATGCCATGAAACGTCGAGATTTTAAATTTGAGAGAAAAAAATTTCTATCCCTCGGTCTGTAAGTTTTTTGTGCGCACGTTTACTCTGGAACCGTTTATGATATTAACTTGAAATTTGATATCTATTATAACGAGATATGGAAATAGATTATATTTTGATCTAATTCCGTTGAAGGGTTCGGGGGCAAATGGGGTAAATAAGGGTAAATAAGCAAAGCAAGCAGGTAAGAGTCCATAAAATTTAGGGCATCAACGAAAAGCCAAGGTCTTAAAAGTTTTTTTTATCATTAGCCACCCCCACTATCCCCACATACTATTATGAAAGGGAGTTAAAAAATTAAAATGTGATTTAGTGTGTAGACGAGAACGAAGCGTTTCAAAAAATTTTTCTACCACCCCCATTGCTACCCCCACCCTATTATTTAAGGGAACAAAAAATTATATTGGGATTTAGTGTGTATACGAGAACTAAAGGCCTCTAAAAAATTTTTGACATTAGCCACTCCCTCTACCACCCCCATTGCCACCCCCACCCTATTATTAAAGGGAGTAAAATATTACATTTTGAGTTAGTATGTATAAGACTTGGATACCAAATCTGGATGTGGAAGTAGAGAACCTTGGGCAACGGTTTTAAATAGTGAAAGCTCGTTAATAAAATAATTCACAAAACTTAATAAATAAAATTTATCTGTATGGTATTCGAACAGGGAAAGAAATGTGGATAAAGAATGTAATAATAAGTGTTACTCGAAAATCTTACAATAGAATTCGTAGATGTCAATCAATTTAAATTTGGAAGGTGTGAAAGAGACAATTGCTGTAACAAAAGTACATAATTTAGTTTAAAGAAAACATGACTGAGTTCCTAAGGTACAAAAATAAATTTATGAAATATGTGAAGGAATTTAGCGGTGATACGAAGAAAATTCTGTTAGTTTGAAATATCTCACTTACAAAAACTACAAAAAAGCTATACATATCGTGCTAAATATAAATAAATATCAGGAATTTTTATAAAGCTGTTCAATGTATATAGGCCACGAAACGCTCACTGTATTCTATTTTGATTTGATTAAATAAATGTCACATAATAACGAAATACTTCATATTCATAGGCTACTTTCAACTATTCGATTCTTAAATAAATAGTTTAATTAGTATTTTCAATGTTTAAAAACTCTAAAACTGTTAAAGATAGCGCTATCATGTTATATCTTTGGAATTAGAAAAAAAAAATCAAACAATACATAGGGCGTTCTATAAAAAAAACTGTTGTCTTGTACCCCCCGATTTCTGCACGTCACTGTGCTACCTTTAACATGTTAAGGAGGTTCAGTTGAGTTCTGCGACTTTTATTCGAAACTTTTTCTCTATCTTCAATAGTAACGATAATAAAGGGCAGCTTAGATATAATGAGTAACCCTGTACGCGTGCAGTATATTTTACTGACTCATGGAGACATATTCAAACAGATCTAATTCATTCTCTATACACATATACACAAAATTAGAATTGAACTGTGAAATCTGTGACGGTGAATGATACAATTATGGCCTGAAAGTCAGAGTAGGTCATGCAATATACCAAGCAAAGGCAGAGACAAAGGCTTATCAGCATAATAGACCGTGTTAGACAACAGTTATCCGTCCTGTTTCCGCCGTAGACATGTTGCTCCTGCCTTAAACTAGACGCCTAAAGGATACATACTAGAGAGAAGCACCCTAATTGATAGATCTTCACGTGATCCGATTCAGTGCCATTAACTGCATCAGTGAAGGAAGGCGACTTGAATTATTCATTAATTGATTTATATCACAAAACTTTACTCACAAGGGCGAGGTCTTCTTTAAATAATTAGAAAATATTGACATAACTGCTTATAATGTAACGAGATAATGTTATCTCGGTTACAACGTTTTAAATTTTGAAATCTTAGTATCTTAAAGTCAACCAATCCGAATTCATCACAATTACGTATATACGTGGCGTGCTGCCGTCAATAGAATGTCCATAGATTCTTTTTTTTACATTTATTTAACGTCGGTCTATTTCCACTACTGAGGCCTATCACCGACGCCTGTAGACGAGCTACCCCCAACCAGGTATTTTGCCGAACCTCTTCCCTTAAGAAGAATATGGATCTTTTACTTGCCTAACATTTAATAGACAAGGGACCGACAGCTTTATATCCCTTCCGAAGGATGGTATATCACCTACACAAATCCCTCGCCTAAGGTTGCATAGCTTCTGCGTATACACCGATATACAAGCCGCTGGAAGATATGTGAGGCGAGGACACGGTCTTCTTTGTGAACACGAAATGGCCCTCTGGTTGGTGAAATAAAAAATTTCTAGCAGTGGTGAGTTAGAGCTGAGACCCTAGAGGGCGTTCGTGCACTTAATTTTGATGCGAGAAACCTTTGGGTTCGAATTCTGGTAGTGGTAGTTAGGGTCAATTGCTACACTCTGTATAATGTGGTCTGGAACTGTTGTAGCACTTTGTTTTAGAATTTTATTTTATTTAGTACTGATTAGACTTTTTAGTTCTGATAGGGTCAACGGCCACCCTGTGTATGGTTTTCTTGAAAAAAATAACATTTGGTTTAAAATGGAACGAACAAAATATTTATTTAAGAATTTAACTGAACAGAGTTTAAAAGGAATGGTATTTTTATTTAACAAATTTTTCTTTTACTGAGTAACTATTCGACGGCATAAATTCAGTCTGTGGAATTTAGCAAAATTGTTTATTAAATTGCCTGTCTTTGTTCTTCCGAAAAAATTTAGTTTTTGATTAAAACTGCGTGGGCCGCGAAGGCGAAATGAAAAATGAAATGGGGCCACTTAAGGCGAAAGGATTTACTTAATATTAAAAGTAAATGGGGCCACTTAAGGCGATTTCCTAAAACTAACTCTTTTTAACCAGTTTTCGGTATGGAAGCTATATCTGAACGGCTAGTCACGAAAAGTATGCAGGGACAGAGAGTAAGAAAGTCTAACCAGACGGTGGGTATCTACAACTTGAGTTAAATTGTAACCGGACCGGAAGCACTAGCAAATTAGCTTATTACACTTAAAATCACTTTTAAATAACTTTTTCCACTAAACCACTTCGCGAATACTTAACATAGGAGTCACCGTCAAAACTAAACTTGCCCCACAGCTATCATATGCATTAGGCAGGTCTTCATAGAAGTTGTCTTTTTCGTTTTCATCTTTGTCTTCAGTTGGGGCATGTGCATTTATAAGACTTAGATTAAAGAATTTTCCTTTTATCCGTAGAGCGCACAGTCGTTCGCTTACGGCCTTGAATCCAATGACAAGGTGCTTTACCTTTTTTGACACAATGAATGCATTACCGAACTCGTGACGATATGCATTACAGCTGAAATATACATCATGTTCTTTTTTTTGCATGACCCCGTTCCCGTCCATCCATACTTCTGGACAGTGTACTAACATTCCATGTACAGATCATTAAATCATTATCCTTAGTTCGGTGCCTGAGTTGTAATTCCAGTCCGGCGTTTTCAGAATGAGACTTCGTAACGGTAGGTTTTTTCCAGGCAGGGGTTGTTAGCCCCTGGCCCAACCCTCTTCCTTTATCCGGGCTTGGGACCGGCAGGGGCGTTGTAGGGCTACTAAATCCACCCAACAAATAACCCCAGGCGGAGTTATTTTGACATGTATGTCATCTCCAATTTGCTGCACATATTTTAATATCGGATATTCTTTGGCGTGTAAGTAATGCTAGCAACGCAACAATCAAGCTTTAGTAAACAATCGACAATTCTATTAAGAAACACGTTTTTTGAAATCTTGAGTGGTGCCTCGTTTATTCAATAATTTTATCATTGGAATTGAATAAAAACATAAAACATGTTATCAGACAGTGATGAAGATCTACCATGAGAAGTGTGTGAAGCAGCTAAAAATGCATTTTCTGGACTTGTTCCCAGCAAATCTATTAGGCTATATGAATCTACTTACAGAGACTTTATGGGATGGTATGATTCTAAGAAATTAAAAAAATGTGTCTGAAAGTGTGATATTGGCATATTTTTAATATAATAAATATTAAAAGTGTGCAGTCGTCAACGTTATGGTCTATATATTAAATGCTGAAGCTAACAATAAAAGTCAAACAAAATATAGATGTGGAGATATATTCCAAATTAGTGCCGTACTTGCAAAATAAATGTGTAGGATGTCGTCCAAAAAAGTCAGGAGTTTTAACAAAAGCGGAGATTGAAAAATGAGGGGTACCAGATGAATGCTTCTCATGAATGAAGGTGAGTCATACTAATTCATTGGTATATATTTTTATAGATTTGTAGATAAAGCATTTATATTGTTTCAGGTTATTTTAATATTTGGCGTATATGGGGCATGTATAAGAAGAGAACTATTGAATGTAACAATAGATGTTATTGAGGATAAGGATTCAATTATTATTGTAAGAATTCAAGATTTAGAAACTCACATTCAAAAAACACTTACCATTTCAAATTTGACCCATATTTAATTATACCGAAAATATTATAATTTGCGTCCAGAGTACACAGCCAACCGTAGATTTTTTATTAGATATGTCAAAGGAAAATATGTGAAGTACGTCATTGGCATTAATAGAATTACAAATACTCCAAAATAAATTGCAACATATTTAAAATTACTGAAAGCAGAGAGCTACATTGGTCACTGCTTCCGAAGATCATCTGCTACACTGCTAGGTGATTCTGGAACTGATTTCGCCAGTCTTAAAAGACATGGGGGCTGGTGGTCTTCGACGGTTGCGGAGGGATACATTGAGGAATCAATTGAGAAGAGAATTGAAATTTCTAATAGTATCTTATCTGCTCCCAAATCTAGTGCTTCTTCAATAATTACTCAGTGCTTTAATCAATAAACTATTGCAATGAACGACTTTTATCTATAGATGTTTTTGTAGTAAACTTATTTGTTACAATTGTCTTTCCGCTTTCAGGATAGTTTGATGATTTGTGAAAAGTGTTCCGTAACGTTTGCTTGAATCATTACTGAAATTAATTTGTAATGTTTTCGTTTGCAGTTAAATAATGAGTGATCAATACAATTTTTACTTTTTCTATTCTGGTATAATTATTTATTGCTGATTGAAAACTATGTGTCCTAGTGAAGTTGAGTTATTGGTGAGTTTCGTCTATTTCCGCGTAAAATATCAATATAGAGATCACCTAATATGGTGTGTACATCAGCATCTTCCTTATAGTTATCAAATAAAAGTAGACCTGTGTTAAATTCTTTAAGACAAATTCAGTCGTTTATTATTATTTTTTGGCCGCAGTAGTTATATTGGTTCTCAATATTTAACACTCGACTACTTTGTTATTTCAATATTCTAAACTAATGAATTTATTAAATTTAAAAAATAATAACAAATAAACCCCATTATTGATCAGCTTTAACAGACGCATTATGGCCGATGTTAGTAGGCTTAGGTGTATAGATACAGCTGCTGGGTAAATTTATGCGGGATTGTTTCAAACATCCAGCAATAGCTATAAATGATACATGAGTACACAGACATTGCTTGCACAATTGACTAATTGTGGTCAAAGTTAAAGCTTGAATATGTTTTCTGTTATAATTGAAATGCAAGTTTGTATTCAAATATGTCAATAGCAGGCCCTATTTTGTAATTAATTTACTGGTGCTGCACCTTACAATAATATCATTATTCCAGATATACCATAAAATTAGATATATTACTATATTGTAGCCGGTAGCGAATCTTTCATTGAGGGCGAGTACCTCAAATACTATGACGGTATTTTAAAAAACACAAAAATATTTTTCAAGCCCAAGAGACACTCATTTTACAGAGATAATACAATTATTTTTCATTAATTATCAAAATAATTTGAATCTAAAATTTTAGTCCTTTAAACTTCATAGAAATATATGAAAAAATATGTAAAAAAATGTTTTACGGGAATAACCTTAACATACTTTTTTAATAAAATGAAATGGCATGGGATGGGATAGAATAGAATAGAATAGAATAGGATAGGATAGGATAGGATAGGATAGGATAGGATAGGATAGGATAGGATAGGATAGGATAGGATAGGATAGGATAGGATAGGATAGAATAGAATAGAATAGAATAGAATAGAATAGAATAGAATAGAATGGGATGGAATGGAATGGAATGCAATGGAATGGAATGGGATGGGATGGGATGGGATGGAATGGAATGGAAAGGAAAGGAAAGGAACGGAAAGGAACGGAACGGAGTGGAACGGAACGGAGTGGAACGGAACGGAACGGAATGGAACCAAACGGAATGGAACCAAACAGAACAGAACAGCACAGAACAGAACAGAACAGAACAGAACAGAACAGAACAGAACAGAACAGAACAGAACAGAACAGAACAGAACAGAACAGAACAGAACAGAACAGAACAGAATAGAAGAGAACGGAACGGAACGAAATGAAGCGAAAAGGAATCGAATGGAATGGAATGGAATGAAATGGAATAGAATAGAACCCCTTTTATAAACTTTTATTATTTTAAATATAATTTATCATTCATTTTAATAATTGTTTTTTTCCTGGCCAACAAGTTTCATCTATTATAGGAAACTAGTTTTAAAGGAAAAAGAGAAAATCCTACTTATTATTCGCTATAGATGGTGCCCTCTTTACATCAAATATCTCATTGTCTCTTTTCCTCAAACAAAATTCTTTTATGTCGCAAACACAAAAGGGTATGTTTAGCCTCTCTTGTAAGTTCTCTGAACCTATGACCATTTGCTCCAACTTAAACCAGCTAGCCGTTTGCATTTATTGCTTTGTTTATTGGCCATTTTAACAAAAGAAAGCTCACGTTTCCTGTATAGGTAACGTAAGCTTGCTGAAATCACAGACTGATGGCTCCAAGCATGCAGATTCTGGAACCAATAATCAAAAGTTATTGACTTTGAATATGCAGATTTTGAAACTGTAAGCCTCAAATTGGCAACCTCCAGTACATAGATTTTGAAACAGGAAATTTCAATTTGGTGGCTTCGATGGATTGACAAGAAAAGGAAATCGACAAAATCATTCAAACGTTTGCTACGTTATTCTTATCTCGCATAGCCTCTCAACTTAATCATTGCTTCAATAATTTTATTATAATAGACCAAGAGCTACTGATTTGTTCAATGAACGTAGAAGATCCTCCTTCAACTTTTATGATAATAATAATTAGACATTTCTTATTATCAATAAATAGCCAAAATATTTCATCAGAACAAGAATCAGTTATGATAAATAATCGGTAAAAGTTCAGAAGTATCTGAATAGCAAATTCTGCTCTCCCACCAATACTCCACAAATTATTAGATACATTTCATAATAATGGAGAAATAGGAATGAATAAAAAGGAAGAAAATATTAAAACAGTGAAGAATTAATCTTCTTTGGCTTTGTAATAAATGCTTATTAAGTGTAATTTTGACAGAATTATATGATACATTGAGATTCATGTCAAAGGTTATTTAAATACATTTTGCAAATTTTAAAAATGTCTTTAGGTGATGAGGATTGGTAAGTATATTTTTTCTGTCAATTTTATGTTATATACGTGAGTCCTAAATTTTAATTTATTATTTAAATAAGGTGATGCTATCAATTTAGAATTTTGAAAAGTAAGCAGGCCATGTGAAGTTGTCGCCGATACTGACTTAGTCGGTTAATATCTTGAAGTTTATGAGATATTCGTGGCGCCTCCCAATTTCATAAATAAGACGTAAACAGGAGTTTTTGTACGCATTGATCGTCAGTGGCATCCAAGCAGTATCTATAATCGTTATCACATTGATATAATCATGACCAAGCCCTCGGAGGTAGCACAAATTATCAAGGACCTATCAAACAATAAATCTCATGGAAAATACGGCGTCAAAAACAAGCTGCTCAAATATCTCCCGAGGAAAGGTATTATGCAGTTGACCTACATTGTTAATGCGAGCCTGCGGCTACAGCACTGGCCCAGCCAGTGGAACTGCGCCCTGGTCGTTCCCATCCTGAAGAAAAACAAGAATGCGAAGTTCATCGGCAGCTACAGGACCATCTTGTTGCTGTCGGCGATCTCCAATTTGGTGGAGAAGCTCGTTTTGATCAGACTAGAGATGCTGTTCAGGAGGAGCTCCACGTCGACGATGAGTCTCAGTTTAGGATAATTAATGACGTCAAAGTACAATACAACCTCGGGAAGAGCACCACCATGTTCCTTGATATTGAGAACGTGTTCGACACCGTCTGGGTCCCGGAGTTACTCTACAATCTACACCACTACAACTTTCCGACTTACTTCACTAAGCTCATTCATTCGTTCCCGACGGGCAAATCCCTACAGGCTCGAGTGAATAATAAACTGTTAACAGCCATGTATGCTCATTCTTGTTTTTTTTAGTCCCTAAATTCATTCTTCATTATATCTCTGATAAAATCGAAACTTTCTGAATTCAAAATTATTAAAGCCAAAGTTTAGACCAGCCCTGCGAAGCCCGACGTTTATGCGTTTCGCATAAGGTACTTTCTTTAGATTGAGGTACTTGCGTCAACTGCAAAAAAAGTGTTATAGTGAAAGTTATTTAGAAAAATGTGTAGTTTAAGTTTTTTAAAATATTTTTTGTTTGGATATTTTAATGTTATTACCTACTTTTATTTACATTGTTAAAGATGTTTAGGTTTAAGGCTAGAATTTTGTTTTTAACAAAGCCAGATCCGGTTCGCCTGGCCTTGCAATCCGCCATCGCGGTTAGTGCTATGGTTGCACGGCTCGTCTCGGAGTGGGTTCTGGGGAGGTATATACTGTTATAATTTGAATAAATTTATTTCGATTGATTGATTGATATAATCCATAGTAATACTTAAGCAAACAGCCCTACGCTACTAACAGCAAAATATGTTTATAATTATTTTAAGATGCCAATACCAGGTAAACGGACCCTAAATGGGAAAATTTGTCCAAGTTATGTCAGGCCAAATTTTTTACTAGCATTTACCGAGATCGATTCCGCTGGTACTGCTGCATAAATTAGGCTACTGTAGATTTTTAAGCTTGCGGTAGATTGTTCTAATATCGCAATGAGTGCAGAGTTACAAATGTAGCACTCGTCAATAAATATTCTTCTAACAGTGACAAACTAAACACAATATACTCAAAATGAGATACAACTATTTATAATGCCAGGGTAAGTCCCGCGTGTTTAGTCACTTACTAACAGAAATTTTAGTTCTTTGTTTAAACTGGGGTAAATGATCACTTAATTTTCTAAGAGAGGGAGTAATATGGCGTACTCTTATCACAAATTGTGATTAATCATGTGTTTATTTTTTGCCATACATGAGGAAACAAAATTAATATATAATAATAATAATATAATATATAAAAATGTTATTATAATTTTAATTCGACATTTTTTAATTCTTTTTAATATTCCATTGTTATTTTGATAAATGAAAGAACACAGCTACTCCCTTCGAAAGACCATCCTGTATATCATATGCTTTGTTTTTCTAATCAAAGGACATCAGAGTACAAACGTGGCTATTATCAAGCGCGACAAGAATACGTACAGAGTTCAGTTTCAAGTAAAAGCCATTAAAAATGTTCATTTCCAATATAGCAAATGTACTACGTGTCTCCCCAAGGAATTTGCAAGAGGCTATAATTTCTTATCTGATTTCTACGTCTTTCTTTACGACCCTATCAGCAGATTCAAGATGAATGTATGTATGCAGGAAACCTGTTTTATTTTTGCACATTTCTATGCTCAGATGTAAAATGACTTATTCATCGGTATTTTATTTTCTTTCATTTTCTCATTATAGAGCAACAATAACTATGCTTTAAATAACAAAACTATCGCTTCCTCGCCCTTCAGGCCTGTCACATGATATGATCTTTATTACTTAGGTAATTCTTAGATTTGTTTTCATTTATACTAAACAAATTTACATACAGTTTCGACTGTATGAAAATTCATTTAATTTGTACCATATTAAGGTACTGGACTCCAAAATTCTAATTTTGGTAAGAAATTAATTACGCCACTCTGTTTGATTTCTTTCTGTCATATATTTATTGTTAACGATATTATGAATTTCTCGAGTGAAGTTAATTTTCTGATTTTTCTACATATAGCCACATGTATTACAAACTTTAGGTACAATATTCACAATAAGCAAATTGTAAAAAATTCACGTTCTTCATATTAAATAACAAAAGGAAGAACATACCGTTTATTGCCGACTTTCTTGCCACAATTTAAGCAGAAGATCATGTCCCTTCTTAAAAAACAAAAAACAGCAATTATAACAAATAATTCTACATCTGCCGTGCTTGATGCTTGACGTGACTAATCCTAGTTGTAAGTTATGGTGGCGACAGGTGAAGCTGTTCCGAGTAGTCCTCTTAAGTACAAAAATTGTAAACTATGCAATTTAAACTTGTTGGATTAAAGTGTAATAACTATCAAAATCACTACCACAAAAGTTGTGCAAAATTGCGTAACCCAGTGAAATTTATAAATAACGACACAATAATTTGTTATGAACCTGTAAGTGATAATGAAACTGCGTTTTTCGATGCTATCGAGAATCTATCTGGTGCAGACAGGAAGGTAGATATTAATATTTTCAATTATATTATCAAACAGAAAATATTATAATACAAGAACAAGAATTACGTAATAAAATAAAAATTTTAAGTAGAACTATCCAAGAAACTAGGGGCAACAAAAATTAGAATAAAGAACCTCAGAATGATAAAAACGTCGATAATGGAAAAACCTACGCAGATAAAGCGGTAGAATATAAAAACAAAAGTAGACTAAATTCAACGGTTGCATAGATTCCTAGAGACGAGGTTCCTGAAAGTAAGTTTACCGGAAGTGTTTTAATGGAAGAAACAACGCGTGTAAAATGCAAAGATTATATTAATTTAACGAAGAAAAATGATTCGGTAAATGACACAAATGACCAATAGAAAAAAGTTACAAATAAACGACATAAAAGGCAGTTATTGTTGGAAATAATAGCGGCATTGAAGTAAATGAAAAAGCAATTAAAGATGTCCCAAATACCACTGCATTGCATGTATGTAGTGTGGACACGACTATGAATGCTAATGATTTAAGAAATCTATTAAAAACGCATTTTTCTGAAGTGATCTATGAGGCGATAACCCCAAAACGCGCCGAACTATATTCTTCTTTCAAGATCAATATTCTTGAAAAAAATTACAAGGCGGTGAGTCCTGTGACGCTCTTTTTCTCGTTCAGTGCGAGAAATAAGGCTGTCACTTTGACACTCCAGTTTTATTTATTACTCGTGCGCCAGTTTAAGTTTTATGTGGTTGAACAACACTACCCAAAAGTCGATGTCGATAAGCGAGACTGAGCACCTCAGTGAAGAAACGGTCAGTTCCAGTGGGTCAATAAGGGAAATTAGATTTTCACAAACAACAGTAAAACGCAGAAATTCAATAATATTTGAGTATATTACTGTAATCCTATGGTTAGGTTAGGTTAGGTTAGGTTAGGTTATATTACTGTAATCCTATGGTTATAATCCTAAACAGAACATAAAGCAAAATTAACATATGTTTAGATACAGATATTTAGGCAGTAGAGGGAGAGTAGCAAGAAATATGGTAATATTAGCGGCAAAAGCATATAAGCGGTAAAATTAGCGAGTTTATAATAAAATGGTTATTAAGCAGACAGTGTACGGATACCATAAAATGCGAAGCAAGCTGAATTATTTACAGTGTTAAAAACAGGTTATAAAAACAGACCGGAAACTTGGCTAGTGTTTTACGATGTTAACAGTACGGAGAGCAAATATTTTGTCATGAAGATTTTAGTCCCGGACTCAAGAAAATATGTAAATATAAAATGTAATCAATTACCCGGTATTTACGCGAAGTTAACAGTGACGTGATTAGAGGTCGATAAAGGTGGAGAGAAAAGAAAAAACCTATTGTCACCACCAGGCCAGAGTCAGGTTAAAGAAAGAACCTGTTGTCACCACAAGGGCCAGAGTCAGGTTAAAGAGAGGAGAGAACCTGTTGTCATAACATGGGCCAGAGTCAGGTTTAAGAAAGATATAAAAGAAAATCACAAAAATAAGCAATAGATATTCAAACAGTAAAATAAATAGAATAATAGAAAATATTTTATAAGTGCACAAAATTTACTAAAGTAAAATATAGTCACACTAGCCAAGTATTTGAAAAGTCTTACTCTTTCAAACTTCGGTGGGAACTGGTACACTGATAGTCGACTGCCCTTTTCAATTTGTAGGATAAATACCTGGTGCCGTTTATATTATAGTCATTCCCTACCAGGATATCGTGAGGATCCCCACTGTTTAGAATCACGCATGGGCCTGTATAGTGACTTCAATATAGCAAGTATAAACAGTATTCTGAATTTTATAATGCATAAAATAGGTTTCAAATAATTATTCTAACCAACTGCGGAAAAGGAACGGATTTAATCGACCACAGATAACTAATTATGGAATTAATTACTTCAAAGTATAAACAATAATTCCTAGTGTACAAATAGTCTGACTTTAAATAAATAACCCGGTGCTTAAATAGTAAATATTGCCTGATAATATATTATCGTTCGCTTAAGGCGGTACAATATAGATTTTAGCTTAACAGAAAATATTATATAGTGTGCAATTAAATATAAATATTATGCAGGTTTCCGTAACGAAAAATGCTTTAGTTAGAATCCATCAATATGGTCAACAGGTGCAATGTACAAACTTTTTTACAACTTCGCAAAAGAGACAGTACTCCGGACAGGTAATTCTCGATTCTAAAAGCTTGCAACCAAGTTGTGCCTGCCGCAAGGCTCTGTCTTGTAGCCCGTGCTTTTTATCATGTATATCAATGAACTTCTTCAGTTGCTAAATGAGGCATTTATTTAATTATACGCTGATGACGCAAGTCTTTTTGTCTCTGATAAGTCCCTTATTTCGCTACAAAACAAGGTAGGTACCACTACAGAATTTTTATGTGGTTGGTTTAGTAAAAACTTGTTATTCTTCAATGTAGCAAAAACTAGTTATACAACTTTTCGTGTTTGCCGAAACAACAATACTCCTTCCATTGAGCAACTGTGTGGCATTGTTACCTCCTTTCTCTTATTATTTATTTTTGAGAAAGAATTGAGGCAACATGTGCGGACGACTAGCTGGTTTAAGCCGGAGCAGAGAGCCGTGGGTCCAGAGCATTCGTAAGAGTGGAGAAACTTACCCTTTCTGACATGTACAGCATAAGCGACAGATTTCTGTTTATTTCGAGAAAAGGAGACAAAGAAAAATTGATGTTAAATTGGGCACCATCTATAGTAAAATAAGCAAAATTGTCTCTTTTTCTCGAATAACCAGTCTGCTATAGATCAGGCTGAAATTGTTGGTAAGAGAAATAAAAAGATAGTTTAAAATGAATGACAAAATATATTACATGAAAAAAATTAGACAATTCGGTTTGAGACAAATTGAAATGTGAAAAATATATATATATATATATATAAAAGACAAATTGATACCAGTATCCTAGATGGTTTATGGTTCAGGTGGCTGGTTCTGGGACAGCAATCCAGGCCCACAATTGTCTCTTGTTGGAAGAATTCTAGATTTTCCTTGGCAATTTACGTCTCTCAATGAATGGGGTGTAAATTGTAGGAAATTTAACCAAATATAAGCACATACAAAATTTATGCAAGTTAGTTATGCAAAATTTAAGCAATGTTAGCTATGCAAATATAAGCTAGTTAGCTGTACAAAATATATTTAAATTAGCTGCACGAAATATTAAGCTAGCTATACAAAAGCTGCAGGAAATTAATTTAAGCCATACAAAAGTAAGCTGATTAGCAGTACAAAAGTAATTTTAGCTATGCAATAGTAATTATTAGCTATGCACGAGTTAGCTGATTTCTTAGACTATAAATTGCCAAAAAAATTAAAAGGAAAGAGAAAAATATTTTTAAAACCATGTGGTACATATAGCATTTTAACTACTTATTAAATTAAAAAGAATTGACTTTGAATTCAAAATTTATTTTAAAAATAATTGAAATTATATCAAAGGCAAAATTTGAAGATTAATTAAAATATTTTAATGAGTATAATGAAATGAAATTACCTGTATGTTCAACACTTTGTAACTGGGATATAAAAATTGTAATATCAATTACTGAAGTCCACAGTTAAAAATTATAATATTTGAATCAGTACAAAGGCTGCAAGCAAATGACTTCCTGGTGAGTTTTACTGATAAGGTAAACTTTTTGTCCTGTTTACTGGAAAACAACGCCACCAAAAAAATGTGAGAAATCTAATTCCCTATTTAAATTGAAAGCTATCAAAATATAGAAATCGTACAAGTATGGCCATCTGTCAGTGGTTAAGTTAAGCGCACCAACTTGCCTTGTAGATTCCCATACTCAACTAAAGTAGTGGCATATAATCGATAAAAGGAATCTATAATAATAGTTTATTTTCCATGCCAGCTGATTTGCCTTTGCAATTTCTATTTTATACATAACAACAAATATTAACAGATGTAAATAAGTAGTAAAACGTATTGATATTATTGATAAATCAGTAACATATTACATGTTATAGGATTTACTATATATAGAATGAGAGAAGGTAAGGAAAATAACCATATGTACTCCATAGTAAACAAAAATATAAAAATTGAAAAATAGATATCTGATGTAACTAAATTTTGTAGACAAATTGTTTCCTGGGATAATAATGCTGTATTACAACGGATATGAGATACATAATAGTGTTAATAGAAAAACAGGACTAAGTTCCTAAGATATAAAACTAAGTACATAAACAGTGTGACATGGTTTAGCAGTTATACATGTAAAATTCTGTTAGTTGAAAACAGTTTCACCTGCAAAAACTGAATCCAAAAAATATACAGGTCGTGCTAACTATCCACAAAACACTAGTTTTTAAATAAAACTGTTAAATGGACATAGGCCATGTAACAGCATTTCTTGAAATCGTATTGGATGGCACTCTTCACTTAAAAATCATGGTACTACATTAAATTTTAAATGATTTCAAATTAGGGCTCTGAAGAGGATTTTCAATATATCTATTATTATGGCTTACTATTTGGGGAATTTCTTCTGGAGTATGTAACGTTTTTGTAGCACAAAAATGAATAATAAAATGTATAGCGGGAGTACCTACTACATATTCATGTCGCGATATTTATAAACAATGTGGAATTCTTCCGGTTCCAAGAATAAACTTATATATCTTGGAGCTATTAATACATGTGTACAAAAATCAACATAGGTTAAAAAAAACGAGGAAATTCATTTTTTTGATACAAGTAGAAAAATTCCCAAATAAACGTCTAAATATATCTACAAAAGCTCATAATACCTTGGAAATTGTACAACTAACTAGCATGTAGAAATTCAAAACTTTAAGAAACATATTATAAATCATCTTTTCTAATTTTATGTGCATACTCTGTTCAGGAATATTTTGAATATTGTAATGAATTTTAAATACTGCAATTGCCAGCTTGTTTCATTTTACTCATTTATTTATTTGTATTTTACCGTTTGTTACATCATGCTCAAACATGTATCTTGTCATGTATATAGATATATATTTATGTTTGCTTATACAGTCTATGTACTGTAAAAATCTTGACCTGTCCAATAGCACTGCTCTGACTGGATTAATAAATAAATTTGATTTTGATTTATTGTTAACTGAGAATCAATGGTAGGAAATAACAACTGAAAGAAGAAATATATTATAGACGATGTTGCAGACCTCAAAATTTTCGAGTCGCATAAGTAGAAGAATTTTAGATATAAGGTTTTCAAAACACAATTAATTAAACAATACATTAAATCGGTATTAAAAGATCAAATTTAATCTTAATATATAAAATCGCCATAAATCTAGTGCCTATACCTATCATAAACTCGTCGATAAATGATCTAATTTGCACAATTAGTTGGTGAGATCTGCTGAAATTATTAAACGGACTATACAATAGTTGGTGAATTTAGGCGGCTCTGAACAACTTTTCTATTAATACATTCTTCTCATCTTTATTTAAAGTGGTACACATGATATGTTTATTAAAATAAAAACTAACAGTCAGCAGAAACACGATTACTGCAATTTATATCGATATTTTTCACTTAAATATTTAAGATCTGGATTTCATATTCTAGTAAATTGTCTTCATTATTTCTATAAAGAAACGTTATTAATTTCTACTGCAATTTATTTTTTAATTATCTCTCCTTAACCCGTTTCTCAGCAATTCAGATTTTACTACCCTAATTTATGCTTTATGTACTAGTATACAGTAATGCAAATCAAACAATAACGGGAAAATTAGTAAAGATTTTATCTGGTCAGTGTGCGCGACCTGGTAATTACACTGTGCCAGCCCTATTGACTGATAATGTACGAACTAATGAGTTGAAAATTATAACTATAAAATATTACCTATACCCCGTGGGATATAATGCATTATTAGCTCTGTACATTATTATATTGGACGTGAGTAACCCACTAGTTAATACAGCATTAAATATGTTTAAATGAGTGGTTTTGTGTACTCAAATGGGTATTTTCATAAATGCCCGAACATTTTAGAATATGAATTTTCGTTATTCATTTTTGACTTTCAATTATTTTATATTACTTACCGAATTTATTGAGATATTATTAGCTCCAATGTCTTATAATAATCTAGCATTTCAAAGTGCCACTTATGAAGTTATGCGGAGGCAATATTTTCTATCGCCATTTCTGAAAGTAGAGCAAATAAAATTAACTACTTACACAGTTTATAATAAACCTTAATATAGATAGTAAAATTAACGTAATTATTTGTATGAAAATCGACACCGGAATAATATTACAAAAAGGAAATTGTTTCGTAAATTTTAATAACTTGTACTGCTATGCTCTTAAGAGTATATCAACATTTTACTATTAGAAAACTCTATAATAAAGTAAAATATAAATAACCCTAACCTACCTAACAAGTAGCTCCCACTTTTTATTTAACTTGGCATCCTTTGGAAAATTAAACATTTTACATCCACTTTTATTAGTGTGTTCACATTCAGGAACAAAACGTAAGCACATAGTTGAAACAATTTAAAAGAATGTAAAATTTGATTACAGAAAGAAAGATTACATAAATGTAAAATCAAACAAGAGTATTGAAGTTAGCTGCAATTGCATTGCTTTCCGCCCACATCATTTCAATTTTCACATTCTTCATTCCCATTGAAGGAAACTCTTGCTGTTTTGTAATTGGCATTACTAAAATAAAAAGACTTATTAAATTTTATACACTGTGTCTTACTTTTCATCACTGCACCGCAATATCTCGGCCATTTGTTGATCGCTTTACATCAAATTTGGTACACTTTTTTGTTTCAGATTGTGATTAAAAAGCGCGATAAGCGGTGCCATTCGAGTGAATAAGTCATGACCTGAAGCTTAAAGGCATTTGCAGTGGTATCGCATGGCTTCAAAAGTACGCCAGAAAATATGTAAGCAGAAAATAGTGGGGATATGACAGTCAACAGAGAGAGCTGATACTCGTCGTGTTTTGTAAAGTTGCATGATTTGTGGGTTTTTTTTAAAGATTTGTTCGAAATAACAAGAAAAAGGCTTAATTTAAATATCTAGTAATGAATTCATCATGATAAATTGATCTAATGTGACGTTCTCTTTCATACAGTAATAGAATGTTTTGTACTGCTCTACTGTATTGTCTCTTTAAAAATATTGTTAATAAGGGAAGCACTCATTCCTGGTCCATATCCAGGAGAGAACACACAATTTCGTAATTTGCTGAGGTCATATTTCTTAGTAAACAAGAGAGAAGGTTTGATATAATCTAAAAACTATCATTTTAGATTATGCTTAAAAGACTGCGGTGAAATTTATAATGACGTCACGCTTCAAGGCGCTTAAAGGCATTAGTGTAAACCGCGAGATCGCAAAAATTTAACTTAGATGCTGTTAATGCTGAACCACGTGTTAGTATCAGAGATTTATCTCTGAACTGAATTTGAAATAATGCAATCTGTAGAAAATAATAAAAATGTAATAGATAGGTATCAAATTCATGGAACTAGTCGGTATGTACATGTGTTTACTTCTATTATTAATTAACTATTATGTATATATAAAATTACATTTTCTAATATTTTACAAATTTATTTTATTTTACTTACAGTAAATAAGCATATTATTATTATTATTATTATTTAATCAGAATTGACGATACTTAAATCTTACTAAAATAAATTTAAATTTGTACAAGTGAATTTAATTTTATTTTAGATTAAATATAACCTGGAATAGGTACAGAAACATCTCCCTTGTAACAATAAATAACAGGCGATATTTTTATGTTATTTAATTCATTGTTCCCAAAATCCAACAGCGGAGAAAAATGATAAACACCAAATTTATTAAAATTAAAGTTCATTGTTAACGCGATTTGTTTTTCTTTATTGTATTACGCTGTGCAAGCGCTGAATGTAATATCCATTATTGCGTAAAGCATAACTCATATTCGATTATGGAGCACAAACGTTGTCTGTCGCATATATACCGTTGTCTAGATAGCCTGCACAGGACATTTTGACTACACTAAATTAGACGTCTTAATTGAATTCGTGGAAATGCTGATAACTCTGTATGCTATGGCTCGAGGCACAATATCAAGTATTTAAAAGTACATAAATTACACAGTAACCGTATCTGCCGCTGTTAGAGTCGTTTGGTATTAAAATTTATGGACCTTAAAACAGCGAAACAAAAATTGCCAAGTAAAATGTCCGTTACTAAACAGAAAATCAACTCTCATTAGATCTACCAGGAGCGAAGAGCCAACTGAAACAAAATTCGATAAAAAGAAAATTAACGTCATAACAAGGAATGTTCAAAGAAATTGTTGTAAATTATAAATCCGTTTTTATAGTTACAGATATGATAATATCCTGAAAAACATCGCAAAGGCAGTAACAATCAGGCTTTGTGGATGTGTATATTTCCAGATAATCTTCATTGCTCCTCATCTCATTAAAGAAAACATGCAGAGAACAAATATCGGGTAATCGAGCAAGTCGTAACTGTAACTTTCACGCGATCAATCTGGTGGTCAGACATGTCATGTCCAGAAATTCAGTGCAGCAAGCTTTAAGTGTGCTTTTTCCTCATGGAGGAACCAACGGGATAGATGGAATACATTTTTACTTCTACCAACACACTGCATGTATTTCACTAGCCAAGTAGGCACCAGCTGGATGCACATTTATAATCATGCTCTTTGTGTTGCAAATTCATCAGCTTTTTTTTGCAAGCTATTTCGGAGTGTTCATTGTTCAGGCATCAAGAGTAATTTATAGTCCAATTGCTACTGGTTTTTCGCCCTTACTGTGAGGCTATTGGGGTTGCAAGATAATACAAAATACAAAAACTCACTTGGACTGCTGTGAGTAGCAGATCGTGGACACTACCTAGCCCGGATAAGTGATGTAGCGTGCCCACGACAAAAATTTCACTAGCTCAGACATGTCAGTGCGTTAAGCCCAAGTCTAACATAAACTATTAGAAGTGCTTAGTTTATTTGCCATAAAATCGTTGGGGGTTCTATAAATTCCTCTCATATAGCTACACTTGATTTACAAGCGTGAGGTTTGACTATAATAAATATGGCCGCAATAGGTTACATTAGAGAATGTACTTAATTAATGGCAAATGAGTTAAATCTTTGTTTAAAATATATACAAAGGTCAGTTAAAAGAGACACAAATACTGAACGTGATTTCCAGGTAGAGGGAAAACAGTAACACTTATCTAGATGGTACGACACTGTGGTAAGGCTGCAGCTCTACGGTGGTGATTTCAAGGGTGGGTATTGAGGTAGGCAGACGATGGTGGCTGTTTATGCAACGTTTCAGTTTAATACGTGGCACTTTTTTCTAACCTAGTCTGTGGAACGTTCTAACCTAGTCCGTGGACCTTAAAGATACACACATTTAATTTGCAGGTCGGAAATGCACGTAAGGCGTACCAAATGAGAACAAGTGAAATCAGATAGAAATAATTTACTTCTCCTCGAGGGTTCAATCCACAAAATTCTCGTAGAATACTGTAGCTTAATTGACAGGGTCGAGTCCGTGTCTTTAGCAAACGAGATACTTGCTAAGGAAAGTGGACAACCAGCCTATACATTTTTGAAATACGTGGGTAACGTCGGAAAAGATGGTGATAATAAGGTTATTCGCTCGTACAGTGTACACTTAATCCCGTACAAATGCGGATAAACTCCCTGTGTAACAACAAAATACTCTGACAAACAGAAACAACCAAAACGCTTGCCGATAATCCCAAAATCCACTAAGATGACTTAAATAATTAAGTTTTAGGAATTTACGGTAGCGTAAAACACAGAAGCACCTTCTACCTTTTGACAAGACGGAAATAACGTCACCGTTCCTAGCGGAGAGGAGCCACATCTTCAACGGCTCGCGACTTGAGGATATTTGTGACCCGCGGCTTGGCGATATGTGGCCCGCGAAACACAAATGTGTGTCACGGGTCGCATATGCATTAAGCCTGTAACACAATGCCAGTTCGGATGATGCTTTACTAGAGGCTAAGGTCCTTAATACGGTCTAATTGAACGATGTAAATTGTTGATTTATCGATTTCTACTTGCGTTCTCGGATACATCCAAGTATACGACTTCTGTCTGAGAAACAGTGGAGTAACGTTTCATAGAGAGATTTACACACAGCTCCGACCTTTTCCCATATATTCCTTTCTGCTATATCTTTCCTAAATCCATATTTTGTCGGGTTAATTCTCTATATAATATGTTAAATCAACTATCAAGTTCCCTATTTAGGGCGACAGAAGATCACCCCACGTATATCCAGTTACAACTGAAGTGCCTGAAGTTTCACCCATTATGGTAGTGCCACTCTGAAGGAATTTCTGTGTACCTTGACGTAGCAAAGGCTTCAATCTTTTCAAGTTTCTGCATCGTATAAATAGAACGATGTTAAGTATTGATGAGTTCAAATGTGCTTTTAGAGAGCGGAATATTAAACATAATATTTTTAGTCGCAAATTCCTCTATAAAATCCTTATTTTACTATAAGGGACGTAACCAGACTGCAACCAACAGCCACTCTCCGGGCTATGTGCCCCGCCGAGCGCTGAATTACAAGTTACAAGTCTGGCGCGTTAAGTGTAATAATTGCATATTACCATCAAAACGCTAATGCTTCGATTGCCGCTAGATGCCGCCTGCTGACTATTTTATATGTCGCTATTGTAAAAATACCGGGATGTACCAAATAGTCAAAGGATCCTCATGCCGGTCGTCACATGCCTACCTTGCACTGACGAGAGCCAACAGCTCGAAACTGCAGCCTGCATGTGGTGTGTGACGTCTGGTAAGAGAGGTCCTTTAAGTAGGGTCAGTTATTCGGCTGGTGTTTGTTGCAATCGAAGCATTAGCGTTTTGATGGTAATATACAATTATTACACTTAACGTGCCAGACTTGTAACTTGTAATTCAGCGCTCGGCGGGGCACATAACCCGGAGAGTAGCTGTTGGTTGCAGTCTGGTTACGTTCCTTATAGTAAAATAAGGATTTTATAGAGGAGTTTGCGACTAAAAATATTATGTTTAAATATTGATGAGTTTATCTCAAACCCCCGTCTCAATGTTAAATATTTAGAGCTCTTTGTAGGCGAATCCTGATTGGGTTATTAAACTTTCCTATTTGATGAACATAGAGTTAATATATCCTTGGACTTCGAGTATTCCATTTGTAAGTTACATTAAGAGACAATCAACTACCAGGTTCCATAGCAAGAGGAACATAATACCCCTCTCCATCTGCAACTAATATGGTTAGAGTTTTACTCAGTGAAGGAAGTATTATCGAAAGCTCCTGTCTGTTTCTAGAAAGAGGCCAACCAGTGCATTGTATTCTAGTACATGTTTTATGATCTGAATTAGGTTGTAAATTGCAATTCCGGTGGACATACTTGTTCCATTTGCGGAAATTGATATTGATAAACTAAACTTCGAGAAGCGAGCGCACTTGCCTCTCACCCAAAAGTTCCGGGTTCGATCCCCGATCGTGGCAGTGGAAAATACTGTGAGAGGGATTTTTCCACTATACACGGATATTGGGTGTGTGTCTCTTGTCTCTAAATGTGTAGCCCCCTCCCACACAAGGCTCTTCTAGAGCCTTCCGGGATAAAGGGGGTCGTAATCACCTGTGGTATTATTATTATTTAATATATCTGTAATTTTTTTTTGTATCGTCTTGTATTTGTAACAATGTAAATACAGAAAAATATTGAACGATACGATACGGCTTTATACGGTGAATTTGTCTTCATCTATATATTATTAGAAGTAAACTCCATCTACAGTTGTGACCTATTGTATAGTTAAACTGTTGCAACATCTTGGAGGATTAAAAAAAAAAATTAATAATTTGTAGCAAGATAATAACTTCTGCATTTGCTTGGTTTTAATTTTTCAACTTGATTTTATAGGTTTTGAAACTGCGTAGTGTTTATTTATGTATACGATATAATTTAATTTTTTTAAATATTAGTCATCGCTTAACCTTAGATAGTAAAGGAGAAATAGCAAATACTATATGTGCGTCTCCTCTAAATAATTTTGGTGCTTCTATGTGTCAGGTAGATGTTAGTTATTAACCTTATCTTAGACTGTAAAACGATTATCGCTTAAGTCAATACTAGAAAATTTCAAATTATTTACATAAAGTAGTTGTAATAAAGTAACACAATAAAAACAGGGGTATTTGTATATTTGTATTTTCAATTACGTATTGTAACAAATGTTTCAGAGCAAGTATTTAGACTAATTTAAGCACTGTAATTGAACTCGACGGACTTTTCTAGCCATTTATATAATTCACAGTTTGTTTCTACAACAATTTAAAGTAATATGATGAGGCTAACTTTCTTTTATGGCAGTGTCTAAGGTCCGGCTTATCAATACATGGTTAACTTTTAACTAGAAGGTAAATGTCCAACGAAACAATAGTTATCCATTGTTTTATTTGACATTTATCCTTTAGTTACGAGTTAACCCTGCATTGATAAACCGGACCTAAATGACACAATAAATCATACACAAATAAATAATAATCGGAGAACTAATAACGTCTTATTTCAAATTGTCTTTCTGTTTGTTCATCTGTCTCTCACGTTTCTAGAATGTTGAACAACAAAAATTTTTATAAACGGGCAGTGATTACATCTGTCTTCAGATGACAATATCTAGAAAACTTAATATTGTTATTCTTAAAGATTCCACCCCTTCCATATAATCATGCGTACAATCATACAAAGTGCGCACGACCTGCTTTTCTTGCAAATATGTGGCATGGGTGGTATTTTTTACTTTTTAGTACGACATTTTTTGTTTGATTGTTTTTTAAGTAAGTTTCTTTAAATTGGATATTTGTTTACATTATGTTAAAATCTATATATTTTTCAACATGAACGTTCCTTCCGGGGCGATATTTTTAGCAGTTCTAAAATCCAAAATGTTTGTTACTTTACAACAAATTAAAAGAAATAATTACCTTCCATTATTAACGAAAACAGCATAATACTAAATCAACAAAATACATTACATTATTTAATATAGCATAATATAAGCAATTTATAATACAATGTAAATATATACAAGAACGGTTATATTTAGGTACGTGAAATTTTACTTTGGGCGCCGTTCGTTCTACATTCTCGATATATTGTTTTATATCAGTCGTTCTAGAGGTACACATCGGATTAACCCCACCAAATTGTTTTCCTCCGGTTCACCCGTGGATATTCGTCTCTTCTTTGGGGGTGGATTCTCGATTGAAAGTTTTTCGAAACATTCTTCGAATGTTCGTTTTGCCTTTTTATTATCCCCGACTCCATTTGCACTACTTGAATACTTTTCATTTTGGGCAGAAAAATTCAGCGGGATGAAAAAAATGTAATCACAAGGCCTTTGCGGTTTGATTTCACAAGCGTTTGCTACACATATTTTCAAATCATTTGAAGTATCCGGAACTTCTTTCTCTTGGATGGAGTTACTTTCTATCAAATTTTGTGTCGATTTTGCTCTGATATCAGCTCCAACTTCCATTTCTTCTCCGATCAGCGAAATATTTACTGAATAACCATACATTTTTCCCTTGGAACAGATATTCAAAATTTTGCAAATTTCTCGAAACACTATCGGCAAATATCAAATTGAAAGTGAATAGTTAAATAAAATTCTGATAAATTTATAGACGTTACAATCGCACTAGATAGGTAATTGGGTAATCAGGAAGCATAGTTGAGGATGCGTCTATAAACAAATAGGATAAGCCAGCTGCGGTAACAAAAGGGTTGTCTGGTATTATAATCCAATTTGGATACGAAAGGTCTAACCCATTAATTCTAGGTAACAGAAACTATTTTGCAATCGATTTCGAGGACGAAAGCAAACATTCTTCCTGCATGCCAAAAGTATAATTTATTTACATAAACTTTCACAAAATTATTGAAGTTTTTATCGTCTTGATCATATTTTTTAAGTTATTTTTAGCTTATAATACAGTCAAAATAGGAGTTGAAGTGGAACTTTTTCCACAAGCAGTTTTATGGTTGAATCCTGTTGGGGAGGTGCTAAAAAGTACCCAAAGAATGTTTGTACTTCAGAGACTGTGCTGCAATTAACAATTTAATTTTTTTAACCGCATTTTTCAACCTAGAAATGTAAATAACTCGAGATATATAGGTCCGATCCGAACAAAAATAGGCCAAAATCTTTGTAATTAAGTTTTCTCCAAATCTATGTTTACTGTAGGCCTTAAGAGCGCAACCATAAACTGCAAAAGCGAAAAAACTGACCAAAAATCGTTTTTTTTTTAAATTTTGCTGCCTAGAGCTGCTAGATGAACCGATTAGCTTCAAACTTTCAGAAAGTCTGCCCCTTGCTCTACCAAAAACACCCTGACAATTTGGTACAAAGATATTAAACCCAGTGTGCGCAATTGAATTTGTTATTAAAAATTGGTCGCTATTTTATGCTAATAAGCCCAAAACGGGACATTTTTTTTCAAAAGTTAGGTCTCGATGCAAGCTTCTTGATGCCGTAAAAAAGATTTTTAAAACCTATTTTGGTAATTTTTTGCATTTCTTTAAAATCCAAGGCAGACAAAACATACACTATAGGGTGGCGAGACTTTTGAATCATATTTGCAGTATTTTCCTACTTATGGGTTTCTTCAGGCATGTTTTTAAATTTGTAAATATTCTTAAAGACCTAGTGCTTTGTTTAGTGTTGTTATTTTTATAACAACAGTTCTGGAGTTGTTGTAACTCATTCGCATTTTGCGTTATTCTTAAAACACTACTTGAAAAGTATTTTTTATGTCATTTAAGAAAACATGTAGTGAAGTGTAATGAAAATGGACAGATAAAGAAATTGGAGGTATCTCCTCCATACAAATTTGGCAATATCCTTTACACAGGAAAATCTCGCAATAAGCTTTAATATCATAAAACAAATTAAATAATGTAACAAAATGATGGGTTTGATTTTCTTCAACTTTTGTTTTCTTCTTTATAGAGCATTTAAATAAAATCTTATTTTTTTACTACTAACTTATTTGTTATATCACATAATGATTTTAATATAAGATGGATACATTTCGTTAATAGGGATGTAGATATGTCCTCATTACTAGAACTGTTTTTACTTTTTAAAAATCTGACATCTAAAATTTCATTTTCAGTTACTTTATTAAAGTAGTTGTTTTATTATTTCCTGGTATAAGCTTTGATAGCACATTTTTGGAAGTTGTTTTGTTAAATAGGATACCGCATTTATAAAATACTCATTTAATTCAGTTGCCTTTATATATGGATCTAATGGAATATTTACAATATTATTCGATTTTTTTTTTAATTACCAAACACTAACAATTTTCCATGTTGTCTTAGATTTATTGTTTGAATTAATGATGATCTCTTTTAGCTTGCTCTAAAAGTGTTTTTAAATATTTTTTCTTAGAATTATATAAATCTTTATACTTATCATTATACTTCAAGATCACAGAAAGTGTATTTAACTGATTTTTATAGTCTAAGATTTCTGGGATATTAGTCCTGATGAACTCGCAATTTTTTCTATTATTTACCTGTTCTAAAGGGAAAGGTTATCCTATCAGTTATAAGCTATCCCATCAAGCGATTCACTTTTCTGTCATGTACAGTCCTTATTTGTCGTGGTAAGCACTTTTTCTGTGTGAAATTCTTAATTGTTGCTTGAGGGCATTTCCCTTTTTACCGTATTTGTCCATTTTCTTTTTGGTTTTCTAGCCCTTTTGTCCCAGACTAAAATTACATCGAATCTTAAATACGAAATGTTAATAAACCTCATGAGAAATTTTCTGATTATCGTAGATAGCATAGACGACACATGCAGAAAAAATACTTGTTACTCTTTTTAACAATAAACTGTGTATATCAAAATGTCAACATACAGTAGTTTAACAAAGTCAGCTTTAATATTTAGTATTACTAATTATGTCCAGAAGTGCCTTTGATCTGTTACTTTATTCAGTAAACGTATAGAAAAATCATAAATGTAGATGGACTTTAAAGCTGATTCCGTGTCATAGATTGCGAAATTGTCATTTATCAACTTGAATTTAACTTGCCCGAACGAAAGGCCACAGTTTAAATAAATGGTAGCACGTGGGAAGACTTTTAAAAGAAATGACTCCAATATATATTAGAGTTGACTTAGATTCATTGGATACACAAACTGTTTTCATAAAACTAATATTTAGTTTCTCGCATAATATAAAAAAATTTAAGATAATTTTTCATAAAGTAACCAAAAAAATGTGTAATAAAATTGATAAATCAGTCTTCTCGAAAATGAATTAAAAATTATGTCAGCAATATGATAATGTATTTTCTTACTCAAGGTACTGTAATATACATTTTGTTTGTGATATGGTTATGGAAATACCGGAGATTTTTGTAGCAAATGAAGGGATTTGGATTTACTATAGAATCATTACTTAATTGATAGCCTTGCAAACAAAGAAGCTGAAGCGCCATTTTTCGTACGCGAACCTTTTGGTTTCTTATCCAAGGGACACATAACGAAGGAGATCCAAAATGGGAAAAGGAACAGAAGTCGTACTGAAAGAATAGCCCAGGCCAAATACAAGCGAAAAAGTTTATAACTTATTCTGCAAAGAATGACACAAGTCTTCCTGAACTCGAAAAGTCTGAATTAAGACTGAGTACAGGCCTTCTAACAGGCCACAACTTTTGAAGAACTCTCAAGAATATGGGCAAGGCAATAGATGATAAATGCAGATGCGGAATTAAAGCCTGAAGACATAGAGAAACTAGATCTTAGAAAAATCACAAGCTTTGTAAAAAGTCTTGGAGTCCTGGGCAACAATTGATTATAGGGTAATTCACAAAAGATATTTTAGGCCAAAGTGAAATAAGAATAACTCAGAGCCAAGCGACCCCTTGAACAATCCAGGATCTACATCACTCAATTGCTGTTGCACAGAGAATAATAATTTGTGCTACTATATCCTATGGAAGCAGATCATATAATATTGATTGAATACTTTGGATAGTTTGGTTGGATGGATACTTTATGGTTTACCAAAAATTCATAAGGAGGGTTTTACTATGAGACCGGTAGTGTCTTATATTAATTCACCGGCTTATAGACTATGTAATAAACTCAATTCGACTTTACCACAGTTGATCAAGTTTTAATCCCCTTACAGTATAAAAAATTCTTTAGAACTTGTGACCAAATTGGAAAACATAACCTTACCCGAAAAGGCCAAGTTAGTTTCCTTTGATGTTAAAAGATTATTTATCTCTATCCCTATTTATGAGCTTAAGGATATATTACAACATCTTATCTCAAATAGTGAATTGAATCAAAATGAACAAAAAGATTTACAAACATTAATTAATATGTGTACCAAACAAAATTATTTTAAATTCGATAATAAAATGTATACGCAAGTAAACCGCTTACCTATGGGTAGTTCGTTAAGCCCATTATTATCTGAAATATTCATGGCAAATTTTGAAAACAATCTTTTTACCACAAACAATAATCTCCTTAAATACATACATTTTTGGGTAAGATATGTTGACGATATGTTTTGTATATGGATCAGTAGTAAGAGACAATTGTCACATTTCATCCATTTTATTAACTCCCTAAACAACAAAATTCAGTTTACAGTTGAAATGGAGAAAGAGCGGTCAATAATATTTATAATTATTCTATATAATATTGGTTCATTTACCCATGTATTAATATTTTAAAAATTACTTTACCTCATAAAGCGTTTGTGAAAATATAAATAAATTAATCAAGTACCTAAAATAACGTGAAATGCATGAAAATTTAAACCCTAATAATAATAATAACCTTTATTGTCCATAATAAATACATGATCACTAAATAGAGATATAGGACTCGTCAAAGTACAAAATTTACGAGAAAGTATCTCACTGCAAAAATAATAAAAACACTTAACGCTACTAAAATAACACATGTCGATAAAAACTTTAAAGAAGTGGATCAGTTAAAAATTCAGTCACACTATAATAAACTTTTGTAAAAGAAATAAGCTAACTAACTTTTTAAACCTTTTTAAATTACAAACATTTTCATGCTCAATCGAAACCCGATTAAATAATGTTATTCCTATGTATCTGGGGCATTCCTCATATTTTGTTATGCAATGTAGTGGAATGCACAAGTTTTGACCATTTCTGGTATTGTATTTGTGATAAGAATCATTTGTATCAATATTTGTGGAATACTGTTATTAAATGATGCCAAAAAAACAAATTCGAAAAGGTAGTAAATAAAATATAAACAGTAAGTGATAGTATAAAACGGTAAATAAATTGCGAACGCATTTGTAAACTACTGTGTTAGGATCTAGTAGACATAAGGATATTCAATAACTTGAAAGAAAATTACAGAATAATAAATAACAGTTTAGCAGTTTGGTAAGTAATAGTTTCAAGTGGGATAGTTTTTGGAGAAATGGAAAAATTGAAACTTGATCAGTTGCGAAAGTTTGTTTTTCTGTGTAACGATTTTTGTCCTGAGATAATCGGTCAAAGGTGTCCCAGAGAATTTAGTTGATACAGGAAGTATAAAATAATATGAGTATAGGTTTTATAAAGACATATAATGGTACTCTCGAGGTTCTGTCTAATGTTATGTATGGAATTACGAAGTACGGCAAAAATTAATTCGTCTAGAATTCTTGAAATAAAAAGGGAAGTTTTCGAGACTTTGGTGATCTTGACAATATTTCAGGAACGTAAGATCACAAGGGAGTCTGGTCTTATGTAAAAGGAGTGTGCTATAGGATTTAGTTTTTAGATTAGTAGAGATTGAATTTCTTCCCCTAGAGTTAAATAAAATGTTACAAGAGATTTCTGTATTTGTTGGTGTGAGAAACAGTCGAGTTGAAGTCTTATCATGTTGGCTCCCATTTTGGAGCCATTTTTAAGAGAATAAAGGGTCACGAGAAAAATAGCCAAAAGCAAAATGGTCTAGAAAATGGCTAAGAGAAAAATTTCAGAAAGAAAACTGTAAGGACAGTTCAGAGTTCTTAAAACTGGTTCACTTCTGAGGCTTCAATCTTCTATTGCTGATATGAAGAAGTTCGGAAAAATTCTGGTTGGAATAGCTCGTTTCTAGGCGTCGGTTATAGGCCTATGTTAAATAAATATAAAAAGTCGTCTATCGGCCTACGTGGAAGATTGGAAATCGAATACAATCATTCATTTTGTTTAGATAATTGTGACGTTTTTCGATCCCGATGTTGAACAAGTAATAACGTAGGATAATTTCATAACTGCAAGACGATGCGCATATATTCTGTTGTTAAGTCGTCTATTGGTTTGTCCAATGTAGCTTTTCCGGTCATTCTAGAATTCACAAAATCAACATTCCTCTACGACCAATTGTTGGTGTTTTTCGTTCCCTAACGCATATACTAGCTATACACTATACAATACTTTCTCGATATGATAAATATAAATGATAATATTCAACAAAAAGGGAGAAAAAATGCAAATTAAGAAGTTAATTGTTTAAAAAAAGGATCTTCCGCAGATCCAGGGCAAAATTTTTCTTCAGGATTTCTATCTACTCAAAGTATTCATTTCAGTGTCTTCGTCACACAAGAACATTTTAAGTGCTCTTATAATATTAAACGGCAGACAGTACAATATTTAAAAATCGATTCCATATTCCATAACTATGAAATAAGCACTACAAAAATGTATTTTTAATAATTTGAAAATTAATAAAACTTATAAAACTAATAGAGCTATTTATGTCAAAACTTGATGTACATTAATGTGACAGCTTGTTAAATTACGCAATTTTCTTGCAAATTTAATTTTTAACAAAACCTAATAGCAACATTAAATTGGCTACAAATATTTAATTAGCTTAATCAATATTTAAACTGAAATTCTATACAAAGATCCACTAGGAGATTATTTTTTCAGACAGCTACATTTACCAATCCAAACTTTGTGTCAATATGTAACTGGTTACTAATTTTCTCTTTAGGTCAAATTTTAAATTTAAAAATGAATGTTTAATTTAATAAATATTATACTGACTTTCTATTAGTTCAAATATTCCTGCTTTTAGTATTATTTTCTAAGCTCCCATGGCAATAGTTTATACACATTAATCCACTAATGATTTAAATTCAAATGAATGCCTTGGGCCATCCTGTAAAATTAGTGCAGGCTACATAGATGCATGTGACTGAAGTTTCATGAAACTTATTAATTAAATCTAAACAAAAGAGTCTCCAGGGACTGCGCTCAAACTACGTAGCAAATATTATAACAAAGAGCGGTATATAATAAACCACTCCCATCATTCCAGCTGAAGAGAGGAAATACTAGCTATTTTCTTCTATTGTATACTAGTAGACTACAAAATAACTATTTGCCAAATTGTTAACTGAAGTGATAATTAGAACAGCAGAGAATATAATCAAGAGATTCGCCGATAAGCTTAACCCACACTTCATCATACCTTTGGAGTATTTGCTAAAATATTTTCTTCAACCAGACCTTGTTCATGGAGAAACATCAAAACATCAGGTTGTATAATTCATTATGTTTTTAGAGGGCAGAATATTAAAACAATATTTCAGTCGCAAATTTCCTCTATAAAATCCTTATTTTACTACAAGGAACGTAACCAGAATGCAACCAACAGCTACTCTCCGGGCCATGTCTCCGCCGAGCGCTGAATTACAAGTTACAAGAAATGTTATGTTTCAATATTCTGTCTTCTAAAAATGAAACTTGTATTGTTCATCTCTCAACTGATAAATAGCTCTGCAAGTGGACTTGATGGAATATCTGTTAAAACAATAAATTCCATACACTTAATATTCCAACTACTCTTGCGTTTATATATAATCAAATTATTTAAAAAGGACATATTCCACAAACCATGAAAGAGTCTATCTTAACGCCAGTTTATAAAAGATAAATAAACAATTGGCAACAAACTATAGCCCAATATTGGCCATAAGCCATTTTGCAAAATTATTAGAGAAATGTCTTAAAAAAGTTTTAATGAAAATAAAAATTGTTTGGCAATATCTTTGGATTTAGCTAAAGCATTCGATACTGTTAACCATAAATTATTATTGAAATGTTTGGAATCCCTGGGTGTAAGAGGCGAACCATTAAACATATTCCAGGACTATCTCGCAGGAAGAAATCAAGGAGCAAAAGTTAATAATATATGCAGTGACGCCCCTCCTCGTCACTATGGGTATTCCCCAGGGTACTGTACTGGGACCCATCTTATTTTTAGTTTATATCAACTCTATCTCACAAATAGTAAGTATAGACGGGGAAATTATATCACTTGCCGTTGATATTGCTATTATATTTGTAAGTGAATCCTGGGAAAATGTATACATAGAAAAGCCGAACGAGGATAGGAAAACTTAAAATTTGGCTGAATGGCAGTTTTCTGAGCCTGAATGTTCAGAAAATTAAATTTGTAACATTCTCATCCACAGTTTCTGCTCAACCAGAATTAATCAACAGAAAAATTCACTCAAGACCATGTACCAATGTAAATGCGCAGCTAATTGTTGAAGATAATTTATAATTTCCTAGCTGAATCCATAATTAGATATTGCATGTTGATATGGGGTGGTCTTCTAAACAATTCTATATATTTTCTAGAAAAAAGGCAAGACACCAGTTTTAAAAGTATTGTTTAAAAGGAGCTACAGTTATCCTACTAAAATGTTATACGATCTGTTAGCCCTATTTACAATGACACAACTCTATACCTATCTTTACTGTGGACATTAAATAATAATTCAAAAGTCATACTCAACTGTTGCGGACCTCTAGCGTATGCGACCCACCATACGCTTTAGCGTTTTGTGGGCCGCATAATAATAACAACTGCTACGTCCGCAACACATTCGCTATTCTCCACGGGAGGGCGACACGTGAACAGCAGAGAGCGGAAGACGGGTAGGCAACCATTTTTGTTGGCATGGGAGCTAGTTCAGCTAGTTGGTAATTCTGTGAACCTCGGTTTTATCCAAGGCATCCTGGTGGATTTTAGAATTATCAACACAGGAAAATTTCCTCAATCTGTTGTTGTTCCGTTTCGCGGAATATTTTGTGGTTGTGAGTAAATTTTATCTGCGGAAGCAGGATATTTAATTACACAAGGTAAGCTAACCTCTTCACGCCATCTTGCCCGTTCTCTACCCACGTGTTTCGCAAATTTGCAGGCTTTCCTTTGGAAATACCGTGTCAACCTGAAAGGCGGACTCGACCCCATTTATCCGACTGTGGCTTCCAGGAGTTTTGGTGGATTGTTCCCTCATCAGTGAGGTAAATTATGTTTCATTTGTAGGTTATGTCAGAATTGCTCACATTAAGCACGCTTCACGTGCATTTCTGATTTTGTAAATTTAAATCGTGATATCTTTAGGGTTCTACGGACGGGGCTTCTACACACGTCAGTGAGAGTTCCACGGACGGGTCATCCACACACAGTGGAAGGTACCAGGGCTGGTGAGGCTACAATCAACCCCATCCTTGGGTCCATTTCTTGTGTCCCGAAGACATCTCTGTAGGGCTACAGTTCTTCCACGTCCGGACTCGGTATCGTACCACCCTGAATAAGTGTGTTGTGTTTACTTTTTTTACTTACCGGGGACCACCTTCAGTGGTTCGGCTGGATATCAGTTCATACTTTGCATTTTACCTGTACATATTTAAAGATTTTATGCATTTACATATATTTAAGGAGGTTCTTTAAATCAAACCTTTGTGGCAGAATCTATGACAATTTATGAGTACATTGTAAACCGATGTGTAGCTACACGAGGCATTTTATGAATGTTGTAACTGATTAATCGTGAAATTGGCCACAACTTTGAACATCGCCAGGTTACATGCTAGAGAACCAATATCTGTAAATTGAATAATATAGTGCATTTCATTTTTAAAGAAAGTGTTATTATTTCGTCTGCAACCACTACATATGGAAGTCTCAGTAATTTGTTAAGTAAGTAAACTAATAATTTATCATAGTTTATGTAAGCTTGGGCTTAACGCTCTGAGATAGTCTGAGCTAGTGAAATTTGATCGTAGGCACGTACATCACTTTCCGGGTAAGTCAGTGCCTACGATATCTGCTACGCTACAGTAGCCCAAGTGATTTCGTTACGTAATATCTTATAATCATTAATATCCAACGTATTTATTTGTTTATGTACGTGAATCTCGTAGCACAACGATTCATATTTTACTACAGGCCAAAATTATAAAATATGCTGCCAAAGAATCTAAAAAAAATTATTAACAAAACTAAATTAGAGAAACAACTTAAATTAATTATTATTGAAAACTTTGATAATATTAAAAGAAGTATATTGCTAATAATGATTACTACACAAGATTACTTATCTCTTGGTTCATTCGCTACGTTAATAACATATTACTTCTAAAATAAAATTAAAATGAAGTTATTAAAAACAATTAAAATTTTATATATTTTATCCTCCTTTATATATTATATATATATATATATATATATATATTGTCATGAGAACCCATACTCACATAAAAACAGAGTAGACAAATAAAGTCTAAAATTAATAAAAATAAACATTTTCACTACGAGAAATCTCGATTCTACTTTAATAGCTAATGCTATCATGTAAATATTGCTTACAAAAACATAAAACCACATATTTATCTTTTAAGTTTCATTTCATTCATTAATACTCGTTAAATATAGGAAATTTGTTATATTAGAATTAAGTTTTGTGCTAGTTATAAGATAAAAACAGAAATACCTGAGGTAAAATAACCCAGAAAATGTCCCAAATCGAAATAAAGACACTGAAAAGACAATATTCTCCATTGGTTAGCTACCATAGTGCTTTAGAGTCCAAAACGATACTGGAAAACAGCTATGTCAACAAGATTTGACCACTGCATAAGCAAATATGGACCTTAATGTGTAAATAAAGCACAAAATGCATGAGTAACATACTCAAATAAGAAAATTATTCAGATAAATATATGTGACAGGACTATGGAAAATGTAAATTATGTAATTTTAATTACAGGGAATAAAAACAAACTTTTCGTCATAAACTAGTTGGACAATTACCTAGTGTAAATGACAGCAGCAGCAGAACTAGAACTGTTGGTTCGAATAGGGCTCCAAAGTCAAATTTGTGCGTAGAGCACCTCGTGTCGTGAACTTTTTAACATGGTCAAAACCATATAAACTTTTCAACGCAAAATGTGTACTATGCCAAATATAGACAGTCTAAGGTATGTGAAGACACAATTTGGGGACACTAAGTGTATAGTGGGGCATAGATAGGTCCAAGTTATCCCAGGGTCACGACCTGAAATGTTATAAATATGTTAATTTTAAGGAAAAACCATTATATAGCCCTAAAAACTATAGAAATAGATGTAATAGGATATAAGGTTTATTTTTCACTAGTGTTAGGCACTTATTTATTGTTAAAATCAATGTAATAGAAAAAAAACTCAAAATTTCTATCTTTCAAAATACATAACCTAGATAGAAAAGCAATACAGCAAAAGAATCGGTAAGAAACGCTGATGAATAATACATTAAGAAAGTTTCAAGTATTTATTTCAAAAGTTAAAAATTTTGCAGATAAAGAAAATCCAATTTCAGATTTCAGAAATCTAGGAGGCTAAATCTGTCATAAAACTAGGTTTCCATGACAAATTTACCGAGGAGTCGAAATTAATCAGTTGCCCAAGTAGCATGTTAAAAAAAATTTTCTCGCAACAATTAAAACATAACCTTAGAAATTTTAAAACAAAGTAGAGCCAGCAAAACGTCAAATCGTGACAGGTGTCACCGAAAAGAGGTTAAAAGTCGACTCACAGTGATATTTTGAGTCTTTTTAAGAAAAATATTTAATTATATCATCCTAAATTCACTAATAATTGTTAAATGTAATAATTTCAACTTACCGTAAAGTGTGTAACGTATAAAACAAAAGTTAAAATCCAAAAGTGCATCGATCAATAAATTAAAGTGTCAACGAATTTCACCAGTAACTTCAACCAGTCAACTAGAACATCATTCAACCAACAGGAGACCACGATTCTTCGAGAGTTTAAAAGGTACTGTGCAAAAAAGCGTTCTTAAAAATAACAAACAATAACTGTGTTTTATTATTATTGTCTATGTTCATGTTCGATCAACAAATCGATAAGAATTGCACTGTCAAACTCGATATATTGTAAAACCTGTATTTTTAAAACACCATCTGGTGATCATTAAAAGAAATTGTATAGAAACTTGTGAGTTTATGTTTTTAAAGTAAAATTAGTTGTCAAACGGAATCTACTTCTGAGAAACGGAGTTTTGTGTTTCATTTTAATTTCTGTAACCAGGTGGCGCCCAACTTCAGTCAGTATTTAAATAATAGTAAATTGCATGCCCAAAAGGGGTCAATAACTTCATTTTCAAGCATTTTAAATTCAAATTACTTCACTTAAACAATTTAATCAAATCAATTTCAATATTTTCAAATATATTAAACCATTTTCAATCAATTTACTTGTCTTGTGGGGCTTTGTACCACAGATTCAGTAATTTCAAAAAATAAATATATCAGAAACAATTTATATAACCCATTTCCAAACATCTTATTATATATATATATATATATATATATATATATATTATTATGTGTTTTCGGTTTCTTTTATGATACTGCAATATTTTATGATATTCAATAAAATTGAATTGAATTTAGAGCAAATCGGAATAGAATTTTGGTCCATGGCAAAGAGCTGAAATTTTTTCTTGCTAATACTAATCAACGTTAACTTTGAGTTATCAAGAAATATCACAAAATGACACTTTTCATAGTAATTGTAAAAAAATAATATCCATTTTTTTTAATACCACATAAATTACGCATTATCACTACTAAGTCAGGGAAAGAAAGGACATTACCATTACTTTCCCAAAAATGCAATTAAATTAATTAATAATTACTGAGTAGGTGATTACCGTCCAGCTTTACAGAATGCAAACTATAAACTATAGACAGATATGAAATGACATAAATTGTATTATTTTTTAATTCTTTACATAAAATATAACTACAAATTAATTATATTTATCGCAATTAAATTTAATATAGATACTACAATATTGCGCTATAATTAAATACACTAAAATATTGTACATATTATTTACAATATGGCGAAGTATTAGTTAATTATGAATTGTTATTTGTAATAGACGACAATGATCCCATAAGCTCCCTGGATAATTAAATTGAAATATTGAACCGTGTTTGAGCTACTGAACCTTTCATTTATTTCAATATGACATAATAAAATTCATTATACATAATATTGATAATTGAGTAGGTCGCTAAAATAGTATTATATTACTGAAAAATGTGATGTAGAAAATATTTACTTGCTACTGTATGTATTCAGTTATGAGACATTTTATCAAGCATAATTCTATAACATAAATAAATGCCTTTTATTATGAACTGGTAAGGTAATTTTAATTTATTAATTGATTGATTTTAGATATTACGTGTGAAAGTTTCTTATTTCCTTCACACCTATGTAGTCCATTGCCGAACTGGTTTTCAAAGGGCAAAAACCACCAGAAGTAGGGTGGGGGTGGAAAAGGTGTGTTGTTAGGGGTGGACCTCCTATCGAAAAAAGATAAATGCAAAAGTTGTAGATAATTGAAAAATCTGCAACTTTTATTTCAACTACTTTTCAATATAACCTCAAAGCTATTGACAAAAACTGGAAAAATCAATTTTTTTATTTTTATCACCACAAAAATGATTCGATTTTAATGAGATTTGGTCAAAATGTACATTTTTATGTCTCAAACAAGCTGTAAGTTTTTTGGGCGAAATATTTATTTTTTTGATTTTATACGAATTTAATTTGAAAAAAGCTTAATTTCAATCAAAAAAGTTGAAATCAAGTTTTCCAAATATCTCGAATTCTTCATTGTTTATCGAAATAAAATGTTGAGAGTGATGCAAAATGGTCATTTTAATGTAATTTCAAATGAGGGAACTTTGATTAACCGTTTATGGTTCGGGCAGTTGAAAAACAAATTGTTTAAACAATTGTCCACAAAATCCATATTGTGGAAAAATTAAATTCGCGCCGTCGTGAGGCGACGACTCGAGGTTGGAGCCTGGGAACCTTGCGATGAAATCGAGCTCGTGCTCGCTTGCAAACATTTTTTCCCTTTTAGGTTTTTTACTTCCCGTAGCCCGAAAACAAGCCGCGCGAGGCACTGGTTGTCTTAGGTTCCGGGCCGGATGAAATTAGTTGATTTGGGCGAACCTCCTGCGGTGGACTCGCCATAAGTGGCAGCCGTGAAGTTACTTGGTACCAGATAGACCCGAGCCAAAAGGGTCCGTCTGTGTATGAGAAAAAAACTAAGTCCGTCGGTGCGACTGTGTGCACCTCCCACTGTCCTGTCAAGCCCTAACTGAAGATTTAGAAGATTCCCAAATATTCTGACTCTACTGTCGTCAAGTCCTGGTGCCCGTTCTGAGCCAACTACCGAGATCATAATCTGCACTGATTGTCGTGCAGAAGGTGGGATCGCGGCGGTTGGCTATATTTACTACCGACGTGGCAAATGTGTGCACAGCCGGCTGAAGATGAGAGCGTCGTCCTCGGCGACGACGATGCACACAGCTAGTTCGTTCCGAAGATAGTTTGAGGCCAAGAAGATCCTCTAGGAGACAAGATGTCGGGAATGGAAGCTGGGTTTCGGTCTAGTAGAACGACATCGAACTGTATTAAAACGTAATATTTTTAGTCGCAAACTCTTCTATAAAATCCTTATTTTACTATAAGGAACGTAACCAGACTGCAACCAACAGCTACTCTCTGGGCTATATGCCCCACCGAGCGCTGAATTACAAGTTACAAGCCTGACACGTTAAGTGTAATAATTGCATATTACCATCAAAACGCTAATGCTTTGATTGCAACAAACACCAGCCGAAAGACTGGGCTTAGCATATTTCAAATGTGCTTTTAGAGAACGGAATATTAAAACGTAATATTTTTAGTTGCAAACTCCTGTATAAAATCCTTATTTTACTACAATGAACGTAACCAGACTGCAACCAACAGCTACTCTCCGGGCTATGTGCCCCACCGAGCGCTGAATTACAAGCTACAAGCCTGGCGCGTTAAGTGTAATAATTGCATATTACCATCAAAACGCTAATGCATCGACATCGAACTGGATGGAATTTGGGTCTCGGTAACTAAACCGACATCTAATTGAATGGATTGGATTTCGACATCAATTTGAATGGAGGTCGTTGGATCGGGAATCAAGCGTCAATGGTTTGGTGTCGGGTTTCCGAAATTTATGTTGAAGCTAGGATGGGTCCACCGTGAACCGTGAAAGACATGCAGAAAACGCGATGTGACTTGTTGTAGTGTATACTATTTTGAAGCAAAAAATTAATTCATAAAATTATCAGAATTTGTCAAATTAGTCGAAACCCATAAAAAAGTACGCTTATATTTCAGATTAACAAAAAACCACAATTTTCAAAATTAATTTCCAAGAAAATTTAGCACAGTCCGATAATTCACCAATATTCCAAAAATACCATCAAAACATTCACATTATTTATTTTGCCCATTTTACAGCCACAACCTTCAAAATTATCAATCTACATGCATCCACTGACCTGTTCTAACAAGTCTACCCGTAATTGCGTAGTAAATAAATAACAAACCACAATAGCGTATCAGTATCTACTCCTACCGCCTAAACATTCAACTCGACTAGCAAAAGCATAAGGAATACCATAACCTTGTAACAACTTAAGACATACGTCCACCACAGCAAGGATCAGTATCGCTTAGCGACACTTTAATTTTCAGGTTTTCATAAACCTACAAATATCTCCATTAATAAAATTGATACAGGACTCCAAAAACCAAATTACTTCAACTTTTAAGCTTGATTTAATGACATAAGTTTCAAGTAGGATTTCCAACAGATTCAATAATTGCGCAGTTACGTCGCTCGCACGGAGCGATAAGTATTGTAACCACTTTTAGACCAAGCCCGCACGCAGTCTGGGGGTCCTTTCCAGCTTACAAATAACGTTTCAGCCTGACTCGACGGGACACGATTAATGCAATTTCATGAGAGTATATAAGCTCGGGCGAGACTGAGCTCCGTAAGTGCCGCGTTATATAACCGTACTCGTCTTCTTTAGTGATACAAGTAATAATTATCCATAATCTCTACCCTAGTGCACCTTTAATATATTTTTAGTGATTTTTAATTACTATTTAACCGGCTCCTTCGCCATAAAGTGAATTTGTGAAATTCCCTAAAATAACCCACGTGCTAATTTTTTAATTTTTATCTACGACGAAACTTTCGTAATTGAAAAGTTATCCATTTATTGGGAGTTATTTTTTAGTAATCGTTTTATTGCAATTTCAACAACTCTGTGAAGTGAATTTAAATAAAAAAAATTAATTTGTGTTAGAACAAGTGTGTTTCAATCTAAGAAAGTATACAGGGGGTTACGCAGGTGATTTGCCTACCTACAGAAGTGATTTTTTCAAACTTTTAATACAAACTACTACATCACATACCTATGTCTAACCGGAAAAAAACAGTTTTAACAGTTTTAAATTTAATTGGAAATCTAAAGTCAATGGAACCAAATTTACTTGGATATTTGTGTATGGTTAATATTATTACATAAACAGCTTTCACAACACTGTTTTCAAAAAACTGTTTTTTGGTAACTTCAGCGCCCTCTACCGTTCGAAATATTACCTTCTCGGCATCGCGGAAATTACCTAAAATATGTAGAATTTTATTTACAACATGTTTTGTTCCATAACTTTTTCCGTGCGACCAGTAGAGCACGAGATAAAGAGATTGAAAAATGTTTCAAGACGGCGGCTGAAGCAAAAGGGGAGGGAGGTCACCTTTCTGGTTTTAGACCTTCTATGTGGTCCTGATAACGTTGAGCATGATAAATTCGAATGTGAAATTCTTTCCAGGTCAAAGTAATATTTGATTGTACTATTTTTCCATAGTAACAGTATGATTTTTTTACACATCTTAAACTTATTTGAGACAGAAATGTACATTTTTACCAAATTTCATTAAAATCGAATCACTTTTCTGGGATAAAAATAAAAAATCAAAAAATTAGTTTTTGGCGTTTTTCTAAATATTTTTTGAGGTTATGTTGAAATATGGTTGTAATAAAAGTTGTAGGTATTTTAATTATCTACAACTTCTGCATTCATCTTTTTCCGATAGGAGGTCTAGTTTTGTCGAAAATTGTAAAAAACCACGTTTCACCCCTAACAACACATCTTTTTCCACCACCACCCTACTTTTGGTTATTCGTTGGAATCCAATCGATTTTTCCCATTTATATATCATTAATCCCAAATTTTTCGACCAGCCATATACTGCTAAGAATTTCTTTTTAAGAAAAATTATTGGCATTGGACTAATAGTGGATTGCAAATAGCATTTTTTCTCAGAACTCAGTCTCTCTCATACGAGATATAATAGATTCAAAACTCGTTACAATGTGTTTGTACATTTTGTACAACCAAGCTCAACTTGATAATACCGTAAACAGAGTATTCTAATAATCTTTTTTATGGCTTTGAGCAAGAGGCCAGACTCACATTATGTTAAAAATATCTAACCTAAGCAAAATGGAGAAAAAGAGAGAGAAGAAGAACGAAGGAAAATACAAGGAAACGCGCTTCTCGTCCAGGGGTCTGTCAGGACATTGAGTTTGACATCACAAAAAAAAGACCACGGTAGGGTAGGTAAAAACATAAAGTTAAAATAAACAAGAGGAAAACAAAGCTAACCTATAGTGTGATATTAACATGGGGGGTGTAATGGGGTAGTGAAGCGCAAGTTATAGCCTCTCCTACTCAATTGTTAACCTCACCTTCCCGATGAGTTCAATTTGAACTTGGTGCACCCTGTTTTCACTAACGAGGCTCTAACGACCGAGTAAGGGCGGAATAACCCTTACCTTTTGCCGTGAGCCCATCCACCTTCTCACGAAGAGTGCGGTAAAAATAACCCACCGCACACAAAGGTTGCTTTTGGAATCGTTTGGTTACCCCATCGTCGCAGTCTCCTTCTGTGCCATGGGACCACACCACTCGCCTTCCGCAACCGAGCTGGTCAGTTGCATACCTGCTCCAGCTAAAACTTCAAATGCAGCTTCGTTTTCAGTCGATTAAGGCTTTAAAAAAATGATGGAGCGTTCAAGTGGGACAAAATCATCCGGAGGTAAAATACCCTCCCGATCGGATCTCCGGGGGAGGGTGCCCACAGGGACACCTCATCGAATGTCGAAAAAACACCGACAAGTTAAATCCAACAAAACTAATTCTTTCATCTACGGCGCTTGGAATGTTCGTACTTTGAACGACAGCACTCGCACCGATCGGCCTGAAAGAAGAACTGCTCTAATAGATAGAGAACTTCACCGACTCAATGTTGACGTTGCAGCTCTCAGCGAAACTCGATTTTTGGAGGAAGGCTCTCTCACAGAAAAGTACTACACCTTCTATTGGAAAGGTCTTCCCACCAATTCAAGAAGACAACATGGAGTAGGTTTTGCCGTTCGGAATCAACTTGTATCCAACTTAACACAAGTACCACAAGGCCTATCCGAGCGTCTAATGCTGCTACGCTATGAGCTATCAGATGGCAACGCGGTAAATCTAATAAGCGCCTACGCTCCCACTCTGGATGCAAGTCACGAAACCAAGGAAAGCTTCTATCAACAGCTGGAAGAAACCCTCTGTAGAATACCTAAAACGGAACGACTCGTTATTCTTGGTGATTTTAACGCTAGAGTAGGGAGAGATGCAGACACCTGGCCAGGCATAATAGGCAAGAACGGTTTGGGCAACATGAACGCTAACGGTCAACTACTCCTAACTAAATGCGCTGAACATGATCTAGTTATAACAAACACCATTTTCCGACAAAAGGATAAATTTAAAGGCACCTGGCGTCACCCCAGATCAGGTCACTGGCATCTACTGGACTATGTTATCGTACGTAGGAAGCATCTCAAGGACGTCCAAATTACAAAGGCGCGCATTGATAGCGAATGTTGGACCGATCATCGTCCTGTTGTCTCTAAAATGAAAATTGTTATGAGACCCAAACACCGAAGAACTCAAGTAAAACGTAGACTCCGTCTCTGTATTAGTAAATTGCGTGACCAACAAACCGTCGAACAGCTAAAGCAAAAAGTTCAAGAGAATTTGAGTGCACTAGAAGAAACCAATTCTGTAGATGTCGCTGCCACCTGGACACAAATTAAAGACAGTTTAAAAAGTGCGAGTGAGGAAATTCTTGGCACTGCAGCAAGTAAAAAACAGGAGGACTGGTTCAATGATAATGAAGCTTTTATACAAGAACTTCTTGACCGCAAACATACTGCCTTCCAAAACGCTATCAACCACCCCAACGACTCATCAAAAGCAGAAGCTTTTACCCAATCTAAGTATGAAACGCAACGCGAAATCAGAAGAATAAAGAACGAGTGGTGGGCAAGCAAGGCCAGAGAAATTCAAAGGTACGCCGATTCACACGACTACAGGAATTTTTTTCAAGGAGTAAAAGCAGTGTACGGCCCCAGTCGGAAAAATATGTGCCCTATTAAAGATTTAAATGGAAATCTCCTCAAAGAAGACCAGGAAATAAGAGCCCGATGGAAGGAACACTACTCTAACATTCTTAACCAGCAAAGTCAAGCCGATCACGATATTATAAATCTTATCCCTCAATATGACACCTTCGAAGACTTAGATAAACCACTAACAACGGAAGAGATCTTAACCGCCATTGGGCAGCTAAAAAATAACAAATCTCCCGGCGCCGACTCACTCCCAGCTGAGATCTTTAAAGCTGTGTCGTCAGAGCTCATACCCTACCTCAAAAAACTGTTTGATGTCGTGTGGGAAAGTGGTCAAGCTCCGCAGGAGTTTCGTGATACACTTTTAATCAACCTCTTCAAAAACAAAGGGAGCGCTGCGGACTGTGGAAATTACAGGGGTATAGCTCTCCTGGCTGTTGGAGGGAAGATACTCACTAAAGTGATGGCGAATAGGCTAACACCTGTTATGGAAAAGTTACTTCCTGAAACACAGAGTGGCTTTAGACCAAACCGAGGCACATCGGATTTAATCTTCACACTTAAACAGCTTCAAGAAAAAGCACTCGAACATCAAGGAGAAATTCACATGGCCTTCATTGATTTAACCAAGGCGTTTGACTCGGTGGACAGGCAAGTGCTCTGGAAAATTATGTTCCGCTTAGGTATCCCTAGAAAATTTGTGGAAGTATGTCGCAGTCTACATACAAACAACAACGCCCAGGTTATGTATAATAATGAGGCAACCGAACCTTTCCAAACTCTCACTGGAGTTAGGCAGGGATGTGTCCTGGCACCCCTACTCTTTAATTTGTTTACTACTGCTCTAACAATTATTGTTGACAACAAACTGGCAGTCAGAGGAATAGGTCTCAGATACCGTTTTGATGGCGGTCTCTTTAACATAGGGCGCTTTAGAGCTTTCACGAAGACACGCACACGATTCATTTGTGATCTCCAGTATGCGGATGACTGTGCACTTTTAGCCTCTACGCCGGAAGAGCTTCAAGAACTTTTAGATGTGTATGCCCAAAGCTATGATTCTTTGGGACTTAAAATCAACATTGGAAAGACTAAGATTATGTCAACTCCTCATCAAGTGAACCAAATAGACATTACACTTAACGGAAATTCTCTTGAAGTGGTGGATCAGTTCAATTACTTAGGCAACGTTGTTAATGACAAAGCAAACATGGACAGCGAGATTCGCAATAGAATTAACGCTGCATCTAGAGCATTCTGGGGACTTAGAGAGAGAGTATTTGACAACCACGACCTTGCTTTGTCAACGAAAATGGCTGTCTACAGAGCAGTTGTCATTCCAACACTGCTATATGGATGTGAAAGCTGGGTCACTTACCGTCGTCATGTGAAAGAATTAGAACGTTTTCAGCAAAGACACCTCAGAAGTATGATGAAAATCCGTTGGTTCCATCACATATCAAACGTGGAAGTACTCAGGAGAGCAAACAGCCTTCCAATTGAGGTGCTTATTTCAAGAGCACGCCTAAGATGGACAGGTCACGTTCATCGTATGCATGATAACCGCCTTCCTAAATGTACACTTTATGGTGAATTGCTAAGCGGTAGAAGAAAGCGTGGCGGTCAACGAAAGAGGTTCAAAGACGCTCTCCATGAAAATCTAAAATCCTGCGGTATTGCAGACGAGCAATGGGAACAACTTGCAGCGGACAGAACCGAATGGCGAGGGATTGTGGCCAGCTATCAAGGAAATGTTGCTGCAAGAAGGCCGAATTCAAGACCTAACCAGGTCTATGTTTGTCCTGATTGCGGTCGACATGTGCTCTCCCGAATTGGCCTCTATAGCCATAGTCGTGTGCACCGTAGATGAATGGGAATTACAATAGACTACACCTTTTACTTGTTTTTTATTGTACGCAATTTATCGACTGTAACATTTCTATACTCGGACTCGAGTAGCGGCTAATAATAATAATAATAATAATAATTAACATCTATCAAAAAACCCATGATTAGTTCATAAATTTTATTACTACCTATAGCAAGTAAACTAAATACGTTGAACGGAGTACTCTCAAATTTAATTATATAAGCCTGATAGAGAAAATATTATCACCTAAGGGAGACGTTATGTGAGAGCTTACTGATTTATTTTTAAAATCCATTTAGTTCTGGACTGTATGACAAATTTTTCTTAGCGAATTCGAACAGACATCTGCACCCGACGACATCATAAACATTATGCTAGTGTCAATTACATACGCAAATGTCACTAAATAAAATACAGGGCCTAAATGTGACACAAATGTGGATCTGATAGCTTATCAATATTTGCTGAATTCGCTGTAATGCTCACTGAAAGTTGTTTCAGTGCGGATATTGGACGTAAATCTACAAATTCCGCATTCAAAATTTCAAATGTAACAACTTCTGTGGCAAACATACTGAACATAATGAGAATGTATAGGTTTCAATTCCTGTTGAATCAAAAGTAACATGGCTGCAGATAAATAACTCTCATTTCGCCTGGAGTAATGGAAATAAAAGCGTTCGTTCCGGTAGGTTCTAATCTTCTGAAAATGACTATTAAAGTCATTTCGGTGGATGATGGAGGTAGCTCAGTACTTGGACAATAATATGGCATGCATTATTTCCATATAAAGTGGTGTAGTGTTGATTTTTAAATGATTCATTTTGCTTTGCTTGCATTAGTTTAAAATTGTTTTTCATTGTTTATCAACTGAATGATAATTTGTTCTCACCTATTACCTATTAAAACATTAATTTATAATCGTAATTTTCTAATGGATTCATTTTCAGAATATGCTAGAAACAAAATATATAAATTACATTTATCTACTAGATATCAATCTAAATTTTTACTATATTATTTACGATACAAATATAATTTAAAATCAATCTCACATATAATGCGGTATTTTCCCATTTTTTTATTTAAAAATAGAGAACTAGAGAGAAAAATAATGGGCACGTGTTTCTTAATATCTTTTTTATTTGAGCTGAAACAAAAAATAATAAATTAAGCTTCCATGTCCTTGAACACAAATTCAAATAGGGCGCTAAATGTAGTTATTTTTAGGATATTCCATTAATACAGTTTGTTACAATAAATTTTTATATTTAGGTTTTGTCTCAGTAATTTCAAATATAAAACGGCAGGCAAAAGGATACACTTTGTCAGTGGCGGCTCGTCGGGGGGGCAGGGGAAGCTGAGCCTCCTTTACAATTTTGGGAGAAGCAGAATATGTCCAAAATAATATTTTTTACAAGTATACAAGTAGAAGTATCTACATAGCTTTGTATCAATTCTCAATGTTGCTTATTTTTTAATAAATGTTCAGTGTACAAAAAAATTAGATTTCTTTTCCACAAACATGTAACATAGTGACGTTGCAGTCTGGATAGTCCACCTATGGATATTTCCCGGCCTCTCATTGCGGATCGCGTTTGGTCAGATGAACAGAAGGCTAAGAGAAGCTTAGCTTCAATTTAAATACGTTATCCTTATGTGAAAAGTGGTTGGTGGCGTTCTCTAAAGCCACATGTTTTATGCGAGAGTACTGCATCTAGCCTCTGGCATCCCATCTCTTTCTAGCGCATGTACACTTCAGACTTCAATATCTTCAGTTGGGCATCTCTTTCACAAGAGAAGGAATGGTTATTGGTATTAGAATAGTGGCAATTCGCGGCTTAAACATATATAAGATATTTAGCAGGCTGTCGATCGAAAAATGAGTGCTTTAAGTGAAAATTTTTTCGGCATCTTTTGTTGTTCAGACGTGGTTAATTATTTGTTGTTAAATGGATTTAATTCTCTTATCTCTTAGTTATGATGAAAAGATAAGAATTAAAAAAATTGTCAGACCTACACCGTCAATGCCGAAATTAGTTTTCACAAGTGGTAAACCTAACAGAGGGTTTAGTGATACCTACCAATTATAAAAAAAATCAAGAGGTTAACAGCATCAACAGTTAGAAACACATTATATCGTTGAAAATGTCCGTTATTTATTAAATTAAATTTCATTCCCCTGTAGAGAGTATCACGAGAATTAAACCGACTAACATGAAGAGAAAATTACATACATTTGTGTAATTGTAGCCATTTTTAATGTGCTAGAAAAACACAATGGCCTTGAATATTCTGGAAATTTTCTCCTGCGACGCGCGGACCACCCGCTCGCCCTCCTGCTTCCTCATTTTCAAACCTCACGAGCCGCCACTGCACTTTGTTTATTTTTATTCTCCAGCTCGTACAGTATATTTCAATAAATTATTACTTCGAAAGCTCTCGAAATTAACTTCACTTTCTCCTTTTCGCACTTTCGACGGACACTAATTTTCTATCATACCTACAAGGGGATGAATATCATTTATTTAATTTTGGCTAATACTATGTATCTAACTCTGACTGTCAAGCTTATCTCATTCGTTTAAATAATGGATTGTCTAAGTAACTAGTTTTAAATAGAGCTTTTTGCACCTTTCGGAGTATAACCTGGGTATAATCCTTACTCAACATACTTGAATAGGTCAAGATACCCTGGTTTTTGATTATAAGGAGCAGTCATTCACCGTTAGAACCATTAAAATCGATTGATAGCTAAAATAGAACATTATTATGAAACCTAACCTCCTCTAAATTGGACACAGTGTGTCTTATGATCGAATTTAAGTCATGCAGTACTGCGATTAGTGCGTACCTACCTTGCTGTTTTAATGGTCCAAAGTACCAAGATTCACTCTATTTTGCAGCGATCTGGATAATGGTTTGTTTTGGTTGTTGCCATTTAAAGCTGTCATTTGTTCAATCGTTGGCGGTCCGATACACGAATGTAGTCGGGGCAAGAATTCAGGCGATGCATGTCACAGATCGATTACTATAATTATATGACGTCAATTAAAGTGACTGCACCTGAAATAGCTGCAACTCCCAATTCAGATCACATGCAAATTGTATTGCCACAACTGAAAATGTATCATCAAAATGATGAATTGCGACACAGCATAAAGCTTTATGCTGTGCCTGTACGTCGCGTCGCTAAAATTTGTGATAAGCGTCACCTTTCAAATCGTGTGCAAAAAAGTGTAAATAAGTGAAAGAGAACTGTAAAAATAGACACCTAATATAGTTTCAAGCGTGAATAAACTCTCCCGCAACGCGCGGATGTAAATGCACTGCCCTAAATTGTGAGTAATTTCAATAAAGAAAACATTAATTTCAAAAATATTGTGACATTGACATTTAAATATAAATATTTTTTTTCACGAACCATCCTGTTCGGGCCGGTTTTTAACCGAATCTGTCACTACTGACAGTAGTCAGTTAATTGATATTTCTAAAATATTATCATAGTGAGATAAAAATGTGACAGACGTCAAATCTGACACCAGTTCATGAACAATTTTTGGCAAGTCTCGCCACTCGGAAAACTTGATCGAAACGGTTAAAGTTTTGTGATCGAAAATAAAATAAAATACATACCCAATAAACATTAAGTGCGCGAAGGACACAAGAGGAAATATAAAACAAACAAAAAACATTATTATCGCTTTTATACTTGTCTGAAAAGCGACTAGCTAGTTTAAAGAGCCAAGTGATTAGTAAAACAAGTGATATGGATCACAATATAGCGAGTACATCCCAGAATCCTCTCCATATCGATTCTGGGATCACACATTCAACATTTTCCTATGAAAATATTCAAACAACATGGATTTTGATCAACAATCCTCCATTCAGTCAGAATCAGAACATGAATCAAGTTTCAAAGTGCCCAGAAAATCTGACAGAAAAACAATAAAGAGAAAAATTAGACCTCAAGAATTAAAAAGAAATTTGAACATTCATTCAGATACAGAATCTGAAGTAAGCGAAGTTAGCAAGATAGCCAAGCCCTTAGAAATAACAATGTTATCGAAGACAATACCCCATTCAGAATGAAGAAGAGGAGAATTCAAGATGAAGTGGATCCAAAAATTACACATCCATCAGGTAAAAATTTAAAACCCTAAGCCACACCATCAAGCTTAGACGTAAAGAACAAATTCCACTGCCTGGACAGACGAGAAACACAAAACGATGATATGCATCAAGAACCGACACAACACACAATAACTCAGCAGACAACCCAGAATACTATCAAGAAAATAAGACCACCTCCCATTGTAGTATATGGACAATTTGAAAAAATTAAGATGATGAACAACCTACTAAAATCGAAACTGAAGGCTCCATTCCACTGGAACGATACTCCAAATTCTTCTGGGTTATATGTCAGTAATAAAGGAGACTGGGTCATTTGTAAGGAAATGTTTAAAAATAAAAATATTGAATTTCACACCTTTACATGGAAAGATGAAAAAGAACATGCTTTCGTGCTGAGGGGTTTGCACCAAGAAATTGATCCAGAAGAAATCAAAAACGAACTAAATGAAAATGAATTACTACTATCAAGAATGTATACAGGATGAGAGGTACCAAATATCCCGCATACTTAATAATCACAACGTCAGACATTACACTTAAGGCAATGGAACAAATTAGATTTGTTCAGCATAACAAAGATACGATGGGATCGTCATGTAAACAATAAAATTATAATTCAGTGTCACCGATGTCAGGCGTGGGGACATGCAACTAGCAACTGCCACGCTATTCCTAGATGTCTCAAATGTGCTGCCTCTCACTTGACGAAAGATTGTACGAAAGACCCCAACCTACCAGTCAAATATGCAAATTGTGGCGGAGCGCACCCTGCGAACAACACATCATGTTCAACATACCAACGAAAAATTCAAACTCTAAAAAATAATAGATATCCGATAGAACCACCGCCTCCTGAAATGAGATTCGTTGCTGCACCACCCCCTAAGGAAAACGCGTGGTCCAACAGGCAAACACAACTGGCACCCAGCATCAGCACTAAAGATTTCCCTCCCCTCCAACCATCAACAACTCAGAAAACAACGCCCACACCCTCAACTCCTAGACAACCAGAAACTTCATCAGGAACAACAAGAGAAATCGGAATATATGCAGAAGTGCGGGAGGAATTTCGTAACCTAACGAAATTGATTGATTTAGAGGACATGCTGAGACAGGTAAGAAAGCTCACTAGCTTGTTGTCGCAATGCCTTACTAAAAGAGACAAGTTTGAGGTATTTTTCAATTTCATGACCGATATCTCATACAATGCCGAATAAATTTTCTATTTGTTCTTGGAACGCAAATGGTATTGGTAACAAAATTCCTTTTCTCATAAATTTTCTAACGAGGCATAAAATCGACATGACATTATGCTTCTCAACGAAACAAAATTGATCAGACGTGACAAGCTGCACATTCGGGGCTATACGACAATACGACAAGATAGGGCCAACAACAACAACAGAGGGGGTGGGGTGGCCGTGCTTATAAAGTCAAATATTGCGCACACTCATCGTACTTTGCGGAACACCACTGTAGAGAACGTGAGTGTGACGTTGAACGGCGGCATAAGCATTGTTGCCGCGTACAATAGCCCTGCGAATGGCTTCACAGCAGTTTGTCTTGATAATTTAATGAATGCGGGCCCACGCTGCCTCCTCATAGGCGATCTTAATGCCAGGCATCACGCATGGAACTGCCACCGTAATAGTGCAAACGGTAACACTCTTTTTGAATTTGTCAACAACAACGACGTCACCCTGCAGTATACCGATGAGCCCACTCACTTTCCTGACAACGGCGGTACACCAACGACCATCGACATAGTGATCAACAAGGGCGTCACAAACTGCACGCTACCTGTAACGTTGGAGGAACTGACGTCCGATCACAACCCAATTCTTTTAGAGTTAAAGAATATGTCGAGGGAAGACAGCACGATCAGGGTTACATCTTACAAAAATACGAATTGGAGGGCATACAAACAACATATAAATAGCCATTTGACACTAAACAATAACATCAACACCGTCGCTGTACTGGAGAGTGAAGTGGATAAATCCACCGAATTGTTGCAGCATGCCAAGAGGAGTGTTACCGAAACAATAACGATAAATCCGTACAGAGACCAACTCGACGAGGCGGTCATACGGGACATTCGCACAAAGAACGCACTCAGACGGCGTTGGCAGCAAAATCGTGATGCCGACGCTAAGGTTGAGATGATGAGACTGCAAGGGCGAATTCGAGCAACCATTAGCACCTTAAGAAACAGAAAATGGGGTGAAAAGCTAGAAGCTTTGAATCCTCAAGACAATTCGCTGTGGAAGCTGACCAGAGCCTTAAAATGTAGGCGGGAAACCATGCCTGCTCTAACCACTCAAAATCACACACGAATATTTTTGACCGACAGCCAAAAAGCGAATCACTTAGCTGACAATTTTGAAACCGTACATAACGCCAACGGACCAAATAATCTCGAGCATGACCGCATACAAAACCTGACAGAACAAATTATTGGCCATGACGTTGAAATTACCGACGAACAATTTTTAAATATCATGGTCACGCCCTCTGAAATAACGCAGCTAATTAAAACCTTAGCGAACTAGAAAGCACCGGGGAAAGACGGCATTGATAATAAGCTCCTTAAATATTTACCGAGGAAAGGTATTGTTTAGCTTGTATACATCACTAACGCAATTCTACGATTACAGCACTGGCCTCACCAGTGGAAATGCGCTGTGGTAGTCCCCATCTTGAAGCCGAATAAGAATGCCAGATTCGCCGGCAGTTACAGACCAATCTCATTGCTGTCGATGATATCTAAGTTAGTGGAGAGGGTCGTCCTGAGCAGAATTAATTCTGTGCTGGAAGGACTTCACATCAACGATGAGCATCAATTCGGTTTCAAGAAGGGGCGCAACACGACGCTACAGATCGTTAGAATAGTTAATGATATCAAGGTCCAATATAACCTCGGGAAGAGCACCACGATGGTACTGCTAGATATTGAGAAAGCATTCGATACCGTCTGTATCCCGGGACTGATATACAAACTACATGAATACATTTTTTTTTGTGAAGTGAGGTACCGTCATCGGTTTAAGCGCTGAGACCTCGATCAGCGAAGTAAGCAGTGTTGGTCGAGGCCGTCACTTGGATGGGTGAACGGCATCTCATTTCGCCGTCCTGGTTGAGTGGAAGAGTAGCTGTTGCTAAACTCCGCCAGGACGTAAATATAAACAAGGCATTAAAAAAAAAAAAAATTCCTGGCTACATTATCAAATTGTTACACTCGTACTTGACAGGCAGAACGCTGCAAGTGCGAGTCAATAACAAACTCTCCACGGAGCGGGACATTCGTGCGGGAGTCCCACAAGGGTCGTGCCTTGCACCAAAATCATTTCATTTATATGTCTCTGACTTCCCCTCCTTTCCGAATACAAAATTGGCCTTGTACGCCGATGACACGGCTATGTATGCACACAGCCATAGCGCCCAGGCGGCGAATATGCTATTGAAAGCCCACATGGCTCGTGCCACGACGTACTATGACCGGTGGAAGATAAGGATCAACGAGGAGAAATCAGAGGCCATGGTTTTTTCCCAGAACTTCACGAAAAACAAAATTATTACTCCAATCTCGATCAGGGGGGTGAAAATTTAAACAAAAGAAACCGTGAAGTATCTGGGGGTTCATTTAGACACCCAACTGACTTACAACAAGCACATAAACAAGACAATACGCAAAGTATTATCCCTGTCTAGGAGTCTGTACCCTCTGATGGCAGGGAATAGCAAACTAAACAGAAACAACAAAAAGTTGATTTACACGGCCGTCGTGAGGCCGGACCTTACATACGCGGCTCCGGCATGGTGCAGCGCGTCGGCAACGACAATAAAGAAACTGTCAATTCTTGAACGCAAGTTCTTTCGCCTCATTTCCAACTCAAGTAGATACACCTCCCTCAGAGACTTGTACGCCCGTTGTAACGACATTGTTCCACTAGCGGACTTCATTAAAACCACTTCTCAAAGGTTTTATCAACACAAACTTGGTAATAGTCCGTTAACAACCAACATCACACAAATAAGAGAGCATAATGCACCATTTCGGATTAAACACAAATTACCGTACCAGGAGCTACCCATCTTTCGACAGCATATATAGCTATCCGACCCCTTACCAAAATATTATATTTATAGTAAATTTCTTAACTGTTTCTGTTCACTTTAACCGTCCTTTATTTTTGTCAGTTTTTATTTGTTACATTTTTGTTTTGAATTACTATCTTAAAGTCAAGCAAAACTATTCAAAATAACATTTCGAACCAAAATTAGAAATTTTATCATAAATTTAACGGCCGGCATAGTCGCTCTCGCTCAGTATTCCATTGCCTCTAGCGGTTTTTTTCAGTGAGTTTTTCCCGTCTCAGCAGCCAACAACCTACCTAATGTTTTATAAGTTAACTGTTTTTTATATTCTTAATTTAGTTAAGTCACCTGGACATTCTATTTACCGCGCCCTAATAAACTTGCTACGCAGGTAGGAGTAGAGCCTTAGATTTTAATTATTTTAAACTCTATCTCGGTCTCGCTTCGCTCCAACCTCTCAAATACCACGTGCCCTCATACCCTGGATATTCGGCTGGATCAGGTGCGAGTATCCGAGTAGATCTTTTGTACTTTTAACGACAAATAAATTTGATTTGATTGATTGATTGATTGATGCTGTGCCTGTGATAACTGCAACGTCTGCAACCCACAATACATTTAACAAAAATCTATCAAAATTGGATTAATTGGAACAAAAATAGTTATAAATAATTTCTCAAGTGAACTTTATTTAATAACTTGACAATGAGTTTTATAATATATATTATAGTACAATCATAATTATAAATAAATTCTGCTAATTAAATAAAATTACTACGATATTAAACAATTATACATTTTTTAGTTATTTACTATTCATGATAAGAGAAAAAATATTTACATATTTTTTGTCGAGGATACCCCAATGAAATAATTTTTACATATTTCTGCAAAAAAGTGACGCGGCTGAAAACAATATTGGCAGTTCCATTAATCCTCTAGGTGGATTATCTTTTAGAAATTTGAAACGTATTTTGTCAATATTTTTCCCAAGCTACTCAAACTTCATTTGTAAATGTCCCGTTCAATCAACAGCTCCGAAAGGGATTGTCTAGTAATATGTTGTTCTAAAACAATAATAAATACTTTAATAAATATTTCCATACGTTATTTTAATAAATACTTACTGTTTCTGTACATTTCATAAATACTATTTCGAATTGCTGCTTGGTCAAAGTTATCAATGTAGCATACAAGCTTTGTTGTTGGTCCAGTTCTTTTAGGGCTACCTAAAGCTTCCTCAGTCTGCAATTTTTTGGAAACGTTACTAACTGCACTCAAACACTCATGTTTAAAGCATTAGCAACTCTCTGAAATTTACTGGTTATGTTACGATATATAGTTAACTTCTAGAATTATACTTGCCTCTCTTACAGCAGTTAATGGTAACAGTGGTCCACCGGCATCACGTTCTCTCTCAAAATAATTTACTAAAGAACAAATTAATTCCTGGATATATTTACCAAATGCCTTCGGCATTATGACAGCTAACCTAAAATTATAATGCATTAATTAATAATAATAATAATAAGTCTTTATTCAAAGAAAGGGCGAAGTTTAGTTTGGTAAGCCTTACGCTGACCATCTGCTCTTACACTTAACCCGGAATTTGTTTTCACACAAATAAATCTTGCTCCACTTACCAGAGTAACACTAATAATACAATTATATTAGTTCTGAAAAGAACTGATGGTAAATAAAACAAGGAAACAACAATTAATTAAAAACACCAGAGAATGAAATCAACAATAAAATAACTCGAACTAATAAAATCGACAATAAATCGATTTAAAATATCGGCGCTTTTGTAAATTTTACTACCAACCTTTAGCGACGAAATACGATTTAATTAACTTCTATTTCTAAAAATAAGACAAAAATGCTAAAGATTATGAAGCCACATTGAAATGTACTTATTTCTGAAAAAAGCTTAATAACTTGGTGTCAAGAATTATTCTTTTTAATGTAATTAATACTTAAAAATTATGTTGGCATTAAAATGTTTTCAATTACGTCACTCGTTCGTTTGACTGCCACGGCGGAGTGTTCGTGAATCTGTCGAATAGGATCCTTTCTGTTATGTTAGTAAAAGACTTACTTTATTGCTTTGCAACTTATATTTTGTATATAGAATTAATGAGATCGTGGCTTTACGTTAGATTATATTATTCCTCATTCCAGAGATCGAGAGGAAGGTTATTAGAATTTTGTCAGTGTTTTGATGGGTTGATAGAACGAACGCACCTGAACACGTTTCCTTTTTGGGCTAAAGGAAGAAAGCCATGTTGGTTCTTAACTTCCCTGCCGGTTGGTGGATTGAAGGTGGTTTTGTGCCGTTTAGCAATTGTTAATTGCTTCGTTTGGGATTTAGGCATATTATCCACAAAGAGGAATAGCTGTACTTGCGTTATTTAGTTGGTTTATTGAGACGTGCAGCTGAGAATTTTTCGGATCTGAACAATCCACAAGGGCGGATGATGGTGTCTTCCTATCCCAAGTCGATTTAATGGCAATCTGATTCTGCAAAAATCATATATAGCCCACCCTCATCTCAGGTTTGTCACACTCTCTTCTTCAGTCAAGTTAAATAAATACTTGTATGATTTTCGATTAAAACAAACTGTTTAATTTCAAGAAATATATACAGGGTGTAGTCGTTGACCCTACCAGCTAAAATAAAGAATCAATTTAGTGCAAAAAGACTGTACAGGGTGTATCCTTTGACCCTGCCAACCCAAATAAAAGTGAAATTTGGCTCTGAACATATACAGGGCGAACCATTTGGCCCGTTCAAGCCGTTTAAGAACTAACCACAAGAATGAAACATTATATCCTGGTTATTATCATGTTTAACTCTTCTTTTGTTTCAGGACCGCATGGTTTTGCAGTATGATGTTAGCTTTTAGTGTATGCTGTTAGTTTCAACGTATGCGATAGTTTCAACTTTAATACATTTTGTTTATGGTTGGCCAAGCTGTCAGTTAATTTATGGTTTGTAAGTCCGTGTATGAGCCTGGTTGTAGGTTTGCGTACATACTTGTTTATCTGGTGGCGGATGTGATCGCTTAATTATAACTTGGGAAGTGGTTACGCGGAGAACTGGTCTAGGGTAATAATCGAGGAGTTTGGAGGAACCCTTAGTGTCGCGCGAGGCTTACTAGTGCTGGTGGACTCTGGATAGGTTTGCTGGAGGTAATCTGATTAAGGCAAGCGCTCTACATGTGTTTCCGAAGGAAATTGGAAGCCACCTCGAATCCATGAACGGTTTAGATATTGAAATATACACGATAAACACTGTGTATTTTAGATAGTTTAACTTAATATCTTTTGCTTTTATTTTGCTAAATATTGGTCAGTTAGGACCTTTGCATTTAATTTACATGATTCATTCCTACCAGATTATAATTTTAGTGGCTATTCTTAACGACACCTTTTAAAGTGTTTTTAGAAAGTACTATTGTTGAGGATATTTCTTATCAACTTAGCGTTAAGTTATAGTTTATTGTTATTTGATATTGACAGCCTGTATAGTGATTTGTTAGACCAGACCATCGTAAATAGTGAATAGTTTTATTAGTTTTAGTATCGTGTGGCCACATCATGAGGCAGTTTTCTATAAATCTATTAAGGTACTTTGATTACCCATTTGACACACTTGCCATATATGTGGTTATTTGTTTTGAAATTTAAACTTAACTTTCATATTTGTAAATATTTAAACACTGGCTGCCTTGATTAAAACACCTGCATTCTTTTTTTGTAAATAAATTGTTGAATTTATCATATAGAGTTTGTTTTTTTTGTTATTATTTTTATCAACCACGAACCCATAGGAACCTACACCCCAGGGACATGACTAATCGGCCGTCTGAGACCTTTTCTCTCTCGTAGTACTTATAGAGAGGGGGCACTGCACGTTAATAAAAAAATTTGTATGCAGGAGCAACCACAGGCCTGGATTTTCAGTCATCTCCCAACCCTGCCACTAGGGTGTCAGAGCTGGCTTGCAGCCCCGTAACAAGTTGCAAGATGTCGTATATACCTGATTTGACAATTCACACCATCCATAGTAACCCTATTTTTAGTTTTTTTATTATGTTATGCAGATCTTCTAGTTTTCCAGTAATTATAAGAATTGAATGAATGTACGAATGGGTTGTGGATTCCAACAAAATATTTATAACTGCGTCATAAAAGTTTAATACTTAAAAAATTTTAAAAAGGCAAAGATGAAAATAATATGAGATTTCTACCCTTAAAGGATATTAAACCACTTAAAAATCTATACAAGTTGTTTCATCGTCATCCGAAATTGTCAAAGTGGTACATGATTATTTGAAATAAAACTTACTATTAAAAAGCATTGAAATATTGTTTTCTTAAAAATATTTTGTTAACCTTTTTTCAAGTCACCGACATATCTCTTTGAAAATACGGAATTTTGAATTGCATGCTACGTAAAGAGAAACGAGGGAGTAGAGTTTGTAGTAGAGTCTTAACAACTTTTTGGGGTAATTTTATAATTAAAGTTATTTCTCAAGGAAGACTCGATCCTGCTTCACTGGCGACTCCAATTTGCAAGCTCAACGCACTAACTCTATCTAACGTCTATCGCCCCACTATTAGGATTTAGTTAAATGTAAAACAACTGTAGGTAATCTTCTAAATGAATTTCTCTTTTCAGAATTTGAGAACTGTTAAGTTGTATTATTTCCAAAAATATCAGAAGATTTAATTAGATGCGATGCAATATTTTCCAAAAGTTAAACACTGTTTACTATCAACTTGTTCAATGTCAGGTACCACTTTAATATATAAATAAAAAGTAAAGAATATGATCCTATGCTTCATGAAAATTTCAACTGCGCCTTACAAACAAAGAAATTTCTATTCAGGAAATAATGGATAACAAATTGTTGTTCTGGAAACACCGAACAATGTATTTTTTATTGAATTATCTCATCACAATAAGTTTTTATTGGGGAAAAATGGAGCAAATCTACCTCTACAACACTTTAAACAATACATAATAAATTTATGATTGTAGGGGGCATTATAACGAGCCTGTTGAAAGATGCTCAAGACTTTCTTATTTAATCGTAAATTGAATTGTTTCTCCAAGCTTCCATTTTACTTTCCCAGTTTCACAGAATAAAGTAAAAAAGTTAAACATTAAATTACAAATATATCTATTATATCTTTTCGGACGTAGGCGAATATGAAATACTAATTTATATATCTAACTGCTATCAGGATAATGGGAAAATAAGTAAAAGAGAAGACCAATAACATATATATCTGTTAATTTGAAGAGAAAATCAATTACTTAAAACAATGAAATGGTAATAAGTAATCACATTGTGAAGGAAAAAATGTACGGCGAATAAATGTGCTTCCCTTTTGCGAAAGAATCCTAGAATTAGTAGTGTTTGAGCAAGTCACAAAATATATAAATACGAACACATTATGTGGCTATCGATCAGGGTTTAGTGGAAATCATTGCTCTTCAGTTTGTGATCTCAAACTGGAAACAGAAAATTGATGAGAAAGGCTTCGGAATTTGTGCAGTATTTATCGATTTAAAAAGGGCATTAGAAATTATAGATCGAGATATATTAATATTGAAACTTAAAAATATGGATTTTCTGGAATTGTGTTAAAGTGGCTTGAAATATACCTTTCTAGCCGCTGTCAATGTACAAAAATAGGGAATACCAAATCCCCATTAGAAATAAATAACTTTGGAATACCTCAAGGAAGTGTGCTTGGAACATTGTTATTTATACTATACATAAATGATGTAGGAAATATCCTAAATAAATGTAAAATTCATCTCTTTGCAGATGACACCCTAATATACTATGCCCACGGTAATTTCAATGAACTAATATAAAGTGAATTCACATAAAAAATTCACATTTATAAAACTATGACTTCGTTATTTAGAAAAAAGACACTATTTCCGTGTAAACTGGAACTGATATTTAAAATTTGTATCTGAATTTTTTGATAAAATTATATCTGGACCACAACTTTTTTCTTTCACGCTCAATTGTTCCTTTCTTAGCAGTTCCGAAGCCCTCGGAAAAAACTACATGAGACTGACTTTTTGGGAGAAAAATTTATCTCAAACATTACCGAGGACATCGAAAATAATGCGTTAACCGGGACACTCCGTACTGGAGCTTTACTCATTTAAAATTTTGTTAATAAAAATTGAAATAAAATTTTATTTATTATAAGAATATATTATATTAATGACATGCAATAGGTTCAGTTATGGTTTTATGACACTATTTTATTGCAGTACAGTCGAATTTTACCCATTATAAGAATAGTTTTTTTAAAATGAATATGATCCGATAATACTTTTTAATTGTCTAATAACACAAAATTGAAACCGTCCGAAACAATTAAGAACAGGTAATTTCTTTCTAAAACTCTTCATGGCATCCCAGTTAACTCAGTTACTTATTATGCTTCGCGCAATAATTTATTTCTAAAAAAGCACCAGTTTATTAACTCCTTGAAAATAAAATAGTAGGTGATATTCCTTACTTTGGTGTTAGGTCAGCTGGAAAAATTATTAACACTATACGGGTTTTCCGAAAGATTAAACTTTCCACTTCGTTTTCAATTCCATAAAAAAGATTTTATAAGAACTCTATTAAAGATATAGAAATTTACGTAGTTCAAAAAGTATTTTCCAAGTTGATTTACTATTAGGAATTTCTAGTTTAATAAGTTATTCATGAAGTGCTATTGAAATTCAAAAATTAAAATTTATATACGAATAAAATTCACATTTTTTTTTGTTTGTCTCATAAAAATAGAGACAGCAACTGATCGATTTGTATATAAAAATTGCAACTCTTGTACAACCTTTCTAATCGTTTAAACCCTTGAATGGAGGCGAGTAGCCAGAAAAGCAATAACAATACTTGTTGATTTACTGGACTCCGGACAGGCTCAAAATGTTCAAGCTAGAAGATGAAGATGAAATAATAAGATAACACAAAAATATTTTAAAGCTGTATGGGATAAGATCAAAGAAGGGTGTGACCTGAACAAACCGTTGGCAGAGTAGCATGAATAAGGCAGAAAATTCAAGCACTAGAGAAGTTGCCTATAATTCAAAATTCAGAACTTCAGAATCACAATATTTCGCCACGTAAGAATATAAATTTTAATTATATAAAACGAGGAAAATATCACATATTATAATAAATTATGTCATAAGAATCAAAAATGTCCTAAGAAATCTAAGAATTCAAACACAGATGTTAGAAAAAGTCTCGTCACGTAACATTTACTACAAAATTCCAGTGCTCTTATGAACGAATAATGCAAATAAATGTAGCTAGCTGACTCTACTTCTACTTAGGGGATAGATTTCGAAAAAGTCGATCCTTAATCTAAGAAATTTGTAGTAACTTATGATGTCAGTTTTTCGGATGTCCACTGACTCTATCACACACTATCTTTAATATCTCACGAAGAGTCTTTAACAAGAGAAGAAGCTGAAGGGGAATGACCAACCTATTGAGGCTTCAATTAAAACTAATGTCCGAAGAAAAATTCAAATTCAATTTGATGAAATGTTTATTCAGCTATCCTTTTCGTAGTGGTAGTGCTGATACAATAATGAAAACACGCCTGATAGCACAAAGTTTTCTGCAAAAAAGTGGGATCGACTATTTGAAATCTTTTCTGCATTAATACGATACAATTTAGTCAAAATATTGCTATAGGGATACTGAAAGATATAGATGTTGCCCAATTTGATATCAGGACTTTTTTTTTTGAATACAGATTTCGACGGTGAGTTTACCAGAAGGTTTTACAATATTAAGGGTGTATCAGAGTTCCGTCCCTGTTTATCCTAAACAATTTTTCCTTGTTCTCTTATATTCTTTGTTCTCCTTTCATCATAACCTTTTTTCCTTCTAACCGTACCATTTGGCTCATCCCAAGTCATGCAGCAAACAAAGTGTTAATATAGAGTTTAGACTATAAATAATAACTTTCAGTTGTCTTTTTTTTAAATTTTTTGATTGACATAAGAAAAATATAAAATAGATAAGAAAAGTCAGCAGCAAGTTTGCGGTTTGTCTCAAATAAATATATTGGAATTGTAAGATCGTCGCAGTTAAAAGTCGAATCGAGGATAAAAAATGTATTCAATTAATTCAATTAATCAAAGATTTAGGTAACAGCTAGAGTAGATTATATGCCAATGCAGTAGTTTACGTTTTAATGATATATTTGAACCAGTTATGTGTTACATACCTACTATCTATATGATAAAGCGATAATGAATAATAGAATACCATGCGTGATATCACGAAACGTTTACAAGTATTACACAAAAATAGTAGTACCCAATTATATGCGTACATAAATATACCTACCCATATTATTAGAACATTAATTGAATTACCGACAATATTTACTTTACCTATATTTAACATAAAAAAACAGTATATCAAAATTTTGAATAGCTAAGAACAAAATACATATATAATATGCCTCTTAGGTTAGATGTTACTCCAGTCATATGTTCCAAACTGTTACACTTCTCCTCTGTTCTGACCAAAAGAATGCTCAAAACAGAACAAAAACACAACATATTTGCGAACGGCTAGCTGATATAGTACGGGAGCTTAAATGGGCCGTGAGAAGGGAAAAATCAATTTTTATTTTATGGAAAATATTCTGTGTTAATCAGTCTAATTCTTGTCAATAAAAAGAGAACAATTTAAGGTAAATTATTAGTGATATTTAGAGGGCGCCATCTATAGTGTATTCAGTGCTGCTCTTTAAATTTTCAAAAACAAATTTCTATAGACAAATTTGAGTTATCTGAAGTGTTCAATTAAAACGAGAATAGTTTAAAATAAATGTATATTAAAAGAGAAAATTGATGATTGCTATAAAAAGTATGTACAAGGAAAAATATATTTGAATATAATAAATTCAAGTAGTTGAAATTAATTTAACAATGAAATAGGTATTACCAAGTCGCTTATCGGGAGTTGGTTGATTCTGGCGAGGAGTTCCCTAGCAGTTCCAGCTTCCAGCAGTCTTGGTCCTTTGTTCTATATCTAGCGGGGATGGGATCAGTTCATATATAACCAGTAGTTCTTAGCAAAGCATAAATATTTTGTGGTACTTTATTTTAATAAAATTTGAACAATTCCACTGGGGAATTTAGGTAGTTATGTACTCTAGCAATACGTGCTCCAAAAATTAGCCTCAAGGTATTCTTATAATTATATAAGACAAGATGAACCACGAAGGTAAATTCTGATTTTCAATTCGGATTAAATCTCAAATTTAAAATGAATTCTAAATTAAATTTTCATTTTATTTAAATTAATTTTTATGTTTAAATTAATTTTGATATTTGAATTAATCTTGATATTATATAAATTAATCTGGATATTATATAAATTAATCTGGATATTATTTAATCTGGATATTATTTAATCTTGATATTATTTAAATTGGTATGAACTGAAGCCATAAGGGAGAAAAAAAAATAGTTTAGCTACACTCATTGATAAACGTGCAACTATATAAAAAAATTACAGATATAATACTTTAAAAAAAATGATAAAAAATATATGTTGAAATAATAGTTATTAAAATTTTAATTAACAAAAGATTTACCTCTTTCTGATGTAAGCATACTATTAAATTTACGATCCAAAGATGTAATCTTGAAGAATTACTATATTTCGTAAATGAGTTCAAAAGTGGTCTGCCAATCTCAAAAGTCGAATTGAAAATGATTGTTCTTTAATTCTATTTGAATAAGGAAAACTAATTTCGTACCAGAAAAGAACTTTATAAATCTAAAGGAACTAAGTTGAAATAGCACCATTTTGGTAAATTTGCAAAAGTAAAGAAACCTAATTTTAATAGCTATTGTTTATACCAATTGTGACTTTAAAAATGCATTCTGTAAAAAGTAGGTTAATAATGAGAAAAGGCATGTACCCCCCCCCATATGCCCCATGTATACCCCCCACTCCTCCCCCCACCCCGAACGTGATTGGTCGATGGGAGGGGATAAGCTCCGCCCACCTAAGCGGATTGGTTGAGTGGAGGGGATAATCCACACCCCTCATAATATGATTGGTCGATTGGTGGGAGGTGAATATCAACCCACTTATTGTGATTGGTCGAGATAAACCCCACCCATGTATTGTAATTGGTCGATGGAGGGGATAAGCTCCGCCCACATAAGCGGATTTGTTGAGTGGAGGGGATAAGCTCCGCCCACCTAAGCGTATTGGATGAGTGGAGGGGATAAACCACACCCCCTCATATGATTGGTCGATTGGTGGGAGGTGCGCAAAATGGTGGTGATATTATGGTACTCTCTTACAGACAGATATCAACTGTTCTGACCGGAAAACATAACTAGAGAGTTCAAATACCTCCCAATAAAATTATCTTTTAATATATAAATTCCTTAGACACCGACAATATTGCGTACTAATATTCGTGTCTCAAAGGTATTTCAAGAAACTTCTAAATTTCAACTATTCAAGATGAACGAATACAGCAGTGTATTGCCTGAGCTGAAGTTTGACTTATTTAATAATTTACCTCCAGCTCCGCAGAATAAAAACGATTTAGTGATACTAGGAGAAAGAAGACATAAGTTAAATAAATCGAGGAGCAAGTATGTGTCAACGGGGTTATCAAGTGACTTGTGTTATAATCCATGTGTAAAGCTGTGTGGAAATAAAAATGGTGCAATAATTTTTGACGAAACGGATTGGAACCATTTTCTCACTTTTCAAGGATATATTACTAATTATGTACATACCAACGATAACATTCAACCAATAAATGCTGAGAATTTTTCCATACAATTTGAGCAATTTTCCAATTCTACAGTTATAAAAATTATAAAGAATAACTCATATGTGTACTTGGGTTATGAATCAATCTGCAAGTTATGGGAAGTGTTACCACTTGTTAAGTATGGCATTGACATGTTAAAAAGACAACAGTTTATAAATTATTTCAAGAATGTCAAGAGAGAACTACAACGTCAAGGAGGAAATATATTTGAAAATGCTCTAAACATTATTCAACACAAGAGTTGCAGTGATGAAAATGCTTATATGCTCATGGAACTTGTTTATATTTATCCAGATTTATTCAAAGCCGAATGTTTAATTTAAGAGATATTAAAATGATTGGTTTTGTAAGTTAATATATGTGTAAGTCATTTACGAATTCCTTTTTATTATTTTATAAAGTATATGAAATAATGTATAAAATATGTACAAAATATATAAATAAAAAAACATGTATTACTTAAGACATTTGTTTTATTAAGATAAAGTATATGCAGAGTATTATTATACAATTTGATTTTTCGAAATCCATGAATTATATTTTTTGTCTAATCCAAGCCATTTAACATAGAGTTTGGTCCCCTTTTTTCTTATAATCTTCTCCACAAGATATACATCTGGATATTTTACTTTCTGAAGTTCATGCTCATAAAAACCTCCTTGAATTTCGTCACCATTTTGATCTTCTAATAGAAATGTTCTAGGATTACTTTTGTTAATTTTTCTGATTTGGAAAATTTCGTTCGACCAGTTAGGAGTGTAACCTTTTGAAAAAGCTTCTCGATATTTACTAATTCTTACATAATCATTGACTTTAAATTTTCGTTTCCGTGGATCAATTGTTTTCAGATGACTATAGGCAGTTTGTAATAAATATTTTTCATTTTTCTTTTTAACATTTTTTGGTTTCATTCCAATAGTCCTGTGTTTGGTGCTATTATATTCGGCAACAATATCTGGTAAGATATATAACCATTTGTAGTTTCCTTGTAAGCTGAACTGCTTCCACATTTTATTTTTTAAAGTTCTATTCACTCTTTCTACAACACTTGCTTTAAGATGTGTGTAAGAACTATAGTGGTTAATTTTCAATTTATCCGTTAATTTTTTAAATTTTTTATTGTAAAATTCTTTACCCATATCGGTCTGTAAATTCTTGGGTGGTGTGCTCATCTGTGACAGGATTTTGTTCATTGCTTCTACAACTGCTTTTCCACTTTTATTTTTGACAGGTTCACACCAAACAAATTTTGAAAATACGTTAATAACCACTAAAATATATCTATAGCCTTTGTTTATTTTAGCATATCGACCCATTTCAACAAGATCTGCTTGAATAAGGTCATTAAGGCCTTTAACAATTACTCTCCTTCTTTTAAAATACTTTCTGGCAGGCTTATGAATTTCGTTGACTATTTCCTGTTTAACGTTAATCATTTTTAGCTATTGGACACTGTAGTACAATTTGGACGTACAGAGGATCTTTATTTTTTGCGTAAAACGTAAACTTATCTTCCAAATTTACAATTTTCCCCACAAGTTCTTCTGCTGTAACTGCAACTGTATTCAAGAAAATTTGGGTACTAGCAGGTAAAATCTCTATATTTTCAATTTTACCAGATATAGGGCATTTGTACTCTGTTGTATTGTTCTCTAATGTATAAAAAAGTACACTTTGAGATTTCTGTAAACGACCTCGAATATTTATAATACATTTGCTATGATGTGAGGAAGGCTCACAAATGTAAAAGGGTGATGTTAATAGGGGTGATGGGAGAATTGCTGATGAATATGAAATTACTTCATTCTTTAACATATGCCTTCCAAATTTATTAATTGGCATGGTGACAGTCTCAAAGTCTTATACTGAATGATATATCAATATTTCACGTAAACTATTTATCTTATTATTTTACCCTCCCTCAATTGTTCTATTATTGAGGTTATCTCATTATTATGCCCGGTATTTCCTGCTAATTGTGATGCTATCAATAGTCTTAAACGATCTACAAGTTCATTGTAGTCATCAAAGTGCCTATATTCAATCTTCTTATTATTGAATTCCATCGTTTTTAGATTTCCACCTCTCTTATTTTGGCTCCTTGTTTTTATTGCTTGCGTCCTAGGAAATGAACTAGATCTCGATATTTGTGTCGCTGTGGGTAATGCTAATGCTGATTTTTTTGGGATAGTGTTTTTTTTATTGTTTTTTTCTTGAGCCATCGAATGTAAATTAGTAACTCGTGGTTTAATAATATCTATAAATTTAGATGCACGTGACGTCGATAAACCTTTCTCGTGATTGTACCCTAAGTAATGAGCATTGGTCCTTTTAATTATATCGATATATTGATCTAAATCAGTTGGTCGATAACCCGCTGGATGCTTTTTAAACATCAGTTCATACAATCCTGGTGTACCCGTATATTTAAACTCGCCATTAATAATAAAGTCAGCGCCGTCAAAATCAATAGTTGCATCACCAATCGCATATTTTTTGGCAAAAGGGTCGAAGTAAACACCGAAAGTATCATCATATTCATTTTTTACATCTTCGATTTTTCCTTCTATGTATGCTCGCGGTAGAGGTTTCTTAAATTGCTGTAAATATTTTTCATGTTCTGCAGCCGTCGATGTATCTGCTATCGTTGGCTGAGAAGTTTCATCAAATAAACTTTCACTGAACTCGGGCCTTACTTGAGTCGGGTCATACTGAAAAGTTTCGTCTTCCAAATGAACAGGTGTAGAAGTGTGATAATACTCAAGAGGAGTTTGACCAATTGATCGAGTATTAAGACTATCACGGCTTATTTCTTCTTTTAATTCTTTTTTCAAATATGGTTTTTTCGAAGCACTTTCTGTTTTAATAAGAGTTGACACCAAATCTTTAAGAGGTTCAGTTATCGGTTTGTAAGTTTTCTCTAACTGTGATTGTGATTTGTCGATATCTCTTTTCAAACTTCTGTATTTTTGTTTCAGCGCCTCTCTTGTTTTTAAAAGCTGTACTGTCACTCGATTATCCATGATTACTGACTGAGGGGCTCAGTGTTGAAACCTTATATTTGAACGAATTTATCGAATCCCTTCCGATATCTTCCAGAGTTAACAGCGCAATCTTTATCTATTACCACAAAACCGTATTTATCTTTCCAACAAAATGCACAGAGCTCCCTGAAATCTTGAAAACACATATCCACGTTTACATGATCATCATAAATATGTTTCAGATTGGTCATATCTTGAGGGAATATCACAATAAGGTTAGCATTATCTCTACATAGTTGTTTGGGAATGGCGCTGTATGTCTGACATAGGTAAAAACAATCAGTGTTTTTATGACGTCCAAAACAAAAATAGCTTTTAATGATATTTTGATTACAAGAAGCTAAATCATCAAATATTATCACAGAATTCGGTTTTATTTCTTCTGGAGGTATTACTGCATCCCCATCATTATATTCGAAATATCCAATTTCATTTATAGGTTTCATAAGCATTCTCAAGTACTCATATTTCGGTTGATATAGGGACTTAGAATATAAGTAAATATTTTCAAACCGTAACCCATTGGGATGTTCTAATAAACTGAGCATCACATTTGTTTTTCCGCACCCTGAGCTTCCTACCAAAAGTCCTCGTTTCGATTGTCCACCAAATAAAATGCCGTGCTTTTGAATGGTGCTGGTCTTGGAAACGTCATCATGATCTGCTATCGGTAAAACTGTTTCTTGCTGATGAATCCGCATTTCAGGCAGCTATTAATTAGTACATATATCTAGAAATTATTTTGAAGTGGATTTTCATTACAATGAGAACTACGGTAAACTGACTGGACATCACATCCTGCAGGTATATATACGGCTACTTTACAAAACATGTTTTATTGTTTATGTCAGTTGTATTATAATGGTTCGCAGAAAGTCTTCTCCACCTAGTAGTATTGGAAGTGCTAAGAAGAAAGGACGTGGTCTGCTTAATAAAATCATCGATAAACTTCCAGTGGAGTTACATTTGCCTACTTATAATTATTGTGGACCTGGAACAAAACTTTCAAAGAGGTTACAAAGAGGGGATAAAGGAATTAATCCGTTGGATAAGGCCTGCAAAGAGCACGATATAGCGTATTCTAAATTTCAAGACGTCGAGCGACGAAATCAAGCTGACAGAGAATTAGCTGAAGTCGCATTTAAACGTGTAAAAGCATCCGACTCAGGTTTCGGTGAAAAAATCGCCGCGTTGGGAGTCGGTGGGGTGATGAAATTAAAGAATAAGTTGGGAATGGGCCTCAAACGCCGAGGAAGTCGTTCCTCAAAGAAGAAAGGTGGAGAAATAAATGTTAAGCTTGGTATAAAGAAAAAATCAAAGTCAAAGAAGCGGAGGAGAAGAATTATAGCTACCCCAAAAACAGGTGGATTTATCCCATTCCTTTTACCTCTTTTGGGAGCATTAGGAGCTCTCGGAGGAGGTGCAGCCGGCATTGCAAAAGCAGTAAATGACGCTAAATCAAATCGGGAACAGGCCGCTGAACAAAAGAGACATAATTTAGCAATGGAGCAAGCTTCAAAAGGGAAAGGATTATATCTAGGTCCTTACAAAAAAGGCTCTGGATTATATTTAAAAACATATCCAAAAAACTCCCAATAAAGCTGCCTCACCGACCACTGACTAATTTAGATCTAATGAAATATTCAAAAATGCTTAAAATTCCTCATTTTCGCGGTGTTTTTATGAGAGATACGCTTCCTAAATTAATAAGTAAAAATGAGACCGGTATAATAAATCTAGATACTGATGATGGTGAGGGAACTCACTGGGTAGCGTACACCAAGAAAAACAAGGAAATAATTTATTTTGACAGTTATGGAAATTTAAGACCTCCAAAAGAATTAATAAAATATTTTTTAAGTGACGGCGGCTTGAATAAAATTAGATATAATTATGATTCTATGCAAAACTATAATTCATATATCTGTGGACATTTATGTCTCTCATTTTTGTATAATCAATATAAACAACAGATTTTTAATGGTGGGAGGTGAACACCACCTGACGTCAATATAGATTATTAATTTATAAGAGAAAATAATTGGATAGCCATCTAAAAGGCATTTCTCAATGTGTGGTGAAGAGTGTAGATTGGAAAAATCAATTATGCAGACATTTTGCGCATGCATGGAAGACTCTTCAGTTGTAACAAATAATACAGGACTGTGTAAGTCATTCGATGAACGTTTACTGTCGTTTAAAAGATGGAATGGCGCTGTGGATCCTGCGGACCTCGCCCTGGCCGGATTTTATTACAGCGGCTGCCATGATGTAGCCAGTTGCTTTTGTTGTGGCGTCGAAGTATATAGATGGGAGGCAAGCGACATACCTATCACTGAACATTTGAAATTTTCAGCAAATTGTTCCTATGCAAAATTAATGAAGAACCTATTGCTGCGAAATATAAAGGAGGGGCACACGTGTATTACAAAAAGCCATACGATTAATTGTAAAAGTGGATTCAAGTGGCTTGTGATAATAAGCTTTCATCTAATAAGCATCTGCCTGTTTATGATACTTAGCATATGTTTTTATAATTAATACAAGAAAATAAATTATACATCTGTAATAATACATTCAAAAAAAATGCCCGTCTGTATATGGATTTGTCTAAGATGTAAAAGTGTTTTAGAAGAATATAGTGCACCCAAGGATACTAAAATATATACTGTCTGTGCTAATTGTGATGTAAATTGTACAAAGGCGAGTGCTGCCTAATATGTTTGTTTTTTAAGTAGTTTTCAACCTGATCTATGTATGCAATAATCATCTGTATATTTAAGAATGTAACTTAGATTGTGGTTTATAATAAATATCTTTATAATGAATGATTTGTTTAAATTTTTTTAAATTATCCATCTTTGCTCACGTTCAGTCCTATGTTCTAGTACTGATTATATTATTTATTTTTTTAAGTTGAGAAATAGTGTTTAAAGTTATGATAAAAAAAATATTACGATTTGAAATATACTTACTATTTTTCAATGTCAATTTCATTCTACCACTTTTTCAAAGCACACATTGACTTCATAAATTTATTACAGTTTTTATGAAGTCAAATTTAACCAGAGTATAAAAATATGTTTCACTATTCGAAACACATTGGGTGTTGAAAATATTTTTCAGTTTATAATTTTTTCAGTCAATTTGTTTCATTTTTTTTTTATACTTTTATTTTTTTTTGTTACTAAAATTGTCACTGTCTGCTCTTAAGCATATTGTATTTTTTGGGACTTAGAAACCTGATATAAAATAAGAAATAAGAGAAAATAATAATTTTAACATATTTTATTAAAAATAATTGTAAAAAACATTAAATAAAAAAACTTAAACTAAGGACCTAACTAAACTAACACTACTCATCTAAAGGTATATTTGTAACAAAGTCTTTGCACTTTCTTAATTCGGCGTCGACTACACCGATCTTCGCCTCCAGCAGATCCGCGTCTTGAGCCAGGATCTGCTGCCGGTGGCGAATTCGGTGTAGGTGCTGCATCATCTTCGTTTTCCCCAACTTCAGGCTCTGGGCGTACCGGGCAGTGTTGTTTACGAGGAAGCTCCTGGTCTCCTGCTCGTAGCGTTTCTTGCTACGAGCAATCTTTTCTTCTTGTTTGATGACGTCCCCCCGTATAAGGTCCAGCCACCCATCAAGCTCGAACCTCAGGAGCCCCTCGCCTTCGGCCCTCCGGTACGCCTCCCTCCGGGTCCGCGCAGATGATGCTGATGACGACGATGATCCTGGCCTTGCCGGATCCGCCCGCACCGTTCTTGCCACTGCAAAGAAAAAGCAAATTAGATACCCAGTTATTTAACCGAAAAATAAAAAAAATGCTGTACCTGGTTGTTCCCGCTCGAACTGCTGAAGGACCTCGTCTTCGGCCCTCCGGTACGCCTCTCTCCGCGCAGATGATATTGATGCCGGATCCGCCAGCACCGTTGTTGCCACTGCAAAGAAAAAAGTAAATTAGATACCCAATTATTTAACCGAAAAATAAAGAAATGCTGTACCTGGTTGTTCCAGCTGGAACTGCTGAAGGACCTCGTCTTCGGCCCTCCGGTACGCCTCCCTCCGCGCAGATTGAGTTGATGCCGCATCCGCCCGCACCGTTATTCCCGTTGTTGCCACTGCAAAGAAAAAGCAAATTAGATACCCAATTATAAACCGAAAATTAAAAAAATGCTGTACCTGGTTGTTCCAACTCCATTCCAATGGGCCGTAAGTCGGTAAACGACCCCTGAAGTACCTGGATTCCGGACCCGATACTAGACGGGGCCGCCTGATTGTCCAGGTACTTGGCCATTTCTTCCTCGAACGTCACATCCGAAAATGCGTGCTCGAAGTTGGCGTCCCTCACGGCAGTGGCTACACTTCTTTGGAAATGCGACATGATGATAGGAATAGGAAAAATAGGAAAAAATAGGGAAAAAGGACAAAAAAATTTCGCGAAAGCACGAACTAAATTAACTCTTACACTTAAAAATAATTAACGCTAAAAATTACTAAAAAATTAAAAATAAATACTAAAAAAATTACTTAAACACGGACTTTAAATTAAACAGAACGAACTATTCAACACTAAAAATTACTTAAACACGGACTTAAATTGAACACTAAATTAAATAATAATCTAACAACGAAACTATAAAATTATAAATAAAAAAATTGTAAATATAGCGAGCGAACAAATGACAACTGTGCAAGGTGCAACTGTGGATACAGAATGAACTGTAATGCTCGTCATAGTTTAAATAATGCACAGTCCCCTCTCGTACCATTTGCGGTGGGGCGATTGAACAGCAGTAAGTGCGAGTGAAATAAACTGCATTATATGAAATTGATTAAACAGCATTTAATGAATGTCAGCGAGGTTGGTCACCTATCGCGTGATCGTACATTTTCCGGTGTTATATTACGTTGCACGTATACCGACTTGTGATTTAACATAATGTTCAAGTTATGACTTAAATAATTTAAAAAATATATTATTCACTGTAACAAATATCACATTTTATATTATAAGACAATGTTTTTTGGTAATTTCACTGTTAGTTCCTAATTCCATGACCCATCTAGAAATTTTTGGCTAAAAAATCAATTACATACAATGTCTCATTGCACCTGTGCAGAACTAGACCACATTTTTAAATACTCTTGTAAATACGAGAACTTCAGTTACCCAAATTTTTATTTGAAATTTTACATATATGTAAAAATAATGTGGTAGAATATTTCTTGTTAATATACATGTTAATTACTACAAGCAAACAAACTGTTGTATTTTACATATAATATATTTAATTTAGGCATAATATTTAGACTTTCAATTATTATGCTAGGTGAATTTTTCAAATAGTCTCTATAAATGTAGGAATATTATGCGCCCTCAACTAAGCTGGTCGAAAAATTTTGAAAAATGTGACCTTGAAAACGTTTTTTGGGTGTCAAATTACAGCCAAAATATGACTTGAAGACGCTGTTTGGGTGTCAAATTACAGCCCAAATCAATATTTTTTGTAATTCGACCTTGACCGAAATTTTTTGGGTATAAGAATACCGCCGAAGCCAAATTATTGTCCAAAAATCTTTGACTTTGCCAAAATACTCCCGAAATTAAATTTGTTCGTAAATATTTGACCTTGTCTTCATTTTCGGCTGTCAGAATCTGCCGAAACCAAATTTTTGTGTGAATATTTAACCTCGTATTCATTTTTGGGTGCGAAAATACTACCTAAACGAAGTTACTGTTTAAAGCTTTGAACATGACTACATTCTAGGGTGCCAAAATACTCCCGAAATTAAATTTGTTCGTAAATATTTGACCTTGTCTTCACTTTCGGCTATCAGAATACTACCGAAACCAAATTTTTTGTCTAAAATCTTGAACTTGTCATGCATTTTCTTTCGGATGATCAAATTACTGCCGCAACGACGTTTTTGTCTAAAAAATTGATTTTATTTGCATTTTTTCAGGAGATCAAATTACCACCAAGTTAATTAAGTGGTGGGAGAGGGTGAGGTATATAAAAATGAATGTGAAATCGATTAAAGCATTAATATCAGACTTTTCCTTAAATACAGTTATTTGGTGTCGAATATAGTTCCTTGTAAAAACTATAATTTACAATGCAGTGCCCCCAGTGTAAAAAACAATTTTCATCAAAAAGCAGTTTGTCACGTCATCGTCGTGAAAGCTGCGCCTATAGAGAAATAAGTGTACATAATGCCCCGAAAAAAATCAAACTAAGCAATTGGAGTAAAAAATGTGATGGAGAGCCCCTAAATGCTGCTGGTCCTTCTGGTGTACAGTTTCATGCTGAAAAATATAATAACGAATTTGAAAATCTACCCGGACCTTCTGGCATGCAGAATCATTCAAAATCTCAGGAAATTATTATTCATTGCCCGCAATGCTATGAAAAAATACCTAAAAATAAATTAATGGGCCATTTGAAATGTTCATCTCACAAGAAAGTCATCAATATTGTGGAAGATGGAGTAGAAAAACTTCAGAGCGCATTCAAGAGCCGAATTTCGAGTTACCGTTTTTCTACAAAAAAGCAGCACACAGATATCTCTCTGTTTTTGGAAGAAGTAAAAGTAAAAGTTATCTCAGTTATTGAGAAGTATATTAAAACATTCTTCACCATAAAAATTAATATGGAATTATTTGGATTTTATGTTATTGAGGAGAAAGAATTGTCAGATATTAAATCATTTAACACTAAAAATAAAATTGTGACACATTCATTGGATTTATCAAACTTGTATAACGACTTCAAAGAAGAGATCATAGAGAAAGCATCAACTTTCCAGGAGCGAGATTCAGGTATGTTTAAAAAATTTGTATTAATCACAGTTTACGTATAATATCCATATTTTCATTTTTTCAAACATATTAAACATCTTTTAGGATGGGCTCTGAAGCACGTTAGTTTTCTCGAAGTCAACTTGAACAAATTCAACCCGTTATTCGCATCATCATACATCAAGTTACCTAAATCTATTGAAAATAAGAGAGCTGTTTTGAATATTCAAAATAATGATAACAAGTGTTTTGCTTATGCTGTCAACGCTGCAATCTTCCCAGCGGATGGACCTCCTCATGAAGTGGCATCCTATCCTCATTATTCAACATTGCTCAATTTTGAAGGTATTGATTTTCCTGTCAAATTACATGATATTCAGAAATTTGAAATTTTAAATAATATATCTATAAATGTTTTTGGAATAAATAATCAATACGAAAATGGTAAAATGGTTAGCGAAATTGTGGGCCCTCTACATTTCACAAATAAAAAACAAAATACACACGTAAACCTATTGCTAGTTACTGATATTGATGGTAATAGTCATTACATACTTATTAAAGACTTGTCACGATTAGTCTCTAGCCAGAGATCTAAGCATCACGGTAGAAATTATATTTGCGACGGTTGCCTATTGTTTTTTAATTCTCCTGAGAAATTGAATGCTCATGAAAGAAATGACTGTAATCGTTTATGCACTATACTACCAGACCCAGAACCTAAAATCAATAAATGTGGGGAACTAATTGCAGGAAATATCTTGAAATTTGTTAATGTCGAGAAACAATTACCGGTTCCTTTCGTGATATACGCAGATTTTGAAAGTTTGTTAAAACCAATTCATTACAATGAACCATCTGACAGTAAATCTTTCTCCGTTAAAACTTATCAACACGAGCCGTACTCATTTTGCTTCTACTTAAAGTGTAATTTTGATGATAATCTTTGCAAACTTGAATATTATCGAGGTATTGATGTTGTGGAAGTTTTCGTTAAAAGACTGGATGAGCTTGTCTTACAATTATATCAGAATCACTTAAAAAATATAGTTGAAATGAAACCATTATCTCAGAATCAACAAGATATTTTCAATAATAGCCAAATTTGCCATATATGTGATAAACCTTTTGAGGATGGCGATGAGAAGGTCCGCGATCACTGTCATCTTACTGGCAATTTTCGTGGACCTGCGCATTCGCATTGTAATTTGAATTTTAAGATACCTAAATTTATACCAGTGTTCTTTCATAATTTAACTAATTACGATTCCCATTTATTTATTAAAAAATTAGCTTTAAAGCAAGAAAGTATACAAGTTCTTGCGCAAAATAAAGAAAAATATATTACATTTTCCAAACAAATTCTTGTAGATCAAATCAATGATAGAAAACCGAAAAAAGTTTTCATAAAATTAAGATTTGTCGATTCTTTTCGCTTTTTACCAGCTTCCTTGGATAAACTAAGCCAAACGCTAGAAACACATCAATGCCTCGAAATAAGAAAATTTTATACCGATGACCTGCAATTCAATTTATTAAGACGTAAAGGTGTCTTTCCATATTCTTACGTAGATTCACTGGAAAAATTGGATGGTACCGAATTGCCATCAAAAGACGAGTTTTTTAATATCTTAAGTGGCGAATCAATTTCTCAGGAAGATTATGATCGGGCTTGTAATGTCTGGAATACATTTAATTGTCAAACTCTCGGCGAATATTCGGATATTTATTTAATATCAGATGTGTTGCTTCTTGCCGATGTTTTTGAGAATCTTCGACAGATATGTCTACGGACATACAAATTAGATCCTGCACAATATTTAACAGCGCCATCATTGAGCTGGGATGCTATGTTGCGAAAAACTGGTATCGAACTTGAGCTTCTGACTGATATTGATATGCTTCACTTCTTTAGGAAAGGGATACGCGGCGGTGTTAGCCAATGCAGTAACAGAAAAGCTGTCGCTAATAATTCATTAATTTCCAATTATGATCCATCAAAACCAACGTCATATATATTATATCTAGATTCTACCAACTTATACGGAAGCTCAATGAGTCAGAGTTTGCCAACGGGTGATTTTAGATGGTTGAAAGGCTATGAAATTGAAAATTTTGATTGCACTAATCTCGATAATAATTCTCCAAAAGGTTATATACTGGAAGTAGATTTAGAATACCCACAGCATTTACACGACAAACACAATGATCTACCGTTTTGTCCGGAGACCTTTGTACCCCCGGACTCAAAAAATTCAAAATTAATATTAAATTTACATGATAAACATAAATATATTACCCATTACAGAAATTTGAAACAATGCTTAGAACATGGATTAATACTTAAAAAAATACATAGAGTTATAGAATTCTCACAATCTGCTTGGTTAAAAACATATATAGATTTGAATACTGAACTTAGAAACTCTTGTAAAAATCCGTTCGAGAGAGATCTTTATAAATTTTTAATAAATTCAATATTCGGAAAGACAATGGAAAATGTAGATAATAGGGTTGATGTGAAGTTAGTATCACATTGGAGAAATAGTATAGGTAGTATAGGTGCTGAAGGATTTATTGCAAAGCCCAATTTTAAATTCTGTAGTGTATTTTCAGAAAATTTAGTAGCAATTCAAATGTCACTATTAAAAATATTTTATGATAAACCGCTCTATATAGGCTTCACCATTTTAGATATATCAAAAACTATAATATATGACTTTTTTTATAACTTTATAAAGAAAAACTATGAGGATAAAGCTGTTCTCTGTTACACGGACACCGATTCATTAATTTTACAAATTCACACCGAAAATGTTTACGATGATATTAAAACAAATATAGAACTCTTCGATACATCTAATTTTTCAATTCCAAACGTACACAACATCCCGAAAACGAGGTCAACTCCAGGGAAAATGAAAGACGAATATGCCGGTACACCGATAGAAAGCTTTTTCGGTACTGGGGCGAAAGCTTACTGTATTAAAACAAATGATAATGTTATGAAAAAAGCCAAAGGGGTATCAAAAAGTGTTATTAAAAATCAGTTGCATTCAGTGGATTATAAACAAATTGTAGAAGACGGCGGTCTCATATACCGAAAAATGTATGTATTTTCTTCACATCTGCATACAATATATACTGAGTTGAGAAATAAAGTTGCGCTTTCCGCACATGATGACAAGCGTTATGTTATACCGGGAAGCACAAAAACTCTTGCTTGGGGACATTACTCTATCCCTAATTTCCTCAATAACGCTAACCATAATACTAATGATGATGCTTTAACGATTCTTTTAAGGGCATTTGATGAGATTATTGAACAGGAAAATCATGATACCGACTTTGACTTAAATTTATTGTAAGTTTTTTTGTTTTAGTGCAAAAAATGTTTTGTACTTATTTCAATCTTCAAAAAATTTGTTTTTTAATACCAGTATCCATTTTTGTTTTACTGTAAAAATGTTTATAATTTTAATATTCAAAAATTAGCTTTTGAAATTATTAACTTAGAATCTGGTGTGAGAAATTTAAGTCAGAAATTTTCAAATCTTCAATTCGATGCAGAGCATGAGGCAGTATATGGAATGGGAAGATTTTACTCTGAAGATGAATGTAATGAACTGGCTAAAAAATATGAAGTGGGCCATGAAGTTTGTCGAAAATTTTTGGAAAAGAGAATATGTGAGGGATGTCTCGTCCAAGAATTAATTAAATTAGGCTTGGGTGAATTTTTGCATCGAGTAAAACAATATTTGGATCCAGAACTTGCAAGCAGAATATTTCAAGAGGAGAACTGAATTATTTAAATATTTTATATTGTATTGTATTCCAAAATTTGCTTTTTATATAAATATCCATTTTGTTTGTAAATGTTACGAAATAACTACACAAAAAGTTTATAATTTCAGTCTGTATTTTAGGAAAGGTCTGATATTAATCAAATAAATTATCAATTTAAAAAATTGTTTTATTTCAAATCCTATGCATTATTGTAATAATAGATATTTTTATTCTTTTTTCAAACACTTCACTGTATAATATATAATTTGGAGAAAATAATGAACGTTCGCAAGTTGAATAGAATTACAGGATGTGAAAGTACAATGAACTGCTGATGTTGCATGTTACATAATACCGGATATAACAGTATAATGAACTGCTAACTTTGCAAGTTGAATAAACTTCTGACATTACGAGTTAAGTAATACCGGATGTATCAGTACAATGAACTGCTGATGTTGCATGTTACATAATAATACCGGATATAACAATATAATGAACTGCTAACTTTGCAAGTTGAATAAACTTCTGACATTACGAGTTAAGTAATACCGGATGTATCAGTACAATGAACTACTGACATAAGCTGCATAAAATGCCGGATGTGTCAGTATAATGAACTGCTAACTTTATAAGTTGAATGAACTGCTGACATTGTAAGTTAAGTAATACCGGATGTATCAGTACAATGAACTGCTGACATAATCTGAATAAAATGCCGGATGTGTTACAATAAACTTGTAAATTGAATAAGTTATGACATACTTAAGTACAATAAACTGCTGACTCCACAAATGTGGTCAAATAGGCATGTCTGAAATAATGTGGGAGGTATGATCGTTCACTATAAATCTGGAATATTAGTAGAACTCGTCAGTTAACAGTTTTTTACTTCATCCGAAATAAAGTTAATATCGAAAGATGTGGATGTGCTACGTCAAAGAAGTTGAGATTACGGACTTAGAAAGTGGTGTCCGCCATTTAAGTCAGAAATTTTCAAATCTTCAATTCGATGCAGAGCATGAGGCTGCATATGGAATGGGAAGATTTTACTCTGAAGATGAATGTAATGAACTAGCTAAAAGATATGAAGAGGGCCATGAAGTTTGTCGAAAATTTTTGGAAAAGAGAATTTGCGAGGGATGTCTTGTCCAGGAGCTGATCAAATTGGGGTTAGGTGGATTTTTGCATCGAATAAAACAATATTTGGAGCCGGAACTTGCAAACAGGGTACATCTTCAAGAGGATAACTGAATTATTTAAATATTTTATATTGTATTGTGTATTGTATTGTATTTTGTGTTATTATTTGCAGATATTAAAAATAAAAAAAAACAAAATTCTCTTTGGTATTATTTATTACAAAATCAAGAAATAAAATTTTCATACAAATAATAGACATTAGAAAGTGCACACATACATTTATTATTTGAATGGTAAAAACATTTTGGGATCGACTTCTTTAAAGTTGGTCGTTCGTCAAGTTCTAATACAGGTTGGGTGATAAAGTGTCTGATGTAGTTTGCTTTTTCGTTTCCTTTTACATAAACGCAATCTGCCACTGAAGTCAAATCCTGAATAATTTGACCGAACATATGCAATGGTGTAAATCCATCAGCCCATTTGATGCCGTGATGATTTCTTGTTAGCCATGTAACTTGCTTTTCTATCTCTGGTGAGAGTAAGTTAAATGGGTATGGTGGTCTAAAAATATAGTGGCACATTTTTACACCGTCATAGCCTGCGAGCTCTTTAACAATAAATTCGTTGTTTTCTATTTTAAATCCTTGAATGTCCACAACCAGCTTCATAGTTTTAGATTATGCAATTTTTTTAAAACTGTTTTCTTCATGCAATAAAATTCCACTATTTTTCTTAAGTATTTCAGTTTTTTTCTGTGTTCCTTCAATAGTCGCACATATTCTGATCTCCTTATCATACTAACTTACTTCTTCGAACTAGTTTTTGTTTATGCCAGCAAAGAGAAACGTGTAGTGCGCATGTCAATGTTGACGTACAATTTTAGTTAAAGGGTTATAAGTGAAATGTTTCTCATGTAATATAAGACAATATGCAGTAATATCCGAAGTAGTGGGGATATCCGTCTCAAACTCTATTCTCATGACCACTGACCCCGTTTGTATAACTTCTTTTTGACGTGAACAGTCGATATGCGTTATTGGTGCATAAGCCTTAAATTCTCTTGGATTAAGAATAGGCTGATTTATTTTGTGATGATAGTAAGATTCCTGAAAATTTGCAAACATGTCATAGAGGGTTGCGTATTTATTGCTTTTAAAGTCTAAGTATAAATCGTTATATGGGTATCTTTCAGAATTTAAGAAGACTCTTATGTTTCTAAGTCCACAGTCATCGAATTTGCTCATATCAGTTGTAATTTTCCCTTTTCTATCTTTCTGAAATGCTATTATTACATGTCTAGGAGTTTCTACCTTAGTAGACGTCTTAACAGGCCATGTATGTCTGCTTGACGGAGGTAGAGATGGATATTCAATTAATTCCCAGCTTCTAAATTTTATAGGGAGGTCTACATTACGACTTATAAGTTTATTCAACCTAAGCTGTTCTGACATATTAACAGTGACATGAGGGACCCTCCAAAATAGTTTACTAATAATAATTTTAGGTTTTTCAGCTTCATCGCTACTTGTAATGCTGTCTAGATCATTACTGTTACGTATTAATACTAATTCTTGTCTCATATTAATGACAATTTTTCGAAAATCTTCAAAAAATCCAACTAGTAGTTTTAATGGAATGCAAACATTGAAATTTCCTTTTACATCGGCTATAATTTTTTCACCCACGCCTGTTTTCTTTTTTGGAAACCATCCAGCATTTTGCATGGAAATACTTTCATTTTCATTGTATGATATATAATTCTTTAAAGTTGAAACTAATCCAACATTTCTCGCTCCATCTATTACAATTCCATTCATTTCATATCTAATTTCACGAAACAAAAACGCAATACCATTATTAATAAACTCCAGTGCAACAGTCTCAGTTCCATCCTCTTTCATTAATTTTCCTTCGATGTACAAATAACTATTGCACGGTGCAGTATAAGCATCTAAATCTTGAATAGGGATTCTTATTTCATCATTGTAATCCAAAGTTCCGGATATATTGGATTGATATGTATGGAACTGATACTCCGCAACAGAGTTGTCGCTAAAGGGCTGACCAGTAATATTCAGTAAATCCATTATACTAAAACTTCCAATCCAACTGATTTTAAATATTGACGATTTTTTAATGTTAATGGTTCGATATTTTTTTTAATACTGTTGATTTCCTTCTTTCTAGCTCTTTTATAGTATGGCTGATGCTTGTAAACGGATGACGTTGAATTAAATATCAGCACCATTTAATTATTTGATTGATTTTCTAAGATGGAGTCTAACAGTTAAAGTCTCTTTTTGAAAATTAACAAGTTGCCCTGCTTGGTCTACTATTTTGACAGTGATGTTGCTAATAGTTTTAACGCACACTGGGAAATAAATAATATTCAAAGGTGACTCCACTATTTTATACCCAACAGGCACTGTTGGAAAAAACTGATGAATAATATGTACAGGTTGTCCATTAGAAAAAGAACCTACTGCAATGCTGCAATCGACACAGATAGCATTCACTTTAGATATCTTTACGGTATTATCGGAAGTATTGCTATCATTAACCTTTAACTCTCTCTTCTCGAAACCTAATACTGGACCTATCGAATCTTTCACGTTGAAATTAATTCTCGTATTTGCACGTATAGTGACTTTAGAAGTATTAATATCTGTGGTAATTCTGATAACTGCTTCATCATCTTCTTCGTTTATTTTGTTTACTATGAATTTTATAATGTCATCAATTTCATAACATCCCTCAGGAATTTCAGTTATATGTTCATAATTTTCTCCCCATGCAAATTTATTATTACTGTTGTCAATATTTGGAATAATATTATATGTATCAAAATTTACTAATCCAATTTCATAATCTATTTCATCATCTAAATATATTGGTGGATTGAAACTGTAATTTAATACGGAAGATTCTGCACTAAGAGTGAAAGTAAATGACATATTTACACATTAACGGTTTATAATGAAATGATCCTAAGATGCATGCATACGAAGGTTCACCTCCCGCCAATCCACCAATCATATGAGGGGGTGTGGTTTATCCCCTCCACTCATCCAATACGCTTAGGTGGGCGGAGCTTATCCCCTCCATCGACCAATTACAATACATGGGTGGGGTTTATCTCGACCAATCACAATAAGTGGGTTGATATTCACCTCCCACCAATCGACCAATCATATTATGAGGGGTGTGGATTATCCCCTCCACTCAACCAATCCGCTTAGGTGGGCGGAGCTTATCCCCTCCCATCGACCAATCACGTTCGGGGTGGGGGGAGGAGTGGGGGGTATACATGGGGCATATGGGGGGGTGGGTACATGCCTTTTCTCATTATTAACCTACTGTAAAATGTAGCGCCACCCGGTATCGAATTATGTAAGTACCAAGACTATACAAATAAACGACACTAAACTATTAGTTTCTATACCAGTGGAGGTCAGCACTTTACATTAAGTTGTTAATAAAGTCTGCTATAATAAATGTTACTTTGACGTTTGACAAACTGATTTGTTACGATTTATTGGAAATTGTCATTGGATAACCTATAAATCATAGAGGTAAGTAATTATTTAACGTTAAAACCTAAATATTATGAGTAATAGAAAGTATGAATTGACATATTATATACCTGTATAGTTTCACATTAATCATTAAGTGTTAACTGTAGTTAAATAAAGTTATGTTTTAGGATGAAGCCGCCTGGAAGATTGGGAACTGCATAAAAAATGATAAAATGAAATAAAATATAACTAAACTATGATTAATATACAAGACTTATTAAAGTATGGTACTAACAATAACAGTACAAAATTGTTATACACTATATTTAACAAATAGTTGCAATCTTCAGTGAATTTCAGCTACAAAAATCTATCCATGTGTTATACAGGGCGTGTTAAGCATAAGGAAATATGGATAAATTTGAATAAATGGTAAATTTGATTATTCAAATGTTACAAAACCCAGAATCGTAGTCCAAATTAGATGCATATAGTTGTCGATGTTATTTCCAGGGTTCACAAATGGGTTCACATGAGTGGTGTCCAAAACCCAGATCACTCCTGCACGGGAATGGTTAGTGCCAGGTATACATAAATGGCATGGAATTCACAAAACTTGGAAGGAAGTCAAAATTAATACGAAAACAAAAAAAAGAGAAGAAAAGATAAGAAAAGCCCTGAAAATAAAATTACATAAGTATACAAAAAAAGAACCCTATTTCTTACTCAAGGGTGAAGGAAGGCTTAAATCAGCAATTCAACATACCAAACTTGGAAGTAAATCATCACGAAATGGCTTTCTACAATACCAGGAACAAGAAAAAATGGGTTAGGAAGACTTGTGCTTCTATACATTAAAAAAGTCTTACTTAGAATTTTTAAGAATCTGGCAAACTTGAACATAGAATGACATACAAAATAACTATAATGCACACACAATACATTGAATTTCTCAGTATCTCATAAATGACTTTAATGGAAAGCCTAGAACCAGCAATCAAGTAGATAATTTCACAACAAAAATTGCAAGCGCCCTAGCACTTGGCAGCCATTTCCAAAGAGACTCATTTCCTGTCATGACCTTGCGCATTCGCCCGTCAATATTAATGATCTTGAAATTATATTTAATATTCTCAAATGACAACCAAAAAGAGAGAAAACAATTACAAAGTGATGATAAGAAAATTAGGAAGTTAAATATGTAATATTTTCCTATGTCAGTCTGATAAAGAAAAGGATCTATTTTTCAAAGCGCGACAACCCCCTGACATCTATGTATAATACCAAATACCTATACCTGAAATTGAGTTTTTTAGGGATAGGAGTGCAGAATGCTGAGATAACTACAGTTTGAAATGTTTGAGTCTAATGATTTTCGTTTTGCAGGTCGTTTATGACTTCGTAGCACAGCTGCTGGTCTTACCCTTTCAGCATTATCAAGTATGCGTATACCATGAGTTCTTCCTTCTAGTTTTTCTCTGGCACATGAAACTTGTGTACAGACTTTTTAATCGTTATTCGACTAAGAACTGGATCTTGTGGATTTAAGTGAATGTAACGACGCAACAAACGCAGGGCGATTCCAACAGAATAGCTAGTTTCTAAATAAGCTTCAATTGCAAACGAACATTGGATATTTGACCAGCTCCGTATTCACAGTTACCTGACATTTCTCACAAACGCTTTAACAATTGTATTAAATTTCCATTTATCTCGAAAGCATGGCGACTTGATTTCAATTTATATCTCATTAAGTTATGACATGAATTAACTTTGAAAATTGGTACTTCATTCTGCGGGACCCGTTATAACCTTAAATAGTGTTGTAAATTAACAATAATAATAAGCACCTACTTATGGAAATCATACCTTAACGGGAAAGTTTTGGCAAAAAAACCATTATTATTAATTAAAAGAACAAGTAACGGATCATTAATCTAAAAGACTGCAGCTCCAAAATAATTTTATTTAATACATTCTAATAAATTTATGACATGGTTCTGAAGATTAAACCGTTATTATACGGCTCATGCTTCACTCCTCAGCCATTCCAAGCAATTCTCCTTCTTAAAACGATCCAGTCGACCATTCGAGATGCAAATTAGCCGCGCGTCGTTAAATTTTGTTACTAAAGCCGGGGCTTTTGCACGTGATAGTGGATTCTCCTTCTCACACTTCATGTGCATAGGATTAGTTGTCTGATAATACCTAATTTTAATAGTGACACGCTGGGAATTATTACTTGGCGAAAGTTATATAATTCAAGCGTTTCACTATTGAACCCTAATAATCAGGGACATTAATATTAATCTAGGTAACAAAGCGTTCTATCAGATATGTTATTTAAATTAGACCATTAATCCTTAAAATAATTTTTTATGGACCTTTCTACATTTTTTTTTCATATAATGATATTTTAGACATACTACTTTGATGACAAATGCAGGAGTTCTTGAATTTATTTATTTTACTTACGGTGAAAAACATCTATTAGGCAGTTGAGTGTCATAAATGCCACATATTATAGTTAATTAAAAATCAATTTAATATAGAAGAAGTAGTCGGAGAGTTAAGGTTTTCTTCAATTGAATGTATATCTATGCAACTTGTTTAAAAAGTTTATTTTCATATATCTCTACAACAGTCCGGACGGTAACCTGCACGAGTGGATCCCACCTTGCATTTTATGCTCAAGTATTGAAATTTGGTACACTTGTTCGTTAGACTCTACGCGTTGATATAAAAAATGTTGCCGCGGTCGGAGCCCCCACGGGGGCCCTGTTATAGCGTGTTTAGCTACCTTCAGGGGCAAATCACAATTTTCGCTTGTTTTTCAACCGAATAGTGTCATAGAGGGCTGAAACTTGGTACACATGCGGCACTTCGGATATTTAAGAAAACACGTAAGTGTCCCAGGGCCCACGCCACGACCGTTTTTTCACAGTGGCCAAAGGGAAAATGCATAAAATAACGTTATTTTTCGAAAATACTACTCGATTTTTCTATACGGCATTTTTTTGAGTGACCTCTCGTTTCATATGTTTTCGGGGTTACAAATTCTGATAAATCATGTTTTGAGTATGTGTAGTCGATGAATACTGCGCTGTGGCTGTCCAGCCGTGTAATTTAGTAAACGCGAATTTCCGCGGGCCTGAGATCAGCCCGTCGCGCAGCCAATGTGCCAAAAGGATAGAAAAATTTTCTCCGTCATGTTTGTCAAAACAGCACTGTTTCACCTGCTTGTCACCAGCAATACCGATTTAAATAACCCAGGAAAAACATTTTTTACCACTTTCGAAAAGAATGTCATTAAAGCCCGCACGATGCTGATTGTTCCTCTCTGGCGCCATGCAACTATGGGGAGGCGAGGAACACATTTATTTGTTCATCTGGCAAACTCTGTGACTAATAGCTGTGAAAAAAATATGATAAGAACATGCGATACGGATGTACTGATGCTTGCGGTTTTTTGTATGCAAGACTTGCCTAACCTCAAGGAGCTTTCGGTGCACTTTGGCATGGGAAAGCGTGCTAAATTTTTAGCTTCCAATAAACTTATAAGAGTGTTTGGTAAGTCACCACATACAATTTGATAAGATGTATTAATTTTGTTCCCGGGTCCTGAAAAATTCCAGTCCATAATAGAATTTCACGCAGTTACCAGATGCGATACTGTATCTTTTTCCGTGGAATTGGTAAGCTCATGGCTATTAATGCCTGGCTACAGCATCCTGGAGCTACAAAGCATGCAGAGCCCTCCAGACTGGAGATGTTGAAAAAGCAATGGAAACTAGAAAATTTTGTCGTTTTAACGTACAGCAGGTAAATGTACCTACGAGTAACCCATTTAAAAGCGGGGCACCTTCCTAAAATCTTTATTTGTTAACGGATTTAAATGATTTTTTTAATAAGAGCTTCAATAACTCTACTGTGGTGTAAAATTTCAGATCAAAATTAAAAATTTTAAGGCCTACATCGATTTTTTTTCAAGGCCAAAAATCCAAAAAAAATTTTTTTTATCTCAAATCTGACTCTGGATTTCTGGATTTAGAATACCTTCAAATGGCTGTGATCGGAATTTAACAAAAAAATATTGGTTTCTAACAATCGATTCCACCAACAAGGGATGTTCTAGAATAGCATGCCAGGCGCACTTCCGTTCAAAGCCAAATATGTAGACAGTCCCTTTAGTGGGTACGGAACCTTGTGTGCCACTCGATTAATTCACAGGTACTGTTTATTGGCATTGGTATGAGATAAAAGTGTTATTCCACCTTTATTATAAGAAACTGGCAGAAACATTTATTCACCCTGTCATTATTTTCGAACTCACGTACTAAAAACATGATTTTTCGAAATCAGTGCCTGCACAAACTCATGAAACGGGACCTCACTCGAAAAAATACGATAGGGTGAACTTTTAAGAAAAATAACATTATTTTGTGCATTTTCTCGTCGCCATTTTCAAAAAAGGGCCGTGAGCATGGGACACTTAAATATCCAAAATGCCGCATGTGTTCCAAATTTCAGCCCTCTACGATACTTTTCAGCTCCAAAACAAGCGAAAATGCGGATTTGTCCATAGAGTTAGGCAACCATGCTGTAACAGAGTCCCCATGGGGGCCCCGACCTTGGCCACATTTCTCATGTCGATGGGCGGGGTCTAACGAACAAGTGTATCAAATTTGAATGCTTGAGGCTGAAATGTAAGGTGGATTCTCTTACCTTCCAGACTACAAAGGGCCTGTCAGTGCGATCACCTTTGAAAACCACTTATACTTCTTTTTCATTATTCTTAAAAAAATATATATACTCAACTTCATTTATGCGTCTTCAAAATTTGAGAGCTTCTTCTTGACAAAGTTTAGAAAAAATAGCGGACTGCTTGAATATTGCAAAGAATTGGCAGGTGATTTTTAAGTTTGCAAGAAAATGCAATCAATTTGTTTTATATCGACTGTCATTTTAAGGCAAGTTTTTAACAATATTTTAAGAATAAATGTTCCATATCTGACATAAAAAAAGTAATGAAATGTTAGACTGGCAGACTGACTAACAAACACAAGGACGGCATGCCGATTCGGATATATTTGCCATTTTCTGACCTCAAATTGAGTAAAAATTATTCGGTCGCAATGAAATTGAAATTGTATTTAAATTATAGTCAAAAAATCATTACTAATTTTTTCCATCATTCGGATGGTATATGAGATGAATCCCTTCTCTCCCCCATGTGATATTTCAAAAGTTAAAGTTTCACTAATATTTCATTGACTTAATTCAACATTTATTATTTCTATATACATACTAAATATTTATAATTTATATTCGTATGTAGAATAGTAGGGGGTAGAGCACAACATGTATTTTTATAGTGACCTAATTCTTTAATAGATTTCTTATCAGATGATGGATTTAGAACATAGTGATATGTAAAAATTTTAGATCCATTATTTGTAACGTTTTTACTCCTGTGATTGGTAATCAGTTGGAAATACATGCGTTAGTTAGTATTACATCTATCCATCATCTTCTTCCAGTTGTAATTGATAGATTGTTTGTAATAATTTGATCATGTTCAGCGTGGATGTTACAAAAATCGCAAAAAAATTGAAAAATAGAATGTATTGTGTCAGACAGGAAGCAGAAAATACTTTTTTCATCTATCACAAATTTTTCTTTGGATGTATCAATAAATTTAAATGAGAGAAAAGCAATATTTTATGATCAAGATTTCGGCGTAAAAATACTGTGACAACTGAAAAGGCATATTTCAAATGTGCTTTTAGAGGGCGGAATATTAAACATAATATTTTTAGTCGCAAACTCCTCAATAAAATCCTTATTTTACTATAAGGACCGTAACCAGACTGCAACCAACAGCTACTCTCCGGGCTATATGCCCCGCCGAGCGCTGAATTACAAGTTACAAGTCTGGCGCGTTAAAGCGCTAATGCTTCGATTGCAACAACACTGGACCGCTAGATAGCGCTGCTGACTATTTTACATGTCGCTATTGTAAAAATACCGGGATGTACCAAATAGCCAAAGGATCCTCGTTCCGGTCGTCACATGCCTACCTTGCACTGACGAGAGCCAACAGCTCGAAACTGTAGTCTGCAAATGGTGTGTGACGGCTGGCAAGAGAGCTCCTTTAAGTAGGAGCAGTCTTTCGGATGGTGTTTGTTGCAATCGAAGCATTAGCGTTTTGATGGTAATATGCAAATATTACACTTAACGCGCCAGACTTGTAACTTGTAATTCAGCGCTCGGCGGGGCATATCGCCCGGAGAGTAGCTGTTGGTTGCAGTCTGGTACGGTCCTTATAGTAAAATAAGGATTTTATAGAGGAGTTTGCGACTAAAAATATTATGTTTAACTGAAAAGGCGTATTAAATTATGTATTTTTTCGATAAAATTTGATTACCTCAAAAATTATTATAAATTTTCTAACAACTGCTTTTATATTGTTATAAATGTTGTCTAAATAAAATAAATATTTACTCTTGTATAATGCGGAAATTATTTTTAAAAAATAAGCAGTTTAATTACTCGAAACTAATTGTTTGCAAAAATTAATTTGTGCGGTAAAAACAATTTACATGCAATTTTAATGAATGTAAATACATAATTTACATCCTCGAGTTCAAAGTAAAAATTTGGTGAAACAGAGGCACTAATTTACTTTCCCATGTACCAGATTTACTTAATTATTAATAAAATTAATTAGAAGAATATAACAAAGCCATAACAAAGAATTGTTTTTGTGGGGTAAACAGTTCTTTAATTAATCGAGTTAATATATTTCGTGAACTGAAAAACACTTAACGACCCAATTGACAGGTTTCTGCTACATTAATTTGGCTTCAGGGAAGTTTCTTCATAAAATAGAAGGAAGTATTTATTTAATGTCTTACTAAGAGCTGACGGTAAAGCAATTATTATTATTTCTATACTGGTTTGAATAAAAACCACGATTCCTTTGAGAAATTGTACTGAAGATTTTAACTCACGTCTCTCGGTATGATATTAAAGTTATTGAAATTTAAACAACAAAACAGAAAAACTATTCAGTATTGAATAAATCTACTAAAATTAGTGTACACTACACTACATTAGAGTGCGTTAAAAAGAACAAGTGCCAAGCCGAAAGGAAGCAGTAAATATGCTTACTTAGATACAGGTTTTAGTTTCTCTCTTATGGTCAAAAAATGTGTAATTTTTTAATTAAAGTTTGTCACCTACATTCGTTAAAACATGATGTGAATCTCTATAAAATCTCTCATGTTCTCATGTTTGACCACGTAATACTGCTATGTATATTTTTTTTGTACAACTGAAATTAAAAAAAAAAATTTTGAGGCAGCCATCAGTATTAAAAATTGACTTTTATAAGGAAGTGTGTTAAAAGGAGTTTTACTATCGATAGTATAAAGTTATTTATGAATATTAATGTGAATATTACAACTAGAATAATTGGCAATCTTAATATCTGCTTAAGTTAAAGAGCGCTGCTTGACTTGCCAATAACATTATCCCTAGTTAATTCTTGCAGTGAAGTTAGCAGGGTTTCGAAATTTGATGCAGCCTTAGAGCTCGTAGTTCGGAGAATTCTCCGAGCAATATCCTTTATATGACGAATTGACTCGTCGATGTAGCTCTCAGCTGCTATCGTCGACTTCCGGTTGCCGTGTTTTTTATTTCCATATAATTTGCTCCTGATTCTGCTAGCAATGTAGTGGAGGATCTACGGAAACAGTGGTCTGTAAATTGCTTTGGATGCGATGGTCCAAGAAATTCGGCGTTGACTGTAAGCATTTTTCCAGACGTATTGCAGGAAGAATTGACGATGACTAACAGCAGAAGAATGTACTTAATGTATTTTCGATTTATTATTTGGAATTCGTATGAGTATAGATTTATTGATTTCCTCAATGTCCTACAATAATAACAGCAGATCCACTATTTAATTCACTATTGCAAGAGTAAGGTAACGGCGCTAACAGCTCGTGGTGACGTCAAAATAACTTCTAAAATATTTCGGAATAATAACGGTTTATTGAAAATAATTCTACCACTTGTATTTTGGGATAATATTTTCGTGCAGATCGAAATAAGCAGCGGGCAGGCAAGTCTAATGCTTGGAGCGGCAGATAGCTTATTAGTTGAATTAGTTACAAATTAGAAACGTAATAAAAGTTTAAAAGAAGATTATTCGGTATAAACCAATTGGACAAGATTTGGCAAAGCCGTTTTTAAGACTAGCCTAAAAATCATAAATTATAAATATGTATACACACTAGTTCAAACAAATTACAACATAGTAATTATAGTTGGCAGAGCAAAATATTCAGGGTTATTATTTAAAAGCTTAGGTGCATAGTATTCTAAACAGTTCTCGAATTTAGCGCAATTATATGTTTTATACGTAGAATTGCCCAAAGAACCAAATCTTCAATAAAATATATTTGCGTCCATTTAAAATAAGAAAATACCGTTTTCGGTGAAACCGGAAATGATTTTCCGGCCGCAGTATCATCAACTTATAGAACATATTAAGTCATATGTCTGCCTAAAATTTCAAATCGATATCACATTTTATAAGGAAATTATAGAACATAATATAATAAAATGAAATTACTCGCGGCACCTCCGCCAAAAAATAGAATATAAAAGTGCGCCAAGTTTGAACCCATTTTTTTTTAAGTATACGCTGCTTCATGAAAATAACTTCAATTGAGTTTTTAGTTGGTAGACTTCCACGATGAAAATTGTTTCGTTGCTATTTTCTATTAATTAATTTCGGCAGGGTCAGTAACTCTAAGTCTCATGGTTGAATCGATTATATCTAAGGCCTATCAAAACAAAACTGTCAAGAAATGTGAAACTGTCCCATTTAAATTTATATATTTTATTACCAAATCTAGGTGGTTACATAAAGCAGTTGTTTGGTATATGTGTTAAAAGACGATGAGCTACTGAATATTTCAACGAGAGCCTGAGAACCTATAGTTGAAATCTCGAATGTTTGTCGTTCACGTCATCGTTTTGTATGCCTATCAACGACATGTAATTTTTTATTCTTGCAAATAGAAAACGCATAGGATGTAAATAACAAAAAGTCACGTCTGCTGAGGCTACGACAGAAGTTCCGAGCGCAACGATTCGTTTTATAAATGAATATATAAGCGTTAGTCGTAGCCGCAACCAACGTTGAGTATTCTGTCAACTCAGTAACGTACGGTGGATAAATGACTAAATGCAGTAGCCAGAGTTATGGTGGTGAAATTAAACGAGTGCTTTAATCAGGAAAAACTTAACGGATGTTCTCTTTTACCTTTGCAAGAAATCCATGAGTTGAATTATAAAATTAAATGTGGCAACGGATGTTAAAATTAATTGATCGCATGCTATTATTATCCAAATATTTTCATCACAAAATACTTGTCTTTTGCATACGTTGGTACGCCCATGCGTGCTATTCTGTGTGAGCTTGAGATGGATTGATTTGGAAATTAAAGGATGATGACGTGAACGACAATATTTATGATTTGAACTGTACTTCAAATTTTATAGTACATAGTACTGCTTAAGAAGGCAATCTTACGCTGGTATACTAGTTTTAATCAACTTCTGATGAGGCTAACATGGTTAGCGAAACGCGCATTGAGTAACACATCAAGTTAATGTTTTGGCGTTTTGTAAAAGTGGTTTTTAGACACCAAAGATATTGATTTGTGTTGATTGTAAAAAATAACTCATATGAAAACGCCTCCACCGTCAGAACCCGAACACAGTGTAGGGTTAGCTTCTTAAACAAGACTACGCAACATAAAAATTGAAGGGTATTTTAGACGTTCGTTAAAAAATTTGGCACTTACACGGGTTTTGCACTGTTTTTCACTTGCAAAATAACCCTCTTTTAACCTTAAATCATATTATAACTATTTTCTTCAGACGTAAAGAATATATGACTTTTAAGATAAATTTTATAAACTTAAGCTGTAATTCCTCTGACACTTAATCTGAGCGGCAGTAAAACTCCTTTGTTGCCACACACTAAAAGTATTTGAAGAAAAAATATACTATATTGTTTTGTTAGGACTAAAGGTGATACGCAAAAGTGGCTTTTACTCCGAATAAGACATGTTATTTTTTCGTCAAACGTCGATTAGCTACAAAAAAATAAAGATTTAATAAAAGTCTGCTCGAAAGGAAGAAAAAGTACTTTTATTTCTGCTAATGGCAACACGCAGCCGTCTGAAATATCAAACATTAATGTCATAGGAAGAGTAAGAATTGTCATAATTTTCTGACGTCTGAAGGGAAACAGTATTTATTTAACTCGTATTCGACATTTAAAGAAAAAATAGCATGTTATCCGTGAAATAAAGTGATTTTTATCTCATAGTTATATATTATCGGCACAAAAAATCACTTTTACTCCATATAAATAATATTCTATTTATATAAAATAAATAATAAAAATAAACATATTTTTTCAGTATCCATGGGTATCTCAATTTGTCCATAACATCTACTACTTTTAAGACGCGGGATTAATTCCGTAAAGTTTGAGGCCTACGAAAGATTTATAAAAACGCACATAAAAGATTTGCCATTACAACGACGTCATGAACATATAGTACGTTCGGAAGGATAAAATAATTTCATATCAGCACAAGTACAAGTACTAAATACTTTAAAATAATTATTTGAAACCATTATACTCAGATATTTGATATAAAAAATATAAAATATCTACTGTTTTTTAAGCACATCTATTTAAAATAATATCCAGCGCTCATTACGAGCCTTCGACGAGCTGGCTACGTTCTGGGCGTCCATAAGAATCCCACTGTATTCTATCAAGTATATAAAATCACATATTCATCGCTTAAACATAGAGGGCTCTGAATAAATTTCCGTCTCGGCCAAGATTCATTCAATATACGTCTCGCGTAGCATGCGGCCGCTTTGTTGACGATTACCAAGTTGATCTGTAGCCATCCTTGTGGAATTTGTAACTTTAGGCAATTAGTTGCAGTTTTCCCTTATTTTGAATACTGTTTTATTGTGTGGAAGTAGTTTCGAGAGAAAACCGTCACTACTAAGTAGGATTTTATTCGACAAACAGTAAGCACGTTCTCCATGGTCCCTCTTCCACCTGTTGACATGTGATTTTTATTATTTTAGGCCGCTTCCGGCACGTTAAGAGTACTCTTTTATGGTATGCTTTTGGTTCATTTATGGTACGCTGTTGGTATGATATTGGTACTCTTTTTCCAGTTACACCTCCCAGCACGCTGTTAGAACCCACGCTTCTGGGGTACGACTCGAAGAGCACCTTCCCCGCCATTTACGAGCCGCTCACGGCCATCATCTTGGCAAACCACGTAACCAAGGGATCTACGAAACTATCAGAACCTGTCGCATCCTTTGGGGGTTCGAACCCATGGATTCTAGTGGGTAAATACCCTCTTATTAATTTTATTCGCTGAAATTTTCATATCAAGCAACCTGACACACCGTATGGGGAGTTAATTGGTACTTATATATTTCAACATATTTAAGTTAATGTATCCAGCATTATTTTCTGTACGCCTGCTGTAGCTACCGAACGCTACTATAAACATATATTTTAATCTTTTGTTACATACAATACATTATTTATTAATCACATATTGAGTGTCACATTATTAAATTTGAAACATATAGTCCGCCCCACGTCAGTTCTTGCCGTATTAAAGTGTTGTATTTGTGAATCACGGTGTTTTATTTTATTGTCATGCCAGGAAAACGAGAGCAAGTGATAATTCATCTCGTAAGCATAGGGTATAGTTACGCCCCGGGATACTGAGCTAGTTTACTTTTTGTCGTGAGCACTACACCACAATTCCTTACTGACCGTGTCATAGCTATGCTACACACTGTGCTCTCTTTGAATTTATAACTTGCCCCTGTAGTATCACTTTTGGGGGGTTTCCCGTTGTAGCACGCTGACGATTCGTCGAAGAAAAATGTATTGAACAGCTGTTTGATATCTCTGTATTTTTAAAGTGTTTTTCTTATTCTTAAGGACTCTCAAGTATATGAATGTAATATTTTAATACCAATTCAAAAATTAAAAGAAGAATCGTACTTTGTATTTATTTAAAATACAATATTCGCATATCCGCCGCCATTGTAAATTGTAATCCTTAATATGCAGTAATTTAACAATCTGAAAACCCTAGGCACTAGTAAGTATTATTTGCTTCAAAATGATTTAAGCATTTGATATACAGTCTCAGGCAAGCCTGCAAAGTTCTATATTATAAGATCATGAAAGATTATAAGGGTTGAGATCTATGCAACCACATTAATTAACGAGTTACTAAATTTACATCTTCGGAGGCTGAGTTTTCCTACCTGTAAATTACATCTGAGAGTGAAATTAAAGCTGAGGACCGTTAGCGATAATTTACACAATTTTTGACGTTTCCTTAGGCAATGCTGAGATGGTGTTTAGAGAAACTTAAACGATAGTGTACTAACTACCAAGCAAACATATTTCAGAAAAATATATTTATTCCTTATACTACTTATAGCTGAACTAATCAAAACGAAATTAAAACGCCATGGTATTCAATTAAATAGGTTTGAAAATCAACTTAATTTTGACAAGTTTCAAATTTATTTCTATATTTATGCCAAATGTTATTGATACTGTTAAAGAACACGATAAAACCCTCGATGTACTTTTTGAAACTGTAACAAAAACATTTCGCATGAATAGCGTGCTTCATGTAAAAATATCGTTGAAAGAGGTTTTTATATTTTTAATCATATTCTCGCTCTACGGAGCGTTTTTTATGCAAAAATTTCAATAACTCATCAAGGACTGTAATATTAGAAAGTGTAGTAAATTTCGCTGCACAGGGACGTAATTTAATTTCGGAAATTTCAAAATTAAAAACCCTTTTACGGATCCACGTTGTTAAGCACTGCAACTCATACTTTGTGTTAAATATGAGGACAAGTTAATCCAGCTTCTATATCGAGAGTTTTAGCGAAAATAGCCTTTAGCGACAAGGGACCCCATCATTTCCTAGCAATCGATTTTGACGGGAAAATGATGGGTTTTAACGGGATTTGCCCTAAACCTCAGTGATTCGGTGCCAGAAAAGTATAGTTACCATGTACTTATATGTGCATGGGACCGCCTTGCCTGAATTTATGAAATTGTAATTGCAAAATATAATTCAAAGTCGTTGCGATTCAAGCATTTTTAAGCTCCGAGGAGCTATCAAAATTGATATTGAACTGTAAATACATAAATAGACAGGCAAGCAAAAGTTCACCAAAAATTTATAAACATTGGACTTTTCTTGAATCTTTTTGTGTAATCGTTAGCTCAAAAACCGCATATTGGATGGTAGTTGGTACATTATAAGTCGTTCCGTTCCTCACCATGTGTTGTACATGGGCCAGACTATAGTTTGTCAAAAACATTTTTCTTGAAGGTGTTGTAAAACATGAATTTTTAAAGAGATTTAATATATATTTTTGAACTTTATATTGTCTTTTTCTTGCGTTTTCAAAATTCCCTTTCACGTTTAATTTTAAGAAAGTGTTAGTACGTACTGTGTTAGATTTATAGTGTTACGACGTCCAATTGATACCATCAGAGAAGCAGTTAAGCATAAGCGAACAGTAAGTATAAATTTTGTATTATTCTCCATCTGAAACAGTCGTTTTTGAACCCTTATTTGTGAACCTTAATATTCATTTTTGAAAAATATATTAGAAGTCCTTCAGACGTGAAAGATGAATCGTTCACAATACCAGGTTTAATTAACAGAAAACAATATAGACCAATCGAAATCAAAAATGATTAATAAAAATACGATCTCCTCAAGCTATACGTAAAGCAATTGAAGAATGTAAAATAGGTCTATCCAGAAATCCACGTTAAAAAATGCGCCTGGAACCCTACCTCAATGGTAATGTGGAGAGGAATAGCATTCATTCAATAGCACGCGTACAGTGTTGCTTCCTGAGTGCGCCACAATTCTTGTACTGATATTTAAGAAAATATCGAACACATCACTTTGTAGGTTTTCCCATGCTCTACAACTTCTCGTTTAGATATTTTTTCGTTAGATGTCCCCAGATGAGGAAAAAGACATTTTCAACCCCTTGCTTCCAGCTCGTTAAAATTCGTGTAAGATAAATTTTAGAGAATTTCGAGACCAATCAAATGTTTTTTTTTAATGTATTCAAGCTTAAATATATCTCGTACTTCATATTTCAGATTTTATATATGGTGCGTTCACGCAGGTCAATTGATCAGTATATCGAGACGAGGGGATTCAATATCAATACATAGTTTATTTTAACTCTGACATTTCAATAATTATTCTTAATTATTCGAAAAATCGAAAAAAATATATTGGTAACTTTAAATTATAGTATTAATGTGACTTTAATACTCTGTATACTATAAATAAATTAAAAAGCATTTCCTTCTTAATAAAACCAAACTGAAATGTAACATAATTTCTCTAGCAATTGAAGAAATTATCAGAAAACTACTAGCCATCTAATGAATTTAAAACTGTTGAATTTTAACACATGAGCTTTGAGGAATAATCTCCTGGAGAAGGAGTGTTATTGTCTACACGAGTCCTGCGAATAAGAGAAAATCCGCACAGACCGGAGATCGAAACATCTTTGCGAAATCCAGGAGTATTTATGATTATCTCGTGAACAGGAGGAAGTTAGACAAGTAGACGGAAGTTAACAACTGGTATTTTATTTTCTCAAAGCGGATCGTATTAAGTTCCTATTTATATTACAAAATTTTAGTCCGAGAACTTGATGACTGCGGAAATTGTAACTATTACAAACTCAAAGACAAAAGAATTTCAGCAAGTTAAAAGTCTTCAAGTTCAAGCTATTCGGATGTCTGATGTTGATAAGTCCGGAAATATTTCAGACTGATTATTATATATTTATTATTATTATAAATAGCACATATTTTTCTAATAGTTTAATATTTATAAAGAAATCCATTTCACAGCACATTAACTCAACTATTGACTAAAACAATACAAGTGCGTTCATGTAATTTCTAGTAAACATGATAATTTTTTCTTTATTTAAAATTTTCATCTCAAACTTTGTAGACATGTAAAAAATAATATGGTAAAATAGTAAAATTCGGTCATATTTGTCGCACAAAATGATTGTCAGGAGCATGTAAATTATCATGTTTTATTATAATTCTCAGGCAAAATGTTACTGTAAATTTAATGAAGCATACAAAAATACGCAGAGGTATTAGATATCAGAGCTGAAATACATAGTGTGTTCTTAGATTCAAACGAACTTCACGTAAATTAACTGGTACATCAGTGTTACTTGAAAATATTATTAACTTGTCTTTAGCGAGACTACATGAATATAAAAGTTTGTGTAGAACATTGCCAAATTGCGAACACTTGCCTGAAAATTTTGAATTAAAAAAAATAAAAACTGCATTAGCGGTGTACTTAATCTCAGTAGAACAGCGTAAAAGGGAATTGGGGCATATATGACGCATTTATCTCTACTTCAGTCGGTAACGAGGAGAAAAAGAACTACTTTTTGACACTCGAGTTCCGGAAACGGATTTTCGGTTTTAGCCAGTCCTAGTTTAAGTGTTAGCACACACTACTTACAAACCGGATACATGGGGCTGAGTGGCTCAAGTTGTTACTGGTTTCTCACCCTCCCTGACTGTGAGGCTATCCAGGGCGTCTCACCGGGAACTAAATCGATCGATATAGAGAAAAGTACGCATCAGAAAATTTTGAAAATTTAGATTATTACTAATGTCGATGTGACCAATCCAACTAAAATAATTACAGGCAGCTGGCACTTCCGCCAATACCGAAAGTCGATACCAATTTGCTTATTTCAAATCGAACACCCTATATATTTTAGGGTTTTAGAAAAGAGCATAAATTTCTGAGTCGAAAATATGTAGCATATCCTATACCTAAACCTAGCCGTTTCAGAGATATTTGACATTTTATAGAAAATTTGACAGGTGCAACGGTTTGCAAGAACCGTTATAACTTTCTTCGTGTAAAATATCCTCATTTGCTTCTTGTCACGTAAAAAGAACACATGGAGAACAATGGCGTTCTACAACTGAAATAAATTCAATAATATCATACCAAGTGTTCCGTTTTTCGCGATACATTTTGTCAACTTCAAACCGCGAAAATTTGTTTAGGTCAAATGGAACACCCTGTATTTTTCTACGTCAAGTTGTGTAAAATTGAATTCCCTTTTTTCTGATATTAGCATTGTGGGGGTTAAAGTTACAACTTTTTGAAATATTTGCGATTTTATTAGAAATTCATAAATTGTTGTAATCATTTCATCAAAATAGCCATGATTAAAAACAATCAGTCATTATCTTATGTCAAAAAATGCCAAAACGTTTAAATTACACCCACGAAGACTTTTTAAATCTGTTTATTATTTATGGAGAATGTGATAAAGTAATATCAAGAACTTGCAGCACATTTGCTACTCGATATCTAGAAAAACGGAAACCGTCACCAAACACTGTAAAACGCATACTGGAAAATTTTAAAAATTACGGCTCTGTCAAGGCGAAAATGCAAAGAAGAAAGCCTATTATTGATGGCGAAAACATTGAAATAGTCATTCTGGGATATTTTCATGCATTTCCAAGGATGTCATTAAGACAAGCTGCTCTGGAATCGGGACTATGCAAGGATTCAATTCACAGAATCTTATTAAACCATAAGTTTCACCCGTTTTCATTCCATATGGTTCAAGGATTGAAAGAAACAGATTTCCTAAGAAGACAGAATTATTGTGAGTTTATTCTAATAAGGTCTGAGGGTCACGATTCTTATTTGGGAAATATTATATGGACAGATGAAGCAAAATTTACTAAAAATGGACTTTTTAATAGACACAATTCGCGTTATTGGAGTGACTTAAATCCTCATATGTTCAGAGAGCGAAACTTTCAGGAAAGTTGGTAGTTCAATGTTTACTGTGCCATAAGAAACGATAGAGTGGTGGCATTACAATTTATCAGAAAAATTTAAACGGTAAATTAAATTTTCTCTTCTGCTAATATGTATAGAACATTTTTGCTTTTTTTTAGGTGAAAGATATCTGAATATCTTACAAAATTTGAATAATAACTATTTAGAAAATTTACCTCTCGCCGAACGTAGAAACATTTTTTATCAGCACGACGGTGCTCCCCCACATAACGCATATTTAATTAATTATTTACAAGAAACTTTTATGATCAATGGATTGCCAATAATGGATCTTTCTTATGGCCTCCTCGCTCGCCCGATTTATCAGTTCTGGATTATTTCATTTGGGGAACTATTAAAAATAAAGTTTATGAGAGCCCATTAACAAACATTGAAGATTGTATGCAAAGAGTAAGAAATGCATTTCAAAATATATCACAGGATTCGATTAGAAGAGCTACCCATGAGGAACTAATCCGAAGGTGCGAAAAATGTGTCGAGGTTCGAGGGCGGAATATTGAGCAATTATTAAATTAAAATGAAATCATATTTCAAATTGATCTTATCTCTGCTATTTTAGTTCATGCCATATCTTCAATTCGATTAATACGCATGTTACAGTGTTAGTTTTGTTTTTCTGATGCGTATTTTTCGCTATATCGATCGATTCAGTTCCCGGCGAGACACCCTGTATGGGTTGCAAAATATTAAAAAAACACTTATAATTGCATCTTAAATCGGGGATATTGTTAGATTATTTTGACTGTGAAAATAAAACACTTAAATGATTAATACTTCATATTTATTTCGAAAAATGTTATATTTAAATAGCCATGTCTTTTGCAGACGCATGTCTATTATATTCAACTAATTATAAGGATCACACTAACAAAGAATTTAATTTGTCAGCATATTATAACGTTCTCGAACTGAAGCGAAAATATAAACAATTCATATCCATGTTTATAAAGTATAAAATACTGTACTTCATTACGAAGAATATTAGTTTTTGTACACATAAAATATACGGGTATTTCAACATATATAATATTTCACTTTTATTATTTACTAGCAATCATATGAAGCACAAATTTCAAATTTCTACCCTGAAATGCAAAATAACATAATTTTCCTCACTAAAAATGATAATAAACAAACTATCATTCCACTAACTCTTATGGAACTGTTGACTTGTCCCTGTTTTGAATTTATATTTTAGTTACAGCCATGGAAACGTATCTAACATGGAAATTAATAACAACACATTAACCGCAACATATAGCACACCTGGTCTTTTGTTTTCTTTGTATACGTAGTGTATACTGGTGAAATAATATCATTGTTCAATTTGTATTCAAATTTGGCCGTCTCGCTCGACGTTTTGCTGAACTCATATTTGATAGTAGCAGCTCGTAAATTATTAATATTCACAAATAAATATCACAATGCGTATATCACTCACAGATGTAAGTAATAGCAATGTAAAATTAAAATTCAATTTACTTATTAGTTTATCAGCAGTTACTTATCAAGTTCAATTTTGCAGCTATTTGATGTAATCAAGTATGTACATTAAAGTCGAAAAAAAATTGACATGATCTTGATCATTGTATATATTTTTTTGCAAAAGTTCGTCTCGTAATAAATTATAAATAAATACTGAATAAAAAATGGTCTTGTGGTAGACTGTATCTATGTGTATGCAGTCCACCACGTGCCTCAATTAATAACCGGAAATCTTTCTCATGCACAAATTTTTAAAACAAAATATCCCTCGCACCTTGGTTAGTTCTAAAAAAATCGCGCACTCGAAAACTTTTCAGTAATAATTCAAACACTAGGGAAATATTAAATTCAATTTTTAACTCGTGCCAAGAAAACTAAGTTAATTTTTTGTACTATATTCCTGGACATACTTATAAGAATGTTAATAACATTATACCACTTTTTCTGTAAAATTCACTTTTGGTTACATTAAATTTATATCTTAAACCTTTTTCATAGTAATTTGAAGTATATATTCTTCTTTAATACTTACTTCCTAGATTTGTATTCCCTTGCACGAACAACAGCCAATAAAGGATTCAATTAATAATTATTAGAAGAGTTAGTAAAACAGTGATAAGAAAGTGTATAGAATTCACCAAATAAAATTTAACTTAATCTAGCTTGTGTGAAGATCCTTTTTATAAGATTTGATGTGGAAGTTTTTCTTGTCATATTTGAGTTTCAACAAAAAGTGCCATAATCCCCTAACGTCTAAGATCCTTTACGTGAGAAAGCATGTCGCCTAGGGTACAGCGACGTCTGAGACTGGGGAAAACAGACTGACTCTACTCTCCTGCTGTATTATTACATGTTTGATGTCAATAAAGTAAGAGAGTCATGTTTAGAGTATGTAATTGGAGTAATGTAGAATACCTTTCATTTAGTACATACTTTGTCGATTTATTAGAATGCGCGGAGGCACAATCTGCTTTGAAATTACTACTATCAATTGAATAATAGTGTAAATTACATACTCTCTTACATTTAACGAATCATTCTATTAAATCAATAAAATATTAATCACATGAATATACTATTAAAAGGAAATCAATAAGACTTATATTAAAACTTTTCTGTCAATATTATAATTATTTCATTTAGTTTACCGTAGAAGACGGTAACAGTTGGGGGACTTTGGAATCCTTGGTTTGGTTTGTACAAACACTAAAACAATGGACACTATATTTGCATATTATACTCAATTCAAGTTTATTCAAGTCAAGTTTCACATTATTTTTATTACAAAACGGTTAATATTATATTATTTCGAAAATATTTAAGTAATATTAATGTATGTTAATCATTATACATTAATTATATTAATGTGTTAATTAGTGGTATTTCGTCGGTAATTGGATAAAATAAAAGGAGCAAATATTAAATCCTCTTTAAAGTCGACATATCGTCGAGCCTCATTGCCTTCTTCAGGACTAATGAGGTGATAGGTTATCAGTTATTAAAATCAGAAATGATATCATCGCTTACAGCAACAAAAATATGTATAGAGTGTCAGCCAAAAGTCTGTACCATGTAGAAAGCTTTTTAATTCAATTGATTTTTGTTAAACGGGTTTCAGCATTACTTTCAGCATGATCAATAATCACAAAATTGATAAACATATTTGTCATCTTACAACTATGACGGTTCGGTTTAAAAATTTAAATGTTTTAGTTTTTTCATTTTTTTTTCAAAAATATATATTTAATTTTTTTGTGTGATTTTTGTTTACAGTTGAGTTAATTTCAAATATTTTAATGCAAAAATACATGAATGTTACATTCCTTTTTTAATTGTAATTAATAATGGTAAAAAAACATTTTTACAAAAAACAGCAGGACAATCGTGGACTATTTTCAGTAATTCTGAACCCCTACTGTAGAATTTTGCATGATAATGGGCTTAAATGTTTAAAAAATCGATTGTTCATTTAAACTAAATTTAGATCACATAAATAAAACTCAAAATTCCTAATAAAATTTACTTCAATAACCTTAAAAGTGAATAATATGCAAAACATAAGGGAGGGAGATCGACGCGACGGTCGGCTGCTGCTATTTGTTAATTTTCCTAAGCTATCTTATGTTTAAAAATTATAAAAGTTATACCGCTGTAAGGAAACTATAATCGATAATATTGTAAGAGAGGTATTTCTCGATTTATGTGTTCGTTTTCGAAATATTGGTATTTGAACGCTAAAATACAACGATAAATTAGAGTTTGTCAAGGTTCTCCTGTGCAAAAGTCGACTTTAATATATTTTCCTATAATTGAAGTATCTTGGTGTTTTATTAAGAATTTAGACTAGAGTCAATTTTAGGAATTCAATTACTCTTGTACACTAAACTTTTGGCCAAAGTTTAGAATTCCCTGGCGGGCCATTTTGCTATTGTTATAATATTCGAATACTTAATATATGAGGCCGCTCCCGTCACCACAGCAAGCGAAGCCGAAAGCATAACCCCAATTTTTTTCCAGTTAGGGAGAAAATAAAACACGTAGCAGTAGTTGCTACTGGTTGTGGCTGGATCAGGCTGATGGATGTGTGTAAATGTAATGTTCGCGTGTGTTGTGTGTAGAACAAAACAATCTTTATCTGTGTTTCAAACTTCAATAATTTTTTTGTGTGTTTTTTGTTTACAGTTGAGTTAATTTCAAATATTTTAATGCAAAAATACATGAATGTTACATTCCTTTTTTAATTGTAATTAATAATGGTAAAAAAACATTTTTACAAAAAACAGCAGGACAATCGTGGACTATTTTCAGTAATTCTGAACCCCTACTGTAGAATTTTGCATGATAATGGGCTTAAATGTTTAAAAAATCGATTGTTCATTTAAACTAAATTTAGATCACATAAATAAAACTCAAAATTCCTAATAAAATTTACTTCAATAACCTTAAAAGTGAATAATATGCAAAATATAAGGGAGGGAGATCGACGCGACGGTCGGCTGCTGCGATGTAAATAGGTTCGCGGATTGTTTTATATTTATTAATTTTCCTAAGCTATCTTATGTTTAAAAATTATAAAAGTTATACCGCTGTAAGGAAACTATAGTCGATAATATTGTAAGAGAGGTATTTCTCGATTTATGTGTTCGTTTTCGAAATATTGGTATTTGAACGCTAAAATACAACGATAAATTAGAGTTTGTCAAGGTTCTCCTGTGCAAAAATCGACTTTAATATATTTTCCTATAATTGAAGTATCTTGGTGTTTTATTAAGAATTTAGACTAGAGTCACTTTTAGGAATTCAATTACTCTTGTACACTAAACTTTTGGCCAAAGTTTAGAATTCCCTGGCGGGCCATTTTGTTATTGTTATAATATTTGAATACTTAATATATGAGGCCGCTCCCGTCACCACAGCAAGCGAAGCCGAAAGCATAACCCCAAATTTTTTCCAGTTAGGGAGGAAATAAAACACGTAGCAGTAGTTGCTACTGGTTGTGGCTGGATCAGGCTGATGGATGTGTGTAAATGTAATGTTTGCGTGTGTTGTGTGTAGAACAAAACAATGTTTATCTGTGTTTCAAACTTCAATAATTGTAAATGGAACTTTTAACTATTATTTTATAACAGCATATTAACAGAATGGAATGGAATAGAATAGAATAGAATAGAATAGAATAGAATAGAATAGAATAGAATAGAATAGAATAGAATAGAATAGAATAGAATAGAATAGAATAGAATAGAATAGAATAGAATAGAATAGAATAGAATAGAATAGAATAGAATAGAATAGAATAGAATAGAATAGAATAGAATAGAATAGAATACTTTTATTAATCCAGTAAGAGCAATAGAGTGTGTTATAGGACAAATCAAGATTTTACAATTATTTAGTATCAAAATAGGTTTATAAATATACAATTATACAAAATGTGGGTACATATACGGGTAGACTAGAGTCAATTATACGAATTCGACACTAAACTTTGGGCTAAAGTTTACAATTCCCTGGCGGGCCATTTTGTTATTGTTATAATATTCGAATACTTAATATATGAGGCCGCTCCCGTCACCACAACAAGCGAAGCCAAAAGCATAACCCCAAATTTTGTCCAGTTAGGGAGAAAATAAAACACGTAGCAGTAGTTGCTACTAGTTGTGGCTGGATCAGGCTAATGGATGTGCGTAAATGTGATGTTTGCGTGTGTTGTGTATAGAACAAAAAAATCTTTATTTGTGTTTCAGACTTCAATAATTGTAAATTTAACTTTTAACTATTGTTTTATAACAGCACACTAATAGAATGGAATGTAATGGAATGTAATGGAATGGAATGGAATGGAATGGAATGGAATGGAATGGAATGGAATAGAATAGAATAGAATAGAATAGAATAGAATAGAATAGAATAGAATAGAATAGAATAGAATAGAATAGAATAGAATAGAATAGAATAGAATAGGATAGAATAGAATAGAATAGAATAGAATAGAATAGAATAGAATAGAATAGAATAGAATAGAATAGAATAGAATAGAATAGAATAGAATAGAATAGAATAGAATAGAATAGAATAGAATAGAATAGAATAGAATAGAATAGAATAGAATAGAATAGAATAGAATAGAATAGAATAGAATAGAATAGAATAGAATAGAATAGAATAGAATAGAATAGAATAGAATAGAATAGAATAGAATAGAATAGAATAGAATAGAATAGAATAGAATAGAATAGAATGGAACAGAAAAGAACAGAACAGAATAGAATAGAATAAAATGTTTTTATTAATTCCGTAAGAGCAATACAGTGTGCTATAGGACAAATCAAGATTGTACAATTATTTAGTATCAAAATAGGTTTATAAATATACAATTATACAAAATATGCGTACATATACGATTAGACGCAAAAGAATATGCAACCACATATACACACGCATGAACGTAATATAACAGTATAAGGACCATATTACTTAAGTAAATAACTATACACCCGCTACACAATGTATAATTAGCTTTTGTGCAATAAAAACATCGTGTACACTAGAGGAGTCTTCCATATAGTAATGCCATACGTTAATCTAAACCGAATTTGTCCATAATAAAACAATAATAGACCTGATACGTCCAAAACACATTTCAAGGTCCTGATTTGAAAACATTTAGGATGCAATGTGCTGGTCAGTTTGCTGCAGTGATTACTAAATATAAGTGTATTGTCAAAAACTATACCGAGATACGTTATGCAGTAGCTTTCCTCAGTGTCGACATTATTAATTTTTACGTCTAGGGTGGAAGTATTATTGTTTTGACGAGTGTGAAATGTCATATGACTTGATTTAGAAACATTAAAATATTACAAGTGGCTACGAAACCAATTACTTAAATGAGAGCCAGTAGTATCAATTTTATTTAGAAGTGTAACACGAGATCTATCAGAAAAAAAAGTCATCAGCATAAAAAGAAATAAAAGCCTCATTAAGCATACTAGGAAATTCATTAATATAAATAATAAGTAGGATAGGCCCCAAGACAGAACCTTGCGGTACACCTAGTTTATTACCTATTTTAACCATCTGGTTTCTTTCACTAAGATAGGAGACAAACTGAATATAACTTATTAAGTAATAGGCCATGCTGAACGCAGTCAAAATTCCGGCTAAGGTTTATCATTTAAAACATTACTTATTTCTAGAAATTTGAGTAGCTGAAATAACATCGCTAATTCATATATATTTGATATTATAGGTGGAACAGATATTGATGGATAATTTTCCATATTACTAGTGTCACTATTTTTAAACACTGGGGATACTGTGAACGATTCATCTTTTGGAGTCTGAAGGACTTTTAATATATTTCAAAAGTGAATGTTAACGTTCACAAAAATTAGGATTCAAGATGACTGTTTCAGACGGAGAATAATATGAACATTTATACTTACTGTTCGTTTTTGCTTAACTGCTGCTCTAATGGTATCTATTGGACGTCGTAGCACTATAAACCTAACATTGCATGTACCACACTTTCTTAAAATTATACCTGAAAGGGAATTTTGTTAGAAAATACAATTAAAAGACAATATAAAATTCAAAGAGATATATTGAATCTTCAAAAAATTTATGTTTTTACAACAACTTTTTTAAGAAATATGTTTAACAAACACTAGTCTGGCCCGTGTGCAACACATGGTGAGGAACGGAACGATTCATAATGTACCAACTACCATCCAAAATGCAGTTTTGTGAGCTAACGATTACACAAAAAGATTCAAGAAAAATTCAATGTTTCTGAAATTTGGTGGGCTTTTGCTTGCCTGTCTTATACACGTATTTTTATTTCAATATCAATTTTGGTCGCTCCTCAGAGCTTGAAAATGCTTGAAGCGCTACTACTTCGAATTGTATTCTGCAATTGCAATTTTATACGTTCAGGCAAGGCGGTCCCATGCACATATGAGTACATGGTAAAGATATTTTTCTGACACCGAATCACTGAGGAGCCGGTTTAGGGCAAATTCCGTTAAAACTCATCAATTCCCCGTCAAAATCGACTGCTAGGAAATGATGGGGGTCCCATGTCGCTAAGGGCTATTTTCGCTAAAACTCACGATATACTTTGGATAGAAGCTGGATTAACTTGTCCTCATATTTAATACCTCGTATGAGTTGCAGTGCTTAACAACACTGCACAACAGTAATACACGAGAGAAACATGCTGCTAGAAATCACAGTTTTATTTACATCTCCAGTTAAATTTTGACCCGTTATTTTATTTATTGTCTCAGATGGCGCATTTATATAAAAATTATTAAATTCCTCAGATATTTATTGCGGATTGTCTTTAATACTATCATTGACTACTGGTTTAATGTTTTTCGGAAATCTAAGTTTACTCGTTAATTCAAATATTATGTGACAAGTAGATTTATTTATATTGCTAGAATTATGTATTTTATTTAAATAAAATTGACTTTTTTTATGGTGAACAAGATTAGTATGTTGTTTGTTGCAGTTATATAGTTACTTTTTAGGTTGATATTGCTTTTTTATAAATAAAAAAGTTGTTTTAAATTTTCACTAGATTCCTTGATTCCATGCTTTATATGTTTTTTATTACATTTTTTACACGTTTAATATGTCAAAGTTTGTTTGAATTCTTGGGTTACAAAATAAAAAAATATAACATTTTGTTATTTTTTATTTATAAATGCTAAACTGCATGATTGCTACTTAACAATGTCCAATTGATAAACAGTTTACAGCACAGTTACTGTTTGTGATCAGCTATAGATATCCTATATCTATAAGATATACCTATATAAGATATACTTATATCTTTGTTAGTTGTTAACCGATTTTAAATTTAGAAAAAAGGAACAGTATAGAATTTTAACCTTTAATTGAACATGGATAAGAACCTGCATAGATACAAATTTATTATTGATTTTAATTTCCCTACTGTTGATTGCTGAATATTTTAGTTAAATGTAGTACTAATAGCATATACTGGAATTAAGTAAACGTACAGAATCCTAGAGAACATGTTGATATCATGAGCTGCAAAAAACATTGAATTAGCTGTTCATGATCGGCTCAAACGCCGCCACTGGTGTTGTTTATTCGGCAAAGAGAACAACTTGTTCGCGTTTGCCTATTTCTCATCCCGCTTACTTTTTGTTGGCTTCCTCTGCTGGCCTTTTGAACATATATCTTGCCATTACGGGGCTATATTTTCTTATTTATCTCCTTAATGCGTATTTCTGTTAGGTTTTTACGTAAAAACACCTTTTGCCGTACCCCTAATGATTGCGGTATATCTCCGGTATAGCCTCAAGACCATATCTACAAGGAAACTAGGTATCATTAATAATTTCTTAGCGTATGCAAGAAGAGCTGCTGTCAGTTAAAATATGATGAAGGTTACTGCCTATTATTTACCACCGTTATTAAATTTTGATGCTACATCGTGTAAATTTAACTTAAAGGGACAAATTGTTAAAAATTAATTATTTTTTCGGGATTTAAAAAAATTCGGGCATTTAATTAAAAGAAGAAAATTATTTTATAATACAGTAATAATAATTGTCAATACACGCACAACAATATCACAATATGATAAAAAAGTGTTCTACTCAGTCAAACTGTAGCATATTTATTGGCTACTTTTTTAGTTTTACGATAAAATTTGTTGCAAAATAAAGTTTCCAGAAATTGGCGTTAATGTATTACTAATAATTACGGTACGAAACCACACACAGCATTGATTCATTGATTTGTATTACTGGTTGCTGGAAAATAAAACAAGCGATGGGATTTGTTTATGACGTACAATTGGTTTTTTTCACTATTTTTATAAGAACAATATTAGTCAAATCTTAATTAACGTACATGAAAAGTTACTTGACCTTATTGAGGAAGCACTGTATGAATATCACACGATGCTTTAGTTTATTAACGAGTAGTTAAGCATGTTTGAGTATTGCGATTTGTTTCTACATCCTACAAAGTCTAATTCCGCGAGGACACTAAATATTCACCACTCTAGCTTGGCCCTATATGTGTGATTAATTTATACTCTGGTTTGTAACATATTTTAACTTGTAATGCTTATCAGAAGTCAAAAAGTTCCTGCAAAATAACATGAGCTATGATCAGTAGGCATAAACTGGTTCCAATACAACACGTACCTCATAATCATTTAGTTTCCTTATTCTCTCTAGTATAGGTTCTTCTTATGTCCTCTTATCTAAGATTTTCTCTTTATAAGTTTCGGTATTTTTCTAGTATTTTCTATTTCCTGTTCTCCCTGATATCCCTAGTATTTTGTTTCGCTGACATATTTTGAATAGTCTAAGTTGTTAAGAATACCAATAGATAATACCTATCAAGGACTTTCTTTTTTTTATAACTTCTAGAGCATTCCAGGCAGAATTTCTCGAGTGAGAAGGTCATTTGGTGATTAGTGTGTATCTGTATATATAAATATCTCACAAATAGTGATCTACAACCTTGTCTAGTAGTGAGTTTTCCAAAAAATGATTATTATCGAGATTATTGATTTAGCAAAGCTCCACGTGCACTCGAGGTTGTCTTCTGAGTAAGTACTCTTTCTTTCTCTCAATTATTTAATAATACTAAGGTTTTCTCTTCTCAATTCCATTTCCATGCCGAGTGATATAATTTTATTTTAGTTACCGTATCGTCTTATAGATCCCTTCTAAGAAAGGTGAGTTACTTCTTTTTAATATCTTTAAAAAATTTAGCATACGCCGATATTTAGTATTTAAAAAAAAATTATTTCAGGGTTTTTAGCATAGGGAAGTTTTTGCGAAAATTTCAGGAAGCAATTTACAATTTATACAGTTACCTTATTGTCATCAATATTCTCCATTGCTGAATTATTAAAACGAGCAGTTCACTGTTAAATAGTCATTGGCGGTTCGTTAATGTGAGCTTTTTGTAGCCGATTTCTAAAATGGGTAATAAAGAACCTACAAATGCCGAAATTCTTGCTTTTCTCAAAGATATTAAGGAAGATATAAATAGTATCAAGCAAGATTTACATTCTGCAACTGGAAAACTTGAAAATAAAATTAAGGAACTAGAGGCTGAAAATTCGCTACTGAAATCTAGATTACTGTCAACGGAAAGAAAAATACGTAAAAATAACTGTCTTATTTTCGGCGTAAAGGTTAGGGAAGAAACACCAGTCTTGGAGGCAGTTCTTAAAATTCTTCGTGAAAATCTACGTGTAACAATTTCTGTAGGAGATATAAATAACTGCTATCAGCTTAGCCATATTAAAGATAAACCCATATTTCTTGAGCTCCTTTCATATCTTAAAAAGGAGGAGATTTTCAACGGTTTATCAAAACTGAAGAACACTGGCATTTACTTTACTGATGACCTCATTTACGAAGATAGGCTCGAAAGAAAACAGTTGATAGAGTATATGAAAAAAGCTAAATCTAAAAACTTACAAACAAAAATAAAAAAAAATAAACTCATAATTGATGGTGAAGCATTCATGCTTGCAGATCTGAAGAACATTGATTCTGAGAATTTACTGTCTTTAAACTCAGGCAGCGACTCTGAAGCCGAAGCTGATACAGGTTGCATAAATAAAGATAATACTATTCGTGGGAAACAGACATCTGCATCAGTAAATCCGAGTACCAATCAGAGTGAGGTCGCTCCAAAGGCTAGGCAAGGATCACAAAAACCTCAACGAATAGGAACACGTAATCATTTGCGAAATATATTAAATAAGTAGGCGCTGTCGTGATACAAGAAGTCTCATGTGAGAAAAACAATAATAATACAGTAATTATAAATCATTATAATATAAATATATATTTTTTTCTTTTTGTATCTAATTTTGATATTTTTATACTGATTTAGTTGTGGAAACGTATTTTGTGTGTATTTATTTATTTGTATTGACCCCCTATTTGCACTTTTCTGCAACGGCACTGTAGTTTTAATAGTTATTTATGTTATATCTTTTTGCCTCTATACTCTTATCTTTCACTTTTTTTAGATATTGATAATATTTAGTATGATTCACAATTTTTTAAGATTGGCTCATTTGAATATTCATTCACTAATTCCTAAATTTAATGAGTTTCAAAACTTTCTTACAAATTCGAATATTGACTTATTCTGCTTAACTGAAACATGGCTTAACAATACAGTAAATAATGACTCCGTTCATATCGGTGGCTACACTCTACTGCGTGCTGATAGGTTAACTAGAGGAGGGGGTGTCGCTATCTATTTGAGAAGTGATTTTCAGTATAACTTAATTCATACTTCAAATGTAATTGAACAAATGTGGATTTCTATACGGTTTAATGAAAAAATTGTTATTGTAGGAATCTGTTATCGGCCTCCACAGATGAACGCAAAACATTTTGTTGATGCTTTAGAAGAGTCCATTAGTATTTGTTTACAAATATCTGATATTATTTACTGCCTTGGCGACTTAAACATCGACCTTCTCCAAATTGATTACCCGAGTGCCGAGTATTTATTGTCTATGCTTGAAATTTTTAGTATGCAACAAATTTTGAAAGATCCTACTAGAATAGCTAATACTGGTGTGTCATTAATTGATTTAATCTTAACAAACGATCCAGACAGTATATTAACCTCGAGTGTTGGCGGCCTCAATATATCAGATCATGAATTGATACAGTGCACTATAAGATATACGATACCTAAAGTTGAACCATTTCTATATACATTTAGAGACTTTAAAAATTTCGATGAAGACAAATTTCAACGACATTTAGAAAGTCTTCCACTTCAACACATTTTTTTTATTCGTGATGTTGATTCCAAAGTCGATTATCTTAATCATCATCTGTTAACTTTATTTGATCAGCACATGCCAGCAAGAACTATTAAAATAACAAAAAAAAGGGCGCCTTGGTTGACTGAAAATGTCAGATTTATGATGACGTTAAGGGATAGAGCAAAAACAACTTTTAGGAGAACTAAGTTACAGCAACATTGGAACTATTATAAGCAAATGCGCAACTTAACAACACATGCAATTTCCAACGAAAAGAGAGCTTACTTTAGTTATATCGCTGCTAATAAGAATTCTAAACAATTGTGGAGGGAACTTAAACTATTAAATATATCTACAAAAGCTAAATACCAGTTACCGCATGTAATGGAGGATCCTGAGGCAATTAATAATTATATTATAGATAGTATCCCAAAAATTTTTGGGGACAGAAGGGAAATTATTAATTATTATTCAACAAATCCTATATGCCAAACCAAATTCTCATTTAAGCTTATTAATGCTGAAGATTTACGAAAAATTATTTTAAATTTAAAAATTTGCTCAGCTGGACCTGATGGTGTAACGGCATTATTTCTAAAACTTTGTTGTCCTTATTTGTTGCCGTTTCTAGTTAATATTATTAATTCCGTTATACTACAGGGAAAGTTTCCGTCTGCCTGGAAGAAAGCTATCGTAACTCCTGTTCCTAAAGTATCTTCTCCAAAAACTTTTGCCGAACTTAGACCAATAAGTGTTTTATCGGTTCTCTCTAAACTTATGGAAAAAGTAATGGAAACGCAACTCAGAGAACATCTTGATAGCTACGATATTTTGCCGCCCACACAGTCAGGCTTTAGGCCAGGTTATAGCTGCACAACAGCACTGCTAACTATTACTGATGACATATTTCAGGCAAGTGACGAGGGAAACTCAACGGCAATGGCGCTGCTTGACTTCAGTAAAGCTTTTGATACCATTGACCACGAAATACTTATTGAAATACTGAAGTCAAGTGGTGCAAATAACGATGCAACGAGTTTATTGTCATCTTATTTGGAACAGCGTAGCCAGCAAGTACGGCTAAATGGAGTTATTTCCACTAGCAGAACTGTGTTGACAGGCGTGCCACAGGGATCTATTCTGGGGCCTTTACTTTTCACTATTTACACATCGCAATTTCATAAGTTCATAAAATACTCAAAAATACATATGTACGCTGACGATACGCAAATCTACCATTCTTTTGCTCTCGAAGATGCACAAATTGCTAAACAAAGGTTTAATAATGATTTACAATCCTTAGCTGAGCTGTCTTCTAAGCATGCACTGTTACTAAATGCTTCTAAATCTAGTCTACTGTTATTCGGGAAAAGGCATGATAGCTTGTTATTAAGAAATAGTTTTAACGTCACAATTAATAATACGCCTTTACAAATTTCGGATAGTGCTAAAAATCTTGGTATTATTCTTGACCCTTTATTACGTTTTCGCCAACATACCCAAAAAAATATGCAAAATGCTTATAATGTTCTTAGACTGCTTTTTCCGCATAGACGTCATCTCCATGCAAAGGTCAAAAAATCGCTTTGCGATGCTCTTGTACTCTCTCAGTTCACTTACTGCTCGCCCATATATTCACCCTGCTTGGATCAAGATTATATGAATCGTATTCAAAGAGTGCAAAATTCTTGCATTCGTTTTATCTACGGTATACGAAAATTTCAACACATCTCTCATAAATTCTCGGAACTCGGATGGCTAAAAATGAATGAAAGATTTAAAGTGCACACGCTTAGCTTGTATCACAAGCTACTATTATTTAAGTCGCCACCATATCTATACAATAAAATCACTTTCAGAAGCGATGTCCATAACGTCAATATTAGATTCAAAGGTTTAATTACCCCTCCTGTACACAGAACCCACCTTTATGAGCGGAGTTTTCGATACAACATTGCGTTTCTCTATAATGGCCTTCCGACTGAAATGAAATCTCTCAAGATATCCAAATTTAAAAAAGAAATTAAAAAATATATTAGTCAATAGCAGTAATTAGTGATTTCGTAATGTAATAATTGTAATTATGTATTTTAATGGGTGGTTTTAGTCCAGAAAAATTAGTTTTTTATTAGTTGTTTTTTTATGTTTTGTCATTATTGTGTTATTGTTACTATTATTATTGTTTCCTTCAGGTTATCATTATACTCAATTTAAATACGATAGGTTAAGTGGTAGAGCACATTAATTGTGAACTTCGCCTTTTTTCGGAAATTTTTGTCTCAATGTATTTATTTTGTTAAGGTTTCTGTTAATGTTTTTTTTACTGCTGCCGAAAATAAAGACATTTATTATTATTATTATTATTATTAAACATTCCTTTTTGAAATTTTTTTTTATGCGATTTAGCAAAAAATTACGACCCTTTCTGCTTAGAACACTTGACGTCATTTTGTACACCACTGTTACCCTATTCAGGACATCGTTACCACCGAATTTTCCATCACTATTTCAGGATAAACATAACAAACATGCCAAATTTTTTATTTTTTTTACTTATACAGTTTTCAATATATCCTTATATTATGTTAAAAGAAAAATTGCAAATATTCTATCACACTTCTTCTCTGTGAAGCAACAGCCTAGCATACTAGAGAGATGCGCTTTGTTTAAGCGCGTACCACAATGGGTACTTATTTAAAAACAGTGCGATATTGCATATATAATTTTTTTATTTATTATCAATTAGTTAATATTATACAATTAACTTTGTTAATAAATATCTGTTTGTCAAATATATCTGGTTATCTTTTACTTATTAGCTTTCTCTCTCTATTTAGCAATCAAAGGTAGGATTGAGTACCATATTCAGCAGTAATGTTTTGTATCATGTGACTTCACAAAACATAAGTATGATTCTTTTTAAGTCACGTGGCGCCCAGGTATCTAATTTTTTTTAATTTTGCATCGAATACTGCCTAATCTACGACACCCTATCGACGAAGAGCTGACGTCTGTAAGTGAGGATTACCAGCTCTCCCCAAAAGAAAGAAAGAAAACCTATATATAGACACCTTTACATTTATTAGTATCTAGGAGCTCTGCAAAACCACAAACATATAGTTAGAAATCCGAAAAACTCACTTAAAAACTATAGTTCTACCATGTATGGGTAGTGTTGAGGGGAATAGGCCAATGAATCATGGAAAACCAATTTCTGATGATTGTCGACGATTCGATTTATTATTAAATCATCCTCAGGACTCTGTGAATACAATAAATAGTAAATATACCTTGTAGTCAGTACATTAAAAATCTACCTAAAAAAAATGTTTTTGAAATCGATTAAAATTTGATTAAATTATAGTTAAAAAGTTACATTTAGTAATGAAATTTTAAACTGAGAAGGATAAAAATAATTACAAAGATTATTTGGTTGATATCAGTAAGATGTTTCTTGCAGCGAGAGATTATAAAAAAACAAATTAAAAATTTTGGTTTACGAAAAAATAATAACATCAGGTTATTTTTATTTTGTCAATTAAGTTAAAGTAACTTAAGTTTAGATTCTCCACATCCGATCTTTTATTAACGGAACTGTTGTACTTTGTTATAGATATCATTTCATTTGACAATCTTTTTTTAAAATTTGTTACTTATAATTTTTGTTTCATCAAAATCAAACTGGTGAAGATTGTTTAGGGTATGTTCTGCCAATGCCGTAGGATTAGTTTTCTTCTTAAGAGGGTTATGTATATTTTGCTCATAATTTTTATGTTCTTTTATCCTTGTTTTTAAGTATCTACCCGTTTGACCTATATACACCTTTTCACAATTACTACATGGTATTTTATAAACAATTCCCGATTCCAATTCTTGTAGTGTTTTAGCTTTCACTTTGGTTAAAAAAAAATTGTTTGTGTTTTCACTTTTTTGTGTAATTTGAATAATATCATTACTTAATGTTCTACATATTTTTTTCGAAAGATATCTTATATAATTGTACCACTACTTAGCGGTATCAAAAATATTACTAAAGTTCAAAATTACTCATTCTACAGCAAAATCATCATTAAATTGCAACCTAAAACGTACAAAAATAAATTAATCTTCGAGGTCATGCTATTGATTATTCAAACCCAAAGTAGTTTCAAGGAGAACTTAAAATCATGAATTTTCCAGAGATACATACATATTCTAAATTCTAAAACCAATGAATGTCCTCTGATGATCCAGAAATAAATTCTCATTTTCAGTTTGTCAATATCAAAGCTTTTCAATTCTAGAGTAAAATATTCAAACTCAACTTTTTTCCATATTTCTCATTTATCACCCACAGTTTTAAGTCAAACACCGCCAAGTTTCCCGTTTATACTAAAGGAACCGGACTAAAAAGCCCGACGTTTGTTTCTAACAGAGCATATTGGAAGCCTTAATATAGCTCTGCGTACTGCAGGTCTTTCTAAGAACACTGGGTTGAAAACTTAAATAAAAATATCTAACTAACCTATACGAAGTAATAGACTAAATGTTGACCAAATATTCTTCTTTTAATTATCATTCGATCCATATATATTTCAGACATTCAATTTCATGATTTCGATATAAATTTGTAGTTGAAAGTAATAATCTTGAATCGAGTACCGAATTGAATGGACGGAGCACGAAATACGAAATATGAAAAACGTTTCGCCTAGACTACCAGGTCAATCAAACTCAACGGACTAAATCGATGAACCAGCCTAACTTTGACTATTTAAGCGAAGGTAAACCTGAGTTAGTTTACCGAAGTCTGTGCCAGGACAACATCTTTCGCGACAAGCTGCTTCCTTCGGAATTTTCTATTTTTCAAGTTGTTAGTGCTTAGAGTTTTCTTGGTAAAATTTTTTCGAGTGCGTAGTTACCTAGTAATATAAAAAATGTAAATTGACAGTTTATTATCAGATTAAATCCCAAGCACTTTAGCGCGGGGAATTTAATGCTTGCGTTCTTGAGGCCTGAGCTTGTCATCAACAACATAAATCGCACGCTATAACTTTAAGCCATCAATTCAGTTCAATTCAACAGAGATTTATGAACATTAAAGCATACAAAACAGTTGCCTAACCAGAGTCTGCCCCGGGACCGATCATGCTACCACCGCCCTAACGAGGTGACGGATTGCGGAGGATCGGGCGGGACAGGTCTGAGTCGGTGAAAATGAAATATTAATGAAAAATAACCTAAACTCCTTTTGAAGAAAAACAAATAAAAATAGGTATTAACATTAAAACCATTTCCAAAAACGGAATCAACAAAACTACGTCAATGTAGATCTCTGCAGGGCTGGCCTAAACTTGGATTTTAAAAATTTTTATTTCAACACACGACGCGACAAAAAGTGATAAACAGAAAAGAAGAGGGGGACAGGAAAGATTTAAAGATGGTCAAAAGGTATGGAATACTGGCGAAAGATGGATAGGATTAGAGCAAGGTATCGTTGTTGAAACTTGGCTACTGAGGTTGCTGGGCATTATACTGTCTAATTTGTGTTATGTGTCTTATTAGAGGACCATCGCCCAGCTTGAACGAATAGGAGTTTTGAAAGATACGCTGGACGTAGTCCACTCGATAATGGATATGCGCTTCATCTCAAATTCTGGAAGGTACACCTCCCTCAGAGACCTATACTCACGTTGCAACGACATAATTCTGATGGATTATATCGTTGTAACGTGCACATCGGTCTCTGAGGGAGGTATACCTTCGAGAATTTGAGATGAAGCGCATAAATTTGTGCTCGAGCACTTTTAATTTTTCATTGTCGTGATCGGTATGTTGCACCATACCGGCGCCGCATATGTGATGGACGGTTTGACCACCATCGTGTACAACATTTTTTTATTTTGTCTGTTAAGTCTGCTATCCCTGACCATGAACGGATACATACTCCTGGACAAGGAGTACGAGTGAACGAGTAATTAAGTTTTATGAGGTGAGTTGGAAAGTTGTAGTCATGGAGTTTGTAGAGTAATCCCGGGATCCAGATAGTGTCGAACGCCTTCTCAGTATCGAGGAGCACCATGGCGGTGCTCTTTCCGAGGTTGTATTCCACTTTGACGTCATTAACTATCCTAACGACCTGTTGCATGGTGTTCCTGTCGGGACTCATCGTCAATGTGAGGCTCTTCCTGAACAGTATTGAGCCTGATCAGGACGACCTTCTCCACCAACTTGGAGATCGCCGACAGGAACGAGATACTTTAAGTCTCCAGCATAAAGCAACGCATTACATTGAAGGTTTGCAGTTATGATGTTTATACAAGTAAAGAAGAACAGCGGCTCTATGGGAAATTAAAGTTCCGTCACCTCAATATTAGCTCTGCTTAACGCCAAATCTTAAATTGATTTTCAAAGTTGTACTTTGCAAATTCCGTGAAATTACTTAGTTTAATTTTGAAGAGATGTCTTAGTTTCTCAAACAGCATAGGAATCGAAAAATCCTCATATATATTGTTAATATGTAATCAATTTCTTGCAACATAGCATGGCATAGCATAGCAAATAGTATCCATATCAAAAATAGAAAAATACTAACAACACTAGATACTCAAATGATGCTCCTGAAATCTTGAAAACTTATGATGCTTTCTATAAAGCCATTAACTGCCAATACATATTACTAAATTAGCTTTCTAAAACATAGTAATTCAGAGAAAATAGATAATAGTTGCCTGTTGATGAGTTTTAGTTTGTCAGTTGCAATGAGCATTAAACACTAATGATACAGTATTAACATTTCTGCTGACAACGTTAATTGTAATGTTATATTCCAATGTTATATTTTGTGGAAAACGAGCACAGAATTCAACGTCAAAATTGACAAGTTTTAGTAATTGCATAATTGAATTCATATTGCTGCAGTCTAAAAGTTATTTCTAATTGTAAATAACTTCATATTGAAACAGTAAAAGCAAAAAGGTTTTACAGAATGAAGCAAAATACATATTCTACATTTAATTAATCAAACTCAACTCGGATACGCCAACACATTCGATACAGTTTCTAACTTACTTAAAACATACAATATGGTAGTTTTAAATATATGCCATATAATATACTCAGTTACAAAGTAGAGGTAAATATTTGTGATTTTGAAACTTTTTTCCTTACTTTAACACGACCCTATATGTTTTCTTGGAAGAACTTTATTCAGACCTAGAAATAAATATTATCAGTTTTATTGTAGCCTGTAGCGAGAATAATATTCCGAATTATATTATAAAAATAAAATTTTAAATCGAACCACCCAAAGAATTGGGCGTTAGGAGGAAACAACTGAAATTTTATTGTGAATCGAACAGCAACATTACACTGAACGAAATGTATACAGGGCGTATCAATTGTGCGTCGAACCTTGATATCTCGAGTTTTACGATAGCTAGACATTTTTTAAAAAATTGCAAGTAGACTAGATAGCAAAGTCTATAACTGGAAATTATTTTCGAACATATAAGGCGAGCCAAGACGAAATTACAGGACTAAATGCCTTTTTTAAATGGAATGCCATGTATATCAGTCCAAGTTCCTTTCTAGGCTCTATTCATTCTTATATTAGCATTGAATATCTCCCAACCACTTGGATGTAATGAATTTTTTGTTGAAATAATGCAATCTGCAGATGGATATTAAAAAAATCACAACAGTCACAAAATTGGGTTATAAGAAAAACTTATGCGAATACCAGTTACGAGACATCCAATTAATGTTTTTGAATCATTTTCATTTCCTAAAAATGTACAGGGTGGCCAAAAATTATTTTTCAATTAAGAACATTTTAAATTGAATTTTCTCAATTTTTTAAAATAGAACACCCTGTATATTTTTCGAGGATGTGATATAGAAATGAAAAACCGATATTTTTTGTAAGTACTTCCCTAGGGCTAATTGCTACCAATTTCGTTTTATTGAGCAATAATTACAACATTCAAAAATGAACTTAAAAAAGAGGTTTCTTCAGATAACTCAGTAGAGAAAATGATAATAAATGTTCCACATGTTGCCCATTTTGATTGACATACATCTCTATGCGCTTTTGAGATGAGTTTCCCACTGTTCCTAAAACTGCCGCTGTGTTAGATATAAAGGCAGTTATTATTCTTTCTTTCATATTTTGTACTGTTGTTGGCGTGTCTCTATAAACAATTTCCTTCACGTATCCCCATAAAAAGAAATCCATTTTTGTAAGATCTGGGAATCTACCAGGCCATTTAGTGGGTCCATTTCTTCCAATCCATTGATTAGTGTAGGTATTATTTAAGTGATCTCTGACTGCATTTAAATAATGTGGTGGAGCACCGTCTTGCTGAAACCACATCCTATTTCGAATTCTTTCAGGGAGATTTACCAATAATTGTGGCCGATATTTTTCAAAAAAATGAAGATAAATACCTCAAGTCAACGTACCATCAAAGAAATGTGGCCCTATTACATGTTCTCCAATAATTCCTGCCCAAACTTTATAGACCATCTGAGTTGGTTATCAACTTGCACAAAAAAGCGAGGATATTTCGAAGCATAATAATGAAAAGTGGCCTCATCACTGAATAAAACAGTATTGAAGAAGAAGTTGACATCATGTTGCATTTCACCTCTGGCCCAATTACAAATTTGTAGGCTCTTTTGAAAATCGTCATCAGATAATTCATGGTGTATTTGAATATGATATGATATGAAAAAGGTTGCAATTAGCCATATTGAAGTACTTATAGAGAATATTCGTTTTTTATTTCTACATCACATCGTCGAAAAATAAACAGGGTGTTCCATTTGAAAAATTGAGAAAATTCAATTTAAAATGTTCTTAATTGAAAAATAATTTTTGGCCACCCTGTAAATTTTTAGGAAATGAAAATGATTCAAAAACATTAATTAGATGTCTTGTAACTGGTATTCATATAAGTTTTTCTTAAAACCTATAATTATGACTGGGGTAATTTTTTTAATATCCATCTGCAGATTGCATTATTTCAACAAAAAAATTCATTACATCCAAGTGGCTGGGAGATATTCAATGCTAATATGGGAGTGAATAAAGCCTGGAAAGAGACTTCAAAAAATGTACTGATATATATAGCATTCAATTTTAAAAAAGGCACTTGATCCTGTAATTTCGTCTTGGCTCCCCTGTATGTTCGAAAGTAATTTCTAGTTAGGGACTTTATCTAATGTACTTTCAATTTTTTAAAAAAATCTCTAGCTATCGTAGAACTCGAAATATCGAGGTCCGACGCACTATTGCCCCACCCTGTATATGTATATACAGAAAACAATATTATTTAAGATATCGGCATTTAAATATTTAAAATCATAGAAAATAATAACCTTAGATGAAATAAAAATGTCTGTGGCTAATCGAACTAGTTTTCGGAGGCCAAACATTCTCTGCACAGTAGTGTCGTAGTCTGCTACACTACCGCGTAAAATCCATCCATAGAGAATATGTATATTTCCAAGGCGATGTCAAAATTATAAGATTGATTGATTTACCTGGTCGCAATTTTTTGAGCTTATATTTCGAAAATAACAGCACTCTGTACTATCGTTGATTCTTGCCTGAGGATACATATTTATGGGAAATTTGATTTCACTAGGCTATTATGACCACATCTCAAAGTCTCGACGTTTCGGCTCCCGTCTTGAGGCTATTTTCAAGAGAATAAAAGGTCAAGAGAAAATTGTCAGAAGAAAAGTTGTCAGGATAAGTTTGAGTTTGATTCCTGAGCCTCAATCTGCCTACTCCCCTGGACTCACAGTGGTCTGCCTCTAAGGCCTCAATCTGCCTACTCCATAGGGAGAACTGACTAGAAGTGTGTGATGAAATGTGATTTATGCGAATGGCAGTGGATGGAAGAGAGGTGGGGGTTGAGAGAGAAAATTTTTGATATTTTTCTGGATCAACCGTCATCAGTTTTTCATCTAAAATTGAAAAAAAAAAACAAAAAAAAGTTCCAATAATTTAATTATTAGGAAATTGATGAAAGCTGTAAACCAAAACATGCAATTGAAATCTGAAATTTGTCGTTCTATAATCGCTTTTATCCTCTTCCTGTCCGATTTTCCGACTTTTGACACCGGGCTATTGTTTCTGTTTCACATTTTAAAAGTAAAAAGATGTTAAATAATTACTCCAGTAGTTTTATTGTACATATTTCAAGATTTAAACTGACAGAGGTTTTATATTGTAACAGTTTATGCAAGATTGCATAAAGATCACTTTAAGTGAATAAAACTGTATACCCTCGAGCGGCATGCCATAAACGCACCTAATAAATAACTTAAATGCCAAGTAAGGCAAAAGTATATTCGACAAGTCCACTTATGGCATAGACGTTTCTAACAGAAATTGAAAAGCTTTACGTGGGTAAAGACATACTTTACAATTTTATTTATTATCATTTAATATTTCAAAAGCTAGATTTATTTCACTACTTTAAATTATATGCTGGCGCCTTTGTTCCAGTTTACAGTGAAGTTAGTGTACCACATATTAAAAAACTAGCTGAAGTCTTTATATAATTATGGAATACGTTTTTGGATGCTCTTCTAAGTTTTTAGTTTCAATTACTATATTTATTAAAATTTGTAAGTTTTGCAAATTTCATTCAATACGCGCAGGCGGCGAACATGCTGCTGAAGGCGCACATGGCTCGTGTCACGGCCTATTACGATCAGTGGAAGATTCGGGTAAACGCTGAGAAGTCGGAGGCGGAGAACAGAATCATCACTCCAATTTTGATCAGAGGCAACCAAATTCCAAAAAAAAGATGCGTGAAGTACTTGGGGGTTCGACTAGACCAACGACTGACTTTCAACACGCACATTAATGAGACGATAGAGACGCGGACTGTCTACTCCCTATCCAGTGGTCTGTATCCGCTCATGGTCAGGGGTAACAGACTTAACCGACTAAATAAAAGGTTGCTTTACACGATGGTGGTCAGGCCGTCCATCACATATGCGCCGCCGGTGTGGTGCAGCATACCGGCCATGACAATGAGAAAACTACAAGTGCTGGAACACAAATATGCGCCTCATATCGAATTCTAGAAGATACACCTCCCTCAGAGACCTCTACGAACGCTGTAACGACATAACCCCGATAACCGACTACGTCCAGCACATCTCCCAAAACTTCTATTCATTCAAACTGGGCGATAGTCCGCTAACAAGACACATTACACAAATTAGACAGCATAATGTCCCATTTCGGATTAAACACACCTTACCTTCCAGACGTTGGCAATCTTCCGGCCGCCACTCTAGCCAAATTTCACCAACTATACCTTTCTCTAATCCTATCCACCTTTGCTGATATTTCATACCTTTAATCGTCTTTAATTCTTTCCGGTCCCCCTCTTCTTTTATATTTGTGTATTTTTTTTGCGTTTGTTGTTCCTTCGTTTCTGTTTGTACATTTTTGTCTCTAAATTCATTTTCTACACATCAGTCTTGTAAGAGAATCAAAATTTATCTTAAATGAATCAACATTTTTTAAAGTCACAGTGTAGGCCAGCCTAGCGCAGCCCGTCGTTGGAGCAATTCGCGGATGGCGCCTTGTTCGGGTTGTGATGCCAGCGTCTATGCCAAAATTTAAATAAGTGATTGTTCGCGATTGTTATAATTTCAGAGTAACTCAATGTGAACAGTTGTGCGACGAAGCGCTCCCGTAAGATCGTTATAAAAAGTGGTAAAAGATGCATCAATAATTACCAAATTTGGCTGAAGTGTAGACAGTGGTGTTACATAAAACTGTGCAGAGTTTCAACTAAAACTAAAGTAGCGATCGTTTAAAAAACTGTGATTAAGTGACATATAACAAGTGCAGTATCGTGAATCTTGTCTTGGTAGAATTGTCAATACGTGCTAAATGCACATTTCGGGCTAGACCCTAATCCGCCATAAATACCTGCTGCAACATTTGGACTGCAATAAAGTAATCTCATGCAACAAAATGGGCGAGAACTGTAATAAATGTAAATCCCTAATATCGGAAGGTAGAAAACCAGGTATCTCTTGCGACGGCTTCTGTGGAAATAGCTACCACTTAAGCTGTGTTAATTTATCAGCAGACTTAATTAAATATAAAAATACCCTGGATGCTTATGGTACTGTCAATCATGTTTAAAATTAAAAAGTAACGAAAAAATGTATCAGGACATGGTACATAATTCTATTCAAGAGAGTTTAAAAAATTAGAAACTGCTTTCTCAACAATGAAAACCGAGTTAATCGAGACTATCAGCATAAAAACCAAGAATTTGTCAGATGCGTCTGTTCCTTCATTTGCTGATGCTGTAAAAAATAACAAAACATCAGTTATTATCAAGCCAAAAAACGAGGAACAAGCTGTAAATCTTACAAAATTGGATGTCTTGGAAAACCTAAAACATGCAGACTCCCCTCTCCCCATCACAAAGGTTAAACACATTAATAAAGGCGGTATCTTAGTAAGCTGTAGCACGGACGAACAGAATCGAAAATTAAAAAGAGTGGTCGATGAAAAGCTCTCCAATGATTACAACATCAATGAAATAAAAAATCCTAGACCTCGAATTAAGGTAGTAGGAATTTCCAGCGATATGACGGCGGAGGAAATCGAGAAATTTCTTAAAGTTCAAAACAGCGAAAAATTCAAGAACGATTCGGAGTTTAAGGTGGTTAAGCATTGGAGTACAAGGAGAAGAAGCGACATTTTTCAGGCCATCGTACAGTTAGACACTACGGCGTACAAAAATATAATTTCTTCTGAAGATAAATCCGTCATGATTGGGCTAAATCGATGTCTTGTATATGATGGGATTGATGTGGTAAGGTGCTTTAAATGTAGTAGCTTTAATCATACCTCAACTGTGTGTAAAGGTAAGCTTGCATGTCCTCGCTGCTCCCTAGAACATGATTTAACTGATTGCAACAATGAAAATTAAGTAAAATGTATAAATTGTTTCAACTATAAAAATCTACAACTCAAAAGTAATGAGAACATAAATATCGATTATAATCACTCAGCCTTTGACAAGAACAACTGCTTTACTTATAAGCAAAAGTTAACGTCTTTGAAATCTTCCATATTTGGACCCCAGTAGCAATTAGTAACGGCTATCCGACCCGATCACACCCCATGCTATCGTGTTTTAAACGGTAATAAAGATGAAATAATGAGCGATTACGCGTCACCTGCCAAGAACACGAAGCAACTTCATATTCTTTACATGAATGTAAGAGGCCTAAATACCAAAACTGCGGACCTGTTTAACCTCACCACATACTCTGATTACGATATGTTATGTTTCACAGAAACCTGGTTAGATTCACATATTCTTGATTCTGAACTCAGTCATGGGAATTGTAACGTTTTCCGATGCGATCGAAAATTCAAGGAAGTAGGTTTAACCAGAGGAGGTGGTTGTCTTATCCTGCTTAATAAGTCATACAAAGTGAGCATAGTAAACCTAAATAATATTAGTATAAATCTCCCTAACATCGATGTTGTTGGAATTAAAATCATCCTAGGTACTAAAACACTTTCAGTATTCTTAATTTACGTGCCACCTAATGCAAATATCCAAATATACAACTCGATTTTTGACTGTTTTGCTAACTTACATGGTATTTACGGCACGGACATACTAATCTTAGGTGACTTTAATATTCCGGAATATTATGAATGCTTTCTTAATAACTCGACTAGGACCGTTAAAGTAACTGAACTAAATAATTTTATTAACTTCTTTGGCCTCACTCAATTCAATTTTATAACTAACTCCAATAATAAATTATTAGATCTTATCTTTTACAATAAATTGTGCAGCGTCAGTAAATCCGATTGCTGTGTCTTCAAAGAAGATGTGTATCACCCACCACTTAATATTGATTTAAACTTTAGCTCTTGCCACAATAAGGTTCCCTCAAATCCAAAAAGTTTCTGGGCATATGTCAACTGTAAAAAAAATTCCAGTTCAATGCCGAATGCCTTCACTAATAATGACAGTATCTTAGATAATTCCGAAGATATAGCGAATTCTTTTGCTGACTTCTTTAGTTCAGCGTACATCCCCTCAAGTCGCAGTATAAACTTGTCGGCAGTAACTAGTGATAACATTAATATAGCAATGCCTAAGCTAACTGAGATTGATGTGATTAATGCCTTCAAAAAAATTAAACCAAAATTTACGGCTGGACCCGATGGTTTACCAGCTTTCTTCTTAAAAGACTGCTCAGGTATATTGGCTGCACCGCTGGCACATATTTTTAACCTATCCTTACAAACTTGTGCATATCCTGATAAATGGAAAGCATCTAAAATTTGTCCCATATACAAAAAAGGCAACAAATCTGATATAGAAAATTACCGCCCTATTACAATCATAAATAACTTTGGCAAAGTATTTGAAATCGTCATGCATACTGCATTTTATCCCCAGATTCATCAACGTATATGCAACAACCAACATGGTTTTGTCTCTCAACGATCGACAACAACAAACCTACTTTGTATAACACAATACCTAGCTGAAGTTATAGATGACGGTGGACAAGTCGATGTTATATATATGGACTTCTCTAAGGCCTTTGATAGGTTGGATCATGGTGTTTTGCTCACGAAATTAGTCTCGTTTGGTTTTAACCTTAGTCTAATAACTTTTTTTGAATCATATCTGATTAATAGAAGTCAGTTTGTACAATATCATGGTCATAGGTCTATCGAATTTATATCTCAATCAGGAGTTCCACAAGGATCGGTCTTAGGCCCTTTACTGTTTATCATTTTCGTTAACGATATCGTCATCGATATCAGCTGTAAATCTCTCTTATATGCTGACGACTTGAAGATATACTATAAGATCAACGACGAATCAGACTGCGAAAAGCTGCAGACAGACTTAAGCACAATTCACGAGTGGTGTAACAAATTCAGATTGTCTCTGAACATAAATAAATGCAATGTAGTCTCGTTTACGAGGAAATTAAATAAAATAGAATATGAGTATACTATTAATAAGGCAAATCTGACACGTCATGATAGCTTTAAAGATCTAGGAGTAACATTTGACTCACATCTTTCTTTTAGAGAACACATAAGCAACACAGTGACATCATCTTTTAAAATGTTAGGGTTTCTCATACGAAATGCTCGAGACTTTCAAAACACGCGTACCATAAAAACTCTATATAATACCTTGGTGCAACCCCGACTAGAATACGCGAGCGTGATATGGAACCCCCACTACGACGTACATATTAACAATATTGAAGGCATTCAAAGACGTTTCTTAAAATTCCTGGCATTTACAATCGATCATCAATATCCCCCTATAGGTTATGATCACTCATTACTCCTGAATCGTTTTTCATACAATTCTATGAGGCAGCGGAGAGAGATGCAAAGTGTTATACTTTTATACAAACTTCTAAACAACATGATCGACTGTCCGCAATTACTTGAACAAATCAACTTTAGAGCACCTACCAGGTCAACCAGATCTACATCCTTGTTTTACTTTTCTAATACACATACAAATGCTTTAATGTTTTCACCATTATATTGTATCTGTCGTAGCTACGAAATTATTGCACATGATGTCGACATTTTTAACACTAGATTAAGTCAAATTAAGTCATGATTCTCTTAGATTAATAGTTTTTGTTTGTTTCTTTTTTCTTATTTAATGTTTTTCCCTAATCACTTTTCCTTTATTATTGTATATAATTGTATATGTGCGTGTATAGATAAATATGTATATATTAAATCATAATCATTAAGTCATATGTTCACCAAATTCATTTATAGAATTTTGCAATAATTATATTAGTATTAAGATTTAGGTTATAGTAAGCCATAATATATAACACTAACGTGTATTCTAGTTTTAATTTATATATATTATTATTATATAATATATTATATTATTATTATTATATATATTAGTATATATTATAGTTTTGATAATATATATGTATGTTAGTTCCCGGCCCTGTAAATGGAATGTAAATTCTGTTGGGTTTGTGTATGTAAATAAATAAATAAATAAATAATTGTTAGTGTTTCCCAGTGTTTTTTAAGCTTTCTTATTTAAGCCATTTTTGGTATTATACCACCTATTTTAATTTTTTTATAAAAGGAGTTTAGGTTTAATATTTTAATTATTGCTTTCGCCCAATCAGGCCTGTCTTGTCCGACTTTGCGATCCGCCACCGCGTCAACTCGGTGGTCGCAGGGTCGGTCCCGAGGCAGGTCCTGGGGACGCAGCTATATTTACTGTTTAACTTGAATAAAGTCATTTGAATTGACTTGAATTGAATTGAGTTTTATTCAATCGGTGAATATATCAAATATATGTGTATTCCCATGGAAACGTAGTACACCTTCACAGTTTTTATCCTGCATTATGAAATATAAGCACGACTTTCTTTTTAGTACTTAAAATACTTCTGAATGTGCATATATGGAGACCATTTACGTACCAAATAAGAATGGGAGGAGGGATTTCGTTCGCGCGCTTTCAACGTTAGTGCCAGCGTTCAATTGGTTGACTATGTCCATATAATTTATTGTTAGTTACAGATTGTATATTTCTCTTTCTATTGAAGAGATTTAGATAATATGATTTGATGTTCAAATATTATAAAATGACCCGTCGTTTGCTGAAAACATTATTCCTATTACTGTGCCTTGCGGCACTCCATTGTACAATTTTAGTGACATTAAAGATGTCTAAATTATAACATTTTGTATTCTTTCACTGGAGTAGTCCTCCGTTAGTCTATCTGGGATTCTTCTACATCCAATACTTTCTAAGATTTCCAGAAGCTGCATATGATCAGCTGTATTAACGGTCTTTTTGAGGCCAACAAACATCGCCATAGACGGTCAATTAACGTACAGTGCTTTATAAATATTTGACGCTATGGCGTCCTATGTTGATTTTTTCTATCTAAAATCAAACTGCTTTATTACATTGTTTTTATCTAGAAAATTGGTCAATCTGGTTTTCAATACTTTGTCATAGACTTTAACTAGACTGGTTATGAGAGAGATAGAGAGATAGACTATAGTTGGTAATTTTAAGTCTTGTAAAATCTGTTTGTACTAGTAGTGGAGTAAACATAGATTTTGAGAGAAAATTTTACAGCGCGACTTAGGAAAGTAAGTATATTTTGGTGAAACTAAGAATACCCTGAGTTCTTTACTTGGAGTAGGTGGGGGAACCCTTTTTTTTTCGTATAGAAAGGGTAAATTGGTCATTTTTAAGGGTAGTTCTTCAGTTTTAATTCATCTTGTACCTTTTAAAACGCTATTTAAGAAACGAGAATGGTACCCTTTTATTGTAGATGTTCAAGGAACCTTTTGTTTCGTCAAAATCGGTTCACCGTCTGCCACGTATGTACTGGAGAATCATAAAAAATTGAAATACGGCTAATTTTGCCAAAAGTTAAGCGAATTTGATGAAATTTTATGTAAAAGTAATCTACATTACCAAAAAATAGCTTGCCAAATTTTAACAAGAATTATCCAATATTTTGGCTGCATTTCCATTTTTAGTCCAAATTCCACAAAATTTTCAGAACATTCCACAATTTATCCAAATGATCGTATGAATTTTTTTTAATTAAAAATTTAGGGTTTTTTAATGTACTTTCAGGTGATGTAGCTAAAAAATGACTTTTTTAAATTCAGCCAATTCAATTCAATTCAATATAACTTTGTTTTCAATTTTAATTACAGTTGCCTCCCCAGAACCCACTCCGGGTTCGGTCGTACAACCACCGCGCGATTCGCGGTGGCTCATTCCAGGGTCGGGCGGATTTTGTCTGGCTTGGCTAAAAAAACAGTTAAAACTTATAACCTATACTCCTTCTGCTAACAAACAGACTAAAAAAAGGTATTAAAATTACATATATCTAAAAAACAGATTTTATAAAACTTAAGAACTACACATTCTTAAAAACTTTCACTTTTCACCAAGTAATTTTGACTCTGGCTCTGACACCTCAACATAAACGAGGAGCTTTCCGCGGGGTGTAAAATCGCCAGTCTGCGCATAGACTGACCTAAACTGTGATTTTTAAAATTTTGTTTTTTCGAGAATTTTGGTTTTCGTTGAAAATTTTTGAATGGAAATGAATTTAGACAAAAATGTACAAAAAGAATACAAGAAATAAACGGGATAAAAGGAAACAAACAGAAAAGAAGAGGGGGACAGGAAAGATTTAAAGATTCAAAAGGTATGGAATATCAGTAAAGGTGGATAGGATAAGCGGAAGTTATAGTTGGTGAAGTTTGGCTACACAGGTTGCCGGAAGATCGGCAACGTCTGGTATGGTAGGGTGTGTTTTATCCGAAATGGGGCATTATGCTGTCTAATCTGTGTTATGTTTCTTGTTAGCGGACTGTCGCCCAGTTTGAAAGAATAGAATTTTTGTGAGATAATCTGGACGTAGTCCGCTATTGGGGTTATGTCGTGGCAAAGTGCGTATAAGTCCCTGAGGGAGGTGTACCTTCCAGAATTAGAGATGAGGCGCATAAATTTGTGCTCTAACACTTTTAGTTTTCTCATTGTCGTGGCCGGTATGCGGCACCACACTGGCGCCGCGTATGTGATGGACGGCCGGACCACCATTGTGTACAACAATTTTTTATTTTGTCGGTTAAGTCTGCTACCCCTGACCATGAGTGGATACAGACCCCTGGACAGGGAGTAAACCGTCCGTATTGTCTCATTTATATGCGTGTTAAACGTCAGTTGCTGGTCCAGTCTAACCCCCAAGTACTTCACTCACCTTTTAGTTGGAATTTTGTTTCCTCGGATCAAAATTGGTGTTAGGATTTTGTTATCAGTGCAACGGCGTGTGAAGACTATCGCCTCCGACTTTTCAGCATTTACCCGAATCTTCCACTGGTCGTAATATGCCGTGGCACGAGCCATGTACGCCTTCAGCAGCATGTTCGCGTACATGGCCGTGTCGTCGGCGTACTTGGCCAGCTTCATATTCGGGAACTCTGGGAAGTCGGAGACGTACAGGTTGTATAACTTTGGTGACATATACGATCCTTGCGGGACTCCCGCGCGAATATCCCACCGTGTTGAGAGTTTGTTATTCACTCGAACCTGCAGGGATCTACCCGTCAACAACGAGTGAATGAGTTTGATGAAATAAGTCGGAAAGTTGTAGTCGTGCATTTTGTACAGTAATCCCTGGATCCAGACGGTATCGAACGCCTTCTCAATATCGAGGAGCACCATAGTGGTGTTCTTCCCGAGGTTGTATTGTACTTTGACGTCGTTAACTATCCTAACGACTTATTGTACCGTGCCCCTGCCCTTTCTGAAGCCAAACTGGGACTCATCGTCGATGTGAAGCTCCCCCTGAACAACGTCTAGTCTGGTCAGGACGAGCTTCTCCACCAACTTAGAGATCGCCAACAGTAACGAGATGGGCCTGTAGCTGCCGGCGAACTTCGCGTTCTTGCTTGGCTTAAGGATTGGCACGACCACGGCGCATTTCCTCTGGTTAGGCCAGTGTTGCAGCCGCAGGATCGCGTTAACGATGTACGTCAATTGCATAATACCTTTCCTCGGGTGATATTTAATCAGTTTGCATTCGACGCCGTCTTTTCCCGGGGCTTTGTTGTTTGGTAAGTTTTGGCAATATCTACTATTTCCGAGGGCTTGGTCATGACCTTCAGAAATTCTCTTCTTGTCAGTTGTGCGTCATGACCAATGATTTCGTTTATATCATTTTCGCTCGCTTTTTGCGCGTCTGTCATCGCCGTCTGTCCGTTCGCGCGTGTCAGGACGGGTATGGCCTCCCGCGTATTTTCCAGGGCCCTCGTCAGCTTCCACAGCGAGTTATCCTGAAGATTTAGCGCGGCCAGTTTGTTCCCCCATTTATGGTTCCTTACAGTGTTGATGGAGGTTCTGAGGTTTTGATTTAGCCAGTTTTTGTAATTTTTTGTGTTTTTTTAATCTAAAAAGCCTGCATTTTGTTTTAAAAAAATGTTCATACGACCATTTGGACAAATTGGGGAACGTTTTGAAAATTTTGTGGAATTTGAACTTAAAACAGAATTACGGCCAAACTATTGGATCTTTTTTTATAAAATTCGGCAGGTTGATTTTTGGTAATATACTTTACATTCGTCTAAAATTTCTTCAAATTCGGTTGAATTTTAGAAAAGCTAGCCGTAATTGAATTTTTACTTTTTCAGTACATATATATACATATCGTGGTAGGCGGTGAACTGGTTTTCACGAAATTTTAATTAAAAGTTCCTTGAACATCTACAATAAAAACATACCATTGCCATTTCTTAGGGTAAATTATAACTGAAAAACCATCCTTAAAACGACCTAGTTACCCATTTTCCGCAAAAACGGTTCCCACCTATTCGAAGTAAAAAACTCAGGGTATTCTTAGTTTCACCAAAATAAACTTATTTTTCTATGTTGCGTTGCTCCATGTAAAATTTTCTCTATCGCCTTATTTTTGGCTATTTTTACTCCACTATAAATATAAGAAATTTTATTACCTATTTCTGTTTATTTTTTGTGTGTGTGTTTGGGTTAAGTTTTTAAAATTGTTTTAATCGAACCAGACCCGGTCTGCCTGACCTTGAAATCTGCCATAACGACTAACGCGGTGGTTGCTGCACGGTCGGTACCGGGACGGGTTCTGGGGAGGTACCTGTTAACTATATTGTTAATAAAGATCTATTGAATTGAATTTATGTTATGGAACACACTGTAAACGTATAATTAAACTTGTTTAATATTATTCAGTATAAAATAAATAAATACGTTTAGCGAATTAGGTAAAACTAATTATAATTTACAACATTATCAAGGGAATTTGCTTATGAAATTGCGAAATTTGTCGAGCTTTGGGATCTTATAATAAATGTCCTGTTTTGTGGTTAATATTTTGTCGCTTTTCATACCGCTGCGCCCTCCAGAAAACGTATAGTTATAACAGATACTCAGACTTGGCATCATATTTTGGAACTGAGCCAGGTGGCATTTAGTATCGGATTTCCCGTGTATTCAGTTTAAGTCGTTTATTCCCCCAAGCTAATCTCTTCCACATTCTATATGAAAAATAAATCCAATAAAAAATATACATTGCGGGTAATTCATCAATTTTTTATTCAAATGACGCTATGCATTTATCATTCTTGATTCCCCACAGATCTTACTACTGTGTTTTATCAGAGGGAAATGGCTAACAGCGAATTTTTATACACAGTTACTATAAAGTAATGCATCTCTTAAAACTTCCGAAAATTTTCAAATTATATTTTTGGTTTAAGTTAAAATAGTTTCCACAATAAACATCGAAACTTAATATTGTACTTGGGCTTCGTCGACCACGTTGGCATGATCTGGAGATGACGAAATCTAAGCCTATCCTAACAAAGCATTGTATATCTATTAAGTCAATAATATAGAATGCTCCGAAAACAACCAGAGGAACTGATAATGACAGATTCTTAACAACATTCTGAGACAAAATGGTTTATTAATTTTAAAACAATTTATTACAATTTATTAAAAAGAAAATTAAAGTCAATTTTAAAATTATCGGAAATTTCACTGCAACGTAAAAAGTCACTGTTCTTCATATAGCTATTCATTAACCAAAGAGTCAATTAGGCTAGCAGAGCACAGCTGGAAGAACAAGGTTATGTCATATGGAGAATTAAAAGCTCATTAAATGCTAATAAATGCACCAAAAATTTTTTTCACTTCATATATATTGTTATGTGCTGCTCTCTAACAGAAAGGAGAGTGTAATTGCTCCCTGGCTAGTAGGGTGGCTCCATCTGTGGGCCAACTGGCGAACCGCCATTTAGTTGTGCCCCAAGAAAACTATAGAGGATTCCAGTACATTCTGGAAGGTTCTACAATGACATTCTAGATATTCCAAGTGTGTATATAAAGAGGTGAATCCAGCAGATAGGAGTACAGTATAGTTCAGTTGAGTGTACACTACAGTTTTGGTATACAGAGACAGTTTTTGGTTTGGTAAGTGTTGACAAGTCATTTAAAAGTAGGGAATTTATATTAGATTAAAGTTATTATTAGTTGTGTGATTTTTAAGCATTGACCATTTTAATTTAAGTGATTAATAAAATAGTGGTTTGTGAAGACGCTTGTTGCAAGTTATTTGAACCTACAGAGTGTTTAATGAAGATTATAAACACGTAACAATTGGTGTCAGAAGCGGAATTGCAACAGAGTTTCTGAAGTGTTCGACAAACTTCCATAGTGTTCTATGTGGAAACCACTGGAGATAGTGAAGTGAGTCGTACTGGAAAGTGATATAGACATTAAATAAGACCTATTTGTGACATTTTGGAAAATTTATAGAATATTCTATTCTGAATTTTGTGAAAATATTTAACTTGTACCTGGCATAGACTTTAAATAAGACTTGTTAGTGCTGTTTCGAGTTAATTGTTAATGGAAACAAGAAACATGGCTGGGGAAAAGCAAATGCAAGACATATTCGACGCATTTAGAGAAATGATACTAGAGGAAAAAGAAGAAGAAGAAAAAGAAGAACAAGAGAGACGTCAAGAAGAAAAAGAAAGACGATGTCAGAAAGAAAAACAAGAACAAGAAAAACGACGTCTAGAGGGGAAAGAAGAACAAAAAAGACGACGTCGGGAAGAAAGGGAAGAATTCAGATAAATTATACAGGTGCAACAGGATGTTATCCTGTCAGCCACTAAAGAGGTCAAGGAAAAAGTAGATAAAGTTGAACAAAAAGTTGGTACAGTCAAGAAGAATTAACTGGAATCAAAGAAAAAGTTACTGGCGTCGAAGGGGGAAATTAGTGGTGTTAAAGGGAAAGTTACTGATATGGAAGAAAAATTTCGTACAGTTGAAGGAGAGGTAGAGCGACTTATACGGCAGCTGAGGGAAAAAGGAAGCCAGCCAGTATTATCATCGTCAGGTCCTCGATAACAACCACTCTCCTTTGAGGGTCAAACGTTATGGACGACCTATAAAAGGCAATTTGAGGCTGCTGCGTGTGCCAACAACTGCAACGATGAAGAAGGCCATGGAATTAGTTTTAGCGTTAAGGGGCCAAGCATCAGAAGTGCTTCAGTCGATTCTAGTGGCGCAGCAACAAGATTTTAAAGTACTAAAGGCTGCATTAGGTCTAAGATATGGTGACCAACATCTCGCCCATGTATATCGTATATCAAATCATGTACTCAAAAAGCTATGGAAAGCCTACAAGAATTTCAAGCTGCTGTTGAGCGAGTGGCATACCTGGCGTATCCAGATGCACCCAAAGAATTCCAAGAGCAATTGGCAGTTGGTACCTTCATCGATGGTGTAAGAGACGAGGAGATCAGACGAATCCTTAGATTATCTGTAGATAAGACATGCAGCGAAGCATTAGTCCATGCCCTCGAGGTTGAAGCTGCTATTAAAGATGCCCCCGTCAAAAAGTACGGGCTGTGAAGGTATAAGAAGCCGATTTAGGAAAATCGAATATGGAATCTATATTGAGCGACATACGTAAAATGTTCAATCAGATACTAACTAAATCAGATACTCCAGGAAAACAGGAAAACCGACAAAGAGGTGAAAAGCCTTGCGGAGGTATCCAGTGTTATTGTGAAAGATCCATCTTTTCGCGCCTGAAGGACTTCTGTTATATTTTCCAAAAATAAATATTAACGTTCACAAAGAAGGGTTCAAAACGACTGACGGTACCAGTTGGACGTCGTAACACTATAAATCTAACACAGTAAATACTAACACTTTCTTAAAATTAAACCTGAAAGGAAATTTTGAAAACATAAGAAAAAGACAATATAAAGTTCAAAAAATATATATGAGGAACGGACGACTTATAATGTACCATTCAATATGCGGTTTATAGCTAACGATTGCACAAAAAGATTCAAGAAAAGTTCAATGTTAAAAATTTTTGGTGGGCTTTTGCTTGCCTGTCTATTGACGTATTTTCAGTTCAATATCAATTTTGATCGCTCCTCGGAGCTTAAAAATGCTTGAATCGCAACGACTTTGAATTATATTTTGCAATTACAATTTAAAACGTTCAGGCAAGGCACATATGAGTACATGGTAACTATACTTTTCTGATACCGAATCTCTGAGGAACCGGTTTAGAACAAATCCCGTTAAAATCCATCATTTTCCCGTTAAAATCCATCAATTTCCCGTCAAAATTGACTGCTAGGAAATGATAGGGGACCCTTGTCGCTAAAGGCTATTTTCGCTAAAACTCTCGATATACTTTGACTAGAGACTGGATTAACTTATCCTCATATTTAACACAACGCATGAATTGCAGTGCTTAACAAGGTGGATTTGTAAAAGGGTTTTCAATTTTGAAATTTCCGAAATAAGTCGATTTTTGTTACACTTTCCAAATTTTGGTGGTCGGGGCGACATTACGTCCCCGTACGCTCCGTAGAGCGAAAATATGATTTAAAATATAAAAACCTCTTCCAACGATATTTTCACGTGAAGTACGCTTTTCATGCGAAATGTCGGATTTTGTTACCGTTTCAAAAAATTTATGGAGGGTTTTGGCGTGTTCTTCAACATTATCAGTGCAGCAAACCAGGACATATGATGCGAGAGTGTCGAAAACGGAATCCTGGAGAAGTAAACGCTGCAAAGAAAGAGGAAGCCCTCTCCGATAAGATGAGATTGACTATTATGTTAACAGACATACAGAAAATGGTCGCGCAAGTACTAAACGAATTAAGTTCGCGACCGGAGCTGAAACAGGAACCGCAACCGCCGAAACAGGAGCCAAAGCATCAGCGAAGTGCTGGAGGTCTGACAAAAGGAATCCGCTGTTATAATTGCGGCAAATTGGAACATGTCAAGAGGTTGCCAGAGGATGTAAAGAAGCAGCAGGATGTAGCAGAAGTGAAGGTAGTTAAGATAGAGGTTCCGAAGGACTGGACAAAGGAAATTCTAAGAGAGGAATAACTGAACGACGATGAAATTGGACCAATGTTGAAGGCGAAAGGAAAAGGAATCCGTCCGGAATGGAAGGACGTTTATAGTAAATGTGTTGGACTGAAGGCTTTATGGGTCCCTTAGGGTTATAGATGGACTATTACAGAGTGCATGGGCGAGCTCGGGCGTGAAAGAAATTACCATGCGGTTGCTGATACCCAGGTGCCGAGTACCAAAAGTACCTCGGGAATTACACGAGGAGATATCCAGAGAGCACTTTAGTAGAAATAAGACCTTAGCTAGAGTACGGGAGCGATTTTAATGGATAAATAGCTGTCAAGATGTAGAGGCTTGGTGTTTCAGTTGCAAGGTTTGTGCGAATGTGGCTCCCTACAGAGGGTAGTGACCGAATGAAGGCTAGATATGACCACAATGTCAGTTCGGCAGGATTCAAGGTGGGGGACTTGGCTTGGCTGTATAACCCACAGCGGAGTGAAGAAGGATTCTCGAAGCCTCGCTCACCTAGGGAAGGACCGTATTCTGTCATTACCCGGATCAACGATGTTGTTTATAGGATTCAACGTAGGAAGAAGTCCAAGATGAAGATCGTGCACCTGGACAGGATGGCAAAGTATGCTCGGGTATCTGAATTGCCTGACCGGGACGTTCAGGCTTAAGGAGGGGGCAGTGTTATGTGCTGCCCTCTAACAGAGAGGAGAGTTTAATCACTCCCTGGTCAGTAGGGTGGCGCCAACTGGCGAACCGCCATTTAGTTGTGCCTAAGAAAACTGTAGAGGATTCCAGTACATTCTGGAAGGTTCTACAATGAGATTCTAGACATTCCAAGTATGTATATAAAGAGGTGAATCCAGTAGATGGGGGACAGTTCAGTTGAGTACAGTTCTGGTATACAGAGACAGTTTTTGGGTTATAAGAGTTGGCAAGTGATCAGAAAAGTAAAGTACAGTTGTGATTTTTAAGTAGTGAATTTATATTAGATTAAAGTTATTATTAGTTCTGTGATTTTTAAGGATTTACTATTGTAATTTAAGTGATTAATAAAATAGTGGTTTGTGAATACTCTTGTTGCAAGGTATTTGAACCTACAGAGTGATTACTGAAGATTGTAAACACGTAAGATTGTAAACACGTAACAATATATTTTTACATATAAACATATATTTTTTTTTTCTGTTTCTGCTAAAATAGCAAATTCGTGATTTTCACCCGCAAAATAATGAAAGCACATTAAATGCTAATTAAATTCCCAACGCAATTTTTTTCAGCTCATATATATATTTTTACTGCATGTTCTACTAACTTGCAAAAAGTTTAGGCTAGGTTATATTACTGTTCTGCTATCTTTTTTGTAAGTTAGTAGAACATGCGATAAAAAAGTATGTATATATATATATATATGAACTGAAAAAATTTTTGTTAAAGTTTCTCTACGGTTGGTTGACGAGATGACGATGAATTTTTTGAAAAATCAGCATCATACTTATTTACTGTTAATTTCAGGTTCTCACAGAATTAGCATTAAATTCGACATAAAGTCATCAAGAGCTTTCAGCTTCTACAAAGTTAGCCAAAGTTGCCAGGGTAGCAAGCTGTGTTAGTTTTTTGTCTTTAACGTTCACCCTACTTGTGTACCGACATCGGGTAGACCTTTGCTGATATTGGGGCCCTTTAGATTAGGCATTCCTTAACTACAGTTCGTCACTTGTTCTAGATTAAATAAGTCACGTACACAGGGAGGAGAAATGTCAGCAGAAACCAAGAGAAGCATTGCTAAGAATGATAAAAATTATTCTAAAAGGGAAGAATTTTTAAAATATTTACAGAGACTGTTATTCAGTAAATTTTATGATATTTAAGTTTATCTTAGTAAGGAAGTAAGAATTGGAAAGACCGATTCAATAAATTTTCGATATTTTTACTATTCATTTATGTTGCATCAAATTTCCGAATTAAAAAAAAATTATAGCTATATTCCCGATTTTTTTTTCACTTGTTTACTTGTCCTCAAGGAATTGGGCAACTCTGTTTCTGTAGAACCACGGCTGAGTTATATGCAGCTGTACAGTGCCGCGTGCAGTGGTCTACTCATCAGCTAACAATACACTGAAATTTTTTTTTTTATATATATACATACACTTGCCAACCTCGTCTTTGTCGAAAATATTCCGTAATAGCACAAAAATTGTATATATATTTCACTGACTTACAATTTGTTATTTATTGCTTGGATACGAGATATATAAACAAGGCCATTATGTTTAGGGTCAAAAAGATCGGGCGTAATGATTACGCCCGCTCTTAAATAAATATTAAACTTTTTGTAGAAGCGTTTCGAATTATTTGTCCATATCTTGCAGTAAGCTATGAGTTATTTATAATTAGAGAAAATTTATTTTGATAAATACAACAACAATTTTGATGAATCTTTAACAAAGAAAAAACAAAAATTCACACAGTCAAAACCAATTTATAAGTTCTGATACCTATCGGGGTAGCAACTTACTGAATTTATAAATATTATAATTAGAACAATACAACACAACTGAATATCAAATCTATAACAGGTGTTCAAAATAACACCCACCCATTTCAGAACAATTGTTCACTCTTCGAATAGTTTCTCTCATTTTGTAATATGACTGGAGTTATGGATTCAAAGGCATTTAAAACTTTCATTTGGAGTTCTTCTAATGTTGCAGACGACGTTGTGTATACTGTGTCCTTCAGATAACTCCAAAGAAAAAACAAGTGGAGTTAGGTCTGGTGACCTAATAGTTTCATTAGTAGATATTACCCGATTGTCAAACTTTGCACTAAGGTAATTTCCTACAAAACCAGCATTATGGGGTGGTGCTCCATCTTGATGGAGTAATATAGACCTGCGGCCGCATGGGCATTTTTCTTACATTCGCCGTAAATTAAAAGTAAATCTACCTTTTCATTTTGTGAGTATTGCATCGTAAATCGTATCTTGTTTTGAATAAAGCAACTAATTATAAATTTGCAAATAATAAATACGCCTCTATTTCACTCAACAATAACATTTTGACAGATGCTGTGTGCAATTTTTCATATGTTTTTCATGGCTTACTGTCAGGTTACAATTTTTTAAATTTAAATGAATTTATATTTGCTAGTATTCTTTTACTTATTAATAATTTGAAATAGTATGCTGTAGGTACAGGAATGTCTAAATCTATATCGACAAAATATGGAAATAGTCGATGGTTTCATATCCTGGTTGTTGATTTACAAGAGATATGCTCATGTTTACAAATTGCTACAATATGTAAATAATGTGATATTAGTTTGACACTGATGCATGATTAAGGTGTTCTGAAATTATTAATGTTTGCATATAGGTAATAGGTTAGGTTTTGTTTTCTGCAGAATATGATGTAAAAATATATAACGGCGTTGCTTCGATATATTATTCTCTTAATATCCTCTATACAATCTCTCTCTCTCTCTCTCTCTCTCGATGCGGTATCGCAGGACGTTGTTTTACCATCTTTCAGTATGGAAATACATTATACTAACTGTTTAGATTTGTATGTTCCAGTTGAATTAATGTAACATTCTCAACAACAAAAATGATACATAAATATATCTTGAACACCATACATTTATATTTGGGTTTAGAGTCTGGACACTACAATGTTATTTGTGACGCACATACATATTTTCTACAGCTTCTCACGACATATTTTTCTTATTGTCATGCTCTCACGGACAGAATTTACATCGTACGCGTACACGACAGCACTAGTAGCTGCCCTCTAAAGATGCATCTTAACGTGCTTCCAGCAACCTTTTACTATATTACGTGACACTTCACTCTTCGGTGTGTATGCTCTGGAAACTAAATGACCTCTGATAAGTGTTTCTTCCAATTCGTCTAAAAGTTTCGTCCTTCTGTTCAGTTTTTATTGCAGTCTGGATTTATTGCAACTATTAAACAAAATTATAATAAGTATAAATATTATAAAAACTTTATTAGTCATTGATTTAAAGCCATACCGGGCAGAGTCGATTATTTTATTGACATTAAAAAAATGTGTTTTTATTATAACTCTATTAGCTGACATATGTTTGAAGTAAATGATAATAAGGAAAAAGTGACCGAAAAATAAATGCTAAAGAGCTTCGGCGGACTAAAGGATCCTAAATTCGATGCTAATCGCGAAATTAATATATCCAGAAAAAAGTTATAGTCTACCAGCAGGAGTTTTAATGGCGGTCAACTGGTCAGTATTTGCGTCTTCGACAGCATCCTCAATTGAAACTTTAGAGGAGAAATATGAACTGCAAAAATATTCAGTAAAGCCATTTAACAACTTCACTGTGCAACCTTGTTCATTGAATAAAGAAAAAAAATTGGACGATCGCCATTCCGACCATAGGAACAGTTAGGGGGGGGGGTTAGTAGATGAAAACCCCTTGGACGTTTTTCTACAAAGTACTTTTTGTCCGTAAAAAAAATTTCGTCAGGGTCAATCTCTCTGCGTGCAGTCTGCACTCTATATTTTGCCGGATGCGCCGGTGATAGATTAAATTTCCCATTATGGCTTATAACTTCTTTATAAAAGGAGATATCGATTTGAAATTTTGGTTGGGCATGCGATTTAATATAGTCCGCAAGTTTATTGTACTATAGATGGAAATCCATTCCTGGTTTCACCGGAAACGGTATCAATTTTGTTATTTTATATGGACCCATATATACGTTTTATTGAAGAATTCGATATATTGAGTAATTCTACGTATAAAATATGTTACATATTGTAGCCCTAACTGTTGGGGTTTAGGAGAAAATGCTTTTTGAAAATTGTGCTTCCAAGTTTACATTCACAGAACTATTGGTACGTAACGTTTTCAAGGCGTCCGTGGTTCACAAATTTACCATAATTTAATTATAATAAATACTCAACTTGTTAAATTTACTCCGAGCCTTGCATTATTCCTGACTTTTATTATACAAAAGTATACAGCTTATAAAATTCTGGTAAGCAGCCGTACAAGCAAATATTTATACTTCTCCATTTATAATAGCCAAAATTTAACCCCTAGCAACTATCAATTCTCTACTGCAGCTGACTGGCACGTGCTTTATTATACTGATAGCAGGAGAATTGTGATTATTGGTATAAGCAATGATGCTCCCGATTTATTCACAAGTTATATCTCATTGTGTAAAAGTCAGAATACACAACAAGCGATTTCCTGACAATAGAATACGGTGTTCCATAAGGTACGGTATTTGACACCGTATTCTTTATAACATATCTAAATGGCTTATTTTCAATGAAAACAAGGAGCATGATTATTGCTTATGCGGATGGCACTGCCATACTCTATAGTGTAGATAACTGTGCTAACCTAAAAACAATAGTAGAGAGGGGATATGGGTCACATCAAAGACTGGTTCGATCACAATCTGCTGGTGATAAATTTTAATAAAACCTTCTACATACTATTCTGCTCCAAAAACTTAACCTATCCAGATCGCGGCCCAACAAACATTTTTATTAAACCAGCAAAAGAAATTAAATATCTCGGAGTTAAAATAGATTACCACCTAAAAAGGAACGTATGCATCAATTACATAGTAAACAAAATGAGAAATACTCGTTACAAATTTAAAAAATTAAGTGAAGTCTTAGATATTAATGAAATAAAAGTACTATACTATTCATTGGTAGAATCTCACCCGATCTATGCGATACTGACTTGAGATGGCATTGTGAAAATACACTTAAGAAATTTAGAAGTTATATAAAAAAAAATACTTAAAATAATTTTTAAAAAAGAACAAATTTACTCAAGGGATGCAATATTCCAGAAATCCAGTGTATTATAGTTTGTTTTTAAACCAGAAGGACTCTTTGCCGCGCTAAATCATACACATGTGATTGGCTGCGCGTTCGCCAGTTTTACACTAGGCCAAATCGTAAATTTTGACATACATGTCAGTTGAATATTTCAACCAAATTTCAAAGTGTCTTCATTAATTATTTATCATCACTCATTCTCGTTTGTAGAAATTTGAAAGCAAAAGCAAACACTTCTGTACAGAACTAATTATATGTTATATTCTGGAAGTTTTTCTATATGGATGTTGTGGCAAATTCAAGTTTAGTGGAAGTTTCAGCAGTAGAGAAACGCAAACGATTAGATTTGGGTGCTTTAGGATTATCTGAGAGGCAATGTGTAATAAGTAAATATATATAAATAGATGTTGAAAAACAAAGGTCAAAATGTGTGAAATCGTATCTACAATTATGAATGCAGTGAGTGAGATATTAAACAATGTAAGATTTGCAACATAACCTATTTTAAACACTTTTACTGTTAGGAATTGCAAAATCAACTGTATTCCGTACGATAAGGGAATATAGAAAGACTGGCAATATACGCAGGACAAAAAAACTTGTAGGAAGACCAGGAATTATTACCAGATTTGATGAAACAATGAAAAACTCTATTCGACAAATAATACATAGTTTCTTATACAAAAATGAAATGCCTACTCTAAACAAAATTCTACATGAAATAAATTAGTCGCCCAGATTTGCAGAAGTTGCAAGCAGTAATCGAACCCTGTGATAATAAATAGTTGTGTATTTAATAGGGAAATTTTGTTTTACTTTCATTTACACACTTAATTTTTTACAGGCATATAATTTAAAAATTAAACGCACTTTATATCTCAAAGCTTCCTCAGTACATGGCAAAATTGGGCGTGGAGAGAAAATTATATATATCATTGACACATCAATTGAAAATAATTAAATTTGTTTTTTTTTTAAGTATTGTTTAATAAGCTTCATATACCAAATCAAATTTCAAATATCTCAAACAATATTCTTTTTTGGAAATTTATTATTAAGAATGTGAGGAATTCATAGACCCCTTTTTAGTAAGTATATTAGACTGCATACACCTATACTGTACTTGTGTAAGGTTGGTTGCTTAGAACCCCTAAAATATTCTAGGGTAATTTTCTGGTAACTTTTATAGTGCAAATTGGGATTCTACACTTAGTCCTCCTGGTTTAAAAACAGACTATAAATATTATAGAGTTATTTCATTTTAACTGTAATATTAAACAACAAATAAAAATCATTTAGTACAAAGAAATCATATATACAGTGCAAAGTATCATGCATATGCATATCAACTATCTTCTATGAAAAGAAGTATAAGACAAAAGAGCTACGACTATTTAGACCCAAAATTATATAATCATTTAAACTCAGATCTGAATCTAGTCAAATCCTTACATCTGTTTAAAAAGAAATTATGTGATCATACTAGAGGTACATTAAGAAAAAATTACATTATATCCAACTAGAGTTATTAAGTCTAAACTAATTTCTAAACATTTTCTATTATTTCGTAAGCCACTAATTTTTGAGTTTCGAATGAGTTATATTAATCTAGTAAATTCTAGAAAATATCAAAATATTTACTGTTAATGTGAACGATTCATCTTTTGCTGCCTGAAGGACTTTTACTATATTTATCAAAAATGAATGTTAACGTTCACAAAATTAGGGTTCAAAACGACTGTTTCAGACGGAGAATAATTTAAAATTTATACTTACTGTTTGTTTTTGCTTAACTGCTGCTCTGATGGTATCTTTTGGACGTCGTAACACTATAAACCTAACACTGGAGGTACTAACTAACACTTTCTTAAAATTATACCTGAAAGGGAATTTTGCAAACACAAATAAAAGACAATATAAACTTCAAAAATATATATTAAATCTTCAAGGAATTTATATTTTACAAAACTTTAAGAAATATGTTTTGACAAACAATAGTCTGGCCCGTGTACAACACATGGTGAGGAACGGAACGATTTATAATGTACTAACTACCATCCAATATGCAGTTTTTGAGTTAACGATTACACAAAAAGATTCAAGAAAAGTTCAATGTTTATAAAATTTTGGTGGGCTTTTGCTTGCCTGTCTATTCACGTATTTTCATTTCAATATCAATTTTGGTCGCTCCTCGGAGCTTGAAATTGCTTGAATCGCAACGACTTTGAATTATATTTGGGCAATTACAATTTCATACGTTCAGGCAAGGCGGTCCCATGCACATATGAGTACATGGTAAAGATACTTTTCTGACACCGAATCACTGAGGAACCGGTTTAGGGCAAACCCCCGTTAAAACTCATCATTTTCCCGTCAAAATCGACTGCTAGGAAATGATGGGGGTCCCATGTCGCTAAGGGCTATTTTCGCTAAAACTCACGATATACTTTGAATAGAAGCTGGATTAACTTGTCCTCATATTTAATACCGCTCATGAGTTGCATTTCTTAACAATGTGGAGTCGTAAAAGGGTTTTTAATTTTGAAATTTTGTTATACTTTCTAAATTTTGGTGGTCGGGGCGACATTACGTCCCTGTGCAGCGACATTTACTACACTTTCTAAAATGACGCTCCTTGAGGAGTTATTGGAACTTTTGCATAAAAATCGCTCCGTAGGGCGAAAATATGATTAAGAATATTAAAAACCTCTTCCACGATATTTTTACGTGAAGCACGCTTTTCATGCGAAATATTTCCTAAGTTGGATTTTGTTACAGCGTCGAAAAGTATATCGGGGGTTTTATCGTGTTCCTTAACATTAACAACGTTTTTTATACTGTTCAAAATCTATTTTATGTGTATAGTTGAGTTTATTTAGCTTTGATTGTGTAAACATAAGGCTACCTGTGTATAACTAACATATTATAGGTGTAACTGATTATTGTGCTATGTTTATTATAATTAATAGTATATATTAGTTATATTTAGTTAGTCTCTATTCCCATGATCAACACCGTCAAAAGACGCACATTTTGTATATTGTCATTATTTTATTTATTCTGTAGCTTACTTCTCACACTTTCTCTCAGTAAACATGTTTGTTATTTTTTTTTTTTTTTTTTTTTTTACAAAAAAACCAGTCACCCTACTCTGTGGCTCCTACCCTCACAGAGGGGAGCTGGTAATACCAACAGCCACTCCCCACGCCCGTGGGGTGAGTGACTACCGGGTCCGCGAATCGTGTGCCCTGAGTAGACGTAATGAACCGAGGATGACAGCCTTCTGCATTCTGCCGGCTAAGATCTCTGCCGAATCTCGGCATGCCGGTATGATCTTTAGTTCTGAAAGCAGCGTCTGTCTCATTCCACCGAGGGCTCCTATAATCAGTACCACTATTTTAACAGAATGGCCTGGATAAAGCCTGCGGAGTTCGAAGAGCAAATCTCGATATTTTGTCCGTTTTTCCTCCTCTTTCAAGACAATGTTGCTCTCAGCGGGAGCTGAGAATTCCACGACATACATTGTCTTGAGTTGGTGGTCGAGGAGTACTATGTCAGGCTTGTTGGCTTGTATTTGCCTGACGGTGGGAAACGAGTAGTTCCAATAAATTAGGCACTTCTCATTCCCCACAACGGACTCAATATCCCCCGGAACGTAAGGCAGCACTGGTGTTTTGTCTATCCCATACGAGTGCCTTAGATGATAGTAAAGCACTCGTAATGCTGCGTTGTGTCTATGAATATAGGCCGAGACTGCGTAAGTCGGGCAAGCCGACAGTAAGTGCATTACAGTCTCCGGCGCCCTGCGGCAGGCCCTGCAGCTGACATCAGGGACCTCCATACCCATGACACGACGTCGATAGACGAGAGTGTTAAATACACCATCCTGGCAAGCCATTATGAATCCCTCGGTCTCAGACTTCAGCCCAGCTGACCTTAAGAAGGCGAAGGTCAGCCTTTCGGATAAGCCGAGGTCTTCTATATTTTTATAGAAGATCCCGTGCAATGGCTTATCCTTATGGAGCTGCAGAAGGATGTTGTGTTCTGCAGCTCTAATGTGGGCTTTTAGTCGAACGGGTTCCAACTCGGTGACAGAGTCGGGGTTTACCCGCTCGACGTCGAAGATGAGACCAAGTTCATCGGCTGCTCTGCGTGCTGCCTTAAAGAGAAAAGCTCCTACCTCTGCATTTTCATGGTCTCGGACCATGCAGAGGAGGGGATCCGAACTCCTGATGACCTTACTTGCTCCCTCCAGAACCATCCTGCTATGGAGACTGTCCAAGCTCAAGAGTCCACGGCCTCCCCGATGTCGTGGGAGATATAACCGTGGAACGGACGATTTAGGATGCAAGCTCCTATTGAGATGCATCTTCTTGCGGGTTACTACATCGAGTTGACGCAGCTCTTCTCTAGTCCACTTCACTACTCCGAAAGAGTAGAGAAGGATCGGAACGGCAAGCATATTTGTAGCAGACACCTTGTTCTTCCCCGACAGTTCTGAAGACCAGATCTGTCGGAGTAGGTGCTGATACTTGCCGCGGAGAGCGTTTTTCACTACACTCACTTCTTGGGTGGAGCGTTGCTCGACACCCAAGTAAGTGTACGACTCTCCGGCATCTAGATGGTGTAAGATGCTTCCGTCCACGAGCTGCGCGTCCTCTCCATAGTCACCGCATCGTCCTCTCTTGAGATGGATCAGTGCGCATTTGTCCAACCCGAACTGCATACCGACAGCCTGCGTATACTCCTGTACCACCCTAAGGGACTGTTGGAGATCCCTCTCTCCAGAGGCATAAAGTTTAAGGTCATCCATATAAAATAGATGGGTGACCTTATGCCTCCTGTCGCCGGGGGTACCGCAGTTGTAGCCACGGGTTTTCCGTAGCGAGACGGATAATGGCAGTAGTGAGATGCAAAACAGAAGGGGGCTGAGGGAATCTCCCTGAAATACTCCTCTTCTGAATGTTACCGACTCTGTTTGGACTCTATCGTTACCCGATGTTATGGTAAAGCGAGTCCTCCAGAGCGGCATCAGTTCTTCAATACATCTCACTACGGGACCGGGTACCACAAGACATCGGAGCAAGTGAACAATGAGCTCATGCGATGTCATGTCGAATGCCTTGCGGTAGTCGATCCAGGCCATAGAGAGGTTCCGCTTATACTGCATGGCGTCCTGCGTGACACATCTGTCAATCAACAGGTTCTCCTTGCAGCCAGCGACACCTCTCTTCGACCCTCGTTGCTCATATATCCGTTCGTAAACCGGTTCAACTGCGTGGAGCACCCGCATGTACAAAATGCGTGTAAACACCTTGTAACATGCGTTTAGACAGGTTATCGGTCTGTAATTCTTTGGGTTGGACAAATCTCCGTTCTTGGGGATCAGCACTGTCCGCCCCTCAACAACCCAAGAAGGGATTTGCTGCTCCCCATTTAACCAGGAATTAAAAATTCTGGCCAAATGGTGGTGGGTGCTCGATAACTTTTTCCACCAAAAGTTATTTATCCCATCGGGACCTGGAGCAGCAAAGTTCTTAGAGCCATCAAGAGCCCTACGAACCTCTTCTGGGGTTATTGGTTCGCACACTTCCTGTGGTTGCTGAAGCCTTTGACAAAAGTCTTCAAAGTGTGCAAGGGCCGGAGAATCTCGGTTGAGTGGAAGCCTCTCCTCGTACAGCGTTTTCCAGAAGTTCTCCACCTGATCTGCAGTCGGCGGATTGTCTACAACACGCGGAGGCGGTTGGAAAAGGCGCGAGGGCTTCTCGCGGAACAGTTTATTTTCCGCAAGCCCCCTCGCCCGCCTCACTAATGACTTTTTGCAAGTCACTAGCATCCGTATCCTGTCGAGACAGTGCTGTTTGGTGGTTATTATTATTATTTTTTTTTTTTTTTTTTTTTTTACAAAAAACCAGTCACCTTACTCTGTGGCTCCGACCCTCACAGAGGGGAGCTGGTAATACCAGTAGCCACTCCCCACGCCCGTGGGGTGAGTGACTACCGGGTCCGTGAATCGTGTGCCCTGAGTAGACGTAATGAACCGAGGATGACAGCCTTCTGCATTCTGCCGGCTAAGATCTCTGCCGAATCTCGGCATGCCGGTATGATCTTTAATTCTGAAAGCAGCGTCTGTCTCATTCCACCGAGGGCTCCTATAATCAGTACCACTATTTTAACAGAATGGCCTGGATAAAGCCTGCGGAGTTCGAAGAGCAAATCTCGATATTTTGTCCGTTTTTCCTCCTCTTTCAAGACAATGTTGCTCTCAGCGGGAGCTGAGAATTCCACGACATACATTGTCTTGAGTTGGTGGTCGAGGAGTACTATGTCAGGCTTGTTGGCTTGTATTTGCCTGACGGTGGGAAACGAGTAGTTCCAATAAATTAGGCACTTCTCATTCCCCACAACGGACTCAATATCCCCCGGAACGTAAGTCAGCACTGGTGTTTCGTCTATCCCATACGAGTGCCTTAGATGATAGTAAAGCACTCGTAATGCTGCGTTGTGTCTATGAATATAGGCCGAGACTGCGTATGTCGGGCAAGCCGACAATAAGTGCATTACAGTCTCCGGCGCCCTGCGGCAGGCCCTGCAGCTGATATCAGGGACCTCCATACCCATGACACGACGTCGATAGACGAGAGTGTTAAATACACCATCCTGGCAAGCCATTATGAATCCCTCGGTCTCAGACTTCAGCCCAGCTGACCTTAAGAAGGCGAAGGTCAGCCTTTCGGATAAGCCGAGGTCTTCTATATTTTTATAGAAGACCCCGTGCAATGGCTTATCCTTATGGAGCTGCAGAAGGATGTTGTGTTCTGCAGCTCTAATGTGGGCTTTTAGTCGAACGGGTTCCAACTCGGTGACAGAGTCGGGGTTTACCCGCTCGACGTCGAAGATGAGACCAAGTTCATCGGCTGCTCTCCGTGCTGCCTTAAAGAGAAAAGCTCCTACCTCTGCATTTTCATGGTCTCGGACCATGCAGAGGAGGGGATCCGAACTCCTGATGACCTTACATGCTCCATCCAGAACCATCCTGCTATGGAGACTCTCCAAGCTCAAGAGTCCACGGCCTCCCCGATGTCGTGGGAGATATAACCGTGGAACGGACGATTTAGGATGCAAGCTCCTATTGAGATGCATCTTCTTGCGGGTTACTACATCGAGTTGACGCAGCTCTTCTCTAGTCCACTTCACTACTCCGAAAGAGTAGAGAAGGATCGGAACGGCAAGCATATTTGTAGCAGACACCTTGTTCTTCCCCGACAGTTCTGAAGACCAGATCTGTCGGAGTAGGTGCTGATACTTGCCGCGGAGAGCGTTTTTCACTACACTCACTTCTTGGGTGGAGCGTTGCTCGACACCCAAGTAAGTGTACGACTCTCCGGCATCTAGATGGTGTAAGATGCTTCCGTCCACGAGCTGCGCGTCCTCTCCATAGTCACCGCATCGTCCTCTCTTGAGATGGATCAGTGCGCATTTGTCCAACCCGAACTGCATACCGACAGCCTGCGTGTACTCCTGTACCACCCTAAGGGACTGTTGGAGATCCCTCTCTCCAGAGGCATAAAGTTTAAGGTCATCCATATAAAATAGATGGGTGACCTTATGCCTCCTGTCGCCGGGGGTACCGCAGTTGTAGCCACGGGTTTTCCGGAGCGAGACGGATAATGGCAGTAGTGAGATGCAAAACAGAAGGGGGCTGAGGGAATCTCCCTGAAATACTCCTCTTCTGAATGTCACCGACTCTGTTTGGACTCTATCGTTACCCGATGTTATGGTAAATCGAGTGGCATCAGTTCTTCAATACATCTCACTACGGGACCGGGTACCACAAGACATCGGAGCAAGTGAACAATGAGCTCATGTTATGTCATGTCAAATGCCTTGCGGTAGTCGATCCAGGCCATAGAGAGGTTCCGCTTATACTGCATGGAGTCCTGCGTGATACATCTATCGATCAGCAGGTTCTCCTTGCAGCCAGCGACACCTCTCTTCGACCCTCGTTGCTCATATATCCGTTCGTAAACCGGTTCGACTGCGCGGAGCACCCGCATGTACAAAATGCGTGTAAACACCTTGTAACATGCGTTTAGACAGGTTATCGGTCTGTAGTTCTTTGGGTTGGACAAATCTCCGTTCTTGGGGATCAGCACTGTCCGCCCCTCAACAATCCAAGAAGGGATTTGCTGCTCCCCATTTAACCAGGAATTAAAAATTCTGGCCAAATGGTGGTGGGTGCTCGATAACTTTTTCCACCAAAAGTTATTTATCCCATCGGGACCTGGAGCAGCAAAGTTCTTAGAGCCCTCAAGAGCCCTACGAACCTCTTCTGGGGTTATTGGTTCGCACACTTCCTGTGGTTGCTGAAGCCTTTGACAAAAGGCTTCAAAGTGTGCAAGGGCAGGAGAATCTCGGTTGAGTGGAAGCCTCTCCTCGTACAGCGTTTTCCAGAAGTCCTCCACCTGATCTGCAGTCGGCGGATTGTCTACAACACGCGGAGGCGGTTGGAAAAGGCGCGAGGGCTTCTCGCGGAACAGTTTATTTTCCGCAAGCCCTCTCGCCCGCCTCACTAGTGATTTTTTACAAGTCACTAGCATCCGTATCCTCTCGAGACAGTGCTGTTTGGTGGTTCGCAGCACTGCCTCATTGAGTGTGTGATGGACGCGTCTTAGGTTGGCGGCTAATCGACGCACTTTAGGCGTGAACGGCCTGTTGGCCGCCATATAGTCCATCACACATTGGATACGGGATGCGTGTTGCCTCGCCGACCGGATCTTGGCTTCCATCTTTTGTATGCGCCGCTGCGCTCTCTCCTGTGGGGAAGAGGTATTTCGCCTCTCCACCTGAGAAGAGCGTTGAGCAGCGGCATACACGGCACAATTTATGTGCCAGATGTCAGCCTCTTCTGTTAGCGCTGTACGAAGTTCAGCGTCCACTCTGGCCAGGTCTTGTGGCCCGGGGGTTTTCAGATGGTGTAACCCCCTTCTGGTACTGAGGCCCTCTGGTATTGGCGGAACGAGGAGTGCTACGTCCTCAACCGGTGATTGTGGCGGCTCTTCGGCCACCTCATTCACCGGTCCAGGAGCAGCCCTCACGTAGCCCCTACTACGAAGGTGGGATACATAGTCACGCAGATTTTGTGGCGTGAAGGCGCTATGCTCTGGTAGCCTCTCACACTACAGAGCATGCATCCGCGCCATGTATCCCCTCCGCGCGGGCTCACTGCTTTCATAGCAATGCAGAAGTTCATCCCTTAGTTCATCTGTCCACTCAAAGCGTCCTTGGACATTGCCAATTTCGTCAACGGGCGGTCCGTCCGGTTGGGCCCCACCACCTTGCCCTTGACCCCTATCCGCACGGGGTCGATCGTGGGGGCCCTGTCTTCGGCCTGCCGGAACCAAAGTTTAGGGTCTGTGGGTGGTTAGCCCAGCAGACCCACGACCGACACCAGAGGGGAAGACGCTTTCCCCTCCCGGGTGCACTAGGGCTACCGGTTCGGTTTTGCACCCCAGCTGGAGTAAGTGGTGGCGCTACTCACCAAAGGCTTGATAGATGGAAGTCAGCCCCTCCTGCTTATTATTATTATTATTATTATTATTATTATTTTTTTTTTTTTTTTTTTTTTTTTACAAAAAACCAGTCACCCTACTCTGTGGCTCCGACCCTCACAGAGGGGAGCTGGTAATACCAATAGCCACTCCCCACGCCCGTGGGGTGAGTGACTACCGGGACCGCGAATCGTGTGCCCTGAGTAGACGTAATGAACCGAGGATGACAGCCTTCTGCATTCTGCCGGCTAAGATCTCTGCCGAATCTCGGCATGCCGGTATGATCTTTAGTTCTGAAAGCAGCGTCTGTCTCATTCCACCGAGGGCTCCTATAATCAGTACCACTATTTTAACAGAATGGCCTGGATAAAGCCTGCGGAGTTCGAAGAGCAAATCTCGATATTTTGTCCGTTTTTCCTCCTCTTTCAAGACAATGTTGCTCTCAGCGGGAGCTGAGAATTCCACGACATACATTGTCTTGAGTTGGTGGTCGAGGAGTACTATGTCAGGCTTGTTGGCTTGTATTTGCCTGACGGTGGGAAACGAGTAGTTCCAATAAATTAGGCACTTCTCATTCCCCACAACGGACTCAATATCCCCCGGAACGTAAGGCAGCACTGGTGTTTCGTCTATCCCATACGAGTGCCTTAGATGATAGTAAAGCACTCGTAATGCTGCGTTGTGTCTATGAATATAGGCCGAGACTGCGTAAGTCGGGCAAGCCGACAGTAAGTGCATTACAGTCTCCGGCGCCCTGCGGCAGGCCCTGCAGCTGACATCAGGGACCTCCATACCCATGACACGACGTCGATAGACGAGAGTGTTAAATACACCATCCTGGCAAGCCATTATGAATCCCTCGGTCTCAGACTTCAGCCCAGCTGACCTTAAGAAGGCGAAGGTCAGCCTTTCGGATAAGCCGAGGTCTTCTATATTTTTATAGAAGATCCCGTGCAATGGCTTATCCTTATGGAGCTGCAGAAGGATGTTGTGTTCTGCAGCTCTAATGTGGGCTTTTAGTCGAACGGGTTCCAACTCGGTGACAGAGTCGGGGTTTACCCGCTCGACGTCGAAGATGAGACCAAGTTCATCGGCTGCTCTGCGTGCTGCCTTAAAGAGAAAAGCTCCTACCTCTGCATTTTCATGGTCTCGGACCATGCAGAGGAGAGGATCCGAACTCCTGATGACCTTACATGCTCCATCCAGAACCATCCTGCTATGGAGACTCTCCAAGCTCAAGAGTCCACGGCCTCCCCGATGTCGTGGGAGATATAACCGTGGAACGGACGATTTAGGATGCAAGCTCCTATTGAGATGCATCTTCTTGCGGGTTACTACATCGAGTTGACGCAGCTCTTCTCTAGTCCACTTCACTACTCCGAAAGAGTAGAGAAGGATCGGAACGGCAAGCATATTTGTAGCAGACACCTTGTTCTTCCCCGACAGTTCTGAAGACCAGATCTGTCGGAGTAGGTGCTGATACTTGCCGCGTTTTTCACTACACTCACTTCTTGGGTGGAGCGTTGCTCGACACCCAAGTAAGTGTACGACTCTCCGGCATCTAGATGGTGTAAGATGCTTCCGTCCACGAGCTGCGCGTCCTCTCCGTAGTCACCGCATCGTCCTCTCTTGAGATGGATCAGTGCGCATTTGTCCAACCCGAACTGCATACCGACAGCCTGCGTGTACTCCTGTACCACCCTAAGGGACTGCTGGAGATCCCTCTCTCCAGAGGCATAAAGTTTAAGGTCATCCATATAAAATAGATGGGTGACCTTATGCCTCCTGTCGCCGGGGGTACCGCAGTTGTAGCCACGGGTTTTCCGGAGCGAGACGGATAATGGCAGTAGTGAGATGCAAAAGAGAAGGGGGCTGAGGGAATCTCCCTGAAATACTCCTCTTCTGAATGTTACCGACTCTGTTTGGACTCTATCGTTACCCGATGTTATGGTAAAACGAGTCCTCCAGAGCGGCATCAGTTCTTCAATACATCTCACTACGGGGCCTGGTACCACAAGACATCGGAGCAAGTGAACAATGAGCTCATGCGATGTCATGTCAAATGCCTTGCGGTAGTCGATCCAGGCCATAGAGAGGTTCCGCTTATACTGCATGGAGTCCTGCGTGACACATCTGTCGATCAGCAGGTTTTCCTTGCAGCCAGCGACACCTCTCTTCGACCCTCGTTGCTCATATATCCGTTCGTAAACCGGTTCAACTGCGTGGAGCACCCGCATGTACAAAATGCGTGTAAACACCTTGTAGCATGCGTTTAGACAGGTTATCGGTCTGTAGTTCTTTGGGTTGGACAAATCTCCGTTCTTGGGGATCAGCACTGTCCGCCCCTCAACAACCCAAGAAGGGATTTGCTGCTCCCCATTTAACCAGGAATTAAAAATTCTGGCCAAATGGTGGTGGGTGCTCGATAACTTTTTCCACCAAAAGTTATTTATCCCATCGGGACCTGGAGCAGCAAAGTTCTTAGAGCCCTCAAGAGCCCTACGAACCTCTTCTGGGGTTATTGGTTCGCACACTTCCTGTGGTTGCTGAAGCCTTTGACAAAAGGCTTCAAAGTGTGCAAGGGCAGGAGAATCTCGGTTGAGTGGAAGCCTCTCCTCGTATAGCGTTTTCCAGAAGTTCTCCACCTGATCTGCAGTCGGCGGATTGTCTACAACACGCGGAGGCGGTTGGAAAAGGCGCGAGGGCTTCTCGCGGAACAGTTTATTTTCCGCAAGCCCTCTCGCCCGCCTCACTAGTGATTTTTTACAAGTCACTAGCATCCGTATCCTGTCGAGACAGTGCTGTTTGGTGGTTCGCAGCACTGCCTCATTGAGTGTGTGATGGACGCGTCTTAGGTTGGCGGCTAATCGACGCACTTTAGGCGTGAACGGCCTGTTGGCCGCCATATAGTCCATCACACATTGGATACGGGATGCGTGTTGCCTCGCCGACCGGATCTTGGCTTCCATCTTTTGTATGCGCCGCTGCGCTCTCTCCTGTGGGGAAGAGGTATTTCGCCTCTCCACCTGAGAAGAGCGTTGAGCAGCGGCATACACGGCACAATTTATGTGCCAGATGTCAGCCTCTTCTGGTAGCGCTGTACGAAGTTCAGCGTCCACTCTGGCCAGGTCTTGTGGCCCGGGGGTTTTCAGATGGTGTAACCCCCTTCTGGTACTGAGGCCCTCTGGTATTGGCGGAACGAGGAGTGCTACGTCCTCAACCGGTGATTGTGGCGGCTCTTCGGCCACCTCATTCACCGGTCCAGGAGCAGCCCTCACGTAGCCCCTACTACGAAGGTGGGATACATAGTCACGCAGATTTTGTGGCGTGAAGGCGCTATGCTCTGGTAGCCTCTCACACCACAGAGCATGCATCCGCGCCATGTATCCCCTCCGCGCGGGCTCACTGCTTTCATAGCAATGCAGAAGTTCATCTCTCAGTTCATCTGTCCACTCAAAGCGTCCTTGGACATTGCCAATTTCGTCAACGGGCGGTCCGTCCGGTTGGGCCCCACCACCTTGCCCTTGACCCCTATCCGCACGGGGTCGATCGTGGGGGCCCTGTCTTCGGCCTGCCGGAACCAAAGTTTAGGGTCTGTGGGTGGTTAGCCCAGCAGACCCACGACCGACACCAGAGGGGAAGACGCTTTCCCCTCCCGGGTGCACTAGGGCTGCCGGTTCGGTTTTGCACCCCAGCTGGAGTAAGTGGTGGCGCTACTCACCTTATTATTATTATTATTATTATTATTATTATTATTTTTTTTTTTTTTTTTTTTTTTTTTTTTTTTTTTTACAAAAAACCAGTCACCCTACTCTGTGGCTCCGACCCTCACAGAGGGGAGCTGGTAATACCAATAGCCACTCCCCACGCCCGTGGGGTGAGTGACTACCGGGTCCGCGAATCGTGTGCCCTGAGTAGACGTAATGAACCGAGTATGACAGCCTTCTGCATTCTGCCGGCTAAGATCTCTGCCGAATCTCGGCATGCCGGTATGATCTTTAGTTCTGAAAGCAGCGTCTGTCTCATTCCACCGAGGGCTCCTATAATCAGTACCACTATTTTAACAGAATGGCCTGGATAAAGCCTGCGGAGTTCGAAGAGCAAATCTCGATATTTTGTCCGTTTTTCCTCCTCTTTCAAGACAATGTTGCTCTCAGCGGGAGCTGAGAATTCCACGACATACATTGTCTTGAGTTGGTGGTCGAGGAGTACTATGTCAGGCTTGTTGGCTTGTATTTGCCTGACGGTGGGAAACGAGTAGTTCCAATAAATTAGGCACTTCTCATTCCCCACAACGGACTCAATATCCCCCGGAACGTAAGGCAGCACTGGTGTTTCGTCTATTCCATACGAGTGCCTTAGATGATAGTAAAGCACTCGTAATGCTGCGTTGTGTCTATGAATATAGGCCGAGACTGCGTAAGTCGGGCAAGCCGACAGTAAGTGCATTACAGTCTCCGGCGCCCTGCGGCAGGCCCTGCAGCTGACATCAGGGACCTCCATACCCATGACACGACGTCGATAGACGAGAGTGTTAAATACACCATCCTGGCAAGCCATTATGAATCCCTCGGTCTCAGACTTCAGCCCAGCTGACCTTAAGAAGGCGAAGGTCAGCCTTTCGGATAAGCCGAGGTCTTCTATATTTTTATAGAAGATCCCGTGCAATGGCTTATCCTTATGGAGCTGCAGAAGGATGTTGTGTTCTGCAGCTCTAATGTGGGCTTTTAGTCGAACGGGTTCCAACTCGGTGACAGAGTCGGGGTTTACCCGCTCGACGTCGAAGATGAGACCAAGTTCATCGGCTGCTCTGCGTGCTGCCTTAAAGAGAAAAGCTCCTACCTCTGCATTTTCATGGTCTCGGACCATGCAGAGGAGGGGATCCGAACTCCTGATGACCTTACATGCTCCCTCCAGAACCATCCTGCTATGGAGACTCTCCAAGCTCAAGAGTCCACGGCCTCCCCGATGTCGTGGGAGATATAACCGTGGAACGGACGATTTAGGATGCAAGCTCCTATTGAGATGCATCTTCTTGCGGGTTACTACATCGAGTTGACGCAGCTCTTCTCTAGTCCACTTCACTACTCCGAAAGAGTAGAGAAGGATCGGAACGGCAAGCATATTTGTAGCAGACACCTTGTTCTTCCCCGACAGTTCTGAAGACCAGATCTGTCGGAGTAGGTGCTGATACTTGCCGCGGAGAGCGTTTTTCACTACACTCACTTCTTGGGTGGAGCGTTGCTCGACACCCAAGTAAGTGTACGACTCTCCGGCATCTAGATGGTGTAAGATGCTTCCGTCCACGAGCTGCGCGTCCTCTCCATAGTCACCGCATCGTCCTCTCTTGAGATGGATCAGTGCGCATTTGTCCAACCCGAACTGCATACCGACAGCCTGCGTATACTCCTGTACCACCCTAAGGGACTGTTGGAGATCCCTCTCTCCAGAGGCATAAAGTTTAAGGTCATCCATATAAAATAGATGGGTGACCTTATGCCTCCTGTCGCCGGGGGTACCGCAGTTGTAGCCACGGGTTTTCCGGAGCGAGACGGATAATGGCAGTAGTGAGATGCAAAACAGAAGGGGGCTGAGGGAATCTCCCTGAAATACTCCTCTTCTGAATGTTACCGACTCTGTTTGAACTCTATCGTTACCCGATGTTATGGTAAAGCGAGTCCTCCAGAGCGGCATCAGTTCTTCAATACACCTCACTACGGGACCGGGTACCACAAGACATCGGAGCAAGTGAACAATGAGCTCATGCGATGTCATGTCGAATGCCTTGCGGTAGTCGATCCAGGCCATAGAGAGGTTCCGCTTATACTGCATGGAGTCCTGCGTGACACATCTGTCAATCAACAGGTTCTCCTTGCAGCCAGCGACACCTCTCTTCGACCCTCGTTGCTCATATATCCGTTCGTAAACCGGTTCAACTGCGTGGAGCACCCGCATGTACAAAATGCGTGTAAACACCTTGTAACATGCGTTTAGACAGGTTATCGGTCTGTAATTCTTTGGGTTGGACAAATCTCCGTTCTTGGGGATCAGCACTGTCCGCCCCTCAACAACCCAAGAAGGGATTTGCTGCTCCCCATTTAACCAGGAATTAAATATTCTGGCCAAATGGTGGTGGGTGCTCGATAACTTTTTCCACCAAAAGTTATTTATCCCATCGGGACCTGGAGCAGCAAAGTTCTTAGAGCCATCAAGAGCCCTACGAACCTCTTCTGGGGTTATTGGTTCGCACACTTCCTGTGGTTGCTGAAGCCTTTGACAAAAGGCTTCAAAGTGTGCAAGGGCCGGAGAATCTCGGTTGAGTGGAAGCCTCTCCTCGTACAGCGTTTTCCAGAAGTTCTCCACCTGATCTGCAGTCGGCGGATTGTCTACAACACGCGGAGGCGGTTGGAAAAGGCGCGAGGGCTTCTCGCGGAACAGTTTATTTTCCGCAAGCCCCCTCGCCCGCCTCACTAATGACTTTTTGCAAGTCACTAGCATCCGTATCCTGTCGAGACAGTGCTGTTTGGTGGTTCGCAGCACTGCCTCATTGAGTGTGTGATGGACGCGTCTTAAGTTGGCGGCTAATCGACGCACTTTAGGCGTGAACGGCCTGTTGGCCGCCATATAGTCCATCACACATTGGATACGGGATGCGTGTTGCCTCGCCGACTGGATCTTGGCTTCCATCTTTATTATTATTATTATTATTATTATTATTATTATTATTATTATTATTATTATTATTATATTATTATTTGCAGTTAAGTTCAATTACTTGCGCCCGAGAAAAACCCGCTTGCATAATAAGCCGATGCAAATTTGTCATCAACCCAGAAGCTCAAAGTACATAAGAATAAGTCATAAACTTTTCCATGGAAAGTTGCCGTTGGAAGCAATTAATTCACTTCAATTCGATTGTACTAAAAACAAATGTGTTAGGCATTAAGAACGTCTCTCTTAATGAAATAAAATCCCTGCAGAGTATCTTTAAATTCTGAATAGTTTACAATCTCCAACTACATCCCTTGAAAATATTTCATTACAGCGTGTACAACAATAGAGCACACACTTTCCGCTTGCTGTAAAACTTGCTAACATCCACGATCTTGTCGTATTTACCATGAAAGAAGATAAGCCACAAAAGGCACATTGCGATACTATGCCGTGGGCGCGTCGTGATGCCGCGGCTATCTAATAGCCTGCTGCATATTCAGAATGGCCGTTGAGGCCAAAGAGTCCTCGAAGAGGGCATGACAAAAGCCTTCATTGTACCCGTCATCGTTCCCTTCTTGGGCTACTTGAATAGCAGGCTACATCGTCAGCACTTTTAGTGCTATTGCGAAAGATTGATTTGATAAAGGCGTTCTCGAGTTAAGCTCTGAAAGCATACCGCGTCGTAGCCGAGATAAAAGATTATTTTCTCACCTACTATGGAGGTGGGGTGTTTGTGTGCATGGCCCCGCTTTCGTCACACTTTAGCTAAAGGGTTATAGAAATGCTTTTAACCTTCAAAGCCTGAATGTACGCAAGAGTTTTATTGTTTATCGTGACTGTTTGCTTACGAAATTTGCTCTAAACGAATTCACGTTTAGTGAATAAAAGCATTGTTCTTTGCTATTAAAATATCCTTCATTATTTTCTCATTAGTCCAAGCTTAATTTTCGCTGTTGGTGTAATGTAATAAAATTATATCATTTGTTTAATATAAACTGCTGGCCACTCGAACTTACACATAGAGAATTTTAGGCAAAATTTAAAGTTCAATATTTTCAACAGCAATGCAAATTTTTGAACGCGGCTTGCAAATTTTAAGAGCTAGTTTTTTTCGGATTAAGCTGCATGACGTATATTTATCGTAGGAACATAAGTTTATTATATACGGGGTGATGAATGAAGTCATGCAAAAAATCAAAAAGTTTGTATGAGTGAAATTTCCGCAAAAAATTTTTTTGGTCGTTGCAATATGGTTCGTTACTAAGGTAACATCAATATCTCTAGACGGTTTTGTCAGTTTTTGGATTAAGGCCCTTGGGCCTTGTACACACTACTCAACATAAAATTTGGATACCGAAATTTTTAAAATGCTATAACTTGACATTGGATTGACGGTTCTTGATGATTTTTGCGGATTTGGAATCCTTATTTCACGTAGATTTTCTATGGTCTAAGCATTTTATTTGAGGGTTGAAATTTACACATTATGCCGGGTCGATAATAAACAAAAACGTAGGGTACGACGCACTCTAAGATTTGGCATTATTTAAGTTATTGTAAAAATAAATTCTCACCTCAAGTTGTTTTTATTTAATGTTCCTCTCACTGTTCTGTCCGAAACTCACACCCCAGTTTGTTGTCTTAAAGAGTCATTCAGTTTTACAGAGTTCTTTGTCCACCCCCAAGCCCATAATTATGATCGGGTGTAATTTCTACGCGACGCGTCAATTTCAAAGTAGGCATTGGAAAAACAAATTGGTTGCTATGCAATTAAAAACTGTTTACATTATTTTAGAAATAATCTGACACATTTCAATGTTATAATTTTGTAAAGTTTAATTAATATGAGGCGTTTAACCACGGCAAAAAGGGAAAATTGCATTCGACTTCTCAACGAAGGAATGTCAAAACAGCAAATTGCGCACATTTACAATGTCAGCCGAAAGACAATTTATAATTTGATCCGCCGCGTCGAAACTACTGGTGATCATATTTATGGGCATGGGGGTGGACATACAAAAAAAATAAACGAAAGAACCGAAAGAATTTTAATGAGAGAAACTATGCGGAATAGAACAAAGAACTCTAGAAAACTAAATGACTCTTTAAGACAACAAACGGGGGTGAGAGTTTCGGACAGAACAGTGAGAAGAACATTAAATAAAAACAACTTGAGGTGAGATTTTTTTTTTTTAAAACATAACATAATGCCAAACATTTTAAATTATAGAGCCCGTCGCAGAGCAAAATGTGTGCGGTTATTACAACACCATAGAGCGAATAGGCGGGCATGGGCAAATCGGCATGCGAATTGGGGTAATGCAGAGTGGAGCCATTGTTTATTTACTGACGAAACAAGATTTAATTTGTTTCACTCCGATGGCCGAATTTTAGTTTGGAGAAGGCCAAATCAGCGATATTTGGAGGAAAATATGGACCCTCAAGAAGCATTTGGTGGCGGAGGTGTTACAGTGTGGGGAGGTATCATAAGAAATGGTAAAACCGAGCTATTCATTACCAACCAAACCATTAATGCTACTGTTTATCAGGAGGAAATTTTGGAACCTATTGTTGTTCCTTTTGCTCGACATTACGGCCCAGAACTTCTATTGGTGGATGACAACGCTCGACCTCACAGAGCGCGAAGGATCACAGAGTTTTTGCAGACACAAAGCATCAATAGGATGGACTGGCCTGCAAAGTCTCCGGATGTTAATGTCATCGAACACGTTTGGTCTTATTTAAAACTTAAAGTAAAATCTCTTGATGTACCCCCTGAAACCTTAGAAACGCTCAGTGAGGCCATTCGTGAAGAATGGGAGAATATTCCACAAGATTTTATAAATAATCTTGTGGATACTCTACCAAATCGATGTCGGGAAATAATATTACGAGCAGGAGGACCAACAAAATATTAGCTTCTCTTTTTTTTAATTGATGTACCTAATTTTAATTAGGTAATTTTAATTTAAGTTTAAATTAAATTCATTTTTAATTTTTTAGTTAAATTTTTTTTTAATTATTAAAAATTACCAGATTTAGAATTATAAATTTTTTAAGAATTGACTTTTGGCCGTTGTTAAGCAATCTTGCACATTGTAGAATATAATGTAATAAACTTGTTCTTGTCGCTACTTTTTTGTTTATTATCGACCCGGTATAATGTGTAAATTTCAATCCTAAAATAAAATGCTTAGACCATAGAAAATCTACGTGAAATAAGGATTCCAAATCCGCAAAAATCATCAAGAACCGTCAATCCAATGTCAAGTTATAGCATTTTAAAAATTTCGGTATCCAAATTTTATGTTGAGTAGTGTGTACAATACCTAAGGGCCTTAATCCAAAAACTGACAAAACCTTCTAGAGATATTGATGTTACCTTAGTAACGAACCATATTGCAACGACCAAAAAAATTTTTTGCGGAAATTTCACTCATACAAACTTTTTGATTTTTTGCATGACTTCATTGATCACCCCGTATATAATAAACTTATGGTGCTACGATAAATATACGTCATGCAGCTTAATCCGATAAAAACTAGCTCTTAAAATTTGCAAGCCGCGTTCAAAAATTTGCATTCCTGTTGAAAATATTGAACTTTAAATTTTGCCTAAAATTCTCTATGTGTAAGTTCGAGTGGCCAGCAGTTTAGTTTATCATTAATGAACCAATCACAGTAAACTAATATTTTACCTATTGTTTTTGTATTAGTACACTCAGAAGAAAAATATCCATATTAATAGAGAAAAGTTATTATTTATTTTTTATCATTCAACAGAAAAAAAAATTCATTTGCAGGATGAGACAATATATAAAAAGGAAATAAACTATATTAAATACAGTATTAGACTAACCAATTGGAATTGATTGGGAGGGTAGTCAAAGAAAAATATTCAACCACAGCACTTAGGCCCCATTTGGCCCTCTGCACTTCGTCCCTGTCGGCAGACCCATGACTAGGCCTCCAACCAACCTAAACTTATGAAGTAGGTGGTGATGCTGCCTAGGGACATCTCCCTTTTATCGGCCAAAATAGGCCAACATTCTCCTAAAATGGATTCTCCAATTAATGAGATGGCAGAACAGGCATATAGTACATGTTGGACCATCTCCATTGCTGTACTCTTGTTGGAATACTTTAGTAGATCCCTAGGAAGCTAACAGCTACTTATTTTGTCCCACAGCTTCTTGAATTCGTTGTAGGTGTCCTCTTTAATTACTTCTATTATTGCCGTGATCGGTAACAGACTGGTCGGGCCTGGTCCATAGATATTTAGGCCTGGTACCAGTCTGTCGGCTACTGTTGCCTGTTTATTCCCCACAATTAGTTATTTTGGTAAATAAACGAAGTAACATGAGCGTACGACTAGCTGGTTTTAGCTGGAGCAAAGAGTCTGAGAACTTTCAAGGGATGTGAAACTTACCCTTTTGCGTGTGCGATATATAAGACAAATTTTGTTTTATTTGCGGTAAGAATCAATTAAATATTGATGTTATTTGAGCATCATATATAGTGAATAATTAGTTGACGATTCCTACAGACAAGACTGAAATTTATAGTAAGAAAATAAATAATTGATAAGATGACTAATATAAATCTTACAGAAAAGATATATGTTTATGTAAATATAATTTTAGGTGAAATTTTGTATTAAGAAAATTGCATCAGTGAAAAGGAATTTAATTTAAAAAAAAATAGAAAATATAAAAACGATTTCCTAGGATTCTAAATTGAATGTAGTTGAAGCTAGGAAGTCCTGGTACTGCACTTCAGATTCTAATTGCCTCAGAACATACTGCAAGGCAACATTCTATTTGAAAGGAAATTTGAATGTAAAGATTTTAGAAGAACTTCTAGTCTAGTATATTTTTGTTTTAATTAATGAAAAACTGAAGGCTTAAACGCCTAAATAAATGCCAAAAAATATGAAACTTAGTGGTTTGGATAAATAATATATACAATATTATTTTGAAGATAAATACCTTGCGTACGATAAACTTCAAATCAAATTGAAAGGCAATCTTGATAATTATCAAAAGATTGTTAATTAAATAAATCAGGTTGATAATTGTTAAATCAATTGTAATTGATACATTAAGCTGTAAAGTTGCTTCTTAGAATAAACCATTAAAGTAAATTTATTATTTTACTATTGTATTTCTATTTTACTTCATTGCATTTGTATTTTATTTTGCTGATTGAAAGTAAACTAAATTGCCAAAAAGGATAGAAATTTTTTTAAATTATTATTAGTTGCATGTAGTGTTTTAGTTACGTATTGAATTGAAGAAATTGAATTTAATTTATTTAAAAAATGAAAATGCATTAATTTTATAACTGAAAATTATTGAAATTGAAATTATTATTAAATATAATTTACCTGATGGTGTTAAAACACAAAGAAATGTGAATATAAATGTAATAGTAAGTACTAGAGGATCTTACAATCGAAAGTTTGTTGTGTCAATCAAATCAGATTTGGTAGGCAAGCGGCCACTTCGGAATTTTAACTAATAAGGCTAATTTTTTTATATTACAATTTAAAATGCGGTACCAATATACAAACTTTAAAAATATATTTTTCCTAAACATAAAGTTGTAATATTTTACGAGTGTCGCCATCTGTTGATGGGCGGCTTAAGCGCTCAACCGGATTCCTTTCCTATTTAGTTTTCCATGCACATTTAAATTACTGACAGGTCTAGAATCTATGAAAGAAATCTTTAAAAATCATTCAGAGATGTTTGACAACTATGATTTCATATGTAGCATAACCAAGCAATTACTATGAATTGACGAAATAAAGTAAATTCTTTTCAAAATGTGTTGTGAAGATTCAGTAATATATTACATTATAATCTAAGATACACTATATAATAGGTAAAAATGAAATGAGGTAACAAAATAACTGTACGTACAAAGTAAACAAAGTAGAAAATGAAATGTAAATGAATATAAATATTTTGCAGGCATGACATCGACAACTAGATATTTGAAGTGCTGTATCAGAGATATATATTACAAAAATTAGTCTTAGAAATACATGACTGAGTTCCTAAGACACAAAAATAACTATATATAACAGTGTGAAGTAGTGGAATGCAGGTTTTCTCGGCCGTTTTTCAATGAAGTAGTTTCTTCCTGGTCTTGCCGTGGTCGACGAATTTGACTTAACGTTTCGCTCATCATCCTGTCAGCTCCTTCAGAAGGATTATAAAGACTATGGTTATGCCCGCCAGTTCAGTTTGTATTACGCTGGCTCGTCCATCCTAGCCCATTTATATTGGATTTCCAGACTTCCACATTCTGCCCCGTCCTTCTGTTTAATCAATCTGTGAAGGCTAACCAATGAAAAAGTACCTAAATAATACTTTGATAGGCTGTGGTGACAGTATCCTGTCAAAATTGGACGTTTGAGTCAATTCAACGCGGTAAAATAGAACTCATGCTATATTGGACTAGCCGATATCAGATTTCCAATAAACAGAAATAAGAGCATATTTTGTTTTCTATGAAAATATATTACACCCATTTTCCTTTACAAAAATTTATAACACAAAATAACTAGGTTAACCACCTAGTTATGATATTATAAAACGTTCCTTGTCAACTTGATATGATAATTTAAGGTCAAAAAGTTTAAATATGGCCCCGCAATTTGTGAAAAGTGAAAGAGGTAACCCAATGTTACTGTTTGGGGGTTTTATGCACAAGAAAAAAAACCATAGCTAACAAAGTTATCTGGAAATGCACGGATTATAATTAATAACAATCATTGTACTGAAAGACTGCATACGCTAAATGATGAAGTGGTAAAAAGTACACCTCACTTTCATGTTGCCGATGCTTCAAAAGTTGGTGCAAAGGTAGTTATAGCAGATATGAAGGAGATGGTTAGAAAGGTAGAGCCAACTACTCAAAATATTCTAACATTCGAAATCATCTGCGGCTATATCGGGGTAGTTGCCTCTAGTTAATGCCTTGAAGAGGATAATATATCGTGTCAGAAAACAGAAGAAGCGGCAAGAACCTCCATTTTATGCATTCACTGTAATTATTTATATTCAGATGGTATTTTTTCTACAGTTCCACAGTTATTCAGTCAGCTATATACTATTACAGTAATGTTATTCCCACCATCTACGCACGTGCCGTCTTTCGCTGGTTTCCGAAAGTTAATAATAGTAGATCAATTCACCAATCTATAGTAATAAATTACCAATTCAGCGATAGATGTCACCACACCCTAATTTTGTATCCAAATTACCCCTTTAAGTTTTGCGCTTACAGATGTTTCCCCAGGTAAAGTTTTACTAAGTTATAAAATAATTATGTATATCATGGAAATCTAATATATAAACTATTACCATAATTATTGGCGTATAAGAATTATCTACAAAATGATAGTGCAAAGATAGTTAATGATCGAAGAAGTCTTTTTTTTATACATTTATTTAACGTCGGCCTATTTCCGCTACTGAGGCCTAACACCGACGTCTGTAGACGAGCTACCCCCAACCAGGAATTTTGCCGAACCTCTTCCCTTAAGAAGAGTAGAGATCTTTTACTTGCCTAACATTTAATAGACAAGGGACCGACGGCTTTACATCCCCTCCGAAGGATGGTATATCTCCTATACAACCCTCGCCTAAGGTTGTATAGCTTCCGCGCATACACTGATATACAAGCCGCTGGGAGATGTGTGAGGCGAGAACGCGGTTTCCGTTGGAATGGTCACCCATCCAAGTACTAACTGCGCGAAGAAGTCTTTAATAATCGATTTTTAACATTTCTCAAGTTGGTACTGTCATTGCCGAACTGTCAGTTTAAGTTATTTCCTCTTCTTTTTGTGAGTTACAATGAATAAATATTACCCAAGTGCCGTCAAAATTCCTTTTTAAATCAAGAAATTGAGCCGAAAACTTTGCTAGGTATTAATTTAGTTAAAAGGCACGTGGTTGCTAGTCGGTTTGATACCGGATCAAAAACTAAGTGTAACCTAATTTTCAATCAAAATTGTCGTTTGTCTAATTGAAATTTCGATTTATTTGGATTAATAAGCATATTATCGTTCAGAAGAGTATTCTGGGTAAGTGTTAATTTCTTAGATTTATTATAGACACGTGCTCACGTTAGAGGTTAATTTTAAGACTAATTTTGTAACTTTAATTATAGACGATTTTAGCAAGGCCAGACTTCGATTTGGTACATATAGATTTTGAGTACAGAACTTACCAACTGTTCTATTTTTGGATTAGTTCGATTTTATACTTTTTTGGTATAAGAATTTGTCCCAATTTACACTTTACGATTGAGAAAACCCCCTATCTAACCATTGCACCAACCAGCAAGGACCTCGATCAACAACCTTCAAGTCTGGAGCGCCTGGAAACCCTCGAATTTTTGTAGAAGCTAATTAATTACTGTATATTTCTAATTTTTATTGTAAAATTGTTTAAATTAATAATTCTTACTATATATATATATATATATATATATATATCTATATATATATATACATATATATATATATATATATATATATTATAAGACTTTTACCTTTTAATTTTTGTACTGTATTTTGCTGATTTTTATAATAAATTGTATTGTGTTCCTTTTACTGTTCGCCCTCACTACAAGGATTCGTAAAATCTGGGACCTAGTTTGCTTAAACTCATCTTATTCAATCATTGAAGTCGTTGAAGCCATTGTCTTCAACCAACATCAGTTATGATTAACTTCGAAAGGGCAGCAATAAATGCTTTCTGAAACTAGTTTCCTAATGGTGCAATAGGTGGTTGTTTCTTCCACTTCAATCAATGCACACATTTAGGCATATTCAGTGGGCAGGCCTTCAAATGAGATATAACGCAGATGTAGATTTTGTTCTACTGTTTCAATGTTCCTTTGGAGCTACGGGACGTGTATGTCTTATTTGAAGAAGATATTCAGCAATATATAGATTGTGTGCTTTCAAAAAGGAGGAGGTTTATTGTTGGAAAGCAACCAATAAAAAAAGATGTATGGGGATTCACTTCTAGAATAGAAACACTGAATGCAGATTATGCAGAGGCATTTTGGACTACCTGGGAGGAATTGATCACAACTTCCAGCTTCAAGAATAATAAATTAATTTTATAATTTCTCTGATTAATATTTAGCTCTGGCAGTTTCTTGATATTTGTTATTTTTTATATTACCGTAATTTGCAATGTATTTTCCTCGTGAGTTTCTTTCTATGTTCTGTTCGACGTTGATGTACTAAACCAGGATATATTGAGTAAATGCCTGTCATTTCTCCTCTTAGTTGTTTTTAGTTGTATTTCAGTTTAATTAAGCATTTTGATGTATAATAATAATCAATTCAATTTATTTTTTAAGTTAACATGTATTTTTAATTGATCACATATTTAGCAAACACCTCCGATTGATTCATGCGTCCTATTTTCATGCTTTCAATTGACCGCGACCAGTCGTTGCGCGTCCTATTATCTACATCCAATTGACTTAGATTCATGGTGACAGGATTAATTACATTAGAACAACATCATAAGAGGCAGAAAAATAGAAATAGAGCTAACTCTCAAGCACTATACATTTTATTTATTTGATTATGAAATATAACTCGCCCTGGTGATCATTGTTTTAGTAGTCACATATTTATATATTGGAGAATACTTTCATTAACCTGTCCAGTTAATAAATAAATGAATAAAATATAAAATATAATACTGTTATTCTGAATTGATGTACTGGAACATTAAGCAACGGGAAACAAATAATGCAGTAGATTCTAAGCTTTCTGGTAAATAAATGGTGTGTAATTTAATCCGGGAAAATCTGGTTCTATGTGATCAGAATTAACTTAGAATATAGTGTCTAAGACTTAACTAACTAGTTCCGCTTACGACAGCTAACATAATAATAATTCACAACAAAACCTCTACAACTGTAGAGTACAAGGTATAATATGTGATATACTCAGCGATGCAGTAATATTTACTAATTTCATTATAATGATGTACATGTCCACAATTATTTTACTTGAATATTATTATGACATGGTATGATCACAGTAATTTGAAATATAGAAAAATAAAAGATAAATAATTACAATGTAAGAGGAAAATTCCATAAATAATATCAAAGAACCGATAAAAAAATCAATAATAATCCATCTGGTGGATTAGCATCCCTCTTAAGTCAAGATGTAACTGGGTTCTTATTTAGCAAGTTAGAATAAGAATAGAATAGAATATTTATTTAACAATTCGTAGGTACATATATAATATATATTTGATACTTCTATACAACAATAGGAAATATTATAATTAATATTGTCTGAAAGTTATTTGTGGCATTCTACGAATATTCTTTCCTTTTATTTGAGTTTTCTACCACATGTATTATCATCTTCAAAAACAAATCACCGAATCTACAAAATAATAGAATTATTGGAAAAAAGCCTCTGCGCTTGTGACTTTTACGTCAAAGAAACAATCAGAGGTTTTGTTTTACAGATAATATAAACCGGAATAAACACAGAAATAATGTATTTTGCTGATGTTTCGTAAAGTAGTCTCTTCCCGTTATCAAAGCTTTTGGAAAATGAGTTCTACCAGCAGGATTTTGGTATGACGATGGAGTTTTTTCATTATCACCAATTTTAAGCAACATATTTATGGAGAACTTTGAGAACTCACATATTCAAAATTGTATAAACAAACCGGTTGTCTGGTGGAGATATGTTGACGAAATCTTTTCAATTTGGCCTCATGACATTGATTTCCTAGATAGTTTTTTAGAAAATATAAATAGAAAGGAACCGTCTATTAAATTCACATTAGAAGTAGAAAGTAGGAATGAACTACCGTTTAAGATGTTTTAACTAAAAGGGTAAATAATACAATTGAAACAAGCGTTTATGGATACTAATAGATATCTAAATTTTAACTCAAATCAATCAATAAATGTTAAAAGGTGTGTTGTAAAATGTTTATACGATAGGGCCAAAATAATTTCATCTAATAATGAAATATTTAATAACGAGAAAAAATTTATCAAAGAGGTTCTTGTACAAAATCAATACCCTGAAGCCTTCGTTGATAAAGTTTTCATAAATGTTGAAAATAGGGACAATCAGGTACGACAAAAAGCTGAACGTCATTATACAGCAATAATTCCTTATGCATATGGAATAACGGAGAAGCTACGCCGTATAGGTGACAAATTTGATGTTAGGACGTATTTCAAACGGGAAATACTTTGAGATCTATTTTAACAAAAACCGATAAACAGGGAGCAGAATTAAAAAAACTGTATTTACTATATCTCGTGGAATGTGATAAATGTTATGTGGGTGAGTCATCCAGACCTTTTAGTGTGAGATTGGATGAGCACAAGCATTACATTAGAAATAATGAAATTCAGAAATCAAAGATTTGTGAACATGCTTGGGAAAACAGACATAGAATAAACTGGGACTCGGCAAAAATTTTAACAAAAAAGGCAGATAACAAAAAAATAAAAATTAAAAAATCAGCAATAATCTTATTAAATGAAGATAAATGTGTATCGAAATGTTTTGTAGATATTTGTATAACCTGGCTACCAATGTTAAAAGAAGAACCTAACAAACTCAACATTATCTAAAAGAAAATATCATCAGTACTGTGTAAGTAGTAAGTATCTATGGATAAACATAAACAGAATCTTAAAGCTGTGTATTTGACATACACAGCAAGTAAGAGTTATTCGAAAAAAGCTTTGAAAACGGAAAGAAACTACATTCCGAAACATCAGCAAAATACATTATTTATGTGATTATTCCGATTTATATTATTTGTAAAACATAACTGCTGATTGTTCCTTTGACGTAAACGTCACGGGCACAGAGGTTTTTTCCAATATTTTGTAGATTCGGTGATTTGTTTTTCAAAAGGATTATACGTGTGGTAGAAAACCCAAATGAAAGGAAAGAATATTATAATTTCGTCCTATTATAAAATAATAATAAATAATAAATAATACCACAGGTAATTATGCCTCCTTCATCCCGGAAGGCTCTAGAAGAGCTTTGTGCGGGAGGCAGTTCCTGGTTTGTCTTTGACAGACCCTACATAATACAGACGAAAAGTGAGAAGGAGGCTGCTATATTTATCTCTAACTCTTTATAAATGTGTGAGACAAAATTTAAAAAATCTCAAAAACTGAAATCAATTTTAATTTAACTTTTTTGCATACATGCAATGTACATGTGTGGAAATTAGCAGTGCACCTGGAAAATGTTTATTTTGTTTTAAATGATGGTGTCGGTAAGATAGTGTCTTCGGGTTGCACACTAGCCGGTAGTCGCGTGGTTAAGGAGCGAGGTGGCAATCGCGATTAATCGAACGAGTATTGCGCTATCGGGGCTCCGACACTGGCCATGTTGGGGAATAGATTGTATGTCCGCGTTTTTCAATGTGTAGCTCCCTTCAGCACAAGCCTCTGGCTTATGGAATTGAGGGTTGTCTAATTTCTGTGGTGTTTATTTATTGTTATTTATTATTATTGTCGAAATCTGAGAGGGAAATTGCCCATGATGTTGCGTAGGATTCCCAACGGAATGTTGTTGACCTTTTGTCGGATTCGCTCCTTCAAATCGTCCCAAATCATCACCCCTTATTAAATGTTGACAGTATTATTACTTTTTTAGCTATATGATTATCTGCAAAATATCTGAGTTGGGCAACGCCCTCGCAAACGTAATTATTTTACATAAAAGATAATCATAAAAAAGGCAACTTTAGAATTACACATTTAAACAATTCATAAAGGGAAATTGCTGGACTAGCAGCAGCAGTGCTTTATTTGATAGAAATACACATTGAGCATGAATAGGGGAAAATAGGATTTCTGGTCATTTTCTTTCACATTTCAGTTTGTGTAACCGTCCCTCCATTTAAGCTTTATAGGTTGCTACAGATGGATTGCTCCGACAATAAAAACAACTTGGCTGGGAGTTTCTGGCGAAACAAATAATCTTTTTTATGTTCTACTAAGCATCCCCAAAAGCACTTCGACACTTCTAACAAATACATGTTGTGTAATTAATCGTAAATTGCGCATTTTTATACAGCATTTCATTCACGTAATAAACGCTGTTTTATACAAAATATTTATATACGTATTACATCATTATGTTATTTCTTATATAACACACTATATCACATGACTTTTGCTTATGTATGTATGTGACATTAAATATCTCAACTATTTATTTATTTATCTAATCTAACCTATCTACTACTATATTTTTGCAATTATAACCCAATAAATTAGTACACTTACAAAACAGTTTTTGAGGATATCGGCCATTCTTACTTTAAATTATAGCATTTCAGATATTCATAAATACAAAAAACTTTCCGCAAAATATCTTTGGGGGTTCATCCCCAAATTCACTCCAAAATTCCAAAAAAGAGGTTTTTCGCATTTTTCTCGAAATATGTTAATTATTATTCCTTTGAGAATCATTAAGTATAAAAGAGATAAGGGTGAGTATTGACTCAATCTATCTACTCCCTAGAGAGTTCTCTCTGAGGCATTAGAGACGGACCATGGTGAGTTTGAGTATGCAGATTGAGGAAAAGGAAATTTTGGTAGCTGAAATGAACTCTAGTAAACAAAAGTGGTTTCTTAGTAACTATTGTGAATTTTTCAGGGAAAGTTGATGATTATTATTGTTATTATTATTATTAAGTCTTACAAAGAGAAGCCGAGGGCTTATAATATTCTGACACTAACTAAATTACCTATAAATACATAAATAGTAATCATTAAATTGATAAAAAATTAATCAATATTGTAACACAAAGTGAGGAAAAAGAAGAATTAATATAAATATAAAGAAAGAAAAAAGTAAAAATCCAAATGTGGGTAAAGATACCACATTAGGACCCGGAGTTCATGTGATGGTCCAAGCGTCCCGTCCTTTAAAAGAGTTCAGCGACGCCGCGGAAATGACATTTTCAGGCAGCGAATTCCACTGGTCAAAGACTCGGTTGGATAGAAACTGTTTTCTAGCCGTAGTATGAAAGGGTTTTTACTAAGTTTGAGACTATGTCCTCGAAGTCGAACATCGGTGTTAAGTTCATGGCAATAAAATTCACCGTGGAGAATTCTGTAGGTGGCAATTAAGTCACCATGTTGTTGACGAGCTTCCAGTGATAACTTGATATAACTTGATGATAACTTGTCTGAGATAGTGACACCCAAGTCAGTTTGCTGAGACACACCGTGATTATGAATTTTATATGGCATCTTAGATTGTTCTTCCCTATGTGTAGCACTGATAATTTATCTTGGTTCAGTGGAATTAGCCAGTTGGAACACCAGACATATATTTGATCTAAATCCGTTTGCAGCCATATAGATGGCGACTGAAATATTTTTAAGTCATCTGCATAAAATTTAACTTCTGAAGAGCATCCTAAGGTGAGGTCAGACGTGTAGACTAAAAACAACACAGGACCCTGGGATACCCCAATCAAAACATCACGGGCCTCCGATGAAGTTTCACCAACCCTCACACTTAATTTCCTGTTGGTTAGAAAACACTCGATTCACTTTAGCAGTTTACCTTGCACTCCGGCTTGTTCTAATTTATACAATAAAAGAGGTATACATACTTTGTCGAATGCACGAGGGAAGTCCAAGTGAAGAACGTCGATGAATTGTCCACTATCTAACCGTTTAGTCCAATCGTTGCAGGCTTTGAGTAAATTTGAGGTGACAGAACGTATCGGCAGGAACCCATGCTGATGGTGCGGTATTACAGAGTTGTCTAATAGAAGACTGATTAGCTCCTCGCAAATCATTATTTCCAATACTTTACAGAGCACAGATGTCAAACTAATGGAACGGTAGTTCAGACTTGAGAGTTTATTATCTTTCTTGAAAATGGGGGTGACAGTGGCAGTTTTCCAATTTTTATTAGTTAGGGTAGGGACTGAATATTTTCAAGCTCTGTATGTATGTGGTTATTAACACCGAGTTGTGGTAGGGCTACTTGTTGAGTCACCGTGTACACCTCCAAAAAAGTATCAGCAAAAGTTTCAGTGACTTCAGCATGGTTAGTACAGGGAACACCATCTGCTCCATTAATAAGTGGGATTGATACTCTGCTGGATAAACGGGAACGGGTGTATTTATAAAAGGCTTTGGGTCCCATGGTGGTTACTAGCTTTTTCCGGCTTGCCTTAAGAGTCCAGTGAGATGATTGGAAAATTTCTGTGAAGTTGCATGTCATCAGCGGAGCATGGCCTTTGGAACCTTTGCCACAGGGCTTTTCTCCCAATGGACATATCAGGCAATTGCTTGTTGATCCAAGGTTTCTTGTATTTTGGCGATGTTTTATTATTAAACTGCGGGATGAAGCGAGCAACAGCCGTGCGTACTTGTGTAACAAAACTTTCTCAGAGTGATTTTGGATCGCTGTTGTCTGTACAGTCATCGAACCAGTTTACATTTCTAAAGTAATTATTTAGTGCTGCATAGTCAGCTTTGTGGTAGTTAAACACTTTAGACAAGGTGGAATCACAAACTGAACCATAGAATCGATGCATACATGGTCGGAGATGCCTATAGGTGTGCTTAGATGACAAAAGTTTATCAGAAATACATCGTTGGTTATTAAGAGATCTATGGATTTTTGATGTCTTTTTTATTATATTCTGGATTTGGCGACTGGAAAGAGAATTTATTTGATAACTGTTATACTTAATTTTTTCAGTTATGCTTGAAAGGTATTGTAACGACCCCATGCAGCAGATAACAGAGGGCAAACAGATATTTAAAAAAAATTGTTTGCTCAATGCAACTTTATTAAAAAATAAAATTTACATTCACCTCCCCAGAACCCACTCCGTCACAGATCATGCAACCAACGCGATGTTCGTGGAGGCGGATTTCAGGTTCGGGCGGAATGGAACTGGTTCGACTAAAAGACCATTAAAAACGGTTTAACCTAAACACCTTCCACTGCAAATGGATAAAATTAGGTCATAAAATAGACCATATCTAAAAGCAGACTTATCTAAATTTGCAAACTACACATTTTTTAACAACTTGATTGTCCAGTTTGACCCCCAAGTATTTCACGGATCTCTTGGTTGGAATTTTGTTGCCCCGGATCGAGATTGGTGGTGGTGTTATTTTCAGTAAATCGGCGCGTGAAGATTTGAATCCAACCGGTCGTAATAAGCCGTGGCACGAGCTATGTGCGCCTTGAGAAGTATGTTTGCTGCTTGAACATTGTGTGAATGCTCATACATGGCTGTGCCATTAGCGTGCTTGGCCAGCTTCCTATTCGGGAACTCTGGGAAATCGGAGACGTATAGGTTGTACAACTTCGGTCATTAATTACGTTAAAAAGAGTAATTCTTGACACCCAGTTATTAAGCTTTTTCCAGACATAGGTACAGTTTAATGGGGCTTCATGATTCTTAGCAGTATTGTCTTATTTATAGAATCGATCTGTGACGTGCATCGCTTGAATTCTTGCCTCGACATTGTCGTGTAGTTTGTATAGTAACCCCGGGATCTAGAGGGTATCGAACGCCTTCTCAATATTGATAAGCACCAAGGCAGTGCTCCTCCCGAGGTTGTATTGTGCTTTGACGTCTTTAACAGAACCACTGTAGAACCAAAGCACAGAAAGAGGAGCACTTCATATTATGACGCAATGCTGCAACGCATTTCACAAATATCTACACTTCCAATCTCCAACTCCTGTACCATGCACTATGCAGCTCACACCGCTAGCAACAAACGTGACCTCAGCTCAACCTAGTGAGTTAAAAATGGCGTAAGCTCCTATGAATAGTTTTAGACAAGCCACCCAGTACGACCAATAGATGATATTGGAGATTATAATAACTAGAATACTGACGTGCAGCTTTACTATGTAGTAAACTATAAATTGGTATTTTCTTTACATTTGATCGCCTGATATTTAGATGAGTACTAAATAAATAAATTGTACGTAAACATCCCAAGCGTGGATTTAATAATTGGAACACAAATTGTCACTAACCACTGACTTATTAACTTATGATAATTAGTTATTATAATCTATAACATTAATTACAACTTTTAACTGCTATAACTCAATATTTTATACTAGTCTGTTTACTTCTTTATTTCTCTCGATCCCTTCACATTGCTTAACCGAAATAGAATTACTATGACGCGTTGGTCCCGCTTCTTATATGATCCGTGGCGCTTATTCCCTGGCTATTTCTGGGATGACCGGCGAACTATCGTTATATTTCTAACTTCTCTCTACTAAGGGATTAAACCTTTCTTTGTAAAGGGCGTGCACATAAAAATATTATTTAGGAATTATTCAAGAAAAACATATACGCAGGTAAGAAATTACCTTGCTTTTTATATTTCTATCGATGTTTCTCATTCTGAACATGCCATATAAAGTACTATATTTAATGAATAATTATTAACAAACTCGAAGTACTCACCCACAGTTTTGCATTTAAACGTGTTTCTATTTAAATTGTTATTTGTTTTAATTTGTTAATAATGATCCTTAGTGTAATAATAATGAACTTAGTACTTTTATGTGACATGTTCAGAAAGAAAAAGAAAAACATTGATATATAAATATAAGAGCTAGTTAATTTCTTATCAGTGTGGAAGAGCTGCTAGAAAATATTTCCTAATATATTTATTTAATATAAATTGGTAAATTAATAAAGCAAACCTGAGAACTTGCATTAATTTTGTACCCATCGTAGGATATCCATAAAAACAGATTACTCAGGTATATGTAGCATAAACTTTACGTACTCATTGCTCGAATCTGAGTATTTACTTTACTGGTGTTTGCTCGTAGCAACTCAGCGATTTCTGTTAGCTTACGGAAGAGCACTAGGGCATAAAATAACTTTCATAATCATTGTTATTAATACAAGTACCTTTATATATGAACGAGTTCTAGAAAATAAAACAACTGTGAAAGTAAGGACCTAAAATAAATATTAACTTTATTGCGAAGTATATGAATGAACTTTTTTATTTTAAAACACAATCATATTTTTTTAAAAATTGACTAGGTGAAAAATTAGTTAGTATAATATCTCAGTAAATTTGAGAATAAATTAATATAATGGTTATATGAGGCAAAATTGAGACAAAGTTAATGAAATTAATGTTATAGTGGACTCTTAAAGAAGTAGAGAGTAAATGATAAAGAAAAAGGTATCTCAACTAATATATACGCTATGGTGGAAATATCTGGAAAAATTAATTATTTCATAGGCGTAAGGTTTTTAAAAAAAACCAGAGACAGGTTGATTTTTATATTTAAATGCGTAACTGTTGATATATATCTATATATATATATATATATATATATATATATATATATATATATATATATGTACTATTTGTTACGTCATCCGCATCCAGTATCTAGTCTAGTCTAGGGAAATACCCAATACGCTGAAGTGATAGCCATACACTGTTGCCTAAGGGAGGTAATAGGACAAGGCACTGTCAACCAGTCAATTGCCATTTTCTCTGACAACCAAGAGGGAATAAAAGCAATCAGTTCCACGCAAATCAATTCATTTAAGATTAGTGTGGGACTACTTGACGACCCTTATAGTAGGAAGTCGTAATAGTGACCCTAGTAAGAGTACCAGGACACGAGGGACACAGAGGAAATGAAAAGGTAAATAAATTGGCCAAAGTAGGCGCACTCAAAGCCCCAGCGGAGCCCTTCTGTGGCGTGGCAAAGCCATGCATACGAACAGCCACTAAGGAATGGGTGCAATATAAATCACGGAAGACCTACTAAGTCAGAACAGTAAGGCCACCAGAATAATATTGGGCCTTCTAACTGGGCATTGCCGGCTCAATAGACAAATAAGTCTATAATGGCCTGGTAGAGGAAGCAACATGCAGGTTCTGCCAAGAGGAAGAGGAATCTCCAGCCCACGTATTGTGCCACTGTGAAAGCCTAGCGTGACTGAGATTCCAAAGAAAATCAAAGACAGACAGCTACACGAAAGAGCCCTTATCAAAGCTGTGGAGTCTGGTACAAAGGACAAAGCTGGATGGGGTACTATAAGGAATGTATTTTAGGAGCACCACAATAGAGTTCAAAAGGTCGCGGTGGTAAAGGCCAAATAGCCAACTCCTCTATTCATCTATCTATCTACTTCATCCTCCGCATTGTTGTAGTGACGTCATATATAATTTTTCAGATAGGAAAAAAGCCCGTTCAGTGTTTTTTGGAAGATGTATTAATTGTCTATCTAGCCATATACTAAGTGAAATATATTAAGTGAATGTCTGACTTCAATTTTCAGTTCTTCTTCTTATATGTTTTTCTACCACATAAAAGAAATCCATAAAAAGAAGAATTGAATATGTACAGAAAGTCATAATTAACATTTATACAATACTCAATTTTCAGCTTTCGCTTTACGTTTCCGAAAGCTTAACGGGCAATCGTTGTCTACAACGTCTACAAGAATTTCAATTACAAACCCTAAGTAAACTATTTCCAAATACAAATTACAAAATTACCTAGATGTTTGTTTTCGTGATCGATTGATAGGTGGAATAAAGTCAATTGAATGACCACCTAGGTCTCCAGATTTAGCTCTTCTCGATTTCTTGCTATAGGGATATACAAGAAGCAAAGTTTAGAAGATGTAAAAGAACTATTAAGAGTGGAGATGTTATAAATAACCGATAGCAAACGTTCAAAAAGAATTCGTTTTCTATCTGTCTCAATATATTATTGCTGAAGGACACGAATTTGACCATTTATTGTAACGATTATTGTTAAAGCTTAACATACATTTTTTGTTCATCCTGCATATTTTATTTAATTGTTCATCCTGCATATTTTATTTAATTGTTATTAGTATTATATGGTTAGATAGAGAATTAATATACCTTCTGAAAAGGAAATTGAACGGTCTATGTTCCTGACTAAAGGAATCATCGATAATGTCCCTACAACAATATGGATTAGCATTTTAATTAACGAAAGTCAATTTTAACGTTGAACAAAATAAAAGAGGTATAAATTTTATTTATGATTTTCACAAAATTTGTTTATTTATATATTCTTTCAAATATATAAATACATGACAATAGTTTCGCCATCACACTGGGAAGAAGTCACTCAATATCCCATAAATAAATTAAATGAAACCCCTAGAACCGAGAATTAAGTAGAAACTTTCACGACAAATATTTACAAGTACCCTTGGCAGCTGGTAGCCATTTTAAAAAATCAACTTATTTCCCGTCATGGCCTTGCGCATTTGCCTACTAATATTAACGATCTTGAAAAATGTATTTAATATTTCCAAGAGACGACCAAAAAGAGAGAAAACAATTACAAAGTAATATTAACAAAATTAGGTAATTAAATATGTAATATTTTCCTATGTCAGACTTGTTAAGAAACGGATAGTTTTGTCTACCTAAAATTGATGGGCATAGATGAGCCTACTTTTAACATGTAACAATGTAATATTATAATTAAAAGATTTATTGCGTTTAAATAATATGTAACCAAAAACGAGTCGCGCGGTCAATATAATTGTCAATATAGGTTTGTTAAACCTGAATGACCATATATCGTAAACTTTTGGTCGGATTGTCTCAGGTTATAAATGAACAGATGGCAATTTTCGTGAACTTGGTATTAGATCCTTTACTTTTTACTGATTTAAGCTTAGTATTATATCTGTCAGTAGCGACTTGTTTCACACGGTGTGTAATAAATATATCCAACATATTCCAAGAAAGAGCTCACATGACTTTCTTCAATGTTGCTCGGCTCACGTTTATCAAAAATTAATTTACTATATACCTAATGCTTCCTCGAGAGATACTCTATATAATAGTAAAAACCGCATCTATATCTAATGGTTTTCAAGATTACTCCGAATAGACAGAAAGGGGGATTTTGTTTTATATGCTTTACTGCTTAGTGCTTTATCAATTTCGTATAGAAAGCACTTGATGAAGGCAAATATACCATTGACACTGACACTGTTAATATTGAATTTTTTTGCGATAAATTATTTTCTATAGGTATAACAGGGAATTTGTTAAGGTGTGTACGGTCATATCTGGAAAATAGGAAAATGACAGTAAAATACAGCGATGTGAAATTTTCTACTAAAAATGTAGACCTTGGAGTGCCACAGGATTCAGTGTTGGGTCCCTCTTCTTCATGATATACGTAAACGATCTTCCACAATATTTATCCACTGGTCAAGTTACCATGTTTGCAGATGATACCTCGATGACCGTATCAGCGTCAACACCACAGGAGATTCACTTTGAAGGTAAATTGCGTATGCTATGAATTGAATGCATGGTCACAACGCAATAGGCTGATTTTAAATAGCAGTAAAACAGTGTATTTATGTTTCTATATTAAAAAACTGTCCCCAAATTTTGAATCAGAAAACGAAATAACATTCCTAAAGCTATTAAATTTTTAGGTACCCGTCAATTAAGGTGGGACATTCATATTGACTATGTGTCAAAGTATATTCGGCCTTTTATGCAATATTTCAATAAAATCCAGTCTAGATTGCGAAGAATTATTAAGTATATATTACTCTCTGGCTTATATTCATATGGCAAATAATATTGTATCTCGGGGAGTTAGTAGTGGCATAGAGTATTGGTATCCTAATAAATATTAATGAAGGTAATTTTTTAACCTACAATCAACAACTAGTTGCAAAAACTATTTTGAAAGTAAAAAGGTATTAACGGTAACTTCCACCTTTTTGTGGAAATGTGTTCTCTATGTTGTTAAAAATAAAATTAACTTTGAAGAATCTGACCAACGCCATAGTTATAGAACAAGACATGGTGGAAAATTATTGATACCAGCTCATAACACATCTACATATGAAAAATCTTCTGCTTACAACATTATAAAAATGTTTGATACATTACCTCAAAATTTTAAAAAATATTCAAAAATGTCTGGAGATTTAAAAAGCAAACAAAATAATTTTTCGTTATTCTTTACAAGAGTCTTATCTATAGAAATATAGATATTCGTCATTTTAGAGTTAACCTAGATAGGTTAAATATTTTTATATTTTTATATATGTACCTGTCTATATGCCAATGTTTTATGTATGTTTTATTTTCATATTTCAGTGTATTATAACTATTACATACATGTTTTAATTATTTGTATTATAATTTATGACTCACCATGTGTACAAAAATGTGCTTTAATGGAATTTTAAGTATCTAACTATCTATCTATACATAGAGAAGAGTTTATTTATCTTCACGTACATCTTATGAGAAATATTATTGGAATAAGTCTGAGCTACTTGATGCAGCCAATTCCTCCATAAGAAATTGTGACTGCACTTATGAATAGTACATCATATTTAGTTGGTTTATTTTTACATATTCCCCTACAGACTTAAATGTAGATACGAGACTTTTTTACTATATTATTTATTCCCACTTTAGGTGCCTATCAACTACTATTCCAAGGTATTTAACTAGTTCTGCCTCCTCAATTAACATTATGTTATTATCTCCGGAGTCGATGGCTAGCTAGTACATTCGTACCAAACCATTTGTTAATTGTTGTAGTCTTTTTCAGCCTTTGCTTTGACATTTTTCTATGTGTTTTCTGTATATAGAAACACCGTATCATCTGTAAAACTAATTATTTTCCCCGCAGATGGAAGTTTCAGTAAATCATTGATATATATTGAACAAGATTTATCCCAGAACTGTTCCCTGTGGGACACCGTTTTCAGTTGTAGCCGAGTCGTTCATGATATCATCTATCTCCACTCTTTGTTCCATATTTTTACAGTATTTCCTTTAGTTTTTGTGAAGTTCCCCGAAAACCAATTTTTTTCCAATTTTTCTAACAGTTTAGAGTGGCAAATGTTATCAAAAGCCTTGGCAATTATAAATTGATACTTTGAAGAGATGGTGCAATGGCAAAAAGTTGCTCACAAGTGCATCCAAATGTGAAATATATACTTAAAACTGGCCCAGTATCTTATAAATATACATATAACAGTGTCCTATTCTCTCTCTGTGCTTCAGTGAAAAACATTGGTGTCTTTTTTGATAGCAGACCTTTTTGAGCACCATATTAAAAAAACTATGACTGTGGCGCTAAAAATGTTGGTTTTTATTATTAGAATATGCTTCTCTCATTTCACTGCTACTGAAGACCTCTACTTTAGTTTGGTGAAGCAAGTATCCTTGATATATGTCTCAATGACAATAAAATACACATGTAAGTGTCCAATGGTACATTTAACTTTAAGTCGCAATAATGTTGATTTTCTATCCCAATATGATGCTCCACATTACTGCATAGAGAGACAATTTCGAGCTTTATCTTATATAAATAAATAAATAAATAATAAATAAATAAATACACCACAGGTAATGACGACCCCCTTTATCCCGGAAGGCTCTAGAAGAGCCTTGTGTGGGAGGGGGCTACACATTTAGAGACAAGGGACACACACCCAATATTCGTGTATAGTGAAAAAATCCCTCTCACAGTATTTTCCACTGCCACGACCGGGGATCGAACCCGGAACTTTTGGGTGAGAGGCAAGTGCGCTCGCCTCTCGACCATCAGTCATATAAACTTCAACACAATCTAATTGACTCGCTGCCTTTACTATTCCAAGTTTATTTAAAAGTTCCTAAATTAATTCGCGGCAAAATTTTACATTATATTAGGAATATTTTGCAAGCATCTCATCGAAGTTTTTACGATCAGTTTGTTTAATTATATCAATGAATATGACCGATAGCCGCATGGGTTAAGGCACGAGGTGGCAATCGCGATTAATCACACGGATATCGCGCCACCGAGTTCGAATCCCGGCTCCGGCACTGTCGGAGAAAATGGTTGTATATCCGCGTTTTTCCAATGTGTAATCTCCTTCCGCACAATCCTCTGGCTTCTAATAATATAAGATCAACCATTCAAAATATAAAAAAATTTAATTATAAAATAAAAATATCCGTTTTGGAAAACAAAAACAAATGTTTGCACTTCTTTTAGTTAAAATGTGAACAATCCATCTTTACACGTCTGAAGGACTTTTATTATATTGTCCAAAGTAGATATTAAACGTTCACAAATAAGGGTTCAAAGCGGCTGTTTCAGACAGAGAATAATACAAAATATATACATACTGTTTGGTTTTTGTTTAACTGCTTCACTGATGGTACCAATTGAACGTTGTAACACTATAAATCTAACACAGTAAATACTAACACTCTCTTAAATTTAAACCTGAAAAGGAATTTTGAAACACAAGAAGAAGACGATATAAAGTTTAATAAAAATATATATTAAATCTTTTAAAAAATTATGTTTTACAAAAAAGTTCAAGAAAAATGTATTGACAAACTATAGTCTGGCCTGTGTACAACACATAGTGAGGAACGGAACGACTCATAATGTACCAACTACCATCCAATGTTTAGTATTTAGCTAAGGATTACACAAAAAGATTCAAGAAAAGTTCAATGTTTATAATTTTGGTGGGCTTTTGCTTGCCTGTCTATTGACGTATTTTCAGTTCAATATCAATTTAGCTCACTCCTCGGAGCTTAAAAATGCTTGAATCGCTACGACTTTAAATTATATTCTGCAATTATAAATTCATATGTTCAGGCAAGGCGGTCCCATGCACGTTCTGACTACATGATAACTCTGACACAGAATCACTGAGGAACCGGTTTAGGGCAAATACGCTTAAAACCCATAATTTTCCCGTTAAAGCCGACTGCTAGAGAATGATAGGGCACCCTCGACGCTAAGGGCTATTTTAGCTAAAACTCTCGAAATACTTTGACTAGAGATTGGATAACTTGTCCTCATATTTAACACAACGCATGAGTTGCAGAGCTGCACAACGTGGATTCGTAAAAGGGTTTTCATTTTTTTATTTTCAAAATTCCCGTGCAGCGACATTTACTACACTTTCTAAAATTACACTCCTTGATGAGTTTCCAAGGTTTTGGCATAAAAATGCTCCGTAGAGCGAAAATGTGATTGAATGTATAAAAACCTCTTCCAATGGCAATTTTACAGATTTTGTTACAGTTTCGAAAAATTCATCGGGGATTTTGGCGTGTTCTTTAACAACAACACTACCATTCTTTTACAGAATAAGTGATGGTATAGTGTCTAGTCTTAGTTAACTATTTCACGTATTGTGCCTATCATTCTATTACAATATTTTCTAAGCAAATTTCTAAATCTATATTATGATTTTATGTTTTGTCCCGTAATTGAATAAATTTATGACAGGCAATAAGTTAAATAAATAAATATATCATAGAAAATCATTGCTTTTCAAAATCAATCTTCAACTACCTCGAATCGATAGAGTTTAACTTCATAGATTACCCTAAATCTATTTTGTAAGAATTGTAACGTTCAGTTTCAGACATTCTGAATGTAATATTTTCCAAATTATATGAAATACTGCCAAACAATTCTAAATTCTAATGACTTTTTATTATTTAATAAAGTACAGGTCAGCTTTATAGCTATAATAAAACTTCTTGAGGATATGATTTGTCGCTTAAAGCAAAATGTAGCCATTAAACGGTAGATTGAATGATACAAAATATTGTGTTGATGGACTGTTGATCTCTGTTTTATATGTTCCGGATCAATGAAGGTTTTTATAGTCCATAAAAGTTATATATTGCGTGACCGGTAAATCGAATTATATATTTCAAGTAAAAATATATTAAAAAAGTACTCCGTAGAGTATTAAAAAAGTATGTTTCCGTTATTGCATCCTTTTAATACGAAATGGCAATTGCAATTTCATTTCTGTTTGTAATATTCGAAATGGAAGTAAGTAGTATCCTGTAATTTTTTATAATATAAGAACTTCAGAATAGGATAGATAAAGCATGTCCTATACATTAACACAGGAGTTGTTGTGTTTCCCTACTATCTCATACATTCTATTTTTAGAAAAGGATGGAGATAGTTTTGTTTATGTTTTAGTACTCGTTGCCAGTGGCGTATATGTTAAAGAGGGTAATTATTTTTATAATTAATATATTAATTTCTCTTCTAATTTTACTTCAAAGCACTATGAATAATATTGTTTTTTTTATTAAATTCAAAATGTTTTATTTAAATATTAAATTTACGCCTAAATTGGTATAGATATATGTCACATAGACAAAATGATTAATACAGTTTTCCTTTTACTGCATTACTAACCCAAAAAATAAAAACATGTTATAATTATTCCCATCATGTACTACTTTTTTAAATGATAACTTACCCAATTTGTACATTTTTCTTAGATGAATTTGGTAAGTCAGGTATTGCAAATTCTTTAAGAACAACTCTGCCATTGGGACTTGTTGTGAAGTCATCTGATGAGAAGTGATCTGAGCACACAATACTATCTTCAGGGATATTTTCCTTTCCCAAATGTTTCAAAATGCGACAGACCCATATTTTTCGGCGTTTAATATTCCTTGGAATTCTACAAATAATATAATATTGCACTTTTAAATAATATCCTTTGTTGATTTTGTCCTTCAACTTTATTTTCATTTAACTATATTACTCAATTTTAAAACATAAAAGCATTTGCATACTTCCAACATTATTGCACTGAACATTTACAATTTTGCTTATTTGTCGTTCCAACCCGAGGTTACGTTTATGAGATAATTTCACCTACCTGTGAAAGATTGACTAACTCCATTTTTAAAGAGACATCTACATACAACACAATATTTTCCCATTGTTTATTCACAATAAAAAATTCTGTCTTCAAAAACACTACAAAACCACTGTAATTACAACGATTAACTTCAGTTTATCACAAACACTTTAATGGCGGCCAACGCTGCAACTGGATTGTAAACAAAAGTGTTGAGAGGGACTGCGTGTGTATATACCCACGTGCCTTTAGCCAATAGACTGCTGAGTACCAATATTTATTTTTAAAGTAATATAAACAAATAAATGATACACAACAAACCAAGAAGATGCTTTGTCTATCTTATTCTGAAGTCATTAGTATAATATAGCACACTTTGTGATCTGCTGTCATTCGACATCAACACGGTTTATGCTAATGTTATTGTTTTTGTTTGATGTGGTGATGTAAGTTACAACCTGCATTTTTTAATTTGCTGATATTTGATCTACTTCTATGATACACACTACAACAGTTTGTGTAAACAACTAATTACAGTGATTTTCTTTTGCACAACACGTAAACTATCCATTGTTATTTCCACTTGGTTCAATGTTTCCACTTCCACTGTTATTACTTTATTTTTATCATCATTTTGTTCTACATCATCATCCTCATAATTCTTTATATGATCTAAGGAGTATTTCTTGGAATTAAATATATTATTATGAAAATATCAATCAAATCTTTAGTTTCTTAAATGGTAATATTCGTTCATTATTTGATATTCACGCACCCAAGAGAATAGTTAGAATATCTAAACCTAGGTCGCCATGGTTAACTGATTGAAATTCAGACAATCAAAGAGTCCAAGGGAGTCTTACAAATATTTGAGAAATATTACTACCTCAGCTGTTAAATATGTAAAAAGGATACTCAAATTTTGTTCAAAATTTGAAGAACGCTAAAGAGTTATGGCGAACATTAAATTTTCATCGGAATAATTTCAAAATTAGTGAACAGTTCTCATTTGATGAGGTATCGAAAGAGCAAGTATGTACCGCTGCAAATAAAATCAAGTCGAATGCTTCTAGTCTTAACTCAGTATCCAAAAAATTACTCTTAATATGTTTTCCAGATCTACTGTATTTAACATTCATAATTAATCAATGTATTGTTCGAGGTGCGTTTTCAGGTACGTGGAAAGAAGGAAGCCCTTGTGAAACCACTTAAAAAAAACTCTGCTGAAAATATCATTGATTTTGTCCTATAACTTTGCTGCCAGTTATGTCAAAAATAATAGAAAGATTTATGTATGATTAGATCATTATGTACGCAACAAAAACATCAAATAATCCATATAAATTGGCCGAGCTTCAGGATTGTCCACAGCAGCACTTGTGCGCTTCTCAAAATATCCGACGATATAATTAGAGGCTATAATAAAGGCACAACGACTACTTTAGTGCGGTCTGACTTTTCCAAAGCGTTCGATACTATTAACCACGGATTATTATTATCTAAATTGAAATGGTTTCTCCAAAAATACTCTAAAAATGATAAAATCTTATATTATATTAAAATACTTCTATCTGACTCGAAAGTGCTGAAATTTGGTGTCCCGCAAGGATCTGTTTTGGGGCCATTGTTTTTTATCCAATATGCTGATGATTTTTTACTGCCTTCACAAGCTGTAATCTCATTTCTACACGGATGATACCCAGATCTATAGCACTGTTGAATCAGTACAAATTGAGCACTTTAAAGCAATAGACAATTTATCACACATAATACTGAGATCTTTGTGAAATATCGAAAATTAACATTCAAGAATAAAATTAAAAACCTGTGCTTATTCTTCGACCAGAACTTCAAATTCCAACCTCATATTAATAACCTCATGAAAAAATCCTAATCAGCTTTAAAAATATTATACTTATGTCGTCCGTTTCTAAATAGAAAACTAAACACTATTTTAACATAGTCACTTGTTCCATCATTTTTTAGCTATGGAGATATCATCTATGGTCCTTGCCTAAATCAGATTAACGCCTACACGATAGAAAAGGTCCAAAATAAGGTTCATTTTTAACTTAAAAAAAACTGATCATATGCCCCTATGAACCTCTAAAAATGGTTCGTGCATAAATTAATTTATACTGCAAACCCCTCATACTTAAAAGAGCTACCGATTCCCAGATAACTTATTCATAATAGCAACCTAAGGTACACGGAATATTTAACAAATCCTCAATACTCGACAATGTTCTTTAAAAATTTGTTTACATACTCTGCCGTAAACCAATATAACACCATCCCTGCTAGCATCAAGAAACCCTCGGTTAACTCTTTCAAAATTACAAAAATAATAAATGTGTATTAAAGTAAAACTACCTACTATGAAAGTCCAGTATCCACTGTTTCCTATAAAAGGTAATAGGAAATCGATTCAACACCAATCAAGGTGCACAATGTGCGTTTTCAAATCAATTGAAAATAATGCCCTATAACTTGCGATACACTACGTTTATAATCAGAAAACGCAAAATAAAATCTGATTGCAATAAGCCTCAGTAGGCAGAAAGGTCTACAGTGCAGGGCTGCTGTGCATCGCCAGCCGTAGACTAGTGTCGAACTTAGTTCAAATGTGCTTTTAGAGGGCGGAATATTATAACATAATATTGTTAGTCGCAAACTTCTCAATAAAATCCTTATTTTACTATAAGGAACGTAACCAGACTGCCACCAACAGCTACTTTTCGGGCTATATGCCCCGCCGAGCGCTGAATTACAAGTTACAAGCCTGGCGCGTTATGAGCAATAATTGCATATTACCATCAAAACGCTAATGCTTGATTGCAACAAACACCAGCCGAAAGACTGATCCTACTTAAAGGAGCTCTCGTACCAGTATCGAGTTTGTTAGCTCTTATCAGTATGACATACGCAAATGCGCAAGACTTCACTGTTCCTTTAGTCATCAAATTACAGACACGATGTGTCCGCAACTTGAGATGGAGATTTTCGCAGAGAAGTGAATATATATGTTTGTTTCCTTTTTATTTTGTATTATCAATTGCCTACTATTTATTTACATATTGTGTTCATATTGTACTTATTTGTCATATAATCCCAGTAAGATTTTTGATGGTTGAATATCTGAGCAGCCCCCAGGCTTGACTCCGCTATATGCTGTTAAATAAAGACACTTTATTATTATCTTCTTTCAACACTACATCGCTCGCCGCCATTGCGAAGGGAATCTGCTAAGAGAGTGTGGCTAGATATATTAAGTAACGAAAAATTTACCAAAGGTGTCTATTGTTATAAGTATGTAAACATGTAACATTAATAAACGGTAAATATTAAAATTAAGCAGTTAAATACGATACGAATTTTACATCTATCAAATTGATTGGTTTTAATCAAATATCTCAAAGGGGTCATTAACTAATAAACGCCCTCGAATATTTAAAAGCAAAGGCTTTCAAACCACCTAAGTTTAGGCTTAAAATTCTGTTGAATGGATAGTCAATAACCCATTGTGTTTCTTTAAATCCGAATGCAAATAATGGAAATCAATATTTGGAAGCAGGAAATATTTGCATTAAAGTTATAAACTTTGTTCAAATCTCATTTATATAAAATATAATCTTTAACAAACTCTATTTTCTGATTTGTTGCTGACAACCTTTATCCTGAATTAGTAGTATTTGAATACTTCTAGATACTGTGCAAAAGCAATATCCTAAAAGGCAACTTTTAAAGTGGAAAATAGTTTATGTATTAAATTTAACAGACGAGGTTTATATTTATTGGGATTAAAGCAGGGTGTTTTCAAAGTTGAGAATAAACAACAGTACTTTAAGAGAACTATTTTGAAAAACCGTTGTTTAGAAATACAGAAAATATCATGCTGATTCGTATTTTACCTCCCAAATCATTATATATTGATGTGAAATTGCTTTGTGTAAAAATTTACTTTATATATATGCCCACGTTCGGGAGCAAAATGATATAATGCTATTGTTGGGGGAAAACTAATCACGTTTTAAAACCAAATATTATGATATTATTATTATTAGGTTATAAAATGAAGTTATGAAGTTTTTGATATAAATATATCTGCCAACAAAAATGTATATATTTTGTGTAGACCAATGACGGAAAATAGGAAAGGAAAGTTTGTTGAATGTGTAATAGACATAAATTGGAATTGCTTTTATGACAAAAAAATTCCAATGATTGTGCTAACTTTCTTGTCCAAACAATATCTTCTTTGTACAATCAATGTTTTGAGAGGTTAATAAAAAAGTCCAGCTTTGAAAAGAATAATATAGTCTATGATAGTAACATACTGCAATTAAAAAATACATTCGGTGCAGTTCACATAGTTGCTTGTTTAACTAAAAGTAAATAAATGATATGCAAGTGTATAATATATTAAAAAAGGATTACAAAGATGAAATGAAGCAAGCTAAGTTAAGGGCAAATAATGAAAATATTCTCATGTTCTGTAATAAACAAAAAGCTGCTTGGGAAATAATTAATAAAAACAGAGAAAATAAAAAAAAAATCGAAACATCTAATCTGACAGTAAATGAATTTTCGGATTATTTCCTAGAGGTCATAAGCAATTTATTGTGTAAATTTGATAAAGTTGACGAAACTAAGTTCAGAGAATCTTTAAATAAAGTGCCTAAACTAAACAAATCTTTTTATCTATTTCCAGTGTGTGACTTGGAAATTAAAAAAGTCATATCTGAACTAAAGAATAGCAAAGCTAAAGATGTGTTTAATCTCAATAGTGAAGTTCTGAAATTAGTTAGTGATGTTCTTGCTACGCCTATTGCTTACTTAATAAACTTATGTATTGAATGTGGAATTTATCCTGATATTTTCAAAAAATTACAAGTTACTCCTGTACATAAAAAAAGTAACTTTAGTAGTACTGATAGCTATAGGCCTATATCAATTATTCCTATATCTCTAAGATACTTGAACTTATTCTAAAAAACAGACTCTTGGAATTTTTTGAGAAGAACAAATTACTAACTGATACCCAATTGGATGCGATCTGTGAAATGTGTGAAATTGTTATAGAAGTTTTTGAAGAACGCAAATTTTGCACTGCTAAATTTTATGACATGTCTAAGGCTTTTGATACTGTGAACCACGAGGTACTTGTGCAAAAATTAGAATACTACGGCATAAGAGAAAACGGCTTAAAATTTATTAAAATCTTACCTTGGTGGCCGTCAACAATGTGTCAAGTTTAATGGTAACGTATCACAATTCTCTAAAGTCGATTATGGGGTGCCATAGGGACCTGTCCTTGGCCTGGTGTTATTTATTATTTATATTAACGATATGTCTTTCTACTTAGCTTCCAAAGTGGCTCCAATATTGTATACTGATGATGCCACATTTCTACTTAGCAACGAATTATCACAAAATCTACACCAAAACATTACAGAATCGAATAATTTGTGTGATAGTAGACTGGTCGGAAAGTAATTATCTCACTATAAATGAGGATAAGACTAACACTTTAAATGTTTCAACAAAAAAAGTATTACCAACAACGAACCAGTAAAACTACTTGGAGTGTACCTAGACACTACTTTAAATTTTCAGCCACACATTGAGCAGCTATCTAAACGACTATCGACCGGCATATATATAATAAGACAACTTAGTCACAAAACTACATTGAACTGCTTAAGAATTGCTTACTTTGCTATTTTTCACAGCATAATGACGTATGGAGTAATTCTATGGGGTGGATCAAGTCATACAATAAAAAATTTTAAACTACAAAAAAAAGCTGTTAGGAATTATGGCACACGCTAAATATGATGAAC